>OX422211.1:571162702-572446868 GCA_949130495.1 Sambucus nigra | reverse complement strand
TTAACCACCATCTGTGAACTAATTTTCAAACTAATCCGAAAGGATTCAACAAAGGTTTGGAATGAGGCCTGCCAAGAAGCCTTCGATCGAATCAAATAATACCTGACCCATCCTCCAGTAATCATGCCACCACAGCCAGGTCTTCCCTTGCTCCTATACCTAACCATAACCGACATTGCAGTTGTGGCTTTGCTAGCTCAATACCTTGAAGATTCCCGCAAAGAAAGAGCCATCTTTTACACCAGTCAGAAATTAGCTGGGTACGAAGTCAATTACACTGCTTTGGAAAAGGCATGTGTCGCGCTTATCTGGGTCACCCAAAAGTTACAGCACTACATGCTCGTCTTCCCCATCAAACTTGTATCCCGAATGGACCTCATCAAATACCTGCTTGAGAAACTCACCTTATCCAGTCGAATGGCTCGATGGTTGATTCTCTTAGCCGAGTTTGATATCGTGTACATCACATAGAGAGCCGTAAAACTAAGAGCCATCTCTCACTACCTCGCTAATTACCCTATGGAAGAAGATAATGATTGGATCTACGAATTCCCAGATGAAAATATCCTCTACGCCGCTTAAGACGACCTCCGATGGCAAATGTTCTTTGACGGCGTTGCTAATAAAAAGGGATATGGCATTGGGATACTTCTAATTGCCCCAGATGACTCCCACACTCCCATCGCCATCAAGTTGGATTTCCCTTACACCAACAACATGATTGAATACGAGGCATGCACGGTAGGCCTCAAAGTTGCCCTCAAGAAAGGCATTCAATACCTATATGTCTATGGGGATTCTGCCCTCATCATCGGTCAAGTGCTCAGAAAGTGGAGAGTCAAGGACGAGAAGCTCCAACCCTTCCATGCCCACTTAGAAGAACTAGCCTCCCAATTCCAAGACATCACCTTCCATTACCTACCTCGAGTAAAGAATAACATAGCTAATGCCCTTGCTACCTTGGCCTCTATAGTCGACATTTCCGAAGGAATAACAATGGTCCCCTTCTTGATTTAAAAGCAAGATAAACCTACCCACTACTACCACATTGAGATCGTCACCGCGAAAGATCCCGAGCTAGCCAATTACTGGTACCATGATATCTGGCACCTCCTCAAATATGGTAGCTATCCCAAAGGTTCCAACAAGAAAGACCGAGCAACCTTTCGAAGACTGGCCGCCCAGTACCTCATCTGTCATAAAGCACTATTTAAGAGAAACTTTTATGGAACCCATCTACACTGCATTGCAGGGGCTGACATTGAAGAGGTAATGCGAAAAATCCACAGCGGAGAATGCGAACCCCACATGAACGGTCATATGCTTGCGAAGAAGATCATCCGGCAAGGCTACTACTGGACCACCATGACCCAGGATTGCACGGCCTATATTAAGAGATGCCTCAAATGCCAACAGTTCTCCAACCTTCAGCATCTGCCTCCGCATGAATTATATAACATGACTTCTCCTTGCCCATTCTCCACCTGGGGCACCAACATCATAGGGAAGGTTACACCCAAGGCTTCCAACAGACATGAGTTCATCCTAGTTGTCATTGATTACTTCACCAAATGGGTCGAATCTGGGTCATACGCAATGTTCAACATCAAGAAAGTGGCCAGATTCATCGAGAAAAACATCATCTGCCGATATGGGGTCCTCCACGAGCTAGTATCAGACAACGGGTTGCATTTCGAGGTAGAAGTCATAGAAGTGGTTAACGAGTATGGGATACAGAGACACAAATCTTCTCCCTACCGACCTCAAACCAATAGTGCAGTCGAAGCTGTTAATAAGAACCTCAAAGCCATCATCAGTAAGATGACCAAAAGCTGTCGAGATTAGGCCAATCGAATCCCTTACGCCCTCTGGGGCTATTGCACCTATATCCAAATCTCTACTAGGGCTACCCCTTACTCTCTAGTCTATAGCATGGAAGTAGTCCAACCCGTGGAGCTAGAAATACCCTCGTTGCGTGTCATGCTTAAAAGCAAGGTCAGCGAAGAAGACTGGTGCCAAAGCCATCTTGACGAGATGACCCTCCTAGATGAAAGGAGTTTGAATGATTTATACCATATACAAGGATACCATCGTCGAATAGCCCGATCATTCAATAAGAGAGTTAAGGATCGCGATGTCCGAGAAGGGGATTTAGCCCTCAAAGAAATAATAGAACCCATCTGGGACCCAGAGGGAAATTCAAGCCCAGTTGGAGCGGCCCATACATTGTCAAAAAGATCTTGTTCGGCGGTGCCGTCGTGCTCATCGATCTAGATGGAGAAGAGATGGCTCATCCAGTCAACCTGGACCGTCACAAGAAATTCGACCCCTAGTCCGAAATTTCGGCGCGCTACGACTCTTCTCATCTACCTTCTATTCTAAAAAAATCTTCATTTCCCTCTACCCATAACTACATGGGCCTGATCCTTTGCAAAAATCATTCTCATAAAAATAAAAAAAATTCAAAAATCCCCAGAGGTACGTAGGCAGCTCATACGTCTTACATGAGCATGGCCCCTTCTTTTTCATAAAAAACTATTATTTTCTTATCTCCGAGAATGACAGTCCATTCTAACATATACTTGAATAAAAGGATTATGTATGCCTTAGCGATCGATATAGATAATTCAAAAAAATAAAAAACTCATCAAAAAAGCACAGCTGGATGATCAAAAACTTATTTATTGCACTAATAAGAAATTACGGTACAACTACATAAGAAAAGGAACAAATAATTCCCTCCCCCTACCTTCAAAGCCAAATAAAATCCCCACACTTATTTTCCATTAGAAAACAAACTCTCCAAGAGTACTATCCACACCTAACAGAGGATCCTGCTCCGTCATCATCATCTGCATCCTGGGGTTCCCAAGCTTCCCCTACCTGAATAGAGTGTCGCAGAAGTTCCATGGACCGATAAGCTCGAACCAGCTTCGAAAAAACCACAACACCTCCTTCAATGGTATCAAATAATACAAGCCACCTGTGTCCAGTCTCTACTGCCAACATCTTGCTGACTACTTTCCTCCACAACCACTTCATATAATCCCCAAGGACATGCCAAACTCTCCCAACAGACTGAGAGGGACGGGTCGACGGACGCCGACTCTCCCATAAAGAGCCAAGACGCATGTGCAGACGCTCTGTCAAATATTTTACCGGAAAGAAGTCTAGTGTCCGAGGTGGCACGATCTGCTCCTAGCCAAATTGGTGCAGAAACCGCCTAGGGAAGAGGTCCGTCTGAGACCAACAAGTCGAACGTAAAGATATTCTCCCAGCTATAGAATAGGAAGCAGCTGTAGCCACCAAGGTACTGATTAGTACAGATTTAGAGCCCCGTGCTCCATGAACCAGCTCTTATAAATCTCAATATCCAGGCCAACACTAATGAAATGGCGCGAAAAGAAATTAGGTATACCCGATAAAGGGTATTTCAAAGGACTCACCAGGCGGAGTCTTTCAGAAAACCACATGAACAGCATCACGGGGCTACCCCTCAGAAAGTCAAAACGACCTTATCGCCAGGAATCCAGGTCATTTAAAGTCTCTGCTAGTATCACCATCGCAGGATTACGACGGTATGGCATCCATGAAGTGATGGCTGCAAGTTGTGGGTCGACCAGCAGTTCCCCAGTCACCAGCAGAAATTTTGAAACCAAGCCTAGAACAACGGCTCCGGCGTATCCAGCATCGCCAACCTCCTGCAAATGTACGGATTGTAACACCACCAAAAGGGAGATCATTCCTCCAACGACCAGTGGCCTAGCCGCCGAAGGCAAAATAGGAAGAAGCCCGACCAACAAATCCCTGGGAGAATGGGAAAATTCAGGTAAAGCTGTAGCAACGCTGGGATTTATCCCCAGCATGGCAGGAAAATCTTCGTAGGTAGGACAAACCTCATCCAACCTACAGCGGAATACATGGTCTTTGGGGTACCAAAATTGTACCGCCGCCATCAGCATGTGCCACTCAATGGGCCGATTGCACCACAAAGAGACTCGACGGATGTTGAAAGCATCATAGTCGACATTATAAGAGCACATTGCTTCCAGGGCTTTGAGGTAGTTAACAAACTCAATGCTAGCAGGGAGAGCCATCTTGAGAAATAGTAAGCAAGTGAGAATGTGGTAATGTAAAAGTGTGAAGGTGTGATGAAAAGACTCCACACTTACCCCTTCTTTATACTTACAAACCATCACGAAAGACATAACCCCTGCAGAAATCGGAGTGAATCTTACCCCACAAAGTACAAAAGGCTGAAGGGGATGTCCATCAAAACTTTGAATTGATGGGACTGGACTTGATTGCCGATAGGCAGTATAAGGGGCTTGCCAATCGGCAACCCCCTATTTTTAGAAATTTTCCTTCTTCTTCTTTTGTTAAAATTAGAAACTCATTTAATATAAATTTATATTCTCAACAGAATTTCAAAAATCTCTCGTATAATTTCTCACCTTTAAAACTTTCCTTTAAAATCCCAAAAATATCTCTTTTTACGGTCTCAGCAGCAAAGTAAAAAGCGCATGCATTCATTCATCATTAACAGAAGATATAAAAAAACCATTGCATTGTATATATATGTTTTTCGGTGTTACATCATTTTGCAGGAAATAAAGAAAAGCAAAAACAACGGGACACAGCCTGAACCCACACTTTCTCTCTCTCCCTCTCTCCTAAGAGCTTCCACCCCTATGGCGCGCTCTCTTCCCCTTGTGATGAGATGATGCACCACCGCTACCCGAGCTAGACTCCTCCCCGAACGAAGAAAATGGCACCAAGTAAGAAGGAACCGGGACCGCATCTCGAATATGGGCAGTCGCCGAAGATATCCAGTCCCTCAGCCTAGTGGTCGACACCCAGATTTTCTGCAAGAAAGGACGGAATCAGTATCAAAGCAGAAAAGAAATCAAAAAGAAAGAAAAGAGAGGAACAAAAAGGTATACCACAGAAGAAGGACCTCCTCTGTTAAACCCAGCTCCTCCTGATCCATCGCATGAGGACGGTGCAACATAGGCACCATCCCTCCATCAGCCCGCCAAATGTTGTATGAAGGGGTATGCAACCGCACGAAGGGAACCTCTGAAGTCGTCGTCACCGCAGACATCAATGGACCACCACCGCTGTGGGAGTACCCCACCGACCGACTCGAATCCATAAGAGGGAAAGGCAAGGCAACATATATGTTGGGTGACATCAGCCAGCTCATCACAAAGTCCATGTAATCATACGATACAGCCGTATCAGTGTACAATAGGTAGGACTCTCCGATCATCGCCGTGATCATCGTCGCGATCCTCGCATCCTTCGAAAATAGCCGCTCCATCCTCATAGACATAGGAGGTTGCGCAGGTGGCACCACCACCTCCTCCTCAGCGATCTTTCGAACCACCCTCTCCCCGATATACCAAGAGTGGCCAAACTCATGCGCTTGTAAGCGTCGTAGCTGTGTATTCCCCCGGTCAACCCAGTATCCTAAATAGCAATCCCCCATGGGTAAAAGGTCACCTGAAAATCCCAAGCAAGTATAAGCTAATACAAAATCAGAGCATATAAAGAATATAACTAAAGAAGGAAAAGTCTTACCCTATCACTTGTCAGGCCATTCAAGACCTGATGCAACGCCTCCAGAGAAAGAGATCCCCTCGACTACCGATTGGCCTTGCGCCATCGATACAACCGGCAGAAGTCCCTAACAGTCTCATCCTTCAGAGCGATAAGCTGGGTATTACACCCAATCACCTCATAGAACCACGTCTGCCAAGGACAAGAACTTGCGATAAAAAAATGAGATGCATAAGGAACGTGCGAATGTATGAAAGAAAAATGCATAAATTGAATAATACCTCAAGGAGATACATGGCTCCAGTAAAAGTCTACCGACAGCACCGGATGAATTCATCCAAAGAAAAATAGAGGGTCTCCAAAGTCAGGCTCCCCCAATCATAGAAAGGGATGTTCAAAAACACCCTCAAGTACGACAAGAACCATAAGTGGACGACGTTGTCGCTCGACGCCGCCATAAAGCCCCCAGCACTAGCAAGATAAATAACCGGGCCATCTGCCTCACCTGCAGCCTGTCCTCCATGTCAACTACCCTACCCAACAAAACATCCTTCAACAGGGATAACCGAATGGAATCCCCAGATACTATCCTCCCCACGTCACCTAGCGTCGCCCGCACCACCTCTGATCTCACCCATAGGGAGCGATCCACCTCTATCTGCTCCCCATCGTAATCCAGCCCCAGCAGCTATTGAACATCTATGGGAGTCACAGTCATCTCCCCGAAACCAAAGTGAAAGGTGTGGGTAGTGTCCCACCACCTCTCCCCCAGAGCGCATAAGACTACCGTCGAATGAGGCGTCTCATCTAGCACATATGCCAACCTCCCAAAGCCTACTGAGGATACCACCCAACACACCACAGGTGGAAGATGCTTCCAGACATCCTTAAGCCCCGTTGTCCCGTGGGCACGCATGTTCTTCAAAGAGACATCAGACTGCCAAAAGAGAAAATCCTTGTCAGAATCCAAGAAAAGAGGAAAACACAAAAAAGGAATGCCAAAGGTCATTTTTACTTACATAACCACCATGGTTCACCACCCTCGAAGAGTGATGATGCGATGGTTCCCGCAGTAAGGTCCTCTCATCCGCAATCGGCTCGAACACATCAAAGTAGATATCACTCCCCAAAGCAAGAGGTGCCCTAGCCCTTCACTCCATATTTTCCCAGTCATCCATAGCCAACCATTCCCGATGAACTGCAGTGCTCACAAAAAAGGTCATTTTTCAGATCACGGAATGCTAGAACGATTCGTAGAGGAAAATTGCAAAAAGAGAGAAGGCAAGAAGCTGTGAAAAATGAAGGGAATTCGTCCCCTTTATATAGGATACCAAGGGTCATGCCGATCGTCACTGACCCCCCATCTACTGATCGGCACAATTGGCTTCGACCCGTACAATTGGTCATTTCACCTTAAGCCCGTAGAATTGGCTTTGACCTGCAGAATTGGTCATCTCACCTAAAGCCCGTAGAATTGTCTTCGACCCGTAGAATTGGTCATCTCATCCTTAAGCCCGCAGAATTGGTCATTTCACCTTAAGCCCGCAGAATTGGCTTCAACTCGCAGAATTGGTCATTTCACCTCAAGCACGCAGAACTGGTCATCTCAACTTAAGCCTGCAAAATTAGCTTCAACTCGTAGAATCAATCACCCTCATCTTCAAGCCCACAGAATTGGCTTCGACCCGCAGAATCGATCATCACAACCTAAGCCCTCAGAATTGGCTTCGACCCATAGAATTAGTCACCCCCGTCATTACTTTGGTCATCAATTCCTTTAAAACCATCCCAAGCATGTTTCTTTAAGCCCTCATAATTGTCTTTGACTCGCAGAATTGGTCACCCTCATCTTCAAGCCCTCAGAATTATCTTTGACCCGCAGAATCGGTCACCTTCGTCTTCAAGACCTCAGAATTGGCTTTAACCCACAGAATCGGTCACCCTCATCTTCAAGCCCTCAGAATTGGCTTTGGCCCGCAAAATCGATCATCCTCATCCTTAGGTCCTCAGAATCTACCTCGACCCTCTGGTCATACTCTCCCAAAGGCATCATGCGGTGTCTATTCGATGGCTATCGTTTGTTTAAAACTCACCCGTTGAGGGGCTCTGTAGACACCCCATTCTAATACCCCCTAAACTTCTCCTAAGGTCCCTAGCACCTCCCTTCATCATTTCAAACCCAAGTCATACCCCAGGTACTAACCTAGAGGGCATCGAACGCTCCCATGCTCCGTTTGACCAAAAGTCAAACTCTTCAGCTCGATCGAGACTGAATGAATCTTCAAAGGGCACTGAAACCCCCTTCCAATGGTCCATCCCATGCACAATTCCGACTTACCATGCGGACGAACGACCCGTTTTCCCCCGAAACCCGATCTAGAGGCCACCGGGAGCTCCCGGGCTATGTCTGACCAAAGTCAACTCTTCAGCTTGATCGAGACTGAATGAATCTTCAAAGGGCACTGAAACCCCTTTCCAACGGTCTACCCCATGTGCGATTCTGACATACAATACGGACAAATAATCTGTTTTACTCCGAAAGGTCATCGAGCGCTTCCAGGCCTCGATTGACCAAGGTCAACTCCTCAACCCGAGTCAAACTCTTTGGAATGTCGAATTACATCTCCTCACCTTTCCAACGGTCCACCCCATGCGCAATTCTGACTTACCATGCGGATGAACGATTCGTTTACGTCCGAAGTTTTCCCGTCTAAAGGACCGACGAGCGCTTTCACTCCACATTTGACCCAAAGTCAACTCTCGACCCCGGGAGCAGTCCAAAGGACTTTTGAAGGTATCTGAATTAACTTTCCAACTGTTTGCCCCATAAACGATTCGGATCAATAGTTTGCGCTCAGCGATCGATTTTTCGAAGGAGCTTGAAAGAGACTGCCAAACGGCAGGTCCCAAACCCTACCTATCGGTAGTGTGCCTAAACGCACCCGCCGATTGGCAGGACCAGGGATATGACGATCGTTAATGCCCTGGGCCTATAAAAATGAGGGTTTGACCTCAATGCAAAGGGAGCCCAGATCTGAAATACCTCACTCTCAACGAATCAAAAAAACGTCTCTCGAAGTCAACGTGATTTCCACATCCAAATCCCTTTCCAACCTTCACTTTTCATCATCCTTTTCATCAAACTTGCTGAATTAACTACCCTTCATCATCATCCAAGTGCAAGTGACTCTCTCCAACATTCAATATCAAGCTCAAGATCTTCAAGAAGGTCCAATTTTCTCAATTCTCTCCTTAAATTCTCATAAATTCTCATTAACTTGTTTTATTACTTAGCACTTTTATTCTCTCATCTCACATCTCCTAATATACTTTTTATTTAGTATTATTGCACATCTCTTATTTTAATATAAATAAAAACTCGAAAAAAAAAAAAAAAAAAAAGAATTTGCTCATAAATTCCAAACGGGAATTCTTACACTTTTCTTACACTTTTTTCACAACTAAAACACTTTTTTACACACACACATAAGAGAAGCCCCGGTTGGATTTATGGGATAAATCCCACCCCTCGTTTTGCCTGTGGACTTTGATGCCTCTATAGGCTACGTAGGCGTCTCGGGGTAAAACCCGAGACTCGAGTCCTTTTTCTACTCTTTTCCTATTTTTCTATATTCTTTAGACTTAATTGTCTCAAATTATATGTATTTACATATATTTGTTCTCAATGGCGTATTATTCCACATGCGTTATCTTTCCCCTATAATGATCGACGCTAGGATAATCGCATAAATCCTATTTTCTAATATTACTTTTAGGAACATTCCTATGGATGACTCGCTTTATCTCTTCCATGATACAAGTCGATGATTCCTATCTCCATTATGTATACACATGCACACATATCACGGGGAAATAAAGTTAATAGTAACAACCCATGAGAGACCGTAAGGGCGGAATGGGTACGTAACACCTTCACATTTCGTAACATACCCTTCGGATCCTTTTTGAATCATTTTGGTTTCGTATGTATCGGTATGTCTTTGGATGGTGTCCTTTGGGATGGGTCCCTTTTCTTCATTGTCGAAACATGACATTGTCGCCATTAGTATTGAGCATCCAAACAGAAATTTTCCTTAAGCGTTGGCGGCTCCTCCTGTGAGTCCATAGCCCGGTCAAGGGCGCTTTTCTCTGTTGTACCTACCTCATCGTGTACAAAGTTTAAAATGTCATTCACATCACCTTATGAACAACAGATGAAGGAACTTGCAATAAGACAGTACTTAAGATCCTTACATTGGCATAATATTTTACCTTTCAAATATGGTGATTGAATTTCACCATTACAACACTTCTCCTGCGAGCCAAGAAATATTTTACCCTAACTTTTCACTTCAGGTAACCAACACTCTGTTATATGCCAAAGCCTCTGGATATCCTTCATCCATTGGCTAACACAAAAAATCTCCACATTTTTAACATTTCTATGGATGATCTACTTCAAAGGCCCATTTGACTCACTCCCATTCCAGTTATGCTAGTGAGGCTGGAACGGCACAAACATCATTTGTGACTGTGCTTGGGAAACTATAGCTCCCGAGCGTCTTCTTTATTATCCTCATCCTGAACAACAATTATGGTGGGTTCTATCTCAATCACCATTTCAAAAATCTTCTAAGTCTTCAGCTGAGTCCTCCTCCTGCTATCCTGCTAACGACTCTCGCAGGAGAACATAAGTCGCAATGAGAAGAGGAGTACAACAATCCCTATTATATGGCTCTATATCAAAGAATGTTACGTGAAAGCGCAATATGTTGTACATATCCTTAAAGACTTTAGAACCTGATGCTCTGATACCACCTATAACACCTCACTTAATTAAATATCGGGTGATCAGTTCCATACCCAATTAAATCAGAATAAACAGTTGAATCATTCTTAGCATCATTATCAAAAACAATTTATAATCACCTAATACTTAATTAAACAGGTGTTAAAAACTTTCCAAATTTTAATTTAATAAAATTCCACTTTTAAAACATAAACCATTTAACATAATCCATTCACATGTTGAATAACAACTGAGTAAGTATCACAACTGAATTAAATGCAACTGGAACAAAACTCTCCAGTATAAAATCTCAATACAATAATGCAAGGTAAACCAAATGTAATCTACTCCGATACAAGTAAATAAACTGACTGAGATAGAAAGACTATAATCCTTTGGGAGACATGCCCTAAATGAAATCAACGACTGTAGATGTAGGAATCGAGAAGATGAAGCATCTAATACAAAATTTGCAACTCCATAGAATCCATAGCACGTCAAATACTTTAATCCTCTATGCCTGGCGTCCCTGTGGCTAGACACCTAATATAAAAGATACAAGCGAGAGAAGAGAATACGCAATAGAACGGGTCAGAGCCCAATGTAAGAATAGTTTAGAAAGTAATAAGTGAATAAATGCTATATTCAGTAATTATTATATACATGTTAGATTATTCGGACTCTCACTTGAGATTCTCACCTCACATCTAGAGTGGACACCTAACGTAGCTCTAAGTCATACTAGTTACAGTTCCCATGCTAACTAGTTCATATTAGTGCCAACTAACCATAGCCCATATATTTCCCACGTATTTCTCTTGCAATACAGGTAATACATATATATCTAATTTCTCTATAACATAGATAAGCCCTTTTTTAATTCAATATAATTAAGTATTCACTTACTTAATTCATTTCAGATTTCATTATCTTTCATGTCTACTTAATTCACACAATAGATAATAACCCATATATATATATATATATATATATATATATATATGCATGCACTCTATTATATATATACATTACTGCACCCCGAGACTCAGCTGCAATGCATGCACATACTTTGCTATCATGTCCGGGTACATCTTGTCACTGTACATGGGACTATTGGTTCAGTATATCCCTCGAACCATAAATAACAAACACAAATATTGGAGGTGAACACGGTCCTAAGCCTTTGGGCTATGCACATACCTACGCACCCAAATGACCATTCAATACCATTGTTCTCACTAATGGAAATCCAACCTAAGTCCGATGTTCTGAGGTAGCCAGTCAAAAATATCCCTGAAGGCTCATCAGGATATGGCTGCCCTCTACGCATAAACCTCCAATTGATAGCAAGTAGGCTAGGTATGACATAAACATAAATTAAACAAGTAATAGGTATACACATCAACCTACTAAAATTCGGTATGCACTCGACCAATATCATATTAGGATTTCATCCTACCCCAAGCACCCATCGTCTTTATCGAATACCACCCATACATGTTAATCATGATTATCATCGTATATTTATTGTGTAGTTATCACTCACATAATCCCATGTACCCGTATATATATCACCAATATTACCCATACTTGACCATGACGACTATTCATCTCTTAATTATATTATTATTACGTAGATATCTCTCACATTTTTTTTATTCCTCAATTCCATATAATTTTCCAACATTAACCCTAGTCTCTCACTCCTTGTTAGTGTACCAAAATTATTCAAACATACTTCTTCGTATTTTATTATGTGGTTATCACTCACATAATTTTCTATCCTTAATTCAATATTTAATTTCCCAACATTAACCCAAGTTTCTCACACATATATAATAAGTCTAAAAGACAAAAAATGTAGGTATTATTCATCTCCCAAGTAAAATGACTAAAATGACCCTTAGGAGTGTCTTTTCATCTTCCAATTGATCCGAGACTCAAATCAAACACCTGGGTAGACTTTTCTGCCTATTTCGACCCTTTCGGACTCAACAGCGCACTCAAAATCGTCATCCGAATTACTTAAAAATGAAACTCATTTTATTTTCCCACTTTAGTCTCGACACGACTCATAAGCGCGTCCCGACTTAATTTCCATTTGTGTCGTATTCTTAACTCCCGACAATATTAAAAATCATCATATCCACATATTAGTTTATATCACTAAGTAATATTAAAAATCATAGATTACTTTAATCTCTAGTAATATTTAATCTGAATTAATCCCTATTAATTTTTCATAATTAATTCCAATTAATCAGCATTTATTTAGCCCATTAACTTTTAATTAATCACATATTAAAGTAATTAAATTTAATAAGTATTACGAAAATTTGATTTCGTGTCCTCTACATATGTTGATCCATTCGACATGCATTCCTATCCCAATCCATGAGTTATATTCTCTTTAAACCTCAAGAACACGATTAAAATCATAATATTATAATCCCTACACAATGTGGGCATTATAACTAAATCAAAACATGCAAGATAAACACTTTCCTGAATATAGTGGGTCTAATTTTTGCAGAATAATTGGTGGGGATTTCTTCCTCTCCTTTCAATCTATGTTCCGGAGGTGGTGATGGTGCAAAAATGGTGTGGGGAGCTTGGAAGCCTTCTGCTACCTCCTCTAATGGGCTCTCTATGTTTGTTACTTCTAACCCTAGGTTACCCCAGATGTAAGATTATATATTACTTGAAATTTCGTTGGTCCCTTTTCCCTAAAAATTCAAAAGATCAAAATACCCTCCCTGGGTGTTGGTTTGGCCTAAAGACGTTCCATGACCCAATCCAAACCCCTAAGTACACTTTTATGTCTATCTCAGCCCTTGCGGACACATTGGTGCACTCAAAATGACCATTTGGATGACCCATAAATAATCTCATTTTATTTCATAAATTTAAGTGATAACATGCGCGTCCCGACTAAATTACCTTCATGCCATATTTTTCACTCACGACAATCATAATGCATTCTTATCAATTTATTACTCATTTACTAAGTAATACTTAACATAATTCAAACAAATAAATATCAACCCTTATCACGCTAATTAATATTTATTTAAATCAAAATAATTTCCCATTTAAATTTAATTAATTCCAATATAAAAATCATTAAAAATATGGGGTGTTACAGAGACGTTAGGCTTGTATATTAGATTATGAAATTAATATAATTGACATGTAAATGGACAAGAATAAGAAATGAAATATGACTTTGGCGTATAAAATCTACTTGTAGGGGGAGTCCCCACCAAAGATTAATTAGTTGAGTTGATCATATACTTAGCAAATGAACAAGGAAGACAAAGACATCTCGAAGGACTTCCCGCGAAGACTCTCCACATACAATCCTCGAAGGACTCTTTTCGAAGACCAAAGTTATTCGAATAGAAATATTTTGTAATATAAATCTGAATGTATTTAATCACGTACTTTACTTATTGAACAAGCTTGCTTTATAATATGGGCGAGGTTGTTCAGTACCCTCGAGGGACCATGCCTGGTAGAGCATGGGAGATCTCACATGCTCTATCGAACGTCCTCCTCTTGGGATCCTCGCAAGGACATGGTTTGGAGGATTAGGAGCAAGGAAATATTGGGAAATCAATAACTAACCCTTTTGGCACACTTGGGAAAAACTTCATTTAGTACAAATGGTTGCTCAAGCCACTTCCAACCGAGCTACCATGAGTTCAACATATTCGAGGGAACATCCTAGAGGAACCCCAATCTTGTATCGTTGTCCTAGAGATAGTTCTTAGACAATAAACAACAAACCAAGTACTCGAGCTACCTTCTAGCTAAGAAATCTTACAATCATTCACTATCTTGTTGATTAATGTGACCACGCATCTAGTGGGGTCATAACATCTGGAATTATGGAACTCGAAGTTACAGCACTACAGTGAAATTATCCTTAGGATGGTAGGCCTAGTTATCCATATCTGACTCCATAGTTGTTCTAAGGTAAACCATTGAGATGTCATGTCATGTACCTCATTAATGCCACCATGCTTCCAGCTGGTTGAGAAGTTTCCCACAAAAATATAATATCTCGTGCATTTAATGCAGTATCTTCGACATTAATGCTAAGCTACTTTATCATTTAATTCCAATCAATCACATTTAATGTCAATAAGGTTACTCGAGTAACCTTGCCTCCATACAAATATACCAACCAAATAGTTTAGAAGGATAGCAATCGTGATTCCGAATTTCTGTTGAATTTTCCTCATACACGAGAGCTTCTATGAGAATATTTATTATCCAAACACCCTTCCTACACCCGTTAATACCCCCATCATTGAGCATTAACTGAGCTTGAATTTCCTGCCTTGCCTTTATTCTGTCAAGAGTTCTTGATCTTTTTCCCTCTGGCCAAGTTACCTATTGGTCCCATCTATTTATTGTGTTTACAGTGCATTTATGGTGTAAATATCTCATTTAATACTAGTCTGTGTGTTGAATGTTTTTGCCTCTCTTGCTCTCATTTATTATCATTATTAAATACCGTTATGAGCATTAATCTAGATCTTGATGAAGGGTTATGCCTCACTTGATACTAATTGTATTCCAATAACTCACATTTTACATTTGGAGACTCCGTTGGGGAGGTATTCTATTTTGGAAAGATGTCAGAGGATAATACTGTATGGATTATTGATTTTGATGCCATGCAGCATAAGGAAGAGGCAAATCTCACTGTATTACCTGAAGGAGTAAGAGTAACACGAACAAATCCTAGCACATTTTCTACCAGTGTGATGGAGACATCATAAGTGTAGGTAGGAATAGGCTCAGCGTAAATGGTGGGGCTCATGGAGTTGTTTACAGAGTTCATCAAAATCCCAAAGACCCAGGCAATGTTGGGAACCATTGGAGGAGCAAACTCTTTCATCACACCACCAGCGGGGATACCAGCTCCCTTCGTTATGGTAGGAGTGGCTATACATGTTTTCATTAGTGTTCCTCCCACTGAACCACCTTTGGTAACATCCCTCCCACTACTCTACCTTTTACTAGCCCACCTGTAACAACAAGGACAGTCACTCAAGGCTAAGGAATGGCTTCACAGTCACCTGCAATGCTAGTGTCATGGGGAAGAGTGCACTAGCTGCATTGGCGATGCCAGCTATTGTGATAACATCACCAATAAGTTCTCCACCACCTAGCATAGAGGAAATAAAGAAGGAGCTGTTAAAAATCATAGCACTGTCCAAGGTTGGAGATAGTTCCTCGGTTTACTATGACTTTCACACTCTATACCCGGAGTAATATAATAATGAACCCTACCCAGTAGGTCATATTCCACCCATCTTTGAAAAGTACACAGGTAAAGGTGAAAACCCTAAAGATCATGTAAAAAGGTTCATTAAGAGCCTTGGGGCCCACTGTAATGATAAAAAATTGAGGTTAAGGGAGTTTTCAAAATCCCTAACAGAAAGACCTATGCATCGTACTCCTACTTGGCCCCAGGTAGTGTATCCTCCTGTGAGGAGTTACATGTTTTGTTTGTATAAAAGTTCTTTTTGGTTGAGGATGAGTGTACGCTCACGTAACTGGCACGCGAGAAATAAAGGTCGGGAGAAGATATTATTGCCTATATCAGGAGGTTTCATAAGCACTCTCTAGATGTGAGAGAGGAAACACGAGAAGATAAGCTTTTGCAAGTTTGTGCAAAAGGGATGATGCTAAAATATATTTTCCACTTTATCAACAAAACACGAGAAGGTACTTTCGCAGTATTTCTAAAAGCAATGAGGAATATTACCTTGGTGGTAAAACCCACACCACTGCCACCTGCATTGTCTTGTTTATTTCTAAGACCATCAGTTACCTTAGGGAGAGGAATACCCATAAGGGTAAACTATACAGACGATGGAGGTAGGGGAAGGGGGTTGCGACCGAGGCAGAGGTAATAAGAAAATATTCAAAAGTGAACAGGATCCTCCTGAGCTACCATGCACGATGAAGCAAGCTCTAGACCTATACGATCTCATGGTTCGAGATAAAGTTTGTAGGTCAGTTGATTAGGCATAAATTCTTCCTATTTATCCCCGTAATTTAGAGGCTTTTATCCCTTCATACGATGTAAATTGAGGTGATTTATCTCATACACTTGCTACTGACATCTTCTATTTAGTGCACTGAGTTTCGAGTATTTCCCTTACATTTTGCAGGTATTTTATACAAGTGAAGAAAAGAGAAAACTCAAAATCAATAAAGAAAGAAATAAGGAAAACTTAAGGGCAAAACATAATCCAAAGGGAAGTTGAAGACCTTGAGTCCACAAGCATGAAGGAAGAAACGACATCCAAAATCGAGTCCGGGGTGAAAAGTTATGAAGCTTCAAAGTTGAGAAGAAATCAAGAAAGATAAATGAAGAAAAAATTCCAGAGAACCGAATCGATGAAGAAACAAAGGAACCGGTCCTCCAAACTGGGAAAGACAAATTTAAACGATGGAAAATCCCTATAATCGATCCCTCTAACTTGAATCAGTGAACTGGTTTGCCCAACAAAGAAGAAGAAAATTGGATCGATTCGACATGGCGAAATCTGCATTTTTTAATTCTCAAAATTAGAGTTGTGAATGGTTCGAACACCTAGTAAAATGGGAGGCCTAAATATTATTGTATTATTAGACATTAAGGAAGAAGTTCTTTGTGGTTTTGAGAGATTCTTGAAGGCGCCCTAGGATTCACCATCTTCATCAATTGTTCAACATTTACATTCAATCTAAGGGTGTTTTCTTTAATACAAGTATAGTTCCTTAATTTCTTTCACTTTATCTTATATTTTTGGTATGTGATTGATTATGTCAGAGTTTGAAATCTCCTCTACATTTTTTTATCACACTTTTAACGTAGGAATGATTTCATGCAACATAGATTTCATGTCTAATCGTATTTACACCATTTTCGGCTAAGTTTTTAGTGAATTGGGGTACATGAACCCAACCTAGGTAATACATATGAATTTAAAAGTGAATAAAAAGTAATCCCACATTCAAAGGTTTGAACTTTATGAAGATAAATATTGTAGGCCTTTTAATTCCATTTGCCCTAGGTAACCGAAATATTTAAGGGTGCAATTGGCGTTTTGATGACTTCTCATCCTCGTTAAATATAACATTTGATTTGATATTATGCGGCATTTAGTCCTCATATGTCGAATGATTAAAGAGTATTTGAGTTTCTTTGAATGAAGAATTATCTTTTTGAAGCTTTTAGGTCCTATGTAAACACCGACGGTTCGAGGGAGTGTACCCTAACTCCATTTTTTCTCATATAATTAAAGTTTAATTTTGTTCTTCTTGTATGTGTAGTTAGTTATTAATTTAATTCAAATTGAATTAATTGAAGGGTACGATCCCAAAATCATCAATTTTTCCTTTCTTTTTCTGAGTCATTCTAGGGTTAAGCGTCTTTCCTATCTGTCGTCACGATTCTTCATCCTAGTCCCTATGTTCGATACCCATTTTTATCGGATTATTACTTGAGCAAACGGATAACACTTAAGTCGATAGAAGCACACACTAGGAACACTTCTTAAGTCATGACAGTATTCTTATTATGTAATCCTTGTATGTGAACATACCTACGTTTCTTGTTATCACGGGAGGTTCTGCATCGTGGACAGTCTTATCATGATGAGCCCATTGGAGAGATTTTAGACTAGTGCCTCAAAACATAGAACTTAGGGATTGAGCACGACTTGTGTGTATGATAGTGTGACCGGTCATTTGGGTGCATTAGTTACATGCGTAGCCCAAAGGCTTAGAACTATGTTCGACTCCATTGTGTGTTGTTTGATTTGTGGTTCAAGGAGACATTCCTAACCGATAGTCCTTGATGTGGTACGAAAGGTACATGGACTTGCTAGCAGAGTATGCAAGCGTGCATCGCAATGGACAGTCTAGGAGATGCTATATATATATATATATATTTGGGTGATTTATCCTACTTGTGTGTAATGTAGGAAGGATAGATAGTGTACATCTGGAAGTGATTTAATTATTAGATAAACTACTGAGCGTGAAATAGTAGTAAAGTTAGATAGCGTACATCTAAAGATGATTCAAGTAGAGAAACTTAATGAAATAGTCTAATGATAACATAAATGAAATGTTAATAAGGGTTTAATGATAGCATATACAAAATGTTAATCCTAGTTTAATAATAACATACAAGGAATGTTAATGATTAATGCTACTATAATGTACTGTATGGGCAGTACGGGGGGAGAGTTAAAGAGATATTTAACTAAAGACTTAATGAGTAAAGATTGGGATACTATAGTGTACTTTATGGGCAGTACGGGGGAGTAATAACCTATTAGTGGTTATATATTTATTGATGGGACCTAGTGGGGTTGGGTAGTATAGCTAGATAGATGATGTTAGGTGTGCATATTAGTTGAGAGGTGTGAAACTCAAGGGAGTGTGCGTTAAACTAACATGTGTAATTGATAAGCACCCAAAAGTGTTTAAATAATACCTCGAATAGACATTTTTAGTTGCTAATTCTCGGCAAATTTGTGTCTTATATGTGTAAATGTTTATTATGCAGGTCAATTGCCATTTGCAAATTCAAATGCTTAAATCCAGATAAAATGCGACAAAACGAGCTAAATAACCTCCCCCGTAACCTTAGCCTAGCCCATCCCCAGCCTAACCTAGCCCAAACCTTAACCCGAGCCCCATGTGTATTTAGTTTGTGCTTTTTATATTTTTATTTATCATTTTTGGGTTTTATTTTAATTTTTTTTGGTTTTATTTTTCTATTTTTCTGTTTCTTTTTTAGTGTAGTTTTTATTTTTATTTTTATTAGTTTTTAGTTTCTTGTCTTTATTTTATTTTATTAGGATTAGTTTTTTTTAGGAATTCATTTATTTTTTAGTTTTATTAGATTTTACTTTTTTTAGGATTTTTGTTTTAAAAGATTTATCTTTTAGTTAGTTAGTTTTATTTTTTTAGTTGGGTACAAACTCACACACACTTACCCTACACCACACACTCACACTCAAATCCCATACACACCATTTTCACCTAAACTAACCCCCTACTCACACCCAAATACCATACACCTTACCACACACCAACCCTCACCATCTTCAACCTCCAACATCTTCTCTCTCTCCTCTCTCATAAACCACCAAAACCAAACACCACCACCTCCACTTCCTCTCCAAACACAATCAACACAACCATTCATCACTCTCTCTCTACCATCCCATACCCATTAACTAACCAACTAGCCGAAGCTCTGAAACCCATCGTCCAAACCCCCATTTTCGGCGACCTTCACCATCTCCGGGAAGCCCTTCCAATCCCTTCCCGAAACTCCTCGTCAACCCCCTTACCCGGAACCATCCCCAACCCGAACCTGTAAACCATACCCGTTGCGACCCCATGACCCAGTCAACCCCGAACTTGAAAACCCTCTACACTCGACCTGACCCACCAATCCGATCGTGACCATACCCGGTACCTTACCCTCTAACCCGTGAAACCATCTATCTATGATTTCATCCTCAAACTCAGTTCCATACCATTCTATACCCATTTCAAGACCCATTTGTCCTATGAGACAAAATCAATTTCTTACCTGTTAATAAACCAAACTCAAGACAAACTCCAATAAACCCCCACATGTTTAAAAACCTTTTACCCTCATTTTTCCAAAAAAATCCCCAAACTAACCACTTATCCCTTTTTCCAAAAATATCCCTCATCTCCCAGATCATATTCGTATCCCTATTACCTCACATGACACACCCATTTCCCACATGCACTCTTGTCATTTACCTTATATACCCTCACCTTAATACCTTACACACCCTCTTTCTCCATTAACCTCCCCAATTTACCCATAGCCCTATTGGCACATATAAATTGAGGACTCAAGGCCATTTGAATAAACGTAGAGAGACTTGGAGAAGAAGAGAGATAGTTTAGAGTAGAAAATAAATTAGGTAGAAATTTTTGTAAATAGTTTTATTTTTATTTTTTTAGAGAATTTGTGAGATTTAATTGTGAGTGATTTGAATTGTATTGAAGAAGATAGAGTTCAAATTGCCAATTTCAATAAGACTTGTTGAAGATTTGTTCTCTTTCTCTACTCTTTTATTTTATATGCCTTTGATTATTTGCTCATCATGTTTAATATCATGTTAGGCTAAATCCCCATTCAAGGGGTGGGGTGACCCATTATTTGATATTAATTCCATTTTAATTAGTTTGTTTACAATAAATGTCCCTTTGATGATTAATTTTGCAATCTTACATTTTAATTTACGCCTCGAGAGAGGGTAAATGATTTTCGAGATAAAATCAAAATTCTAGTTATAATACCCATTTTAGATTCGAACTAGAGATAGGGGTTTCTGAAGTGTGGTATTATTTCTTTAATTTCAACTCTAGACTTACTTTTATGATTTAAACTAGTTTAATAAATTGATCCTAGCGGGTGATTTGTTAGATGATGTTTGGATCTACATTTCAAGAGTTGTAGGAGTGTTAAATTTAATATTCTAAAATTTTATTGTCAAAATTACATTTGCAACGAGAGTTGATTTGTGATTTTGATACTAACTTGGGATAATTAATATTAATTAATTAATTAATTCTAATTAACTAGATATGGTGTCATCATATCCCTTGTTGGTCCTCAATTTTATTACCTCACCCATCGCATATTTTAGATTTTTATTTAGTTAGATTTAAATAGTATCTTCACTTACTTTTATTTACATCTTTAACTTAGTTTAAATTCATATCCTCGCAAATTTGTTTAAATATTGAAAAAGCTAAAAAAATTAGAAAAAGTGAAAAATCAAAAAAGAAAATAAATAAATAAATTGCATGCCTCTTTTATATGTTTCACCCTTAGATTTGAATTGATTTCCTTACTTACCGCTACACTCTAGTTTTATTATATTTTTGTAGGTATGAAAGGTTTTGATTAGAGGAGCTTTTCAACAACGACATAATACGCAAAAGTCAACTCTATGAGTAATCAATAACTACTTTTAAACTGAGATAAATACTTGCTAAATGTTTTCAAAATACTTTGGGCTCTAACCCATTTGTAAAATATTTTCAAAATCTTTTAGGTGTCCATCCACAGGGATTCTAAGCTTGATGATCTGTTCCAGGGATACGTAGCTGCAACACTTGTGGATTCTTGCTGGATATGGTTTAGACGCCTCAGTCATTTCATTCCTAGAGTAGGATGTTGTTTCAGTTATTCCATTTGGGCATGCCGCCCCTTCAGTTAATTCATTTTATTCAATTTATCAGACTTTGTATTTGTAGACTCAGTTTATTTCATTAGATATTTAGTTGGACTTTTATATTAGGAACCGATAGTTTATTTTGTATTATTTTTATTCAATTATTTATCTTGTGATTGGTTTAGATTTTTATTAGTGCGTGAATGGTTTGGTTATTGTATTTGTTTCTGCATGGTCTTATTGTTTAATAAAAATATATAATTTGGCACCAGCTTTTTGAATATTAGGTAGTTAGTAAACTTTTTAAATGTTTTGACAGTGATACTAAGAATGAACCAGCTGATATTCCTCTTTTATGTTTATAAAGGATTGATCACCTAGTATTTATATAGGTGGGGTGTCATATATGGTATTAGAGCATCAGGTTCTATTGTCCTTAGGATTTGTGCGGATTTTTACGTTTCAGCGTAGCGTTCATTGATATAGAGCCTTATTATAGGATAGTTGTATTCCTTTACATAAGCGACTTATGTTCTCATACTATTAAGGATAGTTTATGTGATTAATATACGAGTTCGGTTGGGCTTTGTACATCGAACAATATTGGATAACCAACGAGGTCCATTAAAAGGACTGTAGGAAGAGAGGCAGCAGGATTCATAGAGTATTCTGGGAACGGTGACCACGATAAAAGTCACAATGATAATGATTCAGGCAGTTGACGTTTTAATAATCGCTCGGGTGAAGTAGTATCCCCAAAAAATGTCATAGAAGATGGTGGCGCAAATTCAGACTTACCTAGCATAGTTGGTAAAGGGAGAGAGTCGAAGAAGTTTTCTTTTCAGAAGACCTATCCTCTAAAGTTTGGGGAAAGTGAGGAATGGGTGATTTACCAATGGAAAGTGAACATCAAATTGGAATAGCATATGGGGGAGTGTAGGGACACTCAAGATTAAATTTTGGGCGAATTTTTTCTCATGGGAGCAGCATTGTGGTGATAGGAGTCAGTCACCACATATAGGGAAGTAGCCATGGAATGAATGGAAGTATGTTGGGTTCAGTTTGACCGTAAGATCTTCTGTCTGCTGTTCAGACAGAGATGCAAATGGAGTTTCAAAACTCATCACAAGAGGACCAGGTAGAGACTGATCGTGATAGAGAAGTTAACTTATTTAGCGAACTTCGTACCCGATAAAGGGGATACGGAGAAAAAAAAAGGGTCCATAAGTTGATAATGGACTCGTATGTAGAATATAAAAGCATGGATGGGAAAGCCAATTAGGATGTCTAGTATTGATGTTGTCAAAGCCGTATGTTTTTTAAGTCTACATAAATTCTTCCATGATATGGGAGTCAAGAGGATTGGAGAATTTGGCCGAAGAGTAATACTGGATTAAATGGTGCTAGTGAAGCACCACATGAGGGTATACCCAGTAGGGACCCATTTAAATGATTCAAATCAATTGAATTCCTACCAAGTGATGATGGATTCAGTCAGGGCCGTCAAGGCTAGAAACGAGTTTCATAGGGCTAGCGGAGCTAAAAGGGGCAGTGGGGGCAGCAATTGGGGCTAAAACTACCAGGTCCAAGAGAAGAATACCCCGACATGGCCAGTGGGGCCAAACATAGGGGAGGTCACAGAAAGGTGTCTTAGGTGTGGAGAGTTGGGCCACCTATATTGAACTTTCCCACAACGATAAAATGAGAACAACCAGACTAGGAAAGTAGATGGAAAGAGTGCTAGTGGGGCACAATAGCAATAGGAGCGAGATTTTCGACAGGAAAAATTGGGCTAAGAGATTTAAGTCTGAAGGTTACCACTCGAGAATGGTGATATTAGGCAGGACTAGCAGGGTCCTCAACAGCAGTAGCAGCATTCCATTCCTCAAGTCCGTCAGGACTAAGGGAATGGCTAGGGAGGTCAATAGGACCAAAAGAAAGAGAGTTTATATGGAATTTGTTATGATTGTGGAGAAATAGGCCACAGGGAGAAGGATTGCCTAGATCGAGGCAGGGGAAAATACAGGATGAGATCCAGGATATACAACCATTGCAACAGATCAGGGGTCAATTTTAACGCGAGAATTATGCTCAGGAACCCATTGACCAAGCAAGGTAAACTTAAAATGGAGGTAGAACCTTTGTTTTATCCTTATGTAAATGAGGTAAGTTTCGGGTGATATGGGTACATCACAATATATGAATATTTAACACTAAAATTCATGAGTGAGTTGGGTTTAGTGGGTGCGTTGGCAGTATCAGCCTTCTTATGAATGTACTTACCATTGGGTAGTAGGACTTTTGGTGTCACCTACGGGGGGAACAGGTATGTACACTAGGAGGATGTTTGTGTTGTG
This sequence comes from Sambucus nigra, assembly GCA_949130495.1. Taxonomy (NCBI): domain Eukaryota; kingdom Viridiplantae; phylum Streptophyta; class Magnoliopsida; order Dipsacales; family Adoxaceae; genus Sambucus; species Sambucus nigra. Next base: position 572,422,914 of record OX422211.1, on the reverse strand, counting down.
TAACTAGTTTTACTACTTTTGAGAGTTATAAAGTGGAATTTATTATGATCATTTGTAGCTACTGGATACTGAGGGTTTGAGCGATAGAAGATTATGTGTTAAGACTATAACGCTCATTATTCCAGGATGAGATATATTATTTTTGCGAGGCATCAATTGAAAGATGGATGAGCCTGCATATATATTGTATTGTATCATAGACTTTAGTGAGTATGCTCCCTTGTTATATTTAATCCCAGTGAGTGAGGACGTTTACTGATGCGATTCAGGGTATATTGGCTCACTGTCGAGCGGATAGATTTAGCTCATTATTTATTTAGCACTGAGCGCTTAGTGATAGTGAAAGCGGTGTATTGTATGTTGTCTTTAGTGACATGAGAGTGTACAAGTAGGCTTTTTATGTCAGGAGACGGAGATTTGGGGTACAGGTCATGTGCTGAGGGCCTACGAATTTCGATGACCATCATGTTAAGTAGTAGTGTATCTGGGGGTTCCTTGTTTGGATTTCGATTTGCAAGACATCCCACTCAAGAAACTTAGCGAATGTCGAGAGTTAGGAGATGTTTGGCCTTTAAGACACGAATTTAGTATATTATTTATTATACGTATATATGGTTATAACTGAGAAATGATAGTTATATTACGATTTAAGGGCAGTAGAGAAATATAGTGTTGATGTGAGAAACATCGTAGAACGTTTACACCACAAGAAAATTGGTGGGACAACCTAGAGAATAATTAAGTTTCTATTGGTAGGGTACTTGAGTATAACCATACCATATAACCAGGCTAAGTACACAAGGCTTAGTTAAAACAAGTTTATTATGTTCAGTTGATTTCTGCAGAAGTTCATGGGACATAGAGTGTATGGGTGCCCTAGTTAGTTGAGATTTTCAGTATTATTCACGATGAGTATACATGGAAACTTATGAACTAAATGTAGATGCATTAGTAAATTAGAGGCGGAAATAGAATAAGACGAAGGGAAAAGAAGTTACATTATGAGAAATGTGTGTCACCAGGGACCAAGGAGTAGACGAAAATGGGTGATTATAGTGGTAGATGGTACAAGGTATGTACATTTTAGATTTTTGGGGATAATCAGAAGCTACTCTGTGTAGAGGAGTAATACGACGAGAGTTACATCAGAAGCAACTGAAAATGTAAAAGTCTAACGTGGATAGTCGGATATGATTGCAAATATCTACCATGAAGGGAGTATATTATTTAAAAGGGGAACGTTGGCACCTAGGGAGGAAGAGACCTTTCCCAAGATAGTGAATGGTATAGCCGTTAGAATACTGGCCCAATCATGTTGGAATATTCATGGAAGAAGGTAACTGGTTTCACAGGCACCAAGATGAAATGGTAAGGTAAGTGAAGGAGTACATCAGAGTAAAATGATTAGGGCGAATTGATCACTGGTTCAAATGGTAGAGTATAGACTGTCGAACTAGATAGTACCATTTGTGAAGGGGTACCGAGTACGGCATAATATTCCAAACTTTATAAAGATGTGGATACATTGCGAGGAAGTAATGAGACTGTTAGCACTGAGCTTATCCTAATTTCAAGGATGAAATTCCTTTTAAAGGAGAGAAGTATGTAACACCCTGTATTTTTAATAATTTTTATAAAGGATTAATTAAATTTAAATGGAAAATTAATCTGGTTTAAAATAAATATTAATTAGCGTGATAAGGGTTGATATTTATTTGCATGAATTATGCGGAGTAATACTTAGTGAATGAGTAATAAATTAGTAAGAATTCATTATGATTGTCATGAGTGAAAAATACGGCAGTTACAGTAATTTAGTCGGGACGCGTGTGTTAGTCATGTCGGGGCTTACATTTACAAAATCAAATGAGAATTATTTATGGGTCATCCAAATGATCATTTCGAGTGCGCCAATGTGTCCGCAAGGATCGAGATAGTCATAAAAGTCTATTCAAGGGTTTGGATTGGGTCCCGGAAAATTTTAGGCCAAACCGACCCCCGGAGGGTATTTTGGTCTTTGGGGGTTTTAGGGAAAAGGGACCAACGAAATTTCAAGTAATATACAAGCATACATTTGGGGTAACCTAGGACTAGAAGTAATAAAATAGAGATAGTCCATTAGAGGAGGGAGGATAAGGCTTCTAAGGCTCCCCCCACCAGTTTTGCACCACCACCGCCGCCTAAAAATAGATCAGAAGGAGAGGAAGATATCCCCACCAATTATTCTTCACAAATCAGACCCACAATCTCCAGACAAGTGTTTATCTTTCATGTTTTGATTTAGTTTTAATACCCATGTTGTGTAGGGATTTTAATATTATGATTTTAATCGTGTTCTTGAGGTTTAAAGAGAGTATAACTCATGAATTGGGATAGGAATGCATGTAGAGTGGATCAACATATGTAGAGGACACAAAATTAGATTTTATGTGTAAATCTTATGGAAGAAATCTTTGGAAAAAATGTTTATTTTGCATGAAAAACATTAACTAGGGTTTTGAATAGAGAAACCTAAATTAAATCTTAAAAATTTTAGGATTTAATGATGTTCTAATGATAAACATTCGTTAGAATTGATTTATATACTCTCATATAATGTTGGGACAAATTATAGTGGAGTTTGGGATAATTGCATGAAGGAATTGTGCGTTACAAATGGTGAAAAACATTTTTGCGTAAGGAATAAGAAGGCATCTAACAGATTTCGAATCGATTCGGCCTAAGGTTGAATTGATTCGAAAAGCGAATTGATTCGGCCCTTTGGCGAATCGATTCGATATCCCAGAATTTGGCTATTTATAAGCTCAGAACTTGTTAATAATTACCAGGGGAACTTTTGGGACATATTTAAAACATAATGAGGGATATTATGAGTTACAGTAGGCCTTGGAAGGATTGGGACTTAAGCATGAGTGAGAGAATTACAGCTCATATTAATCAGGCCTAAATATTAGTGTAAGTGAATTCAGGATAATGAGATCGAGTCGCGGGGGTTTCGAGTGAACCTATGATGTAGACTAGTAGTGTATGAGTGAACTAACTATTGAAACAACTTCAGGGGTAACTAGGACCCGTCAGGTTGAGAATAATAGCCGAGAAAATGCGTTAGAGAGCTATAATTGCATAACGATAGTACATTGAGTATTTAAGGGATATAATACGTACGGATTATATTTAGGGGTTGAGTGCATACCTATACAGACTATATTATTGGTTGAGTGTATACCTATACGGACTATATTTATAAGTTGAGGGTGTACCTATACAAACTATATTATAGGTTGGGTGTATACATATAGGATTATATTTATAGATTGTGTGTATACCTATATGCGACATATGGATAGGTTATGTGTATGCCTATTATGTAATCCTTGTATGTGGACATACCTGTCACACGCGAAACCCAAATCGATTCTAATATTGTATTTTATCTTAATTAAGTCATAATCTTCAACCATTTGAAATATAATTCATTTATCAATATTTGATGAGTAATGTACACAATGAACATAATTATGCTCTCTATACTATAACACTGTGAACATCTGGTCATAAATAGACAACATGTAATGTTATGATTAACTATTACAACTCGTGAAATCAAACCATGGTAACTCAATATATACAATGTATGAGTGTAATAAAATCGTTAGTGTGATAATGATAGAAATCACATCTCTAAACCCCATCACTCTCTACCAATGCAACTCTAAAAATCGCCCATCATATGGTATCCTAGCTGGTAGCATACAAACCTGAAAATGTTAAAATATAAACATTAAGCATTAACCTTAGTGAGGTACTCCTTCCCTGCAGTGAAATAACAGTCATATATCAAATTTTTGGATATAAAATCCATACAATCCTACCCATTATAGCAATAACAAATCCTGGAACATAAGTTCCAACAAATCTTTATCATAAGATAAAAACAAATCATTGGATCTTTGTCCATTTCCAATCCTGGATCATAAGACCCAAACAACCCTGCATATTTAAATATCCAAACAAATCCTGAATACCGAAGTATTCGAACCAATCCTGGATTATAAGACCCAAACAATCCTGGATATTTGAATATCCCAATAAATCCTGAATAGCAAAGTATTCAAATCAATCTTCTCTTAGAACTATATTCAAATCCAACATATCATTTTCATATCTATATATGAAACAATCAATAGTACACTCACCTTGGAAACTTATCTGGCTTTTTCTTTTTCTTTGTCCACCACTTGTTTAACCGTTTCTTCTTCCCTTCCTATCATTCTTACAATATTAGTATGATCATAATAATATCAACCATCCAAGGAATATCTTAAACGTAACTGAATTCATAAGCATCATATGATTCCATTAAAATCATTTATCATAAATAAAGTTCCATCCTTCATGTTAAGATATTTAACATATCAAACATACTTTAATTTCTTCTTGGTAATCCAATTCTTACCATATTAGGTTCCCAATAAAAAAGACGACACATCATTTCAAGTTTCATAGAGCAAAATATGTCCATTTCTTTACTACATAGCAAATTTGCCCTATAGGATCCTCTATCGTTCAGTCAACTTCCAAGAATTTTCAAAACAAAATTTACATCATATCTTTCTATGATCTTCCACCAAATTTCAATAAACAAATTAAATAATACAAATCTAAAGTTTCATGCTATGTCAAGCAAAAATGCATACTTACACTTTGGGGTTTGATTCTATACCTGAACTTCAAACTATCACCCACGATTAATTTCTAGGTATCCTTATATAATTTTCAGATATGATATACATATATGAGTCTATTTTAGTCCCCAACTATAATAACTCAATTCAATTAAGTATACAAAAAGATATACGAGTTTGAATATACAAAGTTTCCAATCGAAGCAACATAAAGGGTTTACACCTTCAACTTTCTTTAAACTCATATCTACCCATACATTTACATCAAGGAATGAAAGTTTAATAAACAATTGATGATTTATATTGTTTCTATCAGTAATACAAGAAAAATAACATGATTCGTGGATAGAATTACCATAGGGACTTTTACGTAATTTTCTACGGACTTTTCTCCTCACTTTCTTCTTCCTAAACCTATCGAATCTCTCTCCTCATGCTCCAAATATCTCGTGGATGGATTTTTTGTAGGAGGAGTTTATTTCAAGGTTTTAAAGTTGGCCAAACCATCCTCCCCTTACAACCAATCAAATCCTAGCACATGGTGTACTATCAAGACAAAATACCACTTAACGAATTGATAGATTTGCCCTTGCTTCGTAATTTTAGCATAACTCCTTACTCAGAGCTCTGTTTTATACACCGTTTATTGTGTTACAAACTTAACTCACATATCTACAACTATCTAGTTTTTACCTCAAGTCAATTATTATATTATATTAGTCTCCAACATAAACATTTCTACTGAAAACATCAAAATTTTGTGTTTGTAACTAATTCGATATTTCATGATTTATGAAAGTAGGATTAGACTAAACATAATCACTTAACATTAGATATATTAATATCACATCATACATATAACATAAGGTAATCATGATTCAAACATAATTTATCATAATTATATTTGATTTGTCACAACTCTCCCCCCGCTAGGAAATTTCATCCCCGAAATTGACATACCTTGGTTGTCCAAATCAAACAAATACGGATAACACATTTTCATGCTATTTTTGCTCTCCCGTGTGGCTTCTTCCATGGAATGCCTTCTCCAGACAACTTTCATAAGTGGGATCACTTTGGATCTCAATATTTTTTCCTTCATATCCACGATAGTAAGTGGTTCTTCCTCATAGCTCAAGTCTCCCTTCAACTCAATAGGTTGTTCCTCCAAAACATGTGAAGGATTTGCTACATACTTTCTCAATATAGAATCATAGAAAATATCATCTAATCGGTCTAACTCTAGTGGTAAATCTAACTTGTAGGAAACCATACGGACTTTCTCAAGAATTTTATAAGGTCCAATGTAGCGTGGACTCGATTTCCCTTTCTTTCCAAATCTCATAACTCCTTTCCATGGCGATATCTGAAGAAACATGTAATACCCTTTCTAGAATTCCAGATATTTTTGTCATTTATCCGCATGACTTTTTGTCTGCTTTGAGTTATTATCTATATATCTTGAATAATTTTCACTTTTTCAGTGGTGACTTTAATTAACTCTGGACCCTCTATCTTCCTTTCACCAACTTCACCCCAACATACTGGTGTACGACACTGTTTACCATGCAACTCTTCATATGGCGCCATACATATAGTAGATTGAAAACTATTGTTATATGAAAATTCTATCAAAGGCAAATATTCATCCCAATTACCTTTGAAATCAAGCACATAAGCTCTAAGCATATCCTCCAAAATCTGTATGGTTCTTTTAGACTGCCAATCCATCTGAGGGTGAAAAGTTATAATAACTTTAAATTAGTACCCATAGCATATTGTAAACTATCCCAAAATTTGGATGTAAAAGTAGGGTCCCTATCTAAAACAATAGAAATAGGTGTTCCATGCAATCGAATAATCTCATTAATATACAATCTCGCATACCTATCAACTATATATGTAGTGTTGACTGCTAGAAAATGAGATGAATTGGTCAATCTGTCCACCACTTCCCAAATCAAATCTGACCCCTTCTGAGATCGAGGAAGCCCAACCACAAAATCCATCGTTACATGATCCCATTTCCATTTCGTATTGGCAATGGTTGAAGAAAACCAATAGGTTTCTGATGTTCCACTTTCACTTGTTGACGTATAAGTCATTTAGAAACAAAATCAGGTATTTTCTTCTTCATATTATTCCACCAAAAATGCTCCTTCAAATCCCTATACATTTTAGTACTACCAGGATGCATAGTATCAATAAAATTATGAGCCTCATCTAAAATTTCCGCTTTCAATCCATCTACATTAAGCACACATAATCTTTTCTTATACAATAAAGTGCCATCATTAATAATAAAAAAACCGTCAGACTTACCGACATCTTGCCATTTCTTCTCAAGAAAAGGATCTTGTCTTTTCAAATCACAAATACGGGTAGCTAACAAAGGCCTCACACTTACATGAGCAAAGAATCTGTCCCCATCTGCTAGCTGCAATTCCACTCCCATCAATCTCAACTCCATAATGTTAGCAACTCTAACACACCGAATACAAAATAACCTGCTCGAAACCTTTCTACTTAGAGCATATGCAACTACATTTTCCTTTCTTGGATGGTAGTGAATTGTACAATCATAATTTTTAATTAACTCCATCCACCACATCTGCCTCAAACTCAACTCCTTCTGAGTAAATAAATACTTAAGACTCTAATGGTCAATTAAAATTTCACATACTTCACTATATAAATAATAACACCACAATTCAAAGCAAACACAATAGCAGCAAGTTCTAAATCATGTGTAGGATAATTACGTTCATGTGTACGCAGCTACCTCGAAGCATAAGCAATAACCTTACCCTGCTGCATAAAAACATAACCCAACCCCTAACGTGAAGCATCGGCACAAATAACAAAACCATATCCACTATATGGAATAGTAAGAATGGGTGTGATTACCAATCCCTTTTTCAATTCTTCAAAACTATTTTTATAATCAGAATTCAATTCAAACTTGACATCTTTTCGCGTTAGTTTAGTCATTGTTAAGACAATCGAAGAAAATCCCTTTACCTCCTATAATACCTAGCCAAACCCAGAAAACTCCTCACCTCAGTCACATTATTGGGCTTCTCCCATTTTACAATAGCTTCTATCTTTTTATGATCAACACATATACCACCCCAAAAAATAATATGGCCTGAAAATACAACTTATGATAGCCAAAATTCACACTTACTAAACTTAGCATACAACTGCTTATCTTTCAACACATTCAAAGCAGTATGCTTTTCAAGTTCAACCATATTACGTGAGTAAATCAGAATATCATCAATAAAAACTATCACAAATGAATCGACAAAAAGATGTAGTACTCGGTTCATAAGATCCATAAATACAGCTGGAGCATTAGTCACTCCATAACACATCACCAGAAATTCAAAATGACCATACCGTGTACGAAAAGCAGTTTTATAAATATCACTTTCCCTCACCCTCAACTGATGATATCAAGTATATCTTTGAAAACACTTTAGCACCTTGCTACTGATCAAAAAAATCATCTATACGAGCTAAATGTACTTGTTCTTAATATTATCTTATTCAGTTACCTATAATCAATACACAAATGCATATTACCATCTTTCTTTTTCACAAATAAAACTGGTGCACCCCATGGAGATACACTAGGTTGTATGAACCCCCTATAAATTAAATCTTGCAATTGAATCTTAAATTCATTCAATTCAAAAGGTTCCATTCTATATTGTGCCATAGAAATAGGGGTTGTCCCCAGTGCGAATTTAATACTAAACCCAATTTCTCTCTCTGGAGGAAAGCCAGGCAACTCTCTAGCGAACACCTTTGGAAAATCCCGTACAATAAGAACATCGACGATTGTAAGGCCCCTTTCTTAATGTCCAGAACATATGCAATAAAACCCTCACAACCTTTACTCAATAATTTCCTCGCCTGAATAGCAGCAATGATGCAAGTGGGAACAATTTTCCTTTCCCCCGCAAATTTAAATTCAGACTCACTAAGCATATAAAAAACAACTTCCTTACGAAAATAATCCATAAATGCATGATATTTAGATAACTAGTCCATTCCCAGAATTATGTCAAAATCAGAGATATCCGATGGAAGTAAGTCTATAATTGTATCTCTAACCCCCACAGTCAAAACACAATCACGAAAAACATGTTTCACTATAATCATATCCCCTATAGGCATGTAAATACCCAACCCCGCATATAAACGAGTACATGGTCAATTCAAATATATAGCAAAAGCATAGGACACAAAAAAATGTGTGGAATAAGGATCAATCAAAACATAAGCACTTCTATTAGTAATAAAAAGTGTACATGTCACCATATCCGGATTAACCTAAGCCTCTTTCATTATAAAGACTCATCCACCTGACTTGGAAGTACGAGCTTATCTTATGCCCACACTTTTCACTCCACTGTCGGAAGGTACCACGCTGCTTACCACTTCATTAGGAGATGTTGGAGTCTCTGCCAACTATGGACAATTCTTCTTAGCATGACCCACTTGATGACAATGGTATCATACCATTCCTTTAAGCTTAGAACACTAGAATTTATAATGCCCCTCCTCTTTACAAAAGAAACATGTAACAACTCTCGATGATGCCTCACCTTTTCCTGACCTCCTTACTAAACTAGAAGATCCTCCATCCTTGTTATCTCAACCCAATCGCCCCTCGTTCTAACATTATATCCAGCACCTCTCTGAAATTTATGAGGTTCCATCCTAACATTTCCACCCTCACCTCCCTTAGACTGAGATGAATCGAATCCACTCTTCTTAAAACTATCTCTACTCGCCACTCCTTGGTTCATTTGCCTTTCTGCTATCATGGCTTTATTCACCAAGGAAGAATAATCTTCTAACTCGTAAGTCGCCACTCTATTTTGAATGGGTCAAATCAATTCCTCTTGGAACTTACTACATTTCTCTTCCACATCCTCCACATATTTAGTAGAAAATCTAGATAAAGCTTAGCCTCATACTCCCTCACGGACACTTTCCCTTGGGTTAAATTGAAACAACATAATGGTCACTTGAAAGGACCTAACGATCACGCTAGCGTGAATTAGGTTATATAAAAACTCTTTTAACTTTTTGATATAAAATATATTATAGTTTATAAATTAAAATACACTCACGCACACTAATAAGTAAAAGTGGTGATGCTACAAATAAAAATACCCTTTAAGAATGAGATGAGGTAAAGTGGAAAGAACACAATATTTATTCTCGAGGAAACCACCAAAATGGAAAACCCCGTGTCCTTTAGTTCCAGGACAACTCACACACCCAAGTCCACGATTACAATGTTTAAGTACAGATTACAGCAGTACCAGTGTAAATGAAATAGTCTTGCCAATACAAACAAGTACAACAAGGCACAAACTAAACAACCCCACAACAATCTGAATATAACTAAACAACCCAGGTAGTGGTAACTTGGAACACACACACAACTGAACACTCAAAATCGGAGTCCCTGTGAAGTTGTACACAACACAAATAAATAGTAATAAGATGAGATTGAATTACTCAATACAAAAAGAATGATTAAATATTAAGTCACAAGACACATGCAAGGTCTTTCTTAATAATTAATATTCAGGTAAACATTAATCCTAAAAATAATTTAGTTGATGTAAATGTCCACAAACAAATTAGGAAATAATATTCCAAAAATTGTGTCACACTAACTGAAAAAAAATAACCTAACACCAAATAGAATATGAGTGAATAAAATAGGTGTTATGTTACAAATATCAAGTCGAAGAAAGAATGAGCAAAAGATAAGAAGTGTAGCACTTAGCTCATATAACTTTGACTGATAAAGAAAATAAAGGAATAAAAAGAAATGATTTTAAAGCTCACACACTTTAATAAATCCAACTAAATATAAATGAACACACAAAGAAAATGTTCAATTTAGAGGATGTAAACAAGGGGTGAGTAAAAACAGATTAATCTTAATCCCAAACAAATTGAAATCAGATTTAAATAAAAGAAATTTTAATCACGGCAAAAAATATGTATGTGACACAAAAAAAAAACTTAATATAATTTTATATTTATATATTAAAAAAATGTTAAGACAAGACAAACAAGTCCACACAAACACACTGAATTAGGTGCAAATAAATCTCAACAACGAACACCCATAGTTTCACACTTGGTCCTAAAGAGTCCAAATTAGTCACACACCAAATTTTCAGTAAAAGGAAAACAGAACTCACATACTCATGTTTAATTAACAAGGTTCAAAAATCAAACTCAACTGGATTTTCAGTGTTAACTAATTAAAACGGATTTTTAATTATCAATCAAAATTTTAAAAGAAATCTTTTAGATCATGATATGATTTTTATCTTTGCCAAAAGAATGTCAAACCAGCATGAGTTTTTTTTTTTAAATCAGTCCACATAACTGATCTGAACAGCCAAAAAAAATGTGTATAAGAAAATTAACAAAACAAATTTGTTCGTTTTAATCAGCAACACAAACAGATAGTGTATACAGATCCAAACAGCAAATACAACATCTAACACTTTAAACAGACAATACAGTAAGCATTTTCCCCTTTTTTTTAAACAATAAAAAAACTTAGACACTTCTAAACCACAAAACAGATTAGATCAACACACTCCCAAGTGATTATATACCCATATGAAACAGTCCCAAATCCAAGAATAAACCAAATAAATATATAGGAGGATATATATAGCAGATCGGAAATCTATATATAGATATGTATATATTTATATATGTATAGCGTATAGGGGAGGATCAAAGAGGATACCAGCAAAAGTTTTCTTCTAAAAAAATGCAAGATCTAAGCTATAGTACCTTCACACGATATCAATCAGCAACAAGTAAAAGAACTTTCAAAGCCAAAAGTTAAAACAAAACCTCCAAAGAACCAGATCTCCAAAAAGGCTTCAAACAAAACCTTAAAGATCAACCCACAAAAATTAAACACACAACCTCACAAGAATGTGTATGTGAATGTCGGTACAGTGCATAGTGATAAATGGTAGGGAAAACACTCTCAAAACTAATCAGAACACATGAAATTGTAGAGAGAGAGAGAAATTTTGGCAGATTTGTAGAGAGAGAAAGAGGTAAAAATAAAAATGAAACCCTAACCTCAAAACACACTCACACGAACATATAAACAACCTCACACAAACAGCCTGGTTTAATCGAACTACCCAAGACTAAAGAGGGTACTAAAGACATTAGCCAAGGACTGTTGAGGTTAAAATTGAAAGCTCAATTTAAAAGGGTACGTGCGTCAAAACCCAAACCTACAGCAAAGGTATAAGGGTAAACACATAGTGGACAACACGACACTCGAGATATCAGATATCAGAGATATAAACCTCAAAAACCATAAACCACACAGCCTTAAAAACCAACGGCACCAACAAAACCCACTAATCCAATTTGAAATTGCTGCCATATTAATTTTGTGATAAATGATAAATAATTAAACAAAAGTTATATTTAATTACCAAGATTTATTTAACACTTAAGAATATTTAAACCTCATAAAAAAATAATTCAAAAATATAATAAAACTAATAAATAAAAATATAAAAATTATTCAAAGTAAAAGTTCATGAAAAAATTGTTCAAGATTAAAATACACATAAAAGGTATTTAAAATATATGGAGATATTAACACTCATATATAAGAGTATAAAAATACTTAGAATAAAAAATACAAATGAAATTGTATTTTAACCAAAATATTTTGTATACTACACAAAAATTATTTTGTCAAAAATAATTTATATATTAAATCAATATAGGAAAATATAATTTAAGGTATATAAAAATTAGATTTTAATAATAAAAATGCAGGAGCATCTAAAAATTTGATTGTCTAAAAATTGAGCCAACACAAAAAGAATGAGATTTTCACAAATTTATAAATTCCCTCGCCTCTATGTTGCTCATTCCCAGGTTCCATTAATTATCTGTAATACAATAAAGTTCTAGCAACCAACATAAACAGTTTATACTACAAAATTATTAGTTAGTGCATAAACAATTTAATAATATCAAATCGAACCAATAAATGCCATCTAACCGTCACACACGTCCAAAATTATAACCTAGACGCTCGGATACCACTAATTATCACACTCCAAACCCAAATCGATTCTAATAATTTATTTTATCTTAATTAAATCATAATCTTCAACTATTTGAAATAGTATTCATTTATCAATATTTGATGAGTAATGTACTCAATGAACATAATCGTGTTCTCTATACTATATCATAGTCAAAATGAGGTCATAAATAAAGGACATGTAATGCTATGATTAACTATTACAATTCGTCAAATTAAACCATGGTAACTCAATATATACACTGTATGAGTGTAGTAAAATCGTTATTGTAATAATGATAGAAATCCCATCTCTATACCCCAACTCTCTCTACTGGTGCAACTCTCAAAATTGCCCATCATATGGTATCCTAGCTGGAAGCGTATAAACCTAAAAATCTTAAAATATAAATATTAAGCATTAAGCTTAGCGAGGTACTCCTTCCCTGCAACGAAATAACTGTTCTACATTAAATCCATGGATATAAAATCCAAACAATCATACCCGTTATGGCAATAAAAAATACTGGAACATAAGTTCCAACAAATCCTTCTCATACAACAAAACAAATCATTGGATCTTTATCCAATTGCAATCCTGTATCATAAGACCCAAACAATCCTGGATATTTGAATGTCTAAATAAATCCTGAATACCGAAATATTCAAACCAATCCTAGATCATAAGCCCCAAACAATCATGGATATTTGAATATCCAAACAAATCCTGAATACCAAAATATTCAAATCAATCCTCTCTTAAATCTATATTCAAATCCAACATACCATTTTCATATCTATATATGAAACAATCATAAATACACTCACCATGGAAACTTATCAGGCTTGTCCTTTTCCTTTATCCAACACTTATTCATCCGGTTCTTATTCCCTTCTTATTATTCCTACAATATAAGTATTATCATATGAATATAAACAATCCAAGGAATATCATAAACGTAACTCAATTCATAAGTATCATATGATTCCATTCAAATCATTTATCATAAATGAAGTTCTATCCAAATTCATGTTAAGATATTTAACATATCCAATTCATAGTCCAAACATATTTTAATTTCTTCTTGGTAATACAATTCTTACCATATTAGGTTCCCAATACAAAAGACAACACATCATTTCAAGTTTCCTAGAGCAAAATATGCCCATTTCTTTACTACATAGCAAATCTGCCCTATAGGCTCCTCTATCGTTCAGTCAACTTCTAGGAATTTTCATAATTTTTCTACATCATAACTTTCGATGATCTTTCACCAAATTTCAATAACCATGTTGAATAATAAAAAATTACAGTTTCACAATTTTTAGAGTTCATTTTCTATGTCAAGAAAAACCTCAAACACATGGTAGCATACTTACACTTTTGGGGCAGTTTCTATACCCGAATTTCAAATTATCACCCAAGATTCATTTCTAGGTATCTTCATATAATTTTTTAATATGATATACATATATGAGTCTATATTAATCTCCAACTGAAATTACTCAATTCGAGTAAGCATAAAAAAAGATATTGAAGTTTGAATACACAAGATTTCCAATTGAAGCAATATAAAGGGTTTACAGCTTCAACTTTCTTTAAACTCGTATCTACCCATACATATGTGACAACCCGCCTAATAAGATACCGGACGATCACTCCTATATCAAATTTTAACAGGAGTCTCATATGGATCATTCTTAGCATTACTGTCGAAAAACCATTTAATTACTAATAACCTATTAGGTCGGTGTCAAAATTTTACTTAACTACTCTTTTTAACAACTATAAAATTAAAACAACCACACAGTATGCATAAATGAAACTGAAATAAAAGAAAATAACCGAACACTCGGTCAAAATATACAACCATATCGAATGATGCTCTAAAAGAATAAATAAATGCAATTGGACCATTGGCCTGAATAATTATACAGTACCTCCTATCTAGAGTACAAGAATGGAAGCGACTATCAAAAACCTGCACGCATCCACAGCTGCTGCAGCTGACGTCTGACTCGAAAAATGTGCCATCCAGGCGTCCCTGTGTCCGGACACCTATATATATATATATCAAGAGAGGAAAAGTAGATAAACGGGTCAGAGCCCGAGTTTTGAAAATATTTAGCAAGTGCATAAATGCCTTATTTTTTTTTAAAAAAGGTTTTATCTCATATTTAAGTTTGGTATTGCACTCCCATGAGATACCCCTCACCTCTCTACTAACAGTGCACTGCTAGCGCATCCTTCTAAACATCCTAGTCAAGCTACCCTGGTAAACTAGTATATCACCCAACTACTATCAACCCTAGATAGTCCAAGTAATGCACTAAGGGCTAGACTTCACCCCAGTCTCAACGCTATGCCATGTTCGTGCGTGGGGTGCCTCACAGAGCGAAATCCAAACAAGGAACCCCCCCGATACACTACTATGCGGTAAGGTCGATCGTCGAGATCCACCAGTCCCTCAGTACGAAATATATAAATATATATATACGATAAGAAATATTTATATTTGAGCACTAAGGATTAAACTTCTCCCTAGTCTCAACACAATGCCATATTCGTGCGTGGGGTGTCTCGCAAAACGAAATCCAAACAAGGAACCCCCCCGATACACTACTACGCGACAAGGTCGATCGTCGGGATCCATTAGACCCTCGGTAGTCGATTTATCCATATATATATACATATTTCCATATACATCCGGATCTATCTCCCGGACTGAGGATTTATATAACAAGTATTTATCAATACTTTTCATTTTTCTCAAAACTTTCCATTTCCTTTCTTATATCCAGGAAATGTATATAAAAGCCAATTCATTATCATGAATTGCTTTAACATAACATATAACTTTTTAAAAGCCAGTTTTATTAACACAAAAATGCTTTTCCATTTTATAACATCCCATTTCCCTTCTCATATCCAGGAAATGTATCCAAAGCCATTTTTATTATCATAAAAATGCTTTGATCATATCATATGCTTCCATTTCCCTTATTCCATCCGGGAAATGTATCCGAAGCCAAATCATTTATCCCATTTCCCTTCTCATATCCAGGAAATGTATTTAAAGCCAATCCATTATCATGAATTGCTTTAACAAATCTAAGACCGTCCCTCCGAGTTTCCCCACTGGACGCGCCCCTAAATGGCTATCTTCTTCCAGGGCCTATCAAACAAGACAACCTGGGAACCTACCAACATCGAAAAGCATCCATATGCCTGCGGGATAGTCAAGACCACACCCAGAATCTCCTAACCAGCGCAGTAACAATAATCTCTCATATGGCCTATAGGACTATATCCACCCTGCATTCATTAGCCAGGGGGCATCACTATACGCATGCAACTTCCCTTATGATAGCGATATAGGGAGGTGTGTAACCGTAATTTATTAATTATGAAAAATCATTTCTCTTCCATTTTGAAAACATTCATTTTTATATTTTCAAAATCATTTACATCATATCATATATATACTTTATTCACATAGTATATACACCTACTATATATTCCTCCCCGAATATATATAAATGGCCATATTTGCCAATCTCATCTAGCGATGACCAATAATCCCAAATATTTTCTCAAAGAATCATAATCATGCATTCATATAAGCATGATACTAAACCCAAAGTATTTCCTTACTTTAATAATCACTATATACCTCAATCCTATCTAAGGATTTATTGGATATCTCCAATGATACCATTTCACTCTAAGTGAAATATATATATCTATATCCCCAAATTATCCTAATTATCTCGTAGGATATACTAACTCCACAATCGATTATAATTATGCTTCCTATACGCATAATTATATAGGCCTAAATGCCCACTAAAATATCCTAGGGATTTATCTTTCCCGAACAACCTTAATTTAATGGGTTATGGATTTCATTTCCATAAACCCCAGGGACTACATTTTGTCCATAACATCACTTAAAGGTCCCCACCCTAACTTAGGAACCATAAACATTTAAATTCTACCAATTCTCTATTTTTCCTCGAAAACATAACTTAAGGGTTATACATTAAAACCCTCACCTTGCCCTCCTAGATTTCCTCAATTGGAGGACCATAATCTCCTAAAGGGTTACTTATATTAACCCATAATTAACCTCGAGTCAATTAAAATTGGGTTTCACCCCATCCAATTCCCCTTAGGAAAATTGCCCATTTTTAGAAGGGGTCGATCGATCGACCCATAGACGTCGATCGATCGAGCCCCCAATATTCGATTGATCGATCATGGCGGGCAGCTTCTTCTCCGAGAAGCTGTTTCAGCCATTAAAGCTTCTCCCAAGCTTTCATCTCTTCACCAAACGTCCTACAGCTTCAACCAACTACAAATACACATAATATAAGGCTTCTAAACATCCTAGAACCGAAATCACCAATTAATTTGATTAATTTCTAAGTTTCTCCAATTATCCAATTTTAGGGGTTTATTCATTTTATCTCCCGAAAACCCGTTTTATCCACAAAAACCCAACCGAAAATCTTTAGGGTTTGTTTATACCAAATTATAGTATGAGATATTTATGCAAAAAGTAAATAAAGCAAGTAAACACTTGCCTCGTGGATATAATCCGACGACCTCGAGTCGAATCCCGCGGAGGTTGGCCGGAATCTCCCATTTTCTCCTCTCTTCGTCCTCTCTCCCTTCTCTCTCTTTTCTTTCTCTCTTCTTTCTCTTTTCTCCTTTTCTCCATCCTTTTATAAGGAGAAAAGGGTTTAACCCCTTAAAACCCAAAAACGACTCGTTTACTCAATTACGAGCCCGTTTAACTCTAAAATTCCTCGAAACTCTATTTCGACAATCAGACACTCTTTTCTGACTATCTCGGACATTCCGAGACTCACGGCACAGTCGAAATTTCCATCCGAGGTACTTGACCGCAAATCACTATTCTAACCCATATAACTTAATGCGGGTTTTTTGTCGCTTTACTCCACGGTGACATATAATTAAAATACTTCGACCTATATAATTCCAAAAATAATTACAACACCCATCAAAATCATTAAATCATCGAAAATCCCAAAAATAACAATTTCGAGAAATTCTCCAAATTGTCAATTTATACTTAATTATGGAGTTTAATTGTCTCCAAAAGGACGGGTTGTTACGTACTCCCCCCCTTACAACGGAATTTCATCCTCGAAATTTGGATACAACCTACATCACCAAACTAGGTTCACAAATCCCACTACGTCTTAGTACCCCCAAAATCAAAAGGTGCTAACACGATAGTCCTTTACCATATTCCACCCACCTCAAGGTGTACTCCAAAGTACTAGATTCACTATAAGCTCATCTAAATTCTACCTACTAACTCACAACAATGACGCGTTACTCCGATGGCTTCTCTTATTACCAATAAGAGAAACGAGCTTATAACTACCGCTTTAAATCTCGCAAAGCTTCAACTTTATATACCACGCATATAAACCAACTTACTAACGTGCCCATACACCTTTCTAACCCGTGCACATCAGCACATCCGTAGTGAACGTCAAACACGTAACACTCTCTCTAAACAAGGGTCTCCTTTCCTCAATGTAATACTCACACATGGGTCCTCCCAACCCGCGAAATTCAATTCTCCTAACCTCGGCGCCACTAACTCTACTAAACTTACATCCTACAAATGCTACGATCTATTCGTTACCCTACCTATGCGAAACGAGTAATACCCTAAGTATATCCCTAGTGCCCAAGGCCTCTCTCAACTTCCGACATTTGCTTGGTTTCATGCGTGGGACGTCTCGCAAAAAAGTAATCCAAACAAGGAACCCTCCCGTTACACTACTCCCTCGTGTTGTCGGTCATCGAGATATAGCGACCTAAGGCACACCATCGGGACGTCCTAAATCCTACCACGCTAACCTACGAACGCATTTCCACTATTCTATCCTTCCGCCCATACGAAAGGAAATCTAACTAATCGAAGTGCCAACTCTCTCTGTAAAGCACTACGAACATCATACCCAAATCATACTTTCTCAAAATTTTGCCTTTTCACTAAGGCCTAGCCATAATCCTCAAATCAATTTATCTAAGCCCTACTTCACCCACCCACCTGTGGCGAGAGGACCACTTTAGTGATTTTCCATAGCATAATGTTTCCATAAACATACCATCATCACATGGCTCATAGTCTATAGTGGTTCATCCACACTATAAGACTTATCAACAAAACCCACATCCTTGCATCCTATAACATCTCTCCACTCCCGATGCCGTTAAGATTCATGTGTGGAGCATCTCTCAAAGCAAAATCCAAACAAGGAACCCCTCCACACACTCCTACTTAACTTTTTCTGTCATGGAGGTCCGTTATTTGAAACATGCAATCGGGATAACCCTATCCCCTTTTTCCAATAAAAGGGTGGTCTGAACTCTTATCTCTAACTAGGAGCCACACCACTAAGCGCATCGCACTACACTCAGTCTTTGCACAAACAATAATGAGCTTAAACTTACAGCTCAACAATAATCCGACACACCCCAAATCATATCTATAAGGTCGCCACATACTCAAATCACGATAATGAAACCTCTGCTCATCGAAGTTCCATCTATGCACATAATAAAGGCGAACTCAACCTGTATCCAGGTGAGATATCTCAACCACAACCCGTTCCACCCTAGAATTGCGGACACGATAGTCTTTCCATCATTTGCCTGCTATCGCTCCGAAATACCATAACATATTATATACCCATAATATTACCATATTCGTATAAGCGTATAAGACAAGTATCACAAACCAGATATATATATATATATATATATATTCAATAGATCAACACTCGTCTTTATGGCGATTGAAGAAAAAATAAAACTCCACTACCGCGAAAAACATACAGGCATACATGATATAATGTTATCGAGACCGCCACAAAACTCAAAATATACACACGAGTCTAGGGCTAACGAACACCGCGACTTTACCTAGCCACACCAAATATACCTCTTCCTTCTGAGGTAAAACTCATAACAACATCTTCGCCATTATCCACTGTCGGCCTCTGACCGAACCTTTCGTGAATAAGCCAAAATAGCACTCTTCTCATTCTTGCTGAATCACGGGGACTCATGGTTAAAAATATCCATAAGATCCATTTTCGAATCCTTATTTCATTGGGAAATTCAACTTTAGTACCACACTCTACTAATGTGGTACAGTGGTACTCATAACGACTATACTTTAATAGTCGTTACGACAATCCATAGCAAACACTGCAAAGGAAGTGACCTCTAGTACGGTCCTCATTCCCGACTTCTACCAGCTGCTCCAGCTTAGCCCCACCTCCTGCTACCATCCAAGCTTCGCACATGAATCTCAACTGAGCGCGCAAAAGATTACTATAATCTTATAGCATGGCAGGAGAACGAAATCTCACAAGAGAAATCAACAAACCTAATCCTGAGGCGCTATAACAAATCGAGAGCAATGTTGAAAGCGTAGTACATCTGCACAGATTCCTAAGGACACTAGAACCTGATGCTCTGATACCATCTGTGACAACCCGCCTAATAAGATACCGGGCGATCACTCCTATATCAAATATATATATATAGCAAGAAAGGAAAAGTAGATAAACGGGTCAGAGCCCGAGTTTTGAAAATATTTAGCAAGTGCATAAATGCCTTTTTTTTTTTGAAAAAGGTTTTATCTCATATTTAAGTTTGGTATCGCACTCCCATGAGATACCCCTCACCTCTCTACTAACAGTGCACTGCTAGCGAATCCTTCTAAACATCCTAGTCAAGCTAACCTGCTAAACTAGTATATCACCCAACTATTATCAACCCTAGATAGTCCAAGTAATGTACTAAGGGCTAGACTTCACCCCAATCTCTACGCTATGCCATGTTCGTGCGTGGGGTGTCTCGCAGAGCGAAATCCAAACAAGGTACCCCCCCGATACACTACTATGCGGCAAGGTCGATCGTCAAGATCCGCCAGTCCCTCAGTACGGAATATATAAATATATATACCATAAGAAATATTTACATTAGAGCACTAAGGATTAAACTTCTCCCCAGTCTCAACACAATGCCATATTCGTGCGAGGGGTGTCTCGCAAAATCAAATCCAAACAAGGAACCCCCCCTCCCCCGATACACTACTACGCGGTAAGGTCAATCGTCGGGATCCATTAGACCCTCGATACTCGATTTATCCATCTATATATACATATTTCCATATACATCCGGATCTATCTCCCGGACTGAGGATTTCTATACCAAGTATTTATCAATACTTTTCATTTTTCTCAAAACTTTCCATTTTCTTTCTTATATCCAGGAAATGTATATAAAAGCCAATTCATTATCATGAATTGCTTTAACATAACATATAACTTTTTAAAAGCTAGTTTTATTAACATAAAAATGCTTTTTCATTTTATAACATCCCATTTCCCTTCTCATATCTAGGAAATGTATCCAAAACCATTTTTATTATCATAAAAATTCTTTGATCATATCATATGCTTCCATTTCCCTTCTTCCATCCGGGAAATGTATCCGAAGCCAAATCATTTATCCCATTTCCCTTCTCATATCCAGGAAATGTATTTAAAGCCTATCCATTATCATGAATTGCTTTAAGAAATCTAAGACCGTCCCTCCGAGTTTTCCCACTGGACGCGCCCCTAAATGGCTATCATCTTCCAGGGCCTATCAAACAAGACAACCTGGGAACCTACCAACATCGGGAAGCGACCATATGCCTGCGGGATAGTCAAGACCACACCCAATATCTCCTAACCAGCGCAGTAACAATAATCACCCATATGGCCTATAGGACTATATCCACCCTGCATTCATTAGCCAGGGGGCATCACCATACGCACGCAACTTCCCTTATGATAGCGAATTACGGAGGTGTGTAACCACAATTTATTAATTATGAAAAATCATTTCTTTTCCATTTTGAAAACATTCATTTTTATATTTTCAAAATCATTTACATCATATCATATATATACTTTATTCACATAGTATATACACCTACTATATATTCCTCCCCGAATATATATAAATGGCCATATTTGCCAATCTCATCTAGCGATGACCAATAATCCCAAAGATTCTCTCAAAGAATCATAATCATGCATTCATATAAGCATGATACTAAACCCAAAGTATTTCCTTACTTTAATAATCACTTTATACCTCAATCCTATCTAAGGATTTATTGGATATCTCCAATGATACCATTTCACTCTAAGTGAAATATATATATCTATATCCCCAAATTATCCTAATTATCTCGTAGGATATACTAACTCCACAATCGATTATAATTATGCTTCCTATACGCATAATTATATAGGCCTAAATTCCCACCGAAATATCCTAGGGATTTATCTTTCCCGAACAACCTTAATTTAATGGGTTATGGATTTCATTTCCATAAACCCCAGGGACTACATTTTGTCCATAACATCACTTAAAGGTCCCCTCCCTAACTTAGGAACCATAAGCATTTAAATTCTACCAATTCTCTATTTTTCCTCGAAAACATAGCTTAAGGGTTATACATTAAAACCCTCACCTTGCCCTCCTAGATTTCCTCAATTAGAGGACCATAATCTCCTAAAGGGTTACTTATATTAACCCATAATTAACCTCGAGTCAATTAAAATTGGGTTTCACCCCATCCAATTCACCCTTGGAAAATTTCCCATTTTCAGAAGGGGTCGATCGATCGACCCATAGCCGCCGATCAATCGACCCATAGCCGCCGATCAATCGATGGCTTCGATCGATCGAGCCCCTATGTTCGATCGATCGATCATGGCGGGCGGCTTCTTCTCCGAGAAGCTATTTCAGCCATTAAAGCTTCTCCCAAGCTTTCATCTCTTCACCAAACGTCCTACAACTTCAACCAACTAGACACATAATATAAGGGTTCTAAACATCCTAGAACCCGAAACCACCAATTAATTTGATTAATTTCTAAGTTTCTCCAATTATCCAATTTTAGGGGTTTATTCATTTTATCTCCCGAAAACCCGTTTTATCCAAGAAAACCCAACCCAAAATCTTTAGGGTTTGTTTATACCAAATTACGGTATGAGATATTTATGCAAAAAGTAAATAAAGCAAGTAAACACTTGCCTCGTGGATATAATCCGATGACCTCGAGCCGACTCCCGCGTAGGTTGGCCGGAATCTCCCCTTTTCTCCTCTTTTCTTTATCCTCTCTCGCTTCTCTCTCTTTTCTTTCTTCTTTCTCTTTTCTCCCTCTCTCCCTCCTTTTATAAAGAGAAAAGGGTTTAACCCCTTAAAACCCAAAAACGACTCGTTTACTCAATTACAAGCCCGTTTAACTCTAAAATTCCCCGAAACTCAATTTCAACAATCAGACACTCTTTTACGACTATCTCGGACATTCTGAGACTCACGGTGCAGTCGAAATTTCCATCCAAGGTACTTGATCGCAAATCACTATTCTAACCCATATAACTTAATGCGGGTTTTCTAATCAAAATCTTACCTCTTTTGTCGCTTTACTCCACGGTGACATATAATTAAAATACTTCAACCTATTTAATCCCAAAAATAATTACAACACCCATCAAAATCATTAAATCCTCGAAAATTCCAAAAATCACTATTTCGAGAAATTCTCCAAATTGTCAATTTATACTTAATTATGGAGTTTAATTGTCTCCAAAAGGACGGGTTGTTACAACATATACATCAAGGCATGAAAGTTTAAGAAATAATTGATTATTTCTATCATTTTAATCATTAATACAAGAAAATAAGAAGATTTATGGATAAAATTACCTTAGGTACTTTTACGTAATTTTCTATGAATTTTTCTCTAATTTTTCTCCTCACTTTCTTCTTCTTAAACTTCCAGATTCTCTCTACTCAAGCTCAAAATATCTCATGGATGAATTTACTGAAGGGGGGGGGGGGGTTATTTCAAGGGTTTAAATTCATCTAAACAAGCCTCCCCTTCCAACCAATGAAATCATAGCACATGGTGTACTAATAAGACAAAATACCACTTAACGAATTGACAGATTAGACCTTGCTTCGTAATTTTAGCATAACTCCTTACTCGGACCCCTGTTTTACACACTGTTTGTTGTGTTACAAACTTAACACACATATCTACAACTAAATAGTTTTCACCTCAAGTAAATTTTTATATTATAAGGGTCAAAAGTAGTCTCCGACATGAACATTTCTACCAAAAATATCAAAATTTTATGTTTGTAACTAATTCGATATTTCATGATGTATGAAAGTAGGATTAGACTAAACATATTTGTGACACCCCACCTAATTAACCTCGGGTGATCAGTCCTAAATTAAATTAGAATAGGTTTCTCAGTTGGTTCATTCTTAGCATCACTATCGCCTTTTTAATTACTAACCACCTAGGTGAGAAAATTAGATCGATGCCATGTTTTATCTTTCATTATCTTAAATGAAATACTCATGCCGAAACAAAATAATATAACCAATCACAATTTACTGAAAACAACCAAGCACAATTAATTAACTGACCGAATAAACCATCGGTTCAAAATCCATCCAAAGTAAAGACAATAAATAAATCTCAACAGGTCTGACATAAGTACTGAATAAAACTATGAGCAACATGTCGAATAACTAACAGGAAGTCTCTACACTATGAATGAAAAGAATGAGACGCCTATCAAACTCCCGCAACATCCACACATGCTGCAGCAACGGATCCTTGGAATGAGTCAAGCCTGGCGTCCCTGTGGTTGGACACCTAAAAGGTTTTTTAAAGTTTTTATAGCAAGGGTTAGTACCCAAAAACATTTAAAAAACATTTAGCAAATTATTAACTTGCAGTAATAAGTAAATATGCACCCTCTCCATATTTTAGTTAGTGTTTCACTCCCTTGAGGACATCCTTACCCCTCCTTTAATGTGCACTACTAACGCCTTGGTTTATTCACCTAGTTATTTATCTCATGACTAGATAACTAATATAGTCCCCTTGCAACCACCCTACTCTAACCGAGTATGCCATAATTATGATTTCTAAGTTATTATCAACATTAACTTAATTAATCATTTTCCTTTTTAAATTCATATAACTTTCACACCCATTATATGTAATACAATTCACGGCCTGTATAAATTTACCCGTATATAATTATTTACCTCATTATATACGTATAGTCATATTACAACATTCACAAATATGCTGAAATAATAATTAATACCAAAACATCCTCCCGAGTAATAACTCACCGGATGTAAATTCTCTAAAGTGCTATCCCACTAGGTATATTCACATAAGCAAGTTACCCCAAGTCAGAGTCGCTCACTAACTTGGTTAATACATAAAAATTGGAGGCGGTCATATTCCTTCCCTGAAAGTGAGATGCCCCACACCCATATAATAGACGCTATGACCTGGGAATATACTCACCTTACTCCTCAAACTAGGGGATTCATCCACGATGCGCAACCTCCCCCTATAGCACTAGAGTATATAATAATAATAATAATATCTAACCACTGATATTAATGCACACACCATATATATATACTATCGCACACCGTATATATATATATATATATATATATATATATAAACTATCCCGGCTATCCCATGCACTCAGTCCGTTACACAAGCCTATTAAAAATTTTATGAGTTTATGGCCCAACTCTATTTATTAATTAATTCACACATTAATTAATTAAATTGCTTTTGGTGTCGCCCCAACCAATATATTCGGACTTACTCTCGTGGCCCGAAATAAAATAATACCCGAGTCAAAATTCCCGGGTCCAAATTTTTTAGCTTTCACTTTAAATAAAATTAACGTCTTGGTATCGCTCAACCAATATACCCGGACTTGCCCATTCAATCAGTATTTAATTATTTTGAAATATTATTCCCAAAATATTAATCATGGTGTGACACACATAAATTTCCTCCAAATCCTAATTAATTTTCCCTCATAATTAATTAGATTGAAAATCCTATATTTATTTCTCATTAAATAAGGCATGGAAGGAATTTTAAGTAAATCTCCCTTATATATAAAAACTGGCCGATCTCCCCAAAAATTGTCGACCATCGATCGATCGATCCCCAGCCCTCGATCGATCGATCGTACAGGTCATCGTCTTCTCCGGCTTGCTATTTCAGCCATGGATGAAAAGCTTAAAAGCCTAACTCCTTCTACTGTCAAATCCAAGCCTTCTCATCAATAAACTACACCAAAAACCTCATAAGGAACCCCCATCAAGCCCACAAACACCTTTTAATTTTCGTTCTCTACTTCTTTCATAAATTGGGTAAGAATCCATTTTTAATCTTTAATCCATTTAAACATCAAATTCTCATCTCAAATTCGTTTCTAATTCATCCGGGTTTACGCATCATACCATATATACATACTAATCTCAGATTATATATGAATATCTACACAATTTAGAAATCAAAATATTAGTTTACAAAAAAACCCATGTTTGTACCCTTTAAATCCCAAAACGAATTTTGATTTTCTCACATCACATAAATATGAATCAAAATGCAAATTAAATGCTACAGCAAGTTAACCACTTTCCTGATGATTCGTAGGGTCTGATTTGAGGTTGTGAATTTCCAAGGTTGAAGATGAAATCCTTTCTCTTTGGCTCTTCCTTTATTCCCTAATTTGTCTTTAACCGCCTCTTAGGTTTCCCTAAACTTTAATCAGCCGTTTCCCTTTTCTCTTAATTAGGTAATTAGGCTAAATCCCATTTTTGGCCTAATGGGCCAAGCCCAAGTGACCCAAATACCCCCGTGTGGGTCCGGTTATGCCTAAAAATGTCCCGTGACCCGTTTACTACCCCCCGGGTACACTTTTCCGACTATCTCGGCCCATCCGGACTCAATCGTACACTCAAAATTGGTATCCGTATTAATTTATAAAAATCCTTATCTCACACCCAAATTAGTCTATACCGACTCCCGGCTGAGATAAGTACATATCCCGTCATTAATACCCGAAATGACGTAAATAAATTATCATTATTCACTTAGTAATTTAATTTCCCTAAATATTAACCTTTCACTCCTCGATTAATATTTAAATATATATTGCCATAATTAATTCAATTAAAATTACGACACACAAGTAATTTTGAATTTCCGAATTTATTAAATATTAAATGCACAAAAATACGGGGTGCTACATACTCCCCCCCCCCCCCCCCCCTTACAAAGGAATTTCGTCCCCGAAATTAGTTCGTACCTGTGGCGAATAGCTCTGGATATTGTTCCCGCATATCCTCCTCCCGCTCCCAGGTCGACTCGTCAACGTTGTGATGACCCCACTGTACTCTAACTAGTGGAACAATCTTGGATCGTAACTTCCACTCACTACGGTCCAGAATAGCCACCGATCTCTCCTCATATGAGATGTCTGGTTGTAAATCAATCTCCTCGAGTGGAATGTTCCATAAGGCTCTCTCGCTTCTTCGATATTTCTACAGTGATGCCATATGGAACACGTCGTGTATCCACTGAAGGTGCTCCGGCAATTCCAGTCTATATGCTATCGGTCCCACCCTCTCAATAATAGGGAAAGGTCCCACGTACCTTGGTGCTAACTTACCCTTCTTGTCGAACCTCATTACCTCTTTCATAGGGGACACCCGGACTAATACCTGGTCCCCAACCTCTAACTCTACATGTCCCCGTGAAGCATCAGCATAACTCTTTGGCCTATCCTGAGCTATTCGAATCCGCCCTCGGATTAGCTCTATCTTGGCAGATGTCTCCTATACAATCTCCAGCCCCAATATCTTGTTGTCCCCCACCTCTAACCAACAAGCGGGTGAACGACAAGGTCTCCCGTACAGTGCCTCGAACGATGCCATGTCAATCGTAAATTGGTAAGAGTTGTTATACGCGAACTCTACCAAAGGAAGGTATTTCTTCCAACCTCCCCCAAAGTCTAAAATGCACATTCTGAGCATGTCTTCCAGCATTTGATTGACTCTCTCAGTCTACCCGTCGGTCTGTGGGTGATAGGCTGTGCTCAAACGTAACTCCATTCCCATGGCCTCCTGGAAGCTCTGCCAAAAATGGGCCACAAAAATTTTGTCTCCGTCAGACACAATATTTATTAGCACCCCGTGTAGCTTAATAATCTCCACTATGAATAGCTGTGCATAACGCATCGTCTCAAAGTCCGTGCGAACCGGCAGGAAGTGGGCCACCTTGGTCAACCGATCCATAATGACCCATATGGAATCGTGACCCCTCTGTGATGCAGGTAACCCTGTAATGAAGTCCATTGAGATGCTCTCACACTTCCATACGGGAATCTCTAGTGGCTGTAGCATCCCTAATGGTCTCTGATGGTCAACTTTCAAAAGATGACACGTGGCACATTTCGAAACACTCTGCTATGTCCTGTTTCATTCCTGCCCACCAATACTGCCTCCTCATATCCTGGTACATTTTATCCCCGTCAAGATGTATCGCAAATCTCGAACCGTGGGACTCTATCATAACAGCGTGCCTCAACTCCTCTTCCTCTGGCATAATTAACCTCCCATTAAGGCGTAGGCCTCCTTCCGAGCTGATCGAGTAACCCTCTGCTCCCACAGCTAACAACTGGCTCACCCTATCCCGGCAGATCTGATCCTCTTCCTGAGCCCTCACCACCTGCATAATGATCTCAAGTGTGATGAGTAATGCTGATATGCAGGCCCTGGCTACATCATCCTCATATCGAAGCTCTCTCCACTTCGCCTTCCAGACTTCTGATATTTCCCCAGTCAATCTCTGGCTCAATGCATCTTCTACCACATTAGCCTTACCAGGATGATACTGAATATCAAACTGGTAGTCTTTCACGAATTCTAGCCACCGCCTCTGCCTCATATTCAGATCCTTTTGTGTGAAGAGATACTGAAGTGACTTGTGATCCGTGAATAAAGTGAACTGCTCTCCTAGAAGATAATGTCTCTATATCCTCAAAGCAAAAATAACTGTTACTAGCTCTAGGTCTTGAGTGGGGTAATTCCTCTCGTGGGGCTTTAGCTTTTTGGACGCATAAGCTATAGCCCTTTCCTCCTACTGAAGCATACCCCCAAGTCCCTGTAGAGATGCGTCAGTGTAAATCCGATACTCTAGTCCTCCCTTCGGCAAATCAAGTACAGGTGAAGATGTCAACTTGTCCTTTAGCTCGTCGAAAGCTAATTGACAATGATCACTCCAAGTGAAAGGTACCCCTTTCTGAATCAGATTCGTCAGAGGGCCCGTAATCTTTGAGAATCCTTTAATAAATCGACTGTAATAGCCAATCCCAAAAAACTGCGTACCTCGATCGGTGTCGTGGGCTGTCCCCACTCCCTCACCGCCGACACCTTACTCGGATCCACCGCAATACC
This sequence comes from Sambucus nigra, assembly GCA_949130495.1. Lineage (NCBI taxonomy): Eukaryota > Viridiplantae > Streptophyta > Magnoliopsida > Dipsacales > Adoxaceae > Sambucus > Sambucus nigra. The sequence continues at coordinate 572,393,684 of OX422211.1, read as the reverse complement.
CCGGTCTGACACCACGTGGCCAAGAAATTGCACCTCCGTAGCTAAAATCCACACTTCCCGAATTTAGCATAGAGCTGGTGATCCCGCAGTGTTTGTAGAACCTTATGCAGATGCTCTGCGTGCTCCACTTCGGTGTGCGAGTAGATCATTATATCATCACTGAACACGATGACAAATTTATCGAGATACTGCCTGAAAACCCTGTTCATGAGGTCTATGAACACTGCTGGCGCATTTGTGAGCCCGAATGGCATCACCCTGAACTCGTAAGATCCATATCGCGATAGGAAAGCAGTCTTAGAAACATCCTCCTTTCAGATACGTAGTTTATGATACCCTGACCTCAAATCGATCTTGGAGAAGTAAGATGCCTCTCTCAATTGGTCAAAAATATCATCGATCCTAGGTAACGGATACTTATTCCGTATCGTCACCTTGTTCAACTCCCTGTAGTCCACGCACAATCGAAGTGAACCATCCCACTTCTTTACAAATAACACCGGTGCACCCCACGACGATGTACTCCGCCGAATGAAACCCTGGCCCAGGAGCTGCTGAATCTGTTCTCTCAACTCACGCATCTCTGAAGGGGCCATACGATATGGGGCTCGAGCAATCGGCCTCGTCCCCGGAGCTAAGTCGATTACAAATTCGATTTCCCTACTGGGTGGCAACCATGGTATTTCCTGGAACACATCCTCAAAGTACCTCACTACTGGGATTGAGTCCAACGAAACCACCACCTCCTGTGAGGTTTCCTCCTTGATGTAGTACAAGGGTGTACGCGACCCTCCCTCTAGTAGCGGCATCGCTATTAGAAACATATCATGTCCCGGAATAGAGAACACGATTGTCCTCTCGTAACAATCCAGAGTTTTCTGATAACCTGCCAATCAATCCATACCCACGATGACATCGTACCCTTCCATATCTAACACTAAGAGGTCTGCTGCTAAACTAAGCCTCCCAATTAAAATGTCCACTCCCCGACAAATCGAGTGAATTAAAGCCCCGCTGCCTACTGGTGACTCTACACACATACGAAGACTACCTGCGGTCTCTACTAACCCGGCCCGTTTAGCAAAGTTAGATTTAATGAATGAATGCGATGCTCCCGTGTCAAAAAGTATACTACCTTCATGACCATGAATAAGAAACATACCCTCAACTGCTGGCGGCGCCTGCTGTGCTGGAGGATTGGGAACATCCCAGACGTTATACACACGCCCATAGTGCATTTGCCTCAGTTGCTGCAGGGTGGGTGGAACTGGTGCTGCTGGCGGCATCTGCCCTTGTTGCCCCTATTGGGCACCCTACTGATGGCCTCTGCCCCTCTGCGGGAACTCCCTCTTGAAGTTACCTGGATGGCCACAAACAAAACAGTGTTTCTGACCATCCCCCTATCGTTAGCCCTGTTGGCCCTGACGTGGCTAGCCTTGTTGGCCTCCCCCATTATTCCCTTGGCCCTGACGGCCCTAAGGAACCTGATGCTTCTAGTTTGGGCCTGGCTACCCCTGCCTAAACCCCTGTCCTCCCAGTCAAAACCCACCAGGCCTAAATTTCTTAGCCTGATTCCCCTACTGACTGCTAGTCTGCTGCTGAGTACCACTCGTGTCACTAACAGTAACTGTCTTGCCTTGCTGGCTAGGCTACCCTACTCTATTGCTCCCCTTCGCATGGAAGCGATGATCATGGCAAGGTACGAAGGGGGCATTAACAAAATCTGTATAAGTCACTAATGTCAGATTCCCAATTAAATACTGCTTGATCCTTCTAGCCAAGCCATCTATGAACCTCGACTTCTTTCGCTCCTCATCGCTCACTTCATTTGGCACAAAGTTTTCCAAATGGGTGAACTCTTCCTCATAATCTGCCATTGACCGGTCACCCTGCACTAACTCACTCAACTTCTTCCTAATCTCAGTCTCTACCACTGGTGGGAAGTATTTTCCATCAAACCGCACCCAGAACTCGGATATCGTCATCAAATCCCTCTCCTCAGTGGTGGTAACTGACTCCCACCACTGTAAGGCTGCCCCCGATAGACGAAAGGTAGCAAGCATCTGTTTCTGCACATCAGTACACTCCATCATGCGCAGATGGCGTTGAATATTCTTCTTCCAGTCATAAGCCTCTACCACATCGGTGCTACCCCAAAACTCGGGTGGGTGACCCTTATGAAAGGTCTCCCTAACTCGCTGCCAAGACGGTGGCCATATCGAAGCTTGAGCTGTTGGTGCCACTGGAGGTGGTGACTGGGGCTGTGGAAAATGGGTTTCCATAGCCCTCATTACTGTCTCAACTGCCTGAGCCACTATCACTGCCACCTGAGTAGTGGAGATCAACTCGGGTGGGGTGGGGGTGGTGGTGGCGGTACCTGTGGCTCCTAATGAGCCTCCCTAAGCTCATCCCTAGCCTCATCCCTCTCGGCTCTTTGTCTCTTCGGTGGCATATGAAAATAGATTGAATCGTATAAGTACACAGTTTATACAAAAATATCTAATAGAAGAAATACGATAACTCAAAAGCGGAAAAATGAATCAACAGTCCTAATAATAGGGCTCTATATCAACAGAACGCTACGCTGAAACGTAGTAAGCCGCACAGATCCTAAAGATACTAGAACCTGATGCTCTGATACCATCTGTGACACCCTGCCTAATTAACCCTGGGTGATCAGTCCTAAATTAAATTAGAACAGGTTTCTCAATTGGTTCATTCTTAGCATCACTGTCGCCTTTTTAACTACTAACCACCTAAGTGAGAAAATTAGACTGATGCCATGTTTTATCTTTCATTAACTTAAATTAAATATTCATGCGAAAACAAAATAATATAACCAATCACAATTTACTGAAAACAACCAAGCACAATTAATTAACTGACCGAATAAACCATTGGTTCAAAAACCAACCAAAGTAAAGACAAGAAATAAATCTCAACAGGTCTGACATAAGTACTAAATAAAACTATGAGCAACATGCTTGAATAACTGATACGAAGTCTCTACACTATGAATGAAAAGAATGAGGCGCCTATCAAACTCCCCCAACATCCACACATGCTGCAGCAACGGATCCCTGGAATGAGTCAAGCCTGGCGTCCCTGTGGTTGGACACCTAAAAGGTTTTTTTAAGTTTTTATAGCAAGGGTTAGTACCCAAAAACATTTGAAAAACATTTAGCAAATTATTAACATGCAGTAATAAGTTAATATGCACGCTCTCCATATTTTAGTTAGTGTTGCACTCCCTTGAGGACATACTTACCCCTCATTTAATGTGCACTACTAACGCCTTGGTATATTTACCTAGTTATTTATCTCATGACTAGATAACTAATATAGTCCCCTTGCAACCACCCTACTCTAACCGAGTATGCCATAATTATGATTTCTAAGTTATTATCAACATTAATTTAATTAATCATTTTCCTTTTTAAATTCATATAACTTTCACACCCATTATATGTAATACAATTCACGGCATGTATAAATTTACCTGTATATAATTATTTACCTCATTATATACGTATATTCATATTACAACATTCACAAATATGTTGAAATAATAATTAATACTAAACATCCTCCCGAGTAATAACTCACCGGATGTAAATTCTCTAAAGTGCTATCCCACTAGGTATATTCACATAAGCAAGTTACCCCAAGTCAGAGTCGCTCACTAACTTGGTTAATACATAAAAATTGGAGGCGGTCATATTCCTTCCCTAAAAGTGAGATGCCCCACACCCATATAATGGACGCTATGACGTGAGAATATACTCACCTTACTCCTCAAGCTAGGGGATTCATCCACTATGTGCAACCTCCCCCTATAGCCCTAGAGTATATAATAGTAATATCTAACCACTGATATTAATGCACACCATATATATATATATACTATCGCACACCGTATATATATATATATATATATATATATATATATGAATAAAAATAAACTACCCCGGTTATGCCATGCACTCAGTCCGTAACACAAGCCTATTAAAAAATTTATGAGTTTATGGCCCAACTCTAATTATTAATTAATTCACTCATTAATTAATTAAATTGCTTTTGGTGTCGCCCCAACCAATATATTCGGACTTACTCTCGTGGCCCGAAATAAAATAATACCCCAGTCTAAATTCCCAGGTCCAAATTATTTAGCTTTCACTTTAAATAAAATTAACGTCTTGGTATCGCTCAACCAATATACCTGGACTTGCCCACTCAATCCGTATTTAATTATTTTGAAATATTATTCCCAAAATATTAATCATAATTAATTTTTCCTCGTAATTAATTAGATTGAAAATCCTATATTTATTTCTCATTAAATAAGGCATGGAAGGAATTTTAAGTAAATCTCCCTTATATATAAAAACTAGCCGATCTGCCCAAAAATTGCCAACCATCGATCGATCGATCCCTAACCCTCGATCGATCGATCGTATAGGTCATCGCCTTCTCTGGCTTGTTGTTTCAGCCATGGACGAAAATCTTAAAACCCTAACTCCTTCTACTGTCAAATCCAAGCCTTCTCATCAATAAACTACACCAAAAACCTCATAAGGAACCCCCATCAAGCCCACAAACACCTTTTAATTTCCGTTCTCTACTGTTTTCATAAATTGGGTAAAAATCTATTTTTAATCTTTAACCGTTTTAAACATCAAATTCTCATTTCAAATTCGTTTCTAATTCATCCGAGTTTACGCATCATACCAGATATACATACTAATCTCAGATTATATATGAATTTCTACACAATTTAGAAATCATGATATTGGTTTACAAAAAAACCCGTGTTTGTACCCTTTAAATCCCAAAATGAATTTTAATTTTCTCACATCACATAAATATGAATCAAAACGCAAATTAAATGCTACATCAAGTTAACCACTTGCCTTATGATTCGTTGGGTCTGATTTGAGGTTGTGAATTCCCAAGGTTGAAGATGAAATCCTTTTTCTTTGGCTCCTCCTTTGTCCCCTAATTTGTCTTTAAGTGCCTCTTAGGTTTTCCTAAACTTTAATCAGCTGTTTCCCTTTTCTCTTAATTAGGTAATTAGGCTAAATGCCGTTTTTGGCCTAATGAGCCAAGCCCAAGTGACCCAAATACCCCCGTGTGGGCCCGGCTATGCCTAAAAACGTCCCGTGACCCGTTTACTACCCCCGGGTAAACTATTCCGACTATCTCGGCCCATCCGGAATCAACCGTACACTCAGAATTGGTATCCGTATTAATTTATATAAATCCTTATCTCACACCGAAATTAGTCTATACGGACTCCCAGCTGAAATAAGTACATACCCCGTCATTAATACCCGAAATAACGTAAATAAGTTATCACTATTCACTTAGTAATTTAATTTCCCTAAATATTAACCATTCACTCCCCGATTAATATTTAAATATATATTGCCATAATTAATTCAATTAAAATTACGACACACAAGTAATTTTGAATTCTCGAATTAATTAAATATTAAATGCACAAAAATACGGGGTGTTACAATAATCACTTAAAATTAGATATACTAATAAAACATTATACATGTCACATAAGGTAAGCATGATTCAAATATAATTTATCATAATTATATTTAAGTTGTGGCAATACCTACGTGGACAGTCTAATCCTGATTTGCACATGGGCGAGATTTTAGACTTGTGCCACAGAACATAGAACTTAGGGATTGTGTACTACTTGTGTGTATGATAGTGTGACCGGTCAATTGGGTTCGTTAGGTATGTGCGTAGCCCAAAGGTTTAGAACTTTGTTCACCTCCATTCTATGTTGTTTAATTTATGGTTCGAGTAGACATTTCGAACCGATAGTCCTTGATGTGGTGCGAGAGGTACGTGAACTTGATAGCAAAGTATGCAAGTGTGCATCGCAGGGGCCAGTCCGGGAGATGATATATATATATATATATATATATATATATATATATATATATATATATATATATATATATATATATATATATATATATATATATATATATACACACCTGGGTAATTCATCCTGCTTGTGTGTAATGTAGGAAGGATAGATAGTGTACATCTGTAAGTGATTTAATTATTAGATAAACTATTGAGCGTGAAATAGTAGTAAAGTTAGATAGCATATATCTAAAGATGATTCAAGTAAAGCAACTTAAGGAAATTGTATAATGATAACATATGCGAAATGTTAATAACAGTTTAATGATAGCATACGAGGAATATTAATCTTTGTTTAATAATAACATATGAGGAATGTTAATTTTTAATTCTACTATAACATACTGTCTGGGCTGTGCGGGGGGAGAGATAAAGAGATATTTAACAAAAGACTTAAGGAGTAAAATTTGGGACACTATATCATACTGTATGGGCGGTACGGGGGAGCTAAACATGTTAATGGTTATATAGTTATTGATGAGACCTAGTGGGCTCGGTAGCATAGCTAGGTAGATGACGTTAGGCGTGCACATTAGTTGAGAGGTGAGGAACTCAAGGGAGTGTGAATTAAACTAACATTTGTAATTAATAAATTCTTTGAAACTGAGATAAATACTTGCTAAATGTTTTCAAAATACTTTGGGTTTTAACCCGTTTGCAAAATATTTTCAAAACCTTTTGGGTGTCTAGCCATAAAGACGCCAAGCTTGATGATCTGTTATAGGGATACGTAACTGCAGCACTTATGGATGGTTGTAGGATTTTCTTTAGACACCTCAGTCATTTCTTTCCTAGAGTAGGATGCATTTTTAGTTATTCCATTTGGGCATGACACCCCTTCAGTTAGTTCGTTTTATTCAGTTTATCAGACTTTGTATTTATGGACACGGTTTATTTCATTAGATATTTAATTAGACTTTTAATGGGAACAAATAGTTTATTCGGTATTATTTTATTCAATTATTTATCTTTTGATCGATCCAGATTTTTATTACTGCGTGAATGGTTTGGTTATTGTATTTGTTTCCGCATTTTGTTATTATTTAATAAATAAATAAAATTTGGCACCGACTTTTTTTAATACTAGGTGGTTAGTAAACTTTTAAAATGTTTTCGACGTTGATGCTAAGAATAAACCAGATGAGATTCCTATTTTATATTTATAAAGGATTGATCACCCGGTAATCAAATAGGCGGAGTGTCATATAAGTATGTGACACCATGTATTTTTAATGATTTTTATATTGGGATTAATTAAATTTAAATTGGAAATTAATCAGGTTTAAAATAAATTTTAATTAGCGTGATAAGGGTTGATATTTATTTGTATGAATTATGTTGAGTATTTCTTAGTGAATGAGTAATAAATTAGTAAGAATGCATTATGATTGTCGTGAGTAAAAACTACGACAGATACGGTAATTTAGTCGGGACGTGTGTGTCAGTCGTGTCAAGACTTAAATTTACGAAATAAAATGAGATCTATTTATAGGTCATCCAAATGGTCTTTTTGAGTGCACCAATATGTATGAAAGGGTTGAAATAGTCAGCAAAGTGGACTTGGGGGTTTGGATTGGGTCCCGAAACATTTTTTGGCCAAACCGGTACACCGGGAGGGTATTTTGGGTTTTTATGGAAAATGGACCAATGAAATTTCAAGTAATATATCAACATACACCTGGGGTAACCTAGGGTTAGAAGTTACAAAACAGAGAGAGACATTAAGAGGAGGGAGGAAAAGGCTTCCAAGGTTCCCCACACCATTTTTGCACTACCACCACTTCTGGAACATAGATCAGAAGGAGAGGAAGATATTCCAACCAATTATTCTGCACAAATCAAACCCACAATCTTCAGGAAATTATTTATCTTGCATGTTTTGATTTAGTTATAATACGTATGTTGTGTAGGGATTATAATATCATGATTTTAAACGTGTTTTTGCGGTTTAAAGCGAATATAACTATTGAATTGGGATAGGAATGCATGTAGAATGGATCAACATATGTAGACGACGCGAAATCAGATTTTATGTGTAAATCTTATGGAGGAAATCGAGGAGAAAATGTTGATTTTGCATGAAGAACATGAATAAGGGTTTTGGGTAGAAAAATATAAATTAAATCTTGAGAATTTTGGGATTTAATGATGTTTTTATGATAAACATTCGTTAGAATTGATGTATATACTCTCATATAATGTTGGGACAAATAATAGTGGAGTTTGGGATAATTGAATGAAGGAATTTTTGGTTACAAATGGTGAAAAATGTATTTGCGTAAGGAAGAAGGAAGCACCTGACAGACTTCGAATTGATTCGGCCCCTGGGCGAATCGATTCGATTTCCCAGAATTTGGCAATTTTCCCCTATATAAACCCAGAACTTGTGAATGATTATTGGGGGACCTTTTGGGACATCTTTAAAACATAATGAGAGATATTATGAGTTATAGGCCTTGGTAGGATTGGGACTTAGTCATGAATGTGAGAATTACGGCTAAGATTAATCAGGCTTAAATAATAGTGTAAGTGAATTCAGGAGAATAAGAACGAGTCACGAGGGTTTCGAGTGAATCTATGATGTAGACCAGCAGTGTATGAGTGAACTAACTGCTGAAACAACTTCAGGGGTAACTAGGACCCTTCAGTTAGAGAATAATCCCTGGGAAAATGCATTAGAGGGCTATAAGCATATAACGATAGTACGTTGAGTATTCGAGGGATATATTACATACGGATTATACTTATATGTTGAGTGCATACCTATACGGACAATATTATAGGTTGAGTGTATACCTATACGAACTATATTTATAAGTTGAGGGTATACCTATATGAACTATATTATATGTTGGGTGTATACCCATACGGATTATATTTATAGGTTGTGTGTATACCTATATGAGACATATGGATAGATTTTGTGTACGGCTATTATGTAATCCTTGTACGTGAACATACCTACACTGCCTACTATCAAGAGAGCTTCCGAGCCACAGACAGTCTTATCTTGATGATCCCATTAAGGTAATTTTAAACTTGTGCCCGAGAACATAGAACTTAGGGATTGAGCACTACTTGTATGTATGATGGTGTGATCGATGTTCGCCGCCATTGTATGTTGTTTGATTTATAGTTCGATGAGACATTCTGAACCAATAGTCCTTAAAATGGTACGAGAGGTACATGGACTTAATAGAAGCGTATGCAAGTGTGCATCGCGATGGCCAGTCCGGGAAATGTTATATATATATATATATATGTGTGTGTAGAAAGTCTCTTGTAAGGACTCCTTATGGTGCAGACCCGATACATACCATTTTTTTTTAAATAGTAAGAAAATGAATTTTTTTATAAAACTTCATGGATATTATCTCCATGGTGAGAAGATCGTCACCAATTTTTTTTCTCAAAAAATTCAATAAAAAAACCGTTGAGATGAGGTGATATGTAAAAAAATGGTATAAATATGTATTTTCAACCGTTGAACTGTTAGGTCGGCGCCAGCCGCATTTTTGATTGAATTTTTTGATAAAACTTCATGGATATGATCTTCTCATTATTGAGATCATATCCATGAAGTTTCGTCAAAAAATTCAATAAAAAAGTGGGTGAGATGATCGCCAACATTTCAACGGTCGAAAATGCATATTTATAACATTTTTTACACATCACTTCATCTCAACGGTTTTTTTATTGAATTTTTTGATGAAAAAAATTGTAGATGATCTTCCCACCATGGAGATCGTATTCATGAAGTTTCATAAAAAAATTCATTTTTTACTATTTTAAAAAAATGGTATGTACCGGAGTCTGCACCATAAAGAGTCCTTACAGGAGAGGGCCTCTCTCTCTCTCTCTCTCTATATATATATATATATATATATATATATATATATATATGTGTGTGTGTGTGTGTGTGTGTGTGTGTGTGTGTGTGTATACTTGGGTGATTCATCCTACTTGTGTGTAATGTAGGAAGGATAGATAGTGTACATCAAGAAGTGATTTGATTATTAGATAAACTACTGAGCGTGCAATAGTACTAAAGTTAGATAGCTTATATCTAAAGATGATTCAAGTAGAGTAACTTAATGAAATAGTCTAATGATAACATATGCGAAATGTTAATAAGGGTTTAATGACAGCGTACGCAAAATGTTAATCCTGATTTAATAATAACATAAGCGGAATGTTAATTATTAATGCTACTATAACGTATTGTATGGTGGTACGGGGGGAGAGCTAAAGAGATTTTTAATTAAAGACTTAATGAGTAAAGATAGGGATACTATAGTGTACTGTATGGGCGGTGCATCGGAACCAAACTTATTAGTGGTTATATAGTTATTGATGAGACCTAGTGGGACTGGGTAGCATCGCTAGGTAGATGACATTAGGCATGCACATTAATTGAGAGGTGAGAAACTTAAGGGAGTGTGCGTTAAACTAACATGTGTAATCAATAATTGCTAAATGTTTTCAAAATACTTTGGGCACCGACCCGTTCGCAAAATATTTTCAAAACCTTTTAGGTGACTAGCCACAGGGACGCTAAGCTTGATGATTTGTTCCAGGAATGCGTAGCTACAGTACTTGTGGATGCTTGCAGGATTTGGTTTAGACGCCTCAGTCACTTCTTTCCTAGAGTAGGATGCAGTTTCAATTATTCCATTTGGGCATGTCGCCCCTTCAGTTAATTCATTTTAATCAATTTATCAGATTTTATATTTGTGAACTCAATTTATTCCATTAGATATTTAGTTGAACTTTTGTGTTGAGATCCGATAGTTTATTCGGTATTATTTTTATTCAGTTATTTATCTTGTGATTGGTTCAAATTTTTATTAATGCATGAATGGTTTGGTTATTGTATTTGTTTCCGCATGTTGTTATTGTTTAATAAAAAGATGAAATTTAGCACTGGCTTTTTGAATACTAGGTGGTTGGTAAACTTTTAAAATATTTTCGACAATAATGCTAAGAATGAACCAAATGAGATTTATGTTATATTTTTATTAAGGATTGATCACCCGATATTTAAATAGGTGGTGTCACAGTCTCATTCTAACAAGCTGTCAAATTTTATAATTCAAATTCATGGGAATTTTAATCAAATTAAAGCATATATTGATTTAAACATGTGAATCAACAATTTTAACAACATATTCAACTTTCTAAACAATATCCATCATTTATCAATTGCGTAAGCATTAGTGTTTATATCAATGAAAAAGTTATCTTGTAATATAATTCAAATTCAACATCACCCACAAAATCCCTCAACATAGCCCAAATCTCGAACGCATATAATATTTCAAGTATTGAGTCCATCCATTTATTTATTTTTTTAAATGATTTAATTAACTTTTCATTTTTCCTAATTAGGTTCTTGATCAATTCACAAAAATCACATATGATAAGGTTTACACAACCTTCTTGTAACAATCTGAATATTTTGTTATAAAAGTTGATGAGTTCCCGATACCAAAATATGTAAGTAATTAAAATTAAAATACCACTCTTAGGATATGACAGAAAGCTGAGACATTTAAATTTGCTTCCAATAGAAAGAAATTAAGATGAATCCGATAATGATAAAACCATTCACCACAATACGATCTATCACGATGTTAAAACTCCAATAATAAAATATCAACTCCATTAATAAAACCCAAATGAAATAAAGTCAACAACAAAATCTCCCTAACTAAAACTATATTGTGTTGTCGAATGACCCACTAAATTCAATACAGTTATCTCATAAATATAACGATTAGAAAGGAAACTAAACTAATGCAATAAAATAAATTTCTAGCTGGAAGTCTACTAAACTCCAAAACTATGCATCTATCCGGCAACATATCCTAAAAGGTTAGTCTATAACAATGGGTCAAGGCCTATCGCAAGAATCCCAGCCACCCTTCTTAAATAGGATCCATAAATCCAGTCATAAGCATTATAAGATATATATATATATATATATATATATATATATATATATATATATATATATATATATATATCATCACAATAATCATTTAATTAACGAAACAATATAATAACGATGAGAGTAATGTAAAACTACAATAACTAGCCACATAAAATAAGCTAATTAGGTTTATTTCAGCATTAATTAAATCTCTTTTCATTATCTTACTCAATTCAATTATATTTCTCAATATTAATCATATTATCGATGAATTGCCATTATAACCAATTTGTCTTTCTATTAGCTCCACACATAATCATGGTACATCCAACATCTCATTACATAAAATCCACAAACATAATTATGGTTTATCGGCCCAAATTGTTACTCCGCACATACTGCGATGTTCCCCACACAAGACACGTCATTAAACCCACTTATCCTAGATCCCACACACATCGTAGTGGCCAATCAACACAAGACATCGTACACATACTCGTGACGCCAACATAAAATTGTCAAAGTAGTCAAAACAGTGTAAGTCCCGCACATATAGTGTATCATGTCAACCCACACCCGCACATACAATGATACCACATTAAATCGTCTCTAATACTCATTTATTATCTTATGTATTTATTATATTTTCAATATCATATTTTTTTATTACAACTAGCCCTCAAAATAATCCGGGGATCATAACTAAAATTCCATCCCTAATCACATACCTAGAGATCACTAAAACCACATGCATCACCTAGTCCCTCACCTAAGAAAATACCTAAAGTTACAATTATAATTCATACCTAAAATAAAACAACATAATGACGAACTACCTAGTCGTATACCTAGGATATACGCAAACATACAAGCGAACACTCCTTGGTCTCATACCTAGAAAGTGTCAACAATAATTAATATGCATACTAGGTAGTTCGTACCTAGAAAGTAACATACAAATAACAAGGGTTAAAGTATAGCTAATGTGCGTAATCCCCAGCATCCCAACGATGTTATTTTATTAACATACATAATTTCTACATTCATTACATTCTCAATCCAACATTATAATTCTTTATTCCGTAATTATACAAATCAAACTTCATATGCACTTAACAAGTCTAATCATGTGATGCACAATTTCAAAAAAAATAAGGGGATCTTCTTATTAAGTCATATTTACATGGGACATTTTTTAATAGGTCCTATCACAACATTTTTCCTTGATAGGTTCTATTTGTACATATAGTGAATATTCATTGTATGTTTACAAATAGGACCTATTGGAACAAAAATATTTTTTCATGGGATCTGATGGAGCAAAAAAAACATGTTAGTACCTATTAAACTACGTACTTAGTAAATGGGACCAATTGATACAAAAACCAAAGAATATCCTAACAAGTTGTCCAACTTTAATAATTTAATTCGAGTGGCAATAAAGTAATTTAATTCATAAACCGATTTAAACATGCGTATGAGCAATTTTCAGCAACATATATGTGATTTCATAAATCAAAATATATTATCAAATTACATATATTATTTAACCGGTGATTCGTCCCAACACCCAAAAATAACAAAGTCTACCATGGTAAGCATGAGATATTTCAAGTAATAAAACTAATTTCGAAAATTTATAAAAACATATTAATAATTAGGTCAACAACTTTCCTAATTAGGTTGATAATCGTATTAAGAAAACATGCGCATCTAATATTTAGGCAACATTTAAATCATATAATACTTAAAAAAAATAAAGATATTCTTGTGTGAAAAAGAAGTATTTTGAAAATAAGATTACACCACTGATTCAACTCGAAAAAATATGGAACTTTGCTTTTATGGACTTCTTCAAAATATTAACTTAAAGCTCTACAAATTAGTGATGAAGTTTTCCTTTAATGAATATTTAGGGCGAAAAAGAGGTGAAGCTTAATTTTGTAGCTTTTTGTTTTAAAAAACATAAATGTTGGTAAAAAAAATTCGTCTATGGTCTAAATATATAACCATCTCAACAAAATCCGCAACCCCAACATGCGAGGGTCCGCATACCTGGAGGGCCGCAAAAACACCTAGAAACCACTGCGATCGTGTGTCCTAGGCCACAAGCACGACTAGGATCACCACAGTAGTGAGTTCCCACAACTAGCACTCATCTCTCTCTATCTCTATCTCTATCTCTATCTCTATCTCTCTCATGATTACTAATTCTTTTAGGATATTAATTTAAAACTCCCACTTTTAAAACTATAAACAAATCCTACTCTTGATTAAATTTTCAAAACTCAAAACTTGGATTCCAAAAATTTATAAAATGACTAAAATAACCCTTCAAAATATCATTTACAAAAATTCATCAAATTCATTCAAATCAAATCTTTTTAATCTAATACAAATTCCAATTCAAATAATCATTTTAATTAATTAATCCAATTAATTAATTAGTCCCAGTTTCGAAATTACGAGGTATTAAAATTTAATCAAATACCCGTTAAGGAGAAAGGTAAAGATATTCTTGCCTTTCTGAAAATCTAATTTGCACAAGTTGATCTCCCTCCAAAAAGCTCTAATTAGTCTTCTTTAATTATTCAAAAAATAATTGCAAAACTCCTAAATAAAAGTATAAAAGTGTTTTAACGGAGATTTAGGAGGCTAGAGAGGAAGAGAAATAATGTTTGTAGGTTTCTGTTTGAGAATGTGTGGGTAAACGTATGAGAGAAGTCATCCAAAGTTTATATTTATAATAAAAACAAGTAAGCTTCGCAATCACAGCCATCATTGGCCAAAAAGCCGTGATCGCACACATTTACCATTGCAGTGGTGACGAGGAATACCCGCAGTCGCGAGTCAAAATCATGCCCAACTCTCTCTCTCTCTCTCTCTCTATCTATCTATCTATCTATCTATCTATCTATCTATCTCTATCTATCTATCTAAATTTACTTAATTAATATATATTAAAAGTCCAACTCAATTACAACTCTGGACAAGCTTGCTATTATAAACGAGATTAACCTCTTTTAAACCTAACTTGGAGTTCAAGCAAGTTCAATCTGACTAAAAAGCCCCTCGAGTTTTCTCCCAAACCTCAAAATAATATTGAATCAATTGAATGTTTATTTTATTCATTTAATTAACTCAAAATTCATCAAAATTAAATATTTTCTCATTTAATCCAGATTCTAACCTGAAGCATTATTTTAATTAATTATGCCATCTAAATATTTGAAAATTACGAGGTATTACATTAATCCTCACTAAATAAGGATCAAGTTTAGATTCGAGACTATCTTAACACAACATTTTCGCCATAGATAGATGAGAAATTTTATATGAAATGCCCATTTAAATCGCCTGGAGAGCGCATGGCCTACCTGGCACAACACCATCCCATTTACTTGTTGCATCTTTCATCCGCATGGACCATTTGAGGAATTGATCATAGGAGCACAACCTTAAGAAGTTAACGTCAATACATTTAACGATAATTAAACTCGATCTTAATTGAACCCAAAAATATAATAAGTAAACCCAAAATATAAAGCATGCAACAAACGAAAATCATAATTTATTTTTATTTTTTTGTCTAACATATTTTTAAAAATAATATTTAATATATATTATACTTGTAATACGATAGTATTAGAGGTGTAAATGATCACTAATGGTTTCTACCTAGATACTTCTCCCTCCTCCTAAAATTTATGTTTCCTTTCACCTAAATGGATTAATCAAAAATTTCTTTGAAACCAAAAAATGAATAAATCAAACGTATCTCGAAAACTAAAAAAATATGATCCATTCTAAACTCCATTAATTAATCTCTCGATCCAATACAATCTAGATACAATTATCCTCTTTTTAACATTCTCCACTCAAATCACATTACACAATGATATGGATACTACTAGATCCATATAATGTTTTTATTTCTATAAAAAAAGTTTTCAAAATTTCAAAATTGTTTTTTATATAAATAAAAAGGTTTTTGGTTATAAAAACATTTTTAACGTTGCATTTATAGAAAAAACTGTCGAATACGATGGGGTATTTAAAAGGGGTGAGTAGCTTAAGCTCTAAGCTAATATTCTAATTACAATAACGCCCTTAATAGCCTTTTGCTACTCCCATTTTTAAATACTAAAATAAAAGAAAATACAATGACAAAATAAAATAACAAAAATTATAATAATAAGCAATAAAGACCTAAAAAGGGACCCACCTTTTTCAGAACTTCCAAATCCCCATCATCTCCCATGTGCTTCGTAATGTTTAATATCCCTCTTAATTACTCCAATTTCTAGCTCTACTTCTTGTTTTGCATCTAGTTGTTTCTCCTGTAGAGAACAATTCTGTTGTGGAGATCCTCCTTTTGCCTCTTCGGTTGACCTATTTTTTTTTAAATAAAATATTTCTTTTTTTGTTTTTATTACGTACTAATTTAATTAAGCAAATAAAAAAAGAGCCCCGGTCTGTTTTTCGGCCTAAAACAAACTTCTAACAAAAAAATAAACCCTAAACAAATATTTCAAATAGATAACCCGAAGAAAAAAAACGCCCACCGAAAACCCTAAGACCCTACCTCTGTTCCTTCCTTCCACCCTATGTTCCTGTCTCCGACCAACCTCTTTTACATTGTAAGTTTTCTAATTTCTTTTTTTACCTCTGATTTCTTAATCTCAGGAAGTGGCCCACCAGAGAGAAGAATGTTGTTGTTCGTCCCTCGAGTAAGATTGATCACAATATACACACTGTTGATGTCCAAAAATAGAGATAACAAATAAATAAATTAATCAATAAAAAGGATAAGTAATAATGTAGAATGGAGATGAGAGATAATGATAACAAAATTCATTTTACATGGTTCGGCCCATAAAGAAAACGTACATCCACTGTGTTGACAAGCTTTAATTGCACGGTTATCAAGATTACTATTAGGGTTGCTATTATGGCTCAATGAGTGGGGAGATGAGAGAGAGTCCCCTTTGCAGGTGGATTGGCTCCCTTTTTATATGTAGTTTCTAGAGAATCTTTTAATGGACAGGTGGATTGTCTTTATAGGTCAGGCAGTTACACCCGCTTACACGTGATTATCAAGTAAATAATAAACAAGTCCCCTTGGATCTCGTGCTGACATTGCTAAAGGAGTGCCTGGGTAACATACTCGTAACAACCACATTCTTATATACCATATGACTAGCAGAGAAACTTATTGGGTGTATATAGTAGCACGCGCGTATGATGTGAGCAAACAATCCTGCTGAGAGTGATAGTTGTCCATACAATTGGCCGAGCAGATTAATAACCGAGCCGACCTCTTGCTCTGGGTGAAGCCGAACACATCTTTGGTTATATTTTGGACTTTGGGTAGGTTGTGACTACAAAGGTATAACAATAAGCCCCCAAGACTTCATGCACAAGACTTGAGTTCTCGTACAGGGTGAGTTGATGGAGTGTTTCATTTTGCTCGTACTGAAGTGAGGGGTCGGCTCTCGTGTGATCGGCCTGAACCAACCAGATTGCCTTTGTTTATGTGAAAGTTTGTGAGGACACAGGGCAAGAAGTTGAAGTGTCTTCTTTGTAATGATTGTGTCAGAGCATGTGCGCAGATACTCGATATCGCAATTCCAGTTTTTGCAAGTTTTTGACGTTTTTCTTTCACATCATTTCAATTAGTTCTTCGAAACTATAAACACCGTCACAAATCACATTTTTCGTCACAATCCAAACGCTTGCAGAAAAACTTAGAGAGAGAAAAAATTCCAGGCGTCTTTTAGATTGTTCTTGAGCAAAAAAGGTTGTTAGAGCAAAAGCACTTCTTTGGCTCATTCCGGTTTGCCTTTCAGTACCTGCCCTAGTTCCTCGCGTTCTATTTGATTTCCATCAGGTACACCCTTTTTCCGTTATTGCTAGGGTTTGTAAGTTTATATTTTTGGTTTTCCGTTTGTTGGTTGCTGGTGGTTTGTCGTTGGTATTTGGTGGTGATTCTGGGTTTACACGGCCATTGAGTTTGTTGGCCTAGATTTTTGCCGGAAGATTTAGGAGCGTTGGTGCTTTTTCGCCATTTTGAGCTAAGTGTAAATCTTTCTTGTAATTCGTTTGCTTCCTACTGTAATTGGCCTTCTGTATTTATGAGTTCCCCCCTCCCTCCCCCCCCCCCCCCCCTCCCCCAACGTTAAACATATCTATAATTTCATTCGTGAACTTGAATCGGAGCGACTCGATACTGGAAGGAGGTTTCCACACACCTTACAAGTGGTTAGACCTGAGGAGGAACCGAGTCATCCCCATTATATGCACAAAACTCAGTCGAGTAATGGCTCTTCAGCTAGCCCAAGTGAACCCTACATGCAATCCCCTGTTTTAGTTAGCTATAATATCCATCATGTTGCCCCTCTCCCATCTAAGGGTGATTTCACAAATACCGTGTCAATATCTGCTATAGACCTTAATGCTTCTACCGAAGAAGTTGGTACTGACCTGGCTGAAGACACACGTCCTGAAAGTGTTGGTCCTTACCCATCTGCATCTTTTGAGGGTGGGTCTGCTGGTGATGCTGAGGACGAGGAGGAGGATAGCTCTTCTGCGTCGTCTGATTCTTATGATCCTGCAGTGACTGACGCTATGTGGTACGAATGTACCATTACAGATGATGAGTTAGATTTGTCAAGGGGAAAATTTTCCATCCCCATAGCTATTCAGATAAGGCTCCCGAGTCCAAAGGAGAGGTGTTATTCAATGAAGAACTCTGAGAAAGTTTGTCTCCCCCTATGGGCTCTCCATGTGGGGCTGAGGTTGCCCCTTTATCCAGTTATTTGATCCATCTTGAGAGGTTGTGGGGTGACTCTGACCCAACTTCCCCCAACGCTTATAGGACTAATCTAGGGGATATAAATTTTTGGAAGTCTGGGACGGATTTTGATTTGATGGGGGATATCTTCAGATATGTTCATGGCTTAAAGGATAATACCAAAGCCCTTGGATACTATTACTTCTTCCCCCGAAAGACCCAGTATACAATGGGTATTGTGGTTCAGAGCAATAATCATAATTAGAAGGGCTAATATGTGTTTGTGAAAGGGGATTAGGGGTTTAGGTCCCATGAAGAAGAAAATCATATTTTGTCCCAAGAGTTTGGACTGGGCCTAATCGAATAGGTAAAAGTTTTTCTTGCATTTTGTTTCATTACTCATTTTTTTATCGTATCATTATTCTGACATTCTGCTCTGCTGCTTTTTCTTTCTCAATAAAGCGAGACCTCGGGCATGCCAAAGCTTTGATCAACTTTGTTGAGTTGTACTGTGAGAAGAAACCTCCTACTTTTGAGGAGCTATTTTCTATTGAAAAGTTCACTGTTGCTGGGTATCACACCCCCTGGTGGACTTGCACCCGTGGAATTTGAAGTTCAGTTGGAGGGGTGTGTGCTGCGAGAAACACGTGTTGGTACAGGCAACTAGTTTGCTTGTGGAGAAGCGAGTTTTAAAGCAGGTATGGTGTATACTTATCTCTTTCCTTTTCGTTTCTCTGCTTCATGTTAGTTATCTCATATGTTCATCTATTCTCAGGTGTTGAGGAGCATCCGTCAGAAGAAACGTTTGGAATGTCTCTTCGTCGTATTGATTGCAAGGACATGGCTTTGGCCAGACAGAAAAAGATGGAATCCGCACAGGGCCATGTTGGGGTCGATCAAGCTGATGCTGATGCTGCCAAGGCGATCGAGCAAGTTGCTCACCAGAAAGAAGCTAAAGTTGTTGCCGCTGCTGCTAGATACCAGTCTAAAGGGAAGGCCTATATGCATCCTGAGGGGCCCACTGTTGGAGAGTAAAGACCTCACGACCCTCTAATGTCGAGCAGGCAAGCAAAGTTCCTCATTTTGAAGATGAAGACAGGCAGACCCTCAGTAGTTTGGTGAGGGGCCCAGGCCACACTTCTTGTTATGGAGAGGTTCCTGAATTTCAGTTTGATCCGAATCAAAAAATTACCTCTGGCCAGTTGAAAATCGATCAGGATTCCATATTCTATCACGCCAACAATGTTATTGATCTGCTCAGCTATCATGGTCATAGTAAGGACTTTGAGTTCATGAGGGGGTACAATCCAGATTCTCTCTGGAGGTTGGCCCAGCACAGGCTTGTGGTGGTAAGTTATGCTCTTCTTATTCATGTTTATGCTTATTGTCTCTTTATTGATCCTTATCTTATCGATAGGTGGCCCTGGCATGTACCACCCTCGGGGAAAAGGCTGTAGCGAACCAGAATGCCATTAAAGGATTGATTATTGAGCATCAAAAGCCGAAGGAGGATTTTGATGGAGTGAGATGAAGGTCAAGGATGATCAGTTGGTGACAAGGACCACTGAGTTGAGCATTGACGAAGAGGACATCATCACCCTTAAGGATAAGGCTAATACTGACAATGCCACCATTCAAAGCCTGTGTGACGCTCTTGCAGCTGCCCAGGATGCTTTGAAAAAGTCCGAGCAGAAGTTAAAACGACTCGTGATGCTCTTATTTCTGCTGAGGCGACAGGTGTTGAAATGTTCAAGTACTCTGCAAAATACAACGTGGAGTGGGTTGGCTTCTTCCTGGACGATTAGGAAGAACTGAAAAGGAGGGTGATGGCCCATTATCCCGACATAGCTAAGGAGGTCGGCAAGTGGCAAGGTGATGATGAGGAAGCCACTGCTTTGGCTGGGGAGGATGGAGATGATGTCCCAGCGGATGATACCCTGCCTGCTCCTGCTTTGTGAACTTTTGTGAAGCTTTCCTTATGTTGCCTTTTTATTTTAATCTTTATAATACTGGTTAGCATTGTTGTCGTTTTGTTGGGAAGTTGAAGGGATGTTAACTCAACAATTATGGAATGGTTTGGTTTTTGTATCACAGTTTTTTATTTAAATGAGGTTGACTATTCTTCTTGCGTTTATTTTTATTGTAAAGTGCTTGTTGAGAATGATCGGACTTTGCAAATTTAGATCAAATAGCAGTTGATAATATTCGTTCGCAACCTATTTTGGTCGTGCAGAAGGCAGTCACCATTGTTCACGACCGGTTAGGTCGTACAAAGGCTAGGTCGAGCACCTTGTTCTCAAACTTGTTATGACAAGTTTGTACATGGGGCAAGTTTTTCTGTTTGTGGCCTGTTAATTTTAACCAGACCATACAGTTCCTATTCGTGACTTGTTTGTTCGAGAAAGTCATAGAGTACTTATTATGTTTATGATTTGTTTGTTCAACGAATTCATACAAAGTTTGTTCTGTTCATGACTTGTTTGTTCAACGAAGTCATACAGAGTTTACATAATTAGGTATGTGTGCACATATCTCATTCCAAAAAGAAAATGAAGAAACAAAATATGGAAGGCAAAATCACTATTTTATTGATATAAAAAAGCTCGGTACATGACTAAAGTAAAATGGGCATTACTGATAATATTTCCTGAGATGCTCTGAATTCCACAAATTCTTGAATTGTTCACCCTCCGGCGTTTCAATGCGGTAAGTTCCAGGTTTGACCACACTTGTTACTCAGTAGGGCTCGTGCCAATTAGGCTCTAGTTTATTACTCTTTCGGATCACCTTCTTGAAGACGTAGTCACCTTCTTTCAAGATGCTTTGTAGTAGCAAGTAGTCCTCTACTGATAGGCAACCACGCGTAACGTTACGTTCTGCCTGACTTCTTCCAATCTTCTCATTTCATCGATTTTTGGAGAATTGAAATTGAGGACCTTGTAACTGGGGAGTCCAATCTCCGTAGGAACTACTGCCTCTGTGTCGAAAGCGAGCATGTAAGGCGTTTCCTCCGTTGCTATTCGTGGAGTGGTCTTATATGCCTAGAGTAAGTTGTGCAATTCATTGATCCGATTCTCCTTGTGTCATCAAGTCTCTTCTTAATCCCATCTAGAAGCATTTTGTTAGTAATCTAAGTTTTCCCATTACACTGTGGGTGCCCCGGTGCAGAATGTAGCTTTCGGATATTGGACTTAGTGCAGTAATCTTCGAAGTCCTAGTTGTCAAACTGCGTTCCATGGTCTGTGATCAATGTATACGGCATGCCATAGCGACATATTATCATTTTCCAGATGAACTGGAATACTCGTTCGTAGGGCATCTCAACTAGGGGCTCTGCCTCCACCCATTTAGTGAAGTAATCTACTGCAACTACCAAATATGTGAATCTTCCTTTTGTCCTCGACAGTGAGCCAATCGGATCAATCCCCCATATCGCAAACGAACAAGGCAATGTGATCAGAGCCAACAGTGCTCCTGGTATGTGATGGACTTTGGCGTACTTCTGACACTTGTCGCACTTCCTTGCGTATTCTGCACAATCAGCTTTCATGGTAGGCTAGTAGTAGCCTTGGGTTGCAATTCTTTTCACCAACGACCTTCCGGAGGAGTGTGCTCAGTAACAACCTTCGTTCACCTCTTGGATTAACTTACTGACTTCCAAGGGATGAACACATCTTAGCAGATAGATGGTATATCCCAACCTGTATAACACTCCGGCCTCCATCACATAGTGAGCTTCTTTGTAGCCCAGCTTCCTAGCTCCTGTGACACCCTGCCTAATAAAATACCGGGCAATCACTCCTATATCAAATTAAAACAGTAGTTTCATATGGTTCATTCTTAGCATCACTGTCGAAAAACAATTTTATTACTAATATCCGATTAGGCGGGCGTCAAATTTTTAATTAACTAATCTTTTTAACCAAACCATTCAAATAAAACAATTATAGCATTTTATATGCAGCAACTGAAATGAAATAAAATAAAATAACCGAACACTCGGTACAATAATACAACCAAATTGAATGCCGCACTAAAAGGCGATAAAAGAATAAATGAGTACAGTTGGGCCATAAGCCTGAATGTTGCTACAATACCTCCTATCTAGATCTCAATGATAGAAGCGTCTAATATAAACCTCTTTGCATCCACAACTGCTGCAGCAAACGTCTGACTCGAAAGAATCATCATCCAGGCGTCCCTGTGTCTGGACACCTATATATATATAGATATAGCAAGAGGGGAAAATAGAGAAACGGGTCAGAGCCCGAGTTTTGAAAATATTTTAGCAAGTGCTTAAAATCCATATTTTAAAAATATGTTATTTCTCATATTTAAACTGGTATCGCTCTCACATGAGATACACCTCACCCCTCTTCTAATAGTGCACAACTATCGCATACCTTTTTAAACAACTTAGTTAAGCTACCCTGCCTAACTAATGTAATTACCCATCTTCTAATAATCCTCATCAATTCGAGTACTAAGGACTAAACTTCTCCCCATTCCCAACATTACGTTACGTTCGTGCGTGGGGTGTCTCGCGAAGCGAAATCCAAACATGGAACCCCCCCGATACAGTACTACGTGATAATGTTGATCATAGGGATCCATTAGGCCTTCAGTACATACCATATTTATACCATCCCGTATTTATTAATAGCTCTCATTAGAACATAAGATTCATATTCATATAAATCCGGATATTCATTTACCAGAAGTAATATCACACTTTATTCATTCTTTTCACTTTAGACAAGGTTAGGTTATATGATATCTCATCTCATATATATATACAATATACTATACGCAACAACTATATTAATCATCCACCGAACTATAATATAAGTGGCTTAGTCATCCTCATTTACTAAGCATCTGTGGATTATCTCAAGTACACATATATGTTAAACACAATACATATCTAAACATATATGGCACCCCTAGCCTCAGCTGCGGTGCACTCATACTCTTCTATCAAATCCATGTACATCACGCACATAAGGATCACGCGTTTCGCATCAATCAGGAACCGTATAAATACAAATCACACATATTGGAGGCGAACATAGTTCACATACCCATGGGTCACGCACATACCTACGCTCCCATAGTCAGCAGACTTATCGACTCACAAATAAGCCCTTCACAGTCCTATGTTCTTGAGGTACCAAATCTAAAATACCCCCGAAGGCAACACAGGATAAGATTGTCCTCACACGAACGCCAACCTCCCGTGATAGCAAGTATGGTAGGTATGTCATACACATAATAAACAATCATATAGGTACACATTCCACCTATATAAATATATCATCAATTTGGTATTCACACAACCATATTATAATTATAAGTATTTCTCTCACCTATATATAATTCCCTATAGGTAATTATTTAACCCACGTATATAATAACATTCGGGCATACGCACGATCCGTATAATAAATTTCCTACGTAGTATATTTATCTCTCGAATATCCTACGCATTTATCAATTTTAACTAATCCTCAATATATTATTTTCGATCTTTTCTCACCGCACGATGATAATACCAACAGCATCGATATATTTATTCGTCCCATAAATAACGATAGGCATTCCTCTCACCTATAATAATTGTCATAAATAGACGTATCGGATGATTGCTCAATTCTCTTTAGCCCGTATCCTAAATTTCATCCTAGTCACCTCATAGGATTTTACTCAACCAAAATTGGCATATAAGTGTGTTTTCTACGCGCACAATTACTTATATAAAATTTTGCTCACCGAAACATCACCCCGAGTGTTACTCCTCCCAAACACCCTTATTTGGGTAAATCTTAGCATTTACTTTTATCTAACCCAAGATACGTACCTTACTAAAAAAAAATATTTAGAAGTCCCCATACTATTTTTAGGAACCCCAAATATTTATCTCCAAAGAATTCTAGCTTTTATTTTTCCAATTTCCGAGTGCATTTCCGAGTTAGTGATTTCAACCCGAAACTGTCATCTTATAAACATCATAACAATTCGAAGAAAAATCAGAAAAATACGTGGTCGGCGTCCACGCGACCGTATCGAAAAGATCTACAACTTTCGTATTTTGACTGAGAGCTGAATCGGCTGTCTTCTTGTCCGAAATAGTCCGAAAGTAACGCTGGTCACTATTCACCTTCTTCTCCAAAAAATCCAAACATCCATTAAAATACCTCCAAGCTTTTTATCTCCTCTTTCATCATCAACCAACCTCAAACAACCATAAATACACATATATAAAGGGTTCTAATCATCCTAGAACCCATATTCAACAATTAATTTCAATAAATTCCAAGTTTCTCAAATTTATTAATCGAGTTATATCCGTTTTAATCTTCCGAAAACCTGTTTGATCCACGAAATTTTAACCCAAAAATCTTTAGTTTTATACCAACTACAATATGAGAAATTAAACACACTAAATCATAAAGCAAGTTAAACACTTGCCTCGTGGATTAAATCCGACGACCACGAGTCGAATCCCGCGAATTTTGGTCGGAAATCTCTTCTTTTCTTCTCTTTTCTTTCTTCATCTTTCTTCTCTTCTCTCTCTCTCTCTCTTAGGGCTGATATTTGGGGAAAATGAGGGTTGCCACCTCTTTAAATCCGAAATTGGGTATATACCCAATTATTAAATGACTCGTGTACTCATTTACGAGTCCGTACTAGTCCAAAAATGCTCGGAACCCAAATACTACCCCGGGTACTCTATTTTGACTATCTCGATCATTCCGAACCCAATGACGCAGCCGAAATCTCCATCCGAGTCACTTAACTAAAATTCACTATTTTGACCCAACACATTCAATACGCGTATTTTTTCAATTTAAAATATTTCATTCGTCGCTTTACCCAACTTGCGACATGTAATTAAAAATAATCCACTCATATACTTAGTCTCGTAAGAAAATATAATCCATATAAATATTAATCCGACACTCGAAAATTATATTTACTATTCACTTTATAATATTGAATTTATTTAATTTCACTCATTAATCCCAGAATTACTATTCATAATAATTCCTCAAATTACCAAATTAAATCCACAGTGTAATTTAAATACCTTTAAAAGTGTGGGGTATTACATACTTCCCCCCTTACAATAGAATTTCGTCCTCGAAATTCGAATATAGCTTGTACCACTACTCTAGGATCGGTATATACATTACGTCCTAGTTTAACCAAATTTAGATATAGCCTAACACAATGGTCTCCCACTATAATCCAGCCATCTCAAGGCGTATGCTCATATATATATAGTCTCCGCATCTCTATATATTTACCCAAATCTTGCACCTTTTTATTAAGACTACTTGGCGCAAAGTATTTATTATTAATACCATGTCTACTAGTCTCACACAGTAGAAATATTCACAAATCCATATATATATATATATATATATATATATATATATATATATATATATATATATATATATATATATATTAGGGTTGTAAACGGATATTCGAAAATCCGCATCCGTCCGATATCCGAATCCGAATTTGCGGATATTTATCCGAAAATATGGAAACGGATACTAATATGGATACTCTTTAAAAATATTCGAGAAAACGGATACGGATACGGATAGTACTAGTATCCAACACGGATACGGATGCGGAGTATCCATTTTATCGGATATCCGTTTTACCGGATATCCGTATCCGTCAAACATATGTTTAAAATATTACTAATAATATTAACATTAGTATTACTAATAAATAAAAAAATCTTAATCGTTTATTCCCAAAACAAAATAAACACATACTCCACTCAAAACAAAAAGACCTTAAAGTTATTGTTTTATTGGGTATATTATAAAATATCATGTATTATTATTTTATTGGGTATATTATCATGGAGTTATACTAAAGTTACAATACACCTTATCACACACAAAGTACACTGACTAAAGAACATTTACTCTACTAAAAAAAAACTAACTTCGTTTCATTTCTCCTTCGTACAAAACAAGAGAAAAGAAACTCTCATGTGGTTGTTCGTTAGTTTCCTTAATTATAAATAAATGTAAGAGAGAAACATAAAAGAATGTAAGAGAGAAACATAAAAGTAAAGAGATGGTTTTGATTGTAATGAGAATTGAAGTTAACAACATGTATGTTATATACAAAATAAAAATTTATACTTATTAAAATAAATATATCAGTATGTTTTGAAGACAAAAGGTCCATGAGGTTATCATTCTCAATAAATTTGAATAATCTAAAAGGTGCATATTTATTTGTACTGTCATGGAATGCGACTGCTATTTTTTTTTTATGGCTTTAAGCTTATATGGTTGTAAAGTATGGATGACTTTAAGCCATATTATCATTATGGAATGATACTATTATTATGGAATCCATAATTATTGATGTTAGGAGACATTAATTTTGTTCCATATTTATTTGAATTGGATTGGATTTCATTGGATTGGATATTTTAATTGTTATTTTTTGCGATGGCTAAATAATGTGAACGGATACGGATATTATCCGAATTCGAGGTATCTGAGCGGATACGGATATGGATAGTTGTTTTAACTATCCGGACGGATACGGATAGTACATTCAGATAGTGGATACGGATATGGAAAACATGGTATCCGATCCGTATTCGTCCGTTTACCACCCCTAATATATATATATATATATATATATATATACTAATCCTGCACCCCCCGGGTTAACACCCATTAGTGCTCTTAATAATAATATCACATAATAGGCATACACACATCCTATTAAGATTCATAGGCATATTCCCAGCCTAATCATATACTTCTCATACATATTTTATTCGCATCACTACGTATTGTATAAATATTCAGATTACTATCTCTCTCGTAATCTCCAAGTTACATTCCCCATACCGAATAATTAAAGTATTAACTTTCATATACTCTTCCGGAATTTGGTACTACATACACTCCTTCTTTACTTGGAGTATGCTAACCATACAGTCACGCGAAATCCACTCTTCAATACTCGTTTGAGTAACACTCCGCTCTACTTTCTCACAATAAATTGGGTAACCTTTTCATTAAGAGGTACCTTTTTTAAATGACTTTCCATGGCCTTTCAATCCCATCTCGGGTGTGTTAGCTCTCGTTGCACATAAATGTTTGCATTATCGTCATTCTCGCACGACATTCAATACGCTATACCGACTTGTTTATAGCTGCCTTTCAGGCATATATTATACATATTTATTTTCACATCTTTCCATCTCGGACTTTTTGGGATTTACTAATCAGGGTACCCATACCCCCTATCATCCGGTCATATATGCACCACCATTGCAAACGTTTTGATACATCACACTCACTCTAAATAATGGGCCTCATTTCATTGGCCTGGTACTAACACCTGGGTATCCCTTAACCCGAATAATTCGAAATTTAATTCTCCCGATACCTGGAAAATTCAATCCTTCTCAAGATTATCCCATCGATCTTCTTGTGGTTATCTCACAATAGTCTTCCTATATCAGTGCGTTATTGCCCTAACTTCATGGTAGTCTTAAGATTAAGGTGTTTCTAATACAGGTAATATGAGTATTATTCTAATTATTTCCATAGTGCCCAAGACCTCTCTCGACTTTCGACATTTGTTCGGTTTCGTGCGTGGGACGTCTCGCAAAGCAAAATCCAAACAAGGAACCCTCCCGTTACACTACTCCCTCGCATCGTCGGTCATCGAGATATAACGGTCCAAGGGACACCAATGGGATGTTCTAAATCTTACCTCATTAACCTACCAACGTACTTCTACAACTATATCCTTCCATCTTAACGAAA
The DNA here is from genome assembly GCA_949130495.1 of Sambucus nigra. Taxonomy (NCBI): domain Eukaryota; kingdom Viridiplantae; phylum Streptophyta; class Magnoliopsida; order Dipsacales; family Adoxaceae; genus Sambucus; species Sambucus nigra. The sequence continues at coordinate 572,365,183 of OX422211.1, read as the reverse complement.
TGGAAAATCTAACTAATCGGGCACCTACTCTCTGCAAAAGTGCTACGAACATTATACCCAAAGCGTATTTCCTCTGAATTTTCCTTCTATTTAAGTCCTAGATATACGTCTCAAATCGATTTCCTTCACCTTAACTCACCCACACGCTTGCGGTGAGATCATAATTTCAGTGCTTCTCCGTAGTACTTATATCTCTATATAATTATAAAGTCATCAAACGGCTCTCACTCTATAGTGTTTTCTCTACACTAAGTGACTTATCGTCAAAACCAACATCCTTGAATTATATAACATCTCTCCACTCCCGACGTCGTTAAGGTTCGTGCGTGGAGTGCCTTGTTAGCTTCAAATATGCAACGAGGATAATTCCATCCCATCCCATCTACCAATAAAATATGGTCAGAACACTCAATTCTGTCAAGGAGCCGTACCATAAGCGCTTGCACTAACATTAAGTCCTTCGCGCGAACAACAACAAGCTTAACTCCCAGCTTAACTATAAATCCTGCATACCTTAAATTATATCTATAAGGTCCACATGCACTCAAATCATGGTAATGAAACATCTCCTCATCGAAGTTCCATCTAAACATATAATCAAGGCGAGCTCATCTAAAATTTATCTCGCATTTCATTCTTTATTATGTCCGTATATATATGTTTCACATCTTATATAAATACATATACATTATGTTATACACATCAAATATATCCATACTTATATATCACACACTATATAAGTATAATAACCATCCCTTAAAGCTATAACTCAATGGATGTAGTCTCTCAATGCTATCATCTTCCAGGGAATTACTCACACATCATCTTGGGTTCCAGCGGTCGGACTATCACACCGACCTGGTAAAAACCAAATCACAACGAATGGAAAACGATCATAGTTCCTCCCCGGAAATGAGAACGAAACATACCTACCACGTCTCATTCCTGATAAAAATCACATAATATAAAATGGACACTATGACCTGGGGACTATACGCTCCCTGCTCCTCAAGCCAGGGGCCTCACCCAAAATGCATAACTTCCCATGATAGCACTCGAGGGGTATGTTTCATACAAATATACTAATCACATACAAATATATTTAAACATATATATATATATATATATATATATATATATATATATATATATATATATATATATATATAGTATAATCCGACTAATCGTGTATATCTCTCGTAACATTAATTCGTATTTCCAGAATATACATATTCGACTTAATCCCATAAGTATTCACTTACTTATAATATAAATAAATATTAAGCTTATCACAACTAGCTCGTATTCCAATTACATTCGAAATTCCAATTCGAAGCCCAAGAGTCTTTATCCCATTAGACTCTTAAAAATCACAAAGTCTCACAACTTTAATTTTTCATTGCAGATTTCACACCTTGCACTAAAACAACTATAACTCACTTTACGTAAGTCCAATTTACTAGTGAGTCTATTATTCCACTGGAGAAGCCTCTTTCTCCATTGTACCTACCTTACTCCGGTACTAAGTTCACTTAACCATGTCACTCTTTATTCACCGTCGGTCTCAGACCGATTCTTACGTGAATAACCTAGAAATTGCATTCACTTTATTCTAAATCAAGGGAATTTACAGTTTAAAACCAACTGTAAGATTAATTTATGAGCAAAATATCATGCTCCTTTAAATATGGTGACCATCGTTCCCACCATTTCACATTGCTCCAACGAGTGAAAAAAAAATTCCTCAAATTTTCACATATGGGTATTTCCATACCCAACTCTAAGCCAAAGCTTCCGAGCCTTCAACTTCCTAGAAGTGAAATTACACTATTTTCGCCTAGCTCAACTTCAATTCACGGTCCTCATCAAAGACCTCTTAACCCTTTTTTTTTCCCCTTCTAACCTCACAGGGTAATTCAAGTTTAGTACCGTTCTCTACTATAGCGGTGTATAGATAATTATAACTACTATTCTATAGTAGTCATTGCAGCAATCCATGACAATGCCACAAGGAAAATGACCTTAATCGCGGTCCTCATTTCCAACATCAACTTATATCTCTAACTAATCCCCGCCTCCTGCTGCCCTCACAATGGACTTCCATGGTCGCCCTTCGTCGATCAGCACACGAATCTCAAACGAGTGCGCAAAAGAATTAACATAATCTTACATAATGGCAGGAGAACGAAATCTCACATGAGGATATCAATAATCCTAATCGTAAGGCTTTATATCAAATCAAAAGCAACGCTGAAAGCGTAGTACGTCCGCACAGATTCCTAAGGACACTAGAACCTGATGCTCTGATACCACCTGTGACACCCCGCCTAATAAAATACCGGGCGATCACTCCTATATCAAATTAAAGCAGGAGTCTCATATGGTTCATTCTTAGCATCACTGTCGAAAAATAATTTTATTACTATTATCCTATTACGCTGGCGTTAAATTTTTAATTAACTAATCTTTTTAACCAAACCATCCAAATAAAACAATTACAACAGTTTATATGCAGCAACTGAAATAAATAAAATAAAATAACCGAACACTCGGTACAATAATACAACCAAATCGAATGCCGCACTAAAAGGCGATAAAAGAATAAATGAGTACAGTTGGGCCATAAGCCTGAATGTTGCTACAATACCTCCTATCTAGATCTCAATGATAGAAGCGTCTAATATAAACCTGCTTGCATCCACAGCTGCTGCAGCAAACGTCTGACTCGAAAGAATCATCATCCAGGCGTCCCTGTGTCTGGACACCTATATATATATATAGATATAGCAAGAGGGGAAAATAAAGAAACGGGTCAGAGCCCGAGTTTTGAAAATATTTTCGCAAGTGCTTAAAATCCATATTTTAAAAATATGTTATTTCTCATATTTAAACTGGTATCGCTCTCACATGAGATACACCTCACCCCTCTTCTAATAGTGCACAACTATCGCATACCTTTTTAAACAACTTAGTTAAGCTACCCTGCCTAACTAATGTAATTACCCATCTTCTAATAATCCTCATCAATTCGAGTACTAAGGACTAAAGTTCTCCCCATTCCCAACATTACGTTACGTTCGTGCGTGGGGTGTCTCGCGAAGCGAAATCCAAACACGGAACCCCCCGATACACTACTACGTGACAATGTTGATCATCGAGATCCATTAGGCCTTCAGTACATACCATATTTATACCATCCCGTATTTATTAATAGTTCTCATTAGAACATAAGATTCATATTCATATAAATCCGGATATTCATTTACCGGAAGTAATATCACACTTTATTCATTCTTTTCACTTTAGACAAGGTTAGGTTATATGATATCTCATCTCATATATATATATATATATAATATACTATACGCAACAAGTATATTAATCATCCACCGAACTATAATATAAGTGGCTTAGTCATCCTCATTTACTAGGCATCTGTGGAGTATCTCAAGTATACATATATGTTAATCACAATACATATATATACATATATGGCACCCCTAGGCTCAGTTGCGGTGCACTCATACTCTGCTATCAAATCCTTGTACACCACGCACATAAGGATCACGCGTTTCGCATCACTCAGGAACCGTATAAATACAAATTACACATATTGGAGGCGAACATAGTTCACATACCCATGGGTCACGCACATACCTACGCTCCCATAATCAGCAGACTTATCAACTCACAAATAAGCCCTTCACAGTCCTATGTTCTTGAGGTACCAAATCTAAAATCCCCCCGAAGGCAACACAGGATAAGATTGTCTCCACACGAACGCCAACCTCCTGTGATAGCAAGTATGGTAGGTATGTCATACACATAATAAACAATCATATAGGTACGCATTCCACCTATATAAATATATCATCAATTTGGTATTCACACAACCATATTATAATTATAGGTATTTCTCTCACCTATATATAATTCCCTATAGGTAATTATTTAACCCACGTATATAATAACATTCCGGCATACGCACAATCCGTATAATAAATTTCCTACGTAGTATATTTATCTCTCGAATATCCTACGCATTTATCAATTTTAACTAATCCTCAATATATTATTTCCGAGCTTTTCTCACCGCACGATGATAGTACCAACAACACCGATATATTTATTCGTCCCATAAATAACGATAGGCATTCCTCTCACCTATAATAATTGTCATAAATAGACGTATCGGATGACTGCTCAATTCTCTTTAGCCCGTATCCTAAATTTCATCCTAGTCGCCTCATAGGATTTTACTCAACCAAAATTGGCATATAAGTGTGTTTTCTACGCGCACAATTACTTATATAAAATTTTGCTCACCGAAACATCACCCCGAGTGTTACTCCTCCCAAACACCCCTATTTGGGTAAATCTTAGGATTTACTTTTATCTAACCCAAGATACGTACCTTACTAAAAAAAATATTTAGAAGTCCCCATACTATTTTTAGGAACCCCAAATATTTATCTCCAAAGAATTCTAGCTTTTATTTTTCCAATTTCCGAGTGCATTTCCGAGTTGGTGATTTCACCCAGGAACTGCCATCTTATAAAAATCATAACAATTCGAAAAAAAATCAGAAAAATCCGCGGTCAGTGTCCACGCGACCGTATCGAAAAGATCTACAACTTTCGTGTTTTGACCGAGAGCTAAATAGGTTGTTTTTCTGTCCGAAACAGTCCGAAAGTAACGTTGGTCACTATTCACCTTCTCCAAAAAATCGAAACCTCCATTAAAATACCTCCAAGCTTTTTATCTCCTCTCTCATCATCAACCAACCTCAAACAACCATAAATACACATATATAAAGGGTTCTAATCATCCTAGAACCCATATTCAACAATTAATTTCAATAAATTTCAAGTTTCTCAAATTGGGTATTAATCGAGTTATATCCGTTTTAATCTTCCGAAAACCCGTTTGATCCACGAAATTTCAACTCAAAAATCTTTTGTTTTATACCAACTACAATATGAGAAATTAAACACACTAAATCATAAAGCAAGTTAAACACTGTGACACCCCGACTAATTAAATACCGGGTAGCTACTCCTTTATAAAATTAATTCAAAATGCCAAGTTGGCTCAGTTAATAGCATCACTGTCGAAAACATTTTATTATTTCTAACCACCTAGTATTTAAAAAGCAAGTTGCCAAATTTTAATTTAAGTCTGATTAACATGCAACAAGTGTAATGAAGAAATAGATAACACCATTCACCATAATGAAGTAAAACGAATAACCATCACAATAAAGTAAATAAAGTCTGGAGGAAAACTCCTCACTACAATCCCAGAACTGAAATGAATAACCGAAACTGAAATAAAACATGCTAAAGTCTGAAAACTGAAATATAAAAGATGTCTCTAAAGAAATGGGCAACATGCCCTACAACTGATAGATAGTGACTCTGGAATCCAAAAGATAGAAGCGTCTACATGCAAATCCCTGTAGCTTCCACAACCAGCTACAGCTCGTCACCTGAGTGAGAATCCTATGCTTAGTGTCCCTGTGGCTGGGCACCTAAAATGGTTTTACAAGAAAAAGATTTGAAAAGCAAATGGGTCAGAGCCCGAAAGTGGAGTTATTTTTAAAAACCTGCAAGTGCTTTAAAAACATTTAAAACATTAAATGCAAAGTACATGTTAGGGCGTGCACTCACATGATATTCTCACCTCTCGTCTAACTGTGCAACCCTAACGCAATTACCCATCTATAAAGACCCATACTACTAGCTAACTGACAACATAACTAGCTAAACTGCCAAAGGTTCTACCCATATTACTCGGTTCTATTTAACATAACAACGCTCGAATTAAATAGAGGTTTAACGTAAACTCAGTTACTAAATATGCCAATGATATAACTATCATTTAACTCATTATATATCTCGAATAACACCGTAATATTTTTACAACATTAACAGGAGGATTTTCATTAATTAAATGTATATTATTCACATCATAAATATACAATACAAGCACCCCGCAATCTAAGCTATGGTGCACACATACTCTGCTATCCATCCCGGTACATCACGTACATGAGGATCACATATTCCGAATCTCTCAGGAATAGTACAGATAACACAAATCACAAATAGTGGAGGCGAACACAGTCACCATCACATGGGTCACGCACATACCTACGCTCCCATGATCATGCAGACTTATTAATATCACAATAAGTCCTTCTATGACCTATGTTCATCAAGGTACCAGTCTATATCCCCCCCCGTAGGCACACAAGGATTAGAGGGTCCTAAGCGAACGCAAACCTCCCGTGATAGCAAGTATGGTAGGTATGTCATACACACAAATACTATATCAATACTAAGTATACACGCATCTTAGTAATCACCGTAGTATAATTGTAATACTCTACATCATTATACCATTATTCCAAACTTATGTATTTCAAGTCTCCCGTTAATATAAAGTTAAATTACCAACACGTCTCACGTCGTAGTCCCTTAACCTTAAAACCTATCTATAATAGATTATTAGGTTCCGATTATTCCCAAATATAACATCTTTATTCCTAAGGTCTTTACTTCTGCTCTAAACCTTATTTCATCGAATTACACAATTTTGCACTATTAACCCAAACGTTACCTCTCTAACGAATTTCAATAACCTAGAATAATTCCCCGAATTGCATTCTAATTAAAGTCCACTACAATAATCACACCTACTGGTCTTCCTTAAGGGTGAGGGTATTCATAAGTTCTCCAAACATATTCTCCGAGGGTTTCCACCATTTAAAATCAAATTAAGGAAAATTTTACTCATTCTGGGGAGGTCGATTGATCGACCTATGGATATCGATCGATCGATCTAGTCGATCGATCGACTGATGAATGTCGATCGATCGATCGAACAGGTATTGCTACGGACTGCTTCGTTCTGCAGATTTGAAAACGTCCCAAAACTTATTTCTAACGTATGATTCTCAGATATAACGTTATAGTAATGTCATATAACAATCCTACAATATTACTAACGTCCACAAACCACTAATTCAACATCTAAAGGCTACATATGGGTCAAACTTCATCAAAAACCTAGTTTCCAGATTTTATCTCAAGAACATTCATAAACTTCATCTTAAATCCGTTTTTGGTATAGCAAAAGTCAGTAATTCTCTTAATATGATTTTCCAGTAACATTCTACATGCAACCTATATCCCAAATTAAACTAATAACTCCAATCTTATGGGTTTTTTCATTATCTTCCAAGAACACACAAAGTTTTTGAATAATCTAACATGGAAGAAGCATTCTCCGAAATTTAAATGGAATAAATCACTTGCCTTGATTGTCTCTGGATTTGGTGTTGGATTTGTAATCTCTTTCTGCAGATTTCCTCTCTCTCTCTCCTTCTCCAAGCTTTCTTCTTCCAAAGGTGGCTATGGTGGCTAGGGTTTCCTTTGGGAGAGTTGGAAGGCTAAATGATAACCTACGTAGCTTATGGGGTTAATAAAGGGTTGGTTGGGTCAATTCCTTATCAGATTACAACTCTCAATTTTCGTCACTTTTAATTACCCAAAAATACCAAATTACTAAAATACCCTTTAAGTTGCCGGTATGGCCTAAAAATACCCCGGGACCCAAACTATACCCCCGGCTAGTGTTTTCTGACTATCTCGACCCTTCCGGACGCGTTGGCGCACTCAAAACGACCATACGGATTATAGATTTTAAATTCACTTTTATTAACAAAATAATATACCGTGACGCGGCGGTCCCACGCGTCTCAACAAAATTTCTAAAATGCCGTATATAAATCCCACGACAAATTTTATAATACCAAGTTCATATATAATCATATATGCACATAATCAAATACCAATTCGCATCTCATTAGTATATATAACCCGGATTAATTTCCAATTAATACGCTATTTAATTAATTAATCCCAAAAATAAATATAGCCAAAAGTACGGGGTATTACATACTTCCCCCCTAATAACTGAATTTCGTCCCGAAATTCGAATCTAGAAAGTACCTGCTAAAAATAGCTCTGGATAACGTTCGCGCATCTCATCCTCGCGCTCCCATGTGGACTCCTCGACATTGTGATGTCGCCACTGAACACGCACTAACGGGACTATCTTTGACCGCAGTTTCCTCTCGCTTCGGTCCAAAATAGCAATCGGCCTCTCCTCGTAAGAGCTATCCGGCTGGAGATCGATGTCCTCCACAGAAATGTGAGAATGAGCCAAATCATCTCTAAGGTATTTCCTCAGCGAGGAAATATGGAACACGTCGTGAATCCGATGCAAGTGCTCCGGTAGTCCAAGTCTATACGCAACCGGTCCGATCCGCTCAATAATAGGAAACGGCCCCACATACCTCGGTGCCAACTTCCCCTTCTTCCCGAATCGCATAATCCCCTTCATCGGAGAAACCCTGAGCAAAACCTGGTCCCCCACTTGGAACTCCCTGAAAAATCTCTTCGCATCAGCATAACTCTTCTGCCTGTCTTGAGCTACCCGAATGCGACTCCGAATCAACTCAATCCTTGTCGAAGTATCCTGGATCACTTCTGGCCCAAGTAGTTTGTTGTCCCCCACCTCCAACCAACATGCTGGGGAACGACAAGGCCTACCGTACAATGCCTCAAACGGAGCCATGCCAATCGTGAACTGATAGGAGTTGTTGTAAGCAAACTCCACCAGTGGAAGGTACTGCTCCCATCCACCCCCGAAGTCAATAATGCACATGCGTAGCATGTCCTCCAACATCTGGTTGGTGCGCTCTGTCTGCCCATCGGTCTGCGGGTGATAAGCCGTACTCAACCGCAATTCCGTGCCCATGGCCTCCTGGAAACTCTCCCAAAACCTCGAAACAAATATCTTGTCTCTATCAGACACGATATTCAGGGGCACACCGTGAAGTCTCACAATCTCTGAAATGAAAAGCTGGGCATACTGTCCCGTAGTGTAGTCAGTCCTTACGGGTAAGAAGTGAGCGACCTTGGACAATCTGTCCACAATTACCCAAACGGAGTCGTGACCCCTCTGCGACGTAGGCAACCCCGTGACAAAATCCATGGATATGCTCTCCCACATCCACACCGGAACCTCCAACGGCTGTAGCAATCCTGCTGGTCTCTGATGGTCCACTTTTACAAGCTGACAAGTGGCGCATTTCGAGACAAACTCAGCGATATCTCTCTTCATACCGCTCCACCAATATTGCCATCTCATGTCTTGGTACATTTTGTCCCCTCCGGGATGTACCGCGAACCGTGAGCCGTGCGACTCTGCCATCACATCGTGCCGCAATTCTTCCCCTTCCGGAACTACCAACCTCCCATTGAAGCGTAATCCCCCGTCTGAGCTAACGGTATAGGACTCGGCTCCCTCTGCTAGCAATCGAACTATCTGCTCCTGACAGAACGAGTCATTAGCCTGTGCCCGTACTACCTTCGTAACAATCTGCGGTGTAACGGTCATCACAGACATGAAAGATCGGGCCACTGCATCCTGGTGTCCCAATTCCTTCCACTTTGCTTTCCACACCTCTGCCACCTCATCTGCTGGCCTACGGCTCAACGCGTCTGCTACCACGTTAGCCTTACCCGGGTGGTACTGGATGTCGAACTGGTAGTCCTTCACAAATTCAAACCACTTACGCTGCCGCATATTCAGCTCCTTCTGCGTGAACAGATACTGTAGTGACTTGTGGTCCGTGAACAGTTGAAACTTCTCCCCCAAAAGATAGTGCCTCCAAATCCGTAAGGCAAATACCACTGCCGCCAACTCCAAATCATGGGTGGGGTAATTCTTCTCATGAGGCTTAAGCTTACGGGAAGCATAAGCTATGGCCTGTCTCTCCTGCTGCAAAACACCTCCAAGCCCTTGCAAAGACGCATCGGTGTAAACCAAATACTCAACTCCCGGTCTCGGCAATGCTAACACTGGTGCTGAGGTCAATTTGTCCTTCAATTCATCGAATGCCAACTGACAGGCATCACTCCAGATATATGGCATACCCTTACGAGTAAGATGTGTCAAAGGACCTGCTATCTCCGAGAAACCCCGAATAAACCTCCTGTAGTATCCTGCTAAGCCCAAGAAACTACGAATCTCTGTTGGTGTCGTGGGCTGTCCCCACTCCCTCACCGCTGACACTTTTCCCGGATCGACAGATATTCCCTAGTCGGAAATGATGTGACCCAAGAACTGGACTTCCTTCAGCCAAAACCCGCACTTCTCATATTTTGCATACAACTCATTCTGACGAAGTGTCTGCAAAACCTGCCTCAAATGCTCGGCGTGCTCCTCCTCTGTCTGAGAGTAGACCAGAATGTCATCAATGAAGACAATGACAAACTGATCGAGGAAATCTCTGAACACCCTGTTCATCAAGTCCATAAACACTGCTGGAGCGTTGGTCAAGCCGAAAGGCATAACCCGAAACTCATAAGAACCATATCTCGACAAGAACGCAGTCTTCGAGACATCCTCCTCCCTGATACGCAACTGATGGTATCCCGACCTCAAGTCAATCTTCGAGAAGAAAGAAGCTCCTCTCAACTGGTCGAATAAGTCATCGATTCGAGGCAACGGATACTTATTCCGTATCGTGACCTTATTCAACTCTCGGTAGTCCACGCACAATCTAAGTGAACCATCCCTCTTCTTCACAAACAAAACTGGAGCGCCCCAAGGTGAGGTACTCCTACGAATAAAGCCCTGCCCTAACAGCTGCTCTATCTGATCCCGTAACTCTCGCATTTCAGTCGGAGCCATACGGTACGGTGCACGTGCTATAGGTCTCGTACCCGGTAGCAAATCTATAACGAAGTCTATCTCCCGGCTGGGTGGTAAGCCTGGTATCTCCTGAAACACATCTGAATACTCCCTGACAACCGGGATCGAATCCAAAGGAATCACAACCTCCTTAGAGGTATCCTCCTCTATGTAATATAGATGAGTGGTCGATCCTCCCTCTGGGCGAGGCATCGCCACTATAAACATCTCCTGCCCCGGAATGGCAAAAACAATGCTCCCGCTGAAGCAATCAATCATGGCCCTATATGCTACGAGCCAATCCATACCGATGATCACATCGTGAACATGCATGTCTAACACTAACATGTCCGCAGGCAATACCAAACCACCAACCTCTACCCCCACTCCCCGGCATATAAAGAAAATAAGTGACCCACTCCCTAATGGTGAGTCGACACACGTCACTGTGCTCTCTGCCGTAGCTAACAATCCTAAAGCTTTCGCGAAGTGTGTAGCAATAAAACAGTGTGTAGCACCCGTATCAAATAACACTCGACCCATAGTGCCATGGATAGGAAACGTACCCTCGATCGCGGGCGGTGCCTGTGGAACTGCAGCCTGGTGAACGTTGTAGACACGTCCATACTGTAGCTGCCCCTACTGAGCTGGGACTGCTGGAATGGGTGGCAAAGCTGCCATCTGTGGCGGTGCAGGAAGAGCGACGGGAAACATAGGCCTCTGTGGCTCCTGGCGAGCACCCTGCTGCTGCTGCTGTGGGGCCCTGCCCCTATCAGGACAATCCTGCTTCTTATGGCCAGTCTTGCCACAAGTAAAGCACTTCCCTGGGAAGTTCCCTCCCCTCTGCCCCTGCTGTCCCCGGCCCTGGTGGCCGTTACCATTCCTCCCTTGGCCCTGCTGGCCCTGATGGAACTGCTGTCCATTCTGCCCCTGCTGGCCCTGATGGCCGTTTGGACCCTGATGGCCGTTTGGACCCTGATGGCCCTGGCGGAAACCTCCCTGTCCCTGCCTGTAGTTCCCTGACCGGAACCTCTTATTATCCCCCTGCTGGGAGCCCTGCTCATTCTGCCTCTGCCCATGACCCGATTGTGCCCCGCTGGCACCATGTCCTCCAGTCCTGCCCTGATGGCTAGTCTCCCCTGACCGCTTGCCCTCGGCCATATGAAAACGGTGGTCCTGGCAGTGTAGTAACGCAGCGTTAACCACATCAGAATACGTGGCCAACGATAGGTTCCCTAGCAGATGCTGACAGATCCTCCAATTCAACCCATCAGTGAACTTCTCTATCTTCTTCTTCTCTGTTGGAATCTCGTCTGGAACGATATTCAACAGGTTAGTGAACTCGGCCTCATACTCGGCCACTGTCTTGCCCTCCTGCTTCAAACTCATCAGCTTCCTCCTCATCTCTGTATGAACTGCGGATGGAAAGTACTCGCGGTCGAACCGCACCCAGAACTCCTGAATTGTGAGGGTATCCCTCTCCTCCGCGGTGGTAATAGACTCCCACCACTGTAGCGCAGATCCCACTAGCTTGAAAGTAGCTAGCACCTGTTTCTGAACGTCAGTGCACTCATGCATCCTCAAATGCCTCTGCATGTCCTTCCTCCATTGGCTCGAGACTACCACGTCTGAGCTACCTGCAAACTCTGGCGGATGCGCTTTCTGAAAAGCTTCTCGTACACGCTCCCAAGCAGACGGGAATGCATTAACCTGTGCTGGCGCGGCAACCGGCGCCTGAGGCGGTGCCTGCTGAATCACGGCAATCGCGGCATTTACCGCTTGAGCTACTATAGCTGCAACCTCAACGGCGTTCAACATGCCCTGAACTGGAGCGGGCTGGGGTTTGGGCATTGCATTCCTGGGAACTCGTCGTGCACGTCGTGGAGGTATCTGAAATAAGGACAAAGTTTATAAGTTCACAGTTTATAAACTTAAAGTGGCTGAAGAACGAAGCATACACAATAAGAGTACAACAGTCCTAAAATATAGGGCTCTATATCAAAGAAAACGTAGCGGAAACATAATAGCCGTACAGATCCTAAAGGACACTAGAACCTGATGCTCTGATACCACCTGTGACACCCCGACTAATTAAATGTCGGGTAGCTACTCCTTTATAAAATTAATTCAAAATGCCAAGTTGGCTCAGTTAATAGCATCACTGTCGAAAACATTTTATTATTTCTAACCACCTAGTATTTAAAAAGCAAGTTGCCAAATTTTAATTTAAGTCTGATTAACATGCAACAAGTGTAATGAAGAAATAGATAACACCATTCACCATAATGAAGTAAAACGAATAACCATCACAATAAAGTAAATAAAGTCTGGAGGAAAACTCCTCACTACAATCCCAGAACTGAAATGAATAACCGAAACTGAAATAAAACATGCTAAAGTCTGAAAACTGAAATATAAAAGATGTCTCTAAAGAAATGGGCAACATGCCCTACAACTGATAGATAGTGACTCTGGAATCCAAAAGATAGAAGCGTCTACATGCAAATCCCTGTAGCTTCCACAACCAGCTACAGCTCGTCACCTGAGTGAGAATCCTATGCTCGGTGTCCCTGTGGCTGGGCACCTAAAATGGTTTTACAAGAAAAAGATTTGAAAAGCAAATGGGTCAGAGCCCGAAAGTGGAGTTATTTTTAAAAACCTGCAAGTGCTTTAAAAACATTTAAAACACTAAATGCAAAGTACATGTTAGGGCGTGCACTCACATGATATTCTCACCTCTCGTCTAACTGTGCAACCCTAACGCAATTACCCATCTATAAAGACCCATACTACTAGCTAACTGACAACATAACTAGCTAAACTGCCAAAGGTTCTACCCATATTACTCGGTTCTATTTAACATAACAACGCTCGAATTAAATAGAGGTTTAACGTAAACTCAGTTACTAAATATGCCAATGATATAACTATCATTTAACTCATTATATATCTCGAATAATAGCGTAATATTTTTACAACATTAACAGGAGGATTTCCATTAATTAAATGTATATTATTCACATCATAAATATACAATACAAGCACCCCGCAATCTAAGCTATGGTGCACACATACTCTGCTATCCATCCCGGTACATCACGTACATGAGGATCACATATTCCGAATCTCTCAGGAATAGTACAGATAACACAAATCACAAATAGTGGAGGCGAACACAGTCACCATCACATGGGTCACGCACATACCTACGCTCCCATGATCATGCAGACTTATTAATATCACAATAAGTCCTTCTATGACCTATGTTCATCAAGGTACCAGTCTATATCCCCCCCCGTAGGCACACAAGGATTAGAGGGTCCTAAGCGAACGCAAACCTCCCGTGATAGCAAGTATGGAAGGTATGTCATACACACAAATACTATATCAATACTAAGTATACACGCATCTTAGTAATCACCGTAGTATAATTGTAATACTCTACATCATTATACCATTATTCCAAACTTATGTATTTCAAGTCTCCCGTTAATATAAAGTTAAATTACCAACACGTCTCACGTCGTAGTCCCTTAACCTTAAAACCTATCTATAATAGATTATTAGGTTCCGATTATTCCCAAATATAACATCTTTATTCCTAAGGTCTTTACTTCTGCTCTAAACCTTATTTCATCGAATTACACAATTTTGCACTATTAACCCAAACGTTACCTCTCTAACGAATTTCAATAACCTAGAATAATTCCCCGAATTGCATTCTAATTAAAGTCCACTACAATAATCACACCTACTGGTCTTCCTTAAGGGTGAGGGTATTCATAAGTTCTCCAAACATATTCTCCGAGGGTTTCCACCATTTAAAATCAAATTAAGGAAAATTTTACTCATTCTGGGGAGGTCGATTGATCGACCTATGGATATCGATCGATCGATCTAGTCGATCGATCGACTGATGAATGTCGATCGATCGATCGAACAGGTATGGCTACGGACTGCTTCGTTCTGCAGATTTGAAAACGTCCCAAAACTTATTTCTAACGTATGATTCTCAGATATAACGTTATAGTAATGTCATATAACAATCCTACAATATTACTAACGTCCACAAACCACTAATTCAACATCTAAAGGCTACATATGGGTCAAACTTCATCAAAAACCTAGTTTCCAGATTTTATCTCAAGAACATTCATAAACTTCATCTTAAATCCGTTTTTGGTATAGCAAAAGTCAGTAATTCTCTTAATATGATTTTCCAGTAACATTCTACATGCAACCTATATCCCAAATTAAACTAATAACTCCAATCTTATGGGTTTTTTCATTATCTTCCAAGAACACACAAAGTTTTTGAATAATCTAACATGGAAGAAGCATTCTCCGAAATTTAAATGGAATAAATCACTTGCCTTGATTGTCTCTGGATTTGGTGTTGGATTTGTAATCTCTTTCTGCAGATTTCCTCTCTCTCTCTCCTTCTCCAAGCTTTCTTCTTCCAAAGGTGGCTATGGTGGCTAGGGTTTCCTTTGGGAGAGTTGGAAGGCTAAATGATAACCTACGTAGCTTATGGGGTTAATAAAGGGTTGGTTGGGTCAATTCCTTATCAGATTACAACTCTCAATTTTCGTCACTTTTAATTACCCAAAAATACCAAATTACTAAAATACCCTTTAAGTTGCCGGTATGGCCTAAAAATACCCCGGGACCCAAACTATACCCCCGGCTAGTGTTTTCTGACTATCTCGACCCTTCCGGACGCGTTGGCGCACTCAAAACGACCATACGGATTATAGATTTTAAATTCACTTTTATTAACAAAATAATATACCGTGACGCGGCGGTCCCACGCGTCTCAACAAAATTTCTAAAATGCCGTATATAAATCCCACGACAAATTTTATAATACCAAGTTCATATATAATCATATATGCACATAATCAAATACCAATTCGCATCTCATTAGTATATATAACCCGGATTAATTTCCAATTAATACGCTATTTAATTAATTAATCCCAAAAATAAATATAGCCAAAAGTACGGGGTATTACAAACACTTGCCTCATGGATTAAATCCGACGATCACGAGTCGAATCCCGCGAATTTTGGCCGAAAATATCTGCTTTTCTTCTCTTTTCTTTCTTCTTCTTTCTTCTCTTCTTTCTCTCTTCTCTCTCTTTTCATCTTAGGGCTGATATTTGGGGGAAATGAGGGCTGCCACCTCTTTAAATCCGAAATTGGGTATATACCCAATTATTAAATGACTCGTGTACTCATTTACGAGTCCGTACTAGTCCAAAAATGCCCGGAACCCAAATACTACCCCGGGGTACTCTATTTTGACTATCTCGATCATTCCGAACCCAATGGCGCAGTCGAAATCTCCATCCGAGTCACTTAACTAAAATTCACTATTTTGACCCAACACGTTCAATACGCGTATTTTTCCAATGTAAAATATTTCCTTTGTCGCTTTACCCAACTTGCGACATGTAATTAAAAATAATCCACTCATATACTTAGTCTCGTAAGAAAATATAATTCATGTAAATATTAATCCGGCACTCGAAAATTATATTTACTATTCACTTTATAATATTGAATTTATTTAATTTCACTCATTAATCCCAGAATTACTATTCATAATAATTCCTCAAATTACCAAATTAAATCCACAGTGTAATTTAAATACCTTTAAAAGTGTGGGGTATTACAGCTTCCTTCAGATCAAAGGGGAGCAGCTCGTCAATCTCAATGTATGCTTGTATGGGGTCCATCCATAATGGTCCCAAGCTCACCTCCATTAGCCTTACGCATGCTCCTTCTGTACTCCTATGGGTCAGTATCTCAACCGGTACCGTCCTTCTCAAAGCGGTTCTGGTCGTCGAGGCTGATCTAGCCAGGGCATCTGCTCGAACATTCTCCGACCTGGGAATTCTCAAAACTTTAACTTCTGCAACCTTTCCATCCATCGTTTTACGATGGCTAAGTACTCAGTCATAGACTCCTCTCTTGCTTTATCGATTCCCAATATATAGTTGACCACCAGTTGGGAGTCACTGTGTGCCACAATATGATCGGCCCCCAGAGATGAGGCAAACCAAACCCAACAATCAAGGCTTCGCACTCCGCTTCATTGTTGGAGGCTTCAAACTAGAAACACAAAGCATACTCGACATCTATCTCATCTGGTGTGGCAATAATTATGACTGCATCACTGCCCACTGAGCAAGATGACCCATCGATGAACAGTTTCCAAATGATATTGTCTTGGTTGAATTCTGCTTCTTCAAGCTTGCCGAATCTGAACAGCTTCTTTCATAATTCGTCGTATTGACACTTGTCTTCTTGTGACGAGGAGCTCTCTCAAATGAGAGTTTGCTCTGCTTCGATTGGGACTAAGTTCTCTTCCGTGGAAGTCTTATTTCTTGTCGGGCTCTCTCCTGAGGGAATCTGCTTTGCTGGCATCTCTTCATAAGTAAACTCGGCAATGAATTTCGCTAACACCTACCCCTTAATGGCCGTCTTGGGCTCATACTGTATGTCATACTCGCCCAACTCTACTACCCAGGCAATGAGCCGACCAGATTTCTCCGCTTTATCCAAGACTTGTCTCAAGGGCAGGTCAGTGTATACCACAATGGTGTGAGTTTGAAAGTATGGCTTCATCCTTCTTGAAGCTTCCCTAAGTGCTACGGCCAACTTCTCCATTCGAGGATACCGAATTTCGGCTCCTCGATATGCCTTGCTAGTGTCGTAAACCGGTTTCTGGACTCCGTCTTCCTGCCTTACCAGGCTGACTGACTACTGATTCGTATACAGCTAGGTATAAATAGAGTTTTTCTCCCACCACATGTCTTGATAAGAGTGAGGGTGAGCCCAGATAATGCTTCAGCTCCAGGAAGGCATTTTCGTATTCTTCGTTCCACTTGAACGATTTTCTCAGTACTTGGAAGAATGGTAGGCATTTATCTGTTGCTCTGGAAACGAACCTGTTGAGCGTTGCCACGCGCCCTGTTAATTTTTGCAGGTCCTCCTTGGTGGGGGACTACATGTTGATCAGCGCCTAGATCTTGTCTGGGTTGGCTTCGATACCGCATTGGTTGACAATAAAACTCAAGAACATGCCTTCCTTTACTCCAAAAACACCCTGTGGGGTTGAGCTTCATCTGGAGCTTTTCTAGCCGATCGAAGGTCTGCCCCAAGTCATTAATATGGTCGGCGGCTTTCTTGCTCTTAGTGATCGTATCATCCACATACACTTCCATATTGACCTCAATTTGGTCTTCAAAAACTTTATTCACCAATCGCTGGTAAATGGCTCCTGCATTTTTAAGACCGAAGGGTGTCACATTATATAACAGTAGGTACCTCTGCTGGTGATGAAGGACGTCTTCTCTCTGTCGGAGGGCTTCTTCCTGATCTGGTTATAACCAGAGTAGGCATCCATGAAACTGCGAAGCTCGTGTCCGAAAGTCGCATCCACCAACTGGTCAATTCGAGGCAACGAATAATGATCCTTGGAGCATGCTTTGTTCAGGTCCGTGAAATCTACGCACAGTCTCCATTTGTCATTCTTTTTTTTCACCATTACCACGTTCGCTAGCCATTCTGTGTACTTAACGTCGTCAATGAAGTTAGCTTTTTGGAGCTTGAGGACCTCCTCTTGGACGGCCAGGTTCTTCTCGGCATCAAAGACTTTTCTCTTCTGCTTCAGCAGTTTAGCTCCTTCCATTACGCTTAACTCGTGCCAAATGAAGTCGAGATCTATGAGAGGCATATCCTCGTGGCTCCATGCGAACACACTATTGCGCTGTTGTAAGAAGCTTATGAGCTCCTACTCCAAGCCAAGGTTTAGGGACGACCCTATCTAGACTGTCCATTCTGAATGCTCAGCATTAAGTGGGATTGTCTCAATCTCTTCAACTGATTGGCCCTTAACCAGCCTCGTCCCGTCTCTTAGATCAATAGTCTCAATCTGATAGGTGTCAGCTTCTTGGTCGGTTGAGGTAGAATAGCACTCGCATGCCTCGACCTGGTTGCCTTTAATGACCCCTACTCCGTAATGAGTTAGGAACTTTAGACACTGGTGCATTGTTGACGGAACAGCCTTGAATTTCTTCAGTCCGAACCTGCCCTATATCACATTATAGGCAGACTGTACGTTTTTAACCAAAATGAAGCGAACACTTTCAGTTCAGCAGGTCGGCCAAGTGACGACTACAACTTCCAGCTCCACCGTCCCAAACCCCTTCTCCTGAGAAGACGATTAAAGGACAATGGTATGGCGTCAATTTGTTGTCTCAGAGCTTCAACCTTCGACAGCTATAGAACATAACATCCGCAAAACTGTTATTATCCACTAGTATTTTAGCAACCCCGCCTTCATGGATCATCATAGTGATGACTAGTGGATCATCGTGTGGATACAACACTCTAGACAGGTCATCCTTGGAGAACCCGACAATCAGTTTTCCCTTATTCACCTTGCGTGGTCGCGTGTCCACGTCGGATGTTAGGTTGATCTGCCCCACGTGTGCGCAAGCTTTGGTCTCGTCCAGATAGGCCTTTCTTTTTGTTGGGTCCTCTCCCCCACTAGCATCTCCTCTGGCAATAAAGTGACATCCAAAGGATATCATACCGACGTCGCACACTGGATCTTTGGGTTTCTTTGGGAGATCTGGATCACCTTTCGATTCATCATCTCTCTTTCTTCTCGTCATTTGTCTTACAATATGGCGACGCATGCTATTTGGCCCCGTAGCAGGCTATTGTACCAAATTTGAGCGCTTCCTATAATCGTGTTGGAGAAAGCCCTGCATCTCATAACATGCGGGATGGGGTAAATGTCTGTAGCGGCTTTGTATTGCTCGACGTGCAGGATTGGATCCGTTTATCCATCATACATCGACATGATAACTGGTGGCTTGAATTTGGAGGGTGTAGGGTACACCATAATAAATGAGACAAATGGTGACCCTTTTCTGAAATCTCATTGCAAGGGATTCTTAGATTTGTCCATCTCGCCTAGCCGATCCTCCAATAGTTGAAAGTATACCTTCCAAGGTTGGTTGTCGTCCTTGGTCTTCCCTCCATCTAACATGGAAGTTCGTCCTCCGCTTTCGATCGATCTCTCTTCCTAGAAAGTCTGCTCGACTTCAGCCGATGCCCTAGATGACCTGTGAGAGCCTCTGGTGATAGATCGGCCCAGATCATTTTTCGCCAGGCTATAATCAAACACTGATCCCCTACTCAGCCTTTCCAGCGCATTAGGGCGCTCTTCCGAATAAGATTGATCATCAAAACGACTAGGTGATTGGATGGAGGATGTGGCCCCGAGTCAATAGGACTGGTCTCGCTGCGATCTGGTTCGCATGGAGGAGCTGGCATTCCCATAGGATCCCAGGCTCAGCATCCTTGGGTTCTCCAAGGCTTTACAATGGTACTCTCGCCTTCTGTCTCTATAAGGTGCAAGAGGGAATCATGATATTCCCAATCCCCCTCTGCTTCATGATGCTCATGGCTCCGAAGTGACAATGTTTGGATTTACATGCACCAGCCCAGCTTGAAGGGGATGTGTAAATTGTCTGACACTCCCACATCGCTTCTTACCCCTTAGCCAGGCTATTGATGGGCGCCAACCCCAGTGGGAGTGGGCGGTGTTTGAATCCAGCCATATGTCTGCTTACAGGGTTGTCCGCCATTCTAAAATATTTTGGGGTTTGAGGGATGGTGTTTTTCGAATGAACTCAGGTAGGAAACACAATGGATAGTCATGTTCCCACAGAGAGCGCTAATTTGTTGATGTCCAAAATTGGAGATAACAAATATAAATATATTAATCAATAAAAAGGATAAGAAATAATGGAGAATGGAGATGAGAGACAATGAGAACAAAACAGGTTTTACGTGGTTCGGCTCAAAGGAAACCTACATCCACGGTGTTGCCAAGCTTTAATTGCATTGTTATCAAGATTACAATTAGTGTTTCTATTATGGCTCAATGAGTGGGGAGATGAGAGAGAGTCCCCTTTTCAGGTGGATTGGCTCCCTTTTTATAGGTAGTTTCTAGAGAATCTTTTAATGGACAGTGAACTACCTTTATAGGTCAGGCAGTTACACCCGCTTACACGTGCTTATTAAGTAAATAATAAACAAGTCCCATTAGATCTTGTGCTGACATTTAAATAGGAGCGCCTGGATAACAGACTCGTAACAACCACATTCCCATATACCACGTGATTAGTGGGGCAACTTCTTGGGTGTATATAATAGTACGCATGTATGAGGTGAGCAAACAGTCCCGCTGAGAGTTACAGTTGTCCATACAATTGGCAGAGCAGATTAATAACTAAGCCGACCTCCTGCTCTGAGTGAAGCCGAACACATCTTTGATTATATTTTGAACTCTGGGTAGGTTGTGACTACAAGGGTATAACACACACATATTAATCAACAATGTGTATTCATCAACAATGTGTATAATATGGTGATCAATCCTCCTTGGCGATCGAACACCACGATTCTTCTCTCTTGCAGACTGCTCCTGAGATCAAAAGTTGTGCGTTACTAGGATGCTCGCAGCACTCAACCGCTTTATTTCAGTGTCGTTTGAGTGTTGCTGACTGTTCTTCCAGTTAATCGCAAAGGAGAAAAGCCTCACCTAGAACAATGTGTGCTCCAAGGCCCTCGAGCAAATCATGTCCTACTTAAGCAAACCTCTGTTACTGGTGATCCCCGATCAGGGGGATCCCCCCTACTTTTATCTCACAGTATCAAGTCATGCAATCAGTTCGGCGTTAGTCTGTGAGGGAGAAGCGAAGCAGTTTCCTGTTTACTATGCCAGGAAAACGCTCCTGGACGCCGAGAAACGATACTTATCTTTGGAGCAACTAGTTTATGCACTGGTGATCGCTTCACCGAAGCTGAAGCATTACTTTAAGGCCCACTCCATTACTATAATTACTTCATTTCCCCTTAAAGTCATCCTTCACAAAGCTAACTTTTTTGCACTCTATCGATAAGTCCAAATGAGTCCCTCGTCCAAATGGACATCACAAAACACATAAAAGTAGGGTGGTCCCTATGATATCTAAGTGATAGCATGTAGCCTGCACATCTTATCCGGAGAAACGTATAGTATTTAAATTCAAAAAAAAGCATTTAAGGATATTAATGGTATACAGTAATAATTATGGTATATTGACGATCTAACATAGTTTTAGTAGAGAGAGGGGATTTGACTTGGAAATGAAAAGAGTGGGTGTGATGTGAGGGCCTGCATGCTCAAACTCAACTTCGGATATACCATCACTCAAAACTATTAGTGGCGAAGGAATTATGAAGTGCAAGATTTCTTTCTCGGAATATACATAAGAATACATTCCCATATAGAAGAAAGCATACCACAACACAAACAAATAGACACGCAGGATTCAGTTAAGTTTTTATTTATAAATGACTTAAGAGTTTTTTAAACTAAAAACAAATAAAAATATGTATTATTTTTTACTATAAATAAAACTGACAAAAATTATTTTTTTCCCATAAGAAACAGTTAAAAAGTTAAAAATAATATTTTCATTAAAATAAAAACTCTGTTCTTATATAAAAATGTTTCTTATATAAAAAATATTTATTTACAATAAAATACATTAATATTTTAAAAAATATTATTTTATTTGAAAATATTTTTATAACAAAACAGTTATTTTTTTATCAAAAAAAATATTTGTTTGTAAAAAAAGAGTTTTTTTAACATTTGAACTCTTTTTCATAAAAACGGTTAAAACAGTTTTTTGTCGATTTTATTTATAGTAAACAGTTGATTTTTTTTAACTAGGGTACAGTTTTTAAATAAAATTGTATTTTTTTTCCAAAAAGTAAGTATCCCCATAATTAATGTCACTATCTATGTGCTAATGTCATTATTAGGGATTAAATATTATTTTTAAAAATATGTTAGATGAAAAATTAAAATAAAAAATAAATTATGATTTTCTGTTTGTTGCATTCTCTAAATTTTTTGTGTTTAGTTATTAATATTTTGTGTTCAATTAAGATCGAGCTTAATTACCGTTAAATGTATTGACGTTAAATACTTAAGGTTGTGCTCCTATGTTCAAATCCTTGGTTCATACGGAGGAAAGAGGCAACCAGTAAATGGGTTGGCATTGTGCAGGTAACGGTTCATATAGAAGTTCTCCTAGACAGATAACCTCCCCATTACAATTTCCCCAGTTTCATACAACAAACCCTTGAATCTATGACAAGGAACTGGAGAAATTTTTTGATCCTTAACAAAATCCATTATTCCATGTAGAGAAAAAGGGAAAAGGAAAAGAAAAGAAAAAGATGATAAGCGAATTGCCATGATGTGATTGCGTGTATTTGTTTTGTTGGGGTATACAACAAACTTATTAAAATGGAAATGGCAAACCAATCACTCACAAAACGGAGCCCTTCATCTTCCCAAGTTTTTCATGCAACCAAACTCACCCTATGAAGAATAGGTAAGCCTAAACCGCTCATTCAGGTAGTCGCAACTGCGAATTGGTGGAAACCTACATTACACACTTAAATATTTAATCCACTTTTTCCTATGCAATTAATCTTGGTGTGTTGTGAAGTTGTTTCATACTGAGAAAAATAATTCATCTAAAACCAAATGGGGCCAAAGAATCCAATAACTCACCCCATATTATTGGATGAAATAATTCCACAATCACGACATATTTCCAAAAAGTTGATACTGTACCTTGGAGGATTTGACTCATTGCAACAACTTTTCAAGCATTCCACCACACAGTCTGGATTTGGATCCAAGAAGAAAGCCATCTACAACATTGCATTGCAAATATGTCACCTTACTGAATCACTTTAAAAGAAAAGGCCACAACTACATGCAAAGCTTAAAAACAACATGAAATTAAAACTATTCCCACTCTTTTCAGACAGCATATGCAAAAGTTCGTTTCATTTTCCAAATATTATTATTATTATTATTAATAATAATAACAATAATCAACAAAACATCTTAGTTGATTTACTTATTTTCTACTCCCAGTAATGACACTACTCTAGGTGATGAATTTAAACATCAACTAGTAGTAATTTCTTCTTAGTGATGAAACAAGATATAAGAGTGTATATACAGTTGATCATTAGTATACAGTGGTAAATATGATAAATTCAAGTTCTGAGCAGTTTTGAATGCAGTATTCTATAGAAAAATTAGAAGAAGCAATAATCATACGCAGAAATAAATCAGCATGAAAAAATCATCCAAGCTATCCAATCTACTCACAAATCCTTGGTCGGATAGCTTGGTGTTTACCCCCGCCTTTTTTAAATTTTTGGTTAACATAACCAGAGTGGTTAGCGACGGTCGAAAGGAGTTGCCAAATATTCATATGATGATGGTTGTTACCAACTGTTGAGAAAAGTGACTGTAGAAAGCATTATACAGAAGAGATTGGGAAATCTGAGATGGAAGATCAAAAATGTTTTATTAGGGTGAGTTTGGGAACCCCAATTACATGACTTGGAATTGGAATATTTTCAGTAAAAAATTTCCAATTCCAAGCCATGAAATTGGGGGTCCCGAATATACCTTACTTTAATTTCTTGCTTTACTTTTCTTTCAAGTTTATAATCCTGGCTTCTCCCTGCAAGCCATGAAATTGGGGATCCCAAATAGCTGGGATTGTGAATTTTAGTACAGAGTGCTAATGATTTGCAGGGCGAAGCCAGGATCTTGATTCGAGGGGGGGGGGGGGGGGGAGGAGAGAGATGATCCCAAACCGAGACCAGACAAGATTGATCGGTTAACTGATTTGATATCTGTAAGCTATGTTCATGGTTCAGATCTTTGCCCAAGTTTTTTTCCGGGCAATTAGAGTAATTCAACTCGTGGGGTTCAAACTGGAATAAAGGGCAATATTAAAAAAAATAGTAATTTAATCATATTATTGTTTTAAAAATGGTTAATATTAAATGGTCAGATATTTATGTAACATTTTAACTAACGATAACTGTGAAGTGGGGACCTAGCACAAAATTTTATAAAAGTTAACATAAAACTAAGTTTAGAAGTGTGGTAAACACATAATAACTAATAAAATATTAAAAAACAAGAAAATACATAGGTTTAAACACATTTCGTAAAATAAACGGCTACAAGTGCATAGGCTACACTTGAGTACACAGCGACAGGAAAAATACTAACGAAGATCTCCATAAGTTAGTTTTGGTGTCCACACAATACAGAATGCAACTTAAAAACCAACAGTTGGTTCGTAGTGTACAGATACAAGTAATGAGCTTTTGAAAATCTTTGGGGAGGCCATGACCCCTCTGTCATGGGGTAGCTTCGCCCCCACTTGTGTAAATTATATGGACCCCTCTAGTATGTCATAAATTATGAATACATCCCTTCTTGTTTTCAAATATTACACCGCCTCCTCTTTGTTCCAAACATTACACTCGTCTCCCTTCTTGTTTTAAAATTTGTAGTCTAATTGCCCCCTGCATCAGCAGGGGATGCCATAGTGGTTGCTACAAAAACAAAGGAAGATGGGTGTAATATTTCAAACAAGAGGGGAGGCAAGTGTAATATTTGAACAAAAGGAGGTATATATGATTATGACAAAGTGGGGACTATGTAAATTATCCTTAAAAAATGTTGTGGCAAGATATAGAAATAAGTGCACACGATGAAAATATTGAACAGCTGTATTACAGAATAGCGTTCGTGTCCCATTGGCATCACCCGATGCAATGTTGATCTGCAAATAAAAGAGGAATTGATTATAAAAGATTTTCCACCTAAAGACACCAATTAACAGTCTATGAAAATATCAAACTCTTTAAGTTACAATATTATTACCGAAACAAGCAATTAGTCCACCCCTCCATCAGGTCTCCGATGTTTACAACAAAGGCCCTGCGTAAACAAATTTTTCCTCCCAAAAAAATTATTCAGATAGAAATTCATCTAGCTAGATGAAATAAATGACGACTTTTCTCATCAATTAATGCACGTCTATAAGATAAGTAATGAAACCTACCCTTTACAAGATTTAAAGTTTAAGGGGAGACCTTCTTCTGGCCTTTTTGACTCCTTCGTTTTTTTAAATTATCATGTTCAAAATTTTATCTGTTCCAAACAGAACAGCTAGTGTTTTTTTTCCTTCTTCAGATACAAAAAGGAATAAGATTGTATTACATTGAAATAAAAGAGATTCAAATTTTAAAAAGAGTCGATATAACATGAGGAATTCCTATGAACTCACAGATTGGAGTGCCAATTACATGAATCTGGTGAAGTCGTACCATTATACTGTACCCTCTTTTTAATTAATTACGTAATTATCAACATTACCGTTCGTATAATAATATCATAATTATTATTTGGGGCAAACAAACACAAAACTACTTTTATCACATTTCAATATACCAAGGGAAAGCATTTCTCTCTTCCCCATGTTATAATTCAAGACACGTAGATTCACATTTGATGCACCAAACATTAGACGGCTCCAACGAATTCTTTATCCAATTAATAAACTTTCATAAGAGTCAGTAATCCCGCCGATAATATTGCTTCCACGTGTATATATATATTGATGTGGACGTGGAAGTGGAAGTGTTTACAAAAAACACAACTATAAGAATAAAAGCAAGCTCGTATTCCCATTTTATTCATAGTAATTGATTAATACTAAAATGAGAGAATATAAGGATTTCTATAGGCCATTATATTCGGTGTCCAAGCTAGCTATAGCATCATGGGCGATATTGTGGACTTTGAAACCTAGCCATGACGTCGCTTGAAGTAATTGCAGCGAAAATCAATACAACAACATATAGAAATAAGAGTTTCTCATTTCCTTCATTATCAAAAAAGTAAATTGATTACAATGGTTGGCCATAGGCTAACTTATCTTGCTAGACAATAATTCTAAAAAATGTAAAGAGACCAAAGAGAGAACTATAAGAATATTTTAAAGGAATATGACCCTCTACCTAACATACTTCCTATAGGGAAATAATCTATAATAAACATAGTAATAATTGTGTTACAATTAAACCAAATACAAATAAATCATTGGGACCCATCGTATACGGCACACTCTCCTACTTAGAAAAGATCGATCCGAGCGTGGAAGCGGATGGAGAGATCATCACCGGAACCGCACAAACATCGGGAGAGGGATATCATCCACGAAAGCGTCTAGCATTCTACCTAGTAAGGACCTAATTAGAAATCACTCGAGACACACATATATTGGAGAAACCGAACTCATCCCTGGAACTTCCCACGATCAGAGAGATCATGCCTACTCATAGAAGAGGCCAAACTATGCCACATATGGGTCGGGTAGCATGATCAACATCTTCAGCTCCGAAAGCCAAAATACCAAGTCCAAACGGGATTCAAAAGCATCCCAAATTAGGTCCACATTCCCTGAAATGGTCATGTCCACCCATAGCATCAAATCAATCTCAGAAAAACCAACTGGAGAAACAACCTTAGCAACATCATCTTCCTTCCCAAATAATGAGAAAAAGTCATCGTATGTGACCGCCAGCGTCAACGGAGTTAGTTTTGCAAGGACTCTTATGGATGGGGGAGCTTCCATCAATATCATGCCAATCAACTCTTTCCACGCAGCCAATATTTCTGAAGAAAAGTTGGTCCCCATGCCTTTGGTGATTTCGGGATATGACAACCAATCTTCCAAGTCCATTGGGTACATGAATGTTGGGATTGTGATGGGAAATCTGAGTTCCCATATTAAGTTCCACGTAATAGAGAGTGCAACTTCCTACCATCTGCTGATAGGAAAAGTGTGGATGCACAACCAAGGGCTAGTTCCCTCGACGTATCACCAATGCGCCAAGGCAAATATCAAGGGAACAGAGGTGACCATTAGGGCTACGAAGAGGCCCTTCGCTATCGAGGAAGCTCACTTGGTAGATGCAGCGTTTTACACAGAGTTGGAGGAGGATGTGCGCGTCCTAACGAGAAGAATGGAGGGAGCATGGGTTCCCTCGATCAGAGAAAGGATGGGGCCCTTGAACGAGCAGAATAAGCAGGTTGCAAACAGCACAAGAGTAATGTTCGAAGAAACTCACCAGGCGATCCCTCGGCCCCAAAACATCTCGAAGCAACTCAAAGACAAGATCAGGCTCAGAGTGGATCCGATGGAACATGAGGTCCAATGGCAAAGCGTGCTGAGCCGATTTTCAGAAAAAAGAGTGGCTGAGGCTTCTAGAGAGAAGAAGAGGAAGGCAGTTACAGCCACCAGCAGGCAGTGCAAGAAAGTCGTTACCGAAGAAGGAAAGGTGGTATATCGATTATAATGGTGTGAACGGGCGGCTGAAGAAGCTGACAATGAGGCTGACCCGATATATGAGTGCTTTTTGGTGGATCAACGGGGGCAATGTATGGTGATATACAACTCCAACATACAAGAGTTTGTGGAAGGTGTAGCCGAAGAACCAGATTACATGACAGATCAACCGAGGCCACAAGCATAAGAGTTGGAGCAGTTGAACCTGACAAAAGAAGGGGAGGATACAAGGCCTATTTTCATCTCGAAAGATCTCAGTAAAGAGAAACGAGAGGCCTTGGTTGAGTTGATTCGAGAATTCATAGACGTTTTTGCATGGAAGTACACAGAGATGGAAGGGCTGGACGAGGAAGTGAGCTGCCACAAGTTGAACGTGATGCCTTCAGCCATTCCAGTGAAACAAGCAATTAGAACGTACAAGCCTGAGCTAGACTTGAAGATCAAAGAAGAGGTCCAACGTTTATTGACGGCAGGGTTCATCAAACCGATACAGCACCCGCTTTGGCTGTCAAGCATTGTGCCGGTGGGAAAGAAAGACAAAAACCAGATAAGGATCTGTGTAGACTTCAGGGATTTGAATAGAGCTTGCCCCAAGGATGAGTTCCCACTACCCTCCATTGACAGCTTGATAGATGCAACGGCTGGTCATGAGATGTATAGCTTCATGGATGGGTATGTAGGGTACAACCAGATCAAAATGGACCCCACGGATGCAGAGAAAACGGCGTTTAGAACCCTGTTGGGGAATTTTATGTACAGAGTAATGCTGTTTGGACTCAAGAACGCTGGGGCTACCTACCAGAGAACAATTATGGCTATTTTTCATGACTTCTTCCACAAATTTGTGGAATTCTATGTTGATGATTTAGTCATCAAATCAAGGAGGGAGGAGTCCCATCTGAGCGATTTGAGGAACGATTTGAGGAAGGTGTTTACCCGGTGCATGAAGTATAAATTGATAATATCCACTAAAATGCGTCTTCGGAGTAACAAGTGAAAAATTTCTAGGCTTCGTGGTTGATCGACAAGGGGTGCAGATGGACCAGGACAAGCAGCGAGCGATCTTGGAGATGCCAAGTCCAAGAACGGCGAAGGAGCTGAAGAGTTTCCTCGGAAAAGTCTCCTACCTTAGGAGATTTGTGCCTGGATTAGCCGAAATGACACACCCGTTGATGCAGCTGTTACGAAAGAACACGAAGTTCAAGTGGGAAGAGGTTCACCAGGAGTCTCTCATTGGACTAAAGAAGTTGCTCGTTTCACCACAAATCATGGTTCCCCCACAGGGAGGAGTACCGTTGCAGCTGTATCTCACATCTACCACGAGGTCCGTTGGAGCTTTGCTGGCACAAGGATCGACGGGTAAGAACGGACAGTCTACTACCTCAGCGGGATCATCCATGGGCCAGAGGTCAGATATAGTAGCTTGAAAAGGCATTGTTTAGCCTTAGTCTTTGTAGCGCAAAAACTTACACGTTATATGCTATCTTTTACAATTCATATTGTAACTAGATGTGATCCTATTAAGTATTTGCTGGCAAGAACTATATTGATTGGTAGGGCAGCTAGGTGGTTCCTTATCCTCTCCGAATATGACTTGAAGTGTGTGGTTCCTCGCGCGATCAAAAGCCAAGCGTACGACGACCTGTTCGCAATCTTCCCCTCGGGAACGTTTGAGCCACCCAAAGAAAGTATTCCAGGAGACGATTTGCAAGTCAATCACCTAGATGCAACTGATGAGGAATGGATGATGCAGTTTGATGGATCTTCTACGAAAAAGAAAGGAGGAGCAGGGGTTATTCTTTCAAAAGGAATGGAGGAGATTTGTCTTTCCTACAAGCTAGATTTTCCTTGTTCCAACAACGAGGCAGAATATAAAGCATTGGTGTTGGGGTTGCTAGAGGCTCTTCGAAGAGGAATTCGTTCACTTTGCATCAAAGGGGATTCGAACTTGGTAATTCAGCAGGTGAGTGGAGAACACGCGTTGAAACACATGAGTCTGGCACCATACAAGACAATCATTCAAAGGCTCCTCTGCGAGTTCCATCGAACGAAGATCAAGAGACATCCCAGAACAATGAACCACCATCTGGACACCTATGCCACCATTGCCTAGAAAATGGTCATGAGGAACGATACAACTACTGTTGTGATCCAACGAAGAACAGCTCCTTCGGTAGTACAGTCAATTCTACCGATGGAGGAGGACGCAGACTGGAGGGGAGAGATTAGGAAGCAACTGGAGTCTGGCGAAGGAACGATGGGGTTAGGGGAATTAGCCCAATACTTCACAAATCAGGGGAACTTTTACTTCAGAAACACAGGAGGATGGCTGTCAAGATGCATCGGTCCAGAAGAAGCAGAGGAGAAGTTGAAGAAAACACATGAAAAACATTGCGAAACAACTGAGATACCTCTTTACAAAAGAATTCAAAGGGAGGGTATTTTTGGCCTAGAATGAAACATGACGCGGCAGAGCTACAACGGAAGTGCGACAAATGCCAGTTATTCTTAAGCAGTTGAATGTCATTTTGTGGAAGCTCAAGCTGACTGGAGACAGCCCTATATTGACTTCATTAAAGATGGAGTTGTCCCGACAGAGAAGATTGACGCGATGGGACTTAAGCGAAGGACCCCGAGGTTCTATGTTCAAGAGGGGAAGCTTTTTCGAAGGGGCTACTTCAACAGACCGTTGCGTTGCATCACGAAGGAAGAAACAGCCGAGGTCCTCAAACAGGCGCACGATCCAGCTCACATAGGAGGGGCCAAGTTGTATGACCAGTTGATGACGTTGGGGTATTATTGACCAACAATGGAGAAAGACTCTGCTGAGTTCGTTCGAAAGTGCAAAGCTTGCCAACTTCATGGAAATATGATCCATGCCCCATCGGTAGATCTACACTCCTTGGCAACGGCTTATCCTTTTCACACTTGGGCGTTCGACCTGGTAGGGGCAATACATCCTTCTTCGAGGGGGAAGATATGGATACTAGTAGCAACGGAGTGTTTTACAAAGTGGGCTGAAGCGATACCACTAAGAAGGGCAACAGCAGGGGTGGTGAGCAACTTCATCAGAGAATACATCATCAGCCGTTTTGGGATTCCAAAGATTATCCTCTCAGATAACGGAACCCCTTTCGTCAATTCAGAGGTAACAATGCTCACGGACAAGTATTCCATTGTTCATCATACTTCAACGGTGACATACCCAAAGGGAAACGATCAGGCCGAAGCAACTAATAAAACTTTGGTTAATATCTTGGCTAAAACGATGGAGGATTTGTCAGGATCGTGGGATGACAAGATACCAGCTGTATTGTGGGCCTATCGAACAACTAAGAGGAAGCCCACAGGATATACTCCGTTCTCCCTCGTTTATGGGGCTGAGGCAATCCTTCCAGTGGAGTTAGAAGTTCCCTCTGCTCGATATGCCTTGCGAAGTAGCATGCTCCCTCAGAGTAGACATGTGCAGTTGGAAGCGTTGGATGAACACAGATATAATGCGATGCAACACTTTCAAATGTATACAAAACAGCTTTCCAGGGCATATGATAATTTGGTGAGACCGAGGAAGTTCGTGGAGGGAGACCTCGTGTTGAAAGCAGCGATGAAGCACATCAGGGGGCTTCCACTACCTAAATTTGCAGCGAATTGGGAGGGACCTTGTATTGTAAAAGAAGCTCATGACTCAGGTTATTGCTTAATTTCTAAGATGGAAGAAGACAAATCATTCAAGATTAACAATAAATGGTTGAAAGTCTATCATGTGTAAGCAATTATGTTTGGACCACCGATATATCTGGTTGTGGTTATGAATATACAAGTTCTTTTTATTATAACTCGAGTGGAGATTAAAGAATTATAGAACTTCATAATATACGCAAACAGTTGTAACACAAAGATATGACATGGGAAAACATACCTTTTTTTTCTCATTCATAAACTTTGGGGCATTACAAAATTGGGAGCTACTGCCCAAGAATTACATAAGAAGAAGAGGAAAAATATTTACAACAAATCATTGACCTAAGAGGAACCAAAGATCTGGAGCAGAGAAAAAATCTCCAGGAAGGCCCGAAGACGCTGCCAGGCAAGACTGTTGGGAATTTATAGAAACCTCCAGCCTCGTTTGCGCTTGTGTACGCTCAATGAGGAGTCTCTCTCGCTTCAGCTTGGCCAGACACAGAGCTTCTTCGATATCCCCCACCTCTTTGTTAACAGCTACAAGGAGAGGTGCTAACTCAGCCAACTTAGCTTCCTCAGCCCGTTGATCCTCCTGGTGTTTCCGGAGCAGTTCCCTCTGGCTATCCAGTCGCGAGCTCTTCAAAGTCTTCAAATGCGTGATAAGCCAATCAAAACGAAAGCCATCGCGACCCAACTCTCTCAGATAGCCCAAGAATTGGTTGAGGAAGGCTCTGGTAACGTTTGAGGTCGGAGTGCTGGCAATTCTAGCAACAACGGTAGCCATGCCCTGAAGCCGGTAGCTCATCACAGGGATGTTGGAACGCAGGCAATCCACAGTAAAAGTCTCAGAATGATGGCTTGCAAGCTGCTCAACTACCAAGCGATGGTTGGCAGGCATTTGAGGGGAACACTAAAGGACCATAAGGCAAAAGGCATGAGGAGCTAAGTCGGGAAAAGGGAGCTCACAACCAGATTCGCTATCGGCAGCATCACCAGTCGTGGAACCTTGATCATTGTGACTAGAATCTTCTGAGATAACGGGTTCCCGAGGGGGTGAAGCGATGGGCGAAAGAACTGGTGGAGAATCCTCCCGAGCAACCTGAGAACAGGTAGAAGAAATAATGAGTTTATGTAAAAACCTTAACAAGTGTTTTCATTGTTAAGTCACCGATATAGGTGGAGTTTATGTAAAAATCTTAACAAGTGTTTTCGTTGTTAAGTCACCGATATAGGTGGAGTTCATGAAAAATCTTAACAAGTGTTTTCATTGTTAAGTCACCGATATAGGTGGAGTTTATGTGAAAAATCTTAACAAGTGTTTTCGTTGTTAAGTCACCGATATAGGTGGAGTTAATGTAAAAATCTTAACAAGCGCTTTCGTTGTTAAGTCACCGATATAGGTGGAATTTATGGAAAAAACTTAACAAGTGTTTTTAGTGTTAAGCCACCATCATAGGTGAAGTTTGAAAGGTTGAGAAATGCAGAGAAATTAACGAAGTACCTCAGCAGTAGCAGGAGCCAGAATGGGAGTCACCGTGGAGGCCATAACGGCAGGAACAGTTGGGGGCAGGCTTATTTCCTCAGAGGCCTTAACGGTCGGCAAAGCTCCCTCGCCAACAAAAGGTACCAAGGCCAACGTAGGAGTTTCGCTGAAAGAAGACGATGGACCTCCAAACGATGCCCCAGCATGGGTAGGCACCGAAGAACCACCACACGGGGCAGAAGCATCTACCTTGGCCTTGGAAAGAGGAAGACCACTGAGAGAAAAGGGTGGGGTAAGACTTGGCGAAAGCTGCAAACATGAAACCAAGTTTTAGACACGAGGAGCAAGTACAGGAAAAGGGGAGAAATGCATCTAAGTGTTACTTACCTCCGTTATGGCACCAAAAAGGGGAACCGCAGTTATGGGTCTCGTCAGCATGGTGGGAAGCAGAAGGTCAACTAACAAAGACGCCATTTCAACCTAAGGTGTCCCAACATATTAAAATTCAGCATGATAAGCAAAGGGATGGCAAAAGAAAAAAGATGTGAGACCTAACAAGTAAAAGATTATATATTACCTCAGGAGCACTTTCCGCAACCGGAACGAGGGGCAGAGTAACCTCATGCTGAGATGATAATTCAGAAGGGCCGGGGGAGTTGTCTCTGGTTGAGAAGAGACGCCCCCAGATTCAACGGAACCTCCCCCCACAGCAGCGTCCTTCGTGCGCAGAGAGGTCGAACGGCGGGAGTAAGTAAGCCCGGTTATAGGGGAACGGGGAGGAGTCATATCGGCCTGAGAGGAACCGAAACGTCCCCCCACGAAAGGACTCACGGGGGGGCTGGGTCTTTCTTCTTCAACTCCCTGCACCAAAGTTATTAAGAGTTAAACAGATGCAGCTTGCCTTAAGAAAATGTGAATAAGAACAACAACACGCACACATACCTCATATCCAGAAGGAGAATGAGAGGATATAACCACTGGCTAAGGAGGAGAGGAGGCAGCAACAGAGGGAGCTGGGGAGAGATGTATCTCGGGAGTCCGTTTCCTCTGGGACTTGGTACCCAGAGTCTTTTTCCTCGTACCCGCAGCATCAGCACCCCGAGGAACCTTTGAGCTCTTCCTCCTTTTTGCCCTCGGTTCAGTTGGATCAACCAGGATAGTAGGGAAGGCAGCAGAAGGAGGGACGACAGGGGCACGTCGCTCAAACTCGGCATTTATTCGTTCTACCTCAGCCTGAACTTGCCTTCTCAACTCCTCGGCCATTTCTGCAGACATGGTAGGAGGAACAGAGGCTATGGGGAATGCCTCCAAAGGGGTTTGGGACTTGGATTTTGAGGATGTCCCACTTTTGGCCTTCTTAGCTTTTTTGGCTGGTGGCTGGGAAGGCCCTTCGCCAGAATCTACTTCAGTCGTGGGGACAGGCTATTTGGAAGTTGCAACGGTTTTGGGTTTGGGCGTGGCAGTAGGGATCATGGAGCAATGTGGAGGAAGTTCAGTGGGAGGTACCTTGGGGGTTTTGCTTAGAGGGATCTCAATCCCAAGAACGGAATTACCTTTTAACCCCAACTCCAGGGCAGAAAATGAAAGAACAGGGGGATACACGGGATCCCCCTCGATGAACTCAAAAATTTGGGTCAGTTGCCTCGGCCAGTACTTCGTTGCAAATAAAGGGGTCACGTCCCCTTGCCTGGTGATGCTTGGAATAGTGACTCGCCCAGCTATGGTAGAACTCACTCCCAACGCAGCAGTTGATGAGAACAGGGAACACGCCTCGCTAAAAGAGACTTTGGGGTTAGACAGTTGAAAAATCGGGCGAGGAGCCCACTGATCGAAACCAAAATCGAAGCAATTGGATGTCCAACTCGGGCCTATATGACATGACCGATCAATAGAAATACTCCAACACTCCACCTTTGTCATATATTCCATACATCACACTAGATAGATATCATATTCATGGAATACGATTCACTTTCAAGATGCCTTGGTGGTGAAATGGTAGACACGCGAGACTCAAAATCTCGTGCTAAAGAGCGTGGAGGTTCGAGTCCTCTTCAAGGCATAATATTGAGAATGCTCATTGAATGAGCAATTCAATAAGAGAGCTCGGATCGAATCGGTATATCAATACCGATTCGATCCGAGCTCTTGGAATTGGAATAAGTTCGGCAGCGGATCACGAAATCTTGGCGATCTTCTCTATCTAATGAATGGGGAGTCTGCTTTAAAATCGTCCGCCCTGCACCCACCCCCCGAGTATATGCTGACGACTGCATTGGTTGGGGTTGTAGTACTCGCTGGTGTATCCCCACTCGGTGTAGGAAGGCAGGTACCCCGGCGAAAACAGAAGCACCACAGCTAGCGAAGGGTCTTCAGTAATAAGGTCTAAGGTAGTTGCCTGGACCACCCTTGCCTCATGTTGAAAAAAACCACAAGTGTGGAGGAAGATATCCTCTTCGTAAGGCCTCATCACAAAATTCTCAAGTTGATCAATAATAGAGGTCAACTCCTTTCGGCTTTGTCTCTTGTGATAAACAAAGGAGCGTGGGGGCAGAATAGTTTCCCCCGACGGAGGGCGGTTGGTCTTGGCTGCTACGGCGGGGAAACGCACATAGAGGAAGCCTGTCAAAAGGACACAGTTGGCAAAATTGGCCAGGTTATAACGACCAAGGGATCATTCCATGTCAAAAAGGGTTCTATCAAGCCACGTGTAGAGGGATCCCAGGGCGATTGCAGCTAGAGGAAGCTTGATACCCCGGGACAAACGGAGGGATATATTGATGAGGTCCCTTCGAGGTTGGTCGTTGGGTTTCCCCATTAGGAGGAAACGAGAAAGAATGACAAGGATATAGGCAGGAAGTTCTAGTGATGTACCTTGACCAGGGGCAGCCTCAGAGGAACTACCCTCAGAGGGATCTTTGAAGAAATAGTTGATAAGCGGAGTGAAAGTGGCCTTGTTCGAAGAACCGATGCACCTTCGGCATATACGGTCCAACTCCAAACGGTCAGCAGACTCCTGGGCATCTAAGGCCTCATCTGAATAAGGCTCGTGGCCTGTTGCCTCAAGGCCCAGAAGCTCGCACACATCCTCCAATGTTATCGTAAACTCGCCCCACGCAGCAATGAAAGTATGAGTTGTAACGTTCCAGCGGGATACCAGAACGGGTAGGGCAGCATTGTCTTTGGACAGAGTAAACTCACCAAACCATTTAGCTCGATGAAGCCCAATTTTTGTGAGGATATCAGCGTGGGAACTCTGCATGTGGGAGTTCTAGGCAGAGAAATGAGCAGGAGAACCCCCAGGCCCTTCGAAATCAATATGGGACCACAGGAAGTCTCCTCGCTCAAGAAGAAATCGCAATCCCCTCTGGGGCGGAGAAAGCCCCAGTCAACAGCACTTTCGTCTTCATCACCAAGTGTCAGAGCATCATACTTAGGGTTGAAAATGCAAGTTTTGCAAAACCCAGCTAAATCATCACCCTTGCCAAATATAGGGGACCGGCGATAGAAGCGCAGCGAATCTTTGCGGGCGGCAGTCAAAGCGGCGGCAGAAGAGGTGTTGGCAACAGGGGAAGCAGGTGGGGCACTGGTGGTAGGCGTGATAGGATTACTTGACGAGGCCATTGAAGAACAACAATGAGGTACGAAAAAGCTTGGTAAAGAAGAGCTGGGAACGAAAATGGGGGAGCATAGCCACAGAAGGTGGTGTAAAAGATGAGAGAAGGAAGAAGCTAGGTAAGAACTTGGCAACAACGGAGTTCGCACAGAGTTCTCTCTCTAAAGAAGACGGGAGCTTGAAGAAGACAGAGGAAAGAGAAGGGTTTTGAAAAAAGGGACGTTTGAAACCTTTTAAGAAACCCGTCTGTTGAGTTTCCCACCACCACACGTGTAAGGCCGCCTATAATCATTTCAAACGGACACGTGGCACTTCGGGAGGTGTCTTCACAGTTGAAAAGACAGCGCCACGTCATTAATGAAGTGATGCTTGGAAAATACAAAGGAGTTGCCTTCTTAAGCAAGTTTGAGTTTTGGCGCCAGAATTTTTGTCAGACATATCCACTAACTCCCAACGAAGACACTGCCCCAAAGGTTCAAAAAAGCTACGATGTCCCCTCGCCACAAGACCAAACGTTGTCTAATTGTGACTCAGACACATCGGGGAGAATTTCTGCTTCTTCGAACAAAGCAAAGCGTTACAAGGGAGAACTTCACAAGTCCCAATGATAAGGGCAGTCCTAACGAAAAAATCACTGCTCACAACTATACTCCGCAACGGCATGAACGGGAGAATTTCACTTCCCCAGAGTAAAACGGGTATCTGAGAAAGTCAGCAGGTGCATCGGGGAGAATTTTACTTTTTCTGGAGATGGACACCGCAGTGGTTGTAACGAAAGAAAAGATGCCAACAAATCTTGTTCATCGGATTGAGAAGTTTTCATGCAGACGTTTCTTGTTCCCACAACAAATCTCCACACGAAGGGGCAAATGTAGAGGGGCTTGAAGGTAATCCTGAGATTAGAGATAATCCCCCCATTTACAACAGTGTTTGGGATTACAGCAGCTCAGCGTGGCAACTCAGCATGGCAGCCCAGAGGGACCTTCCAGCGAAGGAGCTGACCGAGAGAGCTCGTCCTTTAGTCTTATTGATTAATTTAGTCACATTGTATTTTTGTTTATCTTGACTATGAGCTATAACGATTGTAATGATGTAACGAGAATAATAATTATACGTGAGATCGAACGGTACTCGCGAGAGACCAGGCTTGGCAGGACCTGGGAGAGCTTTCATGCTCTATCGAACGACCTCGCCGTGGGAACTTTAGAGGGACTTTGTTTGGAGGGTTGAGAAGTGAGGCATCGTTGGGGCTTGTCCTGCCCATCTTAGATACACTTGGTAAAACACCAAAGGACCCTTACCGTGGAACCTCGGGCGAAGTAGCTTGGAGTTCCATTGGGCGTTGAGCTGTGAACCAAACAGCCCTCTACTGTAGGTGATGTCACTAGCTAGCTAATCAATGTCAAATCTGCACTTGAGTAAACCACCGTGGTATTTGGGGCTGTCAGACAGTTGGTGAGCCACCTCTGTGACAACAGCCCCCTGACACACAGTGGTAAGGCAAAAGGCATACCTTGGCATTTAATGTCTATGACATGGAGATAACTAGTGCATCAGGTATTTAATGTTGGTGACATAAAGTATGAGGGATGTCTTTCATAGGCATTGATGACTGAGTTGCCTCAGGGGGCTATGTAAGGACCCCAACCACCTCTGGGGAGAGCAGGTTCTTTTTGAGAGTTCAGAAGTTATTGGTAGAGAAGATATATACAAGAGAGAGTTATTACAAACCACAAAGAGTTTTACTCACCCACCATTGTCATTTATTACGAAGCTTTAATACTTGACAGAGTTTCTTGAGGGTGGTTGGTGTTTTTGGGCTGCCTGCCAAGGTATATCTAGGGTGTTCACTTCTCTCTCCCTCTAAATGAGTTACTTCTGAGTTCGTTGTTGTCTGATTGAGTTATACACGAGAGATTTGTGAGTTTATCCAAGTTTTCTCTTCACTAAGTTGTGTTTGCGTGTCCTATAGTTAATCCAAAGTTTTGTTAATTAACTTATCATTACTATACTCAAAAGGGGTTACGCCTCCATTAATCTAAACTACCCTCTTACAATATTGATCTCCTCTGAGATTATAGATAACAATAATGAATCTCCCATGTTTATCCCACGTGACATTCATCCTAACTTGAGCAACATGCTTTATACCTCTGGGTTGGGCCTGTGTTGGGATATCGAAATTTGGGCCATTACGGTTTGCACCCCACACCTCCAACTTGCACTCCTCGATCCTTAAATGGCACTCCTCATACTGAGCACAAATGATGAGTTGAACTAGTATCCCTTGGCCTCGTCGTACCAATAAGAGTATTCACAATCGTAATGATCAACCTCCCACATAATGTTCAAGAGTCTTCCCTAATCTCTTCCTTAATTCTCTCAACATAGCCCAAACCACTACACAACCTCAAAATCGAATGCAAGGTAGGTGGGGGCTTTCCAAGGGAAGTTAGAAAGGGATTTTCCTGAATTTCAAAAGGATGGGGATGTGAAATGGGAGTTCGGGATATTTCAAGGTCTGAGATGTAATATTTGAAACTTCAGTGTTGAGTGATTTTGTGGGGTGCAATTTTCTAAAGCTAAGGGAGGATCACAAGTTTCATAGGGGTTTTCTGTAATTATATGAAAGTCAATGGTAAGAGTAGAATCGTGTTAAAAGAGGGGTTAATTTTGGGAATATCCTCAAAATTTAGGGTAGAGTTTAACTCGAGCAAAAACAACCTTCATGCCCAAATCACTTAAATTGAACGAGGCTAAAGGAGATCAAGGTCCACCACCATTGCAACAAACTTCGTCTGAGGTCGTTGAAGGCAACATAAGGGCAGACGAGGCTTTCGAAGGTGTTGAGCTATGGTTTTCAACCCTCCTCATTTTGATGGGTGAGATCGATGGCTCTTGGAGGGCTCACTAACGGCCATCGGGCGTGTGGACGACTTCGCAATGGCTGAAAGGTGACACCTCGGTGAGGTTAAATGATGACGTGACCTAGGGTTTTCAGTCTGCTTTAAGCCATTCAGCATACTAGGGCTAGGGTTTGGTGACTACGGAGGCGGCAGTTTTTTTAGGGGGGGGGGAGTGCTAGGTTGTTAGGGTTTCGGTGAGACTCGTCGGATATTAGCGAGGGTCTTTTGATGCTGGCGAAGGAGTGACGACTACGAATTTGCAGTCTTTGGGTGGCTTTGGGGGTGGAGCACGGACGATGAGTTGAAGTTGGGTGTCGTTGGCGTTGAATAACATCGGAGGAGCGAAAAGGCGGAGATGAGGGTGGTATTGCTTGATCACAGGGGCATAGTTTGGAGAAATAGTCTATTGGTTATCCGAGTACCCTGGACTTTACAACAACTTCGACGACGACCACATATACCAATTTGATATAAGCACAGTCGAATTGAACCTTAGATTGCTCTTCTTTGCCACCAACGACAACCATGGAGGTTGTGTTTAATTGGGCAATCACACTAGCGGCACTGATATACTACGGCGTTCTAGATTTATTTATAATTTTTGTTTATTTTATTTTTCATGTTTTATTAGGTAATTTCCCTATTTGAGTTGTTATTTTAGGTTATAGGGTGGCAAATTCTTTTAATGTCTTTAAAGTGTTATTTTTAGTCTTTTTACCTTTTTATGCTTAACTTGACTAGCAAGCTAAGCTTTTCCTATAAATAAGGCCCTTGGTCATCCATTGTACTTACTTTTACATTTTAAAAGATGAATTAGAGACATGAGGACCTTTAAACATTATGCTGCTGCTGTTGTTGTTGTTGTTGTCGTATAATTAGTAAATTCACGTTTCCGCCTTTTAACTTCACATCAAGTTGATATCAAAGCGACGTTTTCTCCTGATGTGCTCATCGGTGTGGTTGTTGTAGAGCTATCGGTATTGCTTGGAGGAACTAGCGAGTCGTTTTTACAAAATGCACCCCCGCCACCAGCTTAACCCTAGATCTGAATCCCAAAATCTCACCTCCACCGTCGTAACCACAAAACCCTAGATCTGAATCCCAAAATCTCATATTAGTCACAAAGCCCTAGCCTTAGGCCCCCATTCCGTCAATATTTACCTCCGATCATCAGATCTGACCTTTACTGGAGGTCGCCATTATCTAAGACTCCTTCCCGACAACTGGCGAAGGCAAAAGATTGTCGCCAGCTAACTGTAGGGGTGTTCAAAAAACTGACTGGATGGACAGACCGAGCCGAACCGAGCCAAGCTGACCGACCTAGTCGATCTAGTCCACGGTTTACAATCGGTCCGGTCTCGGTATATTTTTTGGCGGACCGACCTAGTCGATCTAGTCCACGGTTTACAGTTTCAAAAACTCTGTTAGGACCGACCCGAACCGACTCCATATAAAATAATATATTTTTACATATATATGTATATATACAAGATAAATAAATAGTAAAATTATATATTTCAATATTAGATTAGTTTAAATTTTAGTTTAATCCAATAGTAGGATTGTTTTAATTGCAAATTATGATATTTTTTAGTTTTTAATGTTTGGAAAAAATAGACTCGGGTACATTTTTATTTTTATAAATGATGTAATACATTAATGTGAGGACCGACAAGTAAGACCGAACCGGCCCTATAAAAAACCGAACCGATTAGGATCGGTTAACCTACATTATGAGTCCGGTCTCGGTCCATTTTTTTTAGAGGACCAATCGAGTCGGTTCGGTTCAAAAAAAACTTAAAACCGAACTGGACCGGACCGCGAACACCCTGAGCTAACAAAAAGAAGTACCTGGCCGGACATGGCAGCAACGGTTTCCCTTTGAAACCTCTTATTCTGACCCACAGCGCGACTGCCGCAAACAAACAGAAGTACCTGGCCGGACATGGCAGCAACGGTTTCCCTTTGAAACCTCTTATTCTGACCCACAGCGCGACTGCCTACTCACTGCAAGTTGTCGATGTCCCCAAATCACAAAGGACATAAACGAACACATGCCACCTCGTTTGGGGCCCGGACTTTTTTCAATCGATTGTCCGTGACCATGTCTCTCCACTTTCCATTATGGGAATCCGTTGTTATTTTTCTTTTATTTTTCATTTTATTTCTATTTTCTATTTTTAGTTCTTTTAAGCATTTTCTTTCTTTAATTAGTCTCCAAGCATGTTTGGACTAATTAGGTATTATTTTATTTTCAGTTGGTCATTTTAGTTAATTACTTCATTAGCAAGTAATCCCTCCCATATAAATATCCTATGTGCTCTCATTTGTAGGAACTTTTCCCATTCTTGAAATATAAGACAACTTTTGATTATCTCTCTAAAATTAGGGTTTAGTATTTCTTTTTAGCCATTGACGTGTAGTTTACGTCAAATTGATATCAGAGCAGGTGTCGCTCCAAACAACGGTGTATTCGTGTGTTAGTTTGTATCGGTGAGTGTAGATTATCAAAATCGTACGCTACGGACTCGATGAATCTAAAGAAATCCAAACGACAGTGGGGGATTCAAAAATTGAAGAAAGGAGATCAAGAATGGAGAAAAAATATTCAAGATCTCATCAAGAACGTTGACACTCACTTCCGCATTATCACCACTGAAACGACATCCTCCACCATCCAAGGCCGGCCGACCATCCTACACCCAAACCTCACTCTGACGGGACCTCCACCCATAACCCTTGTTGCCTCACCTCTACCTACACTACCCTGTGCGGCAGCCCACCCAGCACCCCCTTCGGCCGTCAGTAACCCCACCCCTGCCCTTCCCCATCTGCTCCGATCAAAATCCCACTCCTAATCGACGCCGTCCATCGAACCTCCGCAACTTCAATGGCGGCTTGGGCAGAAACCCTGCCCAAGCAGCAATTGCCACCATGTGCCACCCAGCAGCCCCTACTGTCATTGCTCGCCCATCACCCCCACATTACAGTCCTACTTACCCTCGTTACAGCCCATTATCCCTGAGTTACGCCCCCTTTTCCCCAATGTACAGTCCTAGCTCTCTACAGTATAGCCCAATAACCCCTATTGCCGTCGCGCCCTCCTCCCAACCCTCCAATCAAACAAATCACCCTCCCCCAACTGCTTCCACCACCGAAAAATCTTCCCTAACTGTTGCATCTATCCAAAACCTAAAAAAAATTAGGTTAACCCATTTCGACACCAAATGAAATGCTAAATCCGCCCCACCTAACTTCCGCCCCAAACCCTCAACCAGTGGGCCCCTACCCGCACCATTTTTCAACCAAACATCAAGAAAACTATGCTTCCGCCCCGATTAACTCCCGAAGCTCAATTCAAGATTATCGGTAACTAATTCAAGATTGGTTGTTCCACCCAATCATTCTTCCTCCTTCATTCATCCAATCGGGTCAAATCAACGATAAAAACTCCCCTCCCCAGCTGGTTGATTTCAAGAAAGGCCAAAACGACGAGATTGAATTGAGTATTTGGGATTTTTTTGATATTTTTGTCGAGGATGTTTGGGTGACTCGCATGCACTTTCGCGAGCCGGAAATATTTGATTTGAGAAATATCTTCCCAATCTTTAAGCATAGGGATGATGATCTTGATGGGGTTGGATCAGATGTTATCTCTCTTGAGGTTGAGGTGGGGATTAGAGGTGATGTGATAGATGGTGGATATATAGACCCATTTGAGGTATCTCTTGATACGCGTTCGGAAGAAATTTTCCGTGGCGTAGCATTGAGGGGGTTCATCACGGGAATCTCGGGTCGAGATTTTGTTAGTCGGCCATGTCTGGATGGTGATCCTATTCTCCCTGGATTTATTGCAAGCCAGTATAAAGGACGTGTCCGAGGACGGCTCTTCTATCTAATGGAGATCTCTTTGATGGTTGTTTTGCTTTCTGGTCGTTTATCTCCTACGCTCAAGAACAAGCTTTTCGAAACCGCGGAGAGTGATGGGAATCTGTTGTTATTTTCCTTTTATTTTTCATTTTATTTCTATTTTTAGTTCTTTTAAGCATTTCCTTTCCTTAATTAGTCTCCAAACATGTTTGGGACTAACTAGGCATTCTTTTACTTTTAGTTGGTCCTTTTAGTCATTTTAGCTAATTACTTCATTAGCAAGTAATCCCTCCATATAAGTACCTCATGTACTCTCATTTGTAGGGATTTTTCTCATTCTTGAAATATAAGACAACTTTTGATTATCTCTCTAAAATTAGGGTTTGGTATTTCTTTTTAACCATTGACGTGTAGTTTACGTCATTCCGAGCCACAAGCGCAAAAACGTTGGTCGAGACCCTAGATCTGTTAGAGCAGCGACCACCCAACGCTATAACGCCGGTACCATCATCCCCCCAACCTCGCCAAAGGTAGTTGACTGTCACCAGGTTAGAGAGGACCTCATCAGAGCTCCAACAGCCCGAAAAATCACAAGGCAGCAAAAACTATCTATGGCAACCAACAAACCCTAATTAGGGTTTGTAATGAAGGTAATGCTCTTTACCCTCTTACCCCCTCCTCTTTTATTTCCCAACCTTCCAAAATTCAGACCAACACCCCTTGTAATTTATTTCAGCTTGAATAATAAGAGTAATCTAACCAAACACACAAGAGACAAAGATTTTTAAAG
The DNA here is from genome assembly GCA_949130495.1 of Sambucus nigra. Taxonomy (NCBI): domain Eukaryota; kingdom Viridiplantae; phylum Streptophyta; class Magnoliopsida; order Dipsacales; family Adoxaceae; genus Sambucus; species Sambucus nigra. The sequence continues at coordinate 572,320,749 of OX422211.1, read as the reverse complement.
TGATTTGGCTATGAAGAAAGCCTACGTCCACCGTTGATTTTATTTATGTCGATTACAATGGTGTGCTTGAGAATGATTGGATTGTCCCCTTGAGCTAAGGGAGACTGTCTATTATTAATAGTGGTCTGGAACCCTAGAGACGGAATGCCTTTATATTTTCAGGCATTTACGTCTATGTACAAGAAATGAGACGCTTAGTATTCAGTGTTGGAGGCCCTCCCATCCGAGTAGCTTTTGCTATTCCTGATGGTTCACATTCTGAGTTGGTCAGCATTCCAGCCGACTAGGTTCCTCTGATGCCGATCAAGATAGCCTAAATGGCCACTTAGGATGACAGGTGTCTGTCGTTCATTAGTCCACGTGGGGAGATAATTTTTACATACAACAAGCCCCTGCCCTACTATTAACTCCCATTATTCACTCACCACCACATAAATATTTACAAATCCACCCCCACACAACTTCTGAAAATTACATTTCAACCCCTAAAGTTTCTAAAAATTCCAAATCAGTCCCCACACTTTCATAAAATTATTTTTTAACCCCCAACTTTCCAACCAGTACAATTCACCCCCCGAATTTTTCAAACCCCTAGTTTATCCCCTCCACTTCTTAAGACTTGTTTGTCTCCCAGTTTATCGTGGGTAGAAAGTAACGGCATGTCTGGGTTAAATATTGAGACTTGTGCAGAATAAGAGGAGTTGAGTCGTACCGTCAAAGAACTCCAAAATCGCCTCGATCGTTTGTAGCGGGAGGGTACCACCCTATTTTGTGAGCTAAAGAGTTTTCAATTATGTGCCCACTACATTGGGGAGTATGGGGATCGCCAGAGTTTCTCGAGATGGAGGTGGCGCGTGAGCGGGCTAGGAAATTGGCCCAAAATTTCGACTACTTATCCTTCAGTATGATAGTGTCTCCGGCCCCCGTTGTTTCCGTATACGACAATGACACCCGCTACCCTATCTCGCGTGATGATACTTTCTTCGAGGATACCAAGGGCCATTGGAGGACGATATGGATCCTGAGTTTTCTCCTAATGATTATTTCTCCATGTTTAAGGAGGGTGATTGGATTACTCGCACCACGTTCCGAGATTTAGATATTTTCGAGCTTTGGGACTTATTTCCCATCTTCGGGGAAGAAGATGGTCAGTTCTTCATCGAGGATTTCTTCAATATTTTCGTTGAAGATGGTTAGGTGACTCGCAAGCAATTTTGCGAGGTGAAGTCAAATGATTTGGCCGATTTCTTCCCAATTTGGGGGAATGATGATGATTCTGATGGGGTGTGTTTAGTGGAGGGTGAATTGTTACTTTGGGGGGACATGTTAGGACATGGGTTTTGGGGACCCCATTTGGTAGGGCATATAAGGAGCGGTATGAGGTTCTTTTACATGGCTTGGCACTAAGTACACTCGTCATGGGGGACTCGGATGGCATTTGGCATCGTTGGTCGTCCCTGAGGCGGGGGCGTGTTAATTATTGTTGTGGCAAGCTTCGGGGCCGAGTTCTCGTTCATCAACCGTGGTTGGATTTTGTGACTATTTTCCCGGGACCTTTTGCTAGCCGATATGTCAGGCGTTTTCGAAAACGACTTCCCTTTCAAGTGGGAAGTCCATCGAAAGTTACTTTTCGATGTTGTCGCACACCTCCCACGCTTGAGACGAGCGTTTTTACGTAGGGGAGAGATGTGTACGGGATCCCAGATTTATTTGTAATTATTTTTTAATATATTTTTCATGTTTTTTTAGGATATTTCCCTGTTTTAAAAAAAAAAAAAAAAAAAAAAAAAGATGTTATTTTAGGTTAGAAGGTGGCATTTTCTTTTAAAATCTTTAAAATGCCCTTTTTAGTCTTTTTACCTTTTTAGGCTTATGTTGACTAGCAAGTTAAGATTTTCCCATAAATAAAGCCCTTGGCCATCCATTGTACTCACTTTTACATTTTAAGAGATGAATTAAAGATATTCTTGGCCTCTCTAGACGTTATGTTGTTGAGTAGTTAGTATATTTACGCTTCCGCCTTTAAACTTTATATCACCCTCGACCCTTTTCTTCCCAGTGTCTTATCAATTGAGTCAATAGGAGGTTCCCGCAAGCTCTGTTTCCGGCATCAATAAGGCATTCCCTAAACCTCCTATGGCTATGGCGATGACGGGGTCTATGAAATCCCTTTCGATGGTTGCTTCAGGTATTTCCGGCAGCACTATTGATTTGTCCTCACTGGCTACAGTATCCGAAAAATACGCAGGGGACTGCTGCTTCTAGCCTACCAAGTCGATCCCCAAATTTCTCCATTTGCTTTAGTTCTTCAATTAATTCTTCCATCTTAGTTGATTGTGGAGCCTTCGAAAGCATGATTTTCCAAGCAATGAAACAAAAACAAAACAAAACAAAAAATGGAAAATAAGAGAAAAAAAAATATAACCAACAAAGAGCGAACCATATTTTGATACCACTTTGATGCAAAGCAAACGAGGCGGAAAAGTATAAAAATAAAAATCACACACAGCCAAAGAGGAAAACTCTCAATTCATCATTAACTATTTAGAAAATGAGTATTACAATGGTATTTAAAGGCAATAAAAGACTAAACAGGACATAAAGGGGAGGGGGTACCTATAGCACTACAACGAAGCCCACTTGTGTACATCAAAAATAATTATATAAACACAGGGTATCTCAAATTTTGCATTATTGACACGGATTACGTAAAATGGAAGGAAAAAAACTATACTAAACCCGCTAGTTTTTAACTACCAGTGATATCAAATAATATCTATATCCTTGTACAGTGTCTTTTCCATTAACCCAATAAGTTAGCAATCATGGACTCACCCATTGATATGATGAACATCCTCCCACACCCGTGGTTGATTTAATTTTTCCTTGCAGACCTGTCAATATTAACAAGCTTACTAAAGCTTTTACGAAATAAGTATTTGAATATACCCAAGGATATGAACTCATGAAGATCAAACACGCCTGAAGTCCAGGAACTCCATCTGTTACTAAAAGAGTGATCATTCCATAATCTGAATGAGCAGAAGCACCACATACTACTTCATCAGAAAACCCCAATTCAACTGAAAAAAATTAATGACACGTCATCATATTATTATTTGATGTAAACTCACGAAACTGTAAACACATACAAGCAATTAGAGTTCTCTCACATTCTCGCTCATAAACTAATCATATTCATCATGTTCTAAATACAAAGGCGAAGGCCAAGTGTCTTTATTTTTAGCCTTACAAGTCTTGTCGACTGAAGCGCTTAAATAATGAAAATAAAGAAAAAGACGTCCATAGAAATAATTAAAGATTCCATTCTAATAATATCCATAAAGATAAGCAACAACCCCTCCCCCCCCCCAAAAAAAAAAATAATAATAATAATACACAAAAAAAGCAAAAAAGGCTGCCAGCCCATAGGGTAGGAGCCAACCATACATGCACATCACTCTCCCCATTTAAGAAAGCTTGCATCTGAGCAACATGAACACTTGCAGACTCCCGCTTGAGAAGGAATCTGCCCACGAAGTCAGCATTAGTATCTTCTACCAATCAAACGAAATGACTCTTAGCAAAAGCAAACCGAAGCCGGACAACTGGACATCTTCCTTGAAACATGACGCGACGAGGATGGGAATACCAACCATAGTAGGGAACCATACCACGCATTAAACGGAGAACCCACAACACAAACTTTTAACGTTGTATAATCACAAACTCAGGATGGGTTTCAAAATCCTCTTCAAAAAGATCCACCCATGGCTGAAAACCATACCACCACATGAAACAGCCTTCTCAGAACTCCCGTCAGGTAAAACAAACCCACCAAACCCAGAAGAATCATCTTCTCTCCAAAAATTGAGAAGAAATCCTCAATACAAAACGGCACCATACTAGTACGTGACACCAACTTGTCTTCATTAAAGAAATCAAAGAAACCATTAATAGTAAAGGTGAAGTAAATGCAACGAATTAACACTCGATTAATAACAAAAACCCGCAAAGTGAATCAACACAGTTTCAATAAAATGCAGTGATAATTCCTAAGGATATTAAAAGAGAGCCTTTTATATAGGCAACTAGTTAGAGTCCTAATTTAATAAAAGTAATACAAAGATAACTAGGGAAATATCCCAAAGATAATCTCATCACTAAATAAACTCCTACCAAATCTCTAAAATGATAACATCCCTCCATGGCCAGACTGCCCTATTTATCTCCTAGACTTCTTATAAAACCTGAAAACATAAAAAAATATAAATAAAAGGGGAAAGAAAAAATCCTCTAAGGACCCACTACATCCCAATATCATCATCTCTCCTCTTTCGAAAAAGCTTGCCCAAAAGCTCTCGGGGAATATTGAAGAAGCCCGAGCCAAATAAACAAATGTTTCGAATGTTTTAGGGCTTTAATTTCGCCCTAATTAAATTTCTTCACATTTTTATCTGCCCATAAATGTAATTTGCAAGCATTTGAAAATTTGGGATAAACCCTTAATACTCATAAACCATAAAACCTACACTTTGAAGGCCATATATCAATGGGCTATAATTCTTAAATCCCGTTTGTGCACTATTTAATTTTCGGCCGAGTTCAACATACCCATTAAATCCACCCACTTTCTACCCTTCTCCAAAACTCAGTATGTCCATCCCCATCACCCCAACCCCCCCCCCCCCCCCCCCAAAAAAAAAAATATCATGGACGCACGACATCGAAGGACTTGTTCGACTCATGGCATTTATCCGGAATGAGAGATGCCAATGGTGAGAAACAATGGACTGGTACAACATTTGTGAGGGCTTCCCTCCTTGCAAATGGTACAATCTTTGATGCTAGAACCTTGCACGCCACTAGCAATCCCTACTACTTTGCCAACGTTCTCATCGAGGACTATTCTCAACAGCATGCAGTCATTGTCTTGTTTAGCGACATTGATGGACCTGAGACCAAAATCCCTAATACTAATCCCCCATTCTTCCCCACCTAACCCAGTCGAAACCCTAGCCTACCTGACCCTAAACAAGTCGCTACCCTCTCTCTCCACCAAATCCTTGGTTGCGCCCCTATTTGGGGGTTGTTCTAGTCTGTTCTGCGTTTGGGAGCTGCTTTGGTTGGTAGCCATTTGGGTAGGGTTTTGACCCATATACCCTTTCTATTTCTCTATTGGTCTCATGTGTTGAAAGCACTCAATTTGTTTTGGCTATTTTTGAGTGATTCTTGATGTGTTCTTGGTAATTTTCTATTAGAGATTAAGTGTTTTGATTGTCATATTTTGGGGTGATTCTTGACTGGAGTTTTTTTTTGCTTGATTGGATATTGATAGACTCTTGATCATTTTGTGGGTAATTTGGGTACTAGACAATATGTTTCACTTCTTGAGTCAATTTAAGATCACTTTGAGTCATTTCTTGAAATAATATGGGCGATTTGGGTACTACACAAGATTTTTTATTGGTCAAAAGTAATGCGGTTCAATTGGCTATGAGTCCCCATATGAATGAGTACAAATTTGCTTTGAGATCCCGTCTTGATAATGGGAGATTGTTTGTAAACATGGGGTTCGAGATCCCGGACAACCAAAGTTCTTGATATCGCTAGTCCTTAGGTGGATCCTTCGCCATGCGCGGGCGATTCTTCTCATATTGCCACCATTTATCATGTTAAAACTTCAAAACCTCTTGGATTTTGGATTCTGGTGCCACTGATTACATTTCCTCACCCACTGTTCCCATTATTTAGTACTTCGTATTGTGGACGGCTCCCGTACACGTGTCCATAGTAAAAGAGATGTGTGTTTGTCTCCCGATATTACTCTCTTCTCAGTTTTGTTTTGTCCGAATTTTTCTTTTAATCTCTTATCAGTTAGCCAACTTACCAAACATCTCAATTGTGCGGTCTTGTTCTTTCCTACCCATTGCCTTTTACAAGATGTGAGTCGAAGAGTGAGTAGTCCAGAATCACTTATCCCTATGTCACTCGAGGATGAGGCTTCACCTCTTGACTGACATATTCCTTTATTTGATGAGACTCCTTCTCCCCCACTTCCGGAGCCCTCCGAGTAAGTGTATTCCCTTCGCCCTCTTCCACCTCCGCCAGCTCCCTCTCCAGACTCGAGTAGCTCACCCTCTCCTTTACCACTTCCTAATGATTTCCAATCTTGTTATCCTTCTCGTATTCACCGCCCCTTTCTCGACATGGACATGATTGTATTACTAATCATCCTATTTCTCAGCTTCTTTCCTATGATAGTCTTTATGGTCCCTATCGAGCATATCTAGACCAACTTGACTTCATTTCAATACCCGATTTGTGGCAAAGGCTCTCGAAAATCCTAAGTGGGTAGAAGCGATAAAAGTGAAAATGGATACTTTGGATCGAAATGGTATATGAGAGCCTGTGTCCCTACTGCCCGGGGAGAAGATAGTTGGATGCAAATGGGTTTTTAGTGTGAAATATTTGGCCGATGGATCAGTTAATCGGTATAAGGCGCGATTGGTGGCTAAGGGATTTACTCAAGTCCCAGGAAAGGATTTTGGTGCTACCTTTGCCTCTCTGACTAAGCTTACTTCGATTCGAATATTAGTAAGAATGCTTTTTTAAATGGCGATCTATCCGAGACCATCTATATGGACCATCCTCTGATTTTTTTAGCTGAGGGGGAGTATATTGGAAAAGTGTGTCATCTTCGAAAGTCGCTTTACAGCCTTAAGCAATCACCACGGGTTTTACTCGGTGCCATTCTGATCATACATGCCTCATCTATCGTTAGTCCGATAGTAAATGTATCATCGTATTGATGTATGTGGATGATATTATTATTATAAATGATGATGTTAATGGGATTTCCCAAATAAAACAAGATATTAGCAAGGTGTTTGATGTGAAGGACTTAGGCCATCTCCGCTTCTTCTTTGAGATTGAGGTGCCTCGATCTTGACACGGGATATCGTTGTCCCAATGGAGGTACACGTTGATCTTCTTCAAAATACCGAGATGTTAGGTTGTCGTCCAATTTCTACACCTATGGACCCCAGCCTGAAACTCTCAGCCGAGACGGGTGATTTGATTCCTGATCCGTCAGTTTATCATATACTGGTTGGTCGCCTCATTTATTTGACCAACACGAGGCCGAATTTGGCATTTATTATGAGTATAGATAGCAAGTTTATGCATGCTCTACACACAGCATACTTAGATGTTGTTAGCCACATTTTAAGATTCCTCAAGTCGTGTCCGAGACTTGGGTTGTTTTATGCCTCCAGGAGTCAGACAGGTCTCTCATGCTTTACATATGCAGATATGCAGGGTATAAGATAGATAGACAATCCACCTTTAATTTTTATACGTTTTATGCTTCTCACCTCATCTCATGGAAGAGCAAAAAAAAGGCGGTGGTTTCACACACTTCAGCTGAGACTGAGTATCGTGCGATGGTACATGGAATGTGTGAGATCTTATGACCCTGATCATTTTTGACAATTTTTAGTGAGTTAGGTTTTATGGAAAGTAGATCATTAAAGTGATTTTGCAATAACAGATTTGTCATTATGCTTGCATCGGATTTTGTGCTTCATGAGAAGACAAAGCATGTGGAAGTTGGTATTCATTTTATCAAAAAAAAACTGAGGTGTGACATTATTCACCCAACTTTTGTCCCTTTTTCAGATCAGACGGACAATTTCTTGACTAAATCAGTGGAGCCCTCTCTTCTTCGGTCTTCCATTGCCAAGGTGGGTGTGATTGATATATTCGCTCAAGCTTAAGGGGAAGTTTTAATTACATGTTATTTTGAATTTTTTCGTTTTATATTTGGGACCGTTATGTCTTGGGCTTTAGATGTTTTAGTCTTCTTTATTTTCGTATCATGTATGTTCTATAACCATCCAAATATTAATATAAATTCATTTATTTGGCTCCCAATTGGGTAATAAGCTATTACATCATAAAATTCTTCCTTTTTCATGTGAACGCAACGGAAAACACTCGAAACAATAGCAAATACCTATAAAGGGAATCAACTCAAATCTCAATAATATTCACTGATCATCCCTCAAAGGAGAATACAAGAGGGGACTTTATACAAGGAATTAGACATAAGTATCTTAATTCAAAAGTAATGTGTAGAGGGGCACTAACTTGCTAAATGAATTTTAGAAGACCGAAATGAGAGGGTCCATTAAGAGTGGCCCCACTACCCAAGGTTAACATACCACAAAAGAAAGGCCCAGGGCGATGGGATTCACCTTGAGTGGCCCCTCTGCCAATATTGATGTTACTGAAGAAAGTCCCAGGGCGAGGGGACTCACCTTGAGTGACCCCTCTGCCCAAGTTTGATACTACAGAAATAGCATAGGGTGAGGGAGTCCACTTCGAGTGGCTCCCACTGCCCCAAAGTTGACTTACAACAGAAAATAGCCCAGGGCGAGAGGGTCCACTTCGAGTGGCTCCTACTGCCCCAAGTTTGACATTATTAAAGATGATTCAGGGTGAGGGGGTCCACTTCGAGTGGCCCCACTACCAAAGATTGATACTAAAGAAAATGACCAAGGGCGAGGGGACTCACCTTTAGTAGCCCCTCTGCCCAAGACTGACTTCACATAATATTACTCAAGGCGAGGGGATCCACTTCGAGTGGCCCCTTCCCCAAACTATCACCCAGAAATGATTTAGGGCGAGGAGGTCCACCACGAATCGCCCCATTCCCAAAATTGCTACTCAAAAATTAATAAAGTACTAATGATTAATTTCTTGTACAGGTAGCATTAGTTGAGCAAGCCAGTTGGGATCTCCTGGGAGTTTTGGTCTGGCGGCTGAGAGACAAGGTTCGTTGAGCAAGTTCAACCACTTGACACTTTAAGATAAAGAGAATACTAGTAGAGGGACTCTAGGAGTCACTCAAGTACTCACACATCCCACACTTGGAATAAAGAAGTGAGTAGGCCAGAGACTACTCACAAAGAAAAATATTTTTATAAAATGTACTTTAGAAAGGGTGGCTCTCAAGGCCACTATCAAGTTTTTCACAGAGTTTGTACAGCAAGTTACCGTCTAAACTGATATTTACCAAATCAAATATTTTATCACCATTAAGAGACACATTTGCTTTTTTGATTTTGGTAGGCACCAGGTGTCGTGTCGCCTATTAGAGGGGACAGGCGGCTAACAGGCAAATAGAGACAAAAGGTACATTACAGACCTTATCCCTAAATTCTCTCATTTTTGGCACCCAAAAGGTCCAAGTCAGCCCTAGTATACACCTATAAATAGGACCCTTTGGTAAGGTCAAGACGGGATAAAAAACTCAAGATACAATGTTATCATCGGAACTAGTATTCTCTCCCTGCTCCTCTCTTAGTGTCAAAGTGCCTGCCTTTCACTCCCATCATTATAGCCATTATTCTCATAAGATCTCTCTCTCCCAAATATCATTATTGCTTGTGAAGTTTGCTTTTTCAGGAAGAAGGTCATAGCATTTGCTCCATTGTCACCAGAAGAAGAAGGTTTTCTACCAGAGCTGCTCTTGAAGCTTTGAAGACCTTGAAGACAGAGTCCATTGGAGTGGGTCACGCCTCACCCGTTCGAGTTCTTCACAGACCCAGTTACACCACCCTCCTACATAATGAAAAAGTATCCAAAAGATAATCCCATCTCTAACTAAACCCTACCAAAAATCCCTCCATGGCCAGCCAGCAGTATTAGTTGCTCCATCCACCAGCCACGTGTTATTCCCGACATACGTCAAAAGTTTTCATTGACTTCTTCAAACATTGCGAACAAACATAAATTTTAACGACCTCAGTATCTCTGAATTTAGTATGAGTAATAAAACCCTATTCGTCAAAAAAAATTTAAATATCACTAGGATCATACTGAACTCTCACCACAAACTTCACAGAATAATTTTCAAAGGCTCTTTTCCTACAAGTTCCGGATCAAACCCAGATTCACAGTCAGCCCGTGAATGGTTTCTCGATGACGCGCAGGAATATATGTTCCTATGACTTTACTTTTTAATATGCAACTAAAATGTGAAAGTGCAAGACATTAGGCTCGTACTGTTAACATTTACAAAGAACAGAAAATAGAAAAAAAATCTCTAAAAAAAGAGGGGCGGGAGAAGAGGCATAAAATCTCAACAACTTGGCTTTATTCTAGAAACAAGTGCTACAGCTCAAACAAGGTGGGTGACCTTATGGTACCAAAATGCAAATTGAAGCTGAGAGAAGATAGGGGACCCAAATTAAGCAATCTAACCTGGATAATGCAATAAGCGGAGAAAACCCATAGGTCTATCTACAGCTCCCACTTTCTCAAAGAATTCTTCATCCAAATCCAAAGCCAAAGCAATCAAAGAGATTAACCTTAACCCAGCATTCCTGAAACAGCAAATATACCACCATCAGTAAGTAATGTTGCTGTTCACGTTGTGACATACGCCAAACAGGAAAAGGATCAGAGGATATATCTTTTTCTTTTTTTGTAAGTCTGTAGTAGGGGTGTAGTAGAGGTCTTCTGATAAAACATGATTAATATGGTTAATTCAAATTAAGCAATTTGAGGACTAATCATGATAAAAGTCCATAATACCACATGTGTTTATGCAACACAAATATTATTGTACGTATATCAGGCATACCGTGTGTTTTATAATATTTATGCATCAGCTAGTATGGAGGAATTTAGGACACGTGTCACCGCAGCTTTTTGGACATGTGGTAAGTCCACATGGGCTCTTCTGGCTATAAATGAAGCCCTCTTGCTCACTGATAACCACATTGGCAAATAAGTTAACACACAACAAGGGCAAAACATGAATCTCTCTTTCACCAGTTTAATACGGAGAAACCACACATTGGCTTACATTCCTCCCAAAAGGAAGGAATGCTTCTCCCCAGCTACCTCTCTCCCTTTCCAAAAACCACCACAATGGGTTTTCCAGCACGGATAGTATGATCTCAAGAACTACGTTGGCTTTGATTCCGACACGAGGGATACACTTGCGCAACCGCGATTGCTCAAGTCAAAACATACCAAAAATCTGGTATCTCCCCCCCCCAAGTTAAACTGCTCTCTCACACAAATATGATATATTATAATCCACCAAGCTAGAGCCTCAAACAAAATTGATTAATGTCATCCCGACATCATGCAATATAATTTCTACACCCCCACCCGCCCACCCACCCTTTTCCCCAAAATTACTAAACAAAATGCAAGAAGAAATTACTACAATAAAACCATGAGATTTGCATGAAGATATATATTTAAGCTGAATTGAAACTTGCTGAAATAGATTGGAGACCAATGAAGGTGAGTTCATATTAAGCTGTTCATAAACATACAATTTTTCAAATAAAAAATAATATACAAAAATAACATTGAGGAAACACTTACAGAACTTTTCTGTGGAACATTTCCATTGTGGACCTCCAAGAAGGTAAAACTTCTGGAATTTCCTAGCAAGAAAACGTCCAAATTAACGCTGAAAAATCCATATCATGCAATTATGTCCACATAATAGAACAAATGAATAATTAACAACGGATTGGTAATGGTTAACAATAAAAAAATTAGAATATAAACGAAATTTCGCTAGTAATGTAAGTACTTGAATAAAATAAAGTCTGTGCATGCAAACACAGATATACAAATACCTTTGGAAGGCCACTGGTTAAGATGACATGTATCATCTTCTACAGGACCAACGTAGAAAGTCTCTTTTGAATCACCTGTTTTCAATCAGTAAAGAATGAATTACACCAAGCTTTTCTTCCCCAAATTTATTAGCACATCCAAATATAAATGAAAGAGAAAGAACATTTAAGAGCTCGTCATATCAGGCATTTGACATGCTCTAAAAATCCATGCATCATCCAATTGACGGGCTGCAACCATGTATTCTTATTATGTAATGGAGAGCAATAATTATAGCAACTTCCTCTGAATTTCAAATTTACAGCAACCCTAACTTTCCTGGTGTTTAACCACTTGGCTAAACTTTTTAACTAAGCCACTAATCTCTTTTCCAACTTATCATGAAAATGAACTGATTCCTCATTTTTCCAACTTTGTAATCAAACGCCACCTAAATAATTGTAAAAAGTTGTGATATCAAACCACTCAGATATGTGCGATCGTATGCATGCATCCACACAAATACGCACACGTACACAGCTAGCAACCCACCAACTGAATATATATAATTCCAATGCAAGCGTGCAAGCAAATAATTTGTGTGTATGAATGCATGCATTCAAGCAAAAACATGTGTGCATTTCAAATAACTATCACCACAGAGTACTCTGAAAAGAGTACTCCAAAAATATATCGAACAGGTATCCAATGGGCAGTACAACAGAAACCCAAATCAAATTTGAAGTAATAGAACTTGTAGAACCTTTAGATTTTGAAGAGGGATCAAGGTTTTCCGCATAAAGGGGTGTGTAACCTCTATTTTCCTTGCGAGCTAATTTCATCTTCTCTTCAACAGGGAGTACGAAAAAATTTCTGCTTTCATTAAATGCTCTTTGTATCAACTCTTCCTCTACCCCATGATTTACAAGGTAGAAGAAGCCACAATCCATGCATGCCTACACCACAAACCCACAATTTAAGGGGGAATATATATATATATATGTATATATATATATATGTATGTATGGTTGTGTGTTCGTGTGTGTGTGAGCCAAGAATTTGAAAAGATTGTGTAATTTTAAATTGTGATCAGCAACAGCAGCCACTAATTTCTTAAAACGATTCATTTGTGAAAACAATGAAAACAAAGAACCCAATGCAGCTGAAGTAGGAACAAATTTCACCAATGGCAGTATGACCGTAATTGTGTAATCATGAATGAGTCGAGAATCAAAAACCTATAGATTGAACCATAAGGTTTGGAAATAAGACAGAAAAAGAAAAGTAAATAATATATAAACAAGAAGAAAATGCATTATATTGAATAAGAAAAAATATTATAATATAATACCAATTTAAGGCATTACATCATCAAAATAGTAAGCTGTTGTCTTTGTGACAAAATACTAAGGAACACCTATATGCATATGGAATAGGGACGAGGCATGTTACGGACATACAAGTAGAAAAAAATTCAAAAAGAGTAGGATACGAAGAGGGACAATTGGATATGATTTTATTTTATATATAGTATAAGTCAAAATATTATCATTATTTCAGTGTATATAGGAATCAATTTTCTTGCGAATTATCAAATATCATCATATAAATTCCCCTCAACCTTATTTTTTAAGGGTAAGGTAGGCAAATACATTCAAGTCCAGCCAATTGAAGTATCCGCTTGGAGTTTCTCCAAAGGTCTAATCAGGTCTTTAAGATTAACAACATTGATCCAAATAACTTCTTCCAGTAGCATAATAAATAAATGAATAAAACTAAGCACCCTTTAACCAATATACTTCAATTCAATCTCAATAACCATATTTGAGTACTCTTTAAATAATCAAATGAACAAATGTCCTCAATGTATTCCAAGAAAACATTCTTAAGTTCCTACTTCATAAGTTGGTGGCTCAATTGCGTGGTTCAAGATATGTTTTTGAGTTTATATTCTTCTCTAACTATTAAGTCACGTATAAATTATCAATATCATCAAAATGTGTATGCTAATGCTAGATTTGTAAATACTTTTTAAAATAAATATACATACATAATAATATGGGTTAACTAATGTTTAGTACCTCAAGATAATATCAATTAAATGTTTAAAATAAGATATTTTCTTATTTAATGGAAAGCCCCTTAACACATAAACCTATAGCCTTTATGAACTAGTGTCCACGCTAGCAGGATCCCACCCCCCACTCAACCTTCTGCCGGCAACTGGTAACCGGCATTCTGTGTGCGGCAACCAGTCCAGCAGAAGGGAGGGGGGGGGGGGGGGTGAAGGGTAGGTGACGGACTTTTGTTAGGTGAATTAAGAATATGAGTGACATGATATTTTATGGTCTTTTGTTAGGTGCCCCCCACCCGAACTCTATTTTTCAAGGATTTTCCATATGTGCAACATAACAATTGTTGTGATAAATATAAGACCAAATCCATCCATCCGTAACATGTTTATACAAAAATAAAAATAAAAAATAAAAATCTTATACATTCTTCTTTTCCTCCCTCTATAGGACCACTTAAAGAATAAAGTAATAGATATTCCAACGAGTCCTAATTTTTGGATCGATTTGGGAAATTTATTGGGGGTTGATTTTTTTTGAAAAAAATGTTGTTGGAGTGCATATACTAATTAAAATGTAAACATTTTGGTGTGTAGCTTTCATACTTTTGATTATTGATATAAGAAAATTAACCACGGTGGAGCTTAATTTTGTTAAATCAATAATATCAATCTTTAATTACGCAATTTCCCTAAGACCACAGGGTCGGAAGTCTTTCAAACAATCAACAAACGCAATTCGTATTTTTCTCATGAGGCTCCTCTCGGAAATATTATTTACAGAAAGAAATAAACTTGGAATAATTATTTCCGAAACCATTTTACTATTCCATCCCAATTTAATAGCCACAGTTTAAAAGGCTTTAACCAATTTAGTCCCTTAAACAAATATTAATGCATGATTAGTCCAAACCTTTTTATTTTGTTCCAAAAAGTCTCTCACCACATAAAACACTCAAAAGAAGGACACACACAACCCCATTTATCCACCTCCCTCCATCACTCTGCCCCAGACCCCCTCCCCCACCCACTGCCGGAGCTCCATCGACCACCACCGGAGATCTGGAGAGGTTGCCGCAGCTCCGATGGGGGTTATTACTAGCGCGGACCTTTAATAATAAATGGGTGTCTGAGGGACTAAATGCATTAGATTAAAAATAAGTGTCTTTTTTACCAAATACGTATTTATGATAGAGTAAGTGACCTTGTTTAAAATGGTTTTTAAGTATACAGTATCTTGATTCCGAAAGGGTCCTGATATTTCCACCCAAAAAATCTCTCCAAAACAGCATATAAATATTAAATACAACCTTTATTAACCACACCCAAAAGTGTTGTACCTTTTATTTCCTTTAAAATGTCTAATATACCCCAAACTAAACAAAAACCTACTCACAAACTAACACTGCATAATCTAAAACACCACAATAAACAAAAATCAAAACTGTTGATCTTCCCACCGAAACGTTCAAATCCATGATTAAACCTAGCCCAAATCATCTTGTTCATTTCTCCCCAAATCTCCATTTTCGTGTGTTTGTTGTGTTGTAGTAGTTTTTGTTGTGTTGTTTCTATACATAAATCAAGGATAAAGGGGCTACATTGAAATGGTTGAGGAAAACAAAGTTGATATTCAAGCCTCCCAAACTCAGAACATCCAATACTCTCTTGATGATTTTGAGGTATTAAAACGCCTCTACACTCTAAATAATTTGTAAAACAACATTTAAAATGATGAAAAGATTAACAAACAAAACCCAGGTTAACAGCAATTACAGCCCGTCGCCGTAAATGATGGGCACTTTCGATTATAAGCGACCATATTATCTTGTACCACGGTTTCATTTGACCATGGTTTAATGTTAGTCAATAATTGAATCACGGTTGTATGAGGTCGTGGGATCATAAATTGCAGTTTCATATAACCGTGTTAAGGATTACCCGGTTAGAAGTGGACGTGGTTTTACCATTCACGGTTACCTTACACCGTATGTATCCCTCTAGCGGTTGTAATTAGCCGTGGGATCCATATTGAAATTAAAGTTCAATTATTAAACGGTGTATGTGTTTTTATTGATTTTTTTATTATATTGTCAATTCTTATTGTACTGATTATTGTATTATCATTTCAGTCAGATGACTCGGTACTTGATGATACATTTTGGCAAGATATAAACAATATTATTGTACCGAGTGTATCTACTCAACGTGCTTCCACCAAGGAACCGAATATGCGTGAACCGAATACGAGCGAATAAGCAACGGCATCAACCTCGCCCAAATGTTTGCGCGATTTGTTTCTAGAGTTCACATCGTCAACGGTAAAAAACCATATCACGCAATTAAATTTCAACAATTTGAGGTCTTTGATGTATAACATGATTATATGACATAATTTGATTGTATGCATTGTTAGGTTGCGACAATTGAAGAAGGATTGGATGTTAATGTGATTAATCACGACCATACAGTCGAATTCACCACTGAGGAGGCATGTTTAGTTTATTTATATTGTACTCAACATGATTTTTCATTTATACTTGAAATTTCCATTTAAACTTGTAATACCCCGTATTTTTATGATATTTATTTATGGGATTAATTGAATTAAATGTGAATTAATTTGGGAATTAATCCGGATAAAATATTAACGAGATGTGAGTTAGTATTTGATTATAATGTGTATATATGGCGATATATGAATATTGAACTATGAAACTTATCGTGAGATTGAAATACGGCAATTTGGAAATTTTGTTGAGACGCGTGTGACAGTCGCGTCAGGAATATTATTATTTAATTAAAAAGTGAATTTTAATTCTATTAACCGTATGGTCGTTTTGAGTGCGCCAACGCGTCCGGAAGGGTCGAAATAGTCAGAAAACACTAGCCGGGGGTTTAGTTTGAGTCCCGGAGCATTTTTAGGCCATACCGGCAATGTATAAGGGTAGTTTGGTAATTTTGGAATTTTGGGAATTAAAACCCACGAAAATTAGGAAATAAAAATCTGATTTGGTAATTACCCACTAAACCCACTAACTACACCTTATGACCTAATGGACTACGGGGGTTATTAGAATTAGTTCCAAGAGTTTCCTAAGGCAAACCCTAGCCACCATTGTCACCTTGGAGAAGAAGAGCTTGTAGAGAGAAAAGAGAGGAGAAATCCTGCAGAGAGAGAGAGAACAATTCATCAATTCAACATCAAAATCAGAGAAATACATAAGGCAAGTGGTTTAATTTACATTATTTTGTAGTGATTGTTTCTTCCATGCTTAGACAATTCTAAAATTTACATTTGATTGGGAGATTGATGAAAACCCATAAAATTGGAGTTATAAATTTAATTTTGGATATAGGTTTGCATGTAGAAATGTTATTGGATGATTGAACTAAAAGAATTACTACTTATTGTGTTACAAAAAAACGGATTTTATTAGGCCCATTGATGATCTAAAATTTCTAGGGTTCATGTTCTTGAGATTGGGGAAAAATGTAGAGTTTTGATATTTGGATGATGCTTAGGATGAATTAACCCCACAAAACACGTTAGTATATGACCTAAGTGTGTTTAGGAATGATTAGAAACCTTGAACAATTGTTGGATTGATGTTTAGATGAGATTAGAGATGAAGAAAAGATGGAAAAACGAAAAAGGGAAAATCTGGGCTCGAAACTGGCCTCTCGTTAGAAGACCTGCCCAGGTCGTTCGAACGAGCTCGTTCGAACGAGCTTCTAACGAGTTGACAGTTTGACTTCTAACGAGAGGGATGTTCGTTCGATGACTTTCGTTCGAACGAGATCTCGTTAGAAGGCCCACTTCGTTCGAACGAACTCTCGTTCGAACAGCCTCGTTCGAACGAGACTTCTAACGAGCTGACAGTTTAGGCTTTTTGGCCTGTTTTGGTTTCGCGTGTCCTGTAACCTTGTTTAATTGTAGAGATAACATTCCCTTGATGATAAATTGATATAGTTGGGATATTTGGGATATAATGAGGAGTAAAACATAGAAGTGTGATTTGAACCAAATGGAAATTATGGATTAGGACGTGAGTGTCTATTACGACGTGAGAACAATTGACAGCTTGAATAATTATATTAACCGGGAATATGTAAATTGTGTAACATTATGAGTCGGTACGAGAATGAGAAGTGTACTGCAAATAAATTATGGTGATTACTAAGATGTGTGCATACTTAGTATATGTATATGATTTTATGTGTATGACATACCTACCATACTTGCTATCACGGGAGGTTTACGTTCGCTTAGGGCGCTCTAATCCTTGTGTTGCCCGGATTTAGATTGGTACCTCGAGAACATAGGTCAGAGAAGGACTTATTGGGATGTTAATAAGTCTGCTGATCGTGGGAGCGTAGGTATGTGCGTGACCCATGTGATGTGACTGTGTTCGCCTCCATTGTTTGTGATGTTGTTATCTGAGAACGATTCCTGAGAGATTCGGAATGCGTGATCCTTATGTACGTGATGTACCGGGATGGATAGCAGAGTATGTGTGCACCGCAGCTTAGTGTCGGGGTGCTTGTATTGTATATTTATGACGTGAATAATATACACTTAAATAATGAGAACTTTCATGTTAAGTATTATGAGTATAATTATGGTAATGTTTTGAGAAGTTATAACGAGATAACCGGTAGAGAATTGTACTGCTAATAATTGAGAATCCGAGTTTAAGTAACGCCCTCTATTTAGTTGATAACGCTAGAATGCATAATGAGAATCGAGTAGTAAGGGGTAGAACTTATTACGGTTTGGTTAGTTACGTATATCACTTAGATTGGTATGGTACGTTAGGAGTGCACAATTAGTCGAGAGGTGAGTATTTCATGTGAGTGCACGTCCTAACATGTATTTTGCATTCATAGTTTTAATGTTATTAAAACACTTGCGATTTTAAATACTCTCCACTTTCGGGCTCTGACCCGTTTGCTTTCAAATCTATTTTTTTGTAAAACCATTTTAGGTGCCCAGCCACAAGGACACCATGCTTAGGATCCTCATTCAAGTGACGAGCTGTAGCTGTTTGTGGAAGTTACAAGACTTTGCTAATAGACGCTTCATCTATCTTGACTCTATATTCAGTTTTATTAGTTGTAGGGCATGTCGCCCATTTCTATTAGAAACATTTCCTATTTCAAATTTTCAAACTTTTGGCATGTAATTAATTCAGGATACATTGTTTTACTTATTTCAGTTGTGGGATTGTTGTGAGGAGTTTTCCTCCGGACTTATTATTATTTGTTGGTTATTCCATTTCTTCATTATGGTGAATGGTTATGTTATTCTTTCAAAATTCTTTTACTGCATGTTAACCAGACTTAATTTAAAATTTGGCAACTTACTTTTTAAATACTAGGTGGTTAGTAACCATTAAAATGTTTTCGACAGTGATGCTATTAACTGAACCAACTTGGCATTTTGTATTGATTTAATAAAGGAGTAGCAACCCGGTATTTAATTAGTCGGGGTGTCACAGGTGGTATCAGAGCATCAGGTTCTAGTGTCCTTTAGGATCTGTACGGCTTATTATGTTTCCGCTGAGCTTTCTTTGATGTAGAGCCCTATATTTTAGGACTGTTGTATTCTCTTGTATATGCTACGTTCTTCAGCTATTTTGAGTTTATAACTGCGAACTTATAGACTTCATTCTTGTTTCAGATGCCTCCACGACGTGCACAACGGGTTCCCAGGGATGCAACGCCAGAACCACAGCCCGCACCAGTTCAGGGCACGATGAATGCCGCCGAGGTTGCAGCCATTGTGGCCCAGGCGGTAAATGCCGCACTTGCCGTGGTTCAGCAGGCACCACTTCAGGCGCCGGTAGCCGCGCCAGTTCAGGCACATGCATTCCCGTCTGCTTGGGAACGTGTACGTGATGCTTTTCAGAAAGCACACCCTACGGAGTTCGCAGGTAGCTCCGATGTTGTGGTTTCGAGTCAGTGGAGGAAAGACATTCAGCGGCACTTGAGGATGTATGAGTGCACCGATGTCCAGAAGCAGATACTAGCTACCTTTAAAGCTAATGGGGTCTGCACTGCAGTGGTGGGAGTCTATTACCACCGTGGGGGAGAGAGATACTCTCACTATTCAGGAGTTTACCGCAAATATTTTCCGTCAGCTGTTCACACGGAAATGAGAAGGAAGTTGATGAGCCTCAAGCAGGAGGGAAGGACTGTGGCCGAGTATGAGGCCGAATTCACTAATCTTCTGAACATTGTTCCAGATGAGATACCGGCAGAGGAGAAGAAGATACAGAAATTTACAGACGGGTTGACTTGGAGGATCCGTCAGCATTTGTTGGGGAATCTATCGTTGGCCACTTACTCTGATGTGGTTAACGCTGCACTGCTACACTGCCAGGATCATCGCTTTCACATGGCTGAAGGCAAGAGGTCAGGAGAGTTCAGCCATCAGGGCAGGACTGGGGGAAATGGTGCCAGTGGGGCACATTCTGTTCAAGGGCAGAGGCAGGGTGATCAGGGTTCCCAGGAGGGGGATTACAAGAGGTTCAGATCGGGAAATTTCAGGCACGGACAGGGAGGTTTCCGGCAGGGCCATCAGGGTCCGAACGACCATCAGGGCCAGCAGGGTCAGAATGGCCAACAACAGTTTCAGCAGGGCCAGCAGGGCCAGGGGAGGAACGGTAACGGCCACCAGGGCCGGGGGCAGCAGGGACAGAGAGGGGGAAACTTCCCGGGGAAGTGTTACGTTTGTGGCAAGACTGGCCATAAACGCCAGGACTGTCCTGATAGGGGCAGGGCCCCGCAGCAACAGCAGGGTGCTCGACATGAGCCACAGAGGCCACTTTTTCCACCTGTCCTCCCAGCTCCAGCCCGGGTGCCAGCACTACCAGCCATTCCAGCAGCTCAAGTGCAGCAGGGGCAGTTACAGTATGGACGTGTCTATAACGTCCACCAGGCAGCAGCTCCACAGGCACCACCCGCGATTGAGGGTATGTTTCCTATCCATGGTACTATGGGTCGGGTTTTGTTTGATACGGGGGCAACGCATTTTTTTATAGCTACACATTTTGCGAAAGCCTTAGGGTTGTTAGCCACAGCAGAGAGCACAGTGACGTGTGTAGACTCACCATTGGGGAGTGGGTCACTTATTTTCTTTATATGCCGGGGAGTGGGGGTAGAGATTGGTAGTTTGGTATTACCTGCAGACATGTTGGTATTAGATATGCATGAGCACGATGTGTTTATCGGTATGGATTGGCTTGCAGCTTATAGAGCCATGATTGATTGCTTCGGAGGGAGCATTGTTTTTGCCATTCCGGGGCAAGAGATGTTTGTAGTGGCGATGCCTCGCCCAGAGGAAGGCTCGACCGCTCATTTGTATTACATTGAGGAGGATACCTCTAAGGAGGTTGTGATTCATTTAGATTCGATCCCAGTTGTCAGGGAGTATTCCGATGTGTTTCAGGAGATACCAGGCCTACCCCCCAGTCGAGAGATAGACTTTGTCATAGACTTATTACCAGATACGAGACCTATAGCACGCGCACCGTACCGTATGGCTCCGGCAGAGATGCGAGAGCTATGAGATCAGATAGAGCAGCTGTTGGGTCAGGGCTTTATTCGAAGGAAGACCTCACATTGGGGCGCTCCAGTTTTGTTTGTAAAGAAGAGAGATGGTTCACTGAGATTGTGTGTGGACTACCGGGAGTTGAACAAGGTCACGATACGGAATAAGTATCCGTTGCCTCGAATCGATGACTTATTCGACCAGTTGAGGGGAGCTTCTTTCTTCTCCAAGATTGATTTGCGATCGGGATACCATCAGTTGCGTATCAGGGAAGAGGATGTCTCGAAGACTGCGTTCTTAACGAGATATGGTTCTTACGAGTTTCGGGTTATGCCTTTTGGTTTGAACAATGCTCCAGCCATGTTTATGGACTTGATGAATAGGGTGTTCAGAGATTTCCTAGATCAGTTTGTCATTGTCTTCATTGATGATATTCTGGTTTACTCCCAGACAGAGGAGGAGCACGCCGAGCATTTGAGGCAAGTTTTGCAGACGCTACGTCAGAACGAGTTGTATGCAAAGTATGAGAAGTGCGGGTTTTTAGCTGAAGGAGGTCCAGTTTTTGGGACACATTATTTCCGACCGGGGGATATTTGTTGATCCGGGGAAGGTATCCGCGGTGAGGGAGTGGGGACAGCCCACGACACCGACTGAGATCCGTAGTTTCTTGGGCCTAGCAGGATACTACAGGAGGTTCATTCGGGGATTTTCGAAGATAGCGGATCCTTTGACACATCTGACTCGTAAGGGTGTGCCATTCATCTGGAGTAATGCCTGTCAGTTGGCATTTGATGAGTTGAAGGATAAGCTGACCTCAGCACCTGTGTTAGCATTGCCGAGACCGGGAGTTGAGTATCTAGTTTACACCGATGCGTCCTTGCAAGGACTTAGAGGTGTATTACAGCAGGAGAGTCAGGCCATAGCTTATGCTTCCCGTAAGCTTAAGCCTCACGAGAAGAATTACCCCACCCATGACTTGGAGTTGGCGGCAGTGGTATTTGCCCTTCGGATTTGGAGACATTACCTTTTAGGAGAGAAGTTTCGATTGTTCACGGACCACAAGTTCCTACAGTACCTATTCACGCAAAAGGAGTTGAATATGCGGCAGCGAAGGTGGCTTGAGTTTGTGAAGGATTATCAGTTTGATATCCAGTATCACCCGGGGAAGGCTAACGTGGTAGCAGACGCGTTGAGCCGTAGGCCAGTAGATGAGATGGCAGGGGTGTGGAAGGCCAAGTGGAAGGAGTTGGGACACCAGGATGCAGTGGCCCGATCGTTCATGTCTGTGATGACTGTTACACCTCAGATTGTCACGAAGGTAGTAAGGGCACAGGCAAATGACTCATTCTGTCAGGAGCAGATAGTTCGATTACTAGCAGAGGGAGCCGAATCCTATACCGTTAGCTCAGACGGAGGATTACGCTTCAATGGGAGATTGGTAGTTCCGAAAGGGGAGGAATTGCGGCACGAGGTGATGGCAGAGTCGCACGGCTCACGGTTCGCGGTACATCCCGGTGGGGACAAAATGTACCAAGACATGAGACGACAGTATTGGTGGAGCGGGATGAAGAGGGATATTGCCGTGTTTGTTTCAAAATGCGCCACTTGTCAGCTAGTAAAAGTGGATCATCAGAGACCGGCAGGACTGCTACAGCCGTTAGAGGTCCCGATGTGGATGTGGGAGAGCATCTCCATGGACTTTATCACGGGGTTGCCTACGTCACAGAGAGGTCACGACTCCATTTGGGTAATTGTGGACAGGTTGACCAAAGTCGCTCACTTTCTACCCGTAAGGACAGACTACACTACGGGACAGTATGCCCAGCTCTTTATTGCAGAGATAGTGAGACTTCACGGTGTGCCCCTAAATATCGTGTCTGACCGAGACAAGATATTTGTTTCACGGTTTTGGGAGAGTTTTCAGGAGGGCATGGGCACGGAATTGCGGTTGAGTACGGCGTATCACCCGCAGACCGATGGGCAGACCGAGCGTACAAACCAGATGTTGGAGGACATGTTGCGTATATGCATCATTGATTTCGGGGGTGGATGGGAGCAGTATCTTCCACTGGTAGAGTTTGCTTACAACAACTCCTACCAGTTCACCATTGGCATGGCTCCATTTGAGGCGTTGTACGGTAGACCTTGTCGTTCCCCAGCATGTTGGTTGGAGGTGGGGGACAACAAACTACTTGGGCCGGAAGTGATTCAGGATACTTCGGCGAGGATAGAATTAATTCGGAGTCGCATTCGGGTAGCTCAAGACAGGCAGAAGAGCTATGCTGATGCGAAGAGGTTCTTCAGGGAGTTCCAAGTGGGGGACCAGGTTTCGCTCAGAGTATCTCCTATGAAGGGGATTATGCGTTTCGGGAAGAAAGGGAAGTTGGCACCGAGATATGTGGGACCATTTCCTATTATTGAGCGGATTGGACCGGTTGCGTATAGACTTGGGTTACCGGAGCATTTGCATCGAATTCACGATGTGTTTCATATTTCCTCGCTAAGGAAATATCTTAGAGACGATTTGGCTCATTCTCACATTGCCTTGGAGGACATCGATCTCTAGCCTGATAGCTCCTACGAGGAGAGGCCGATTGCTATTTTGGACCGAAGTGAGCGGAAACTGCGGTCAAAGATAGTTCCGTTAGTGTGTGTTCAGTGGCGACATCATAATGTCGAGGAGTCCACATGGGAGCGCGAGGATGAGATGCGCGAACGTTATCCAGAGTTGTTCTTACCAGGTACTTTCTAGTTCCGAATTTCGGGACGAAATTCTGTTATTAGGGGGGAAGTATGTAATACCCCGTATTTTTATGATATTTATTTATGGGATTAATTGAATTAAATGTGAATTAATTTGGGAATTAATCCGGATAAAATATTAACGAGATGTGAGTTAGTATTTGATTATAATGTGTATATATGGCGATATATGAATATTGAACTATGAAACTTGTCGTGAGATTGAAATACGGCAATTTGGAAATTTTGTTGAGACGCGTGTGACAGTCGCGTCAGGAATATTATTATTTAATTAAAAAGTGAATTTTAATTCTATTAACCGTATGGTCGTTTTGAGTGCGCCAACGCGTCCGGAAGGGTCGAAATAGTCAGAAAACACTAGCCGGGGGTTTAGTTGGAGTCCCGGGGCATTTTTAGGCCATACCGGCAACGTATAAGGGTAGTTTGGTAATTTTGGAATTTTGGGAATTAAAACCCACGAAAATTAGGAAATAAAAATCTGATTTGGTATACCCACTAAACCCACTAACTACACCTTATGACCTAATGGGCTACGGGGGTTATTAGAATTAGTTCCAAGAGTTTCCTAAGGCAAACCCTAGCCACCATTGCCACCTTGGAGAAGAAGAGCTTGTAGAGAGAAAAGAGAGGAGAAATCCTGCAGAGAGAGAGAGAACAATTCATCAATTCAACATCAAAATCAGAGAAATACATAAGGCAAGTGGTTTAATTTACATTATTTTGCAGTGAATGTTTCTTCCATGCTTAGACAATTCTAAAATTTACATTTGATTGGGAGATTGATGAAAACCCATAAAATTGGAGTTATAAATTTAATTTTGGATATAGGTTTGCATGTAGAAATGTTATTGGATGATTGAACTAAAAGAATTACTACTTATTGTGTTACAAAAAAACGGATTTTATTAGGCCCATTGATGATCTAAAATTTCTAGGGTTCATGTTCTTGAGATTGGGGAAAAATGTAGAGTTTTGATATTTGGATGATGCTTAGGATGAATTAACCCCACAAAACACGTTAGTATATGACCTAAGTGTGTTTAGGAATGATTAGAAACCTTGAACAATTGTTGGATTGATGTTTAGATGAGATTAGAGATGAAGAAAAGATGGAAAAACGAAAAAGGGAAAATCTGGGCTCGAAACTGGCCTCTCGTTAGAAGACCTGCCCAGGTCGTTCGAACGAGCTCGTTCGAACGAGATCTCGTTAGAAGGCCCACTTCGTTCGAACGAACTTTCGTTCGAACAGCCTCGTTCGAACGAGACTTCTAACGAGCTGACAGTTTAGGCTTTTTGGCCTGTTTTGGTTTCGCGTGTCCCGTAACCTTGTTTAATTGTAGAGATAACATTCCCTTGATGATAAATTGATATAGTTGGGATATTTGGGATATAATGAGGAGTAAAACATAGAAGTGTGATTTGAACCAAATGGAAATTATGGATTAGGACGTGAGTGTCTATTACGACGTGAGAACAATTGACGGCTTGAATAATTATATTAACCGGGAATATGTAAATTGTGTAACATTATGAGTCGGTACGAGAATGAGAAGTGTACCGCAAATAAATTATGGTGATTACTAAGATGTGTGCATACTTAGTATATGTATATGATTTTATGTGTATGACATACCTACCATACTTGCTATCACGGGAGGTTTACGTTCGCTTAGGGCGCTCTAATCCTTGTGTTGCCCGGATTTAGATTGGTACCTCGAGAACATAGGTCAGAGAAGGACTTATTGGGATGTTAATAAGTCTGCTGATCGTGGGAGCGTAGGTATGTGCGTGACCCATGTGATGTGACTGTGTTCGCCTCCATTGTTTGTGATGTTGTTATCTGAGAACGATTCCTGAGAGATTCGGAATGCGTGATCCTTATGTACGTGATGTACCGGGATGGATAGCAGAGTATGTGTGCACCGCAGCTTAGTGTCGGGGTGCTTGTATTGTATATTTATGACGTGAATAATATACACTTAAATAATGAGAACTTTCATGTTAAGTATTATGAGTATAATTATGGTAATGTTTTGAGAAGTTATAACGAGATAACCGGTAGAGAATTGTACTGCTAATAATTGAGAATCCGAGTTTAAGTAACGCCCTCTATTTAGTTGATAACGCTAGAATGCATAATGAGAATCGAGTAGTAAGGGGTAGAACTTATTACGGTTTGGTTAGTTACGTATATCACTTAGATGGGTATGGTACGTTAGGAGTGCACAATTAGTCGAGAGGTGAGTATTTCATGTGAGTGCACGTCCTAACATGTATTTTGCATTCATAGTTTTAATGTTATTAAAACACTTGCGATTTTAAATACTCTCCACTTTCGAGCTCTGACCCGTTTGCTTTCAAATCTATTTTTTTGTAAAACCATTTTAGGTGCCCAGCCACAAGGACACCATGCTTAGGATCCTCATTCAGGTGACGAGCTGTAGCTGTTTGTGGAAGTTACAGGACTTTGCTAATAGACGCTTCATCTATCTTGACTCTATATTCAGTTTTATTAGTTGTAGGGCATGTCGCCCATTTCTATTAGAAACATTTCCTATTTCAGATTTTCAGACTTTTGGCATGTAATTAATTCAGGATACATTGTTTTACTTATTTCAGTTGTGGGATTGTTGTGAGAAGTTTTCCTCCGGACTTATTATTATTTGTTGGTTATTCCATTTCTTCATTATGGTGAATGGTTATGTTATTCTTTCAAAATTCTTTTACTGCATGTTAACCAGACTTAATTTAAAATTTGGCAACTTACTATTTAAATACTAGGTGGTTAGTAACCATTAAAATGTTTTCGACAGTGATGCTATTAACTGAACCAACTTGGCATTTTGTATTGATTTAATAAAGGAGTAGCTACCCGGTATTTAATTAGTCGGGGTGTCACAAAACTGTCATTTCATCTAACAATGTTCGTCTTGTGCAGATTTTTTATGATCGCAACAAGATAATTGATTGGTGTCAATAAGTTGGTCGCAAGTTTCATGCGGTCTTGATCATTCTGAAATTCGACAAGGAGAGTTTAGTTAGAAAGGGGAGGGTCCTACTTGGTTGTGAGCGAAGCGAGCTTCATAGATCCAAAAAAGTCGAGGGGATGGGCAAGAAGAGGAAGCGATGTTCTGGAAAGCGAAAGTGTGATTGTCCCTTTCGATTGAAAGGCGTTCCCCACAATGATTACCGTTGGGGGGTGTAAGTTGTCTATGGGCTACACAACCACGAGGTGTCTAAATCACTTGTTGGGCCCCCAAGAAGAGTGGAACATGGTTGCTGAGATGATCAATAATGGGGTGGGCCCGAAGGAAGTACTCCTAACATTGAAAAAGAGATCGGAATACAATTGTTCATCCATACGAACAATTTATAATGCTAAAAGCAAAATGAAGAACGTTGAGATGCAAGGGCGCACCGCCATGCAACAGTTGATGCATTTGCTCACGGAGAAGAGTTATGTCCACTGGCATAGAAGGAATGAGCAAATTTATGTGGTGGAGGATATATTTTTCGCACATCGCACCTCTTGCTTGTTGGTGAAATGCTTCCCGAGTGTACTGGTGATCGATTGCACCTACAAGACTAATCGGTACAATCTGCCATTATTTGAGATGATTGGAGTCACTTCCACTGGGCAATCATTTTGCATTGCACTTGCTTTTCTGAAGAGTGAGAAAGAGGAGAATTTTAGCTGGGCTCTACAACATTTGCGGTCACTATACGAGCCAGAAGCTTTGCCACAAGTTGTCTCTATTAAAACAATAGTCTAGTTTAAACGCTTCGCCAAACGTGTTTCCACTTGCCACCATTCTATTATGTTTATTCCATGTTCAGAAAAACATTGAAGGTGCATGGGTGAAACACAACATCAAAGACCAGGATAAGAAGGTATTTATGCATGGTTGGATTGGGGTTGTGGAGTCGGAGAATCCGATCGACTTTGAGAAAGCATGGCTGGCTTTCCGTCAAAACTGGCAAAACTACCCGAACATGATTGGGTACATAAAGAAGAACTGGATGCCTTTGCGTTTTCAGTTCGCGCATGCATGGACTAATCGCGTACCCCACCGTGGCAACCGCACAACTAACAAAGCGGAAGGTGCCCATGCCCAACTGAAAAAACACTTAACAAATAGCACCGGTTCGTTTGCGACGATGTGAAAGGCCACCTAAGGGGAAAAAGTCTGCCGATATATCTATAAAAAGAACCCCTTGTGCATGGGAGCAGGATATATCGTCCACAGCGGAGCTTAAAAAAACCTTTACAAACAAGACCCCGTTAACGGATGCGAAACCGGATACAGGGTCTCGGGAGAAGAAGATGTATATGAAGCACGTTCCCGAGTTCTTCCAATCATTTGTCGACGATATATATGATGTAAAATCGGATGGAAACTTTGGATATACGGCTATTTCCAAAGGTGCGGGTGTTTGGGGATCAACTAGAACATTCTCATGCTATTCGTAGTGTTATGTTGTCCGAACTACGTAGGGACAAGCCGTTTTGGGCTACTATTATGACCTCCTATGATATTGATGAGTATGAGAGGAAATTGAACTATTTCAGACACTCATGCACAAGTGAGCGTTGGTTTATAATGCCAGAGTTTGGCTACCTTACGGCGAACGCACCTAAGCTAATGGTTGTGTAGATATCCAAATTACAATGCTTAGCTTTTGTTCCATTCAACATTGGGCCAAAAACTATGATGGAAGAGAATTACACAATCTTTATCCTCAACGTATCAAATATTCATTGGGTGAATTTGAAATGCACAAGATTTTGTCTCGTACTACCAATTACCTCTCACTGGAGATCGAGGGCCAAACAAGATGCCGTAGAGTGGCCTACTTTGTTCAAGTTCCGCTTACAAACGTTTTAGAATATGTCCCAAAGACATTGCGACGAAAGATGAACCGTGCTTGATATCGTCGGATGAAGACGAGCACCTGACGATGGCTTAAATTGTTGAAAATCTTAGGGATGACTTTATTGCAAATCTTAGTTATATGTAAATTGGTTATTGGTGAAAGTCTTGGGGATATAAATTTGTAACTTTTTGTGCAATTATTAGTATAATATAAATTGGTTATTGGAGAAAATCTTACCAATTATCAATTGTAACTTTTTGTAACTTTTTGCAATTATTAGTATAATATAAATTGGTTATTGGAGAAAGTCTTACCAATTATTGATTGTAACTTTTTTAGGTTTTTGTTCAAATATTGGTTATATGTGATAAGAAAGAATATTGGTTATATGTGATAAGCAAAACTTTTGGATAAAGCAAGACATTTGACATCTTGGGGTATTGTAAGTAACATACGGTCCCTTGAAACCGTATATATATATATATATATATATCAACGATGACACTACAGCGGGAAAGCAACATATACGGTAACACCACACTGGTGGATAGCAGAGACAAGGGTTGTTTTCCAACACAACTATCACGGTCAATTCAAACCGTGTTTTACAGTATCACGATGACTTGTGGCCATAACTCTATACGACACGGTTAGATGTCACCGTCCTATTTAGGCAGACACTTGGGTTATTTTCCAACCCAAATATCACGGTTATATGAAACCGTGTTTAACAGACACGGTGACTTGTTGCCGTCAATGCGGATGCCACGGTTTGATGTCGTCGTCTTAGTTAGGTAGACACTTGGGCTATTTTACAACCTAACTTTCACGGTCAATTAAAACCGTGTTTAACATCTTCAGGGTGACATGTGGCCGTTACTTCATAAGACACGGTTTGATGTCACCGTCCCATTGAGGCAGAGACTTGGGCTATTTTCCAACCCATATATCCCGACCTAACGTAACCGTGATTAACATTTACACGGTGAGTTATGGCCGTAATATTATATACCACGATTGGACATCATCGTCCCAATTAGGCAAAGACAAAGGCTATTTTCCAACACAAATATCACGGTCAATTGAAACCGTGTTACATGTTCACGGTGTCTTGTGGCCGTATTATCATAATATATCATGGATGGATCTCATCGTCCCATTTAGGCAGAGTCATAGGCTAATTTCCAACATAAATATCATGGTTAATTGACACCGTGTGGTGCGTGTTCACGGTGCCTTGTGGTCGTATTATCATATAACATGGTTGGACCTCACCATCCCATTTAGGCAGAGTCATGGGCTATTTTCCAACACAAATATCACGGTCAATTAAAACCATGTCACATTTTCCCGATGACTTGTGGTCGTACTGTCATATATCACAGTTAGACCTCACCATCCCATTTAGACAAAGACAAGGGCTATTTTCCAACATAACTATCACGGTGAATTGAAATCGTGTGTTGTTTTTTCCCGGTGACACCACACCTTGCTCTTTACACCACGATCACACCACACCGTGTATATCTCACTAACGATTGGATCCCACCGTACATTATATGCATGCCTTAGTATTTATTTGTAAATCATAAAAAGGTAATTTACAATGTAATGTACAATGAACCAAGAATAATTTACCATCAATTGTTCAAACACTATTATTTACAAAAATTAAAATTGTTCATACAAGAATAATTTCAAACAAGGCATCTCAATATTACATTCAAACACAACAAAATATTGTTCATACATGTCCTTATTCAAATTTGTTGCAACATGTCATACTTCAAAATTGTCTTACAACACAGTTGAGTTACAAAGAAATTCTTCCATAAAAATCTGTCTACTTTCGCCTTAAACGCTTCTTCAGGGGGCTTTTTGATTGGGGGCCTTCTGCTTGGGGGATTTGTGATTGGGGGCTGGATCGTGTCGTGCTTTGGTCCAAATTTCTTGATGCACCTGCGCCTTTCTCTTTTCTTTATGAGCGTGCGTTCCCTTGGCCTCAAGCAAGGTGTCAAGCACTGCACGTGATAGTTCAAGGACCTCCGAAACCTCCTGGTCCGAGTCGGCTTCAATAGCCTCCTGGAGCAGACTAATGGCTATGTCTATCCCCTGGGCCTATATACAAATTACCATCAAATGTGTTAAACAATACTTGAAGAAAAAAAATCAATTTACGATTAAATTTCGAAACATTTACCATTTTATCCGAGTGTTTTAACTCCAGCTTGCGTAGTCTATGCTCGGGATTTTGAATGTATGGATGGGATCTTTCTAGGTACCAAGACATATACCCATCCACACATTCCCAAGGCACGGTCGAGCGTCTGGCATCGAAAAGAACATGGTCGACCCAGTTTAGCTAATACCATTTCTCGATATCAAACTTTAATTTGTAGCGGGGCTGGGTCTTTCCCTGATAAAGAACGTATTGGTGGTCTAGGGATTGTTTGAACTCGGCCAACCTGGCGTAGCACCCTCTCCGGGTAATAGGGTTCCCTGACATCATAGCAAATGAGGCGGCCGTTGTACCATGAGACCTCCTAAAATGTTTTTCAGAGTAGGGATCCCATATAACCTAAACTTTCCAAATGTTGGTACATAAAAAAAGAGAATAAATACTGACATCAAAACAAATAATACTTACGTCTGAAGCTCTTAAATCGTCTAAGGTTTCCCTTAGCTCCAGTATCTGTGCAAAGGCATCACCTGACACCGTTTGTGCCCTCCATTTGCATAGACGCGGCTTGCTATGCTGAAACTCGAGATTTCTAACACCCCTGGCCAAATTGAAGTGGTCGTATATCCACGCCTGCAGTCAAATAGACATTAATTAGGAAATTCATATATTACAAAACAAAATTAAAAGCACGTGTTAAATTTAAAATATTTACCACGAGAAGAGGAAGATATCCGGCCACCTGCCGAACGTCTACCCGTGAGGCAATCCCCAGCTGCCGATATAAATGGGCTAATACACCCATCCCCCTAGCATAGTCTTTGCATTTATCGACTTTTCGCAAAGGCTGCAGGTAAGTACACTGAGACTCAATTCCCCGATTTGTCCGGGAACAACAAGCACCGCCCGTGAAAAGCAAGTACCCCCTAGCAGCCTACTCAATCTGTCTCTTCGTGACACCCACCCACCCCCGCTTCCTAACCCTCCCCTTACACAAATTCATTATCCATTTGTTCAGAAAAGATTTCATGATAAATCAATTGGAGCTCTTAAACTTGACTAATGACAGTCTTTGAATCAAACATTTTAAAATCCAAGAATCTACCAACAACGAATTTCTTCATTTCGACATCATCTGTTTTATATTTTTTATTCAAAGACTCCCACACCTCTTTAGCAGTTTTAAGAGGGTTATACACATTATATAATGTGTTTTCTAGATTGTTGAGGATATAATTTTTACATAGAAAATCAACATGTTTCCATGCATCCACGGCGGCAGTTATTTGTCGATCAGTTTCACCTTGTTTTAAAGTTGGTACCTCTTCATTAAGGAATTTTGCCAAATTCAAAGTTGTTAAACAAAATAATATTTGTTGTTGCCAACGTTTGAAATCAATCCCTTTGAACTTTTCGGGTTTTTCACCATATCCAACATTAGTTGGTACAATCGCAACCGGCAAAGCAGAAGTAGATGCCATTTCTATTTTAAACAAAAATAAATATGTGTTTATGACAGGATATGTGAGTGAATAATTATATTAATAAAATGTCAC
Organism: Sambucus nigra; assembly: GCA_949130495.1. NCBI lineage: Eukaryota > Viridiplantae > Streptophyta > Magnoliopsida > Dipsacales > Adoxaceae > Sambucus > Sambucus nigra. Next base: position 572,288,101 of record OX422211.1, on the reverse strand, counting down.
AAATTTTATGAAAATTAATTTGATGACAATTCACTAGAAAATAATACAATACTACACTAATTTTCCGAGTGACAGAAATACATGCAATAAATAAATTATATAAACATGCAATTATTATTATATTTTCTGATTATACAGAAAAGTTTTCTTTCATAAAAAGCCTTTACAGAATGTGAAAACAATATTTTTATAATACTGAAAATAATTTCTTAACACACAAATTATTATAAAATATTTCTGTAATTAAGTAACACGAAAAATCATTCTGGGATTTTATAACAAAAAGAAAAAATCGTCTTAAGATTATTATTCAGAATGATTTTATAATTTATTTACAGAATATATAGACATATATTAAAACATGCAAAATAATTTGTTATTTGTACGAAACTGATAGGGATAAGAATGCAAAAAAATTTATTGAGACAAGTGTTAAACACTCTGACCTTAAGACGATTTTTGCCCCACAATTGTGCACTACGGACTCAATAGCAAATGTCTCCCAAAATACAACAATTAGACTTGCAAAGGCAGCACTTCAATTTGCAAGCCACTGTTTAATCAACGATGCAGAACTCTCCTTATGCATGGACAAAAATGAGACGGTGTTTATTTTTTATCTGTTTTTTTTTTCAATTAACTTAAAATGACAGGGCAGACCACTTATTTACACAAAATAAGTGGCGGTTAAATTCGGTTAATCACAACAGTTGGAAGTTAATAAACCGAATTTAACTGAACAGTGAGGGTTCAGGAAAAAAAAACGGAATTTATTTAATGGGCTAGAAAAATGGAAAAATAAAACAATAAAATGGACCCAAAAATAAATAAAAAAGGCTCATAAAATTTGGCCCAAAAAGTTTATACTTAGTCAAGACAAGGCCCACGAGCACTAGCCGGGCGGGCGACGGCGCGCGCGCGCGGCTTGGAAGTCAACCCAAGCCCATGTAAGTCGTCCCTCCTTCAAAGAGTTGGGATACCGCAAGGGCACCAAGCCTTTAAGCCAAAATGGGTTATATTATACTACAACCATTTTTCACATTCTTCCTATGTGTGACAGGAACATTAGCCTTAACACTTCAAGCAAGTCCCATGTTCAAAGTGGGTACTTTGAGCTACAATTTCTCATTCATTAATTTATAATTTTACGGATGTGAGTATATCATGTTATACTCCTTGCGGAGGAGAACGCATTACCACTTCGAACCGTCTCAAAAGACGTGTGGGTCCCATATTAAATTGACCCTAAAGTTGACCAAAATCTGATTTTGTCAACTTAAAACCCATAATTGTCAACTTAAAACCCATAAATTTTAACATCTTTTCATCATTTTAAATGTTGTTTTACAGATTATATAATGTGTAAATGTGTTTTAATACCTCAAAATCATCAAGAGAGTCAGAGTTTGGAAAGCTTGAACATCAACTTTTTTTTCCTCAAACATTGCAATGTAGCCCCTTTATCCTTGATTTCTATACATAAACAACACAACAAATACCACAACAACACAACAAACACCACAACAACACAACAAACACACGAAAATGGAGATTTGGAGATAAATGAACAGGATGATTTGAGCGAGGTTTAACCGTGGGTTTGAACGTTTCGGTGGAAAGATCTTGATTTTTGTTTATTGTGGTATTTTAAATTATGTGGTGTTAGTTTGTGTGTAATTTTTTTGTTTAGTTTATAGTATATTAGACATTTTAAAGGAAAAAAAAGTACCATAATTTTAAGTGTGATTAGTAAAATTTGTATTTAATTTTTATGCGGTGTTTTGAAGAGAATTCTTGGGTAGAAATATCATGACCCTTTTTTAATGACTATTAGAGAATATTAGTTAGAGAGTTTATTGAAGTATAACTGTAACAGAGTTAGTTTGTTGAGAGTTTGTTAGTTGTTAGTGTAGTTCAGCTGTCTAGAGTAGCTCATCATTACGATGGCTATATAAACACCTGTACTCCTCTTTTGTATATATATATTTTTGGGTAAATACACTCTTCTTTTACAGCTACAATACCTGTTATGGTATCAGAGCCCCAACGCTCAACAGCGATTTCTTTTCCTGATTCTACTCAAAAACCCTAATCAACAAACACTCATCCAAAGCCTTCATTAATGGCAGATTCTTCTTCTTCTACTACAGAACCTTCAACTATACCATTTCTCTCTTTTCCATCTCTCCCATTCACAAATATTACTAATTTTGTATCGATTAAACTCAATGGATCCAACTATCTTTTGTGGAAAGATCAATTTGAAGATATTCTCATCACAACTGATTTGCTTGATTATGTTGAAGGCACCATTAAAGAACCTCCGAGATTCATCTCTGTTAATGGTGCACAACAAATTAATCCAGATTATACTTCTTGGAGAAAGATTGATCGTTTCTTGATGAGTTGTTTGAAAGCAACTCTTACAGAATCAGTTGTTGCCCAAGTTCTTGGAGCTTCTACTTCTGCGGAGATTTGGTCAAATTTATCCACAGTTCACCTTCAACAATCTTATGCAAAGAAGAATCTCCTTCGAAATCAACTACAAAATATCAAGAAAGGTACTGATTCGATTTCAGATTATCTACAACGAGTCAAATCAATTTCTGATCCTCTTACCTCAATCAACCTCAAACTTGATGATGATGAACTCATTATGCACACATTAAACGGACTAGATAAAGAATATGAAAACCTTTCTGTCTTGATTGAAAATCGAACAACAAAACTCTCTTTTGCTGAAGTCAAGTCATGGCTCCTTAATCATGAACAGAGATTGTTACGACAAAATCAGTATTCTAATCCCATTCTTGATCCACACAACAATCTGGCATTTGCCACAAATACCACTCCCAATCGTTTTTCTTACCCCAAACCTCACCAAAACCGATTCAACAACTCAAAATTCACCAAGACTTTTCAAAATAACAATACCAGATCATCTTCATTTCCACAAAACCACCAAAACAATTCCCATTCTGTTGAAAAATGTCAGATCTGTAAGAAAATTGGTCACACAGCTGACAGATGTTTTTTTCGATATAAACCTTCACGCAATTGTGGCCAAAATCTCAATCAAGCCTTTACCGGAATCAATCTCGATTCATCTGCTATTGAAGACCTTCAACCAGCTCAAGCTTATCAAGCCTCTCAATCAATATATGATCAATCTCCTATTGAGTGGTTACCTGACACTGGTGCTTCTAGTCACATGATTGCTGACCCCTCACTGCTCCAACAAACACAAGCATACAAGGGAAAAGAGAAAGTTATTGTAGGTGATGGTACTCAAATTCCTATTACTCATAAAGGTACTTCAGTACTTTCTACTTCTGACTCCTCTTTTACATTGCACAATGTCTTATGTGTTCCTAGCATCAAGAAAAATCTGCTATCTGTTGCAAGGTTCACTACTGATAACAATTGTTCTTTTGAATTTTTTCCATGGGGGTATGTCATAAAGGAGATAAGTACAGGGCGCCCTCTTCTTGAAGGCAAGGTTCATGGAAATCTTTATCCAATTGTTGCTCCAAGACCTCAGTCTCAATTACCATCTCAGTCAATGCTTCAACCACAACCTTTCTCTACTTCCTTTCTTGCTGTTACTGCCTCATCTGCACCAACGCTTGGGTCATCCATCATCTCGTATAGCTCGAATTTTGACTTCAAATAAACTGATTCGATGTTCAACAAATTCAGCTCGTTCCACTTTATGCTCACCATGTCAAATGGGCAAAAGCAAACGGTTACCCTTTTCTACTGTTCATAGAGAAACAACTCATCCCTTAGAATTAGTTCATTGTGACATTTGGGGACCCTCTCCTGTTGTCTCTTCTTCTGGTTTTCGATATTACATTTTGTTTGTTGATGACTATTCAAGATTTCATTGGATCTATCCACTGAAACTTAGAACTGATTCTTTGAGTTGTTTCCAACATTTTAAGGCTGTTAATGAAAATTTGCTCTCTGCTTCTATTAAAAGTTTTCAGTGTGATGGTGCTAGAGAACTTTCTATGGGTGTTTTTAAGACTTTCCTTGATACTAGTGGTATTACTTTGCGTTTGTCTTGTCCACACACTCCGCAACAAAATGGAATAGCTGAGCGAAAACACAGACATATTACTGAGATGGGTCTTACTCTCATGTTTCAAGCTTTTGTTCCTCAAATTTTCTGGTTTGAGGCATTTCTCACTGCTACCTATTTAATTAATAGGTTACCTAGTAGTGTTATTGGCTATACTTCACCCTTTCAAATTTTGTTTCACAAATCTCTGGACTATGCCTTTTTAAAAGTTTTCGAGTGTCGGTGTTTTCCTTACCTTGGTCCATATAGAAACAACAAACTTAGTCCCAAATCTATCCCTTGTATTTTTCTCGGATATAGCTCATATCACAAGGGCTATAAGTGCTATGAACCCAATACCAAGAAGATTTATATTTCGAGACATGTTATTTTTTATGAAACTCTATTTCCTTTTTCACCCTTGACCAGTGTTTCTTCTACACTTAGAGATACCACTGATTCCCCAACTCATACAAATACTGTTGTTCTTCCTATCCCACTGTTTCCTCCATCTCAACCTCTCTCTCATATCCCACTAGAAGATGTAGCTCCCAACTTACCATCCTCTTTACAGCTTGCCCCTGTCCAAACTATTGACCCTACTTTACCCTATTCTCCACCAATAGATCCAAATAATGGGCCAAATGCAGTACCACCTATTGTTTCTATGCCATTACAACCTATTGCCTCAACTACATTACCACCATCTCATTCTATGTGTACTAGAGCTAAGTCAGGTGTTGTTAGACCCAAATTATTTCAAGATTTCATCACCTTTTATGCTACTCAAGTGACTGAACCCAAATCTTTTAAGCAAGCCATTGGAGATCCACATTGGTGGCAAGCTATGAAAGAAGAATTTAGTTCTTTATAAAAGAATAATACTTGGTCTCTTGTTCCCTATACCACCTCTATGAATCTCTTGGGTTGTAAGTGGGTGTTCAAATTGAAGCAAAAAGCTGATGGTACTGTGGAGCGATATAAAGCTCGACTGGTTGCTAAGGGATTTCTACAACAGGATGGTATTGACTATAATGAAACTTTTAGTCCAGTTGTGAAGATTGTTACTATTAGAACTGTCTTGACTGTTGCAATAACTTGTAAGTGGCACATTAGGCAACTAGATGTCTCCAATGCTTTCTTACATGGCGATCTGAAGAAAAAAGTTTACATGGCTCAACCACCTGGGTTCATTGACAAGAGTAAACCCGATTATGTATGCCTTCTTCACAGATCCCTTTATGGCTTAAAACAAGCTCCTCGAGCTTGGTTTGAAAAATTTAGTGGATTTCTTGTTAAGTGTGGATTTAAAAGGAGTACTGCTGATAATTCCATGTTTGTTTGGAATACTCATAAGGGGATTATGGTTCTTCTTTTATATGTGGATGATATAATCCTTACTGGTACAAGTAGTTGTTTAATTCAACAATTGATTTCCACTCTTCAATCACAATTTGCAATGAAAGACTTGGGGGACCTGCATTATTTCTTAGGTATTGAGGCTAAATTCGCAAAAGACGATGCTTCTCTAGTACTCACGCAATCTAAATATACCGTGGACCTGCTCAAAAAGACTAACTTGCTGAATTGTAAACCAATTGACACTCCGGTCAAATTTGGTCCCAGATTATCAATTGTTGATGGAGACTTACTTTCAGATCCCAAGATGTATAGAAGTACTGTAGGTGCTCTACAATATCTTACAATAACACGACCAGATATCACGTTTGGTGTTAATTACGTCAGCCAGTTCATGCATCATCCAACAACTCAGCATTGGCAGGCGGTGAAACGTATTTTAAGATATTTGCGTGGTTCTCTGGGATATGGTGTTTCAATTAAACCTGGAAACCTCTCTTCCTTATCTTCTCTATCCGGCTATTCTGACGCTGACTGGGCTGGATGCCCAGATTCCAGGAGATCCACTTCAGGGTATTGTACCTTTTTAGGTCCAAATTTAATATCATGGAATTCTAGAAAACAACCTACTGTTTCTCGATCCACAGCAGAGGCTGAATATAAAGCAATAGCAAATGCTACAGCAGAACTCTTATGGTTATCCTACTTGCTATGAGAATTGGGATTTCCTCTTGCTCCATTCAGGTTGTTTAGAGCAACCCTTACGGGTAGGGTAAACCCGTATAAATGCGGTATATGGGAATGTTATGGGTAGGGTAAAAGGTCAGATTTAGACATCGCTAGTGTAAAAAATAACAAAGATAGAATTCCACTAGTTAGTTTTTTGTGGGTCCCGCTGCCTAAACGGAACATCATGTTCCGCGCAAGAAATAAAAAAAAATAAAATAAAAGGTAAAGCGGAACATCATGTTCCGCGGAAGCCTTTTCCTCCATTTCCTCTATTTCAACTTTGCCCCCCAAATTATTCCAACAGCTTTAAACGGCTCTATTTATTCAACGGCTATTTTTTTTTTTTTTTATAAATAGCAGGTTTAAACCCTATCTAGTATCTTCATTTCCATTTAGAATTTAATCTTCATTTCCATTTAGAATTTTATTCGAAACAGTCTCTACTCTCTAATATCTTCATTTAAATTATTATCAAATATTTTTTTTATAGCTGCAATATATATTAATTTTTTTACCAAAAATTATTATAAATTTTTATATTTGCATTAATATATTTTGTGATTATTTTACAATGGTTCGAGGTCAAAATATGTCTCAACACGACGATGAAGTATTATGCACCGCTTACGTAAATCAAACAAATGATGGTTTACGAGGAACTAATCGACCTAGCACATTATTTTGGGATGCGGTCGCCGAAGAATATAACACAACGACGGGTATCACAGAACGTCGGACGGGCGCCAGCCTACAAACCCGGTACAGCAAAATTTCGAGACACGTAATGTTATATGTTTCTAAATTGAAAGATGCATCGATGACAAATCGTGCTAGTGGGACTGTTAACACAGACCGGGTAAAATAACTTTTACCTTTTGTAATTTATTTTAAATATTATTTCTTGTAAATCAGTTGCTTGTGGAGTTAATAAAAATACATTGTCGTATTTTGTCAGGTTACTGCGGCTAATCTAGCATTCCAGCGAGAGAACAAGGGAAAATCATTTAATTTTGAATCTTGTTACCAAATTTTAAAAGAACTCCACAAATTTCAACTTTCCCAAACTTTTTTAGACTCCCCTCAATTTCATTTTGATTCACCAATGACGGGTGCGACAGAAACTGAAGGAAGTATGAATACTGGGTTTCACTAAGGAAATTCCAAAGATGGGGCAGAAGTTGATATAGAAAGGCCTTATCCGAGGCCACCTGGAAGGAAAGAGATGAAGCAACGAGCTAAAGGAAAAGCGAAGGCTACAAACATTGAGGTGAACTGAGAAATACTGAATAGTTGCTCTTCATTCAATGAATCATTTGAGCGATCATGTCAGGCTGATCGTGTACGTGACGAAGAGGCCCGTTTGGGGCTTAACCGTTCACTGCAACTTAAGGAGCGAAGTTTGGAGCTCAACGAACGCAGTATATTGGCTATGGAGAGGAAAGATATGCGTGAACAAATATTGCTTGATCAACAAATTATTAGCACTGACACCTCAAACATGAATTCAATCCAGAAGGAGTACCATGAATACCTCGTGCTTAATATAATCAACAAAGCACGGGGCCAATCAAACTTTCCAAACTATCCACCACACGGAGGTCAATCTGGATTTTAAAATTTCTATGCTTTTGAGTATGTAACATGTTATTTATTTTTATCATTTGATCTACTTTGTAATATGATTTTATGGGTTGTGAAATGAATTTGTTTCAAATTTTCATACATAAACATTAGTTCGGTACAATATTAACGATACAACATTAATAATAAAGATAACAACATAACAACATTAGAAAAGAAACATAAATTGTGTAAAATCACACACTGTTATTGGCAAACTTTTCCCAAACATGTTCAACGAGATCTGCACGTAGCCGTAAATGCTTCCTCTTGTCGTGCATGTGCATTGTCCTAGCCTCGATCGCATAATGTTGCTCGAGAGAGTTTCGAAACATAGGAACCGGGTCAGGCGGGAAGTCGTATTCCTCTCTCCAATCACAATCACGCCTCTCGTCTTCAACAATCATGTTGTGCATTACGATGCACGAATGCATAATAGATGACAATTTATCCTTGCTCCAGAGTTTTGCCGGCGTATGAACGAATGCGAACCTAAGTTGCAGGACACCAAACGCTCGTTCCACATCTTTTCTTGCCCCCTCTTGCACTTGAGCGAAAAGTTTTTCCTTCTGGTTGGTTGGCCTTTTAAAAGTTTGCACCAATGAAGCGTAAGGCGGATAAATGTCATCCGCTAAAAAATACCCCATATCATATACGTTGTTATTTATCTCAAACTGGATTAGTGGAGTCTCATCGCGGACAAGATCGGAGAAAACTCTTGATCTGTTCAATACATTAATATCATTACAACTACCCGGCATCCCGAAAAATGACCTCCATATCCAAAGGTCATGTGATGCTACCGCCTCTAGTATAATTTTCGGTGACTTTTTATGTCCAGTATATTGCCCATGCCATTCGGTTGGACAATTTTTCCACTCCCAATGCATGCAGTCTATGCTCCCCAGCATTCCGGGGAATCCACGCGCCGCATTTTGTTCGGTAAGCCTTTGCACATCGAGAGCGGTAGGCTTTCTGTTATACTCCGGGCCAAATATCCCCACAATGGCAAGGGATAATCGGACCAATGCCTTCTGGGTTGTCGATTCTCCGATACACAGGTACTCTCCATTTATATCAGCAGAAGACCCATATGCTAACATTCGCAGAGCAGAAACGATTTTTTGATGCGAGGACAGGCCAAGACGACCAAGTGCATCTGGTTTTTGTATGAACCAGGAGTCGTAACTACATACAGCATCATGAATACGTACATATAGGGCTCGATTCATTCTAAAACGTCGCCGGAAATGGTAGTCTTTGTATACCGATGCTTCACCAAAGTAGTCGGCGATTAGTCTATCATGGCCCACCTCTCTGGTCCGACATATCGTCCTCCTCGTTTGATCCTCATGGGAATCACAAACTATGTTATGAAGGGCCATATTTTGAATTTGTTGCATATGGCCCATAGCTATTTTCTTTTTCTTTTTGGCTATATTTGACTGGGCGATTTGCATGGCTTGTATTTCTTCGTATTCTTCCATCTCACTGTGGTATGACGTTTGATCAGTAAAGAGAATATGGTGCTCTTCTATTTATAATATGTTGTAATATGTTGATGAGCTAACAGGTTGTAATATTTATAATAGGTGGACGATGTAGGACGGAATATCTAGAGCGGAAGATGTAGGTCGGATCACATTAGGCGGATAATCTTGGCCGGAATATCTAGAGCGGAAGATGTAGCTCGGATCACATTTGGCGGATAATCTAGGGCGGAAGATCTAACTCGGATCATACTAAGCGGAAGAACAAGGGCGGAATAGCTAGGACGGTTTATGTGGTTAATTATACTGCTATAAATGTGAATGGCCAGATTGAGTGCTAATGAGCACAATGGCATCTTACGAAGATGTGATTGATGAGTTCTTGGCTGAAGCCTTGATAGATTCATTTCCACGCGGTCTTTTTGGTTGTGAGATTAGCCAAGTTAATGATCTACGAACCCCTTGGGAAATAATTGCCGACAAATATCATGAGTTGCTACCTAGGCATGATTATCAGAGCCCGCGTAACTTGATGGATCGATGGTTGGAAATTAAAGACGACATCGAGGAATTTGATAACATTTTCAATAGGGTTGAACAAGATATGCAACCATTGGATGAGGAAGACGATCCGTATGAGGAGGCGGTGAATTCATACATTCGCACGTTTGGTGAGAATTTTGAAGGCCTAATGACATGGTGTGCGTTGAGGAGAAATGCTTATTGGAAGGAGTTTTACTAGTTTTTCTTTAATCTCCTCTACATAGAGCAAGGGCAACTGCTATTCATGTTAATTTGAATCATTGCATGTTTATTAATATCTTGTTTATTGTTAAATTAAATGTAACGGAATTAATGGTTCAAAACACTATCTTCATTTTCATTTATATTTTTATTCTGAACAGTCTCTAAATTTATGAAATGAATTTGTGAAATGAAGATTCATATTGTGAAATGAATTTGCGTCAATCTTAACAATACAACATTAATAATAAAGATAACAACATAAATAACAACATTACAAAACATATTAATATTAATTATCGAAATCCCAATCTACATCATCCAAATTTACAGCATCAGACATGTCATAATTTTGCGTTGATGGACCAGGTTGGCTAGTATCTTCTTGGGCACCAATATCATCCATGTGCGGTCGATATACTGTGGTCGCAGGTCGGGGATCTTCTGTGGGGTTGTAAAAGGCCGAGGTTGTACCACTAAAGAAATTAGGCGGGGGAGCAGTTCGCTCGTGAGATACACCCAACTCTTGGAGCTTCCTTGTAGCTATATCCAACTCATGAGTCCAATAGTTATTAAGATGCATGGATGCACCTAGAGCGGTGGCTCTCGATGATTGCCAATAATCTGAGAATTCCCGACTAGTAAATAAGAGGTCATCGTATGTGGGCAATTCTTCATCGACCGCAATCCTGTCTGGCCGTGGAACCGGAATCAATATGGGTACACCTGCAGGACTGCAAAACGGTAGATCCCAAGTCATTTGGGGTAGAGTGGGATGTACCCGACCTATGGGAGTCTCATAAGCGCCAGGTGCCTGTGAAGGGACAGTCGGTATTTGGATGTGGTATGGCAGTGCGCTGGGACTTATGACATCCGTGTTGACTGCTCGATATAGGGGTGGCATTACAAGGCCTAGGGACACTTGCTTCCAGTAACGGTCATACATGGGTTGGGAAACAATAGATACGCTGGGGTCCATCTCGTCTAGGGGTGTGCACGGTTCGGGTTGGTTCGGTTCCACTATAGAACCAGAACCAGAACCAGAACCGAAATGGTTTGGTTCTCTGGTTTTGGAACCAAAACCGAACCGAAATATAGATAGAACCGAACCGAACCGAACCGAACCAATGGTTCTCGGTTTGGTTTGGGTCGGTTTTCGGTTCCAATTCATTTTTTTTATACAAGGGGTTTCAAATCTGAGACAAGGGGTTTCAAATCTGGGCATTTTGTTAAAACAAAAAAGAAGAAAAGCCAAATAAGATCTACAATAAAATTGTATGTTCATCATTCACCGTTATAATGAAATAAAAGAAATCAAGGTCATGATGCTATGAAGTATGAAAACGTTAAGATCTGTTGAAAAACTAATAAAAGCAAGATCACAAGAAAAGCATTGGTAAAAGAAAGTAAAAAAAAAAGTAACCTGTACAAATAGCGTGAACGAAACCCACATTAAACGAAAGTAAACGAAATCAGTAAAGGAAGAACCACATTAAACGAAATCAGTATACAAATAGCGTTTACTGAAATGAAATCAGTGCACTGGCCATAAAACGCTACTTGTACAAACCACAAAACGAAATCAGTGTATTGGTAAAAGAAAGTAAACGAAATCCACATTAAACGAGATCAGTAAACTAAAGTTAATGAAATGAAAGCTTACGATGTTGCCGGAGAAGACGAGTTATGTTGTTTCTACCGAATTCCGGAGATGACGAGAGAGAGAGAGAGAGAGAGAGAGAGACGAACCATACTGAGAGATGACAGCTTTTGTTGGTTCTAAAATGTTCCAATGAGAGAGAGACTAAAATGAAATGAACCCTGGGTTCTGAAATGTAAAGCTAAAGGACTAAAATGTCCGGGTCTTACTTCGGTTCTAGATACCGGTTTTCGGTTTGGGTTTTCGGTTCGGTTCGGTTCGGTTCGGTTTGGTTTACATACTAAACCGAGAATCGAACCGACTATATCGGTTCTTTTTTTTTTGGAACCAGAACCAACCCATAATTAAAAAAAAATCGAACCAACCCGAACCATAGAGGTCGGATTGGTTCGGTTCTTCGGGTTTACGGTTTTGATGCACAGTCCTAATCTCGTCAATAATAATTCCATGCCTATCATGGTGAAAGGGTATCCTCATCATTTGCGGCGGAGGGTCATTTGGTATGCAAATTTCACCGGTGATCTGTCGGCGGCATCGATCACCCAAGTAATATACCCCCCCATATTGAGGATCCATAAAAACACATCGTTTCAGCGATATGTACTTCGCATGTTGAACGTAGGCATGCATCTCCACAGTAGACCCCGAGTAAGGTAGCCAATTGATTGAACCTGGCGATCGCATTTCAATCTGACTCTGGGCTGTGGGAAAATTATATTGGATTGAGCCCTTTGTCTCCTTACGATTTAACCGATTTTCTTTCTTCCATCGATTAATCCTAGGCCAGCAGTCACCTGTATCTTCCCTCAATAAGGGACACCCCGCTGTATATATTCAAACCCGAAAAACTGCAATACAAAAATGATTATTATTAAACCATAAATTTTTGATTTAAAACATATAATATCACTTTTTTACACTTACCAATATGAGTTGCCAAAAACAATTCATAGAGTCTTACGCGACATCTTGACAAGAGATGGAGAGAGTAGTATATGCGCGCTAGAATTGCCGAACCCCAATCGAATGATCCCACAATCTCCAAATCCTCCAAAGCAGCCAACCAACCAATAGGAACGCTGTCTCTTGCGGTCGGAAAAAAAATATGTTCCACAAAAAAAAAAAAAAAAACCTAGCAATGTCTTCAGGGCCAACAATCACAGTATTTGACTTTATGGCCTCAAACCACTTATTTAAGCTCGACACTTTCACCCCACAGGAATCACTGCAATTTGGTTCAATGCCGGGAAAGTATCTATGTATAATGTCACCCCGTATTTGAGTTTTTTCGTCAAGTACAATCAAGTATTTTCTATCACTCATCGGTACCATAGGACCGCTTCCGATAGGAATACCTGCAAGATGGGAAGGATAACAATCAGTTATAAATTTAATTAATGTACTAATCAATGTTAATATTGAATTTATTTTTTATATGCAGAAACTAACCAGTCAAAATCGTAAAATCATAAGGAGTAATGGTCAGCTCCCCGGTTGGTAGTTGGAACGTGTTGGTTATGTCCCACCAACGCTCACCGAGCGCTTGTACCAATCCCCAACTTGTCTTGGGAATTTGAGCATCCAACAATTCTCCCCAACCGCTACGGTGTATAAACTGTATAACCTCAGGATATGTTTTTAAATATTTGTATGTGGCTCTAAGACTATGCCAATTGCCACGCATCTTTATTGAGTTGCCGTTTGTGGCCGTGTCCGGAGAAGGTTTAATGTGATCTCCGTCGTCCACTATACGCCTATAGTTCTCAAAAACTATAGGTCGCTCGGCAGTAGTAGTTTCGGCCTCTCGACTACCTTCTCCCATTTTTCGAGACTTTCTAGCGCCAACAGCCCGTCTAAATTTCTTTCCAATTTGTTCCATTATCAACACTGCAATTTAAGAAATCTTTACAAAAATAGAACATATTATTATTTTAAAAAAATAACAAAACAGATAATTTATTAAAAAACAGAACAAATAGATAATTTCTTAAATAATTTTTTTATAAACATTCACTATTTTTTTTATAAACATCCACTTAAATAGTTTCTTAAAAACATAAACATAAAAAAAACATAACCGAACCGAACAAAAACATTCATTTAAATAGGGTTGTTGACACAACAAAAATTAAACATAACAAGTAGATAACTTTACATGATAATTACCAAATAAATACGTCAGTTACAAATACACAACTAGAAATTATTTAAAAAACATAAAAGAAACAGATAATTTCTTAAATAATTTTGTATAAACATTCACTAATTTCATAAAAAAAATACACTTCAATAATTTCTTATAAACAGAATCGAAAAAAACATAACAGATAATTAAACATTGACTAAATAATTTATTATAAACATTCACTTAAATAATTTGTTATAAAAAGGACCGTACAAAAACCTAACAAATAATTAAACATTTACTAATTAATTTATTATAAACATTCACTTAAATAACAAATACAGAACAAATATACCAGACAAATACATAACAAATAATTTAATATTTACTAATTGTAATAAGATATTATTTAAGAAAAATAATTACTGATATTCTTTACATAAGGATTGCTCTAACTAAATAAATATACACACTACTAGTGTAAATTTACATGTGAAAAAAGACGAAAATTGCTACGCGCGGATAGTTAAAAGGGCAAAAATACAATAAGGCAACCGAAATAAGCCAAAACGACGCCGTTTTGGCTGGGAAAATTAAAACCTTGCTCGGAACATCATGTTCCGCCTAAGGTTCTTCCAATTTCGATTTTGCCCCCCAAATGTCTTAAGCCTTTTATGTTCTTCCCCCAAATTAATTACCTCAACTCCCACCTACATTTCAACTACTAAATTAAATCCAACAACCCTATCTAAATCAACCCACCGTAAATATTTTTTATCACTTCAAAAAAAACAACAGCAGCTTCGACCGACCTATACACAGGTAAATCCTCTGATTTTTTTTCCTTGTAAATTATTTATTTGTTCATTTTAATATTCTATTTAATTACTTAATTATTACTTAATATTATATTTATTTAGTTAGAGCAATCCTTATGTAAAGAATATCAGTAATTATTTTTCATAAATAATATCTTATTACAATTAGTAAATATTAAATTATTTGTTATGTATTTGTCTGGTATATTTGTTCTGTATTTGTTATTTAAGTGAATGTTTATAATAAATTAATTAGTAAATGTTTAATTATTTGTTAGGTTTTTGTACGGTCCTTTTTATAACAAATTATTTAAGTGAATGTTTATAATAAATTATTTAGTCAATGTTTAATTATCTGTTATGTTTTTTTCGATTCTGTTTATAAGAAATTATTGAAGTGTATTTTTTTTATGAAATTAGTGAATGTTTATACAAAATTATTTAAGAAATTATCTGTTTCTTTTATGTTTTTTAAATAATTTCTAGTTGTGTATTTGTAACTGACGTATTTATTTGGTAATTATCATGTAAAGTTATCTACTTGTTATGTTTAATTTTTGTTGTGTCAACAACCCTATTTAAATGAATGTTTTTGTTTGGTTCGGTTATGTTTTTTTTATGTTTATGTTTTTAAGAAACTATTTAAGTGGATGTTTATAAAAAAAATAGTGAATGTTTATAAAAAAATTATTTAAGAAATTATCTATTTGTTCTGTTTTTTAATAAATTATCTGTTTTGTTATTTTTTTAAAATAATAATATGTTCTATTTTTGTAAAGATTTCTTAAATTGCAGTGTT
The DNA here is from genome assembly GCA_949130495.1 of Sambucus nigra. Taxonomy (NCBI): domain Eukaryota; kingdom Viridiplantae; phylum Streptophyta; class Magnoliopsida; order Dipsacales; family Adoxaceae; genus Sambucus; species Sambucus nigra. The sequence goes on along the minus strand of OX422211.1, from coordinate 572,272,694 downwards.
GATAATGGAACAAATTGGAAAGAAATTTAGACGGGCTGTTGGCGCTAGAAAGTCTCGAAAAATGGGAGAAGGTAGTCGAGAGGCCGAAACTACTACTGCCGAGCGACCTATAGTTTTTGAGAACTATAGGCGTATAGTGGACGACGGAGATCACATTAAACCTTCTCCGGACACGGCCACAAACGGCAACTCAATAAAGATGCGTGGCAATTGGCATAGTCTTAGAGCCACATACAAATATTTAAAAACATATCCTGAGGTTATACAGTTTATACACCGTAGCGGTTGGGGAGAATTGTTGGATGCTCAAATTCCCAAGACAAGTTGGGGATTGGTACAAGCGCTCGGTGAGCGTTGGTGGGACATAACCAACACGTTCCAACTACCAACCGGGGAGCTGACCATTACTCCTTATGATTTTACGATTTTGACTGGTTAGTTTCTGCATATAAAAAATAAATTCAATATTAACATTGATTAGTACATTAATTAAATTTACAACTGATTGTTATCCTTCCCATCTTGCAGGTATTCCTATCGGAAGCGGTCCTATGGTACCGATGAGTGATAGAAAATACTTGATTGTACTTGACGAAAAAACTCAAATACGGGGTGACATTATACATAGATACTTTCCCGGCATTGAACCAAATTGCAGTGATTCCTGTGGGGTGAAAGTGTCGAGCTTAAATAAGTGGTTTGAGGCCATAAAGTCAAATACTGTGATTGTTGGCCCTGAAGACATTGCTAGGTTTTTTTTTTTTTTTTTGTGGAACATATTTTTTTTCCGACCGCAAGAGACAGCGTTCCTATTGGTTGGTTGGCTGCTTTGGAGGATTTGGAGATTGTGGGATCATTCGATTGGGGTTCGGCAATTCTAGCTCGCATATACTACTCTCTCCATCTCTTGTCAAGATGTCGCGTAGACTCTATGAATTGTTTTTGGCAACTCATATTGGTAAGTGTAAAAAAGTGATATTATATGTTTTAAATCAAAAATTTATGGTTTAATAATAATCATTTTTGTATTGCAGTTTTTCGGGTTTGAATATATACAGCGGGCGTGTCCCTTATTGAGGGAAGATACAGGTGACTGCTGGCCTAGGATTAATCGATGGAAGAAAGAAAATCGGTTAAATCGTAAGGAGACAAAGGGCTCAATCCAATATAATTTTCCCACAGCCCAGAGTCAGATTGAAATGCGATCGCCAGGTTCAATCAATTGGCTACCTTACTCGGGGTCTACTGTGGAGATGCATGCCTACGTTCAACATGCGAAGTACATATCGCTGAAACGATGCGTTCTTATGGATCCTCAATATGCGGGGGTATATTACTTGGGTGATCGATGCCGCCGACAGATCACCGGTGAAATTTGCATACCAAATAACCCTCCGCCGCAAATGATGAGGATACCCTTTCACCATGATAGGCATGGAATTATTATTAACGAGATGGACCCCAGCGTATCTATTGTTTCCCAACCCATGTATGACCGTTACTGGAAGCAAGTGTCCCTAGGCCTTGTAATGCCACCCCTATATCGAGCAGTCAACACGGATGTCATAAGTCCCAGCGCACTGCCATACCACATCCAAATACCGACTGTCCCTTCACAGGCACCTGGCGCTTATGAGACTCCCATAGGTCGGGTACATCCCACTCTACCCCAAATGACTTGGGATCTACCGTTTTGCAGTCCTGCAGGTGTACCCATATTGATTCCGGTTCCACGGCCAGACAGGATTGCGGTCGACGAAGAATTGCCCACATACGATGACCTCTTATTTACTAGTCGGGAATTCTCAGATTATTGGCAATCATCGAGAGCCACCGCTCTAGGTGCATCCATGCATCTTAATAACTATTGGACTCATGAGTTGGATATAGCTACAAGGAAGCTCCAAGAGTTGGGTGTATCTCACGAGCGAACTGCTCCCCCGCCTAATTTCTTTAGTGGTACAACCTCGGCCTTTTACAACCCCACAGAAGATCCCCGACCTGCGACCACAGTATATCGACCGCACATGGATGATATTGGTGCCTAAGAAGATACTAGCCAACCTGGTCCATCAACGCAAAATTATGACATGTCTGATGCTGTAAATTTGGATGATGTAGATTGGGATTTCGATAATTAATATTAATATGTTTTGTAATGTTGTTATTTATGTTGTTATCTTTATTATTAATGTTGTATTGTTAAGATTGACGCAAATTCATTTCACAATATGAATCTTCATTTCACAAATTCATTTCATAAATTTAGAGACTGTTCAGAATAAAAATATAAATGAAAATGAAGATAGTGTTTTGAACCATTAATTCCGTTACATTTAATTTAACAATAAACAAGATATTAATAAACATGCAATGATTCAAATTAACATGAATAGCAGTTGCCCTTGCTCTATGTAGAGGAGATTAAAGAAAAACTAGTAAAACTCCTTCCAATAAGCATTTCTCCTCAACGCACACCATGTCATTAGGCCTTCAAAATTCTCACCAAACGTGCGAATGTATGAATTCACCGCCTCCTCATACGGATCGTCTTCCTCATCCAATGGTTGCATATCTTGTTCAACCCTATTGAAAATGTTATCAAATTCCTCGATGTCGTCTTTAATTTCCAACCATCGATCCATCAAGTTACGCGGGCTCTGATAATCATGCCTAGGTAGCAACTCATGATATTTGTCGGCAATTATTTCCCAAGGGGTTCGTAGATCATTAACTTGGCTAATCTCACAACCAAAAAGACCGCGTGGAAATGAATCTATCAAGGCTTCAGCCAAGAACTCATCAATCACATCTTCGTAAGATGCCATTGTGCTCATTAGCACTCAATCTGGCCATTCACATTTATAGCAGTATAATTAACCACATAAACCGTCCTAGCTATTCCGCCCTTGTTCTTCCGCTTAGTATGATCCGAGTTAGATCTTCCGCCCTAGATTATCCGCCAAATGTGATCCGAGCTACATCTTCCGCTCTAGATATTCCGGCCAAGATTATCCGCCTAATGTGATCCGACCTACATCTTCCGCTCTAGATATTCCGTCCTACATCGTCCACCTATTATAAATATTACAACCTGTTAGCTCATCAACATATTACAACATATTATAAATAGAAGAGCACCATATTCTCTTTACTGATCAAACGTCATACCACAGTGAGATGGAAGAATACGAAGAAATACAAGCCATGCAAATCGCCCAGTCAAATATAGCCAAAAAGAAAAAGAAAATAGCTATGGGCCATATGCAACAAATTCAAAATATGGCCCTTCATAACATAGTTTGTGATTCCCATGAGGATCAAACGAGGAGGACGATATGTCGGACCAGAGAGGTGGGCCATGATAGACTAATCGCCGACTACTTTGGTGAAGCATCGGTATACAAAGACTACCATTTCCGGCGACGTTTTAGAATGAATCAAGCCCTATATGTACGTATTCATGATGCTGTATGTAGTTACGACTCCTGGTTCATACAAAAACCAGATGCACTTGGTCGTCTTGGCCTGTCCTCGCATCAAAAAATCGTTTCTGCTCTGCGAATGTTAGCATATGGGTCTTCTGCTGATATAAATGGAGAGTACCTGTGTATCGGAGAATCGACAACCCAGAAGGCATTGGTCCGATTATCCCTTGCCATTGTGGGGATATTTGGCCCGGAGTATAACAGAAAGCCTACCGCTCTCGATGTGCAAAGGCTTACCGAACAAAATGCGGCGCGTGGATTCCCCGGAATGCTGGGGAGCATAGACTGCATGCATTGGGAGTGGAAAAATTGTCCAACCGAATGGCATGGGCAATATACTGGACATAAAAAGTCACCGAAAATTATACTAGAGGCGGTAGCATCACATGACCTTTGGATATGGAGGTCATTTTTCGGGATGCCGGGTAGTTGTAATGATATTAATGTATTGAACAGATCAAGAGTTTTCTCCGATCTTGTCCGCGATGAGACTCCACTAATCCAGTTTGAGATAAATAACAACGTATATGATATGGGGTATTTTTTAGCGGATGACATTTATCCGCCTTACGCTTCATTGGTGCAAACTTTTAAAAGGCCAACCAACCAGAAGGAAAAACTTTTCGCTCAAGTGCAAGAGGGGGCAAGAAAAGATGTGGAACGAGCGTTTGGTGTCCTGCAACTTAGGTTCGCATTCGTTCATACGCCGGCAAAACTCTGGAGCAAGGATAAATTGTCATCTATTATGCATTCGTGCATCGTAATGCACAACATGATTGTTGAAGACGAGAGGCGTGATTGTGATTGGAGAGAGGAATACGACTTCCCGCCTGACCCGGTTCCTATGTTTCGAAACTCTCTCGAGCAACATTATGCGATCGAGGCTAGGACAATGCACATGCACGACAAGAGGAAGCATTTACGGCTACGTGCAGATCTCGTTGAACATGTTTGGGAAAAGTTTGCCAATAACAGTGTGTGATTTTACACAATTTATGTTTCTTTTCTAATGTTGTTATGTTGTTATCTTTATTATTAATGTTGTATCGTTAATATTGTACCGAACTAATGTTTATGTATGAAAATTTGAAACAAATTCATTTCACAACCCATAAAATCATATTACAAAGTAGATCAAATGATAAAAATAAATAACATGTTACATACTCAAAAGCATAGAAATTTTAAAATCCAGATTGACCTCCGTGTGGTGGATAGTTTGGAAAGTTTGATTGGCCCCGTGCTTTGTTGATTATATTAAGCACGAGGTATTCATGGTACTCCTTCTGGATTGAATTCATGTTTGAGGTGTCAGTGCTAATAATTTGTTGATCAAGCAATATTTGTTCACGCATATCTTTCCTCTCCATAGCCAATATACTGCGTTCGTTGAGCTCCAAACTTCGCTCCTTAAGTTGCAGTGAACGGTTAAGCCCCAAACGGGCCTCTTCGTCACGTACACGATCAGCCTGACATGATCGCTCAAATGATTCATTGAATGAAGAGCAACTATTCAGTATTTCTCAGTTCACCTCAATGTTTGTAGCCTTCGCTTTTCCTTTAGCCCGTTGCTTCATCTCTTTCCTTCCAGGTGGCCTCGGATAAGGCCTTTCTATATCAACTTCTGCCCCATCTTTGGAATTTCCTTGGTGAAACCCAGTATTCATACTTCCTTCAGTTTCTGTCGCACCCGTCATTGGCGAATCAAAATGAAATTGAGGGGAGTCTAAAAAAGTTTGGGAAAGTTGAAATTTGTGGAGTTCTTTTAAAATTTGGTAACAAGATTCAAAATTAAATGATTTTCCCTTGTTCTCTCGCTGGAATGCTAGATTAGCCGCAGTAACCTGACAAAATACGACAATGTATTTTTATTAACTCCACAAGCAACTGATTTACAAGAAATAATATTTAAAATAAATTACAAAAGGTAAAAGTTATTTTACCCAGTCTGTGTTAACAGTCCCACTAGCACGATTTGTCATCGATGCATCTTTCAATTTAGAAACATATAACATTACGTGTCTCGAAATTTTGCTGTATCGAGTTTGTAGGCTGGCGCCCGTCCGACGTTCTGTGATACCCGTCGTTGTGTTATATTCTTCGGCGACCGCATCCCAAAATAATGTGCTAGGTCGATTAATTCCTCGTAAACCATCATTTGTTTGATTTACATAAGCGGTGCATAATACTTCATCGTCGTGTTGAGACATATTTTGACCTCGAACCATTGTAAAATAATCACAAAATATATTAATGCAAATATAAAAAATTTATAATAATTTTTGGTAAAAAAATTAATATATATTGCAGCTATAAAAAAAATATTTGATAATAATTTAAATGAAGATATTAGAGAGTAGAGACTGTTTCGAATAAAATTCTAAATGGAAATGAAGATTAAATTCTAAATGGAAATGAAGATACTAGATAGGGTTAAAACCTGCTATTTATAAAATAAAATAAAAAATAGCCGTTGAATAAATAGAGCCGTTTAAAGCTGTTGGAATAATTTGGGGGGCAAAGTTGAAATAGAGGAAATGGAGGAAAAGGCTTCTGCGGAACATGATGTTCCGCTTTACCTTTTATTTTATTTTTTTTTATTTCTTGCGCGGAACATGATGTTCCGTTTAGGCAGCGGGACCCACAAAAAACTAACTAGTGGAATTCTATCTTTGTTATTTTTTACACTAGCGATGTCTAAATCTGACCTTTTACCCTACCCATAACATTCCCATATACCGCATTTATACGGGTTTACCCTACCCGTAAGGGTTGCTCTTAATAACCCCCGGTGTGTTTTATCTCAAAAGAAGTCACGAGCAGCGAGTACCCACTTACTTTACTACAATATCATTAGAGGTGGACACAAAATGTCTTACACTAACAAACAAATCGTATCATAATATATGGATGAAGTCAGTCTAGTAAGGGGGTATCCAAGTAGATATTAACAAACATTTTTTACCAATTGGTCCTAAAATATATATATTTTTTATCTTATATGGTGGAGGGAAAGAGAGGAAGAAAGACAAGACCTGGCGGATGGAATGAGCGGTAGAGATGCGATCAATAGAGGAGAGGTCGATGATCGGAAATTCCGCAGCTTTCGTCATTTCTTTACTCGCCAGCTTGCGCTGCCCCTCTTATTTATTTATTTATTGGATGTGTATTGTTAATCTTTCTCACCTGCATATGTGCACTTGTAAAGGTTTTTTTTAATTACTCTTTTCACCTCTTCCAACTTTGATCCCTTCCCAATAGTATATAAGTAGCTTGGAAAATATGATCGTAAAATATTATTTTTTGAAAGAAAAATTTTATTTGTACAGAGAATTCGTACATAATTATTTTTACAGACTAATATATTGTGTCTGTATTGATCCGTATCTTGAGTGGACCCAAGACACGGATCAATATGAACACGACACGTAAGTCTGTACAAACGATTATGTACAAATCTTCTCTACGTATAGAACTACTCTTCTTGAAAACTCTAAGCATGTTGAAAATGGATAGGAGTGTGACTTTTATTTATCTTAAATATGTCTTGAAGCACCCTCAATTATTTCTTAGACGATTTACGTTTTTTTTCTTTGCGCATACCGAATAAAGTATTATTATCTTACTCATCATCCCTCATTTGTGTCACTTTTAAATTCATATTGAATTGAAAACATCAAACAAATTAAAGTAAAGAGGGAAAGGGTTGTATATGTACCCAGTGTGGCAGAGCGAGGATTGTGAGTGAGTGTGTGCGAAATTGTTTGACGTACCCGAGAGTTTAGGGAAGGGAGCTTTTTTCCGGTTATTTTTACTATTTCGGGCATAAATCTAGTACTAAAGAAAATTTCAACAAAAAAATCATGCATTAATATTAATTTTCAACACTTAAAACCATTATCAAAATATCATATGATAAGTTGAATGATATCTTCAATGTCAATATCATCCAAGACATTTATTTCGATATATATGCCATCAAACAATCATTTATCATATCATCATCCAATCTATTACAGAATTAATGGACTAATAACAGAATTAATGAACTAATAAATGGACTAATAACTAGACTAATAACATGATTAATGGACTAATAATAAAAAATGGACTAATAACAAAACTAATGGACTAATAACATAATTAATGGACTAATAAATGGACTAATAACAAAAAAAATGGACTAATAACGTAATTAATGGACCACTAGAAATTAATATAATGAATGGACTAATAATCTAACAAAAAATGGACTAATAAATCTTAAGATGCTCAAAAATCTAAATAACATAAATAAGGTTTTAGTTTTATCTATAGCTGGGTCAAAAATGGTTTAACCCATTGATGTTGAAAATTTATAGTCGTTCAAAAAAAGGAGTAATAAATCTTAAATTAAAATGGACTAATAACCCATTTATGTTGTGTCTAAAAAGGGACTTACCTATAGTTTGTTTTGTTCTTGAATAGCATGGGGAAGAAAATGGCTTTGGTTAGGTTGGGAAAAATAAGGTCGCTAAGTTTTATAGGAATTGACTTAAGTTTCAGAAATTACCACTTTTAACCTCAATGTTTAAGTTATTACACATAGGTATATATATATATTGTAGAGGGGGCTTGAAGGTAATTCTGAGATTAGGAATAATTCCCTAATTGGCAATAGTGTTGATTAAGCAACCGAGGCAACTCAAGCGTGGCAACTCAGCGAGGCAGCTTGGTGTGACAACTCATACTTTAGCTTGTTGTATTAGTCATATCATATTTCTGTTTATGATGAGTGTAAATTATAACAGTTGTAATGTTGTAACGAAAATAATAAATGAGTTTTAGCGTGAGGTCAAACGGTACTCACGAGAGATCAGGCTTGGCACGGCCTGGGAAAGCATTCATGCTCTATCGAATGACGTCGCCGTGGGAACTTTAGAGGGACTTGGTTTGGAGGATTGAGAAGTAAGCCATCGTTGGGGGGTGTCCTGACCATCTTAGATACAACTGGTAAAACACCGAAGGACCCTGACCGTGGAACCTCAGGCGGAGCAGCTTGGAGTTCCATCGGGCGTTGAGTTATGAACCAAACAGCCCTCTACTTAATGTCACATCTATTGTAGGTGATGTCACTAGCCAGCTAAACAATGTCAGACTTGCACTTGAGTAAACCACCGTGGTATTTGGGGCTATCAGGCAGTTGGTGAGCCACCTCTGCGACAATAGCCCCCTGACACACAGTGGTTGGGCAAAAGGCATGTCTTGGTATTTAATGTTTATGACGTGGAGACAACTAGTGCATCAGGCATTTAATGTTGTGACATAAAGTATGAGGGATGCCTTTCATAGTCTTTAATGACTGAGTTGTCTCGGGGGTGGGGGGGGGGGCTATTTAAGGACCCCAACCACCTTTGAGGAGGGCATCGATCTTTTTTAGAGTTGAGGAGTTATTGCTAGAAAAAATACACATCATAGAGAGTTATTGCAAACCAGAGGGTTTACCCACTCACCATTGTTATTTATTACGAAGCTTTTAATACTTGACAGATATTCTTGAGGGTATTTGGTGTGTTTCTACCTGCCTGCCAAGGTGTATCTAGGGTGCTTCCTTCTCGCTCCCTCTAGCTAAGTTACTTCTAAAGTTCTTTACTATCTCCTGAGTTATACACGAGAGATTTGTGAGTTTAAACTGTCTTATCTTCATTGGGTTTGTGTTTGTATGTCCTATCATTAATCCAAGGTTTTCACTAATTAACTTATTATTACCATACTCAAAAGAGGTTACGCCTCCATCTTATCTAAAGTACCCTCTTATATTTGGCGACTCTGCTGGGGAGGCATTCTTCTAAGAAAGGAGTATGGGGCAAGATAATGCTAATCGAAGGCTCAACTTTGATGACATCTAACATAATGAAGAACAAGCTGGGATAAGAACTAGAGACCCTAAAGTATGGGGTTCCTCGAGTAGAGGTACCTCCGGTTCCGGTGATGTCAGGAGTTCCGATGATGTCAGGAGTTCCGGAGGTGACACAAGCCTCCACGAGTGCGGGGTTGGGACCCACTCAGGTCGCGCTCCTCATGAGCAAGTTTTATGAGTTTTTGCAAACTTAAGTAGCTTCAACTATGCTGGGAGGATTGGAGGTTAATGCCTTCGTAACGCCAGGGGTAGCTCCAACGACCCCGCTAGGCGCAGGTGTTGCGGGAACGGTCCCAGCAAGCATACCCTCTGTTGTGAATCCAACAGTGGGAACCTCAAGAGTTTCAACGGCCCTCGCTGTGACGTTTGTGCCAGCTGCAACGGGCACCCAGCCCATAGTGCCATCGGTTGTTGCCCCAGTGGCATCACCCATGGAGAAAATGAGAAAGGAGATGCAAAAAGAGATGTTGAAGTTCATGCAAGCCTTCTCGTAGTCTGCTGGCGAGGTAGCTTCGGTTTATAATGACTTTCGAATACCCTATCCTCAGGAATACAACGATGAGCCCTATCCAAAGGACTATATTCCTCCTATTTTTGAAAAATACACAGGAAATGGTGAGAACCCGAAGGAGTATATTAAGCGTTTTGTTGAACATTTGGGGGCACATTGTAATAATAAAAGGCTTAGGTTGAGGGAGTTTTCTAAATCCTTGACCGATAAAGCATATACCTAGTATTCCCATTTGGCTCCCAACAGTGTTTCTACATGGGAAGAGATGCACGTGTTGTTTGTCCAAAAGTTCTTTCTGGCAGAAGATGAGTTTACTTTGACCCAACTGGGTAGGGAGAAGCAACGACCTGGGTAAGAAGTGGTGGCTTATGTTCGAAAATTTAGAGAAAGGTCCCTCGACGTGAGGGAGGAGACCAAAGAATCCAAGTTATTGTAGATCTGCGCTGAGGGATTGCTTCCTGAGTACATCTGCCATCTTATCAATGAGACGCGCAATGGGACTTTTACGGCGTTCTTAAAAGCGACGAGAAATATCTCCTTAGTGGTGCGGCCAAATCCGGGGGTGGTGCCCATGATGTTTAGGCAGCCGATGTAACCCGTAGGGGGGAGGTCTTAGCCCCCACGGGTAGGGTACACCGAAGGGGGAGATAGGGGTAAAGCACCGAAGAAAGATAACAAGAGGAAGTTCGGAAGAGACAGGGAAGACCTACCACCATTACCTTGTACAGTGCAAGAAGTTGTCAGATATTACAACGCAATGGTCCAAGGTGGAACGGTCTATGAACCAAAAGACATTCCCGTTAAGGAACTCGATGCGGTAATAAAGGCGGATCCTAAGTACTGCCAGGTTCATCGGAGGATCCAATATCCAACAGAAAGTTATTTCACACTGAGAATATTTATTGACAAGTACGTGAGGGAAGGGACGTTGCAAATCCCTCCGCAGAACGTCAATAATAACCCACTACCAGCACATGGGGCCAATAACGTGGTGGCCTGTGATGAAAAGGCGGAGAGAAAAGAAAGAGAGGAGTACGAGGAAGATTTGGAGATCTGTACTAAGGGAATGGCTAATGTAGTATTGGCCTACGATGAAGCAATCGCCAAATACGTGGAGGACGTGTACGGCGTTGAAGGTGAGGAAGCAGATCCGGGCCTAGAGTACAGTGCAGTCTCAAAATCCCCAAAGTTCACCTGGTTCTTCGAATAGGTAGGGATACCGAAGGAGAGCAGGTTAGAAATAACTCAGGCAATACTTGATATTGCAAGGAAATACGTAGTCCCTTCGCTGAAATGGAAGGGACCCATAGCCAGGCTGGTAAGGAGGTTCCTGTCAGAAGTGACCTTCAGTGATGCCGATAGGGCTGTGAGATTCCCTCATAACAGGCCATTGTATGTGACGGCCAACATCAATAGGGTTAGTTTTGCAAGAACTCTCATGGATAGGGGAGCTTCCATCAATATTATGCCAATTAACTCCTTTCATGCAGCTAATATTCCAAAAGAAAGGTTGGTTCCCATGCCCTTAGTAATTTTGGGGTACGATAACCAATCTTCCAAATCCATTGGGTATGTTAATATTGGGATTGTGATGGGAAATTTGAGTTCCCATATCAAGTTCCACGTGATAGAGAGTGCAACTTCTTATCATTTGTTAATAGGAAGGGTGTGGATGCACAATCAAGGGCTAGTTCCTTCTACGTACCACTAATGCGCTAAGATAAACATCAAGGGGACAGAGGTGACCATTAGGGCCACGAAGAGGCCCTTCGCTGTCGAGGAAGCTCACCTGGTAAACGCGGCATTTTACACTGAGTTGGAGGAGGATGTCCGAGTCCTAACAAGAAGAATGGAGGGAGCATGAGTTCCCTCAATCAGAGAAAGGATGGGGCCCTTGAACGAGCAGAGTAAAGAGGTTGTAAGCAGCGTAAGAGCAATGACCGAAGAAGCTCATCAGGTGGCCCCTCGACCCCAAAGCATCTCTAAGCAGCTCAAAGACAGGATGAGGCCCAGAATGGATCTGATGGAGCATGAGGTCTAATGATAAAGCGTGCTGAGCCGGTTCTCAAGAAAAAGAGTGGTCGAGGCTTCTATGGAGAAGAAAAGGAAGACAATCACCGCTACCAGCAGACAATGCAAGAAAGTCATTACCGAAGAAGGAAAGGTGGTGTATCAATTGTAACGGTGTGTGCGGACGGTCGAGGAAGCTGATGATGAGGTTGACCCGATATATAAATACTTTTTGGTGGATCAACAAGGACAATGCATGGTGATAGACAATTCCATCATACATGAATTTATGGAGGAAGTTATCGAGGAACCTGATTACATGGCAGATCAGCCGAAACCCCAGGCACAAGAGTTGGAGCAGCTGAACCTACAGAAGGAAGGGGAAGACCCGAGGCCCATCTTCATCTCGAAGGATCTCAATAAAGAGAGACGGGGGGGCTTGGTTGAGTTGATTCAGGAGTTTATAGACGTCTTCACGTGGAAGTACACGGTGATGGAGGGGCTAGATGAGGAAGTGAGCTGCCACTAGTTAAACGTAATGCCTTCAGATATTCCAGTGAAATAGGCAACGAGAACGTACAAGCCTGAGCTGGATTTAAAGATCAATACTAACGGCAGGGTTCATCATAGCGATACAGCACCCGCTCTGTTTATCCAGCATTGTCGCAGTGGGAAAGAAAGATAAAAATCAAATAAGAATCTGTGTGGATTTTAAAGATTTGAATAGAGCTTGTACCAAAGATGAGTTCCCTCTGCCCTCCATCGATAGCCTGATAGATGCAACGGCTGGTCATGAGATGTATAGCTTCATGGATGGGTATGTAGGGTACAACCAGATCAAGATGGACCCCTCGGATGCAGAGAAAACAACATTCCTCAGAACCCCGTTAGGCAACTTCATGTACAGGGTGATGCCGTTCGGACTCAAGAATGCTGGGGCGACTTACCAGAGAACAATGATGGCAATTTTCCATGACTTCTTTCATAAGTTTGTGGAATTTTCTGTGGATGATTTGGTCATCAAGTCAAGAAAGGAGGAGTCCCATCTAAGCGATTTGAGGAAGGTGTTTTCCCGTTGCAGGAAGTTTAAATTAAGAATAAATCCACTGAAGTGTGTTTTCGGAGTAACTAGTGGAAAGTTCCTAGGCTTCGTGGTTAATCAACAAGGGGTGCAGATGGACCAGGATAAGCAGCGGGCGATCTTAGAAATGCCATGTCCAAGAACGGCGAAGGAGCTGAAGAGTTTCCTCGGTAAAGTCTCCTACCTTAGGAGATTCGTGCCTGGGTTGGTCGAGGTAGCACATCCGTTGATGCAGCTGTTACGAAAGAACACGAAGTTCAAATGGGAGGTGACTCACCATGAGTCTCTCGATAGGCTGAAGAAATTGCTCGTTTCACCACAGACTATGGTTCTCCCAAAGGCAGGAATATCGTTGCACTTGTACCTCACGTCCACCATAAGGTCCGTGGGAGCTTTGCTGGCATAAGAGATCGAGGGGTAAGAACGACCAGTTTTCTACCTCAGCAAGGTCATCCATGGGCCAGAAGTTAGATACAGTAGCTTAGAAAGGCATTATTTGGCCTTAGTCTTTGTAGCACAAAAACTTAGACATTATATGCTGTCTTTTACAATTCATATTGTAACTAGATGTGATCCCATTAAGTATCTGCTTACAAGAACTATATTGATTGGCAGGGCAGCTAGATGGTTCCTTATCCTCTCCGAATATGACTTGAAGTGCGTGGTTCCTCGCGCAATCAAAAGCTAGTCGTACGCCGATCTGTTGGCTATTTTCCCTTCAGGAACATTTGAGCCACCCAAAGAAAGTATCCCAGGAGACGACTTGCAGGCCAATCACCTAGATGCAACAGATGAGGAATGGGCAATGCAGTTCGATGGATCCTCAGCGGAGAAGAAAGGAGGAGCAGGGGTTATTCTTTCAAAAGGAATGGAGGAGATTTACCTTTCCTATAAATTAGATTTCCTTTGTTCCAACAACGAGGCAGAATATGAAGCATTGGTGTTAGGATTGTTAGAGGCTCTTCGAAGAGGGATTCACTCACTTTACATCAAAGGGGATTCTAACTTGGTGGTTCAGCAAGTGAATGGAGAGTATGCATTGAAGCATATAAGTCTGGCACCATACAGAACAATCATACAAAGACTCCTTTGCCAGTTCCATCGGACCAAGATCAAGAGGCAACCCAGAACGATGAACCGTTACCCAGACGCATATGCCACCATTTCCCAAAAGATGATCATGAGGAACGATATAACTACCGTCGTGATTCAACGGAGAACATCTCCTTCAATGGTACAGTTAATTTTACTGATAGAGGAGGACGCGGACTGGAGGGGAGAGATTAGGATGAAACTGGAGTCTGATGAGGGAACCATGGGGCTCAGAGAATTGGCCCAGTACAGTACTTTACAAACTAGGGAAACCTTTACTTCAGAAATGCGGGAGGATGGCTGTCAAGGTGCATCGGCCCAGAAGAAGTAGGGTAAAGATTTAAGAAAACACACGAAGACCACTGCGAAACGACTGAGATACCCCTTTACAGGAGAATTCAAAGGGAGGGATATTTCTGGCCCTGTATGAAGCAGGATGCAGCCGAGTTACAATGAAGGTGCGATAAATGCCAATTTTTCTTCGAAGCAGCCGAATGTCATTTCGTGGAGGCTCAGGCTGACTGGAGACAACCCTATATTGACTTCATTAAGGATGGAGTTTTCCCAACGGAGAAAATGGATGCGATGGGACTCCGGTGAAGGGCCCCGAGATTTTACGTTCAGGGGGCAGCTTTATCGAAGGGGATACTTCAACAGGTCGTTGCGTTGCATTACGAAGGAAGAGGCATCTGAGGTTCTTAAACAGGCGCACGATCCAGCTCATATAGGAGGGGCCAAGTTATATGACCAGTTGATGACTCTAGGATACTACTGGCCAACGATGGAGAAAGATTCGGCTGAGTTCGTTCGAAAGTGCAAGGCTTGCCAACTTCATGGAAATATGATCCATGCCCCGTTAGTGGACTTACACTCCCTAGCGACGCCTTATCCTTTTCATACTTGGGCATTCGATCTAGTAGGGGCAATACACCCTTCTTCGAGGGGGAAGATATGGATATTAGTGGCAACGGAGTGTTTCAAAGTGGGCTAAGACGATACCACTGAGAAGGGAAACGGCGGGAGTAGTGAGTAACTTCATCAAATAATACATCATTTGTCATTTCAGGATCCCAAAGGTTATCCTTTCGGACAATGGAACCCCTTTCGTCAATTCGGAAGTAACGATGCTCACAGATAAATACTCCATTGTCCATCACACTTCGACGGTGGCATACCCAAAGGGAAACGGTCAAGCCGAAATGACTAACAAAACTTTGGTCAATATTTGGGCCAAAACGATGGAGGATTTCCCAGGATCGTGGGATGACAAGATACCAGTTGTTTTATGGGCCTATCGAACGACTAAGAGGAAGCTTAGAGGGTATACACCGTTCTTTCTGATTTATGGGGCCGAGGCGATTCTCCCTGTGGAGTAAGAAGTTCCCTCGGCTCGATATGCTTTGCGAAGTAGCATGCTCCCTCAGAATAGACATGTGCAGTTGGAATCGTTGGATGAACACAGAGACAATGCGATGCAACACTTTTAAATGTACACGAGATAACTCTCCAGGGCGTATGATAACTTAGTGAGACCAAGGAAGTTCGTAGAGGGAGATCTTGTATTGAAGGCAGTAGTGAAACATATTCGGGGGCTTCCTCTTCCTAAGTTTGCAGCAAATTGGGAGGGACTTTCATCGTAAAAGAGGCCCATGACTCAGGTTATTGCTTAATTTAAAAAATGGAACAAGATAAACCATTCAAGATTAACAATAAGTGGTTGAAAGTTTATCATGTATAGGCAGATATGTTTGACCACTGATGTAGTTGGCTGTTGTTATAAATACACAAGTTCTTTCTTACGATGAGTATTGTAGACACCCCATTATGTTACCCCCTAACTCTCCTTAGGTCCTTAGTACCTCCCTTCATCACTACAAACCCAGGTTATACCCCGATTACTGACCTATAAACCATCAGGCACTCCCAGGCTCTGTTTGACTAAAAAGTCAAACTCTTCAGCTCGACCAAGGCTGAATGAATCTTCGAAGGGCACTGAAATCCCTTTCTAACGGTCCGTCCCACGCATGATTCTGACTTACCATGCGGACGAACGATCCGTTTGCGTTCGAAACTTAATTTAGAGGCCACCGGGCGCTCTCGGACTCTGTTTGACCTAAGTCAACTCTTCAGCTCGACCGAGACTGAATGAATCTTTGAAGGGCACTGAAACCCCTTTCCAATGGTCTGCTCTATGCGCGATTCTGACTTACCATGCGAACGAACGATCCGTTTGACTCTAAGAGGTCACTGAATGCTTCCAGGGCCCGGTTGACCAAAGTCAACTCCCCAAACCGGGTCAAACTCTTTGGAATGTCGAAGTATATCTCCTAACCTTTACAACGGTCTGCCTCGTGCGCGATTCGGACTTACCATGCGGACGAACGATCCATTTTCGTCTGAACGATTCCCTGTCCAATGGACCGACAAACCCTTCCGAGCCATATTTGACCCAAAATCAGCTCCTGAATCGGGGAACGGTCCAAGGGACTTTCAAAGGTCTCTGAATTACCTTTCCAACGGTCCGCCCCTACGTGATTCTGACCAACGGTTTGCCCTCGGTAGCCAATTTTCCGAAAATGCCTCAAACACACTGCCAAATGACAGGTTCCAGACCCTGCCTATCGGCAGGTGCCGATAGGCAGGACTAGGTCTATGACGATCGACAGTGACCTGGGCCTATAAAAGGAGTCCTTCACCTCATTTGCAAAGGGAGCCCGGATCTGATAAAAATCGCTCTCAGCGAATCCCAAAAACCTCTCTCGAAGACAGCGCGATTTCAACATCCAAATCCCTTTCTAACTTCCACTTTTCATCATCCTTTTCATCAAACTTGGTGAATTAAACACTCTTCATCATCATCCAAGTGCAAGGTCTTCTCTCCAACATTCAAGATCAAGCTCAAGATCTTCAAGAAGGTCCAACTTTCTCAACTTTCTCTTCAAATTCTCTTAAATTCGCAATAACTTGTTTTATTACTTAGCACTTTTATTATCGCATCTCGCACATCCTAATATACTTTTTATTTAGTATTATTGCACATATATTATTTTCAAATAAATAAAACCCAAAAAATAAGAAAATTAGGGTTTGCTCATAAATTCCAAATAGGGATTCTCATACTTTCCTCACACTTTTCTCACAACTAAAACATTTTTTCTACACACACACACACTCACAAATAAGAGATCCCCCATTTGGATTTATGGGATAAACCCCACCCCTCGTTTTGTATGCGAACTACGTGGACTTTGATGCCTTTATAGGCTACGTAGGCATCTCGGGTTAAAACCCAAGACTCGAGTCCTATTCTCACTTTCTCTCTCATTTTCTATCTTCTATAAATCCAATTTTCTTATATTCTATATACTGTTCTTAGTGACATATCACTCCATATGCGTTATCGTTCCATTATAACGATCAACGTAAGTGTAATCGCTCAAATCTTATTTTCTAATATTATTTTTATACCTTCCTACGGATGACTCGCTTTATCTATTTCATGATACAAGTCGAGGATTCATATCTCCACTATATATATACACATGCACACATATCACGGGGAAAATAAAAAAAGGAAAATAGCAAACATCCATGAGAGACCGAAAGGGCGGAATGGGTGCCTAACACCTTCCCATTTCGTAACTTAGCCTCTGAACCCTTCTCCAATCATTTTGGTTTCGTATGCACCAGTATGTCTTTGGATGCCGTCCTTCGGGATGGCTTCCCTTTTTTCTTTTGTCTATTTTGAGTAAAATAGACTGGCGACTCTAAATCTCTCTACATTTTTACAGCTCATCTCAAACGACGTCGGTCGAAGCGCTCCCGAGAGGGACACGCGGGACCCGATGATCCTCCTTCACGCCCCCGCCCGCGGCAAGGATCGGGGAGGACCACAGTGGCGACTCTGCTGGGGATATGTATGTTTTTAGGGCTTGACACTATTTACATGGATGTTATATTTGTTTATATTTCCCCTATATCTGCATGTTCCCCTTTTCCATGTGTATCCTATGCTTATGCTTCTGTTCACACGCTTGTAAAAAATTCTCCATGTACACTTCACACCACGTGCACCTAGGATCACATATATCCACATGTTGCACGCATCACCCATCCATACTTGGTGTACATTTGGTACTTGTACTTTGCTCCCTGTTTGGCATAATCAAGAAAAGCATTCTCATCATAAGATACTAATAAGAGAATCATGCATGATTCATACGACATCACCAAAGAGCATTATTATTGACCAAATTTTCCCCAGTAACTAGAGGGTCACTTCGTTATGGGCGCTGGTCCGATAGGGCACAGTTAGCCTAAGTGATATGACTCTCACCTTCCATTGGCCAAGTACCTTCGACGTATATCGAACGGTTCCCCCGCATCGTACTGCTTGACCGAAGTCATGACGGGAGGTATATCGTAGGGAATTCGTTCACGTACGCCGAGTACATCGAATTCTCTCTCACACGTACCGTCCCCACGAGGTATATAGTGAGGCAATTCACGTACACTCAGGTATATCAAATGGCTTGTCCACACGTACCGATTGCTCGCAAGAGCAAGACGTATATCGTGGAAGTCATGCCAAAGGGGGGAACCCATTCCGATTCACCCAACGAACTGTATATCCGCATATAGGTGTCAATACTAGGACACGCACTTTAGATTGTCGATTTCAACCCGAAACTCTGTCGAAATTTCGGATCGGCCTGCTGCCCAAATTTTCACGCATTTTTAAAACGGGACCCTGTTCGTGAGCCTGGTTACAAGTCCAACCGTTGCTTCGAATATATTAAAAACCTCACTTTTCCAGGATCAGGTCCCGTCCGGCATTGCATTTAGGAGAATTAAATACAAGTGAGAACATAATAATCGTAATAATCATGATGAGTTCCGTCTCCAAAGACATTTCTCCCTTCTTTATTAAAAATCCAAAAATAGTTTCTTCTCTTTTTCTAAAAAATAAATCATATTCTACGCCTTCTCAGGTTAATCGTAAGCCCTTGGCCTGGCTTCCTATTGGCTTCGGTCTTCAGTCAAATCACCCCGGAGTTTTGTCCGTTCCTCTACTACTTCTTTCGAGTCTGGAATCCATCCACTTTCCATGGAGAATACAGATCAAGTACCAGTCATACAACCGGATCTAACGGCAGTCCTGGCTGAGCTCGTGTCCAAGATTGACAACCTCCAAACTGAGGTCCGAGAGATGAAACGAAACTAGGTTCCTATTCCTCAAGAGCCCGAGGCCCTATTCCCTCGTGCTATGGGTCCACCCGAGCCTATCTGGGTTCTCGAAGAATATCAGCACGCTCCACGTGCCCCTCCTGTCAATGGGCCGCCGCCTGCCCAGCTTTCGATGCCAAATATGCCCAGCCCATGGCTAACCTGCCTATGGTCGTTGATCCAAAAGAGGAGGAGTTGAATAAAGTCAAAGAGGATCTCAAGATGCTCACAAAGAAGTTCGACCAAGTCAGAATCTCTGGGAATTACATAGACTACACCCACATGTCTCCTTATCCTAAAGCGAGGTTACTCGAGAAGTTCAAGATGCCAAATATTGAGAAGTTCAAAGGTAGTGGACCCCCGCTTGTTCATCTTCGTAGTTATCATCGTTCCATGACTCTACTAGGGGCTTCTGAAGAAGTGATGGCCCAATTATTTCATCAAACTTTGAAGGATAGTGCCCTCCGATATTTTTTATCTCTCGAGGAATCCAGAATCCATAGCTGGAAGGATGTAGCCCAATAATTCATGTCGCAGTACAAATACAACGAAGAGGTTGAGGTTACCCGTCGTGATTTGAAGCTGCTCAAACAGAACCCTGGGGAATCAGTCAGTAACTTCATAACCCGGTGGAGGGAGCAAGCAGCTACCATGACCAATCGGCCATCTGAGGAAGAACAGATCAACATAGTGAAGAAGAACTTCTTGCCCCATGCCCGAGCGATGATGGGAGGACAATACTATCCCCATTTTCGAGCTCTCAGAGAAGCGAGAGTAAAAATTGAGGAAATCCTTGTTAAAACAGAGGTTGAACCGAAGAAGGTGTCCGGACAGTTCACCCCTATAAAGTATGACAAGCCTGCCAGTGCTACAGTCTCAACCATCAACAACATCTCTCAACCAACCACATCATGGGTACCAGAAAGCCGCCCTGCCCCCATTCGAAGGGAATACACTTAGCTCCATGCTCCCCTCTCCAAAGTTTACTAAGCCCTGTTAAGCCGAAGCCTCATTAAACCCTTGGATCCCCGTCAATTGCTAAATCCACTCCCAAGAAACTTCAAGGCCGATGCTCATTGCGCCTTTCACCAAACTGCTGGCCATACCACCGACAAATGCTTTCACCTCCAAAACATAATCCAAGATCTCATTGACCGGGATACCATCGCCCCACCAGCCAATCCTAAGCCAAACACTACTCACAATCCACTCCCAAATCATGCCAATACCATCTTCTTAGAAGAAAACCCATATTTCGATCCCTTAACTCAAATCACACCCGTATACTCTCCTAAACCTCTTCAAATTTGCCCATATTTCCTCTTACACCCTACTAGCCTCGCTGATCAGGCACTGCCACTCCTTACCAGAGCATGAATCACTGTCCGTACCCGTTTTGAAAATGGAAGTATGGAATTGTCAAAGGTGTTAAACCAACTCCTAGAGTTCGGGCTGAAATTGCCCTCACAGATGGTCATCGATTGCCAGAGGTTCATTACACTATTCTTAGAAGCACGAAAATGGGCCCGAGATTCAGATAAGTGGGTGGTACCAAATGATGAAGTCATCCTAGATGATGTTGTCCAGATTATGGCAAAATTATTCGGGTAAACCAACAGCATTTGTAGTATCACCGGGTTACTTAACACTTTGAAGCTACAAGGGCGCTTTGACCCTTCAACTATACATATCCCCACAGAATGGGAAGACCTGTATGAAGAAGCCATTGAAGTTGTGGAATGCATTGACTTTACATGGAAAGATAGAATTGTTGCCACCGGATGGGGGGAAGAATTCGAAGATTCGAGTGAAGAACAAGCTTCGGGAAGAACTGGCCCAGTAGCCGACATATGTAGGATGATATCATTTGAAGAACTCCTCGAAAAAATAAACAGGGTGCCATAACGACCGAGATTGACGAGGAAATGGGATTCATGTTCTTCCCTTCTTCAGTAAATCACATTACCAGATCAAGGAGACATTACCAGGTTCCAAGCTCACTACCAGCAAATGACAAAGGGAAGGGCGTTGAAAACCTTCCTATGCCAGAGATGACCATCGAGGAGAGCAAGATCTTCGATCAACTGAAGAAAACTCAAGCTAACATCACTCTATGGGGGCTTTTCATATCTTCCCAGCTGCACAAAATGCTTTAATCAAGATGTTCACTGGACCCACAGTTCCTCCTTCTATCACACCAGAAGAAGCGGTAAA
Organism: Sambucus nigra; assembly: GCA_949130495.1. Lineage (NCBI taxonomy): Eukaryota > Viridiplantae > Streptophyta > Magnoliopsida > Dipsacales > Adoxaceae > Sambucus > Sambucus nigra. The sequence goes on along the minus strand of OX422211.1, from coordinate 572,251,173 downwards.
TCTGGTCGGATCCTTGACCTCTTCCCGAATGCTATCATTTTTTGAAGAAGAAATCCCTAGAATTGGGCCAAATCACAATCATGCACTCAACATCTCCGTACAAGTTGTGGGGAAGGCCGTGCCACTCTCTCTTATCGATAACGGATCCGCCTTGAATGTCTACCCACTGATAACCTTCAAGTATTTAGGCCTGAAAGAAAGTGACCTCGCTCCAACCTTCGCCGTTGTACGTGTCTACGATAATACCCGTCGGGAGGTGATGGGATCCATAAAACTTGTAATAGGGGTTGGCCCTATAAAACTTGTCGTTGAATTCCAAGTCATAGGCATCCCAGCTTGTTTCAACCTGTTTCTCGGACGACCCTGGATCCATAGTATCAAGGGTATGTCTTTCTTACTCCATCAGAAATTGAAGTTCTTCGCCGACGGGCGAGTCATCACCATTTTGGGCAATGACGAAAATATCGAGGGTGCAAGCACCAGCAGTACAATACTTGAAATACAGCACGGGTCAAATGATATGCTCTTATCAGGATTCCGAGTTGAGCCACTCCTACTCCTAGCAGGGGACGATTTCAAAGAAAGCGTTTATCCAGAATATGACCCTTATGGCAATGTCAATGTGATTCAGATGTTCAGAAACATACACTTCATGCCCGGATTGGGGCTAGGGTAAAGGCAACAAGGGATACTTGAGCCTATTGAACTGAAGAAAGCTTTCCCTTCTTGTGGCTTGGGGTATCAACCATCAGAACAAGAGCCCAGAATGATCCACCAGTCTCGACCAAAGAGAGGATTAGACTGCATCCAAATTATCCCAAGAGACTCCTTGAATGGATGATTCATCAAAGAAGGCGAAGATTTCCCCTTTTGCGATTTTCCAGAACCATGGCATGACCACACAGATAAGAATATGAAGCCTGGAATGGAGATCTTTTTCCAAGATAGCTACCCATGGGCCAAAAGTTTCTAACATCGAGTATAACCGCTCATCAAAGATACCGAAAAGACTGAGGAAAGTGATTCCGAAGATTCCTTCAACTTACAGACACTGGGGCTGGCACTCTGCATGGTTCATTCAGGCACTGCATCAATGGATCCATCCCATCTGATTAAAGCTGTTGATACACCCCTCCTCAACTGGCATGTTGCGCCAGTTCTACCTCTTGAAATCTCCCCTAACCCCAATGTTTACCCTATTTCTTCTTCTGTTGTCTATCCTTGTTCAAATGTAATCGAGACCTCTTTTGATAAGGTTCTCAATGCTGTTTTTCCTATTAATGAAATAAACGAAGATTTTGAGTATCTTCATGTGCCTTATATTAATTGTTTAGATTCTAATTAAACTTTTGATGATGATGATTTTGCAAATAAATAATTCTTAACTGATCTAAATAAGGTTAATAATAAACAACATACCGCGTTCAAGCTAATGAAGAAGAGACTGTTGTTATTAATCTCGGTTCTAGTAGCCAACTGCGCGAGATTAGGATAGGGGCCACCCTTGACGAGTATGAGCACGCACAACTCGAAGAATTGCTAAAGGAATTCGTGGATGTCTTCGCATGGTCCTGTGATGATATGCCTGGCATTGATCCTGAAATAGCTCATCACGAGATCCCCACTCTCCCAGATTACAAGTCGGTTAAACAAAAATTAAGAAAGCTCTGCACCGAATGGTCGCTCAAGGTCAAAGAAGAGGTGGTCAAACAGTTGAACGCGGGCTTCATTCGTGTGATCGAATATCCCACATGGCTAGCCAACATAGTACATGTGCCGAAATCAGGAGGGGAGGTTCGAATGTGTGTAGACTACCGAGATTTAAACAAAGCTTCTCCAAATGATGACTATCCGCTACCCAATATCGACATGATCGTGGACAACACATCCAGTCATGCTCTCAAGTCATTCGTCAATGGATTTTCCAGATACAACCAAATCAAGATGCACCCAGACCACTAAGAAAAAACCGCATTCATCACCCCATGGGGAACCTTTTGCTACACCGTTATGCCATTTGGTCTGAAGAATGCTGGGGCTACCTACCAAAGGGTTGCCACAACCATCCTGCGCGATCTAATTCACAAAGAAATCGAGGTTTATGTGGATGATATGATCATCAAGTCCAAAACTAGAGAAGGTCATGTTCCCGCTCTCCGAAAGTTCTTCGAACGACTGCGACGGTATCAGATGAGACTCAATCCACATAAATGTGTCTTCGACGTTATAAAGGGAAAACTCTAGGGATTCATGGTCAGTGAGAAGGGGATAGAAGCAGATCCTGCAAAGCTGAAGGCCATACTTGATATGCTACCACCCCGAACAGAGAAAGAAGTCCGAGGTTTTCTTGGGAAATTGTAATATATCAGCCGGTTCATCAGCCAGCTAACCTCCATCTGTGAACTGATCTTCAAGGTCCTCCTAAAGGATTCAACCAAGGTTTGGAACGAGGCCTATTAAGAAGCTTTTGACCGAATCAAACAATATCTGACCCAACCTCCAGTGCTCATGCCACCACAGTATGGTCTCCCTTTGCTCTTATACCTAACCATAATCGACACTGCAGCTGGGGCTTTACTAGCCCAATACCTTGAAGACTCTCACAAAGAAAGAACCATCTATTACGCTAGTCGCAAATTAGCCGGGTACTAGGTCAACTACACTGCTTTGGAATAGGCGTGTGTCTCACTTATCTGGGTCACCTAAAAGTTGCGACACTACATGCTCTCCTTCCCCATGAAACTTGTATCCCGAATAGATCCCATCAAATACCTGCTTGAGAAACCCACCTTATCCAGTCGAATGGCCCGATGGTTGATGCTCCTAACCGAGTTCGATATCGTGTATGTCACGCAGAAAGCCATTAAAGGAAGAGCCATCTCTGACTACCTCGCTGATTACCCCGTAGAAGAAGCAAATGTCTGGATCTCCAAATTCCCAGATGAAAATATCCTCTACACCGCTCAAGACCACCTTCGATGGCAATTGTTCTTTGACGGCGCTGCCAACAAAAAGGGATATGGAATTAGGATACTTCTGATCGCCCCAGATGACTCCCACACTCCCATCGCCATCAAATTGGATTTCCCTTGCACCAACAACATGACGGAATACGAGGCATGCACAATAGGCCTCAAAGTTGCTCTCAAGAAAGGTATTCAATACCTTGATGTCTACAGGGATTCTGCCCTCATCATCGGTCAAGTGCTCAGAAAGTGGAAAGTCAAGGACGAAAAGCTCCAACCCTTTCGTGCCCACTTAGAAGAGTTAGTCTCCCGATTCTGAGATATCACCTTCCATTACCTACCTCGAGCAAAGAATAACCTAGCCGATGCTCTCGCTACCTTGGCCTCCATGGTCGACATGCCCGAAGGAATAACAATGACCCCCTTCCTAGTTCAAAATCAAGACAAACCAACCCACTGCTACTATATTGAGCTTGTCTCCACCGAAGATCCCGAACTAGTCGATTGCTCGTACTAGGTACTATGATATCTGGTGCCTCCTCAAACATGGTAGGTATACCGAGGGTTCTAACAAGAAAGACCGAACAACCCTTCGAAGACTGGCCGCCCAGTACATCATCTGTCATAAAGCTTTACTCAAGAGGAACTTCGATGGAACTCATCTACACTGTATCGCAGGGGCTGAGATTGAGAAGATAATGCAGAAGATCCACAGCGGGGAATGCGTGCCCCACACGAACGGTCACATGCTTGCCAAGAATATCATCCGACAGGGCTGCTACTGGATCAACATGGCCCAAGATTGCATCACCTATGTTCGAAGATGCCTCAAATGCCAACAGTTCTCCAATCTTCAACACTTGCCTCCGCGAGAATTATACAACATGACCTCTCCCTGACCGTTCTCCACCTGGGGTGTCGACATCATAGGGAAGGTTACACCAAAGGCTTCAAACGGACATGAATTCATCTTATTTGCCATTGATTACTTCACTAAATGGGTCGACGCTGAGTCATACGCAGTATTGAATGCCAAGAAAGTGGCCAAATTCTTCAAGAAAAATATCATCTGCCGATATGGGGTCCCGCACGAGTTAGTGTCAGATAACGGGTTGCACTTCGAAGCAGAAGTCACAGAAGTAGTCAACGAGTATGGGATTCAGAGACACAAATCTTTTCCCTACCGACCTCAGACCAATGGTGCAGTTTAAGCCGCCAATAAGAACCTCTCAATAAGATGATCGAAAGCTGTAGGGATTGGGCCGATCGGATCCCGTACTCCCTTTGGAGATATCGAACCTCGATCCGAACCTCTACTGGGGCTACCACTTACTCTCTGGTCTACGGCATGGAAGCAGTCCTACCTGTGGAGCTGGAAATACCCTCGCTACGCGTCATGCTCGAAAGCAAAGTTAGCGAAGAAGACTGGTGCCAAAGCTGTCTCGACGAGCTGACCCTCCTAGATAAAAGGAGATTGAATGCTCTTTACCACATACAGGGGTACCATCGCCGAATAACGCGATCATTCAACAAGAGAGTCAAAGACCGCGGTGTTCGGGAAGGGGATTTAGCCCTCAAGGAGATAATAGAACCCATCTGGGACCCCAGAGGGAAATTCAAGCCCAATTGGAGCGGCCCCTACACTGTGAAGAAAATCTTATCCGGCGGTGCCGCCATGCTCACTGACCTAGATGGGGAGGAGATGGCTCGTCCAGTCAACCAGGACCGTCTCAAGAAATTCTACCCCTAGTCTGGAATCTCGGCGCGCTACGACTCTTCTCATCTCCCTTCTATTCTAACTAAAAAAAAACTCTCTTTATTTCCCTCTACCCAGAACTACGTGGGGGTGATCCTCTGCAAAAAAAACATTTTTTAAGAAAAAAAAAAAATTCAAAATCCCCAGTGTAAGGACAAATTTCCAATCGAGTCATTTGTTATATTGGCTATATTCCGTTGGACAAAACAATTTTGGGTCATTCTGCATCAAACATCATTCAACCTAAAGATTCAAGCATCGCATCCAAAGTTCACGCGTCATCAATATGCATGCCATGCTAGTTATCCTAAAAAGGTATATGACCAAAATAAATTTTATGTGTTGGAGTATTTTGTCTAATCAAGAAAATTTCATATAGGAAAATGTTCGTAAATAAGTAATTTTCATAAAGAAAAATCTTTGAAATAAATTTGAACAAATTTGTGCAAAAATTAAAATCTCGTTCGAAGTTTATCTAGGTCGTTTGAACGACCTGGATCTAACGACTTTCCCCAGCCTATACTGGAACTTCGTTAGAAGTTCGTTAGAAAGGTCGTTCGAACGACCTCGTTTGAACGAGGTTTCTAACGACCTTTCTAATTCAAAACTGGAACTTCGTCAGATAACTCGTTCGAACGAGAAGTCGTTCGAACGAGTTCTGTCAGGTCTGATTTTTTAAACTTATTTTTTAAGCAGTTTTTTCCCATAACTGTTTTTGTCCACTACTTTTTCAGTTATTTTATATGGACGAAAATCAGTTTCAAAGGCTAAGGAAGTTCATTATTCTCTTGAGAGATATTTACATAACTTCCCACTTTTTGGTAAAAATGATCTCTAACACTTTTATCATCTTTTGAAACAAAACCCCTTCAATCAAATTCACATTCAACAAGCAAGTTTACGGTGGATCTCTGCATTCAAGCTTTGAGGAGACGGTGGGTTTGGGCTTCGGTGGATACCGCGACACGAGGAGTGTCGAGCAACGCGTTGGAGCTTCGCGTACTATAAATTCAGAGGTCGAGGACGGCATAAGCAAGTCTTGAGTGAGTCAATGTCTGTAAGTCTTTTGAGTCTCTTGTAAAACCTATTTTTGTAGTGGATTTTGTCTAGGCCCAGCCGTCCGAGATTTTTCCCATTTGGGTTTTCCTCGTACATCGGCGTGTTGTGGTTGGGATTTTTGTATTTCACTTTATTAAATCACCTAGATGTATGCTTAGGATAAAATGAATAAAATTGGAATAATTTTATCTTAATTAGTCAAGTCATCAATCGCATTGCATCAATTGAAATTTGTTCTTGCGAACTTGTGAATCAACTTTTAAATTGAAATTGAAATTATCACTTTATAGCTATTATTAAAATTGGATTGTGTGTGTGTATTCTACGAATTAGACTAGGATCATATAACCTTGCAACTTCAAATTGGTATCAGAGCTTGTTTCTAAAAGTTATTTAGATGAATCCTGGAGGTTATATGGATAGTTTTTTGTCGAATAGACTACCTTTGTTTGATGGAACTAATTATACCTATTGGAAAGCTCGTATGAAATCCGCTCTTAATTCAATTGATGAACATGTTTGGGTTACTGTTGAAAGAGGATGGTCCCCTCCTACTATGGTTGTTAATGATGAACGTATTTTGACTCCTGTTGAACAGTGGTGTGATGAAGAACTAAAATGGTGTAACTTTAACTCTAAAGGATTAAATGCCTTATTTGGTGTCGTGTCTCCCGATGAATTTCGTCTTATAATGACGTGCGAAACGTCAAAGGAAACTTGGAACATTCTCCAAGTTACTCATGAAGGAACTAGTGTTGTTAAAGCATCAAAACTTCAAAATTTAACTACACAATTTGAAACGATCACCATGAAAGAAACTGAAATATTTGATGAATTTTATGCTCGTTTATCAGACATAGTTAACTCTTGCTTTAACTTAGGTGAAAAAATACCTGAAAATCGTGTTGTTAAGAAAATATTTAGATGTCTTCCTAAGCGATTCATTCCTAAAGTCATTGTTCTTAATTCTTTAGGAAACCTAAATACTTTAAAACTTGAAGAACTTGTTGGTGATCTGCAAACTTATGAACTAGATATGTTTCCTAAAGATAACAAAGGCAAAGATAAAGGAGTTGCTTTAAAAGTTAAGAAAGTCGATGTGTCTGATTCTGATGAGTCTGACTTTGATCCTGATGATATAGCCTTATTTGCTAAAAAATTTAAAAAAATTCTCAAGTTTAAAAAACAAAACTCTAAATTTGAAAAACCTAAATTTGAGAATAAAAACAAAGGAGGAAATAAAAAATTCACTAATCAGGATCCAAAGAAGTTTAATAAAGACAACTTTAAAAAGGATGATTCGGAGAGATGCTTTGAATGTGAGGGACATGGTCATAGAGCTTTCGAGTGCCCTACAAAACTTAAAAGACAAGGCAAAGAAAAAGCTGTTTACAATGCTACTCTAAGTGATAGTGATAATGAGTCTGAAGACTCTAACCCATCTAGAAATAACTTCACTGCCTTTATGGCGAGCCATGCTAGTAATTCGAGTGTGTCATACCTTAATGTTGGCAATTCCGAACAAAATCTTGAGGTTGTTTCTACTCATTCTACTAGTAGTGATGAAAAAGAGAGTGATAGTGATATAGATGAGAGTGAACTACAATCTGCTTATTCCGAACTCTACAATGAATCTCTTCGCATTCAAAAAGTTAACAAAAGATTAACCTTTAAAGTCTTAACTTTAGAAAAAGAGTTGAAAGGCCTGAAGGAGAAGGAGGCTTTAGTTAGTCAACTCGAGGCAATTAAGATATCTCTTTCTGAAAAGCTTATCGTGATTGGTAAAGAAAAATGTGACTCAATTATCTCCTTGGAAGGTGTTAACAAAGATCTTAATGAGTCTTTAGAAATTAGAACATCTCTAGAAGCTAAAATAGCCCAACTTGAAAAAGATCTCGAGTCCTCTCGTGAAGTTAAAGTCACACTCGAGGATAATTCAGGAAGAATGGGAAAATTGTTTCTAGGTCTTGTTTTAGGATATAAGGAGAAAGGTTATCAAGAGAGAAAGGGTACAGGATATGAAGAAGGAAATTCTTCAAAAGTCAAAACCGAACCTGTTGCTAAGTTTGTTACAAAATCTAAAGTTCCTAAAATAAATCCTTCTAAGCAACCATTAAAAGCCAGCCCAAAGCAACCCTATGTATGCTCATATTGTCACAAACGGGGTCATCTTAAAGATTTTTGCTACAAACTTGGAAAGAACCCTCAATTCACAAATTCAAAACAACCCTATAGCTCCTTAGCTAATCTTAAGAGTCAAGTCGAGTATCTAGTCAATACTTCTAAAAGTCTAATGGAAGAGTTTATTAGGTTTTCTAAAGTCCAAGGAAATAATTCTAATTATAAGACTAGAGCCAATCAAGGAAAGAAAACAACTTAAGATTGGGTTAAGAAAAATCAAACCAAGAAAGCTTTTGTTTCTCATGTTGCACTAAAGGCTCAAAATACCTCTCAATGGTACTTTGATAGTGGTTGTTCAAGACATATGACTGGTGATAAATCTCTATTTACCACTCTCGAAAACTATAAAGATGGTAAAGTAACTTTTGGGGATGGTAGCAAGTCTCAAATCAAGGGTAGAGGATATATTGAAATCTCCGGATTTCCTAAACTTGAAAATGTTCTTTATGTTGATGGTCTCAAGGCTAATTTGATAAGTATTAGCCAACCATGTGATGAAAATCTTGATGTGAAATTTAGTCGATCGGAATGCACCGTTTATGATCAGTCAGGTGAATCTATTTTACAAGGTGTTAGAACTAGTGACAATTGCTATGGAATCATTCCTAAATCATCTTTAGTTTGCAATAATGCGAAAGTCTCATATACCGATCTTTGGCATCAAAGATTAGGTCATGTAAACTTTAGAGATCTTGACAGACTAGTGAGAAAAGAGCTAGTTCGAGGCCTTACCGCCACTAGGAAAGCCAACGTCCACCATTTGCGGATCGTGTCAATTTGGAAAACAAATTAAAAGTCCTCATAAGAAGTTAAACTCTATAACAACATCTCGTGTCTTAGAATTGATACACATGGACCTTATGGGTCCTACTCGTACCGAGAGCATAGGAGGAAAAAGATACATCTTAGTTATGGTGGATGATTTCTCGAGATACTCTATTGTAGGCTTTCTAAGAGAAATATCTGAAACAGTTGATTTTCTTACTGTTAAATGTAGAGCTCTTCAAAATTTACACGGTGTTACCATAAACCGCTTTAGGTGTGATAATGGAACCGAATTTAAGGAATCCGGTGTGAATGCCTTCTGTGATGAAATAGGAATAAAACATGAATTCTCGGCCGTTCGAACACCTCAACAAAATGGTATAGTTGAACGAAAAAATCGAACGATCCAAGAAATGGCAAGATCTATGCTCCTAGGAAGAAATGTGCCCCATAGATTTTGGGCCGAAGCGGTTAACACTGCATGTCACACAGTAAATAGAGTTTATTTGTGTCCTAACACTAACAAAACTCCTTATGAATTGTGGATGGGTAAGAAACCTAATTTGTCCTATTTTATAGTGTTTGGAAGTCCATGCTATATTCTTCGAGATAGAGAACTTCTTGGAAAATTTGACTAAAGGAGTGATGAAGGTATTTTCCTAGGATATTCTCAAAATAGTAGAGCCTTTAGAGTTTTTAACTTAAGTAACTCTAAAGTAATGGAATCCATTAATGTTGTCATAAAAGATGATGCTCCGGCCACATCAATTGATAATGAGGAAGATTTGTCATGTGAGTGATGTTGTGTCAAATGTTGAAAGTATTGAATCTCAAAATGATTTGGTTGTTCCAACTACCAAGGAAAATGAAGCTACTCCTTGGGTGCGTAAAAGTCATGACACTTCAAAAATTATAGGAGATACCGAGGTAGGTGTCAAGATTAAGGCGCAATTAGAAAATGAAGTTACCTATCTTTGCTATACTTCTAAAATTGAACCTAAAAACTTTAAATAAGCATTAAAAGATGAACGTTGGATTAATGCTATGCAAGAAGAACTGTTACAATTTGAAGAAAAATGATGTTTGGGAATTAGTCCCTAGGCCTTCTAATACCAATGTCATTGGCACTAAATGGATTTTCAAAAATAAAATGGATGAAAATGGTGTCATTGTTCGAAATAAAGCTAGATTATTTGCTCAAGGATACACCCAAATAGAAGGTGTTGACTTTGAAGAAACTTTTGCTCCTGTTGCTAGGTTAGAATCGGTTCTCCTTTTACTTGCCATAGCATGTCACCTTCAATTTAAATTATATCAAATGGATGTAACAAGTGCCTTTTTAAATGGTATTATTCAAGAGGAAGTATATGTTGAACAACCAAAAGGGTTTGAGGACCCAAATCATCCTACTCATGTCTTCTTCCTAAAGAAAGCTCTATATGGCTTGAAACAAGCTCCCCGTGCTTGGTATGAAAGACTCACCTCTTATCTCCTTTCTCGTGGCTTTTTAAGAGGGGGAGTAGATATGACACTTTTCGTTCGGCGTGATGGAAAAGGTATCCTAGTTGCTCAAGTTTATGTCGACGACATAGTGTTTAGGTCTATGTGTGATAAACATACTCAAATTTTTTCAAAAGAAATGCACAATGAATTTGAGATGAGTATGGTAGGTGAACTTACTTTCTTTCTAGGTCTTCAAGTTCGTCAACTCAAAAGTGGAATATTTTTGTCCCAAACTAAGTATGCTAAAGACCTCGTTAAGAAATTTAAACTCGAATCCGCTAAACATGCTCGTACTCCTATGAGCTCATCTATTAAACTTAGTAAAGATACCGACGGAAAGGATGTAGAGCATACACTTTTTAGAAGTATGATAGGTAGTTTACTTTACCTAACTGCTAGCCGTCCGGATATTTCCTTTAGTGTAGGAGTTTGTGCTCGTTATCAAGCCGCACCAAAAGAGTCTCATTTACTTGCTATCAAATGTATCATCAAATATGTTAGTGGGACCCTGTCTTTTGGCATTTGGTACTCTTTTGACACCAATGATTGTCTATCGGCATATTCAGACGCCGATTGGGCAAGAGATGTTGATGGATGTAAAAGTACATCTGGCGGTTGTTTCTATTTTGAAAGTGCACTTGTCTCATGGATGAGCAAGAAACAAAATTCTATTTCTTTGTCCACGGCGGAGGCCGAATACATTGCCGCTGGGAGTTGTTGCACTCAACTCATTTGGATGAAACAAATGTTGGAAGATTACGGTATTTCCCAAGGCACTATGACTATATATTGTGATAATACTAGTGCAATTCATATTTCCCGTAATCCCGTTCAACATTATAGAACCAAGCATATTAAGATCCGTGAACATTTCATTCGTGACTTGGTTGAAGAGAAAATTGTTTCTATAAACTTCGTTCCTACCGATCAACAATTGGCCGATATCTTTACTAAACCTCTAGATGCCCTTAGGTTTGAAAACCTTAGGAAATCAATTGGGGTTTTCTCCATTGATTGAGATCGAAGCCGTTTATCTAGTTTAGGTTGCTTCTCTTGTATATTTTTATACCTATGAACTAGATTTCCTTTGTATATATTTTATTCAAAATCTCAAAAATATTTTTTTTCTTATTTTCAAGGAAAACGGGAATGGCTAGAATAACTTTTAAATTTTTTGTCCATATGTCTTTGTGGTCGATCTATTCGGATCATTATCTTTTTCCATGTTCACGTGGCTTTCGATGAGTAGTTAATTCATACCTTGTTTATCTTGTGCACAATAATGCTCTTTTATGATATATAATTTTGTGATTTCCTCACATCTTTGCCTTTTGCACACACCGTACACGAAATATTACGAATATCTTGTTCACATTGTTCTTGCAAAGTGAGATTTGGTGTTGTCTTCTCAATCCTGTCACATCCCTTATAAGCAATCGAAATTGTGCATGATCATCCGTTGCCCGGATTGAAACAAAATGATTATATTCTTCCGGTTGGTTTCCATTTCAAGCAATGGACTCGGGCTGCGAAAAACATAAAAGTTTTTGCGTGAAAAGCCACCATTTGCATTCTCGGTTGTGTGGATAAAATAGAAGCATTGAAAATGATATATAAGGCCAAGGCCAAAATAATAGGCTTGATTGATTCTTCAAAAAGATTAGTCTCAATCTATTGTTGCTCATGGGAGATATAAGTTGAAGATCAATGGGCATGCACATTTCATCGATTTATTGCTTTCTCATTGTGACATTATTGGCAAGAGAATCATCTATTTTGTATGCTTGTAACATTCGTGTTTAAGTGTTCAATAATATTCCCTTTTTGACACAAGGCTAATATGAGTGAATATTGCGCGTATATATTGTTTCGCATTACGCACTTGTACATTGTTGTGGCTAAAAACTCTCACTCGTATTGTTCACACCCCTACATTCTCGCTCCCACTATTTGGATATGTTGCCACAAGCTAGGATTATTAAAATCTACATTTTGGCATTGTTCTGGCCTTACCAATTCCTGATATTATGGTATTTTTAACTCTATTTTATGTTAATTTTATTTAAAAATTATTGATTTTCGTCAGAAATTCTCGTTCGAACGAGATTTCTAACGACATCTATAACCCTCATTCTGTCACTTCGTTCGAAATGTCGTTCGAACGACAAAGTTCGTTCGAACGAACTTCTAACGAGTTATCTAACGAAGCGCTACTGTAACTTCGTTCGAAATACCTCGTTCGAACGACATCACTCGTTCGAATGACCTGCGTTTAAATCGTGCAGTTCCTCTTCCCAAAAATTGCCACCTCTCTCTATTCACTCTCCACGTTTCCCGAAAACCACCCTTTCCCAGATTTCTCTCTCCCACCTCTTCCATTTTCCAATCTCTTTCCAGATTTTCTCTCTCCCACGATTTTTCATTTTTTTCTATTTCCTCTATCTCTCATTTTCCCTATCACCCACTCTCTTCCTATTCCCACGATTTCCACCTCCATAAAACATTCTTTCATTCACCCATTTGATCTGTGGTTGCTGTTTCCATCTTCTCTTCAAGGTATTATTTTTCATTGCTCTCTCTCGATATATATATATATATATATATATATATATGCTGTTGGGTCTTCTAATAAACATTTAATCTATTTCATCTTTTTCCCAACATTTATATATATGAATGTGTGTATATCTCTAAAAAAAAATTTGGGGGCTATCTTTTCATTTGATTTAGTTTGTGCTGCCCCTGATTAAAATATATTCCATGATAATCTTATTTTTCCCAAATTCAATTTCAATTACTTTCATGGAATTTATCTTAATCACATTTTATTAATTTTCTTTTATTCCTAACGGAGGATGGGATTATTCCGATTGCTTGTTGGTTTATTGGTGTGATTGGTGGATTGGTTGGAATTTATTCGGGTAGGTTCTAGTTTCAGTCATTTTTTCTACCATGGCCCGTAACCGTCGCCAACGCCGTATAAGCGATTCCCCTGAGGAACGCTCCTCGTCCTCTGATGAGGAGACCCGTGCCATTGCAACTATACCCGACCTTAAGCTGCATTGGAGGACCCTTTCCAAACACACTCTTTATCACACACAAGGTTTCGCTACCGTTCTATCGTTAGGGAGAAAATTATTAATCTCCACTCTCTCCACGACACCACTGTGCATTCGTGGATTTCAGATTTAGGATGGGACCCTCTCTTCTCTCTCACGGATGCCGTTTTTCCCGACCTTGTTCTGGAATTTTATTTTGGGATGCACGAAAAGAATAATTTCCTTTATTCTAGGGTGCGCGATCGGGAGATTATTGTCTCTCCCGACTCGATAGCTCAACTCCTTCCCCTCCCTAGGGTCACTAATCCCTCATTCCCTTGGACATCCGATACACGTCCCGATCCCACACTTGTCCTAAACACTGTTTTTAGGTTACTCCTTCCCGGCACTGTCACTATCTTCCATAAGCATTTACATCCTGACTTTATGGTCCTTAATTGGATCGTATGTGCCTGTCTTCTCCCACGTGCCAACACCACCCAAATCACCAAACAACACGTGGACCTTATGTTTGCTATTAGCATTCGGGCTCACATCGACCTCCCCGCCTACCTTTTTAGTGTCATTTGGCCTGTTAGGATCCTCCCCTCCAGCCCCGCTCGACTAGCCCTCCCTTTTGCGGCCATTATTACCCGTTTTTGTCTTGCCGCCGGTTGCCCCCGCGTCTCCTCCGATATCCCCATCACTAAATATCAAACCGTTGACATGTCCTCAGTCAGCCGCTCTCGTGGTCATTTGCCACCGGATACTCCTCCCCTCACCCCCTCCACGTCTTCCCACTCCGTCGCTTCCTCTCACCCTGCCCCCAGTCGTCCCGCCCCCTCCCGCTCTATCCATTGCCCCTCCCCTTCCCATATTCCCGCATCCGTCGAGTTGGAGAATTTTGTGTTTATCCGTTCTCAGGTTGAACAGATTCAGGAGGATCGCCGTCAGGACCGGGCGCTTATGCAGGAGCTTTTACTTTCTATGCAGCAGGACCGTGAGGCCCAAGCCCGTCGAGATGCAGCCCGGGAGGAAGCCCAAGCGCGTCGAGATGAAGCCCAGGCTCGTCGGGACTCTCTCCTTTTAGTGCATCTTGATGCCATTCGACGTATGGAGATGCGTCGTGGGGCAGGTTCTTCCGGCACCAGCTCTCTTCCCAACGATACTCTACCCGATGCTCCTGGCTCTTGATGTGCTTTGTTCATTTCCTGTTTACTTGTTTTTGTGAGGCTGAGTGGTTTATTTATTTCTTGTATTGGATTCATTTGGTTTAGATACTTTCTTATATGAACCTTAACTATTTCCCCTTTCCCCTTACTTAATGCATCCTCATTATTTTCTTTGTCATTTTATTTCTTCCTATTTCCTGCTTTGTTGCCTATTATCCTTTATCATGCAGGCCCCTTATCCCTTTTTTCTTTTCCGGGCGAAAAGGGGGAGAAACATTAATTAATGGGAATTCATATTTAGGGGGAGTTGAATAAATTAATTGGATTTAATACTGCTTTTAATATTGATCATATATTTAGGAGGAGTTGAATAAATTAATTGGATTTAATATTGATTTTAATATTGATCATATGCATAATCTAGGGGGAGTTAAATTCTTAATATTGAATATTGAGACTTTCATTTTCCATTCACAACATATGCTAACACATAGTTTTATATATAATTTATTCTCTATTTCCCAATGCATTTATGAATTTGTTGTTTCATGTGTGTAGGATACATCTCCTACTCCTTTGCAGCTCGTCAGTCTTGTCCTTGTGTCTGTCTTTTTTTTTGGGGTTTTGGGATGGGCCTTAGAAACGGCTTGACGGCTGGCTTAGCAAATTCCGTCTTTTATTTATTTTTTATTATTCTGTTTTGTCCCGGAATAGCCAAAGGGGGAGATTTGTAAGGACAAATTTTCAATCGAGTCATTTATTATATTGGCTATATTCCGTTAGACAAAACAATTTTGGGTCATTCTGCATCAAACATCATTCAACCTAAAGATTCAAGCATCGCATCCAACGTTCACGCGCCATCAATATGCATGCCATGCTAGCTATCCTTAAAAGACATATGACCAAAATAAATTTTATGTGTTGGAGTATTTTGTCTAATCAAGAAAATTTTATATAGGAAAATGTTCGTAAATAAGTAATTTTCATAAAGAAAAATCTTTGAAATAAATTTGAACAAATTTGTGCAAAAATTAAAATCTCGTTCGAAGTTTATCCAGGTCGTTCGAACGACCTGGATCTAAACGACTTTCCCCAGCCTATACTGGAACTTCGTTAGAAGTTCGTTAGAAAGGTCGTTCGAACGACCTCGTTCGAGTGAGGTTTCTAACGACCTTTCTAATTCAAAACTGGAACTTCGTCAGATAACTCGTTCGAACGAGAAGTCGTTCGAACGAGAAGTCGTTCGAACGAGTTCTGCCAGGTCTGATTTTTTAAACTTATTTTTTTAAGCAGTTTTTTCCCATAACTGTTTTTATCCACTACTTTTTCAGTTATTTTATATGGACGAAAATCTGTTTCAAAGGCTAAGGAAGTTCATTATTCTCTTGAGAGATATTTTCATAACTTCCCTCTTTTTGGTAAAAATGATCTTTAACACTTTTATCATCTTTTGAAACAAAACCCCTTCAATCAAATTCACATTCAACAAGCAAGTTTACGGTGGATCTCTGCATTCAAGCTTTGAGGAGACGGTGGGTTTGGGCTTCGGTGGATACCGCGACACGAGGAGTGTCGAGCAACGCATTAGAGCCTCGCGTACTACAAATTCATAGGTCGAGGATGGCATAAGCAAGTCTTGAGTGAGTCAATGTCTGTAAGTCTTTTGAGTCTCTTGTAAAACCTATTTTTGTAGTGGATTTTGTCTAGGCCCAGCCGTCCGAGGTTTTTCCCATTTGGGTTTTCCTCGTACATCGGCGTGTTGTGGTTGGGATTTTCGCATTTCACTTTATTAAATCACCTAGATGTATGCTTAGGATAAAATGAATAAAATTGGAATAATTTTATCTTAATTAGTCAAGTCATCAATCCCATTGCATCAATTGAAATTTGTTCTTGCGAACTTGTGAACCAGCTTTTAAATTGAAATTGAAATATCACTTTATAGCTATTATTAAAATTGGATTGCGTGTGTGTATTATACGAATTAGACTAAGATTATATAACCTTGCAACTTCACCCAGAGGTACGTAGGCAGCTCATACATCTTACACGAGCATACCCTTTCTTTTTCACAAAATACTATTCTTTTCTTATCTCCTAGAATGACAGTTCATTCTAACAAATACTTGAACAAAAGGATTATGTATGCCTTAGCGATCGGTATAGATAATTTAAAAATACAAAATTCATCGAAAGGCACAGCTGAATGATCAAAAACTTGCTTATTTCATTAATAAGAAATTACGGCATATATTACATAAGAAAAGGGACGGATAACTCCCTTACCCCTACTGCCATAAAAAGCCAAATAAAATCCCCACATCTATTCCCTATTACACAAATAAACTCTCCAAGAGTCCTACCCACAGCTACCAGAGGAGCCTGAACCCTCATCATCTACATCCTGGGGTCCCCAAATTTCTCCTGCCTGAACAGAGTGCCGTAAACACTCCATGGACCGATAAGCCTGAACCAACTTCGAAAAAACCACAACACCCCCTTCCATGGTGTTAAATAAAACAAGCCACCTTTGTCTAGTCTCCACTGCCAACATCTTGCTGACTACTCTCCTCCACAACCACTTCATATAATCCCCAGGGACATGCCAAACTCTCCCAACAGACCGAGAGGGACGGGTCGACGGACACCGATTTTCCTACAAGGAGCCAAGCCGCATGCGCAGATGCTCAGTAAAATCTTCTACCGGATGGAAATTTTCGGTTCAATGTGGCACGACCTGTGCCCAGCAAAATTGGCGCAGAATCCGCCAAGAGAAATAAAAAGAGGTCTGTCTGAGACCAACCAGCCACACATATGAGTACTCTTCTAGCTCCAGAATAGGCAACAACTTCCCCCACCAAGGCACTGACCAATACAGATTTCGAGCCCTATTCCACACAAACTAGTTCTCCCAGCTCTCAATATGCAAGCCAACGCTAAAGAATTAATGCAAAAAGAAGTTGGGTACAGCCGACAAAGGATACTCTGGAAGGGCCACCTAGCGAAATCTTTCGGACAACCACATGAACAGCATCACGGGGCTACCCCTTAGAATGTCAGAACGACCTTCTCTCCAGGCATCCAGGCCATTTAGGGTCTCCACCAGTATCACTGCCGCAGGATTGCGACGGTATGACATCCTTGAAGTAATGGCTGCAAGTTGCGGGTCCACCAGCAGTTCCCCAATCACCAGCAACAATTTTGAAACCAGGCCCAAAGCAACGGCTCCAGCATAGCCAGCATCACCTACTTCCCGAAAATGCACGGACTGCAGCACCACCGGGAGGGAGATCATTCCTCCAATAACCAGTGATCTGGCCGCTGAAGGCGAAATATGAAGAAGCCCGGCCAACAAATCCTGGGAGAACGGGAAAATTTGGGCAAAGCCGCAGCAACACTGGGATTTATACCCAGCATGGCAGAAAATTTCTCGTAGGTAGGACAAACTTCATCCAACCCAAAGCGAAATACATGGTCTTTGGGGTACTAGAATTGTACCGCCACCATCAGCATGTTCCACTCAATAGGCCGATTGCGCCACAAGGAGACTCGATGCATGTTGAAATCATCGTAGTCGACATTATAAGAGCACATTGCTTCCAAGGCTTCGAGGTAGTTAGCAAACTCAATGCGACCAGGGAGAGCCATCTTGCAAGGCTAAGAGATAGTGGGTAAGTAAGCAATAATGCGAAGGTGTAATGAAAACACTACACCCTTACCCCTTTTCATACTTGAGAACCCTCACAAGAGACATAATCCCTGCAGAAATCGAAGGGAATCCTACCCCACAAAATACAAAAGGATGAAGAGGGTACCAATAAAAGCTTTGAATTGATGGGACTGGACTGAACTGCCGATAGGCAGGACAGGGTGCTTGCCAATCGGCAACCCCCCCATTTTTAAAAATTTCCCTTTTTTCCTCTTTTGTCAAATCAGAAAACTCAATAAAAATAAATTGATATTCTCAATAGAATTTCAAAATCCCTTTTCCTCTTTATATAATTTCCTCTTTTAATTAAAAACTTTCCTTTAAAAATTCTAAAAATACTCATTTTTACGGTCTCAACAGCAAAGTAAAAAGCATATGTGCATGCATTCATTCATCATTAATAAAAGATAATAAAAAACTCCATTGCATTGCATATATTTATTTTCTGTGTTACATTAATTTTGTAAGAAATAAAAAGAAAAAGCAAAAACAATGGGACTCAGCCCGGACCCACATTCTCTCTATCTCTCTCTCTCTCTCTCCTACCTTTCTCTCTAAGAGCTTCCACCCCTGCGACGTGCTCTCTTTCCCCTACGGCGAGATGATGCACCACCACTACCCGAGCCAGAGTCTTCTCTGGACAAAGCAGATGGCACCAAGCAAGAAGGAACAGGAACCGCATCCCGAATATGGGCAATCGTCGAAGATATCCAGTCTCTGATATGTCTTAGACAGGTGGTCGACACTCGGACTTACTGCAAGATAAAGGCAAAATCAGTATCAAAGCAGAGAAGACCAAAATAGAAAAGAAAGAAAGAGGAGAACATAAAGGTATACCGCAGGTCGGAGGACCTCATCTGTCAAATCTAACTCCTCCGGATCCATCGCGTGAGGACGATGAAGCATAGGCACTATCCCTCCATTGGCCCGCCGGATGTTGTATGAAGGAGTGTGCAATCGCACGAGAGGAACCTCCGAGGTCACCGCCGCCACTGTGAGAAGATCCCACCGCCCGACTCGAACCCGCAGGAGGGAAAGGCAGGGCATCATATATGTTAGGCGCCATCAACCAGCTCGTCACAAAGTCCATATAGTCATACGGCGCAGCCGTATCAGTGTACAATAAGTAGGACTCGCCGATCATTGTCGCGATCCTCGCATCCTCCGATAGCAGTCGCTCATGCCTCATAGACGTAGGAGGCTGCGCAAGTGGCACCACCACCTCCTCCTCAGTAATCTGGCGAACCACCCTCTCCCCAAAATACCAGGAATGGCCTAACTCATGTTCCAGCAAACGCCTTATCTGCGTGTTCACCCCGGTCGCCCCCGCATCCTGAATGGCTGTCCCCCAGGGATAAAAGGTCACCTGAAAATCTCCAAGCAGGCATAAATCAATACAAGATCAAAAGGTGCAAAAAACCAAGACTGAAATGGAAAAAGTCTTACCCTACCACTGGTCAGGTCATTCAAGACCCGACGCACCGCCTTCAGAGAGAGATATCCCTTCGACTGCCGATTAGCCTTACGCCATCGATACAATCGGCAGGAGTCCCCAACAGTGTCGTCCTTCAGAGTAATCAGCGGGGTATTGCACCCAATCACCTCATAAAACCACGTCTGTCAAAGATAAGAATTCACAAACAAAAAGAGAAGCATAAGTAAAATGCGAATGCATAAAAGGAAAAGGCGAATGCATGAAAAGAAATGCGCAAATTGAAGAATACCTCAAGAAGGTACGTGGCTCCAGTAAAGGTCTGTCGGCAGCACTAACTAAATGCCCCGGAGGATCTCTAAGGATCGCCTGATCACTTCCCCAACGGAGTTTTTATAGCACCAAAATTGGTTGTTCCCCCTGCGAGGCCTGCTAAAGAAACAAAAGCTTCCCCAGCTATCAGCTCCCCAGCTCAGATCAAAATCACAAGGCACTTTCTACAGCATAATCAAAATCCAATCTTTTTCCACTCTTAGGTCCCTAGTACCCCCCTTCATCACTACAAACCCAGGTCATACCCCGAGTACTGACCTAGAAGCCATCGGACACTCCGAGGCTCTATTTGACTAAAAAGTCAAGCTCTTCAGCTCGACCAAGGCTGAATGAATCTTCAAAGGGCACTGAAATCCCTTTCCAACAGCCTGTCCCGTGTGCGATTCTGACTTACTATACGGACGAACGATCCGTTTGCGTCCGAAACTTAATCTAGAGGCCATCGGGTGCTCCCGAGCTCTTTTTGACCTAAGTCAACTCTTCAGCTCAACTGAGACTGAATGAATCTTCGAAGGGCACTAAAACACCTTTCCAATGGTCCATTCCGTGCACGATTCCGACTTACCATGTGGACGAACGATCCGTTTGACTCCAAGAGGTCACTAAATACTTCCAGGGCCCGATTGACGAAAGTCAGCTCCCCAAATTGGGTCAAACTCTTTTGAATGTCGAAGTACATCTCTTAAACTTTCCAATGGTCTACCTCGTGCACGATTCAAACATACCATGCGGACGAACGATCAATTTACGTCCGAACGATTCCCCGTCCAATGGACTGACAAACGCTTCCGAGCCATATTTGACCCAAAGCCAACTCCCGAACCGGGGAGAGATGCAAGGGACTTTCAAAGGTATCTGAATTACCTTTCCAACGGTCTGCCCCGTACACAATTATGACCAACGGTTTGCCCTCAGCAGCCAATTTTCCGAAAAGGCATGAAATACACTGCCAAATGGCAGGTTCCAGACGCTGCCTATCGGTAGGTGCCGATAGGCAGGACCAGGTCTATGCCGATCGACACTGACCTGGGCCTATAAACGTAGGCCTTCACCTCATTTGCAAAGGGATCCCAGATCTGATAAAAATCGCTCTCAGTAAATCCCAAAAACATCTCTCGAAGACAGCGTGATTTCAACATCCAAATCCCTTTCTAACTTCCACTTTTCATCATCCTTTTCATCAAACTTGGTGAATTAGCCACTCACAATCATCATCCAAGTGCAAGGGCTGCTCTCCAACATTCAAGATCAAGCTCAAGATCTTCAAGAAGGTCCAACTTTCTCAACTTTCTCTTCAAATTCTCTTAAATTCGCAATAACTTGTTTTATTACTTAGCACTTTTATAATCTCATCTCACACATCCTAATATACTTTTTATTTAGTATTATTGCACATCTCTTATTTTCATATAAATAAAACCCAAAAAATAAGAAAAATAAGGTTTGCTCATAAATTCCAAATAGGGATTCTCACACTTTTCTCACATTTTTCTCACAACTAAAACACTTTTTCTACACACACACACACTCTCACAAATAAGAGATCCCCCATTTGGATTTATGGGATAAACCCCACCCTCGTGTTGTATGGGAACTACGTGGGCTTTGAGGCCTTTATAGGCTACGTAGGCGTCTCGGGGTAAAACCCGAGACTCGAGTCCTATTCTCACTTTCTCTCTCATTTTCTATCTTCTCTAAATCCAATGTTATTATATTATATATACTTGTTCTTAGTGACGTATCACTCCATATGCGTTATCGTTCCATTATAACGATCAACGTAAGGGTAATCGCGTAAATCTTATTTTCTAGTATTATTTTTATATCTTCCTACGGATGACTCGCTTTATCTCTTCCATGATACAAGTCGAAGATTCCTATCTTCACTATATATATACACATGCACACATATCACGAGGAAAATAAAAAAGGAAAATAGAAAACATCCATGAGAGGCCGAAAGGGCGGAATGGGTGCCTAACACCTTCCCATTTCGTAACTTAGCCTCCGAACCCTTCTCGAATCATTTTGGTTTCATATGCACCAGTATGTCTTTGGATGCCGTCCTTCGGGATGGCTTCCCCTTTTTCTTTTGTATGTTTTGAGTAAAATAGACTGACGACTCTAAATCTCTCTACATTTTTACAGCTCATCTCAAACGACGCCGGCCGAAGTTCTCCCAAGAGGGACGCACGGGACCCGAGGATCCTCCTTCACGCGCTCGCCCGCGGCGAGGATCGGGGATGGCCACAAGTATGCAAGTTCTTTTATTATAACTCAAGTAGAGATGAAAGAATTAAAGAACTTCATGTTTCACAATATATGTAAACGGTTGTAACACAAAGAAATGGCATGAGAATAAGTACCTTTTTCCATTCATAAACTTTGGGGCATTACAAAATTGGGAGCTATTGCCCAAGAATTACATGAGAAGAAAAGAAATATATGTACACAAGTTCATTCATCAAGGAGGAACCACAAATCAGGAGAAGAGAAAAAATCTCCAGGGAGGCTCGAAGAAGCTGCTTGGCAAGACCGTTAAGCGTTAATAGAAACCTCCAACCTTGTCTGCGCCTATGTACGCTTGATCAGGAGTTTATCTCGTTTCGACTTCGCCGCACACAGAGCTTCTTCGAGGTCCCCCACCTCTTTGTCAATAATTTCAAGAAGAGGTGCTAGCTCGACCAACTTGACTTCCTTGGCCCGCTGATCCTCCTGATGTTTTCGTAAGAGCTCCCTCTGGCTGTCCAACCGCTGGCTCTTCAAAATCTTAAAGTGCGCGATGAGCCAGTCAAAGCGAAACCCGTCCTGACCCAACTCCCTCAGATAACCCAAGAATTAGTTGAGGAGGGGTCTGGTAACGTTGGCAATTGGAGTATTGGCGATTTCAGCAACGACGATGGTTATGCCTTGAAGCCTGTAGCTCATAACTGAGATGTTTGAATGCAGGCAGTCCACCGTGAAGGTTTTAGGATGATAGCTCACAAGTTTCTCAATTACCAAACGGTGGTTGGCAGGCATTTGGGGAGAACGTTAGAGTACCATCAGGCAGAAGGCGTGAGGAGCCAAGTCGGGCAGAGGAAGCTCGCACCTAGATTCACTCTCCGCAGCAACACCTATCGTGGAACCCTGATCATTATGGCTAGTTTCTTTAGAAGTGACAGGTTCACGACGGGGCGAATAAATAGGCGAAGGAGCTAGTGGAGAATCCTCTCGAGCAACCTGAGAACAGGTAGAAAAAAATGAGTTCGTGAAAAATCTTACCAAGCATTTTCGTTGTTAAGTCACCGTTATAGGTGGAGTTTATGTAAAAATCTTAACAAGCGTTTTCATTGTTAAGTCACCATTATAGGTGGAGTTTATGAAAAATCTTAACAAGCGTTTTCGTTGTTAAGTCACCCTTATAGGTGGAGTTTATGAAAAATCTTAACAAGCGTTTTCGTTGTTAAGTCACCGTTATAGGTGGAGTTTTTGAAAAATCTTAACAAGCATTTTCGTTGTTAAATCACCATTATAGGTGGAGTTTATGGAAAATCTTAATAAGCATTTTCATTATTAAGTCACCATTATAGGTGGAGTTTATGAAAAAATCTTAACAAGTGTTTTCATTGATTAAGTCACCTACATAGGTGGAGTTTGAGAAGCTGGGAAATACAGAGAAATTAGAGAAGTACCTCAGCAGCAGCAGGAGCGAGATTGATAGTTACCACGAGAGCCATAATGTAGAAACCGTGGGAGGTGGGCTCATTACCTTTGAGGCCTCAACGGGGCCCCTGGATGCAGAAGCCTCAATGGTATGCACACTCCCCTCGCCAGTATAGGGTACTATTGCTAACACAGGCGCATCATCAGAAGGAGATGTTGGACCTTCAAGAGATGCCCCAACGAGAGCAGTTGCACCAACCTGGGCCTGGAAAGGGATAAGGCCACTCAAAGCAAAGGGGGAGAGAGACTTAGAGAAAGCTATAAATGTAAAGCCAAGTGTTAGACCCAAGGAGTAAACACAAAAAGAATATGATCCAGAAATGCACCTAGCTTACCCCCGTTATGGCACTGAAAAGAGGAACTGCAGTAAGGGGCCTTGTCAATACAGGAGGAAAAAGAGTGTTAGCTATCAGCGATGCCACCTCCACCTAAAGCAACCCAACATGTCAGAAATGATAAACAAAATAATGGGGTAGATAAAATATGGGATACTTGGCAAGAAATTTACCTGAGATACACTCTTCTCTACCACAACAAGGGGTAGAGGGACTTCTCGTTCCGAGTGTAACTCAGAGGAAGCTGGAACAGTTACCTCGAGCTGGTCAGATATCTCAGCAACACCCATAGCAGCATCTCTGGTTTGATGGGAGGATGAACGGTGATAGTATGTGAGACATATTAAGGGATAACGTGGAAGGGCGGCAGTGGCTGGAGGGGCACTGCAGCGTCCCCCCATGAAACAGCTCACTGGGGGACTGGCCCTCGATTCTTCAACTCCCTGCACCAAAGTTATTGACAATAAGTAAAGGGCGTTACCTTAAGAAAAGAGGAATAAGAAAAAAACTAACACACATACCTCGAATCCAGAGGGAGAACGAGAGGGTATGACCACTGGTGAAGGTGGCGAGGAGGCAGCAGCCAAGGGAGCTAGGGAGGAAGGCTTCTTATGTGTCTGTTTCTTATGGGATTTAGTACCCAGCGTTTTCTTCTTGGAGCTCATTGCACCACCATTTTCAGGTACCCTCGTCCTTCTTCTCCTTTTTGTCGTTGGCTCCGTGGGATTAACCACGATCGCGAGGAACGTACTCGGAGGAGGAACGACGACAGTGCACCATCGAAACTCAGCATGTATTCTGTCGACTTCAACCTACACCCGCCTCCTCATTTCTTCACCCATCTCTAGAGACGTGGGAGGGGGAACGGAGGCAATTGGGAACGCCTCCAATGGAGTTTCCATTTTAAGTTGGGCCTTAGACTTCTTGTACATGGACTTCTTGGCCTTCTTAGTAGGTGGCTGAGAAGGCCCTTCTCCCGTGGCAGCTTCATCTGAGGGGGCAGATGGTTTGGGAGTTGCAGCGGCCTTGGGTTTAGGCGTAGCTACAGGGGTCATGGGACAGTATGGAAGAAGTTCAGTAGGAGGTTCTTTGGGGGTCCGACTTAGAAGGAACTCAACCCCGAGAATAGAATTGCCCTTCAACCCTAACTTCAGGGTAGAAAACAAAAGGACTGAGGGATACACGGGATCCCCCTCGATGAATTCAGAAATCAGGTCCAGTTGCCTTGGCCAGTACTTTATCGCAAACAGCGGGGTCACATCTGGGGATGGTGACTCGCCCATCCAATATGGAACTCACTCCCCACATAACAGTCAAGGAGAATAGAGAACATGCCTCGCCAAATGACACCTTTGGGTTAGATAATTGAAACACCGGGTGAGGGGCTCCTTAATCAAAGCCAAACTGACGGCTGCATCGGTTAGGATTGTAGTGCTCGCTGGTGTATCCCCACTCGGTGTAAGAGGGCAGGTATCCTGGTGAAAATAGAAGCACAACGGTCAGTGAGGGGTCTTCAGTAATAAGGTCTACAGTGGTTGCCTGGACCACTCTTGCCCCATGTTTGAAGAAATCACAAGTATAGAGGAAAATATCCTCTTTATAAGGCCTCATTACAAAACTTGAAAAGTCATCAATAAAGGAGGTCAGTTCCTTTCGTCTTTGCCTCTTATGGTGAACAAAGGAGTGAGGGGGCAAGATTATTTCCCTCGAAGGAGGGCGGTTAGTCTTGGCTGCTACGACCGGGAAGCGCACATAAAAGAAGCCCGTTAGGAGGATGCAGTTGGTAAAATTGGCTAGGTTGTAACGATTCAGAGATCGCTCCATGTAAAAAAGGGCTCTATCAAGCCATGTGTAAAGGGATCCCAAGGCGATTGCAGCCAGAGGGAGCTTGATACCCCGGGCCAAACGGAGGGATATGTTGATGAGATCCCTTCGAGGCTGGTCGTTGGGTTTTTTTGTTAAAAAAAAGCTAGAAAGAATGACTAGGATATAGGCAGGAAGATCTAGCGATGTACCTTGTCCAGGGGCATCCTCAGAGGAACTTCCTTCAGAAGGATCCTTGAAGAAGTAATTGATGATAGGAGTGAAGGTGGCTTTGTTTGAAGTACCGATGCACCTTTGGCATATACGGTCTAACTCCAAACAGTCGGCAGTCTCTTGTGCATCAAGGGCTTCATTGGAATAGGGCTCATGGCCTGTTGCCTCAAGGCCTAAGAGCTCGTACATGTCCTCCAATGTTATTATAAATTCACCCCACACAGCGATGAACATATGAGTGGTAACATTCCAGCGAGACACCATAACGAGAAGAGCAACATTATTTTTGGAGAGGGTAAACTCACTAAACCACTTGGCCCGATGCAACCTAATCTTAGCGAGGGTATCAGCATGGGAACTCTGCATATGGGAGTTCTAAGCAGCAAAGTGAGCAGGAGATTCCCCAGGACCTTCAAAATCGATGTGGGACCATGGGAAGACCCCTCGTTCAAGACAGAAGCGGAGAATTCCCTCGAGAGGTAGAAAGCCCCAGTCATGAGCATTCTCATCTTCATCACCAAGTGTCATAGCATCATACTTGGCATTAAAAACATAAGTCTTACACGACCCGACGAAGTCATCACCCTTACCAAAAATGGGAGATCGGCGATAGAAACGCAACTGTTCTTGACGAGCAACTATCAATGAGGCGGCAAAGGGGGCGGTGACAGCGGGGGACGCAGGTGAAGAACTAGTGGCCAATGTAGCTGGGTTACTTGAAGAGGCCATTGCAGACAACAAAAATATGAAAAAGCTCGATAAATGAAGGTTTGAGAATGAAAGTGGAGTGGCGCAACCGCAGGCGGTGGCGTAAAGGATGAGAGTAGGAAGAATCTAGCAAAGAATGAGGCAACAATGGAGATCGCACAGAGTTTCTCTCTCTCAGGAAATACGGAAGCTTGAAGAAGAAGGAGGCAAGAGAAGGGTTGAAATAAGGAGATGTTTGAAACCTTTAAAACCTTTTAAAAACCCGTCGTTTGAGTTTCCCACCATCGCACGTGCAAGGCCGCCTATAATCATTTCAAAAGAACACGTGGCACTTCGAGAAGTGTTTTGACAGTTGAAAAGACATTGTTACGTCGAATACGAAGTGACATATGGGGAATAGAAAGGGTTGCCTTCCTAAGCAAGTTTGAGTTTTAGCGCCAAATTTGTGTCAGACTTATCCAGTAACCCCTAACAAAAAAGATGTCCCAACGGTTCAAAAAGCCATGATGTCCCCTCGCCACAGGTCCAAACATTGT
Organism: Sambucus nigra; assembly: GCA_949130495.1. Taxonomy (NCBI): domain Eukaryota; kingdom Viridiplantae; phylum Streptophyta; class Magnoliopsida; order Dipsacales; family Adoxaceae; genus Sambucus; species Sambucus nigra. The sequence continues at coordinate 572,223,935 of OX422211.1, read as the reverse complement.
TTAAACTATGACTCAGTCACATCGGGGAGAATTTTTGCTTTTTCATAGCGAAGTAATATAAGGGAGAATTTCACTTTCCAAGAGTCCAAACGAGTATTTAAGAAGGTTACTACAAGTCAGAACGGTTGACGCTCAGTATAAGGGAAAAGTGGCGATGTCCCTTCAAGCCGTAGGGCTTCGGCTCAGGTACATCGGGGAGAATTTTACTTTTTCCAGGAGATTACAACGCTGCGGTTCAAACAAATAGAGGAGGCCAGAATTTTTTGACACGGATAGGGTTCATCGTATTGAGAAGTTTAGTGTAGACATTTCTTGTTCCAATAAATCTCTCCACGAAGGGGAAAATGTAGAGGGGGCTTGAAGGTAATCCTGAGATTAGGGATAATTCCCTAATTGGCAATAGTGTTGATTAAGCAACCGAGGTAGCTCAAGCGCTGCAACTCAAGCGTGGTAACTCAGCGAGGCAGCTTGGCGTGGTAACTCATACTTTAGCTTATTGTATTAGTCATATCGTATTTCTGTTTATAATGACTGTAAGCTATAACGGTTGTAATATTGTAACGAAAATAATAAACGAGTTTTAGTGTGAGGTCAAACGGTACTCGCGAGAGACCAGGCTTGGCAGGGCCTGGGAGAGCTTTCATGCTCTATCGAATGACGTTGCCGTGGGAACTTTGGAGGAACTTGGTTTGGAGTATTGAGAAGTAAGGCACCGTTAGGGGTTGTCCTGACCATCTTAGATACACCTGGTAAAACACCGAAGGACCCTGACCGTGGAACCTCAGGCGTAGCAACTTGGAGTTCCATTGGACGTTGAGTTATGAACCAAACAGCCCTCTACTTAATGTCACATCTACTGTAGGTGATGCCACTATCCAGCTAAACAATGTCAGACTTGCACTTGAGTAAACCACCGTGGTATTTGGGGCTGTCAGGCAGTTGGTAAGCCACCTCTGCGACAATAGCCCCCTGACACACAGTGGTTAGGCAAAAGGCATATCTTGGCATTTAATATTTATGACGTGGAGACAACTAGTGCATCAGGCATTTAATGTTGTGACATAAAGTATGAGGGATGTCTTTCATAGTCTTTAATGACTGAGTTGTCTCGGGGGTGGTGGGGGGTTATTTAAGGACCCAACCACCTTTGAGGAGGGCATCAATCTTTTTTAGAGTAGAGGAGTTATTGCTAGAAAGAATACACATCAGAGAGAGTTATTGCAAACCAGGGGTTTTACCCACTCACCATTGTTATTTATTACGAAGCTTTCCTACCAAGGTGTATCTAGGGTGCTTACTTCTCTCTCCCTCTAACTAAGTTACTTCTAAAGTTCTTTACTATCTCCTGAGTTATACACGAGAGATTTGTGAGTTTAAACTGTCTTATCTTCATTGGGTTTGTTTTTGTATGTCCTATCATTAATCCAGGGTTTTTCGCTAATTAACTTATCATTACCATACTCAAAAGAGGTTACGCCTCCATCTTATCTAAAGTACCCTCTTACATATATATATATACAGTCTTGCTCTTGTGTGGACCAGTGCGCTGTTTAAGAGTGCGGACCGAACATGTGTCATCTAGCGGTGAGCCCAGAAAAGAGAGAGAGAGCGACTATAATTTAGGCAATAATTTCTAGACGCACTGTTTGGAGATACATGTCCGGTCCGCATTCTTAAAATGCGGACTGGTCCACACAAGAGCATTATTATATATATATATATATATATATATATATATATATATATATATATATATATATATATATATATATATATATATATATATATATATAGAGAGAGAGAGAGAGAGAGAGAGAGAGAGAGAGAGAGAGAGAGAGAGAGAGTCCAAAAATTCAGTAGGTGCATCCGCACCCACTCGGCACAGTGTGCCTCCGCCCTTGTATGTACCATAAAAAGATTAAAATGATGGTTTGAACATACTTCATTTAGACTTTTATACATGAACCAACTAATTTCATTTATTATCAAAATACATATGTGTCTACATTAATCTAGATAATACAAAATCAACAAATGGCTAACACATTAATGAAGTGTACATGTGTTGTCGTGTGAGCGCGACAAATGTCAACGTTGTATTGTGAGGTCAACTTTAATTATATATTATAATTTAATTTTTAAGATTTAACTCACTCACCTTATAGTAATTTATCATTTTATCCCAAACATTAACATTGATTATTTTTTTTATGGAAAATTGATCACATGAGGATATTTTTGTCCACTCACTCATTCAAATAACTAATTTTTCATCCAGAAATTTACTAACAATAGTTTTAAAGGTTAAGTGAGTTAAGCCTGAAAAATGAAAGTACAGGTTATAAAGTAAAAATAGGTACAAAATTTTAATGGTCAAGGTGAAATTTATCACAACCTAAAGTACAACTAGGGTTAATTACAAACCTGATCTTGAAGTTGGGGGTTGTTTAAATTTTGGGTCTACTCTTTCAATTTTTCCAATGTTAACCCTCGTGCTTTTAATTTGTTCAATTTTAGACACCTTTTAGTGACCTGTTAAGAAACTTCACGGCAATGTTGATTGGCAGTCTATGCGGTAAAAATTGTCTTTGAAAATTTGGAAAAATATAAATTTTAAATTAAAGATAACTTAAAACCCACAAAGAATCTAGTAAATAAGGAAAAAGAAAATAACCCTCCCCAACCCCCGAAACACATCAAAATCTCCCCCCCCCCTCTCCAACACTTGAATGGCAACCTACCCTCCACCTGTAACTTAATAAACTAAATTTGAAACACATAAATCCACTAACCTAAATCGGAACCCAAATCCAAAGTTGACCAAAATCTCAACCCTATTAACCAAAATCCTTCATTTTTTATTTCGATTTTCTTTTTCATTTTGGTTCGTTAAGAGAGACAGGGGTTTGATTTTCATTTTCATTTTCATTTTTTATTTGTTGAGATTGAGATTGTTTTGGGTGAGTTGTAGTAGGTGACAGGAGAATGTTGTGGCCAAAGGAGAAAAGGGAAGGTCGGGGACAGTTCATAATAATTGGTGATGGGTTTTGGGTCTGACAGTGATTATTAGGTAGGTGACGGTGGTTGTTGATACCAAATTTAGTCTAATGACGTGGACTAATCACTTGAAAACACGTGTCAACCTACGTGGTAAATACAAATACTTTCAACGAACAGCATACTGTCATCGAGCTACTCAAGCGCTCCGAGAAACTTAAGCGGTCCGAGCTACTTAGCATGCAGAGCATCTAAATCAAGAGAATCAAAAGGCGACTACGCATTAAATGCGCATTATTATCGTACAGATGTATATGCCTACTAGATAACATCGCATTATCTTTTCACATGTATAGCCTCAAGGCTGTAAATACATTGTAACCTCCTCATAAGAAGGGGACTTTGGATATCTTGGTAAACCAATTATCGAGATTCAAGGCAAACAATCAGCAATACAAAACAGTGGACATAGGCCATTCTCATAAGGCTGAACCACTTTAAAAATCCTTTGTCTTATTTATCTGTGATTGACTAATTAGATATAATCTATACATCAACAGATTGGCGCCGTCTGTGGGAATCAACTATACTTAGCGTTTTTCACCAAAAAAACTCATCATTTATGGATGAGATTCTAGAATACAGTGATCGAAACGCTGGGCTCCCTCCAAACCCCTCTATTCAACCAAATATTCAAGATCTGGCTGGCATAATGGCCAATTTAGCCCAAGGGCAAACGACCATGCAAGAAACCATGCGTCAACTTATGCAAACTGTTTGAGATGGAGTGCCGGCTCAATCAGGACAACAAAATGCTCAGAGAAATACCCATCTGCCATCTTCAAGAACTAGGCAAACGCTATTCCCAGAGATCTCTCAATCTAGACGTACTGACTCATATCGTACTGAGAGATCTAATGATCCTTCGTATCAACCTGGTCGGACCTCATCAGTACGAGCTAGAGATTCTCAACGGAACGTCACTCTAGCTCCAGAAAGGACTAGTGCTCTAGAAAGGTTGAGTAGAGTCTCCCCTTTCGATCGATTGGGCCCTAGGAGGAATAGAAGTCCTCCTAGGATTGCATCGAGGAACTCTCAACGACCATCCGACCTAATGGAAGGTTCTGCCCAATCACGCCCAACATCCCGTAATGATAGGTCCCAAGAGGAAAACTCAACGCGATCAGTCGCTAGAACAAATAGGCCCGAGGTGGGAAATGAGACATGGAAAGGCTCTATTCAAAGGTTGGAAGACAGGTTAGGATAAATGGCTAAGGTCAAAAATCTCCTACAAAGAACTCTTATACAAGGGACACCATTAATGCAAGCAATTGTGGATTTTCCCACACCATCAAAATTCAAAGCTCCTATGGTGACACCTAAATATGATGGAAAAAATAATCCTGTCCTCCATATAGAACAATACCAAGCTTCTGCCGATATCTATGCGGTTCCAAATGAGATGAGATGCCGGGCATTTTCAGGAACTCTCACCGGGTCAACTCAGATATGGTATAACAACCTTCCTCGGGGGAAGATTACAACTTTTCTTCAACTGGCAGATCTTTTCATAGAAAATTTTTATTTTGGAGCAAAACCAGTCAAACGAGTAGCACACTTACTGAGCGTTAGACAAAAGACAAATGAAAGTACTAGGGACTATATTACTCGTTTCAATAACGAGAAACTCGAAGTAATTGATTATGAGGAGAAAACAATAATTACGGCTCTGATGAGTGGACTGCTACCAGATAATTCGTACTATACTTTGGTCAAAGATCCTCCTAGGACCATAGCAGAACTAATGGCAAAGGCCGCCAAGATCATGAATGTTGGGGAAGCCATGGCTGCGAAGAAGAATACAGACACTAAGGAGACTAATGTCGAGGCTGGTATAACTGAGAAGAAGGATCAGAAGAACAATGGTGGCAATAGGCACTCAAAAGGTAAGCAAGCACTGGAGCAGATGAGGAAATATAGAAATTATACTCCCTTGAAGGTGGATATAAATCATATTCTGGAAGAGATCAAGAACAGCGAGGAGCTTGCCTAGCCAGAGAAAATGAAGGCAGATCCTAGCAAGAGGGACAAGTATAAATACTGTGAATTCCATAAAGATCACGGCCACACGACTAAACGTTGCATAACTCTTCAGAATGAAATTGAATCACTCATCAGGCTAGGAAAATAACTAAATATTTTGATCGCCAGAATGGTGGAAAAACCAGCAAAGACAAAGATCTAAATCTCCTCGTCGAGCAAAAGAAGACAAGAAGACAGATCACGAAGATGATCCAGAAGATGATCCCGACCTCCCCAAAAGACCAAGACAGCCAGAGCACGAGGTATTTTCAATCCATTTTGGGTCATTTGAATGTAATGTCATTACAGGTGGAGATGCAGGAGGTAGAGATCTGACTGCGGAGAGGAAAACTTACCTCAATGAGGCCCAAGCTTCCTCTTACATACAGCGAATAAACTTGGCTGAAGATGATCGCCCGAGAAAGGTGAATAGGGACAAACTGTTCATCAATTTTTCTAAGAACGGCCTGAAAGGTGTACTCTATCCTCATGATGACCCATTGGTGATCAAGATGAGAATGAAGGAGGTGGTGATTTCACGGGTGCTAATGGATAATGGTAGCTCGACAGATATTATGTTACACCCATGCTTTGACAATTTGAATCTGAAGTTAGTCCAGTTGGAGCCCTATCATAGGCCCCTCCTTGGTTTTACTCGCAAAAAAGTTTTTCCACTTGGGACGATCAAGTTGGACATGCTTATTGGTACATGGCCTGCTTGCCGAACAGAAAGAGTACGCTTTTTTCATAATGGATAAAAACGTCCAATCAGCCTACAACATCATCCTGAGAAGAGTAGGCCTGAAGAAGTTCGAGGCAGTACCATTTACTGTACATCAATGTTTAAAGTTTCCAACCAATTTCGGAGTGGGAGTTGTGAAAGGCGACTAACAACTAGCTCGGTAATGCTACTATTTATCTACCGAATAGGCAGAACTGGAAGGATACATGAAAAAGACTACTACATATCAAGTGGATGAAACAGAAGATGCAGATATTGAAACATTAGACCCTAGATACGAGTCTCATCTCGCGAAGGGACAGGTCATAGAAGCTACCGAAAACATCATTCTGGATGATGAACACCCAGAACGAACAACCCAAATTAGTGCGTCATTGGATGTATCGATAAAACAGGAACTGATAGCATTTCTAAGGCGCAGAAAATAGACTTTTGCATGGAGTCATGAAGACATGCCAGGAATAGACCCGAGTTTCCTGTGTCACGAGCTTAACATGAACAAGGAAATCAAGCCAGTGAAGCAGCGAAGAAGAGTGTTCAGTCCTAAAAAGAACCATGCTATACAGGAAGAGGTAGAGAAACTACAGAAAGCCTTTTTTATTGAGGACGTTAAATATCCAGATTGGCTAGAAAATGTGGTGATGGTAAAGAAGAAAAATAACAAGTGGAGGATGTGTCTGGACTTCACTAATCTTAATAAAGCCTTCCCATAGGATCATTTTCCTTTACCCCGAATCGATCAGTTGGTGGATGCTACCTAGGGGCATGAATTGTTGAGTTTCATGGATGCTTACTTTGGATACAACCAAATTAAAATGAAACCTGAAGACAGAGAAAGTACCTCTTTTATCACCCCAAGGGGAACTTATTGCTATAATGTTATGCCTTTCGGACTTAAAAATGCAGGTGAAACATATCAGTGGCTGATGAATAAGGTGTTTGCAGAGCAAATCAGTCATAACATGGAGGTTTATGTCGACGATATGCTGACGAAGAGCAAGAAAGCTGCTGATCATTTAGTTGACCTAGGTCAGACTTTTGATCAACTGGAGAAATATCAAATGAAGTTTAATCCCACCAAATGCATATTTGGAGTACGAGAAGGTATGTTTCTCGGATATATTGTTAATCAACGAGGCATCGAGGCAAACCCTGAAAAGATCAAGGCCGTATTGAATCTACGATCTCCAACTACGAAGAAGGAAGTGAAAAGTTTCACAGGGCGAGTTGCAACACTTAACAGATTTATGTCACGAGCAACAGACAGATGCCTCCCATTCTTCAAAACACTCTGAAAAATATTTGAATGGAATGATGAATGAGAGGAGGCCTTTTAAGAATTGAAGAAATATCTGGGAACACCTCCATTATTATCTAGACCAGTGATGGGAGAAAGACTATACTTGTATCTGGCAGTTTCAGAGAATGCAGTTAGCTTGGCGTTGATAAGAGTGGAGGACGGAGTGCAAAAATCGGTCTATTACACCAGCAAGGCTTTCCGAGGAGCAGAAATCAAATATTCAAGGTTAGAGAAGTTGACACTAGCACTGATCGAAGTAAGCAAAAAGATGAGGCCATACTTACAAGCCCATACTATAGTGGTGTATACTGATATGCCATTAAGACAAGCTCTGCATAAACTGAAGAAATCAGGAAGATTGATATACTGGGTAGTAGAACTTGGTGAATATGACATAATTTATGAGCCTAGATTGTCACTCAAGGGGCAGACAATAGCAAATTTTATCACAGAGTTTACTCACTCTGATACTTCCGAAGAACATGAGCTTAATACGGACCAACCCGTGGATGTTACGGGATCGTCGAATTTAACACCCGACCAACTTCCATCCGTGAACGATCATGAGAAGATAATCAACGAGCAGTGAGAAGTGTCGAGGGAAGACAAAAGGAAGTATCAAATATTTTACCAAGGAACTCTGTCTGATCATGAGTTTGATAATGAAGTACCTGTATGGAATCAGTATGTGGATGGCTTTTCGTGTGCCACATGTAGTGGAGCAGGAATTATTTTAAACAGTCCTGGTGAGACTGATATAGAATATGCTCTACGCTTTCAATTTAAAGCTTCCAATAATGAAGCTGAATATGAGGCTATGATCATGGGTCTAGGTCTGGCCAAAACCATGAAGGCAGAGCAGGTCGTGGTATTCAGTGATTCACAATTAATCATAAATTAAATTCTCGGGTTGTATGCAGCAAAGGGAGAACTAATGGTCAAGTATCACACAAAAGCTATGAAAGTTGTCTCGACTTTTACTGCAGTTCAGTTAATCAGAATACCGAGATTAGAGAATGTAAGAGCTGACGCCTTAGCTCGGTTGGCATTAGCAACACGCACCGAGATACGAAGAACAATCCCAATAGAAATCCTGGTAGATCAGAGCGTAGACGAAGACTTAATGATGGACTTCATTGCCCTCGACTTGGGACCATCCTGGATGGATCCCATCAGGGCCTATATCGAAGAGGGACTGTGCCACCTGATAAACTCACAGCCAAGAAACTGAAGTTTAAAGCTGCTCATTACGTATTAACCAGTGGCATTTTGTATAGAAGATGAATTATAGCAGGACTGTAAAGATGTGTCCATCCCTCCGAAGTAAAAGACTTGATTGAAGAGGTTCACAAAGGGTCCTGTGGTGACCATGTAACAGGTCGAACGCTTTTGCAAAGGATAACAACACAGGGGTATTACTGGCCAACGATGAGAGCTGATTGTGCAGCATATGCTAAGAAGTGAGATAAATGTCAACGCTTTTCTTCCATCCTAAGAACTCACCAAGCACTGTTAACACCCATTACGTCCCCTTGGCTATTCGCCATATGGGGGATAGACTTGGTCGGGCCACTTTCGACGACCAGAGGAAGATTCAAATACCTCGTGGTTGCTGTGGATTATATTTCCAAATGGGTGGAAGCTGAACCTCTCATTGATATGACATATGACAAGGTCTATCAATTTATTTAGAAGAGTATTATTTGCAGATATGGTCTTCCACACGCATTCATTACTGACCACGGAACCCAATTTGACAACGAGGAATTTGCTGTATATTGTCATCAATCCAATGTACTGAAGATCCACTCCGCGCCAGGCCATCCCCAAAGCAATGAGCAAACCGAAGTGACGAACAAAACCCTACTGAATAGCTTGAAAAAATGGATGGATGATGCAAAGGGAAATTGGAATAACGAGTTACATTCCGTGTTGTGGTCTTATCTCACTACACCATGAACAGTAACTGGGGAGTCTCCGTACATGTTGGCATTCGGGAGTGAGGCTGTCATACCTGCTGAATTGGGTCTACCTACACGTAGGGTGCTTAATTTCAAGTCTCCTGTAAGCGACTTGATGAGACGATTAGACCTAGATATGCTCGAGGAAGTTCGAGAAGAAGCAGCAATCAGGAATGCAGCATGTCAACAACGAATAACTTTTTTCTACAACAAAAGGGTGAAGAAGTGCGATTTGAAAGAGGGGGATTATGTGCTGAAGAAAGTGATCCAAAAGCATAACAAATTGGAAGCCAACTGGCATGGACCTAACAGAGTAATTGAAGTTATTCGTCCTGTGACATACAGAATTGAAACTTTGGAGGGAGAAGAATTCAAGAACGCATGAAATGCAGAGCATCTGTGCAAGTACTATCAGTAATTAAAGTCAATATGTAACACAGTTCTTTCAATATGAATAAAGTGATGTTTCGCCCCTATTTCCCCTTTTGTTGAATTTTTTTTCCGAAATATTAGTGCTACACACTACGCAAACATAAATTCAGAGTTGCAACCACCAACTCCGGTTGGTCGATAATTCATCAACCACCAACTCCGGGTGGTCGGCAATTTATTAACCACTAACTTCGGCTGGTCAAAAATTTCATCAACCACCAACTCCGGTTGGTCGGTAAATTCATTAACCACCAACTCCGGTTGGTCGGTAATTTCATCAACCAATAACTCCGATTGGTCGGTAAATTCATTAGCCACCAACTCCGATTGGTCGGCAATTTTATCAACCACCAACTCCGGTTGGTCGGTAATTTATTAACCACTAACTCCGATTGGTCGGAAATTCACTAACCACCAACTCCGATTGGTCGGTAATTCATTAACCACAAACTTCGGTTGGTCAGCAATTCACTAACCACCATCTCCGGTTGGTCGACAATTCATTAACCACCAACTCCGATTGGTCAACAATTCAACAACCACCAACTCCGGTTGGTTGGTACCAAACTAGGCAAGAAGATGGATGACCTCCCGGAGCATCCACTGTCTAGGCAACAAGGTAATCCTGATGAGATTACTACAACTAAGCAAGAACATGGGATGAAAACCATTCCATTGCTTAGGCCTAAAGAGTGACAAGTCACTATAATCAGACAACAAATGGGACAAGTTCCATGGTCTACAAAATATTTCAAATAACAAAGGCATTCTATCTAGATTCACCAACGAATAACAAAGGCATTCTATAAATTATTTCCTTGGAAATGAAATCATAAACAAAACTAAATTTTTTCTTTACTAAAACCAAGCAGATTACATATATGAAATTGGATTCATTACATAAAAATGCCCTATTTGATGGGTTTCTTTCCCTCTGCTTTTGAAACATGTTCCATCCCAGCTGGAGGATCAACTAATGCATAAGGAGAGTTTATAAAGTTCATATCTCGCAGCATTCTGACATTACTTGTGGATGGTCGATCAAGCAAGTGCTCTGGACGAGATATCTCAAAGTTTGAATGAAGGCTATAATCCTCGAGATACTTGAAGATCAAAATCCGAGGGATGGCACAGGCTGGAATCTAACTAAGGTCAAGTTTGAAGGGAGGAACAGGTAAATCAAGCACTCCAGGTTCATAATAATCCCACAAGAAATGACCTTGCTCCAGTTTCAGAACACATAAGGCATTCAACCACCCCTGCTTATAACCCTCGTTGTTTGACTGCTGCAAACAAGCATCAAGATGATACAGGGCTTCATTATACCCAACCATCCAAAACTCCCTGGGCTATTTGTGAAACTGATAAGTCAATCTCTCAAGTTGCTCGTGGAGCTTTTTCACCAGAATTTCTTTACTTTCCAGAGCAGAACTCTGATTGGAGAGTTGCTCAGTGAAAATCTGAATCTTCTTAGACATTTCTGCTAAAGCCTGATTCTTCACCATCAATTGAACAAATTGATTCTCTAAGGCCAATTGAGTTCTTGTCTCATCAATAGTAACCCGACCAGCCCTTGCACGTCCACGGGAAGAAGACCTTGCTCTGCCACGAGCAAGTGTGGAAGGTCCTATTCGTTTCAAAGTCTCTAACTCATCCCGTAAGTTAGCATTTTCTATTTCTAAAAAGGAAAAACCATCATCATTAATTGGGACTAAGGCTACCGAAGAAGAAGAGGCGAAAGATTTGAGTTGTTTATTTCCTCCTACAATAAGATATTTTCTTGCTCCAGCAGATTGGCAATATGCCTGTGCTCTTCAATCTCAAGTTTTAACACACTTTCCTTTTTCTCATGAGCTGAAATGTACTTGTCATATCCCTTGTTAGCACTCAATTACTGGTACTTTCTCTCATAAACTTGATGCAAAAGTGTAGTGGATTCTTTGTACTGCTGTTGAAGTTCCTCGATCGTTCCTTAAAGATCTTCAATCATTTCGTAATAAGCCACATTATTGGCTACAACACGATCAAGTAGGCACTTCAAGTACTGGTAAGCATCAATTGCTCGTTCAGAGGCATCTGATTCAAGAATGTCAATTATTTGAGCCTTAGTAAAGTCTGTATAACCAGCTTTGAAATAGTCATTGCATTTCTTCAACAACTCTGTATCTTGAGCTGATAACAGTTCCATCCTGGCCATAAACTAGCAAAGAGAAGATGAAAAAACAAAATCAACAATGATACGAATAAAGCAAGTAAGAGAAATTCCAGACGAACAACAAAAGTTCAACTTTTAATCATCATGATAAAGGAAAAAATAGATCAGGATTACATCCAAGAAAATAAAAGACCCAAATAACTTTACACCTTCTCCTTATTTCCTACGACTTCTTCGGACGGTTTGGATGAAGGAGTTGGTTGCTCGGAGAACAATGGCAGTTGCTCGACAGATGTGCTGGCTGGTTGGATTAGCTCAGAGGGTTGAACAATAGAAACAATAGGGACCTGCTATCCTGTCATCATAGAAGACTCATCTGATGCAGCTTCATCTTCTTCTTCTTCTCTAGGAGAGGGAGGAGGGCCATGAGTATGTTCCTAGAATAACTCAGAAGTTTCAGCAACCTTTAATGTCTTCAAAGCTGCTATCCATCCATCCCTAAAATATTTAACACTGGCATACTCCATCTGGGAAGACATAACAGCCAGGCCCTTATTCCAACCCTTATCCCAACCAATACTAAAAGATTTTTTAACAGCAGCTTTCCTTTTTGCCCTCTCCGAGGAAGTCTTTTCCCTAAGGAGCTCTTCGGCAAACTTCAGTTTTTCTTCTGCCTCTTTCTTAAGTCGTTCAGCATCTTGAAGCTTGGCGACATTTTCCTCGGCAGACTTAAGCTTGAATTTAAGCTCATTATTATGTTGTTCGGCCTCCTTTAATTTCTTCTCTAACTCTTTGGAGGCAGTCACAGCTTGATCTCGATTTGTTTCAACAGATTAGAATTTTTTCTCCCACGCATTTTTTTCTTCCACATACTTCTAACGAGATTCCTTCAAAGATTGAGTCAACCCAGCAAAAGCTTCTTCTATTCCACCCGAGGAAGTGGAAGCCCTGATGGCTTCGTCTTTCTTCAAAATACTATTAAAATATGTCACAAGATGAAAAAAGAAAGAAACTTTAAGTCAATATAGGAACATAGTACTAAAAGATAAAAGACTCAGGCTAACGATACTTACTGATGTAATGTGTTGAGCAGCCAAAGTAGTAATTCTCTCACGAGAAAAGGTGTCTTCAATACCTTGGAATTCTGGAACAGTCCAAGATTTGATCAAGCCCATAGCAGAGCTCGGAGGAATAAGAGCTGGAATATTACCTTCAATATTTGAAGGTTGAGGGACAGGATCAACAGGTCTCTCAGAAGGACCTCTCTTCAATCTAATCAGAGGAGCACCCTCAATTAAAGGTGCTGTCTCTCTTGGTGAAACGACAACAGTTTCAATTAAAGGCGCTACTTCTTTTGGAGGCACATGGGGCTTCTTGATAGCTTCCTTAGCAGCAGCAAAGGGGATTACATCTATATTTTTATCCCCTTATTTAGGACATCTTGTTTATTTTTCTTTGCCTCTTCAGTGGCAAAGGCAGACTTGTCAAAAACTACGAGAGCTTTCCTCTTCTTCATCAGATCAGTAATAGGAATGCTTGAGTCAGAAGAAGATCCTTTCGCACTGGTTTCAGAAGTTGGTGTCTGATCAAGATCAACCACCACAGGACGAGCAATGAAAGATGATGTGGAGCTTCTGTATCTCAACAAATATGAAGAAGACCTCACATGCTCTCCTACAACTGATTGGTGCAAGCCCCGGATAAGTTTTAAATGTTTTATGTTAACGTCAGTCTCTTTTAGGGGCTTTCTTTTACTGTCAACTGTAACAAACAAAATTAATGTCAGTGATGCATTTAATCGAATACAAAGAAAATAAGATTTCAAAAATGAAAACAACCTATCCCATTGCCATAAAGCGGACACCTGGGACCTTGGTACACATCATTTCCATTTAATGGAGGGTGTTGCCAATTTATCATCACAACCCCATGATAAAAATAGTCCCTATTGGCATCGGGAATATTGACAACTAAAGCTCTATTCGAAAACCTAGTTTTTAAATAGAAAGTAGAGTCACTGGTAACCCATCTATAGCAATACATAATTTTTGGAATTACCAAACGAGTTCCATGAAGTTGATTTAACCTATGTACGCCATTAACTACCCTCCATGTATTTGGAGCTACTCTTGCAGGTACAATATCAAAATATTGGCAAAACTCCAAACACAGGGGATTTGGCGGGAAAGAAAAGCCACACTTAGCTACAAAAAGACTTGGGAACCAGTGCCCCTCAGCCAAAGAAAATAAATCAGAAGGACAGGGAAGTTCTTCCAAAATAACCCACAAAAGGATTGAAAAATCAGACCAAAATTTATTCAACGATTCAACAAGATAAACCATGATGAATAAAGTAAATAAAGAAGAAGGAAGAAAATCTTACATAAGAAAGAGAGATCGGTTGACAATGAATGATGGAAAAGAACGAAGGCATAAGATAGAGTGAAAATGAAGAGTTCAGAAATACAAATTTGAAAACTAGAAGACGATGGGATTTCTGTCGCACTTAAATACTTTACCTCGGGAATAGAGAAAAATAATGGTTACAAAGGGAAGACGTTTGCGTTTCCGGCGGCTAAAAAAAAAGGGAGCACAAATATCGAAGTGATCGTGAAAATTCAAAATATTTATGAAGTTTGATATTAGGCGCTCAAAAAAGAATTATATACAATGAAAATCTTCCTAAAATCCATGAAGATCAGTAATCTAAGCAGTTTTCAAGCGAAATGTTCCACACTCTTCTTCAACCATAACTGTGAAACATTGGGGGCTTATGTTGATACCAAATTTAGTCTGCTGACGTGGACAAATCACTTGAATACACGTGTCAACCTACGTGGCAAATACAAATACTTTCAACGAACAGCATACTGTCACCGAGCTGCTCAAGCGCTCCGAGCAACTTAAGCGATCCGAGCTACTTAGCGTGCAGAGCATCTAAATCAAAAGAATCAAAAGGCGGCTACGCATTAAATGCGCATTATTATCGTACAGATGTATATGCCTACTAGATAACAGCGCATTATCTTTTCACATGTACAGACTCAAGGCTATAAATACATTGTAACCTCCTCATAGAAGTCGAATTTGGATCTCTTGGTAAACTAATTATCGAGATTCAAGGCAAACAATCAGCAATACAAAACAGTGGATGTAGGCCATTCTCATAAGGCTGAACCACTTTAAAAATCCTTTGTCTTATTTATCTGTGATTGACTAATTAGATATAATCTAGTTTTTTACATCAACATTGGCGATGTTGGCGATTTTGCTTTTGCTTTTTATTTTTATTTTTCATATTAAGGTGTGTTTTATTTCTAATTTTTATTTTAAATCTTTTTTAATTTTCTAGTTTTTAATATGCGAAAAGAAGCTTTTAACTTTTTTTATTATTCGAGCCACGTGCCAATATTCAATTTGTCATTTTAACAAATTAGTCGTGTCCCTTGAAAAATTGTGTTTGACTTGGCATTCTTGTTAAGTTGCCTTATGAAACACTAATAGAGGTCCAAAACTAAACAAATTAAAAACATCGGGTTGACATTGTAAAAATTGATAGAGTAGGTCCAAGATCCAAAATAGCCCCAAACTTCACGATCAAACTTGCAATTATGGATAATTTTATTCTTGGAGAGCTCAACAAGTAACGTTCATTTACCAAAGTGTTCATTTGATCGGCACAATTATTCATGTCAAATGAAGAAATGGTGGTAAATGAGGCTTTTGCCCGTTTTATGTGCGATTAAATGTCTCTCATGAAAAAGTTTTACATCGTACATGTCATTTGTCCTGTTTTTTCTACTTTTTTGCGGAAAAATTTCCCTTGATTATATCCGAGGAAAAATTTGTCACCCAAAATTTCCTCACCCGTGTTTTTGATAAAATATATATTTTTTATTTTTCTAATATATATGTTTTGTTTTTATATAAGGCTTTTTTATAACATACTTTCTTTCATTTGATTTTTTGTAGCATTTTTTTACATTATATTTTTTTATCATAGTTTTTTAATATAATATTTATTCTTTGTATCAGATTTCTTTTTCGATTCGAAAATTTTTACATATGAAATTTTATTATCATATTTTTATAATTTAAATTTTCTATATATAAGAATTATTTTATACCAATTTTTTCTATATCATATTTTATTTTTAGTCCCTTTTTGTAGCAACCAAATTCCAAGGCAATTTTCAAAAAGCTGGAAAATTTTGAAAATTTCCAACTTTTAGGGTGTTTGATAGCGTAAATTTTCTTTGAAATTTATTTTTCATGTACAACACCACTAAGTACAATTAGCCACTTTTCGGAGGCAACCAATTCTATTTTTAGGAGGGGAGAACAATTTTTTGCTTACCACCTTTATATGGCAAATCGCTCAAACCCATTTTTTTCTAAAAACTCTATATATTTCCTAAATATATAAATATATATAGTCTACAAATTTGTATATATATATATATGTATATAGGGAGAGGTTCTCTAGTGGACCAAAAAAATGAACTTTTTAATGGACCTTAACAAAAAACACATAATAACACATTAATTTTAATTCCTCTAGTGTAATTGGTCCGCTCCAGCGGCACCAACACACGCGTGTCGATCGACCCCCAACCCCCCAATCGCCCCTCCACCCACCCCACCCCCACCCCCATGGCAGGTGGGGTTGGGGGTTTGGGGGTAGTGGGGTCTCAAGTGCCGCTGGCGCGGACCAATTACACTATAGGAATTAAAATTAACGTGTTATTATGTGTTTTTTATTAAGGTCCATTAAAAAGTTCATTCTTTTGGTCCACTAGAGAACCTCTCCCTATATATATATATATATATATGTTTTGTATATTCCATATATTTTAGTATTTATGTATATTGTGTATGTTGCGTATATTTCACATATGTATGCATTTCGTATATTTGATATATTCCGTTTATTTATATATTTCGTACATTTTTATATTTCATATATTTTAGCATATATGTTTATTTTGTATATTGCGTATATTTCATGTATGTATATATCTAATATTTAATATATTTCCTACATCTATATATTTGATATATTTTAGTATATATGTATATTTCTTATATTATGTATATTTCATAAATGTATGTATTTCGTATATTTATATTTAATATATTCTATACATTTATATATTTTGTACATATATATATTTCCTAGATTTAATATATATATTTCATATATTTAATATATCTCGTATATTTTCATATATTTAATATATTTTTTTAAATATTTTTTAGATTCTTGTGCCTTTTTTAAATATTTTGTATATTTTTAAAAATATTTCATATCTTTTGTATTTCATATATGTTGATGTAAAAAACTGGAATTTATCCAATTTTATAATCACAGATAAAATATATAACTTTAATGTTAAATAAAAGAGAGACACGAGGTTTTTAAAGTGGTTCAGCTATACAAGAAAGCCGCCTACGTCCACTATTATAGTATTGATTTCAGAGGTTACAGAAAGCTATGTACTCTTATTCATAAGAATATCCTAGAATTCGTTCTACCTTACCCTCGATCAAGGGGATACAATGTATTTATAATGACCTGAAGATTAAGGGTTGGAATATCAAGGGATGGAATGCCTTTATACATTTAAGCATTTGCACCCGTACATAATGAATGTGACGACCGGTTGTAAGACCCTTGGTATGGTGACGCTTCATTAGTATTGATGGTCGGCATTCTTTATGTTGGTCGGCATGCCTGCCGATCTACTATCTGCTTATTAGAATTTCGGCCACGTAAGAGAACAAATGTTTATTTCCGATTGGTCCACGTAGGTGGATAATTTTTTGTATCAATAGAAGCCCCCAATGCTCTATGCTTGATGCTTGCATGAAAGTATAAAACATTCGATTCTGTAAGTAGCTTGGAGTATTTTCATGGTGCCTGATCGGTAGCCGACATCCCACAGTTCGAAAATTTGGCCGGTCCTATTTGAAAATGGCATTTTTCTGAACAATTTGAATTTTAACGAGCCGCCAAAGGGTAAATGGGTATTTTACACCTTTTTTATCGCGAAGCCATTGTAATGTTAATCATTGGTACGTTTAATCATTACTTTCGTTATTTTCAAGACAATCTATAAAAGGCGGGAGGTTTTTCCAAGTTTTGCCTTACCCCAAATCTTCGAAATCGTTTCCTGTCATTCGTCTTTTCCTTCCATAGTTCTTACTGAATCTATAATCTTCGGTAAGAATTCTTTATTTCTCTCTGTTTTTATTTATTTCCTTTCTTTCTGAGCCATGGTTCACATAGTTGATGGTGATTATCTAGAGGAATTTAGGGTAGAAAAGAAAATCCTCTCTTGGGTTGATTTAGAAATACCCCATTGCTCTTTAGATGTATATTCTCTGGTTGAGAGTCACTGGATCCCAACCTTGTTTATAGCTGAGTGTGGTTTCACATTTCCACCAAGTCCTTTTCTTCTTTATTTCTATCAATATTTCGACGTCGTTCTAGCAAGAGTAGCCCCTAACACCTGGAGGATCGTTAATGGTGTGAATAGACTGAATGAAATCTATGGAACCCATATTGGGATTCCAGAGATTATGTTCTGCTATAAATGGGCAATTGTAGGGGAGAGCATCTATTATCTGAAAATTGGACAAGACAATAGGGATTTAGTGTTGAATTTGCCTGATTCTAATAAGGATTATTGGAATCATGCTCCACTTGAGAATGAAGTGACCTACCGTGGTACCAGATGCCCTCAATCAGGGAATGGGATAGGTTGTTATTTCAATTCTCGCCTTTCTTTACTGATTTTGTTTTTTGATATGTGCTAACTATAACTGCTTATTATTCTGTTGTAGAAGAACGTAAGAGAAAGTGCCCCAAATCGGGTGAAGTAAATTTGGAAGAACTCAAATTCTTATGGGGTCTTAACCAAATGACAGGAGAAGATCATCCCCGATCAGCTTCTGTATTGTTGGAGTATAAAAGTTCCATCGCCTCTTTTGTAGCTCGGCTAACAACTGTTGTGCCTTCGATTGTAATAGATTTGGAGAGGGACCTAGTGTCTACTTTCTCGGCTACTGAATCTGCTGGTGTTGGTGCTAAAGTTGCTACTGGTGGCACTTCTTCTTCTTTTGACTCTGATCTTCATATTTTCATTAGTATGGTAAAGAGGAAAATTCCCAATCTTCTAGAGAGGGATTCCACTGCTGGTGCTAAGAAACCAGTTGATACCAATGCCCAAAAGAAGAAGGTTGAGGCTGACAAGAAGCCCCCAGCCATCAAAGGTGATGAACCTCCTCTTAAGAGACTAAGAAGAGGTCATGCTGATAAGCTTGAGCAGGTTGTTGATTCTGATCAACTCGGATTGGTTGGCAAGGTCCCATCTACTGCTAGCTCATCTGTAGCCTTTAGTCCTAGCTTGGCTAAGAAATTGATCAAGGCTAGTACCATCCCAGAATATAGAGTTATTTTTGCCTTCATATCCCGATCAAAACTATCGGAGAGGGCTACTCAAAGTTTAGCCTTGGTAAGTTTTCATATTTAAAGTTGGTCAGATATTTTTCATTTTTTTGCTGACTTGGTTCTTTTCTTATAGTTCCTGGTTTATTACAACCAAATGCTGGAGAAGGACGATCATCTACGTTCTTCTTCAGGAGAAGTAGAGGAGGCCTTTGGGGGTATTAGGAAATCCCTAGAGGAGTTCGGGTATGCTTTGGAGACATAGCATAAGTCTTGGGAGAAAAAATCAAAGCTGTCGAATAAGCACATCAAAAAGCTGATGATGCTCTGTCTGTGGCTACCTTGGCATCTGCTCAAGCTGAGCGTGGGGGAAAGGCTGCTGAAAAAATGTGGTCAAGCTGCCTGCCGACCATTCTGTTGAGAAGGCCAAACGAAAGAAAACTAGAGGGGATTCCTTCAACAAGGTCTGGGATAAATTCATCTCTGCTACTTCTGCCCAAATAGCGTATGCTAAGAATAAATTCTTCGAGGAAGGTTGGTCGGAAGCTTTGAGGCTGAAGAAATAGAGCTATTTTCGAGGCACGATCTAGGTTCCCCTCCTAACCTTGATGATGAAATTGATGATGATGCAGGTTCAGGAGAATCCTCTATGGCCATTGAGTCAATTGATCCTCCATCTGATCAAGACAAAGCTCTCGTTGACTCAGCTGCCCCTATTGCTGACCAAAAGATAAACCATGAGGTAGATAAGGATATGAAGAAGGTGTTAGATAAAGAATTACCATACTTGCTCGGCGTAGATGCTTCTGATCAAACAACGACTGCATACACTTATCTCAAAATCCATTATGATTGAGTTGTGGCCAATAATATTGCATACTCTGAGATGATTTAAGACTTATAGGCCAACCATAATTAAGCCAAAGCTTTACTATATGCCGACTATGAAGCCAAGTACAAGGCATTGAGTGAAGGCTGGGTTTTGAGAAGAAACTGGAAAAATATGGATCTTCATATAGGAAAAAGGAGTTCTTATTGAATTGTGAACTTGATGAATCTAGAGGGATCACCAAGCTCTTGAAGGATGAGAATAATAAACTTCGGAATGAGTAGAAAACTTTAAAATAGTCTTCTGTTAGCGGTGCCGATGAAGGTGCCTCCTTTTTAGAGAATGAAAATGTTAGGATGATGGGAGAACTTGAAACTGTGAAGAAATCGAAATCCACACAATCTTCCAGACGATAAAGGACGAGCCGACCAGCTATTGAGGAAGCTAGGACCAAAAAAACCTTAGCTGACCAGGCTGCCCAACTAAAAGTAAAGAATCAGGCTATTGTCCTACAAAGTTGGAAGCTAAGGATAAAGCCCTTGCCAATCAGCCCACACAGTTGAAGGTGAAGGATAGTGTTTTGAATAAACTTCAACAACAAGTTAAAAGGTTAACCTTTCAATTTCACAAACAACCCAAAGGGGTGTGGCTGGAAGGCTACAGTGAAGCTTTAGGTCATGTAGATGATCATTTTGCTCAGTCCCATTATGAAGGCTATAAATGGGGTTGGACTAATTATTTGACTTTGTTGAAGTATGATCGTAATAGTCAGATGTGGTATTGGAACGAGCCTAGTCTTTTAGATTGTGATAATCCCCCTTTCAAGTTGGACACTTCATGGATCCTTGTTGATGCTATTCCTCGATGTCTGGTCACTAAATACAAAGGGGACTATATTTTACATGATGTTCATGAGATTGTTCGTCCTCCTCACCTGATCAATGTGCCGAGCAGCAGCGACAGAAGAATGTTAAGGGATTTTAACTTCATTAATTCTCCCTATACTTTGGATGATCCTCCTGCTGGAATGGAAAGAGTACAACCATCTCATTCGACCTCCAAAACTGAAGGAAAACGTCCTATTGAATATTTCTTATGTATTCGTTTATTCATTTTAATGTAATACAGTGTTTATGAATGAAAATCCATAAGTTTGTGTTGTTAACTTATGATTATTTTAATCAGTTAGTCAACTTGTGATTGTAATGCCATTGATTCTACTTATGCACTTAGATATATTAATCTAAATTTAGCATTAGTTATCAGTGGTGACCAAGTGTAAGAGGAATATATGTTTGTATCCTAGTATTTTAGGAATATTTACATGCTTTCATGCACTTAACTTAGTCAGGTAAAACTTGTTTGTTACTTTTTTAGTTGTATACTAAGTTTTACACTTCTTGTTCTTAACTTGTTTATACGAAATCATACATTAAGTGAATAACTTCTTGTTCATGATTCATTTTTACGAAGTCATACATGAAGTAAATTTTTCTTGCCGACTAAGCATTTTAGGATTATGTTCCTTTAACTCAGATAAGAATTCTTTTTCGTGACTTGTTTATATAAAGCCATACATAAAGTAATATTTACTTATTGTTCGTGAC
Source organism: Sambucus nigra (assembly GCA_949130495.1). Taxonomy (NCBI): domain Eukaryota; kingdom Viridiplantae; phylum Streptophyta; class Magnoliopsida; order Dipsacales; family Adoxaceae; genus Sambucus; species Sambucus nigra. The sequence continues at coordinate 572,202,380 of OX422211.1, read as the reverse complement.
TTGTTTATACGAAGTCATACAGGAAGTTTGAATTTGAGCGAGCAATAATTGCACTTCAAGTTGTTGAATTCGTCATGATTAAGCATGCATGTACTGTTGATCGGCAATAGACATTCTGACTTGTTGTTTTTATTTATCTTTGTGTGATGTTATATCGCCATACCCCGAAAAAAAGTCAAAAAATTGAAGGGACTGTAATCAATATTTTATTGAAACTCGAATCATAAAATCAAAAGAAATACAATAGTAATAATCCATTAAAGATAATACTTTCGAATATGCTCGGCATTCCAGTTTTTTTTATTCTCCCCCTTCTAAAATCTCAAGTCGATAGCTTACGGGTTGTATAATAGCGTAAATACGATATGGTCCATGCCAATTAGCCTTAAGCTTATTGTTCTTCTATATCACCTTCTCAAGAACATAATCGCCCTCTTTAAGGTTAGTCGGCTTAACCCTTTTATTATAGAAGCAAGCAATTTTGTGTTGGTATGCAGCGTTTCTCAGGGTAGCATCTTCTCGGACTTACTCCAACATGTTTAGATCTAGTCGGTGCATCAAATCACTAGTTGGAGAATCAACGTTCAGTACCATGTGGGTTGGTAGTCCTATCTCGGTTGGTACCATGGATTCAGTCCCAAATGCAAGCATATAAGGTATCTATCAAGTTGTTGTTCTCGACGTTGTTCTGTAGGCCCAAAGAACAGAATGTAACTCCTTAATCCAATTGCCCTTTGCAGCATCAAGTCTTTTCTTCAACCCATTTAGCAAAGTCCTATTTATTACTTCTATTTGACCATTACTTTGAGGATGGCCCGGTGAAGAATGAAGCTTCAGGATCTCAGAGTGGACACAATACGTTTCAAATTCATCCTTATTGAATTGATTTTCATGATCCATAATGAAGGCATGTGGTATCCCATATATGCATATGATATTATTCCAAGTGAAATGATACACCTTGTCATACGGCATGTCTACCAATGGTTCTGCCTCCACCCACTTGGTGAAGTAATCAATAGTAATGACCAAATATTTGAACCTGTCCTTGGTAATCGGTAGTGGTATGGCCAAGTCAATTCCCCACATAGCGAATGGTCAAGGTGAAGTTATGTGTGTGAGAGCGGCATTGGGAATTTTATGGATTGCAGAGAACTTCTGGCATTTGTCACACTTTCTTGCAAAGGTTGTACAATCTGCCCTCATAGTCGACCAGTAGTACCCCCGAGTGTTGATTCATTGGAGCAATGACCGACTAGCAGAATGAGCTCCACGGGAACCTTAGTGCACTTCTTTGATCAAATCTTCCATCTACATTGGATGAACACGGCGCAATAAGGAGATCATTAATCCCCTTCTGTATAAAACTCTTTTGTCTAATACGTATCTTGCTTCTTTATATCGGAGATTCTTAGCTTTTTTGGGATCAGGTGGAAAGATGCCATCCTCAATATAGCCTTTAATTGGGTCCATCAAGGTGTGACACCATGCCCAATTAAATACTGGGTGATCAGTCATTTATTCAATATAAAACAAAGTGTTCGGTTGGTTCATTCTTAACATTACCGTCGAAATACATTTAACATTAATAATCACCTAATAAATAATTAAGCTAGTGTCAAAACATTTTCCATTTTTAAGTTATACCCAAAGAATACATTAATAATTTCTAAATATTATGACATCAACGATTTACCATTCACAGGAAATATAATGAATATTGGATGTAACGCAACTGCTGAAATAAATAAGACTTGATAAAACATTCCAGTTTAAAGTCTCAAATTAACAAACCATAAAATACTCAATCCAACAGAAATGAACTACTAAAATAAACTGAGTACAATCTCTCTGATAAAATGACTGAGAATAGGTGACACATGCCCTAAATGAAATGTTTGAATAGAACTGAAAGAAATGATAGAGGCGTCTAAATGCAAGGACTTGCAACTTCCACAACCGTTGCAGTTCGCTAAACAATCCAAGCGTCTAAGCATGTAACCCTGTGGCTGGGCACCTGATATAATACATATATATAACAAAAGAGAGAAGAATAGCAAGAGATGGGTCAGAGCCCGAGTTGTAAAAATATTTATTTTAGCAAATATTTAAAATTTGCAATAAAGTAAGTATTATGTGCATGCTAGCTTATTGGACTCTCACATGAGATTCTCACCTCTCGTCTATTGTGCACGCCTAACATACATCTACACCATATTAGTTATGCTACTCAGTCTAACTAGTTCTAAGTCACCATACCACCATCCACGTCACTATTAGTATACCCGTATCGCCTATACAATACGTTATTAAAATAGTTTATCCCACATAACTAAATTTCATTGTTCACCATTCGACTGGTTAATCTTTTACCCACTAAAATTATTTTATTTCTCATTATTACTTTATCTACTAATTTCACACAGTGGAATTTTCCCAAGTTTATTCCTATATATATAGTCACATCATCCCTGTATATATATACTAAACCTGCACCCCTTGGTTAATACCACTTGGCGCAAATAATTTATTATTATTACCATATCTACTAGCTACACACAGTAGACCTATTCACATGTACATATATATATATATAGTCACATCATCCCTATACATATATATACTAATCCTTTACCCCTTGGTTAAGACCACTTAGCACAATGCATACTCTACTATCATGTCCCGGTGCATCGCTCACTGCACGAAGGACCGTTGGTTCAATCTCCCACGAACAATAAAATTCAAATCACAAATATTGGAGGGGAACATAATCTCCAGCCAAATGGGTCATGCACATACCTGCGCTCCAATTAAACCGTCAAAACTATCATACATCTCAGATAGCACATAACCAAGCTCATATGCTTTGGGTACAAGTCAAATATCCCCCCAATGGGCAACACGGGATAAGACTGTCCACTACGCGAAATCCTCCTCCTGATAGCAAGCAGTGTATGTATGCTATACACATAATAATAAACATATAATAGGCATACACACATCCTATTAAAATCAATGAGTATTCACCCAACCCGTACATATATTTTTCATACATAGTATTTTCTCATTACTACTTGTAATACAATTATTTCGATTACTCTTTCTCAAAATTTCTAAGGTTAACTTACCGTGCCAATATTGAGAGTATTATGTCCCAAATACCTCCTAAGAATTCTGCACTATACTAAATTCATCAAATAAGAGTTTTCCCCACTCAAATTAACTGTGTAACTCGAATTGGACTGAAACAGGATTTTCCAGATTTTTAGACCTATCGTTCGAACCAGGTGTGATGTCGTTTGAACGACATCTCGCGATATCCCTTCTTGTTCGAACCAGGCTCAATCTCGTTCGAACGAGATTGAGCAGTTGCCTTCCCTAAATAGACCTGCTATGTTTTCCACCATTAACAGTTACGTTTTCACTAGATTTTCATCTCTAAAACCTCTAGATTTCAACCCAAACATCAACCAACCAATTCCAATCATCTTCCTAACATCTATTTATGATTTCTAACACTATAACATCATTAAATCATCACTAATCATCAATTAAATTTAAAATCCTCAATTTAATTATCAACAACCCTAGGTCTCAAATTATATGCATAACTCTAAATTAAAACATACATTCGTTTCTGAATTTCAACATATAATTCTGGAATTTCTATTCTACATGTAAATGGGTTCAATTCTTCATCAAAATAACTCTCAATCCATGATTTAAATTCTCTATATTCACCCAAATCAATTCTACATCATGTATTTGATTCATATACTAACATGAGCACAATTATTGCTAATAGAAAGCAAGTAATAAACACTTGCCTTGATTATGATGTTCTAAACTGCTGATGAAATTGATATAAACTTGTTCCTCATCTTTCGATCTACACTTTGGTGGGATTTGTGGTGTGAGTTCTTGAATTTTGCACCAAGAACACCTATGGACTCTCTCCATTTTCCTCTGTGGTTCTCTCTCCCTCTCTCTTAGGTTTAGAAACTGACAGACTTCCTCTCACCCACGTACACTCCCTTTTATTTTTCTAATTTTCGTCCATATTAATTCTCCCAAAATTCAAAGGACAAAAATACCCCTATGGGGTGTCGGTTAGTCCTAAAAATAATTTGGAGTCCAAATAAAATACCCGGGTAGAGTTTTCTGACTATCTCGACCCTTCTGGACTGAATGGCGCACTCGAAATGGCCATATGAATTACTTAAAAATAATTCACTAATTTAATCCATTAAATTAGTTCCGACACGACCACACGCGTGTCCTGACTTAATATACCAAACTGTCGTATTTCCCACTGTCGACAATTTATAAAATTTCATAATTCCATATTACATATCGACACGGTGATATTCAGTAATTTTTATCAATAAATATTAACCCTTGGCACGCTAGTTAATAATTATTTTAATTCGAATTAATTAACAATTAATTTTTCACATTTTAATTTAATTAATCCAACAATAATAATTAATTCCATAATTATTTAAATCATAAAAAATATGGGGTGTTACACCGGGAAGGTCCCAAATCTACTGTAATAAAATTAACCATCAAATCCTCGTTAATCCTCTGATTAGCTAGGATCTCTATTGGGATGGTGCGCCTGAGTTTAATTCTGGTTGGTGAAGCCAGTCGAGCAAGTGCATCTGCTCGGGCATTGGCTATTCTGGGAATCATGTGCATTTGCACGACTGAGAGCTTGGAAATAACTTACATGGTTTTGGCGAAGTATCGGGTCATCAACTCCCCCTTGACTTCATATAGCTGAAGCAATTGGTTGACCACTAACTGTAAGTCACTATGTGTCGTTACTTGCTTGGCGCCTAATGAATGGGAAAAGTCTAGTCCAACTATTTAAAGATTCGTATTTTGCCTCGTTATTTGAGGCTTTGAATTGAAACCTAAGTGCATGTTCAATATCATCAGGAGTATTGAGTATTATACCTATTATGTTTCCAATTGCACATGAAGAACCATCGACGTATAAATTCCATAATGGAATATCATCCTTGAAGCTTTCTTCAGATAAAATTCCATGATGGAATAATTTCTTGCTCTCTTTTGTATATTTACGGGTTAGTTCCTAAGTTCTGGATGACTCGGGTTAATCGGCAATGATTTCAGCTTGCTTTTTAGCTTAGCTATTTGCTTTAGAAGTCTGCTCGAAAGACAAGTTTTACTGGCCGGGAACCTTTGGATAGGTGAATTCGATGATAAAATCGGCCGAAACTTGGCCTTTTAATGAAGACCGTGGTTCATAGACAATGTCATATTCTCCCAGCTCCACTGCCTAGTACGTCAATCTTCCTGACTTCTCTGTTTTGTGGAGTTCTTGCTGAAGAGGTAGATCAATATACCCCACTATGGTATGTGTTTGAAAATAAGGTTTCATACACCTAGAAGCCTCAATAAGTGCTAAAGCTAATTTTTCCAAGCGTGGATACCTAATCTCGGCTCCCCTGAATGCTTTATTGGTGTAATAAACTGGTCTTTGGACCCCATTGTCCAGTCTAACCAAATCCGAGCTAACCGTAGATTCAGAAACAACTAGGTACAAGTGATTCGTATCGAATATTGCACATTTATACCCTCGAACTTAAGCATTTTAGCCCCCTCAGGTACCGTAATTGCTATAATTATACTCATTAATCAGACAACCTCCGTTTTATATGTTAACATGTTATTTGAGGTATTATTGAGCTGTTATAGGTAATAAAGTGCTCAGTATGAAGTTTGAGCGTGTTCCGGTAAAGTTTCGTCGCAATTCGCACATTTAGAGGCATTTTCGTCATTTCACACTTCGGAATTTGTGCCCAAAGTATTCATTGAAGTTGTAGCCCTCGGGTCAATCTTTCCATGGCCGCAAACGGTGCTCGAATCAGAGTCCTAACGAAGGAAACAGGGACCTTTAATCGGGGAAGAAATATAAGTTAATTATATTATTATTTTATTTATTCATTAATAATCTATTTAATTCCATCGATGTTCTTTTCTCTTTCATTTTACAGCAAGCTTCCATGGGCGATTTTGGCCAAGCTTGGGTTTTGGGTTCATCCTAAATTGAAGCCTTTCGTCCGAAATTGGAGCTTGGGTCGCGTGCGGATATAGTTGTGGGTCAATTGGCTCGGGTTTTTGGAGTACCAACTTTGACATTTCCATGTCTTTGGCCATTTATGGTGGATACCCATATTTGTGTCTTGGTTTTTGTAGCAAGACTGAGTTTGGGAGGTCATGGGTAGACCAGTCGATCGGCCCTGGGCCCTCGGTCGACCGGGTTTTTGATTTTTGTTGTGGTGCCGAGGCAGTAGCCCTTCCTCTCGCAGCCGGTAGATCGCGATTTGGCCGCCGATTGACCAGGTATCCCTTATATCCGGTGCTTGTTTTTACTGTAGCCCCTTTGCCCTTTTTATTTTCTTTCTCTTTTTCTTTTTGTCTTAAATTAGAACTTATCCCATTTTCTTTTCTTTTGTCTTTTTCTTTATTTCTTTTTTGGCAACTTAGTATAAATAGAACACTTTATTTATTTTTGTAAGGGGATTCATTTTTTAGTTCTTAGGTTAGGGTTTGAGAGATAATTTGGGGTTTCTTGTGGAGACCACCCCTCTCCTCCATTTTCTTGGTGGTTTGACACCCATTAATGTAAGTGGGTACTATTTATTGTCTTCTCTCTTATTTTTATGCTTTGTAACCTAGATTTCCATGCTTAGTTATTTATTTCATGCCTAGATAATTTTAGTTGTTAATTTATTTATTGTTGCTTTAATTAATTAGTTGTGCTTTAATTAATTAGTTAATTCATGCTTTCTAGCTAGTTTAATCTAGATCGTTTCTGATTGAAATCACCTATGGTTGATTTGGTTGCTTTGCTTTAGTGATGGAGTTTTACGTGTTTATTTCGAGTGGGATGTCCTAGTTATTATGCTTAGGAGATTTAACGGGGTATATCACGTATGCCTCGTATTTACGACCTTGTGTGCGTAATTTTTGGGGTATTTATCGACGCCAAAATCTTATTAGACTTTTATGTGAATTTATGGGTGTGACAACTCTGGTTTTAATTAACCGTTGAAACGAGAATCAATTATAATAACTCGTCGACCCATGTAACCATTTTATACTAATTAACTCGGGGTGAGGGATATTCGACGCAACCTATAGTTTTTATTCGCTTTATTAATCATATTTTAATTTATTCACGCCTGGATTAATATTTTCCCTTTATTATCTTTTATTTTTTGTTAGCAATATCTTTTTCAATTTTTTTTAGAAGTATTAAACCGAATAAATTCTAGCAACTCATCTCTGTGGATTTTCGATACCCGAACTTGGCCGCTACACTCCCTTTTTGAGTGTAGTCATAAGTTTAGGTTTTTGTATTAAGGAGGTGAACAGAAAACAACGATCAACGTTTAACACACGCTACCTTTCACCCCAAATCAACAAGTATAATTTTTCTCCCAAGATTGGTCGGGATAACAATGGAGATGATCCCAAATACTTCTTTAATTACCAGAACGCTTCATTACATTCTGCATTCCACTCAAAAGTCTTTCTCAACACCTTGAAAAAGGGTAAACACCTATCTGTTGCTTGGGAAACAAATCTGTTTAAAGCTGCTACTCTATCGGTGAGCCTTTGCACATCTTTCTTGCAAGTCGGCGACTGCATTTTGATTAAAGCTTTTATCTTTGCTGAATTAGCTTCAATTCCCATTTGATTAACTATGAAGTCGAGGAACATTCCTTCATGTACCCCGAACACACACTTGGTCGGATTCAGCTTTATCTGATGCTTTTCCAACTGATCAAACGTCTGGCTGAGATCGATGATATGATATGAGGCTTTCTTACATTTTGTTAACATATCATCCACATAAACCTCCATGTTCTTGCCTATATTCTCTTTAAAGACCTTGCTCACTAACCTTTGATATGTTGTTCCTATATTTTTTAGCCCAAGGGGCATTACATTATAGTAATAAGTTCCTCGGTTTGTGATGAAGGTTGTACTTTCCCTGTCTTTAGGCATTCATGAAGCTTAAAAGCTCATGTCCTAACGTAGCGTCTACCAATTGATCAATTATAGGCAAGGGGAAATGATCTTTTGGGAAAGCTTTATTTAAATCAGTCCAATCCATGCATATCCTCCATTTATCATTCTTCTTCTTGACCATTACAACATTGGCCAACCAGCCTGGATACTTCACATCTTTAATAAATCGAGCTTTTTGAATTTCTTGACCTCTTATTGGATAGCTTGATTCTTCTCGGAACTGAACACCTTTCGCCTCTGGTTGATTGGCTTGGCATCCTTATTGATATTGAGATCATAATAAATGAAGTTGGGATCAATCCCAGGCATATCATTATGGCTCCAAGTAAATACATTTATCCGTTTCCTCAAAAACATAATCAATTCTTGTTTAAGGATTATATTCACTGTTGAACCGATCTGCGTAGTTCTTTCTGGTTTGTCATCGTCTAGGATAATACTTTCAGTAACTTCAATAATTTTTCCCTTGACTAATTTTGTCTCATCTCGTGTATTTAAATTTTCAACTTCAGATTTACTGTTGGGCACAGTAGTATCCACCTGATAGGTGGTAATCTTATTCTTCTTCAATTAGATCATATCCTCTTGCTTGGCTGAGGTGTAGTAACATTCACTGGCCACCTTTTGATCGCCTTTTACGAAACTTACACCAAAATGAGTTGGAAACTTAAAGCATTGATGAACCGTTAATGGTACAACTTTAAACTTCTTCAATCCTACCCTATCGGGGATCACGTTATAGGCAAATTGAACGTTTTTATCCATCACACATAAACATATTTTCTTCGTACGACTTTTCGACCAAGTTACGAATAACATTTCTACCTTAACTGTCCCAAGAGGGTACATTTTTTCACCAGATAATCCTATTAATGGTCTATGATAGGGTTCCAGTTATCTAAGCTTCAAATCCAAACTTTTAAAGCAAGGGTAAAACATAATATCTGCTAAGCTCCCATTATCAACCAAAATTCTAGCGATGACAGTATCCTGGATCCTGAATTTGACAGCCAATGGGTTGTCATGGGGATAAAATACCCCAAAGAGATCATTCTTTAAAAAATCGATCACCAGTTTTTTTTTGTTGACCTTTCAAAGCCGGTCTTCTTCGTTCATATTAATTCTCTGGGTATAAGAACAAGCCTGGGCCTCATTTAAGTAAGCTTTTCTGTCAGCAGTGTGATCGCCTCCTCTTGCATTGCCACATGTAATTACATGACAATTAAATAAATCAAAACTGATCATAGCTACCTCATATTTTGGCTTATTCGACAGGTTGGGATCATCCTCATAGTCATCTTCATGATCTCTCTTCCTATCGTCTCTCGGATTACATGGAGAAATTGATCTTCTTCTGGCTTTTCTACTTTCACATCGATCAACAAATTTATTGAGTTTTCCTCGACGGATGAATTTTTTTATCTCGTTTTGTAAAGCGATGCAATTAATTGTTATATGGCCGTGATCCTTGTGGAATTCACAATATTCAGATATGTCCCTCTTATTAGAAGGTGCTTTCAACCTGTCACGCCATCACAAATCTTTATTATTTTTAATCTCCTCAACGATATGGTGAATGCTAACACTCGATGGAGTGTAGGTTCCATATTTTTTGAGCATATCCTCTTTTTTCGACTTCGGCTCCTTCTAATATTTCTTCTCAGTCTTTGTAGCCGGACTTTACTTTGCAGTCATTGCTTCCTCGGCGTTCGTTATTTTTCCCGCCTTAGACTTGAGCTCGATTATGGCTTTAAGAGGATCTTTGTCCAGAGTATAGTACAGTTTCTCGGGAAGCAACCCACTTATGAGAGCAGTGATAGCTATTTTTCCTCGTAATCTACCACTTTCAATTTCTCGTTATTAAAATGAGTGATGTACTCCTTGGACGTTTGCCCTACTTGTTGCATTACACTCAAGAGATAGGCTACTCTTTTCACTGTCTTGGTCCTAAAAGAGAAATTGTTAATAAATATCTCGACAAGCTAGTTAAAGTTGGTCATTTGTCCTCGGGGCAAGTTATTATACCAAATCTGAGCAGAGCTCATAATAGTACTTGAGAATGCTCGACATCTCATCTCATCTCATCAGGGACTGAATAAATGTCAGCAGTAGCTTAATATTGTTCAATGTACAAAACTGGATTAGTTTTCCTATCATATATGGGGGTAACCAGGGGAGCTTTAAACTTAAATGGAGTAAGAAAATCCACAATCGCTTGAACAATAGGGGATCCTTTAACAAAACTCCGTTGCAAAGGATTCTTTGCTTTCTCCATCTCTCCTAACTGATCTTCTAATCATTGAATTGATCATTTCCACGAAGTATTTCCTGCATTTAATTTATGCGAAGTAGCTCGGCTGTCACGACCATGTGTACGCGCTGAACTCTCTTACGGATAAGTCTGCGGGTGCGTAAAAATCGTCGGATGCTTGATCTTGATCTGATCGTAGCTTCATGCTGGTCGACTAGACGTTGAACATTTTTGGATAACGCTCTATGAGGGTTTTGGTTTACACAGGGTCCCAATTGGTCGAAAGGCGAAGCTCGGTTTAATCTTTCCAAGACACTTGGCCTTTTAGGAGTGAAAGAATAGTCATCGTGAGACTCTAAGTCTCTGATTGAAGAACTAATTTCTGGTTGATAAGTCCTATCATAAGATGATCTGGAATATCTACGTCAACTATGCTTAGAAGGTGGGGGTGTCATTTCTCTCCGTAGTGATAAACCTGCATATTGTCTAGATAGGGTTGGAGATCTGACTTGTAGTGACCGAGACAATTGTCTCATTGACTCTTGCATAACGTTTTAACCCCTAGTAATACTGGCCAGAATCCCATTTAAATCGGCTGCTATAGGCGGTGCTGAGGGAACAGGTGGGTTACCTTTGTTTATGGCACTCGACTCTGGATCATTCATTTTTCCTTGAATGAGGATATAGAAGATTGAGAACGGTGATTAGACACACGTTTCCACAGACGATGCCATTCTGTTGATGTAAAAAAATAGACTTGATCCAATTTTATACTCATAAATAAAGTATATAATTGTAATGCTAAATAAAAGAGAGACACAAGGTTTTTAAAGTGGTTCAACTATGTAAGAAAACCTACATCCACTGTTATAGTATTGATTTCAGAGGTTACCGAAAGCTAGGTACTCTTGTCAATAAGAATATCCTACAATATGTTCTACCTTACCCTTGATGAAGGGGATACAATATATTTATAATGACCCAAAGATTAAGGGTTGAAATATTAAGGGATGGAATGACTTCATACAGTTAAACATTTACACCTGTACATAATGAATGTGATGATTGGTTGTATGAACAACGTGTGGTAAGACCCTTGGTATGGTGACGATCTATTAGTATTGATGGTCGACATTCTTTATGTTGGTCTGTATGCCTGCAGAGTTACTATCTGCGGATTAGAATTTTGGCCATGTAAGAGAACAAATGTTCATTTCTGATTGGTCCACGTAGGTGGATAATTTTGGTATCAACAATATATTTTTTGTATATTTAATATATTTCAAATCTTTCATATATTTTTTAAAATCTTTCATATACTATTTATATATTTTTAAATATTTCTTATATTTCGTTTATTTTTTAAATATTGCATATATTTAGAGTTAATCGGCCAATGTCGATTCATTGAAGTTTACAACATATACGACATTTGATCATCCAAAAAGTTTAAAAGGACTAAAAGAATATTTATTGGCGTAAGTTTTACATGATCTACGTAGCACCAATGACCAATGCATAAAAGGAAGAACAACATTTTAAATATGTCATACAAATTGAAAAGTGCACAACGAAGAGATCAGATAAACTTAAACATTTAATCATTAATAAAAAATATCCATATTCCTACAAGGTGAACATCCTCAAAGGTCTACAAAATTTATATCGAAAGAAGAAAAAACCTGAGGATTAGTATTGGCCTCTCCCGGACTAATCGCAACATGTGGCATATCATGCTAAATGGATTGATTGTTAACAATACCACCATCTTGGGTTGCTGGAGGATCGGAGGCAGGAGGATCAGAGACAGGGTATTAGAGTTTTTTCCCCTCCCCCCACCCCAAAGGGAATATTCATAGAGGGTGTTTGGCATAGGCTGAATCTCCCTCAGGGACATTTCCCTTTTACAGGTTGTCCACCTAACCCTGTTCAAATGCAACATACTCGTGATAGTCCAGGTACGACGTGATCTCTTGGATCTCTGCCTCAAAACCCTCATTATAGGACTATTCAAGCTCTTCCTTTTTGAATTTTTTCCAATAAAATCTTTTTCCGCTGAAGGATGAGTTTCAGGAGGACTTTGTGGCAATAGAAGGTCTTCAACTTGGACAATTCGATATCCACTCTGCTAAAGTCGTTCTGTATTCGCTCGACTTCCTTAATCACCTTATTTTTTTGCGTTTACTTTTTCCTTCAACCTTTTATTCAGGTTATCCACCTAAAATTTTGTAATGTTAAGCAAAACCTTTTAGTGTGGAGTTTAAGTCTGTGTGCTGGTCGGAGCTCCCTTTGAAGTGGATGACATGGTTGGCGAGCTTTTGATTAACTTGCATACTATGTGTAAAATGAAAATAGAAGTTAGTCATAACAAACGATAGAAGTAAAAAAACTGAGAAAGGTAAAGTAAACTCACAAAGACGTTGTGAAAAAGGCCTTATTTATGGATTCGATTCATTCAGAATCCCCTCAACTTGGTCATGTCATACGGCACCATCGGCGCTTGAGCAACGGAAATGCTACCTATATATCTATATGGGTCGAGTCGGCCGTAGTAACTGGATCTTTGCCTTTTTGAAGGTGATCTCTCAATGGCAAGACCAATTCCTTTGGGGAAAGGAGTCCTTGGTCAGTCCCGTTATTGAGGTTTATTGATGGTCACGGGACGACTGGGGACAGTCACTAGGGATGGCAATTTTTCCCAAAATTTCGGGTCCCTGCGGATACCCGAAAAAAAATCCTCGAAAAATCTCCGAAAATTCGGGGATCGGATCGGGTTCGGGGAGTGGAAAAAATCCCCGAAAAGTTTCGGGTCGGTTTCGGGTATACCTTCGGGTCTCCACGGGGATACCCGAATTACTAACATATATTAAAAAATATATATTTATATTATAAAAAATATATAAACTGACTAAATAAACCCTAGTTTCCCTCACAACATAAACACACACATAAGCTGCTAACAAAAACGCAGCTGCGCTGCTCCCTCACTCCCTCACTCTGAGTCACTCCCTCACGCCCTTCCTCACTCCCTCACTCCCTTCCTCACTCACGCCCGGTCGGCCCTCCCTCCCTCACGCCGCCCTCGCCTCACGCTGCCCAGCTCCGTCCGCAGACAGGCTCCGCCGCCCTCGCCTCACTGCCGCAGCTCCGTCCGCAGCTCCGCCGCTCCGCCTCACGCTCAGCCCTCTCCTCACAGGTAATATTTTACAAAGAATCCAGTTAAAAAGTGTTACATATGAATTTATTTCTGAAAATTGATAAATGAAATGGAGGAACAAGACAAATATCTTAAAGTGAGGTTCATTGCAGTTACAGGCCCATCCCACACAATTACGCTCACTTTCATTGTAAACAGAAAATAAAGAATCCAGTTAAAAAGGGTCATTGACACGCACACACACTTTAAGATAGTTACTTAGTTGTTGTTATTTTGTTTGTTATTGACACGCACACACACTTTATGAATTTATTTTGTTTGTTATTTTTTTAGTTACTTAGTTGTTGTTATTTGTTATGTTGAAACAATGTTCTTCATTTGATTTGTATGTTATGTTCTAAAACTATTAACTATGTTGGAGATTTTGGAGTTGCACTTTACTTGTGTTTAATCATTTTCTAATTGAGATCTAATTTAAAAATAACTTTTACTTAGGTGCCTAAAGAGGAGTTGAAAAAAAAAAAAAAATTCAAAACGGGTTCCCCGCGGGGAATCCGATACCCGTTTTAAACGGGGACGGGGATCCCCGAACCCGTTATAACGGGGAACGGGGCGGGGACGGGGAATGGTTTTTCTAACGGGGACGGGGACAGGGAGTTAAAACCCGACCCCGAACCGACCCGTTGCCATCCCTAACAGTCACAGGGGCAAGGGATATTATTCCTTTGGCTGAGGCCAGTCATTCTCATTTTTTCATATTTAGCCTCTTTGCTTCACTGGTGTTCCCACTCCTGGGCTTTTTTGTCCCTGGGGGAGATGACCCTTTTATTTTTATGGATCACATTTTGTTCAGCTTGACCACTTGGAGCCCTTTGTTTATTTGAGTAATTTATGGCAGCTGCTATATCAACTGTCCTATTTTATTATCTGCTCATCTCTTCGAGACTACTTGGGACATGAGTAAAAGTGAAATCTTCAACATAAAAGTTTTCCTCATATTCAACCTCTTCCTAATGACAACCAGAGATACTAAAAGCGTAAGAGAAAAGTGGGTTTAAATCATCCAAAAAGAAATCAAGATCTTCATATGCTCCTTTTTCCCGATCGACACGGAGTCGATCGAGATGACATGAGGAGATTCGTCCCCTAAATAGACACCCCTAAAAGTTTCTCTTGGAATTGGGGTGGCAGTGGGAATAAAATTATCTCTGACCACCATGTAATTAACAAAGGGGGCGTCTAGAACGACGACGAAGTTCTTAATTGAAGAAATGGTAAAATAGTAACTGAGTAGAAAATTTACTTATCTCCAATGGGGACAGACACTAATTGGGTTCGGTCACTTACAAATTTTCTCCAATATCTAAATTTGACCTCATATTTAGATGACTTGGTGTTCAAAAAATGATTTGAATCCAAAAAAATAAATTGATCAATAACATATAGAGCCTGGTCATCAAAAAAGGAGAAACTATTAGACGATCTACCAAGTTTCCCCTAGTTTAAGGAACATAGAGACCATTATAGTTTTTCCATGTAGTTCCCTAAAAAACACAAGGATGTTGCTTTCGGTGTCCTTTTAAGAGTGGAGAAAATATATATTCAGGTTACGGGATATTTCCTTGGCCTGAAAATGGTAAAAATCCACTCATGAGGAATACCTCAAGCCGTAGCAATACATAATCTCCTCGAGACTAAAATATATCCTATAAATATGATTAATGGATATTTTTCCCATCACAATCCAGTAAAAGCTACTATTTACCTAGATTGGGAGTATCTTGTAATAACGGAGTACCAATAATGGATGAAGAGAGAAATAAATTTCTAACACTACTTTAAAACACGGTATTAGGGACATAAGCAACTATCCCAAATACATTTTCACGCATAAAATGTGGTGCCAAATTAAAATGTTAAAAGACGATTGTAGTTATCCTAAAAGATAAATATTTTGTATGCACTATACTGTCAGCCTAAATTCAATAATAAAAATTTTAGTCATTCAAATATAAAAGAAATCTCTAATATAATAACAGTAAATTAAAAAAACAAAAACTCTAAGTCATATTATACCAATATCTAACCTTTAAAATAATAACAAAATAAATATTATCTAATCACACTTTATAAAAATAAACACCACCACTTACTTTTAAACTGTCATTTATAATTACAAGTTAGTTACTGATACGACAGAAATATTGCGTATTTCACCCGTTAACCAATGCGTTATTAGCCCCTCGTGTACCTTAAATCTTATATTTATGCTCGTTAACCAGACAACCTCGGATTAGGATATATATATGCTTTGCAGGGGTTAATTGAGCTTTTGTACGTATTAAAGTGCTTAACGTTAAGTTTCGTCGCTTTTCGGTGAAATTCCGTCGACATTTGTAGCCTCGAGGGCATTTAGTAATTTTAACTCTTCACGGAAGTTTAAGCCCTTTGATTTCTCTTTGCGTGGCCACCAACGGTACATGAATCCGAGTTGTATCGAAGGTGTTATGGCATTTTAGGATGGTTCTGACTTCAAAAGCACACTCAAGGGAACATTCAAAGACATTTTAGTCATTTTATAATTTGTTTTTTAGCCTAATGTTTTCTTGGATGTTGTATCTCTCTGAGTTATCTTCGTTTAGCCTCCGACCATGCCTAATTCCGATTTATAACGAAGAAGTTACGATATTTTTCGTAAAGTTGGGCAAAGTTGAGAATTACAGACTGTCAGGTGCGAATCGATTCGCTAAAGTGCGAATCGATTCGATTTGGCACCAGATCATACTGCTTTATTTTCCCTGTTTTCGAATCGACTCAATTTTTACCGAATCGATTCGGTCCTGCAGATTCAATTTTCTTTTAATTGCAATTATGCCATTGAGGTTTTGTATAAATACAACTTTCTCTCATTTGGAGAAAATATCTATCATTTTGTATTGTATTTTGGGTTTGTAGAGGGAGCTAATCCCTTCTACCATTTTCCATTTCTTTGTAAGTTTCTTTGTTACTATTCATTATCTCCTTTAATATATTTGTTGATCTAGTTTAATTTCCACGCTTTTATTACATTTCTTTGCCTAGATTAACTTGTTCTTCATTTATTTATTTCTTTCGTTGTGATAAAGTAGTTTAATTATTGTATTGTCCTTAGATAATTAATGTATTGCATTCGTGTGACCATTTTTGATTAAATATTTTTTCAAGCAACTTTGGGTTAAATTCCTTCTTGCGTGATGTTTATGCCTAATTAAAATGCTCGGTTAAATAGCTTTCGAACCAAAATTCTAACTATACATTGTTTATCCCGGGGAGGGAATGCGATCCCGACTCTCGTTTTAATTAGTTGTAATTTAGCGTTAACTTCTTATTTTCTCCCTTTCTTCCTTTTAAAGCCCATCATCTTTTGCATTTTTATTCGTGAAGTAATGAATCTCTTACAATCTATCCAACATTCCCTGTGGATTGTCGATACCCTACTTACCGCTATACTTGTATTGCAAGTAGTTGTAGTTTAGTTTTTTTGTATCACGAGCGGGAGCAAAAAACAATGACAGTGCCCTCACACGAGCGCTCGGTTTCCCTCGGATCAAAATGGCCCCGTTATCGGGGAATGTTTTGTTTTAGATTGTAGTTGATTTACTATTTCGTGATATTTTTTATTCATATTTGTATTCTTTATTTTAGCCTTTCTTTTTTACTTGTGCTAGATTGTTTCGAGAGATTGAAATTTTGGCGCTTGTCATTTTATTGAATTATATTATTTTGAAATGTCTCGCTATAACTCTTTAGATAACTTTAATTGTTCTCAAAATAGTTTTCCAAGTTATACTCCCAAGAAAATGTGAGAATGCCTACAAATTCTTGAAAATGAACTCCTTGAGCGTGAAGTTTGAGAATTTATAAGTAATCTCTCATCGTCTTGGGAAGGTAATTTGGAAAGCGGGGATTCCATTAGCTATGAGCAAACGACACAAGAAGATGTTATGTCTTCTTGCGGGTTTTATTATGAGTTAATGATTAAGAAAATCAATGATCGATCCGAAAGTTTTCAACCTTGATTTTTGGCAAATGATGCCATGCTCGATGAGATCATTTCTTCACAAAATTGGGTTTATGTTGAAACTTGCATTTCACCTCCACCCCTTGTTGATGAGGAAATAATTGACAGTGATCCAAGCTTTAGCACTTTCGAATTCCAACCTCTTGTTAATTCTTTTGATTATATTGAGGTTAATGGTCTTTTCTTTCCTTTATTACCTACTATTCTTGAACCGTTAAATTTATCACAAGAATCGGTTGAAAGTCTTGAGGACTTTGACCCGATTCTTAAACGGGAATGTCATTTTGAGATGCTTCATCCCATGGGCTATTAACTTGCACTAGCCCCACCTCCCCTTCCAATTGAAAAACCTTGGGGAGGTGATTTTAGTTTTCTCGAGATCAGTGTGGTCTTATCCCCCTTGTTATCCAAATCCCCCATCGTCCCCCCAAAATTGATAATTGGCGATGGTTCATTTCTTCCGCCTTACACATGCCTTCCATTTTTCAAAGGGAATTCCTATTTTTCGGGAGGCATGCATGCTATGGAGGGTCCACCGTTGATCTTTCAAAGTCAAATTGTATTTTGGGTGGATCCTTAATTATTTAGACATCTAGTGTATAGTTAGTTAGAAGTCCAAATTGTAAGTTGTAAATAGTTAGTTTTTCTTTATTCTTTCTTTCTTTTTAATTTAGTCTAGTTTAATTAGTTAAACTTTTTGTTATGCTCGGTACTAACTTGTTTTGTAGATTCTTTGGACTCGTACTCAACGGGGATCACTATAATTTTGGGTAATATCATTATTTTCCTATCTTTGTGTTGTGTTCTTAATGCGTATTGAGGATAATGCAACATTAAGTTAGGGGGTGTGGGATATTTTATCTATTTCTTTGTTTTGTCCATAGATTTTATCACATATTAGTTACTAAGTATGCTTTCTTAGAAAAAAATTGAAAAAATTTCATTTTTTTTTCTTTTTTCTCCTTTGTTGGGAATTTTGCCTTGTTTCCGATGATAAATTTCAATAATTTCTCGATCGATTTGGCAATTCAATGATGCATGTTCTCGATTTTTGAAGTTATTAGACTTTAGTCCTCAAAGCATTGATATTCTGAATAACTTCATGGATTAAACTTTATCCCATGAGCACGTGTGCTTTTCTTGTTATATTGATTTGGTTTAAGATTTTTATAACTCGATAATCTTTTGTTGCATTGTATATACTTACACCGAGTGAGCTTTGGGATTTTCTTTGTTTGTGAGTGTTATACACTACTCGTTCCTCATTGAAAACGTTGATTTCGTCGGTAATCTCACTATTCTTTCATTTGATCGTTCATTAATTGAGTTCATTTTTGAAATGTGTTACTTGAGCATGATTTTCAAAGTTTTTTTTGACTTGAGAATTGTGTAAACTTTATGAAATGATCATAGGCAATCTTTAATATATCACCCACTATAGGCCTTAATACCTTATATGTTTTACCTAGTCAACCCCTTTGAGCCTAAATATTATCATTTCGTTTCATTACCCAAACTCCCATAACCAACTCCTAATTGGAGTTTTAAACCATACATATTACCTTCCATGCCTTTGTTTGGAATGTTGCTTAGGATTGAATGATGTTGTGTAGTGTGGTTGCAATTTAAGCATATGAAAAGAGTGAGAAAAGAAAAGAAAGTGGTAAAAAGGAAAAGAAAAAGAAAAAAGCAAAGCAAAAGAAAAGAAAACATATGAAAAAGAAGAAAATGAAAAGAAAGAGAAAGTTTGTATATATCGTATATAGTGTTCAATAATCCTTGTTACTCTCCAATTCATATTGAATGCTTGTTTTGGAACTTGTTTTTCAATTTTTGATATTGCCCATTATTTACCATTATCCCGAGTTTTAATCCCCGAACACTTAGAATCCGTACATATACCTTTCATTTTGTACCTTAACCCCAAACCTACATTACAGCCCTATAAAGTCTTATGTGATCTTAGGGTGCATTTAATTTAAAAGTTGAAATAGTTTGATAATCTGTGAAAATGAATTTCGCCTCCTTTAATGAGCGGTATCTTTCATTGAGATTACAATTTTTTATTTTCTATATAGCGTTATTCAATTGTGACATGTGCGTGGCCTAGTTTCTATTTTTACTCTTTATGTCCGCATGTCCCGTGTATTACCTCCATTTTCATAGTGAATTCATTTGTTGAGTGTAATATTCGGTGAAGATTGATATATGCAAGTTTTTATGTTTATTCGGTTTATATAAGTGTTTGCTAAATCATATGATTCATGTGCTCGCTCCCCTCCCAATTTTAAGGATTCAATTCTATGAGGTTCGTTCTATAGTGTTAATAACTACGGACTTTTCTTCGAATTCGTTCAATATGCTAATAACGCGTTTGAAATCTTTTTCATTGTTGTTGAGTTTGTCGCATGTTAATTAGGTATATTTTGAGGAAACTTTGATGTTTGTGGGTTTCATCCCTAAAAACCCTCACGAGACGACACTCGTCCACTAGGGTAACCTAGGGGTTTGATGGCTTATTGCATACGCTAAACGCAATCATTCGCCCGCAAAAGTGGCCTTATCCGTTTTGTCCCTATTTTGCACTTGTTTCCTGTTTTTGGTTTACTTGTAGTTCTTGTTGTTTCCTATTTCATTGCTAGGGACTAGCAACATTTAAGTTAGGGGGTGTTATACTGTGAAAATATTGCGTATTTCACCCATTAGCCTACGCGTTATTAGCCTCCTCGTGTACCTTAAATCCTATATTTATGCTCGTTAACCAGACAACCTCGGATTTATATATATATATATATATATATATATATATATATATATGCTTTGTAGAGGTTTATTGAGCTTTTGTAGGTATTAAAGTGCTTAGCGTGAAGTTTCGTCACTTTTCGGTAAAATTTCGTCGACATTTGTAGCTTCCAGATCTTTTTAGTAATTTTAGCATTCAGGTTTTAATCCCGAACGCTTCATGAAATTTAAATCCCTTTGATTTCTCTTTGCGTGTCCACCGACGGTGCATGAATCCGAGTTGTATCGAAGGAGTTATGGCATTTTTAGGATGGTTTTGACTTCGAAAGCACACTCAAGGGCACATTCAAGGGCATTTTAGTTATTTCATAATTTTGTTTATTTTCCTAATGTCTTCTTGGATGTTGTATCCCTCTGAGTTATCTTCGTGTAGCTTCTGATCGTGCCTAATTCCGAGTTATAATGAAGAAGTTACGATATTTTCCGTAAAGTTGGACAATGTTGAGAATTGCAGACTGTCAGGTGCGAATCGATTTGAATTGGCACAAGCTCCTACAACTTTATTTCCCCAGTTTCGAATCGATTCGGTTTCTACCAAATCGATTCGGTCCTATAGATTCAATTTTCTTTTAATTGTAATTATGCCATCGGGGTTTTGTATAAATACAACTTTCTTTCATTTGGAGAAAATATCTATCATTTTGTCTAGTAATTAGGGTTTGTAGAGGGAGCTAATTCCTTCTCCCATTTTCCATTTCTTTGTAAGTTTATTTATTACTATTCATTGTCTTGTTTAATATATTTGTTGTTCTAGTTTAATTTCCTTGCTTTCTTTACATGTCCTTGCCTAGATTAACTTGTTCTTCACATATTTATTGCTTTCCTAATGTTAAAGTATTTTAATTAATGTATTGCCCTCAGATAAACATGGTCGGGGTTGTGTTAGGACATCAACGGGCCTCGTGCTCCGAAAGTTATTTTTTGGGTAAAATTGAAACGTCGCGTATCAAAAGCGGATTGTTATGCGTGTAACTTTCTTTGTCACGCAATGTTAGTGTTTAAAGCGACAATCCGAATTTAATCCCCGTGTGACCATTTTTTATTAAATGTTTTATTAAGCAACTTTGGGTTAAATTCCTTCTTGCATGATGTTTATGCTTAATTAAAATGCTCGGTTAAATAGCTTTCGAGCCTTAACTCTTATTAGTAGTTGTTTCGATTCGTGTGGTGCGAATGCGTTCTCGATCCTCGCGTTACTTTTGCATAGTGTAACTTCTCTTTTTCTATATTTTCTTTATAATCCCCGATCACCTTTTACATTTTTATTCTTAAAGTAATAAATCAATTACCAATCTAAGCAACACTCCTTGTGGATTTCTTACGATACCCGACTTACCATTGTACTTGCTTCACAAGTGTAGTAGTAACGTAGGTTTTTGTATTGAGGTGGTGAATGGAAAACAACGATTAGCGTACCTATGTGACACTACTTTTCACCCCCGATCAGTGGCATCCATAACTATATCATAATCCATAGCAAAAATAGATGCCACCATATCAATTTATTCTTGATGTCGATCCTCTCGCGCCACAACCTGTTCCCGATAACAAATATTTCACTCATTGGCCTGCTTCGCATAATAATGAGATGATGTGGTTAATCGAGAATTAGTTGGTTTATTCCCTACTCCCATACACAAGTCTCGTCAGATCCTATGACGTCCTCAAACATATCATCTCTCACTTTTACAATATTTTGTTAATCCAATGGTAGAACATCCAATTGTCTTTTAATCTTCTCATACAAATTAAAGGTAATAAAGTAAGGAATGTTTTTAATTAGCAAGCTATTGTATGTAATTATCGTCATGTTTTTATCTCTCTTCTAACCGCTTAAGCATTGACATTGTATATGAGATACTTTTTTCTTATAAGTCCATCTTTATACATTCAATTTGTCGGTGGGCTCCTTCTTTGACTTCATCTAATTTTTATAAAAATAAAAAATATGTTAATAAAATCCGAAGATAAACAATACATATATATACTCATAGTAAAGTAAGAACATATATACTAATGTTTAGCTTTATTTCGACAATTGAAGTTCTCCCAACTCTCAGGTGGAACCAAAGATATGCTCGGTTAATGACATTCTTATCATCCACTCGCAGCGAGAAAATAAAATTTTGTGTGATAAATTCCCCCGATTTTAAATCCTTTAAAATCCTTTTTAAAAATTATATCTCCTTTATATTAAAAAGATGCGGAAGTGTAAAGAGGTGATGGTTCACAACTTAAAAACACCAAATTTTAATTTACTCCAAAATTAAAATCCAACCAAAGTGAAATTAACTTATAACACACACACTAATTTAAATTTCACTTAAACATAATTAAATAAACTTTACCCAAATTTAATTATGCAACAAATTAAATTAAGTGTGACAATTAAAACCAATTTTATCTTGAATTATCCTAAGCATGAGTTCTAAGTCATTATGCAAGATAAAAGTAAATAAATCACACTACGCCGCGATGTACGAGGAAAAACCCACAAGGGGAAACAACCTCGGACTACCCTAGCCTCAAATCCACTAAGTACGGAATTTACAATTACAAGACAAAAGACTTACATCACACGACTCGATCCCTCTCAAGCCTCGACGCTCCTTCTTGCAAATACCTCCACTTATCGAATAACCACGGAGATCCACCGCGGTCTCGGAATCCACCGATCGGACTTTATGTGGTCACCGTCACCCGAACTAGGATCCTTTCTCCAAGTGGATAAATCACGAAAACCTCTTCTTCTTTGTGGGATTTAGAAGCAAACCCAAACTTATCTTCTTCAATGGTGTAGAGAAAATCGGTGCCAAAACTCCAAGCAAGATGTATATATATATATCTATGAACTTGGATAAACTAAACTATGGGTGTAAACTAAAGTGTATAATCATTTTTCTTTGGAAATTGACACTTTAAAACAATGAACTTTTCCCTCAACAATTTTGCTCTCAAAAACACTATATAGAGGTTGATAGGATATGAAAAGTTAAATTAGAAACAAGTATTCCCGCACATAGATATTCAACAAAAAGATGGTGGGGTAAAACAAGTGGGAAAGTGGGCAAAACTGCTCAAAACTGCCAAAAAACCTGTTCCCGCCAAATCTCGGTCGAACGACATTCTCGTTCGATCGAGTCTTCTAACGAAGTTCCAGTATGGACTCGTTAGAAGCTCGTTGGAAATCTCGTTCGAACGACCATCTCGTTCGAATGACATTTCGAACGAAGTTCCCATACGCCATAATTGGAAGTCGTTGGCAATTTCGTTCGAACGACTTGTGGTTCGAACGACAATCTCGTTCGAACGACACTTCGAACGAACTCACAAAATGTTCAAAAAAATCTTTTTAAGCCCAGAGACTTTATATACTTTATATATAAGTTTTAATGGAAACATTATGAAAACAAAACATAGTTTTAAAAACCTAACACCCAATATACACCGTTCCAAGCTCCTATATATATATGTAATGAATTCTTACCTTAGGAGCATGGAACCACTGTTGACGACGTAGAAACGAGGCACTAAAACTCGACATTTTGATGAAGCTTTATAAACTTGGCCACTACGTCTTCAACAAACACGTCATAGGCTTGGAGGATGATCAATATACTCTATCATATGACACAAACGTTTTTGTCCGGAATTGAACCAAAACTACAAAGGACTCAATTGGAAATTTGTGTCCTTACAATAATATTAATGACGGTTTATAAATCCTATTTTAGTTGATTATTTTCAAATACTTTATTATTTTTTTTAAAAATCGACACAATTTTCTTTGTTTTTAAATGTAATCTAACCCGTTTTATCATCAGCATAACATCAATAATCAATAAATACCATATAAAATCCCTTTCGCCAATTCCACTTTTTAACATGTAGAGGTATCAACCTCCCCCACCCCGATAGCCCTTCCTAAATCCACCCCCCCCACACAAAAAAAAAAAACTACCAAAAAAGAGAAAATTGAGTTGTATTTCATCAAAATAAAAGTCCCAAAATAATAGATGTGATTCCTTTGGTTCTTCTTGACGCCAACGTTTCACTAGGACTTTCCATCGAGTCGAAGTCACTTTGGGGGTGTAGTTTCTAAATGCTCCTCTTCTGTGTTCAATTTCGTATAGTATTTACCCTTAGTCTCATACTTATTGGATCTCCATTGAATTTTAATCTTACACCAACATAGGGTATGGTAACTGTCTGGTGCATTTGTGCTAATCTAACAACAAAGGAAAATGCATTAGTCATAAATATAAATAATTCTAAACAATCAATTTTACTAAAACAAAATTAATTTAAAATCACTTGCATTTGTTCCCAAATAAGATTAATATAAACTAGACACACGTGCGCGCACACACACGTGCGCACACACACACACACACACACACTCACACACATATATATAGCAAGATTTTATAATTGCTCATCGCTTAGTTTTTTTAGTTTTTTAGCGCATCCCATTACTAACTGGAGTTTTAAACCGAACACTACATCCACATTTCCTCCACAATTATTCGAAGATATGTTAGTGATTTAGAATAGTTTTCGGATTTCAACCCGATGGATTTGTCACCGACACTTTATGGAGGTATGCGACATGCGGTTTTGATTTCTCATATAAATTATATTCTGGGATGTTTACATTTTAAATTGAGGATATTTAATAAAACATATTTTTTTATTTTCAATCTCATACGAACGAGATCTGATTTTCATTTCAACGAGCTTCGAATGACCGTCGAACGAGAATCCTCAATCTAAAAGGTACACTTTCGTTGGAAGATCGTTCAAACGAAAATATATTGTCGTTCAAACGAGAATTGATCTCGTTAGAATGAAACTTGTGTTTTAGTTCGAACGAGATGACATTTTTGTTCGAACGATATTGTTAACTCGAAATCCATATTTTTATATTATAAAAACTTATTTGGTTTAGTTTTTCTCAAGAGTTTTGGTGAAAATGTCTTTACCAATTTCAAAAGTTTACATCGTTTATTTTTTAAAACACGTTTATGGTTTCAAAATGTCTTATATTATTTGTTGAGTTTATGAAATCCTAGTACCATACCTATATTAAACCCTAGTAGAGATCTTATCTACGACTGACTTTTGTGGAGTTGTGACTCCACAACTAAAGAAGAAAGGATTCTGCAATCTTAAGGCTGATCAGTGGATACTGAGGGAAGAGCTGCTTCCTGTGAGTGGTGTTGGACTGCATCACATTCTGTAGTAAATTTTAAGACCATAGGCATTATACTTAGGTGACATAAGTAGTCTGTTAGTCAATTAGTGTTTGTCAAACTCTTTACAATGTTGAGTACTAGATTTTGCCCGAATTGTATTTTTCCTTATCTTCTTTCCATGTTTGGTTTTATTAATTGCGTGGTTTGGCATAATTAACTTGAACATTATTTCATGCTCAACTAATTGATAATCCAGATAAACTTTGGGTAAAATCTAAATTTATGTGTGTGTAACTTAATATATGGGCTATCCATATGGACCCGCTTTTTCAAATTGGCATTAGAGCCTATTGTACTAAGTTTTTGTGTGATCCTTTAAAAATTAGAGTTTTATGAAAATTTTGTATATTGTGTTTGGATGGGTCTAATTATGCATATTGGAAAGCTCAAATGAGGTCGATTTTGAAAGCGATTGATGAGGGCGTCTGGCTTGTATCTAAAAGAGGGTGGACTCTACCCACTGTGGCCAATGGCGATGTTATATGTTCCAAACTTGTCTCTGCCTAGACAGAGGATGATTTTAAGTTGAGTTATTTTAGCTCACGCGGTTTAAATGCCATTTTTGGAGCCGTCATCCCTGACGAGTTCCACCTCATCATGACGTGCACCATGTTTGAGGAAGCTTGGGATAACCTCTAGCTCACTCACATAGGTACTAATGTTGTGAAAGATTTTATGCTATAAAATCTCACCACATAGTTTGAAGAGTTTGAATCTTTTGATGAATTTTATACACGATTATCTAATATATTTAACTCTAGTTACAATTTGGTTGAGAAAATTCCTGAGACGCGTGTAGGGAAAAAGATTTTGAGATCCCATTCGTTCTGATTTAATCCTAAGGTTACTATCCTTAATTCGCTAGGTATTTTAGACACACTTGGGTTAGAAGAACTCGTAGGAGACCTTCAAACTTATGAGATTGAAATGTTTCTCTAAACTTTAAAACTAAAGGGAATTTCTTTAAAAGTTCAATCTAAAAAGAAAGAGGAGGTTCCTTCTGACTCCGAGTATCATTTTAATCTCGATGATCTTGCCCTTTTCGCAAAAAAAGTCTAAACATTTCTCAAACTTAGAAACGAAAATACTTCCAAAGAAAATAAAAGTTTTGAGAAAGATAAAAAATATAAATTGGGCAAGAAAATTTTTGAAAAATAAAAGAAAAGATTACCCTAAGAAAGATTAAGATAGATGTTATGATTGCGAGGGTAAGAGTCACAAAGCTCACGAGTGTGCTAAGAGATTAAAGAGACAAGATAAAGGCAAAGTTGCCTTCAATGCCACGCTAACTGATTGCAATGTTGAGTTGGTGGATTTCGAGAACAAATCAGCTCATGGACGTAACTTCACCGCGTTCATGGCTAGTTATGTTAGTACATCGAGTACGCCTCACGCTAATGAGGAAGTTGCTTAACATGATAACCTCAAGAGTGAGTCTAGTCGTTCTGGAAATAGTAAGGGAGATGACATTTTGAGTGAGGGAGAGATTGGCCTTCAACGTGCTTACGCTGAACTTTACGCCGAGTCTTTTGCAATGAAAAGAAAAACAAAGGTTTAACCCTTAGAATTTTTATCTTTAGTGAAGGAGTTGAGAGTGTCGAGAGAGAGAGAGAGTCCTCGGTGAAACTTCTTTAGGAGAGAGAGTCATTTTAGTGGAGAGAGAAAATGGTTACTTGACCAACAAAGTGTCTAGTATTACCAAAGATCTTTATGCATCTGTGGAGACTCATGAAAAACTTCAATCCCTTATATCCCAACTCGAGAAATATCTCGAACGTCCCTGGGAGGTCAAGGTTACTATAGAGGATACATAAAATAAGGATCGAAATATCCTCCTCGGTCCTGCTTTAAGTTTTGGAGGAGGCGAGGAATAGGTTACAATAGTGCATCCACTAACCATACACCGAAACCGATTCCTAAATTTGTAATAGATCCTTATAGGCCTCGACCTAAACCATAAAAAAGGGAGTTGAACCTTAACGAACAAACCAAGATACACCCAACCAAGTATATGTTTGCACCTATTGCAAAAGGAGAGGTCACCTTAGAGAATTTTTCTACAAGTTATGAAGAACTCAACGTAGACATACTCTCGCGCACCGCTATAGAAACTTTGCTAGGCTTAAAGAGCAAGTTTAATTCCTAGTCATCCTAAAATCTTAATGAAAGAGTTTCAGACGATGTCTACGATATTGAGAACGATTTTAATGCTATGACTAGAGCCAATAATAATAAGGGCAAATAAAAGGTTGCCACCACTTGGTTACTTAAGCAAGATGACAAAGCCCTTATTGTTAACATTGCCCTCAAGGTTCAAAATACTTCCCAATGATATTTTATAGTGGGTACTATTGGCATATGACCGATGACGTATATTTTTTACCAACCTTATGGATTACAAGGAAGGAAAAATCACCTTTCAAGACATGAGTAGGTTTAGTATTCTCGGACGCGGATGTATTGAGACACCTGGATTTCCTAAACTAGACAATGTGTTGTACGTAAAAGGGTTGAAAGAAATTGTGCGATGCAAACTCTGTGGTAAAGTTTGTCTGGTCTAAATGTAACATATATGATCAATTTGGTAAACTTTTACTACAAAGAGTAAAGAACGAAGATAAATACAATGGAATCATGCCTAAGTCATCCTTTGTGTGCAACAAGGCCATGGTCTCCTCTATGGACCTTTGGCATCAATGACTAGGTCATGTGAACTTTAGAGATCTTTAGAGATTAATGAAAAAGGACCTAGTTCGTGGCTTACCGTCACTTGGGAAACCAACTTCCTCTATTTATGGACCTTTCCAACAAGGAAAACAAATTTATAATTACCATTGGAAGTTGAATACCATTACCACCTCACGTGTATTGGATTTGATTCACATTGATCTCATGGAACCTGCTCGATTGGAAACTTTAGGGAGTAAGATATAAATTCTCATGATGATCAATGACTTTTCGAGATACTCTATCGTAGGGTTTCTTTAGAAAAAGTCCAATGTGGTTGAGTTCCTAACAACCAAGTGTCATGTCCTATAAAACCAACACGGTGTCACTATTAATCAGATGTGTAGTGACAACGACACTGAATTTAAAAAAAGTCATAGTGGATAATTATTGTGATGTAGTGGGCATCAAACACGAGTTTTTGATCGTTCATACTCCTCAATAAAATGGGATAGTTAAGAAGAAGAATCGGATGATATAAGATATGGCTAGATCCATGCTTTTGGGGAGAAACATGCCTAGACGCTTTTGGGCAGAGGTAGTGAGTAACACATGCCATATGATGAATAGGCTATATCTTCGTCCGCACACGTTACACACACCATATGAGTTATGGGTAGGGAAAAAATCCAAACTATCGTATTTTCATGTCTTTGAGAGTACTTGCTACATCTTGTGAGAAAGAGAGCACTTAGGAAAGCTCGACTCACAGAGCGATGGGGGGATATTTTTAGGTCATTCATTGTCTAGTAGGGCTTATAGGTTTTTTTTAACCTTGCAAGCTATAAGGTTATGGAGTCAACAAACATCACAATTAGAGATGACGAGTCACCGATGTCTATTGACCCTACCCCCTAGTATGAGAATAATGCACCCTAAGTGACGATCCCATCGTTTTTCATACTATCTCGGTGGGCCCCACTCTTAATTTATAGGATCCACCCTCCTGGGTTTACAAGAGTCATGAACCTTTAGCTATACTTGATCCCACAGTAGATGTCAAAACTAACACTCAACTTAAGAATTTGGTTAACTATCTTTGATATACCTCCTTAATCAAGCCCAAGAATGTGAAATAAGTCTCAAGTACGAGTAATGGATATCCATTATATAAGTTGAGTTGCTTTGATTTCACAAGAACGATGTCTGGGAGGTAGTCTCCCGACTTAGAAAGGCTAATGTGATAGGTAGAAAGTGGATTTATAAGAATAATATGAATGATAATGGAACTATAGTTCACAATAAGGCTATATTAGTCGCTCTAGGCTACACACAAATTGAGGATGTAGACTTTGATAAGACATTCACTCCCGTTGCAAGACTTGACTCCGTCCGCTTACTACTTGTCATAGCATGTCATCTGTACTTCAAGTTATATCAAATGGATGTCAAGAGTGACTTCCTTAACGAAATTAAGTAGGATAAAGTTTACGTGGAACAATTAAAGGAGTTTGAAGACCCAAAGCACATAGGACATATGTTTTATCTTTAGAAAGACCTGCATGGTTTGAATCAAGCACTTGTGCTTTGTACGAGAGGCTCACTTCCTATCTCTTAACTCATGGCTTCAAGAGAGGGGGAGAGGACGCTATGTTATTTGAGAGGAGAGAGAATGGTGTTATCTTAATTGCCCAAATCTATGTGGATAACATAGTATTTGTATCCACGTGCTCTTGACATGCTCACACGTTTGAGGAGGCGATGAAGAGAGATTTTGAGATGAGCATGGCTGGTGAGCTTACGTTCTTCTTAGGTATCCAGGTGTGTCAGCTTAAGGACGGGATATTCATATCTTAATATAAATATGCTAGGAACCTAGTGAAGAAGTTTATTTTAGACTCCATTAAGCACTCACGCACCCCTATGAGTACATCAAATAATCTTAGCAACGACACTTTAGGCAAGGACATAAAGCAAACTCTTTATAGAAGCATGACATGTAGCATTTTCTACTTTACTGTTAGTCATTCCGACATTGCCTTTAACGTTGGAGTCTATGCGTGATACCAAGTGTCCCCGAAAGAATCTCACTTGCTCGCACTTTAATATATCATCAAATACATAAGTGGCACTCTTTTTTTATTATATTTTGTATTTCTTTGATACTGATGATCGTTTATCCACATATTTGGATGTCGATTGGACCGAGGATGTTTACAATTTTAGGAGCACCTCAGATATGTGTTCTTACTTTGGGAGTGCTCTTGACTCTTGATTGAGCAAAAAGTAAAATGTTGTAAATTTGTCTACGGCGGAGGCTGAGTATATAGCAACCGG
This sequence comes from Sambucus nigra, assembly GCA_949130495.1. Taxonomy (NCBI): domain Eukaryota; kingdom Viridiplantae; phylum Streptophyta; class Magnoliopsida; order Dipsacales; family Adoxaceae; genus Sambucus; species Sambucus nigra. Next base: position 572,171,781 of record OX422211.1, on the reverse strand, counting down.
GAGTTGTTGCACGCAACTCTTATGGATTAAGCAAATGTTATCATATTATGGGATTTCCCATGGCACAATGACTATTTTGTTTGATAATACAAGTGTGATCCATATATCGCATAATTCGATCCAACATTCCAGCACAAAGCACATTAGGATACATGAGAAAATTATTCGTGTTCTCGTTGATGAGGTGATTGTGTACTTGAGCTTTGTGAGCACCGAACGGTAATTAGCCACTATTTTTACGAAACCTTTAGATGCACTTTGATTCGAGAATCTTAAGAAGTATTTGGGCATTTTCTCCGTTGATTGAGCTGGGGGTACTTTATCTAGTGTAGGGTGTTTGTCATGTTCATATCTTATATCCCTATTGTTATATTGTATTGTTTTTTGTATCATTATGCGTTTTTATTTTTGAAATATTTTGAAAACAAATGTCCAAAAAGATTTTCGATTTACAGGAAAAAGTTTAAAATTTAAAAAAGATTATATTTTTGATAAATTTTTGAAAAAGAATAAAATATTTTTGTATTTTCATTTTTCACCGTATATGGATGAATATTTAAGATATTCGGATCACCCATATTTTCCTTCCATTCACGTTCCTTTTTTCATAATGTTTTGAGACATGACTTTGTTTTGTTATTGTGCTTAATAATGTGATGATGATATAGATTGTTCATTGATGGTTACATTCTTCATGGTATATTCTTTATCGCCTTTATTGTAGACGTGCACGAACTTTTTGAACAATTTACTTGGTTATCACGTGTCGAATACGATGTTCTCATCTCAATACTGCATAATAAGGAACCAAATTAAAAAGAGATGAGTTACGCTTGTAAAAACCATTGACTGAATTTCATTTTCCAGAAAAATATTTATATACGTTAAGCAATGCAAAGGGGCTACGAAAGAGCCAAATTCGCGTTGCATTAAAAGCTACCATATGCAAAAAGAGCTAAAAAAGATTAACGACAAATAAAAACAAAAGTGCCAAGGCACCAATTTTATATTAATTGATGCTTCGCTACATACGAGCATTATGATATGTTCAAAATATTTGATATTGAATTCTTATATATATATATATATATGAGATTTTAAGGGTATTATAAAGTAAAAGATTAATGGGTTTGCATAATGGACTCTCTTGAAAAGTATTAAATAGGTTGGCGTTATTGATTTCAGAATCACTTAAATTCATGTCATATTTCATAAGTCGAGTCAATTTCATTTGAGTTCAACATTTTGCACCTAATGTAGAAATTGAGTTCTTTCTTAGAAATATCTCATGACTTCGTTCATCAATATTATGAATGCAAAGTTGATTTGCCTATGGAAAATGTTCACACAATTTCAGTATGTTTTCACTATTTAGACATTTTAGTATTATTCCATGGTAAATATTTATTTTTATACCTATATATACTTCTTATACTTATACCGTATACTTGAAAAAATTTGAAAATTCCAAATAGAGTTCATATGCCTTTTGGATTATTATTGCATGTGCTTTCTCGATTATATATTGTGATGATATCTTTGGTTCTTCATATGATGTTTATTATTTACAGTTCAGATTCTAACCTTTGTCTATTATAGACAAAAAGGTGGAGAACAAATTGAGGGAGAGTTTATTTTTCTTAAAACTCCTCCGTATCACGGTATTTTTTTGCTTCATATGTGTAGGTCTCTTCCGCTTTGATGATGACTTCATGAACTACACAAGAATAAAGATAAAGTTGTCCTAGAGGAGACCGATTTCAATTAAAGAAAAAGTTTCAAATGTCGTTCCGTTTTTGAGTTTGGGAGGACAGTAGGATACGTTGTCTTAGGAGATTTACTTGTAATCTGATTTTCAGTTTTTGTTTTGTACCATAATAGCCAAAGGGGGGAATTTGCAAGAGCAAGATTTTATAATTGTTCATAGCTTAGTTTTTTTTAAGGTATGTCATTACAACTCGGAGTTTCCAACCGAACACTACATCCACATTGCCTCAAAGATCATTCGAAGATTTGTTAGTAACCAAGAATAGTTTCGGGGTTTAAGCCGATGGATTTGTCACTGACACTTTATGGAGGTATACGACTTATGGTTTTTATTTCTTATATAAATTATATTATGCGTGTTTACATTTTAAATCCAGACTTTTTAATGAAACATATTTTTTTTCAATCTCGTTCAAACGAGATTATGATCTCTTTAGTTAGAAATCGAATTTTTGATAAAATGTGATTCGAACGGCCATCAAACGAGAATTCTCTGTTTAACAGGCAAACTTTCAATGGAAGTTCGTTAGAAGTATGTTAAAATGAAAATGAGTTGTCGTTCGAACGAGAATTGATTTCGTTAGAACGAAACTAGTGTTTTCATTTGAACGCGATGCCATTTTCGTTCGAACGAGGCCGCTTGGTCCAAATTCATGTTTTTGCTATAAAAAACTGTATTGTTTAGTTTTTCTCAAGACTTTTGTTTTTCCAATACATGTTCCAAAATTGTTCATTATTTGTTTTTCTAAACAAGTTTATTTTTCCAAATCATACATCCACATATATAATTTGTTAAGTTAATGAAACCCTAGTTTCCATACGTACATAAAAGCTAAGTATAAATCTGTTCAATGATTGACTTTTCTTGAGTTGAGACTCTACAGTTGAATAAGAAAGGATTCTTCAATCATAAGGTTGATCGGTGGATACTGAGGGAAAAGCTGTTTCCCGAGGTTTTACCTTAAAGTGGTTTTCCTTTTCTTTACGTGTTTGGTTTAATTAATTGTGTGGTTTGGCATAATTAACTTGGACATTATGGCATGCACACCTGATTGTCAATAAAGATAAAGTTTGAATTTATGTGTGCATAACCTAATACAGGGAGAGAGAGAGAGACAGATAACACTGGCATCATCGATTTTGACACATATTACAAATCAGATGTAACTTTAGTCCACTGGTGTAAAATTGATTGAATGTTGTTTTAAATTGAAAATTTTATCTTTATTTTTATATATTTTGCGAAGACTATAAGGTTAGACTAGGTAAAATCTCAACAAATTAACATCGCCTACTACATAGTACTAGATTTAGCCATTAAAGGATTTAAGTACCGAAAAGAAAAATTAGGTTATCAAAATATAAAATGGAAGGATTTAATAGGATGCAAAGAGATAAAATTTAGGTAGAAGTTACTATTAAACATGAAGTGGAATTGGGACGACAATGTGAGTAACATTGGTCAAGAACAAAGATTGATATCTAGAAAATAGGTAAGCAAATTTTAGGTGAGACTAAAGGGAAAATCTTAACTAAAAAAGAGACTTGGTTATGGACTGAGGAAGTTCATCAGATAATATAAAATAAACGAATAAGTATTAAAGAATGGAAAAAGGGTAAAAACTAAGAAGACTTAGAAAGGTATACAAAATTAAAAAGGGAAGCAAAAAACTTGTTAGAAATGTGCAATAAAATGCACTAGATAACCCGTATAATAAATTAAGTACCAAGAAAGGTGAGATGGAGATACATGAATTGGCAAGGAATGAGGATACTGTGACAAAGAATATGGGTCCAGTTAAGTGTATAAAAGACGTAAACCAAAATATATTAATTAGTGACGAAGAAATTCTAGATAGATGGGAAGAGTATTTTTCAAAGATTATTTAATAAAGAATATCCTAAAAAAATGCTGAGAACATAGAACCAAATGTAGGGATGGTGTGTTCGGTAGCAGAAAAGGAAGTAGATATATTAATTAAAAAAATTAGGAGGAATAAAGCGGTTGGCCCGAATAGAATACCTATAGAGGTGTCGAGAACTCTTGAAAGTCTAGGGATAGAGTGGTTAACATGTTTATTTAATAAAATATTAAAAAAAGGAAGTATGCTAGATGAGTAGAGGAAAAACACCATAATATCTTTGTATAAAAATAAAGGAGATATACAAAACTATAGTAATTATAGAGGAATCAAACTGATGAATCAGACTATGAAATAATGGGAAACGATTATAGGACAGAGGTTAAGAAATGAATCAACTATTTTTAACATCCAATTTGGATAGATGCCAAGGTGATCCACCATGGAAGCCATTTACTTATTAAGATAATTAACGAAAAAGTATAGAAGTAAGAATATAAATGTACACATGGTCTTTATAGACTTAGAGAAGGCATATGATAGAATACCTAAGAATATAATAGGGTGGGCTTTAAGGAGGAAAATAATCCTTATTAGTTACATTAAAGATATGTATGATAACATAAAGCCTAGGATAAAAACTATTTGTGGAGAAACTAATGATTTTACGATTAAAGTGGGCCTACGTCAAGGATCGGCTTTAAGTCCGTACTTATTTGCTATAGTATTGGATGAGTTTACTAAGAATATACAAGTAGATGTCCCTATAGTGTATGTTGTTTTCGAATGAGATAATTTTAGTAGACACTGCAAATGAGGCCTTAGCAATGAGATTAGTTACTTGAAGAAATGCCTTATAGTTTAAGGGACTGAAAATCAATAGAAATAAAATTGAATATATAAAATGTAAACTTAATAATGAGTCGTCTGATAGCATAATGTTGAAGATTGAAGTAAAAGTGATAAACCAAACTCATAATTTTCGTTATTTAGGTTTAGTGATACAGAGTAATGGAGATATTGATTTGGATGTTAAGAGTAGAATAACAACTGGATGGATTAAATGTAGACAAACAAGTGGGGTGTTATTTGATAGGAGGATAAAAAATAAATTAAAAGCAATTTTTTTAGAACGGTTGTTAGGCCAACGACTATAGCGGAGTGCTGGGCTTTAAAGAAAAAACATGAACAAAACATCCGTGATATTGAGATGAGGATGCTCTGATGGATGATAGAAATTACTAGAAATGACGATATTAAAAACCAACACGTGAGAGATAAGTTAGGGGAAGCTCCCATTAGTGATAAACTAAGAGAAAGTTGACTGAGATGGTACGGATATGTATTGCGTAGACCATTAGATGCACCTATAACACGAGGAAGACTACTAGAAATATAGGGTAAAAAATAAAGGGATCGTTCTAAACTTTCTTGGGAAGAAGTTATTATGAGAGATCTTAAGGAATTAAATTTTAATGATAATATTGCTTATAATATATTAGAATGGAAAAGGAGAATCAATGTGGTCGACCCCATGTGAAGGGATTAAGGCGAGGATGATAATGATGATTAATGATAGAATTATTAACATGTATATCGCATTCTCAAACACTCTGATTGCCTTCGATAAATTGAGTTAACAGATCTGTGATATTAATCCCAATAAAAATATCAAACCCTAATAATTAAGCATACAATTATATTGAATTTTATATCTAACATCCAAATACCTAGGTTGGGTTCATGTTCCCCAAATTGCGATGAGTTTAGCAGGACATCATATCAATCTCTCAGCAATACCTCATTGATGTGCAAGCAATTATGATGAAATAATAAGAAAAATGATGAAAATTAATGTTATTAATATTGAATAATACAAGAGCATGCAAGAGAAATCACCAGTTAAACCTGAAAAAGACCTTGATCTTGTATTGAAATAATGATGAAAATCATGAAAGTTTTTCTCCAAGCTGTTCTCAGTATTAGGTTACCCTTACAATGGTGCCCACCGGGTTTAGAAAACTCCTAATGGCTTAATACAATTACAAAAATTCATGTATAGAGGTTGGGATAGATTCAAATTACTCCACCTAAAATCTAGCAAAAGATACAAAATCCCGTCTTTGACCGAAACCATCACCGAACCTCTTGGGCAAACCGGTTCGCCTGGCCAAATAGGTTCAATCAGGATCTCTGCCAAGCTTTGCCTATTTTGCCTTGTTTTGTCTTAATTGTAGTTTTTCCCTCATGAATTCTTCACAACTTTAAATTCTTATCACTTTTTTCACCGTAGCTCGGATTGGAGTGTCCTTTCTTCTGGTATTCTCGTGACTTCAAGATCTTTAATTTCTCAACTGGCTTCTCCTCCAAATTCTCGTGGAAAAATTACTGAAAAGCCCTCGACTTTCCTTTCACGCAATACTTCACTGTTTTGTTTTTTCTCTTCCATCCAATTGTACGATTTACTTGTAAAATATAAGAGAAATACATAAAATATGAAATACTCGCCAAAAAGGTTAGTAGCACAAATATGAGATAAATCTGGGATAAATGCAATGTTTGGGATCGTAAAAATACCAAAATTAAGGCTTTAAATATGGAATATTTATGCCTAATCAAACCCCCTAACTTAGAACATTACTAGAACCGAGAAATGTAAAAATCAGAATAAGAGTCTAAGAAAACCTCTAAACAACTAAAGGATAGAATTAGGGGTGTTCGTGGTCCGGTCCGATCCGGTTTTTAGTAAATTTAAGGACCGGACCGATTAAACCGGTCCTCAAAAAAAGGACCAAGACCGGACCGACTAAATCGGTTTTTCGGGCCTAGTCGGTCCGATTTTTTGTATGGTCGGTCCGTTCCAACTTGTCGGTCCTAATATTATTGATTTTATAAAATAAAATAACACTGATTTTTAGGGGGAAAAAAACTACCCTGTTCTCTTTACATTGATTTTATACACTAGAGCAACGATTTTATACAACACTAATTTTTAGTAACAACACTGATTTTTAGTAACAGATAATAAAAAAAAAACACTGATTTTTAGTAACAAATAACAATACTGATTTTATACACTGAGAGCAACGATTTTCATTTTGTAACAAAAAAAACAACCCTGTTCTTTTTAGTCACAAAAAACAACTGTATGCTATGTACAAAAAACAAACTACTGTATGCTACTTTGCTTCGAAGATAGGGGTTAAAAAAATATATGGCTGACTGAAAGATTTTGAATACTTGAGTGAAAGATCATTGAGCTGCACGGCACAAAAATGGGAATGACGAATGAGAGACGACGAAACTGTATGGATGAGCAGCGGCGTAATTGTGTATGGATGAGACAGAGAACTTGAGAAGAGGAGAGGTTAGAGAGCAGAAAAGCAGTACAGAGAAAAACAAACAAAGGTGTTGTTTGTTGGCTTATTGTGATGTGAGAGAGAGAACAAATTTGTGCGTGTGTTTAGATCGATCTACGATTTCCTTTCTTTCTTTTTTTCACAAGCGTACCCCCTTGTTACTTGTGCTGTGTGCATGTGTTATTATTAATATATATGCATAACTATAATTAAATACATATATATTAATAGTAACCGATCCGGGATGGTCCAAACCGGGTATTTATTAAGGGAGACCGAGGACCGGACTGATTAGACCGGTCTGTCAAAAAAAACCTATACCTGACCGGTTAAAAAAAATGGTAAAATTACGACGGTCCGGTTCGGTCCGTCGGTTCATTCGATTTTCTGAACACCCCTAGAAAGAATAACTCTTTCACGAGCAAGTGATTGAACGTATGCAATAAGTCGTTAAACCCCTAGGTTATCCTAGTAGGATAAGTGGTATCTCGTGAAGGTTTGCTGTGAATTTTCCCACAAAATTCATTTTATGCCACGTAATATGAATCAAAGAAAATGTCAAAATAACTAAAAATCATACAATTTAAATTTCAGAAAAATAATCGCAACAAATTTTTATTCTATAAATCTCACTTCATAGTGTGTGTATGCGAAGCCAAAAATTAACAGCAAACTTCCACCGATTGATCATTACATTACTTTTCAAAAATTCACTTTGAATCAATTTCTCACGGGATGTTCTCATGAATGAATCACTGGGATTATGGCTTTTTCTCTAAATGTGCGTGATATTAAGAGTAAATATAATCGTACACGAGTTCACGTACACAAATTGAAAGACAATTTTTTTTATGGTGAATACCATCTCATGCACGGAATATGGCCATTGAAAAACGGAAAAACATCATTTTTCATTCCCACCATTTGATCTCTTTATTATATTTTTAGGCCTCCACGCGGTAATTGACTTCGTTATTCAAACTCGGTTAGAATTTTTTGGGTGAGGGTATTTTGGGTAATAATAGGTAAGTTGAAAAAATTTCGGGGTTGGAAAAATTTCTTGTGATGTCTCGTTTCACTTTTTAGGGCTCTTGCTCATTTTCCTTTTTTTCTTTTCTTCTTCCTTCTATTTTTCGTATTTTCTCACTCTTTTCACTATTTTTCAAGTTTTTTCATTTTTTTCTTTCTATTTTTATTTGAGATTTTTTTTTATTTTTCGACCCCTTTTTAGGTACCATTTGGGCTTGATTTGTGGATTTTCTATATTTCATAACTCCGGGCCAATTTGAGTTTTTCTGGTTAACTAACGAAACGGGATATCATTGTTAGCAAGTTGGCTTTCAAAAGGATACTTTTCATGACTTTGTATGGCTAAAATTTTTAGGTGAACAAACGATGGCCTAACTTCATGTGCTCAAACTATTAATCAGATTACCATATGCTTCTAAAGATTTATTTAATTTGAGATATTTTTAGCCCATTTTTAAAATAATATTTCCACTCATTTTTCGTAACTGATCAAACAAGGATTTAGAGATGAACGACGACTTTTTATCACCGAAAGAACTTTTGAGTTAATTTTAACTCGGATTGATTTAATCACCCGGAAATGATAATAGGCTCAAAAATCACATTTGGTTAAAATCTCCACACTTATTCGTGTAAGTCGTCAATTTTTACTTAATTTTCATTTTTGGTCAATTTTGGCTTAGTGCTATGGATTTTTACAAATTGAGACTTCAAACAAAAAAATTATGATATTTTTTTATGCAAGGAAAAATTTCTAATGGAGTAAATTTGTATGTATTGGCTTAATTCCGAACAAAAAACTTTGAGTCATAAGGTAAAAGTTGTGTTTGTGACCATTCAAGCCTATAACACGTTTGTTGAAAACGTAGCGGCCAAGCCAAAGAGAGTATATTACCATATCGAGTTTCGTGCCACATTTCATCATTAACGTTCTAAAGAACTCTCAGGTATGAATGCATATATTTTCTGGAACATTGAAAATTTTGTTTTTGGGTGTTAGGATTATTTTTCTCTATTTAAAAATAGCTTTATCTTTTTTAAAAAAAAATATTTTCATTTTTTGTATGTCGTTCGAATGAAATCTTGGCTCGTTCGAACGAAATTTGATAGCGTCGTTCGAACGAATTCTAATGATGTTCTCACGGGATCATTTTTTGCCGACACTGGCATCACGTTTGAAGTCTCATTATTTATCGTTCGAACGAGAAAGACTATGTTGAAACGACCTGGGCGTTAAAATCGACCTTCATTCGAGCGAGATCCCTTTTTCGTTCAAACGACCTGGGCGTTAAAATCGAGGAACTCTACAGGACTTAGAAAAATTACTCATTCTCAAATTTTGACGAAAAAAGTCCGCTCCAACACTTAGAAAATATTTTGAAAAAATATTCCAAAGCTCTAAGTGCAAAGTTAAGGTATTTAAAACATAACCTTACCAAAGTAAACTTTACGGAGGCTTTTTGATGAAGAACCTTGATATATTCGGATCTGTCTTGATGTAGAATACTCTTGAACTTCTTTGACGGTTATAACGGTATACGACATAATTAATTGTGACGGACATTTATAAAAATATGTCCTTACAAATCTCCCCCTAGTCTATGCCGGAACATACATAAAAACATCCGAATTATCAAGTACTAAAATGCCTATACAAATCTACCCTCCTATAAATCTCAAAACTGAAAAGGTACAAATTTGCAAGTTCTCAAATTTTTCTTCAAAAAAATCTTCATCAAATCTCAAAGTTTTTCTCATCAGGGTGTGCAACATAATGATCTTCAATCTTTGTACCTACACACATGAGATAAAACAAAAACCTTCGTGACGCATCGAGTTTAAAATGATATAAGAATAAATCATTAGTAAATCAAATCTCCCCCATAGTGCAAAAACTCCCTCATAACATGATAATTCTTTCTCCCCCTATTTATGATGTCCCCAAATAGAAAGATAAGAAGAAGCAATCAAAACAAGGAGTGCCACGGCAAAATGCATAGCAAACATTAATCAAACTACGCGTATGCAAAGGAGTATCTCAAAAATTCCACAAACTATTTTTGGAATTTTCAATTTTTGCATACAAAAATAAGATACCAAAAATCACACCATGGATTTACACTAAAACAACCAAGTCATGGAAATGGAATGTATGGGTGTGAACACATTCGATAGGTAAATCAACTCAATCAATCATATGTGCATGATGAATACGTGTACTCCTAACGAATGAACATCAAAAGTATCCTTAGGTGTAAAAATTATTGAATTTAGATTACATCGTCTTATGCAAATCAACAAATCAAAGTCAAAGTAATTTCCACACCAATAACGCCCAAAACTATTTAACGTTTTTTCAAGACTTTCAAGGACATGCAAACCCGTTTTAAATTCCATCCAAACTCCCTCATGCATATTTTCTGTTAGAGGTAATCTAAATTCTCAAATATTGGAGAATTGGTGCAACAACCTAATGGCCCCTTTTTGGCATGAATTTTTTTATTGCCTTTAAATTTTTTCGGGCTCTTTTAAATCTCTTTGGACCCCGGATAATAAAATTCCTCAATTTTTTGTGTCCGATATAACGGTGGCTTAGTATTCGCAAAGGTCAAATGTAAACCTTTTGCAGCCCTTCCCTATTTTCAAATAAAGCACACAAACTCACAAACGGCTCTTACATGCATAACTTTCTTATCAAGTTTTATCGTGCTCGGTTCGTTTTAAGGACAGGATTGAAATGAAAACACCCAACCAACATGTGATAAGACAAGCACAATTATCAAACAAATTCATGCATGTGTGCAATAAAGAAAATCATGAGTCAAATATGTAGGAAGTAACACTTAATTACATCTCAATGACTCCAAACATTATAAAGCACGAAGATGACATGATATATTGTCTCAAAACACTATCAAATAGTCACATGAAAAATGGAATGATGTTGTGACTCGGTCATCCTAAGTGTCCATCCATAAACGGTGTAAAAAAAATACAAAACTCTTTTTGGATTTTTCAAAAATTTTATCAAAATAAAATCTTTTTGTATTTTTCGAATTCAAAAAAAAAATAGAAAACATACAAAAATGATACATACTAGCAATAGGCTAATAATGTCATCATGTAAAACATCCTATGCTAGTAAACAAGTCAAACCTCAATCGTTAGGTGCAGAGGAGTTTTCCAAAGGTGGTGCTAACTTATGAAAAACCTCCATTAAATTTTGTGAAGTTTTGACCAAAAACTTAACTTGCTCACCTAAATGTTCAAACTCTCTCATGGAGTCTCCAGGAGCATGTAAAGTATCATGTGCGGGTGCATGTGTGGCAGAAACATGTGTAGTAGTAAAACGTGACACATAACCCAACTTAAAGAAAAATTCCTTGAGGTGTCCTCTCCTCTTGCAATGGGAACAAACATACATAGGCCTAAGAACACCTCTCTAAAAAACTCTAGGACGCGCTCTTCTAATAGGAATGGGATGCCTAGGTGGGTTAATTTTTGGGCCATCTGAATCTGTGACTAAAGTGGGAATTGGCTTGGGTGCGACAAAAGAAGTGGAAGCACCGTCATGACCTTTTCCTAGCCCGTCAACTCTACCCTTATAGGAATTAAGAACCACCTTTTCAACCTTCTTAGGTGCATTCTCAAAATTGACTTTGACCTCCCTGGCACGTTCGAGATCACTCTCGAGTTGGGATACACGTGTCGTCAGACTAGACACCGTGTCGGTCAAATCACATTTTTCTTTTCTTAAAACCTCATTTTCTCTCTCCAAATCTAACACTCGATGACCTAAATCCCTATTATACTTCTTTGTTTTTAAGGTCTTAGTGTACAAATCTCTAAATGCTTTTTGAAGCTCACTTTCATCTCCACTTTCACTCTCGCTTTCTCCCTCACTTGAAGCGCTCAAATCATCACCATCGCATTTGTGTCCACTATTGTGGGACAAAGTGGGTGTGCTCACATGACTAGATAAAAACGCGACACACATACCATGCTCTTTTTCATCACCCGAATCAAAAACCTCTATGTCGCTATCACTAAGTGTGATAGGCATACCACTTTCTTTCCCTCTCTCCTAAGTCTAGTGGCACACTCATACGCCTTATGACCTTTACCGCCACACTCAAAACACGTCAAACTTTCTAAATTTTTCTCACTCTCCTTTTATTTTTCTCTCTCCTTCTCTTTCTCACCGCTTTCTTCGGCCTCTTTATTTTTCTCAAAAAAATTCTTATTGGAAGAATTATTTTTGTTCATGTCGAGAAATTTTTAAATTTTTTTTGCAAACAAGGCCATATATTTAAAATCAAAATCTTCCTCAAAATCGGACTCACAAACTTTTTCTTTCTTTTTCTTAAAATGAGTCTTTACAGCAATACCTTTATCCTTAGCCTTAATGGTTTGGGAAAATATGTCAATCTCATAGGTTTGAATATCTCCTACAAGTTCTTCCAACATAAGTGATTTCAAATTGCCCAAAGAGTTCAAAACAGTGACTTTAGGAATAAAGCGTTTTGGGAGAGATCTCAAAATCTTTTTAACGACTCGCGTGTTACCAATCACCTCACCCAAATTAAAATGGTGTTGGCAATGTCCGATAAACGTGCATAAAAATCATCAAAGCATTCAGACTCAGACATGGTGATAGTCTCAAATTAGGTGGCCAAATTTTGTAATTTTGATTCTTTAACCGTGTTCGCACCCTCATGTGTCAATTTCAAAACATCCCATTTTAGACATGGTGCACGTCATAATTCGACGGGAGTGACGTCAAATCACATGAATTAAAATTATAAATTTTAAAATCATCTTCAGTCCAGGCCGACACGGGTTTTAAAGAGGTGATATTTTCAACGGTGACAGTGGGAGGAGTCCACCCATTTTTGCAAAGCAACCAAACACGCTCGTCAATGGCTTTTGAACTAGATTCATGCAAGATTTCTAATAGACATAATTTTTTCCATAAAAAATAGGCACTTCATTAAATGAATGTTCCATTGAAAAAATTACGATTTTTCACAAAACTGATTTAAAAAAAAATCAATATCACACAATTTTGCGGAAAATAGGAATACGCAATAAATTAGCCCAACCTGCTCGGATACCAATTTGTAAACGAAGCGACGACGATGTGTGATACCGATTTAAATTAATTTGCAAGTTTCCAGTTAAACCTTATTTAATTAGAGTCTATTTTTAAACCAAATTAATTCAGCCCCTTAAACATGCAACTACGTGTGTGCGTATGTCAAACCATAAATAAATAAAGCATGCGATGCAAATTTCAGGAAAAATCCCCGAAGGGCAAAACCTTTTATTTCTAGAACTTTGACAAGTTTACAAGACCATTGACTTACATACCATCTTGCTTTCACCCACAAGAGTAACGCACGGTGTCTTCGTCAAATCTTTAAAGTAACGGCTAGAAATCAGCAGTGGCTCACACGCAGCTATACCATAAGGACGCGCAGTCCAGACACGCGGTCTGAAATATTCACAAGGGCTCCCTCCACAATAGCACGCAACTCTCCGGTTGTAGAGTTATCCCCACAAAGAATGATCAAAATCAAAGCGTGTTCTTGAAAACCAAAACAATTCACCAAAGCATATGGGATTTTTGTGAATTGAAAATAAAAAGGGATTAAACCCTGAAAGAAGAAGTCAAAAGAATTCTGCAGATTCGCAGTTTTCTGTCTTTAAAAACGCAGGGACTTCTTAATGAAAATGAAACCATTTAATGAGAATTTATAGAAAAATGAGCCACCTCGGTCGTTTGAACGAAAAAGGAATCTCACTCGAACGAAGAACACATGTCGTTTGAACGACATCGCGCGACATCTCCATGTCGCTCGAATGAGATGTGATCTCGCTTGAACGACCTGGGTGTCAAAATCGAGGAACGCTACAGGACTTAGAAAAATTACTCATTCTAAAATTTGACGAAAAAAGTCCGCTCCAACACTTGGAAAGTATTTTGAAAAAATATCCCAAAGCTCTAAGTGCAAAGTTAAGGTATTTAAAACATAACGTTACCAAAGTAAACTTTGCGGAGGCTTTTTGATGAAGAACCTTGATATATTTGGATCCGTCTTGATGTATATTTATCTTGAACTTCTTCGACGATTGTAACGGTATACGACATAATTAATTGTGACGGAAATTTATAAAAATATGTCCTTACAAAATGTTGCTTAATAATGAACCAAATATAAAAATAGATGAGTTATGTTTGTAAAAACCATCGCCTGAATTTCATTTTTCGAAAAATATTGATATATGTTAAGCAATGGAAAGGGGCTACGAAAAAGTCAAATTCTCTTTGCATTAAAAGCCACCATATGCAAAAGGAGCCTAAAAAGATTAACGGCACATAAAAACAAAAGTTCCAAGGCCACCTATTTTATATTAAATGATGCTTCCCTACATACGAGCATTATGATATGTTCAAAATATTTGAGACTGAATTCTTATATATATATATATATATATATATATATGTGTGTGTGTGTGTGTGTGTGTGTGTGTGTGTGTGTGTGATTTTATGGGTGTTATAAAATAGAATATCCATGGGTTTGCACAATGGGCTCTCTTGAAAAGCATTAAATAGCTTAGCGTTATTGATTTGAGAATCACTTAAATTCATGGCATATTGCATAAGTCGAGTCTCTTTCATTTGAGTTCAACATTTTACACCTAAGGTAGAAATTGAGTTGTTTCTTTAGAAGTATCTCATGACTTCGTTCACATGTGTTATGAATGCTAAGTTGATTTGCCAACGGAAAATGTTCACGCAATTTTATTATGTTTTCACAATTCAAATATATTAGTATTATTCCATGGTAACTATGTATTTTTGTACCTATATGTACTTCTTATACTTATACCGTATACTTGAAATATTTTGAAAATTCCAAATATAGTTCGTATGCATTTTGGATTATTATTGCATGTGCTTTATCGATTATATTTATGATGATATATTTGCTTCTTCATGGTTAAGATTCTAACCTTTTGTCTATTATAGACAAAAAGGGGGAGAACAAATTGAGGGAGAGTTTATTTTTCTTTAAACTCATACACATCATGGTATTTTTTTGCTTCATGTTTGTAGGTATCTTCCACTTTGATGATGACTTCATGAACTACACAAGAATGAAGACAAAGTTGGCCTAGGGGAGAACAAATTAAGTTGAAGAAAAAGTTTCAAATGTCCTTCCATTTTTGGGATTGAGAGGAGAATATGATACATTGTCTTAGGAGATTTAATTGTAATCTGATTTTCAGCTTTTGTTTTATACCATAGATATTTGTAAGAGCGAGATTTCATAATTGTTCTTAGCTTAGGTTTTTTGTTTTTTTTTGGCATATCTCATTACAACCCGGAGTTTCCAACCGAACACTACATTCACATTGCCTCATAGATCATTTGAAGATATGTTAGTAACGGAGAAAGTTTCGGGATTTTAAGCCGATGGATTTGTCCCCGACACTTTATGAAGAAATACAACTTGTGGTTTTGATTCCTCATATAAATTATATTGTGCGATGTTTACATTTTATATCCAGGCTTTTTAATAAAATAAATTTTATTTATTTTTATTTTTAATCTCGTTCAAACGAGATTATGACCTATTTAGAACAAAATCTGATTTTCATTAAAACGAGATTCGAATGACCATCAAACGAGTATCCTCTGTTTGACAGGTAAACTTTCAATGGAAATTCATTCGAGGTTTGTTCAAATGAAAATGAGTTATCGTCCGAACAAGCATTGATCTCGTTAGAAGGAAATTAGCGTTTTTATTTGAATGCGATGCCATTTTTGTTCGAACGAGAAATTTGTGTTTTTGCTATAAAAACATGTATTGTTGAGTTTTTCTCAAGACTTTTGGAGAAAACGTGTTTCGAATACATGTTCCAAAAGTGTTCATCATTTGTTTTTCTAAACACATTTATGTTTTACAAATCATACATCCATTTATATGATTTGTTAAGTTAATAAAACTCTAGTTTCCATATGTACATCAAAGCCAAGTAGAGATTTGCTCTACGACTAACTTTTCGGGAGTTGCAACTCTACAGTTGAAGAAGAAAAGATTCTGTAATCGTGAGGCTGATCGGTGGATACCGAGGGAAAATTTGCTTCATCAGGTTTTGCCCGAAAGGGATTTTTCCTTCTCTTCGCATGTTTGGTTTAATTAATTATGTGGTTTTGCATAATTAACTTGGAAATTACTGCATGCACACCTAATTGTTAATTAAGATAAATTTTGAATTTGTGTGTGCATAACCTAATACACGAACTATCCATACGAACCCACTTTTTCATATATGTATAGAGATACACACACACACACACACACACACACACACACACACACACACACATAACCCTAGTATCATCGAATTTGACACATATTACAAATCATATGTAACTTTAGTCCACTATTGTAAAATTGCTTGAATGTTGTTTTAAATTGAAAATTTGAGCTTTGTTTTGATCTATTTTGTGAAGACAGTAAGGTTAGGCTAAGTGAAATCCTAAGAAATCAACATCGCCTACTAATATTAGATTTAGCCATTAATATCGAATAGAGCAATTAGGTTATCAAAATCTAAAATGGAAGGATTTAATAGGATGCAAATAGATAAAATTTAGGCAAAAGTTATTGTTAAACATGAAGTGTAATTGGGATGTTAATGTTAACAACATTGGTCAAGAACAAAAATAAATATCTGTGACACCCCGCCTAATAAAATACCGGGCTATCACTCCTATATCAAATTAAAATAGGAGTCTTATATGGTTCATTCTCAGCATCACTGTCGAAAACCAATTTAATTACTAATATCTTATTAGGCTGGCGTCAAAATTTTAATTAACTAATCTTTTTAACCAAATCATTCAAATAAATCCATCACAATAGTTTATATGCAACAACTGAAATAAAATAAAATAACCGAACACTCGGTAGAATTTAATACAACCAAATCGAATGCCGCACTAAAAGGCTGTAAAGAATAAATGAATACAATTAGGCCATCGGCCCGAATGTTTCTAGAATACCTCCTATCTAGATCTCAAGGATAGAAGCGTCTATAATGAACCTGCACGCATCCATATCTGCTGCAGCGAACGTCTAACTAGAAAGAATCATCATCCAGGCGTCCCTGTGTCTGGACACCTGGTATATATACATATATAGCAGGAGAGGAAAATAGAGAGACGGGTCAGAGCCCGAGTTTTGAAAATGTTTTAGCAAGTGCATAAATGCCATATTCTAAAATATCAAACTTCTCATATTTAAATTGGTATCGCACTCTCATGAGATACCCCTCACCCTTCTTCTAATAGTGCACAACTATTGCATACCTTTTAAAACAACTTAGTTAAGCTACCCTGCCTAACTAATTCATTTCACCCATCTTCTAAAGATCCTCATTTTATACCATCCTGTATATGTGAATAGTTCTCACTAGAACCTATGATCCATATACATATAAATTCGGATATAAATCTACCGGAAGGAGAATATTACTTTATTCATCCTTTATAATATATTATAAGCTATCGCCTGAGCTTATACATCATAATCTCTCACTTATGATTCATCCTTTTATCATGAATAAATTTCATTAGTTATTTACACTATTCACGTTTTAGTGTTATTAACCTCGTATATAATATCCTCGTCTTTATATACGTATATCCCTATTTTTCTTCCGGATATGATACTCTCGAAAGATTCAGAATTTATCTCACATTCCATTCTTTACTATGTCCTTACATATATGTTTCACATCTCATATATATATATATATATATATATATATATATATATATATATATATACAATATACTATACACATCAAGTATATCCATACTTATATATCACACACTATATAAGTATAATAACCATCCTTCAGAGCTATAACTCATTGGATGCAGTCTCTCAATGCTATCATCTTTCCTTGAAAGCCATATAACATTCACTATTTATATAAATAATACAAATTCTCTTCATGTATTTAATTATCCGTATATAATTATCTACTCCATTATATACGTAAAACCATATTACAACATTCACACATATATTGAATATAAATATAACCCATCCTCCCGAGTAATAACTCACCAGATGTATTCTCTAAAGTGCTATCACACTAGGTATACTCGTATAACCTAGTTATCCCAAGTCAGAATCGCTCACTAACTTGGCAAAAAATATAAACATTGGAGGCGATCATATTCCTTCCTTGAAAGTGAGATAAGCCCCTCACCCATATAACGGCGCTATGACCTGGGGATATACTCGCCCTACTCCTCAAGCTAGAGGATTCACCCACATCGCACAACCTCCCCCGATAGCACTAGAGCATATAAATTAAATAAATATTGAGTCACTGATATTTAATAGCACACACAATATATATATATATATATATATATACTATCACCATACCGTATATGTATAATAATTAGTTCTCGGCATTACCGTGCACAAAATCCGTAGCACAAGCCTGTAATTTTTCCCGAGTCTATGGTCCGACTCTAATTTAATTAATTTACAATTTAATTAATATAATA
This sequence comes from Sambucus nigra, assembly GCA_949130495.1. NCBI lineage: Eukaryota > Viridiplantae > Streptophyta > Magnoliopsida > Dipsacales > Adoxaceae > Sambucus > Sambucus nigra. Next base: position 572,153,164 of record OX422211.1, on the reverse strand, counting down.
CTTTCTCGAATCTATAGTTCTGACTCTAATTATTAATCGTATCTACTCACTGATATTTATATGCACACACCATATATATACACTATCGCACACCGTATATATATAAATATAAAATATCCCGGCCTTACCGTGTACTGAGTCCGTAACACTAGCCAACATATTCTCGAGTCTTTGGTCCGACTCTAATTATTAATAATATATACTCACTGATATTATATGCACACACCATATATATATACACTATCACACACCGTATATATATATATATATATATTAAAATATAAAATATCCCCGCCTTACCGTGTACTGAGTCCGTAACACTAGCCAACATATTCCCGAGTCTATGGTCCGACTCTAATTATGAATTAATTTACACATTAATTAATTAAATTATTATTGGTGTCACCCAACCAATGTACCCGGACTTGCTCACTTGGCCCGAATTTCCATCTCCTAGAACATACTCCTCAAAATTCCATTATGAAGAGAACGCTCCCAATTAAATAATATTTAACAATTTATTATATCATCCTATAATAAAGTATTTCAGCTATAAGCTTTAATTAATCAATCTATTATCATGGCATCACTCAACCAAAATATCCGGACGCCTCTTCGGTCCATAATACAATATCATCAAATCTGGCTATCCATGCCTATCTCTCGTAGCATTAGCCTATAATCCCGAATATACATATTCGATTTAATTCCATAAGTATTCACTTACTTATAATATGAATATAACATTTCTTTTAAATTCAAGATATTAAGCTTATCACAACTATCTCGTATCCCAATTACATCCGAAATTCTCATTCGAATCCCAAGAGTTTTTATCACATTAGACTCTTAAAAATCACAAAGTCTCACAACTTTAATTTTTGGCAGATTTCACACCTTGCACTAAAACAACCATAACTCACTCCACAGAAGTCAAAATAACCTCAATCAAAGCTCATTAGAAAGATAACTTCCATACCTTTGTTTTTATTCATAAATGGGCATCTAATTCAAATCATGTAGAAAATGGCACGTATTTGAATTGTCTTTAAAATTTTCAATTTAATTCCCGAGTTAACGATTTCAATCTCGAAACTGCTTCCTTAGGAAAATCATTATAAATCCAAAATAAATCGAAAAAATATGCGGTTAGTGCCCACGCGACCGTATCCAAAAGATATACAACTCTCATCTTTTGACCAAGAGCTGAATCGATTCGTTTTCTAGTCGAATCAATTCGGAAAGGACTGAGTTACTATTCACCTTCTTCTCCAAAAATCCCAAACCTCCATTAATACACCTCCAAGGTTTTCATCTTCTCTCCCATCATCATATAACCTCAATAAATCATAAATACACACATAAAACGGGCTCTAATCACCCTAGAACCCAGATCCAACAATTAATTTCAATTAATTCCCAAATTTCTCAAATTTGATATTATCCGGGGCTTATTCGGTAATCTTCCAAAAACCCGTTTTGATTCACGAAAACTCATCCAAAAAATCTTTATAGTTTTATACACCAACTATAATATGAGAACTAAACACACTGAATGAATGAAGCAAGTAAACACTTGCCTCATGGATAAAATTCGACGACCTCGAGTCGAATCCCGCCGAAAATCCCCTTTCTTCTTCCTCTTTTCCTTCTTCTTCTTCTTCTTCTTCTTCTTCTTCTCCTTCTCCTTCTTCTTCTCCTTCTTCTTCTTCTTCTTCTTCTTCTTCTTCTTCTTCTTCTTCTTTCTTCTTTCTTCTCTTCTTTCTCTCTTCTCTGTCTCTCTCCTAGGGATGAAATGTGGGAGAAATGAGGGTTCTCCCCTTATAAATCCCGAAATTGGGTGAATACCCAATTGTAAAATGACTCATGTACTTAAATGCGAGTCCCGACTAGTCCAAAAAGCCCCTGAAACCCAAACATTACCCCCGGGTACTTCATTTTGACTAACTCGGCCATTCGGACTCAACCGTGCACTCAAAATCGACATCTGGATAAATTTATAAAAATACTTATCTCACACCCAAATTAGTCTATACCGACTCCCGGCTGAGATAAATAAATACCACGTTACGAATACACATTATGACGTAAATAAATTATTACTATTCACTTAGTACTTAAATTTCCCTAAATATTAACCATTCATTCTCCGATTAATATTTAAATAAATATTCCCATAATTAATTCAATTAAATTACGACACCCAAGTAATTTAATATTTCCCAAATTAATTAAATATTACATGCATAGAAATACGGGGTGTTACATACTCCCCCCCTTACAAAGGAACTTCGTCCTCGAAATTTAAGCTAAGCCTAGTGTTCCAAGCTTCGAACATCACTCGCTAGTCCTGTGCCTCTAAGATCTCTATAACCATCTCTCCCGGTTCAAATTACAAATTTTCACAATTACGGATTTTAATTAACCAGGGCGCCCACACACCCTGTCCCCGTGCTTAATCGCACGAAAGTTACCCGACTATGATAGCCGTAATCCGTAATGTAACTTCCAACCCGTAGTCATATCAAATATATGAATAATAACTGGGGTACCAAACCCATGTACTAAGGACCAAACATCTCCCCACTTTCAGCATTGCGCAAAGTTTCATGCATGGGGCATCTCGCAAAGAGAAATCCAAACAAGGAACCCCCCGATACACTACTACTTAACATTGTTGATCGTTATGATCTGTTAGACCCCCAGTCCATAGAACGTATCCCTAAATACCTATCTCTTAACACAAAAGCATACGTGTCACTCTTATGCTACAAAAGACAACATAAAATACCGCGCCCTTATTATCACTAGTTCTTGCGCAAAATAAATCCCGAGTTATCTCTCCCCGCCCGAAAATAATTCTAACTTCCCTGAATCGCTTCAGTATATATCCCTTCTTACCGAAAAAAATAGAATAACACAAGACATTTTTATATGTCTATCGTACCACACAATTCAACATAAATATGCACATATATATAGGCTATGCTCCCTCTCAGGTGACACCTAGCAGGAGTTATTCATGACCTGATGTCACGAACACCAAAACTTACTATCACTATCTGTAATAGTTCACACCCATCGCTAACCAATCCATACCTAGAAAAAGTCATGCTTTCATAACACTCCTCAAAATGAGTAAATCTCATAAAATATACCCTCTCAGTTTTCACGCCTGCGTCCCTTCAGGTAAGACAAAAGAGATCCCTGTTACCCCGTGGTAAACATATACTTAATAGTAACTCTACTATATGCCCACTAAACTCGGGTCCCATGCGAATATAGTGTTAATCAAAATATCATGACTCGCTCGGTCACACAAAATATACCTCATTCGCCCGAGGATACAACTCATATTTCTATCTTGCCAATCTCCCTGGCTGCTCAAACGGTTCTCAAACATAACACGCTTGTCTGAATCGAATCCCAAAACTATCTTAATCATTGCCCTTCTAGGCACCATACTCATGTCCCTTTACTCGCTTTGGGCAAAATCAATACGTGTGGTCTCACTCTCCACATAAAAATATCTCTCGATAAAATCCCCTATATTTGTGGCCACGCTAGACCCCCGTTGTTACTTTAGCCCAGCTGGCCCCACGCAACACACTACTTGCCTTACCAGCTATGACTGAATTCATCATCACTCGGTCAGAATTCAATTATCTGCATCATTTAAATGGGTCCCCCACATGGGTCTCTCCCCGTGGTGTTTCGCTAGCACCTTTACTTCCAGTATTACACTCTGACTAATTTATCAAATTCTTTTAGCTCCCTTCACGCAGAAGCATCAACTATTCAAACATAATCGGGGCAACCTCGACTACGGTCATCGTCCCCGAAATATATTTTACAACACCTACTGAGCCCCACCTCCTACTGTTCTCCCAACGGCCCTCACCGGTCGTCCTTCGTTGTTCGTCATGCGAATCACACACGAACGCATATAAAATGTAATATAATTATACACAATAGTAGGAGCATGAAATCTCACAGTAGGAATCAACAATCCTTAGCATAGGGCTCTATATCAATCGAACGGTACACTTTAAACGCAGTAAGCCATAGAGATCCTATGGACACTAGAACCTGATGATACCACCTGTGATACCCCGCCTAATAAAATACCGGGCGATCACTCCTATATCAAATTAAAACAGGAGTCTCATATGGTTCATTCTCAGCATCACTGTCGAAAACCAATTTAATTACTAATATCTTATTAAGTTGGAGTCAAAATTTTAATTAACTAATCTTTTTAACCAAACCATTCAAATAAATCCATCACAACAGTTTATATGCAACAACTCAAATGAAATAAAATAACCGAACACTCGGTACAATTTAATATAACCAAATCGAATGCCGCACTAAAAGGAGGTAAAGAATAAATGAATACATTGGCCATCGGCCCAAATATTTCTACAATACCTCCTATCTACAACTCAAGAATATAAGCGTCTATAATGAACCTGCACGCATCCACATCTGCTACAACGAACGTTTGACTCGAAAGAATCATCATCCAAGCGTCCCTGTGTCTGGACACCTAATATATATATACATATATAGCAAGAGAGGAAAATAGAGAAACGGGTCAGAGCCCGAGTTTTGAAGATGTTTCGGCAAGTGTATAAATGCCATATTTTAAAATATGAAACTTCTCATATTTAAATTGGTATCGCACTCTCATGGGATACCCCTCACCCTTCTTCTAATAGGGAATAACTATCGCATACCTTTTAAAACAACTTCGTTAAGCTACCCTACCTAACTAATTCATTTCACCCATCTTCTAAAGATCCTCATTTTATACCATCCCGTATATGTGAATAGTTCTCACTAGAACCTATGATCCATATACATATAAATCCGGATATAAATCTACCGGAAGCAGAATATCACTTTATTCATCCTTTATAATATATTATAAGCTACCGCCTGAGCTTATACATCATAACCTCTCACTTATGATTCATCCTTTCATCATGAATAAATTTCATTAGTTATTTACACTATTCACGTTTTAGTGTTGTTAGCCTCGTGTATAATATTCTCATCTTTATATACGTATATCCCTATTTTTCTTCCGGATTTTATACTCCCAAAAGATTAAGAATTTATCTCACATTCCATTATGTAAGAACATTGTTTTGTGGAACCCAAGAACATATTTTGTCTTTGTTCATTCTTTGTGGGGAGAGCTCTACAACCGACAACTGCGTGCTTTTATCGAGGGAGTCCTTGTGAAGATTTTAGACTGCATATCTAGGACTGTGTGTCCTTGTGGTATAGCTGCGCGTGAACCACTGCAGATTTCTAACCGTTTCTTTGGAGGTTTGACGAAGACACCGTGCGTTACTCTTGTGGACGAAAGCAAGATGGTATGTAAGTCAATGGTCTTGTAAACTTTTCAAAGTTCTAGAAATATAAGGTTTTGCTCTACCGGGATTTTTTCTGAATATTTGTGTCACATGCTTTATTTATTTATGGGTTAACAGACGCACTTTAGATGCATGTTTAGGGTCTGGATTAATTTGGTTTAAAAATAGACTCTAATTAAATAAGTGTGCCAAATTAGAAATTTACGAATTTAATCAATTATCACACACGTCATATTTTTCAAATTGGTATCAGAGCGGGTTATGCTAATTTATCGGGTGATCCTGATTTTTTCAGGATTTATTTTTTTGATACAATTTGACTTCTCACATCGTCAAATTGGTATCAGAGCGGGTTACGCTAATTTATCGCATATTCCTATTTTTCGCAAAATTGTGTGATATTGATTTTTTTTGAAAAATCAGTTTTGTGAAAAATTGCAATTTTTCAAATGGAACGCCCATTTAATGAGGAGCCTATTTTTGAAAAAGTTCACGACCATGCTGAAAATTTAAAAAGTTTGAATTTGAAACTTTGCAAAAGAATTAAAGTTTTGGAAAAAGAAAATTCTCTCTTTAAAAGTAAGATTGAACATTTGCAAGCGTTTCAAACTCAAAGTGATACTTGTCATGAGCGGTTTGGTAATTTGTTTATTGATTTTGATTGTTTGAAAATTGCCAAACAAAAGAGTGATGAGAGAGTCCTAGATTTAGGGAAGGAATTGGAGGACTTAAAAAATTCTAGGGTTCCCGTTTGTGCCGTCGAGGATAAAAAATTAATCGATGATTTTACGTCACGTGAAAAGACTCTTAGGGATAAGTTTGTTTTAATTGAGGGGAAGCGCAATAAATTGTTAAGTTTAATTAAAAATTTGAAAAAGAAATCCTTGTCTTTGGAAGAGTCTAATTTGTTGCTTGAATCAAATATTTTGAAGTTGAAAAATGAGTTAAATGATTCAAGTTGGTTTGATAGTGATGGTAATGGCTCATCTTGTTCTCATGCTTCTAGTGCTATAGCCAAAACCATTATTTGTTTTAGAGGGTCAATTAATCCCAAGGACGTTAGAAAAGATCACACTTTAGGTAACATTCCTTCCGTTTACACATGTTCACATTGTGGTAGGAAAGGTACGTTTCACATCCGTTTGGGTTAGGAAATCACTTTTGGATACGCTGAATTTTAGACTAGTTGATTCCCGTTTGCTTGCACGTGATTCTTCTCTTGTCATATCATATAGATGATTGTGTTTGCATGTTTGTCATATACTAGTTATGATTTCATGATACATATTTGCTAGTGTAATGACATGTACTTTTTATATAAATTTTTGCTTTTGAAAAATACAAAAAGATTTTATTTTGATAAAATTTTTGAAAAAAATTCAAAAAGAGTTTTGTATTTTGTTTGCACCTTTTATGGATGGACAATTAGGATGACCGAGTCACAACATCATTCCATTTTTTTCATGTGACTATTTGATAGTGTTTTGAGATAATAGGTCAATTCATCCATGTGCTTTATAATGTTTGGAGTCATTGAGATGTAATTAAGAGTTACTTCCTACATGTTTGACTCATGATTTCCTTTATTGCACACGTGCACATATTTGTTTGATTATTGTGCTTGTCTTATAACGTGATTGGTTGGATGTTTTCACTTCAATCCCGTCCTTAAAACGAATCAAGCGTGATAAAACTAGATAAGAAAGTTGTGCATGTAAGAGCCATTTATGAGTTTGTGTGCTTTATTTGAAAACGGTGAAGGGCTATGAAAGATTTTCTTTTATCCTTTGAGATAAAGCCGCCGTTTAAATTGGACCTAAAAAATTGAGGAATTTTATTATCCGGGGTCCAAAGAGGTTTAAAAGAGCCCGAAAAAATTTAAAGGCAATAAAAAGAAATTAATGCCAATTATGGGCCAATTAGATTTTTGCACCAATTCTCTAAAGTTTGAGAATTTAGTTTATACACCTCTAAAAGAAAATATATATGAGGGAGTTTGGATGGAGAATTAAAACGGGTTTGCACGTCCTTCAAAGTCTTGAAAAAGCGCTAAATAGTTTTGGACATTATTGGTGTGGAAATCATTTAGACTTTGATTTGTTGATTTGCATAAGACGATGTCATCTAAATTCAATAATTTTACACCTAAGGATACATTTAATGTTCATTCGTTAGGGGTACTCGTATGCATCGTGCACATATAATTGTTCTAGTTGATTTACTTATCGAATGTGTTCACACCCATTCATCCATTTCCGTGACTTGGTTGTTTGAGTTTAAATGCATGGTGTTTTTTTTTGTAAATTATTTTTGTATGAAAAATTTGAAAAATCAAAAATTATTTGTGAATGCTTTTTGACATATCCCTTTGCATGCGCGTAGTTTGATCCTTGTTTGCTATGCATTTTTATCGTGACACTCCATGTTTTGATTGTTTATTCTTATCTGTCTATTTGGGGACATCATAAAAAGGGGGAGAAAGAATATTATCATTAAGGGAGATTTGATTCATTAATGCTTTATTCTTATATAATTTTAAACTTGATGCATCAGTAAAGTTTTTGCTTTATCTCATGTGTGTAGGTACAAAATTGGATATTGTACACCCTGATGAGAAAATCTTGAAGCTTTAAAATTTGAAGTTGAATATTTTTGAAGAAAAGTTTGAGATCTTGCAAATTTATTCATAGGAGGGTAGATTTGTATAGGTCATTTGGTATTTGATAATTCGGATGTTTTTATGTATGTACCGGCATAGACATAGGGGGAGATGTGTAAGGACATAATTTAATAAATGTCCGTTACAATTTGAGTATGTCATATACTGCTACAAGTCGTCGAAGAATTGAAGAAGTTTTCATCTACAAAAGACGAATCCGAACTACAATTGGTTTTCAATATTCAAGCCCAACAATATGACATTTGGTAAGATAATGTTTAAAGTTTAATTTACATTTCATATTAAAGTGTTGGGATATTTTTATCAAATATTTTCTAAAGATTTTATTCTCGGACACCTTTCCGTAGAAAAATCATAACTAATTAAAAAAAATCAGAAAAATATGAAACTGGCGGCCACGCGTCCGTATCGAAATTATCTAGAGGCACGCGTGGAATCTCGTTCGAATGACCTGCTTATGTCGTTCAAATGACATATCTATCTCGTTCAAACGAGATGGTTTGTCGTTTAAGCAAGATGACGTTTAGGCTGACACGCTGGTTTACTTCTGTACGTTAACCGACTCAAAAATTTCATATAAAAAGGCATGTCAGCCTTGCTTTTGACGCAGTGTAGAGTTTTAAAACCCTTAGAAACTTTTGTTTGGTTTATCTGCCATAACTCTCGATAACATTTATTTGGCAGAATGTTTCCTTCTCTCATTTAAGGGTTCAAATATTTTGTTTTTAATTCACAAAAATCCCAATTACTTTTATGTGAATTGTTTTGTGAAAACCAAGAATATATTTTACCTTTGTTCATTCTTTGTGAGGAAAGATCTACAACCGATAGCTGTGTGCTTTTGTGGAGGGAGTCCTTGCGAAGATTTTAGACTGCGTGTCTAGTACTGCGTGTCCTTGTGGTATAGCTGCGCGTGAACCACTGCAGATTTCTAGCTGTTACTTTGGAGGTTTGATGAAAACACCATGCGTTACTCTTATGGGAGAAAGCAAGATGGTATGTGTAATAACCCGAGATTTTTGGCACAATGATTTATTTATTTTTGGGAAAAATAAATATTAATTTAATTGGAGATGAATTAAATTGACATTTGAGGTCAAAATTTGAAGTTATTAGAATTCGGATGACAATTCTGAGGGTATGGTTATTTTCGAAAGGGTCGAGATAGTCGAAATGATTGTACTTGGGGTCAATTTGGGTTCCAAAATATTTTAAGCCCGTTTGGCTCGAATTAGAGTTACCGAGTCATTTAAAGTGAGTATTAAGATTTAAAGTTGTGTATCTTGGATTTAAGGCTTAAAAACCCTACGGGAGATAAAATATCCTTAGATAGAAAGAGAAATAGAAAGAAAGAAAGAGAGAAGAAGAAAAGAAGAAGAGAAAGAGAGAGAAAGTGGGATTTTCGGCCATTTCGCGATCTCGAGGAGGAATCAGACCCTACGAACTTGAGGCAAGTGATTAAACTTGCTAAATAATTATTGTGTGTAATTTATTTCATAATTTCTGGATAAAATTTATGGGTTTTAGGTTAGTTTTTCAAAACCTAAATTTTTGGGAAAATCTTGCATTTGAGGTATGTAAATCAATTTTAGGGTATAAAATATGTTGGGTTGAGGTATTTAATGAGTTTTGATGTTAATCATATATTTGGGTTGAAGAGAAATGGTTGGATGATGATATAATTAATTTTTGGGGATTTGGGGTTTTGAAGAAAATAGCCCATTTCGTAGCTTGCTGAACAAACCGAATCGATTCACCCCTTCCGAATCGATTCAGAACCTACAGGTCTTTAGGGACGAATCGATTTGGTATGTAGCAGACTCTCCGGTCCTTGGGACCGAATCGATTCAGAGGGGACGAATCGATTTACTGTTGGCACCGAATCGATTCGGAGGAGCCGAATCGATTCGAAAACAGAGAAATGTTGGAGATGTTTTTCTAAGGATAATTTCATCCTGTTTCTTTTAAGGTTATCGATTGGGAACCTCATTAGGAGTTATGAGAAGTGTGTTTTGGAGACTTTTAGGGAGTTTCCCTTATAAGAAATTATTGGAGTCCTATTGACTTAATTCGAGAGAATACCGATTTGGGGATTATTGCATCGACTAGTGGGGAAGACCACTATCATTGAGATTTGATTGGGAGATCATTGGGTTTATAAGAGAGAGTTGGGTTATGTTTAGTAAGGATATTGGATTTTTGGATTAAATCCCAAACGGGATAACTTTAAAGGTTCATATGATCGATTGGACCATATTTTGGATTGAGAATAATAAATGTTGATTGAAGTGCATAAGGATATAGAGAATATCCTTAATGTAAATAGAATCGAGAGACGACTCATATAAATAGAAGTGAGGTGTGAACTTCAAGCGAGAAATAGTATAGCGTATACTAAGTGGGGAAGTTATATGAGTTAGTGACGAATAGTATATAGAAAGTAAATATACTAAATAATGATATTATTTCATTTGCGCCTAAGAGCGTAATACATGTATGTAAATAGTGTGATATATATACCTTATGTGATGGTATATATTTATCTCATGTGACGAAGTATGTATATATATAAGTGAAGCATACCCCTCCTTGCTATCATTGGGAAGTTGCGCGATGAGGGTGAGCATCCTGGCTCGAGGAGCAGGGTGTGGATATTCCCTAGGTCATAGTCGTCCATTTTTTTTGTGTGATTATATATTTTGGGGGTGAGAAGTCGTGGGTATGTGTCGTTATCACTTGCCGGTTAGGAACTATGACCGCTTCTCGGACGTTGTGTATATGTGTTGGCCGCAATTTCGATGATATTTAGTCTGACCGTTGGTCCCCAGGATGGTATAGAGTGATGCCCTGGAAGATGATAGCAATGAGAACCTGCATCCTCGATTTATAGCTCGTTGGGATGGTTATTATTATACATGTGCGAATAGTATATTACTTGAATATGATTATGTGATATCATATTTGTCTCTAGAGTAAAGAGACATAAGAAGATTATTTGAATCTCATTTCGGGAGACTTTAACCGGACTTAATCAGTGATAAATCAATTATGAGAAAAATGAAGAGTAGTATATCATATGGTTATATATAGTATTTTGGGTATCGAGGGCTTAATGGACCTCAACGACCAACATGGCCCAGGAGTAGTGTATCGGGGGGTTCCTTGTGTGGATTTCTCTTTGCGAGACATCCCACACACGAAACGCAGTGCAATGTTGGGAGTGAGGAGAAGTTAGTCCTTAATGCTCATATTTATAGTAGTAGCTTATCTCGACGATCGACAGTGTCAGGAGTAGTGTATCGGGGGGTTCCTTGTTTGAATTTCGCTTTGCGAGACGTCCCACGCACGAAACGCCGTGCACTGTTGAGAATTGAGAATAATTATATAAATCATTATAGTATGAAACGAATTTGGGTTATACGCATCATGCATTCAGGGCATAATGAATCTCGAAAATCATTACTGTCAAGGAGTAGTGTAACGGGGGGGTTCTTTGTTTGGATTTCGCTTTGCGAGACGTCCCACGCACGAAACGCAATGCAGTATTGAGATTTGGGAGAAGTTTCGTCCTTAGCACTTAGATGCTAATAACTCATATATATTTATGTATGTATATGTCATAACTAGAATATGAGAATTTCTAGTAGAAGAGAATGTTTATGTATATTTCACATGTCTAGGTAGTGACGAATATTGGAGATGGGTAAATTGTAGAAATTGAGAGATAATTTAGATGGTTTTTAATTGACTATATAAATTGGGAATAGGTTAGATTCCTTTGCCCTTAGATAGATTTGGGCAATTAATTGGAGATTATATGCATACGTATAGTTGCGCGCTTTAGTTGAGAGGTGAGATGGATTTTATGGAGAGTGCGACTCCACCTTAATCATGTCATAATGCATTTATAATTATTATGCATTTTAATGCACTTGCTATAAAATGTTTTCACCTCGGGCTCTCACCCGTTTATATTTTTCCCTTGCTCTGTATATATATATATATATATATATATATATATATATATATATATTGTTTTATTTTAGGTGTTCTCCCGCAAGGACGCCAATGTTGTTATCCATCCAGTGTATTCGTGGAGCGGTGACAGTTGCGAACTGTTGCGGTATTTTGATTTAGTCGACTCCTATCTTTGTGTATCTAGATTAGGATTCAGTTTGTATATCGGGTTTATGCCCAAGTGTTGTAGAGTATCACTTTTATATTTTTCTCTCTCAGATTATTGTATTGCCTGTGACCCGACAACATATTCAGGTATTTTATTTCGTACATTGTGTTGTACTCTTTTATATCACTTGAGCGTGTGTGCGTCTTTTATTATATTTAGATAGTTATTGTTGGTTAGTTGTTGCATGGTTGTTTTAGTTTGGAATAAAATGTTTAAAAAAAATAAAATTTGACACCCTCTTTTTGTGGTAATGGGTTGTCAGCTGTGTTTATTTTAGAATCGTCAGTTGATGCTGAGAATGATCCACTTGTGATTCCTAATTATTTTAGTATTGGGCTGGCCATCCATTATTATTTTGTGCGGGTTGTCACAGATGGTATCAAAGCATCAGGTTCTATTGTCTTTAGGATCTATGTGGATTTGTTGCGATCTTCCGTAAGCGTTCTTGAGGTAGAGCCCTATTATTAGGACTGTTGTGTTCATACGTCCATATTTTCTTCTGTGATGAGAAAACATTTGAAAGGCATTCTGATACAATCGTTCTTGTTTCAGATGCCACCGAAGAGAAGTTGTTCAAGTAGGGAAAATAAAGGGGCTGAGAGTACGGAACCCCAATAGCCTCAAAGGACTATGACTACAGTTGAAGTTGCCAGTAGTGTGGCACAAGCAGTAACTGCTGCCATTTCTGGGATGGCGCACCAACCTGCTGTACAAGCAACCCAAGCCCAACCAGGATTGTCCATGTGGGAAAGAGTGAGGGAAGGTTTTAGTAAGGGACATCCTCCAGAGTTTTTAGGGGGAGTTGATGGGATGGCTGCAAGTCGATGGAAGAATAGTATACAAAGGCACCTCCATATGGTGGAGTGTAGTGAGGTGCAGAAGCAATTTCTCGCCACTTATAAGTTAACGGGGGCAACTCTCCAGTGGTGGGAGTCTGTCACCACATCTGAACAGAGAGATACATTGCTCATAACAGATTTTTTAGAACTTTTTTACCAAAGTTATTTTTCTTTCAGAATTTAGAAGGAAATGAGGGGGAAACTGATGGATGTGTTTCAAGAAAATAGAACGGTGGCCGAGTATGAAGAGGAGTTTACTCGATTGGCTAATTTAGTACCTGATGAGGTAAATACAAAAGATAAGCGTATATCGAAGTTTATGCGAGGTTTAAATGGACCAATTCAATAGCATTTGTTAGGGAACCTAGCATTAGTGACTTTCGTCGAGGTAGTGAATATGGCACTATTGGAGTGTCATAAATACCGTCTTCGTTCGTCGGGTGGTAAGAACTTCAGAGATTCGGGTTCATCAAGTAGGTTTGGTGAAGATAATACCAGTGAGGCTGGAAGGGATAGGCAGGATTTTCGAGGGTCACAACGGCATTTTGTACCTCATGATGAGCAGAGAGGATTTGCGGGTAGATGTTTCTTTTGCAAAGAATTGGGTCATAGGAAGAGAGATTGTCCTAAAAGAGGTAAAGGACCACGTTTTGAAGAAGTTTTGGATGTGAAACCCCTATATCATATTCGAGGCCATTATAGGCCAGGGGACTTTGTGTGGGAACCCAATGATGAGGAGAAGAAATCGGACTAGAGAGGTATTATGTAAGTTATTTTCCTTTGTGAATATGATTATGCTATGTGAGGTTTTGGGAATATCGTATGCAAGTATATTATGAGAGGGTAGTACTATAACCCCATTATGTATGGAATGACCCGGAAGGGAATTTTAAGCAAGTGCAGCTCTTATACTAATATCTTTTGAGAGAATAGATTGTATTGTGTTAAGCTAAGTAGACAACTATAATTTTATTGTGAAAATGTGAGAATTGTTGTAATGTGTTGACTAGTAATGATAAAGCTAATTATTTTATAGTCGTGTTAGACTTATATAATTGTTATATTCCATTTATGGAGGAGCCTAGTGTATGGAAATATATTATTATAATGAGAGTGATTATGACTGAAATGATTCAGATTTAGTGGATTATTGATGAGTAAGAGAATTTATCTCATAATCATGCTAATTTTGAGAACTATCTTATGGGTATGATAAATGTTAAAACCTTGTGTCTTGAGCATAAGGTATTTTCTTTGGATGTTGAGAGACATCAACCGTTTTTAAAATAAACTGTTTTCAAAAATAAAGTTTTTATAGGGCTTTTGGGCCACATCAAAATGATTTACACAAAATGTTTTAAACTTTAGTCTCGATCTAACAAACTCTCAATCCCCGACGTTGCTACATATTAGTGTATTGGGAGGGTTCCTTGTTTGGATTTCGCTTACGAGACCTCCCCTGCATGAAAGTGGCGAATGTCAAGAATTGAGAGGAGTTAATTCTTTGGACCTTTCAAAAAATTTATACTATTAATATGCTAGTATAATTTATATATATTTCGATTTATGGTACTATTGAGGAAAGTGAAGCCTAATTTTGTTTATACGAGTAAAGCTCAAATAAAGGGGTGTATGGGCGCCCTAGTAGTTATAATTGATTTTTTTAAATTTTAAATAATTCGTCGTGAGAAGTGGGTGGATTGGGTATAGTCTTAGTGAGGATAAGTGTAGTAGGAACTAGTTGAGCTTTGGAGCATTAGGCTTAGCTTAATTTCGAGGGAGAAATTCTTATAAGTGGGGAAGTCTGTAATAACCCGAGATTTTTGGGACAATGATTTATTTATTTTTGAGAAAAATAAATATTAATTTAATTGGAGATTAATTAAATTGACATTTGAGGTCAAAATTTGAAGTTATTAGAAAGTGATTCGGATGACAATTCTGAGGGTATGGTTATTTTCGAAAGGGTCGAGATAGTCGAAATGATTGTACTTGGGGTCAATTTGGGTTCCAAAATATTTTAAGCCCGTTTGGCTCGAATTAGAGTTACCAAGTCATTTAAAGTGAGTATTATCATTTAAAGTTGTGTGTCTCGGATTTAAGGCATAAAAAGCCTACGGGAGATAAAATCTACTTAGAGAGAAAGAGAAATAGAAAGAAAGAAATAGAGAAGAAGAAAAGACGAAGAGAAAGAGAGAGAAAATGGGATTTCCGACCATTACGCGATCTCGAGGAGGAATCAAACGCTATGATCTTGAGGCAAATGATTAAACTTGCTAAATAATTATTGTGTGTCATTTATTTCATGATTTGTGGATCAAATTTATGGGTTTTAGGTTAGTTTGACAAAACCTAAATTTTTGGGAAAATATTGCATTTGAGGTGTGTAAATGAATTTAAGGGTATATAATATGTTGGGTTGAGTTATTTAATGAATTTTGATGTTAATCATATATTTGGGTTGAAGAGAAATGGTTGGATGATGATATAATTAATTTTTGGGGATTTTGGGTTTTGAAGAAAATAGCCCATTTCGTAGCTTGTTGAATAAACCGAATCGATTCGCCCCTTCTGAATCGATTCGGCTTGTTGCAGAACCTACAGGTCTCTAGGGCCGAATCGATTCACCCCTTGCGAATAGATTCGGTATGTAGCAGACTCTCAGGTCCTTGGGACCGAATCGATTCAGAGGGGCCAAATTGATTCACTATTGGGGCCGAATAGATTCGGAGGAGCCGAATCAATTCGAAAACAGAGAAATTTTGGAGATGTTTCTCTAAGGAGAATTTCATCCCGTTTCGTTCAAGGTTATCGATTGGGAACCTCTATAAGAGTTATGAGAAGTGTGTTTTGGAGACTTTTAGGGAGTTTCCCTTATAAGAAATTATTGGAGTCCTATTGACTAAATTCGAGAGAATACCGATTTGGGGATTATTTCATCGACTAGTGGGGAAGCCCACTATCATTGAGATTTGATTGGGAAATAATTGGGTTTATTAGAGAGAATTGGTTTATGTTTCGTAAGGATATTGGATTTTTGGATTAAATCCCAAATGGGATAACTTTAAAGGTTCATATGATCGATTGAACCATATTTTGGATTGAGAATAATAAATGTTGATTGGGGTGCATAAGGATATAGAGAATATCCTCAATGTAAATAGAATCGAGAGACGATTCATATAAAAAAAAAGTGAGGTGTGAACTTCAAGTGAGAAATAGTATAGCGTATACTAAGTGGGGAAGTTATATGAGTTAGTGACGAATAGTATATAGAAAGTAAATATACTAAATAATGATATTATTTCATTTGCGCCTAAGAGCGTAATACGTCTATGTAAATAGTGTGATATATATACCTTATGTGATGGTATATATTTATCTGATGTGATGAAGTATGTATATCTTATGTGAACGATATATATATATATAAGTGAAGCATACCCCCTCCTTGTTATCATTGGGAAGTTGCGCGATGAGGGTGAGCATCCTGGCTCGAGGAGCAGGGTGTGGATATTCCCCAGGTCATAGTCATCCATTTTATTTGTGTGATTATATATTTTGGGGGTCAGAAGTCGTGGGTATGTGTCGTTCTCACTTGCCGGTTATAAACAATGACCGCTTCCCGAACGTTGTCTATATGTGTTGGCCGCGATGTCGGTGATATTTAGTCTGACCGCTGGTCCCCAGGATGGTATATGTGTGATGCCTTGGAAGATGATAGCAATGAGAACCTGCATCCTCGAGTTATAGCTCATTGGGATGGTTATTATTATACTTGTGCGAATAGTATATTACTTGAATATGATTATGTGATATCATATTTGTCTCTAGAGTAAAGAGACATAAGAATATTGTTTGAATTTTATTTTGGGAGATTTTAACTGGACTTAATCAGTGATAAATCAATTATGAGAAAAATGAAGAGTAGTATATCATATGGTTATATATAGTATTTTGGGTATCGAGGGCTTAATGGACCTCAACGACCAACATGGCCCAGGAGTAGTGTATCGGGGGGTTCCTTGTCTGGATTTCACTTTGCGAGACGTCCCACGCACGGAACGCAGCGCAATGTTGGGAGTGAGGAGAAGTTAGTCCTTAGTGCTCATATTTGTAGTAGTAGTTTATCTCGACGATCGACAGTGTCAGGAGTAGTGTATCGAGGGGGTTCTTTGTTTGGATTTTGCTTTGCGAGACGTCCCACGCACGAAACGCCGTGCACTGTTGAGAATTGAGAATAATTATATAAATCATTATAGTATGAAATGAATTTGGGTTATACGCATCATGCACTGAGGGCATAATAAATCTTGAAAATCAATACTGTCAAGGAGTAGTGTAACGGGGGGGTTCCTTGTCTGGATTTCGCTGTGACACCCCGCCCAAATAAATACCGGGTGATCAGTGCTATATCAAATTTAAAACAGGAATCTCAGGGGTTCATTCTTAGCATCACTGTCGAAAACTTTTTAAAACTTTACTAACCACCTAGTATTCAAAAAGACTGATGTCAAATTTTATGCTTTTATTAAACAATTAAATATGCATGCTGAATAACAAATAAACCACACATCCAAACCATGAGTCTAAAACAGCACTAAATGACTAAATGACCTGCCGAATAAACAATCGGCTCAAAATCCCAATAATAATAATTCAATAAATGAATACATAAACCAAATACTGAGTCTAAAAGTAAAAGGGGAAACATGACCTGAATGAATCTACAACTGAGATAAGAATCCTACTCTAGGAATAAAGAAATGATACGTCTAAATCAAATCCTGCAACCATCCACAATGTTGCAGCTGCGTAACCCTGGAATAGATAAGTCAACTATGGCATCCCTGTGGCTGGACACCTGTTAATATACATATACATAGACAAGAGAGAAGAAGTACAAGAAACGGGTCAGACCCCGATTTATAAAAATGTTTAGCAAGCATTTTATTGCAATAAATGAAATGCGTAGTATATAATGTTCATAATTGCTTTTACGGTCCCACTCTCTTGAGGACAATCTCACCTCTCTTCTATAGTGCACACCTATCGCATTCATTTATTCCGCCTAGCCATCTGACACACTTCTAACTAGGAAAAAGGCTTATCCTTCTAATTACCCCTCGTAGTAGTATATCATATTTGATCTCAACAATTATCATTTTTAAATAAGTGTTATCACACTAAACTCGAGTATTTACTATTTACGTTTATATAAGATTTCACTATCTTAATAGTCTGTAATTATCTCATTGTAGATATACCATAAGCATACATATATATCCCTCACTATTATATATATGTATTAACACAATCTTAATAGCCTACAATTATCACATTGTAAGTATAACACAAGTATACATATATATCCACCACCATTATATATATATACTAACACAGCCCCCTAAGGATACACCTATAGTGCATTGCATACTTTGCTATCATGTCCCGGTACGTCTCGTACTCAAACAAGGACTATCGGTTTGAAAATGTCCCACGAACCATATAAACAAATCACACATATTGGCGGCGAACATAGTTCACATACCTATGGGTCACGCACATACCTACGCTCCCATAGTCAGCGGACTTATCAACTCACAAATAAGTCTTTCACTGTCCTATGTTTTGAGATACAAGTCAAATATCCTCCCGAAGGTCACTCAGGATAAGACCGTCTCTACACAACCCCCCGCGATAGCAAGCAGCTAGGTATGTCATACACATAATAAAAGAATCAAATATGTATTCACGCACCCTATTAAAATATTTGGTATTCACACAACCTTTCATTGTTTTACGTATTCACACAACCTATCATTGTTTTAGGTATTCCCGTAACCTATTATCATTTTTCTATTGGATTATGTATTCCCATATTTATATATATAATTCACACATTCATATATATATACATATATTCCAATTACTACTAGTTCGCTCGTATTAAATACGATCCAATACCAAAATAGCTACATCCCACTATTTAATATAATTTATATAATTATATATCTCACCTCATATATACTTGATTAAGTTCATATTAGTCTCACAAAGTTCCCAACAATTTTTAGTTTCAATTCGGGAAAGTTTCATCACAAATTAAAACTCCAAGGGTATTTTAGACATTTCACAATATATGCCCCAGTAATGAAATTCCTTGTACTGTGTACTACTCTCCATTTGCTATGCGTGGCCACAAACAACACGTAAATCCGAATTCGTATGACAAAGTTATGCTCATTTAAAGTTGTGCTAAAAATCAAATAACTCATTCCGTCTTCAAGGGTATTTTAGACCTTTCAATTTTTGTGTCTAATTTAAAACATTCCCAGGACAACATAATACTCTTCGCTATCTATGTGTGGCCGTGAACGTCCCACTAATCCGAGTCCGTACGCCAAAAGTTAGGGCATTATAAAGATTCACCTCAAAGAAGATTTAAAAAAAAAAACTTTCTTAAAAAGTTTTCCCACATTCTGCCCAGATTAATAAATTGATGTTTTGAGGCGTTTTGGAGCAGTTTTGGAGGAAGCGCGTGAGACAACAAAATGTAGAAAACGCGATTTTCTACACGGCATCGCGGACATAATCGCCATTAAAGCTCCAAAACCTTCGATTATACTCAGATCTTTTACCCCAAAAACCTCCCAAGATTCATCCTAAATCCACCCGAACTTCATCATTAACAATTTCTTCCAACAATACCACTAATGGAGATTCAAAAACCAAGATCTAATCATGTTATTCACTTCTCAAATTAAGTTATAATCTCACTATTAACCCAATTTCTCACAAAGTTAAAAATCCCCCATTAATGGTTATTCTTCATCTTCTTCACCATAAACCCACAAATTTCAATTCAAATTCCTACTTCCAAATTTCCAGAATTAATTGACATAATTACAACTATTTACATCATTAACTACAACTCAAATTAAAGCAAAAAAACACTTGCCTTGGGGGATTAAATCCGACGATTCCATGTCGAAATTCTTGCCCGGATTGCTCTTGTCATCCTTCTTTCCTTCTTCTTCTTTCTCCTTTCTCTCCTCTCTCAACCCTTTGTTTTTTTGGAATGACTCATGGCTGCCCAACACACTTAAACCTAGGTTAAAATTCCTCAATCCCGTAATTAAGCCTATTGGCCAATTAAAAATGACTTAAATGCCCCCGTATGGGCTCGGTCATGTGTAAAAATGCCCCGAGACCCATTTACTACCCCCGGGTACTCTTTTCCGACTATCTCGACCCTTCCGGACTCAACCGTGCACTCAGAATTGTCATACGAGATACTTTATAAAATTTTCCAATTTCAACCTCAAAATGCAACACATGTGAAAATTTTCAATAACTCGAATTAATTTGAATTTCTAAATCCCCAAATTTAAATAATAAATTTTAAATCTCCAAATTCGATAATTTCTCCAATTTAAATAAATTAAATTTAAATCACCAATTAAATGAATTTCTCCAAATGAAATAAATCCAACTCACTAATTTAATTAATTTATATATCCTCTAAAATATGGGGTGTTACATACATCTCCCCCTACAATGGAATTTCGTCCTCGAAATGCGGATAAGACTAGTACTCAAAGCTTCAGATATAATCTCGTACACCTTCATCCTTTCCCACACAATCTAAATCGTTATGATGTTCTCATTACACTTCTCCTAGCGCTACCCCTTAGTCCAACGGTCCCTACACTACCGTTCAATCTTGTGGCCAATTTGCTTTAGTTATCTTATATTAAAATGTTCCATCATATAATGTATCATCTCACATTGCTGCCTACACAACACTTTGAAGCTTCAAACTTCTAACACTACTATGAGCCTAACCACTAACGGCTATAATACTTCCTTTACTGGGGAATACTCCAGCATCCCCCTTCGATAACTCCCTTATTCGTTTACTCTTTTGGCACATGTATGTCTACATCTATCGACCGTGGATAATATATAAAAATTTAACTATCTAGGGTGCCCATACACCCTATATGCTGCACATAACTTCCCAATTCAACTTAACGTAATAAACTTGCTATAATTAAGCTTTTCATATTGGAGCTGATTATACGGTGAGGTTATACTAAACTACCCTACCAATTGCAACTTAATTATCATTTAGGTTATCCCACCAATCTACTCGTGGTGAAAGTGTTCCACAAAGTTTTCTCACATCAACACTATACGGCTCTATCGGCCTTAAGTCGTAGTATAATTATCAACTCATAGTTATAACTATATATGTTTAATAACCACGGTACCAAACCTATGACCTATGGCCAAACAACTCCCCACTTCCAACGTTGCGCTAAGTTTCATGCGTGGGATGTCTCGCAAAGCGAAATCCAAATAAGGAACCCTCCCGATACACTACTACCTAACATTGTTGGTCGTTGAGATCCGTTAGGCCCTCAGTCCATAGCACATACCCCCCAAATCCCCGTCTCTCAACATAAAAGTATATTCGTTCACTCCCATGTTACACAAGACAATATATAATACGGTTCTTTTACTATCACCAGTTTCTTAGCGCGAATAAATCACGAGCTATATCTCTCCGCTCAATAATAAGTTAGTATACCCTGAATCACATCAGTAAATGTCCCTACTCATCGGGATTACATATAACAATGCCAACATATTCTCATATGTCTATCATGAAACACAGTATCAAATATATACACGTATATGCACACTATAATATATATATTCATCCACTGGCCCTATATTTTTAATAGCTCTCAACTTAAGGTGTTTTCCTACACGTTCAGTAACTAAATTTTTAAAACCGATGCATTAGAATCCAACTACGTCTCGTCACCGCGGACATAAATTAAGGTCCCTACGTGTAACATCCTGCAACTAAGTTCAAAGAAATTTCTCAATGCACTATTCTCTAGCATTTTCAACAAAATTCGTAGGTCCAAAGCACATAACTTAGATATCACGAATCCTGTCTCTCGACACATAATTTAATTTGCCTATGCCCACGTCTCTTAAGGCATCACACAATACGGTGTTCTAGCTATCACTTAATTCTCAGCACGTAAATAATAATGATCTAAATCTTTAAGCTCAACGGTTGCCTGATATACCTTGAATTACACCGATAAAAGTCCCCACTCACTAGGATTTAAACATAACGAGACAACTATACTCGTCGAAGTCTAGGGTATAATACAATATATATATATACTAACACAGCACCCTAAGGATACACCTATAGTGCATTGCATACTCTGCTATCATGTCCCGGTACGTCTCGTACTCAAACAAGGACTATCAGTTCGAAAATGTCCCACGAACCATATAAACAAATCACACATATTGGCGGAGAACATAGTTCACATACCTATGGGTCACGCACATACCTACGCTCCCATAGTCAGCGGACTTATCAACTCACAAATAAGTCTTTCACAGTCCTATGTTCTGAGATACAAGTCAAATATCCCCCCGAAGGTCACTCAGGATAAGACCGTCTCTACACAACCCCCCGCGATAGCAAGCAGCTAGGTATGTCATACACATAATAAAAGAATCAAATAGGTATTCACGCACCCTATTAAAATATTAGGTATTCACACAACCTTTCATTGTTTTACGTATTCACACAACCTATCATTGTTTTAGGTATTCCCGTAACCTATTATCATTTTTCTATTGGATTATGTATTCCCATATTTATATATATAATTCACACATTCATATATATATATACATATATTCCAATTACTACTAGTTCGCTCGTATTAAATACGATCCAATACCAAAATAGCTACATCCCACTATTTAATATAATTTATATAATTATATATCTCACCTCATATATACTTGATTAAGTTCATATTAGTCTCACAAAGTTCCCAACAATTTTTAGTTTCAATTCGGGAAAGTTTCGTCACAAATTAAAACTCCAAGGGTATTTTAGACATTTCACAATATATGCCCCAGTAATGAAATTCCTAGTACTGCGTACTACTCTCCATTTGCTATGCGTGGCCACAAACAACGCGTAAATCCGAATTCGTATGACAAAGTTATGCTCATTTAAAGTTGTGCTAAAAATCAAATAACTCATTCCGTCTTCAAGGGTATTTTAGACCTTTCAATTTTTGTGTCTAATTTAAAACATTCCCAGGACAACATAATACTCTTCGTTATCTATGTGTGGCCGTGAACGTCCCACTAATCCGAGTCCGTACGCCAAAAGTTAGGGCATTATAAAGATTCACCTCAAAGAAGATTTAAAAAAAAAACTTTCTTAAAAAGTTTTCCCACATTCTGCCCAGATTAATAAATTGATGTTTTGAGGCGTTTTGGAGCAGTTTTGGAGGAAGCGCGTGAGACAACAAAATGTAGAAAACGCGATTTTCTACACGGCATCGCGGACATAATCGCCATTAAAGCTCCAAAACCTTCGATTATACTCAGATCTTTTACCCCAAAAACCTCCCAAGATTCATCCTAAATCCACCCGAACTTCATCATTAACAATTTCTTCCAACAATACCACTAATGGAGATTCAAAAACCAAGATCTAATCATGTTATTCACTTCTCAAATTAAGTTATAATCTCACTATTAACCCAATTTCTCACAAAGTTAAAAATCCCCCATTAATGGTTATTCTTCATCTTCTTCACCATAAACCCACAAATTTCAATTCAAATTCCTACTTCCAAATTTCCAGAATTAATTGACATAATTACAACTATTTACATCATTAACTACAACTCAAATTAAAGCAAAAAAACACTTGCCTTGGGGGATTAAATCCGACGATTCCATGTCGAAATTCTTGCCCGGATTGCTCTTGTCATCCTTCTTTCCTTCTTCTTTTTTCTCCTTTCTCTCCTCTCTCAACCCTTTGTTTTTTTGGAATGACTCATGGCTTCCCAACACACTTAAACCTAGGTTAAAATTCCTCAATCCCGTAATTAAGCCTATTGGCCAATTAAAAATGACTTAAATGCCCCCGTATGGGCTCGGTCATGTCTAAAAATACCCCGAGACCCATTTACTACCCCCGGGTACTCTTTTCCGACTATCTCGACCCTTCCGGACTCAACCGTGCACTCAGAATTGTCATACGAGATACTTTATAAAATTTTCCAATTTCAACCTCAAAATGCAACACATGTGAAAATTTTCAATAACTCGAATTAATTTGAATTTCTAAATCCCCAAATTTAAATAATAAATTTTAAATCTCCAAATTCGATAATTTCTCCAATTTAAATAAATTAAATTTAAATCACCAATTAAATGAATTTCTCCAAATTAAATAAATCCAACTCACTAATTTAATTAATTTATATATCCTCTAAAATATGGGGTGTTACATTCGCTTTGCGAGACGTTCCACGCACGAAACGCAGTGCAGTATTGAGATTTGGGAGAAGTTTAGTCCTTAGCACTTATATGTTAATAACTCATATATATTTATGTGTGTATATATGTCATAACTAGAATATGAGAACTTCTAGTAGAAGAGAATGTTTATGTATATTTCACATGTCTAGATAGAGACGAATATTAGAGATAGGTAAATAGTAGAAATTGAGAGATAATTTATATGGTTTTTAATTGAGTATATAAATTGGGAATAGGTTAGATTCCTTTGCCATTTGATAGATTTGGGCAATTAATTGGAGATTATATGCATACGTATAGTTGCGCGCTTTAGTTGAGAGGTGAGATGGATTTTATGGAGAGTGCGACTCCACCTTAATCATGTCATAATGCATTTATAATTATTATGCATTTTAATGCACTTTCTATAAAATGTTTTCACCTCGGGCTCTCACCCGTTTATATTTTTCCCTTGCTCTGTATATATATATATTGTTTTATTTTAGGTGTTCCCCCGCAAGGACGCCAATGTTGTTATCCATCCAGTGTATTCGTGGAGCGGTGACAGTTGCGAACTGTTGCGGCATTTTGATATGGTCGACTCCTATCTTTGTGTATCTAGATTAGGATTCAGTTTGTATATCGAGTTTATGCCCAAGTGTTGTAGAGTAGCACTTTTATATTTTTCTCTCTCAGATTATTGTATTGCCTGTGACCCGACAGCATATTCGGGTATTTTATTTTGTACATTGTGTTGTACTCTTTTATATCACTTGAGCGTGTGTGCGTCTTTTATTATATTTAGATAGTTGTTATTGGTTAGTTGTTGCATGGTTGTTTTAGTTTGGAATAAAATGTTTAAAAAATTAAAAAAAATTTGACACCCTCTTTATGTGGTAATGGGTTGTCAGCCGTGTTTATGTTAGAATCGTCAGTTGATGCTGAGAATGGTCCACTTGTGATTCCTAATTATTTTAGTATTGGGATGGCCACCCGTTATTATTTTGAGAGGGTTATCACAGTATGTAAGTCAATGGTCTTGTGAACTTTTCAAAGTTCTATAAATAAAAGATTTTGCCCTGCAGGGAGTTTTCTTGAATATTTGTGTCACATGCTTTATTTATTTATGGATTGACACACGCACTTTAGATGCATGTTTAGGGGCTGGATTAATTTGGTTTAAAAATAGACTCTAATTAAATAAGTGTGTCAAATTAGAAATTTGCGAATTTAATCAATTATCACACACATCATATTTTTTCAAATTGGTATCAGAGCGGGTTACACTAATTTATCGCGTGATCATGATTTTTCGAGGATTTATTTTTTTTGATACAATTTGACTTCTCACGTCGTTAAATTGGTATCAGAGCGGGTTACGTTAATTTATCGCATATTCATATTTTTCGCAAAATTGTGTGATATTGTTTTTTTTTTAAAAATCAGTTTTGTGAAAAATCGCAATTTTTCAAATGGAACGCTCATTTAATGAGGAGCGTATTTTGAAAAAGTTCACAACCATGCTGAAAATTTAAAAAGTTTGAATTTGAAACTTTGCAAAAGAATTAAAGTTTTGGAACAAGAAAATTCTCTCTTTAAAAGTAAGATTGAATATTTGCAAGCGTTTCAATCTCAAAGGGATATTTGTCGTGAGCACTTTGTTAATTTGTGTATTGATTTTGATTCTTTGAAAATTGCCAAACAAAAGAGTGATGAGAGAGTCCTAGATTTAGAGAAGGAATTAGAGGACTTAAAAAATTCTAGGATTCCCGTTTGTACCATCGAGGATAAAAATTAATCGATGATTTTACGTCACGTGAATAGACTCTTAGGGATAAGTTTGTTTTAATTGAGGGGAAGCGCGATAAACTGTTAAGTTTAATTGAAATTTTGAAAAAGAAATCCTTGTCTTTGGAAGAGTCTAATTTGTTGCGTGAATCAAATATTTTGAAGTTGAAAAATGAGTTAAATGATTCGAGTAGGTTTGATATTGATGGTAATGGCTCATCTTGTTCTCATGCTTCTAGTGCTATAGACAAAGCCATTATTTGTTTTAGAGGGTCAATTAATCCCAAAGACGTTAGAAAAGATCACACTTTAGGTAACATTCCTTCCGTTTACACATGTTCACATTGTGGTAGGAAAGGTTACCTTAGGCATTTTTGTTTTGATCTTGGAAGAAGTCCTAGGAAGTTTATTTCTAGTTTTTCCTTGGTCTATAAATCCACCACACGACGTTTCACTTCCGTTTGGGTTACGAAATCACTTTTGGATATGCTAGATTTTAGACTAGTTGATTCCCGTTTGCTTGCACATGATTCTTCTCTAGCCATATCATATAGATGATTGTGTTTGCATGTTTGTCATACACTAGTTATGGTTTCATGATACATATTTGCTACTGTAATGACATGTACATTTTGTATAAATTTTTGCTTTTGAAAAATTTCGAAAAATACAAAAAGATTTTATTTTGATAAAATTTTTGAAAAAAAATCCAAAAAGAGTTTTGTATTTTGTTTGCACCTTTTATGGATGGACACTTAGGATTACCGAGTCACAACATCATTTTTTTTCATGTGACTATTTGATAGTGTTTTGAGATAATAGGTCAATTCATCCACGTGCTTTATAATGTTTGGAGTCATTGAGATGTAATTAAGAGTTGATTCCTACATGTTTGACTCATGATTTCCTTTATTGCACGCGTGCACGAATTTGTTTTATTATTGTGCTTGTCTTATAACATGATTGGTTGGGTGTTTTCAGTTTAATCTTGTCCTTAAAAAGAACCAAGCGCGATAAAACTAGATAAGAAAGTTGTGCATGTAAGAGCCATTTGTGAGTTTGTGTGCTTTATTTGAAAACGGTGAAGGGCTATGAAAGATTTTCTTTTATCCTTTGAGATAAATACGCCATTTAAATTGGACCTAAAAAATTAAGGAATTTTATTATCCGGGGTCCAAAGAGGTTTAAAAGTGGTTGAAAAAATTTAAAGGCAATAAAAAGAAATTCATGCCAATTATGGGCCAATTAGGGTTTTGCACCAATTTTTCAAAGTTTGAGAATTTAGTTTATACACCTCTAAAAGAAAATATATATGAGGGAGTTAGGATGGAGAATTAAAACGGGTTTTCACGTCCTTAAAAGTCTTGAAAAAGCGCTAAATAGTTTTGGATGTTATTGGTGTGGAAATCATTTAGACTTTGATTTGTTGATTTGCATAAGACGATGTCATCTAAATTCAATAATTTTTACACCTAAGGATACTTTTAATGTTCATTCGTTAGGAGTACTCGTATGCATCGTGCACATATGATTGATTTAGTTGATTTACCTATCGAATGCATTCACACCCATTAATTCCATTGCCATGACTTGGTTGTTTGAGTTTAAATCCATGGTGTGTGTTTTTTTGTAAATAATTTTTGTATGAAAATTTTGAAAAATCAAAAATAGTTTGTGAATGCTTTTTGAGATATCCCTTTGCATGCGCGTAGTTTGATCCTTGTTTTCTATGCATTTTTATTGTGACACTCCATGTTTTGATTGTTTCTTCTTATCTGTCTATTTGGGGACATCATAAAAGGGAGAGAAAGAATATTATCATGGTGGGAGATTTGATTCATTAATGATTTATTCTTATATCATTTCAAACTTGATGAGTCACGAAAGTTTTTGCTTTATCTCATGTGTGTAGGTACAAAATTGGAGATTGCACACCCTGATGAGAAAAGCTTGGAGCTTTGAAATTTGAAGTTGAAGATTTTGAAGAAAAGTTTGAGATCTTGCAAATTTATTCATAGGAGGGTAGATTTGTATAGGTCATTTGGTATTTGATAATTCAGATATTTTTATGTATGTACCGGCATAGATATAGAGGGATATTTGTAAGGACATAATTTAATAAATATCCGTCACAGTTGAGTATGTCATATACCGCTATAAGTCATTGAAGAATTGAAGAAGTTTTCATCTACAAAAGACGAATCCGAATTACAAGTGGTTTTCAAGATTCAAGCCCAACAATTTACATTTCATATTAAAGTGTTGGGATATTTTTATCAAATATTTTCTAAAGATTTTATTCTCGGACACCTTTCCATAGAAAAATCATAACTAATTCAAAAAAATAAAAAAATACGAAAATGGCGGCCACGCGTTCGTATCGAAATTATCTAGAGGCTATCGTGGAATCTCGTTCGAACGACCTGCTTATGTTGTTCGAACGACATATCTATCTCGTTCAAACGAGATGGTTTGTCATTCGAGCGAGATGACTTTTAGGCTGACACGATGGTTTACTTCTGTACGTTACCCGACTCAAAAATTTCATATAAAAAGGCATGTTAGCCTTGCTTTTGACGCAGAGAAGAGTTTTAAAACCCTTAGAAACTTTTGTTTGGTTTATCTGCCATAACTCTCAATAACATTTATTTGGCAGAATGTTTCCTTCTCTCATTTAAGGGTCCAAATATTTTGTTTTTAATTCACAAAATCCCAATTACTTTTATGTGAATTGTTTTGTGGAACCCAAGAACATATTTTGTCTTTGTCATTCTTTGTGGAGAGAGTTCTACAACCGACAACTGCGTGCTTTTTTGGAGGGAGTCCTTGTGAAGATTTTAGACTGCGTGTCCTTGTGGTATAGCTGCGTGTGAACCACTACAGATTTCTAGCTGTTGCTTTGGAGGTTTGACGAAGACACCGTGCGTTACTCTTATGGGCGAAAGCAAGATGGTATGTAAGTCAATGGTCTTGTAAACTTTTCAAAGTTCTAGAAATAAAAGGTTTTGCCCTGCGGGGATTTTTTATGAATATTTGTGTCACATGCTTTATTTATTTATGGGTTGACACACGCACTTTCGATGCATGTTTAGGGGCTGGATTAATTTGGTTTAAAAATAGACTCTAATTAAATAAGTGTGCCAAATTAGAAATTTGCAAATTTAATCAATTATCACACACGTCATATTTTTTCAAATTCTTTATTATGTCCTTATATATATGTTTAACATCTCATATATATATATATATACACACACACAATATACTATACACATCAAGTATATCCATACTTATATATCACACACTATATAAGTATAATAACCATCCTTCAGAGCTATAACTCAATGGATGCGGTCTCTCAATGCTATCATCTTTCCTTGAAAGCCATATAACATTCACTAGTTATATAAATAATACAAATTCTCTTCATGTATTTAATTACCCGTATATAATTAATTACTCTATTATATACGTAAAACCATATTACAACATTCACACATATGTTGAATATAAATATAACCCACCCTCCCGAGTAATAACTCACCAGATGTATCCTCTAAAGTGCTATCACACTAGGTATACTCGCATAACCTAGTTATCCCAAGTCAGAATCGCTCACTAATTTGGCAAAAAATATAAACATTGGAGGCGGTCATATTCCTTCCCTGAAAGTGCGATAAGCCCCTCACCCATATAATGGACGCTATGACCTGGGGATATACTCGCCCTACTCCTCAAGCTAGAGGATTCACCCACATCGCGCAACCTTCCCCGATAGCACTAGAGCATATAAATTAAATAAATATCGAGTCACTGATATTTAATAGCACAAATAATATATATATATATATAATAATTAGTTTTCGGCATTACCGTGCACAAAATTCGTGGCAGTAGTCTGTAATTTTCCCCGAGTCTATGGTCCGATTCTAATTTAATTAATTTACACATTAATTAATATAATACTTTCTCGAGTCTATAGTTCCGAATATAATTATTAATAATATCTACTCACTGATATTTATATGCACACACTATATATATACACTATCGCACACCGTATATATATAAATATAAAATATCTCGGCCTTACCGTGCTCTGAGTCCGTAACACTAACCAACATATTCCCGAGTCTATGGTCCGACTCTAATTAATAATAATATCTACTCAGTGATATTTATATGCACACACCATATATATACACTATCGCACACCGTATATATATATATATTAAAATATAAAATATCCCAGCCTTACCGTGTACTGAGTCCGTAACACTAGCCAACATATTTTCGAGTCTATGGTCTAACTCTAATTATTAATTAATTTGCACATTAATTAATTAAATTATTATTGGTGTCACCCAACCAATGTACCCGGACTTTCTCACTTGGCCCGAATTTCCATCTCCTAGAACGTACTCCTCAAAATTCCATTATAAAGAGAACGCTCCCAATTAAATAATATTTAACAATTTATTATATAATCCTATAATAAATTATTTAAGATATAAGCTTTAATTAATTAATCTATTATCATGGCATCACTCAACCAAAATATCCGGACACCTCTTTGGTCCATAATACAATATCATCAAATCTGGCAATCCATGCCTATCTCTCGTAGCATTAGCCTGTAATCCCGAATATACATATTCGACTTAATTCCATAAGTATTCACTTACTTATAATATGAATATAACATTTCTTTTAAATTCGGGATATTAAGCTTATCCCAACTAGCTCGTATCCCAATTACATCCAAAATTCTCATTCGAATCCCAAGAGTCTTTATCACATTAGACTCTTAAAAATCACAAAGTCTCACAACTTTATTTTTTGGCAGATTTCACACCTTGCACTAAAACAGCCATAACTCACTACACAGAAGTCCAAATAACCTCAATCAAAGCTCATTAGAAAGACAACTTCCATACACTTCTTTTCATTCATAAATGAGCATATAATTCAAATCATGCAGAAAATGGCATGTATTTGAATTGTCTCTAAATTTTCCGATTTAATTCCTGAGTTAATGATTTTAATCTCGGAACTGATTCCTTAGAAAAATCATTATAAATCCAAAATAAATTGGAAAAATACGCAGTTAGTGCCCACACGACCGTATCGAAAATATATACAACTTTCATCTTGACCAGGAGCTAAATCTCTTCGTTTTCTAGCCGAATCGATTCGGAAAAGACGGAGTTACAATTCACCTTCTTCTCCAAAAATCCCAAACCTCCAAGGTTTTCATCTTCTCTCCCATCATTATCCAACCTCAAACAACCATAAATACACACATAAAAAGGGTTCTAATCACCCTAGAACCCAGATCCATCAATTAATTTCCAAATTTCTCAAATTTGATATTATCCGGGGCTTATTCGTTAATCTTCCGAAAAACCTGTTTTGATTCACGAAAACTCATGCCAAAAATCTTTATAGTTTTACACACCAAATATAATATGAGGAATAAACACACTAAATTAATAAAGCAAGTAAACACTTGCCTCGTGAATAAAATCCGACGACCTCGAGTTGAATCCCGCGGAGTTTGGCCGAAAATCCCCTTTCTTCTTTCTCTTTTCCTTCTTCATCTTTCTTCTCTTCTTTCTCTCTCCTAGGGCTGAAAAGTGGGAGAAATGAGGGTTATCTCCTTATAAATCCCGAAGTTGGGTGAATAACCAATTGTAAAATGACTCATGTACTTAAATGCGAGTCCCGACTAGTCCAAAAAGCCTCTGAAATCCAAACATTACCCTCGGGTACTTCATTTTGACTAACTCGGCCCATTCAGACTCAACCGTGCACTCAAAATCGATATCCGAATTAATTTATAAAAATATTTATCTCACACCCAAATTAGTTTATACCGACTCCCGGTTGATATAAATAAATACCACGTCACTAATACACGTTATGACGTAAATAAATTATTACTATTCACGTAATACTTAAATTTCCCCAAATATTAACCATTGACTCTCCGATTAATATTTAAATAAATATTACCCTAATTAATTTAATTAAATTACGACACCCAAGTAATTTAATATTTCTCGAATTAATTAAATATTACATGAACATAAATACGGGGTGTTAAGCAAATTTTAGGTGAGACAAAAAATTTAATTAAAAAACATAGTTGGTGATGGAATAAGGAAGTTCAAACAGATAATACAAAAGAAACGAATAAGTTTTAAAGAATGACAATATTTTAAAAACCAGGAAGACTTAAAAAGATATAAGAAATTAAAAAGTGAAGCAAAAAATATTGTTAGAAATGTGCAACAAAATGCACTAGATAATTTGTATAATAAATTAGGTACCAAGAAAGGTGAGAAGGAGATATATAAATTGGATAGGAATGAGGATATAGTGACAAGAATGTGGGTCCAATTAAGTGTATAAAAGACGTAAACCATAATATAATAATTAATGATAATGAAATTCTAGATAGATGGAAAGAGTATTCTCGAAGATTATTGAATGAAGAATATCCTAAGAAAGATGTTGAGAACATAGAACCAAATATAGGGATGGTGTGTCCGGCTACTGAAAATAAAGTAGATATATTAATAAAAAAAATAAGGGGAATAAAGCGATTGGCCCGGATAGAATACCTATAGAGTAGTTGAGAACCCTTGGAAGTCTTGGGGATAGAGTGGTTAACATGTTTATTTAGTAAAATTTTAAGAGAAGGAAGTACGCTAGATAAGTATAGGAAAAGCACTATAGTACACTTGTGTAAAAATAAAGGAGATGTACAAAACTGCAGTAATTATAGAGGAATCAAATTGATGAATCACACCATGAAATTATGGGAAAGGTTATAGAAAAAGGTTAAGAAATGAATCAACTATTTCTGACTTATGCCAAGGCGATACACCATGGAAGCCATTTAATTTTTAAGACAACTAATGGAAAATGTAGAACTAAGAATAAAAATTTACACGTGGCGTTTATAGACTTAGAGTATGCATATGATAGAGTACCTGATGATATAATATGGTAGGCTTTAAGGAGGAAATAATCCCTATTAGTTACATTAAAGTTATTTAAGATATGTATGATAACACAAAGATTAAGGTAAGAACTATTTGTGGAGAAACTAATGATTTTACAATTAAAGTGGGCCTATATCAAGGATCGATTTTAAGTACGTACTTATTTGCCATGGTGTATATTGTTTGCGAATGATATAATTATAGTAGACACTTCAAAGGAGGCCTTATACATGAGAGTAGATACTTAGAGAAAATCCTTAGAATTTAATGGACTGAAAATGAGTAGACATAAAACTGAATATATGGATTGTAAATTTAATAATGAGTCGTCTGATAACATAATGTTAAAGATTGAAGAAAAATTGATAAACCAAACTACTAAGTTTTGTTATTTAGGTTAAGTAATACGGAGTAATGGGGATATTGACGAGGATGTTACGAGTAGAAAAACAAATAAAATGGAAAGTGTTATGCAATAAGAGGATAACAAATAAATTAAAAGAAAATTTTATAAAATGATTGTTAGGCAAGCGATCCTCTATGGAGAGGAGTGCTGGGCTTTAAAGAAAAAACATGGGGAAAATATCCATGTTAGTGAGATGAGGATGCTTCGATGAATGATAGAAATTACTAAAAAAAACAAGATTAAAAACTGGCAGGTGAGAGATAAGTTAGGGGTAGCTTCCATTAGTGATGAACTAAGAGAAAGTAAACTGATATGGTACGAATATGTGTTGCGTAGACCATTAGATGCACCTATAGCAAGAGGATGAGTACTAGAAATATAGGGTAAAAGATAAAGGGATCATCCCAAACTTTCTTGGGAAAAAATATTATGAGAGATCTTAAGGAATTCCATTTTTATGATAATATTGCTTATAATAGATTAGAATGGAAAAGGATAATCCATGAGGTCGACCCCTTGTGATGGTATTAAGTCAAGGATAGTGATGATGATGACGATGATGATTAATGATAGGATTATTAACACGTATATCGCATTCTCAAATACTCCGACTGCCTTCGATAAATGGAGTTAAGAGATCTGTGATATTAATACCAATAAAAATATCAAACCCTAATACTTTAGCTTATTATTATGTCGAATTTTATATCTAACGTCCAAAAACCTAGGTTGGGTTTATGTTCCCCCAACTCGCGACGAGTTTAGCTGGACATCATATCAATCTCTCAGCAATAACTCATATATGTGCAAACAATTATGATGAAATAATAAGAAAGATGGTGAAAATTAATGTTACTAATATTGTATAACACAAAAACATGCAAGAAAATCTCCAATTAAAGAAAACCTAAAAAAGGCCTTGATCTTGTATTGAAATAATGATGAAAACCATGAAAGTTGTTCTCACTATTAGGTTACCTTTACAATGATGCCCACTAGGTTCAAAAGACTCCTTAAGGCTTCATACAATTGTAAAAATTCGTTTAAAGAGGTTGGGATATATTCAAATTACTCCACCAAAAATCTCAAAAAATATACAAAATCCAGTCGTGGACCAAACCCATAGGCCGAACCAAATGCATCACCAAACCTCTTGTGTGAACCAGTTCACAGGTTCGGTCAGGATCTCTGCCAAGCTTTGCCTGTTTTGCCTTATTTGCTCTTAATTGCAGTTTTGCCCTTCCGAATTCTTCTCAACTTTAAATGAGTGTAACTTTTTCATCGCAGCTCAAATTTTAGTGTCATTTCTTCTAGTATTCTCATGAATTCAAGATCTTCAACTTCTCAGTTGGCTCCTCCACCGAATTATCACTAAAAATTACTAAAATGCCCTTAACTTTCCTTTCTCGTAATACTTTCACTGTTTTGACTCTTCTCTTCCATCCAGTTGTATGATTTACCTGTAAAATATAAGCGAAATACAGAAAATAGGAAATACTCGCCAAAAAGGTTAGTATCATAAATATGAGATAAATTCGAGCTAAATGCAATGTTATGAATCGTAAAAATATCGAAATTAAGGGGTTAAATATGGAATATTTATGCCTAATCAAACCCTCTAACTTATAACATTGCTAGCCCTGAGCAATGTAAAATAATGTGAATAAGAGTATAAGAAAACCTCTAAACAACTAAAGGATAGAATACATCTTTCGTGAGAAAGAGATTACATTTAGTGTATGCAGTAAGTCGTTAAACACCTAGGTTACCCTAGTGAATTGCGTGGTCTTGTGAATGTTTGCAGTGAATTTATCCACAAAATTCGTTTTGTACCACCTAGTATGAATCAAAGAAAATATCAAAATAATTAAAAATTCTACAATTTAAATTTTGATAAAATGATCCCAATAAATTTTTATTCGATAAATCTCATTTCATAGTGTGTGTATGCGAAGCCAAAAATTAAAACCTAACTTCCACCGATTGATCATTATGTTACTTTTCGAAAATTCACTTTGATTCAATTTCTCACAGCATGCGCTCACAAACAAATCACTCAGATGGTGGCTTTTTCTCTCGGTATGCGGGATATTTAAGGGTAAATGTAATTGTACACAAGTTCACGTACACAAATTGAAAGACATTTTTTTATGGTGAATACGATCTCAAGAACATAATACGATCATTGGAAAACAGAAAAACATCATTTTTCATTCGCACCATTTTATCTCTTTATTATATTTTTAGGTCTCCACGCAGTAATTGACTTTGTTATTCAGATTTGGTCAGAATTTTTTGGGTGAGGGTATTTTGGGTAATAATGGGAATGTTGAAAAAATTTAAGGGTTGAAAAAATTTCTTGTAATGTTTGTTGGCACTTTTTTGGGTTCTGCTCATTTTTCTTTTTTTTCTTTTCTTCTTCCTTCTATTTTTCATATTTTTCTCACTATTTTCTTATTTTTTTTCTTTTTATTTTTATTTGAGCATTTTTTTTTATGCCCCTTTTTAGGTACCATTTGGACTTGATTTATGGATTTTCTAAATTTCATAACTTCGGGTTTTTCTGATTAACAAATGAAAGGGAATATCATTTTTAGGCTCAAGTTGGCTTTCAAAAGCATATTTTTCATTACTTTTTATAGCTGATATTTTTGGATCAACAAATGATGGCCTAACTTCATGTGCCCGAATTGTTAATCACATTACCATATGCGTCTCAATATTAGTTTAATTTTGAGATACTTTTAGCATATTTTTAAAATATTATTTTCACTCGTTTTTCGTAACCGATCAAACAAAGATTTAGTTATCAACGGCGACTTTTTATCATCGAAAGAACTTTTGAGTTAATTTTAACTCGGATTGATTTAATTACTAGGAAATGATGATAGGCTCAAAAATCTCATCGAGTTAAAATCTCCACACCTATTCGTGTAAATTGTCAATTTTCGCTTAATTTCCATATTTGGTCAATTTCGACTTAGTGCAATGGATTTTTACAAATTGAGACTTCAAATAAAAGTTTATTTATATTTTTTTGTAAGAACAAATTTCCAATTGAGTCAATTTGTAGATATTGACTTAATTCCGGACAAAAAAATTTGAATCATAGATTACAATTTGTGTTTGTGACCTTTCAAGCCTATGACATGTCCGTTGAAGACATAGTGGCCAAGCCAAAGGGAATATATCACCATGCCGAGTTTTGTGCCACGTTTCGTCATCAAAGTTTAAAGGATCTCTCAGGTATGAAAGCATATATTTTTTCTAGCCTTGGAAATTTTATTTTTGGGTGTTAGGATTATTCTTTAATTTTTGCACGTCATTCGAACAAACTTCCTGGCTCGTTCGAACAAGATTTGATAGCCTTGT
Organism: Sambucus nigra; assembly: GCA_949130495.1. Classification (NCBI taxonomy): domain Eukaryota; kingdom Viridiplantae; phylum Streptophyta; class Magnoliopsida; order Dipsacales; family Adoxaceae; genus Sambucus; species Sambucus nigra. Next base: position 572,116,129 of record OX422211.1, on the reverse strand, counting down.
TCGAACGACTTCTAACGATGGTCTCATGAGATCATTTTTTGTCTGCACTAACACCACGTCTGAAGTCTCATTATCTATTGTTCGAACGAGATTGAATGTCGTTCGAACTCCCGGGCATGAATTTTAAAAGTTCAGTTTTTCTTGGCAATTTTTTGCTCAACACGCCCAAACTTCTTTGCATCTATTTTATGGAGTGTGGAGTTGCAGTTTTCCAGGAGACTTTTTCATCCTTTTATAGAGATATATCTTTACAAAATTCCATGAGAGTTTTTGTTGCGGACTCGTGATTTAATTTTCAAAACAAAAACCATGTTTACACCAAATTAGTTTAGATCCAAGATTCTACATATATATTTTTTGAGATCAAGTTTTTGGCACCGTGTTCATTATCTACATTATGGATATGTATTTCTTGCTGAGGTTTCTGTGCTCGTTGGTTTATATACGGTGAACTCCGTATGCGTGATGGTTGTTGTGCCCTATCGTTGAACTCTGATGTGTGGGTGGACTCCTGTGTGTCACTAAGTAGAGGTTAAAGGAACAAAGAGTATCAAGGTTTGTGAGGGTGTCAAATCGTTGTGCAAGTCTCTTGTCATGTCCTTGTTGTAATTCCGTATTTTATGGACTTTGTGGTTGGGTCGCCCGAGGTGTTTCCCATTTAATTTTTCTCGTACATCGGGCGTAGTGGTTGTTTATTTTATCTGGCAATTCACCTAGATCCATGCTTTGGTTAAAAAGATAAAATTATTTTTAATCACAAATTATTTTATTTTCTTTTTAATTAATTTGGTTAATTTTGTTTATTATAATTAAATTTTGAATTAATCTTATTTAAGTACAAATTATTTTTTAAATTTGGTTTGTGTAAATTTCAGAACCATCCCACTAAATATTAGGGTCGCGTTTTCAAGTGATATCAGAGTGGGTTCACTTACAGGAATATTGATTTTTCTGAGAATAAATTAAATGCCGAGAAAAGTATTAAAAATGTCGGTAACAATTTTGCGGCACTTTTGGCGGAATTTTTACAAGTGCGGTAATAGCCAATGTGGTAAAAGAACAACGACATTTTAAAAAATACCGCGAAAAGTTAGCGGCATTTTTTGCGGCATTTTCACAAGTGCGGTAGCCAATGTGGTAAAAGAACAACGGCATTTTGAAAAATGCCGCAAAAAATTAGCGGCATTTTTAAGCATTTATATTAATGCTAGTAATAACCTTTTAGTGGCATTAAAAAAATGTTGATAATAACCTTTTTGCAACACCTATTAAATGTTCAACATACTTTTTGCGGTACTAAAAAATGCCGAGGATAAATATAGCGGCATTAAACAAAATATTAATATTATTTTGTAATATATGACTCGGAACAAGTGTTAAAAAAATCAATTACAAGAAATATTGTATTTATGTCCAAATACACTACCATAACATTAAATTAAGAGGGCAACAATCAAATTAAAACGTCATTAAATTAAAATCAATAGCATTCCTCGTAAATAAACATAAATGTGCTTGCAATAATTATTCATCCACAAAATAAAATGTATCACTTATCCAATAAGAAAAAACGAGGAAATATGAAGTGAAACGAAATTTTATATAATGTATGATCCTTCTTCATCAAACTCAAACATCCTCTTCGACCTACAAATAAAAAATTCAATCGTTAGTTATTGATACATATTCTTTAGCATTTTAATTAAAAATAAAAATTAGTACATTAGTAATATGCCACGCTATAGTTGAATGATGTGCATCTCCAATTGTGAACTTGTTTCCATAAGGTCTAGGTAATGGTTCATTTGTTACAAATATTTTCTCAATATATACTTCCCCAAACTCTTCACCCAGTGGCGTACCCCCTACTTTTATTGAAGGGCCCTTGCTCACAATGAATCCACGTGCCACAACCACTTTTGAAAGTCTGGAAAGGTCTACAATTTTAGGAAGTGCATTATTTGAGACCCTTTGTCGTGGTTGATGGTGCTTCTTCTTCTTCTTTTTCTTTGATGGTTCTTTCTACAAACAAGATGAATATGTCATTAACCATATATTTCTGGAAAAAAATCGGCAGAGTTTTATTTATTTTTCAGACATCCTAAAAATTTTAAGACTATATACAACTAAATAAACCAACAACCCAATGCCAATTATACATAAAACCTCCCCAAGAAAGCACATATATATTGTGCCCTTTAAAATCCTTTAAATCAGTAACATACCTGAATTAAAGTAGCATTCATTTGCTCACTAACACGAGCAGCAGTCTCGGGGGTAGCCAAGTGTTGAGAATTTGCAATCTATAAAAAATGAATTATTCCAGTCATGAAAACATATAGTCTTAAATTATGATTTAAAAAAGTAGTTATCTACTTACCTGTTGAGATGGAGCTAAATGGTGATTTGATTGTGGTACCACTATTGGTTCAAATTGGTAGGTTTCTTCTAATTGTTGCTCGGGTTGCAAAATAGACCTATATGATGGTATGTTTTGCTCGTTGGAGGATTGAGGAACCTGTTAATAACATAATTCAATATTAGAACATACACTTATATATATACACGATAATTAAGCACAAAAGATAAAACTATGTACTTATTAACCTGTTTGGATACACCGGAAGGGCAAGTCATCATGTGTGTGCGTATCAACTCAAACTGAGCCTCTAAATGATTAAATTTCTCCTGAAATTCAGATAGAATCTCAGATCTTAGTCTCTCATACTCTTTTTCATTAACCTTCGTCCACTTAGTTCCATGCACATCAGTTGGAGATGGTCCATTCCCATAAGCTCGACAATGACTGTGTTTATCAGGACCCAGGACTTCATAAAATATCTCGTCTTTATGACTGACGAATTCATTACAATCTGACAAAAGTTCATCTACTTTTTGCCTTATTTTTGACTGAAATGAAATGATTCTTATTATATAAAACAAAAATTATAAACATTCATTCACAAAACCAAAACAGAATAAAGATCCCAGTATCTCCCCACCACTAAGTTTAAATGTTTCACATAATAATTTCATGCATAATTTTAATTTTCGTAAATAATAAACTTATTTAATTATTAATTTAATCATCATCCGTGTATGATAAAAATTATACTTTTAACGATACGACACAATCTCCTGCATGTTGCCTTTTATAATGGTTGATGACAGAATAAGAATTTTGATTAATAGGTAAAATGACGTTGAGATTTTCTAAGAAATAAGGGAATGAACATGGATGATATTTTTTTACCATTGCTTCAACAGAATCCTTATCGATGGCTGAGCCATCACTCCTCTCGTGTGTTTTGATGTAAACATCAACCAATGAAACCTTTTTCCCCTGATCAACCTCCATCTTAATAAACCTAGTGACTCGTAAGTCGTTAAATAAATAAGTTTGATAACATAAAATAATATTCACAATCAAAATCTTTTACAAAACACCTTATGAGAAACCCTCACATGACTCTTTCTTCTGGAAGTACGTGGTGTTCTTTGTTTCTTACGAGTTCGACAATTTCTTCGACTCGTTTTCTGTTACAAAAAATATATTTAAAACATATGTTTAACTTGAATTTATTAAATTTTACTGGTAGTAATACATTCATACCATTGCCTCGCGAGTTCCTCAATACTTAACAAGTTGCGACCACTGCTCTATCTTTACTCTAGGTGGACAATATTTCAATCTCTCTTTGTCGGTATCAAAGGCACGATAATGTTTCTTCACCTCTGCTTTCCAATTATTCCATATCTTTCCAACCTTCTTCATACACATTTTTTTGAATTCTTCAGGGGCATCAGTGTTCTGCTATATAATTATAATGTATAGAAAAACAAGTCATCTACTACACATGATTTTAGTTTAAATTGTGTTTTATCATTTTTAAACTTATGATTTTAGCTATTATTGACTTTGTTGTGATTGACAAGACAATCCATGCATAGTTGACTTGTACCTAAAGAATTCAAAATTTTCAATTCATTTGCCACAAATTATGGTATCTTTTGGTTTTACCTTCACCTCTCGCCAAACATGTTCCGTGTATGGGTATAACTCCTTGCATCGCCAATCTTTGGAAGCCAATGGCAACCTGTTCAACATCGATATAATAATAAATTGAAAACCTCTTACATCGATTAAACAAACATCTTTAAATTTTCAAGAGATAACATACAATATTGCAAAGAGTATTCTAATAAAAGTTGTGTTATATAAAAATTTACAAAATAAACTTTACATGTTCCCATCACGAACTAAAATGCCTAAATGGGTAGATAGGATATCTTCGGTATCTCCAACTGGCTGATAGAAATCGTTTAAGTGAGGCTCTAAGCGTTTTTTCGTACCCCATAATTCACCCAACTTCGCAATGCCTCTACGTTTAGTGGCATATTGTGCTGAAGCTGAATCGTAAAAATTGAAAAAATAGATTAACTTCAATCCACACACTTAATTAAGCCCATATAAATCAAATAACTTCGATTACCTTCTTAATGTGAATGAGCGCCTTGATTATGTAATGGCTCACTCTCCTTCGGGCTACTATCTCTTTCACTGTCACTTGAGTTTGATCGTTCGGTCGAGCTAGAATCTAAAAAGGAATGCGAACAGGGCTGAGATTGTGGTTGAAATGGTGGTTGGAGATTGTATTGTGAGTGCAAGCGAGAGTGTGAACGAGAATGTGCCCATAAGGGGGATTTACTCTGCCGCTGTGATGTCATAGCAACCTGCAATAATAAAAATTCACTACTGAGTTTACAAGAGTATTGTTTATCCAAACCAAGATGTTCTAAAATTTACTTTTGAGCATTTGTACAGAGTTTGTGGCTTATTTAATTAGTGAACTTATTCAAGAAATCTTCCTTATTTTAAATAGCACAACTGATTGGTAATCCCCCTACAATCTATACTTATCCTCCGCACATAATTAGATAAAAGGAGGAAGAGCCTCTCCTGTGGCACGTACATAAGCAAACCAAAACAAGAAAAGTGAGGATCATGAGTGAACATAATCCAAAATAAATATTATAGAAAAGTTATGCAACCTTCTAAGCTTTTTAAGCCTCCTGATTGCACCTTTCTTCCTTACACCTCTAACATTACACGATAAAAACTTAAGCAATAAAACCAAACAATGATTGGTCAGAGGAAGATCTTAAGGTTCTACCACTCGCACAATAACTAAAGTAGAGACGACAATTAGGTGTCACTCTAGGCGAATTTTTTAGACAATCATGTGTCACTTTGGGTACTGCTGTGCATAAAGTTTTTTTTGGCAATCAAAGCATGTTCTCATATCATATAAGCAATAAAAATTCAACTGAATAATAAGTAGGGAATGTACTTATATCATTAATGAATTCAAGTAATGATGTTACTAAAGTTAATAAAGATTCTTCTCTAGAACATCTCATTCATTTCTCAGTTATGCTATCTGATAAAAGTGAATGAAAACCATAAACAAGTCGTGGAAAAGAAGAATATTAGCCCGGATAAAATAGTGCAGAATAAGCTACAAATTCGATATACCTCCCTACAGTAAACAACGCAACAAAAGAAAACAACTCAAAGGAAAAAAATAATTAAACCTAAAATGAATCTCTCTCCCTACCCCCACCCCCACCCCACCCCACACACACGGGAGAGAGAAAGATAGACTACATTCAAATAGATGATCATTATCATTAAGATTGAGGATTGTTCTTCCTAAAAGATTGCAGAATAATCTTTCTTCATCTGTAGTAACAACATTTTAGAGCACTATACAACATTGTTTCATAATCAAATCAAATACAATTTGGAATTTTTTTTTCTTTTTCTTATTATATCTTCTCTAGTTTGGGAAACAAACTTTCATGGATTACATCTGCCAGCACCGAGACAACCGCCCTCTGCACCCAATTAATGATGTTTAGACATAAGTCCAACATTTAGATTAAATATCTGGGAAATCTTTCAGAATTTATCATAGTTCAACCACAATATCATATCTAAACTTTGAATATTTGTGAAAATCTGTGATATCAATATTCAAACACGGACGAAGTTCAATTGAAAAATATTAATTTTTAAATGTTCCAAAAGAAAAATTGGTTAGAGGATATAATTTTTATATACTTTAAAATACAACTGTTATAACCTTTAAAATATATTTTAATCTAAAATTACAAAATAAAGAAAGTGAATAAAAATACCCAGATTGAAATCCTGATTCGATTATTTGACGAATAAACAGATGCACAGATCGAGACTACCCAAACCCGTCACGATCCATTTCGAAATCATTAACTCTCTACACCTTGAGAAACCACTTTTCTATTTTTTAGCTGAATCCGAGTTTGTCAATATCTGAATTGAGCCTTTGCGATAAAACCCAACAACAATGGGTGGGCATGGAGGTCTAAACATCTTTCCTCAAAATTGCTGTAATGTCTACAACTTCGACAACCGAGAAAAAGTACGCAAAGATAAAGAAGTCGCTGCCAAAGAAGAATAGCTCAAATGTGAACAATCCCTCAAACGCGTTGCCGAATTTCGCATCGAACAACTCCGCCAAGCCTAATGAAGCCCTAATGGACTAAATGGAAAGAAGTCTGTTATCCTTTTGAAGAGGGTGGTCTTAACATCAGACGTGTAGAAGATATCATCAAGACAGCCTTAATGAAGTCATTCTGGAAGTAAAAGTTTAATAAGGGTCTGTAGGGAACTTTCATGAGAAAGAAATACCAAAATTTATCGTCTATGAGTATTGGACCTCCCATAATTAAAAGCATTGTAACTTTCAAGGACCTAGCATAGAGGTTTGTAAAAGAAGGCAAGCAGATCTGGTTGCCATCCTCTATAAGCGAGTTTACTTTTTCATCTGCTTTCAATCACTGTAGACAGTTTATACTAACTTCTTTAAGCTGGAAATCAAACTGGCAACCAGATTGTCCAATAAAAATCTCCAATTTTACTTGGAAGCTGTTGCACAAGGCTATTACCCTTGAAACTAAAATATAAAAAATATTCATTAGATTAACTATAAGGTCTAGAGGTTATGGGGCAGAAGACGAATTTATCGAACATGTTTTCAACCATTTCAAGATTGCTCAAGAAGTGTGGCTATACGTTAGCTCTAAAATTAGAGTAAAGCTAAATCTAAACTCATACCAATCCATTCTTCTTTCATTGTGGATAAAAATGCCTGCAATAGATCACCAGAGGTTCATTTACTCTAATCTTCCCAAAGCTATTGTATAGGAAATATGGAAAGCAATTAACTGTAATTTCTATGATAACATTCAAATTATCCCAAAGAACATAATCAATCGAGCCATATCTCTGATTTGGGAGATGAGCATGGGTAAGACATTCAAAGACAAATATTGCTCAGATGATTCCTACACCATTAACTGGTTTAGGTTAAGCCTAAATTTTTGACATAATCCCCCTGGAACGAGCATTAATCCTACTTGTACCTTAGAGATGCCAGGGGTTATAGGTTAAACCTAATTGTTTATCCTCTAACATAAATTATGCAATTAAAACATAGGATAAGGTGACCCCCACCCCCAGGAAAATATCCGACCAAAAGACGAACATATTCGCAAAGAAACTTATGCTTCGAAGTGAAGCCTACGATATGTGTAGCCTGCCTTCTATTCATTAGGCAAAGGGATAATGAGACGACCTGTGAGTAAATCACGCAGTTCAATAATGAGAAGTTGGAAATTATCGATTAGGATAAAAATAATTATCATGGCTATTATGAGTGGACTGTAACTAAGAGTAGACGTATACTATGAGTAAGTGCAAAATGGCCCTTAAATAATGCTTAAGGGCAAAAATAGATTAATTATCTGGTCATCTTAGGCCAAAGAATGAAGACATCTAATAAATTTTTGCTAACTATAAATCATGAAAGCATGTAAATCCTAAGCAGAACATACTGCTAAGGCAATATTAATGATACTTATGAACAACGAGGAAAAAAATACTCATGCAAAAGAAAGCAGAAGAATCAAGCAACATCATCAAAAATAAAAAGGCATATACGAAAAGAATGTCAACCTCAATAATCAATACTCATCATCATCAAAAAATGCAGTCATTCATTAATCATCAATAAACACATAAATAAAACTAAAAACAAAAAGAATTTGACTCTCCATCATTATTTATCCATTCATATATATGATATGAAACAAATCAAATGCATTCAGTCATTAGTCATTTTTAAAACATTAAACTAAAAAATCTAAGCATCCTTACAAATAAAACCATTTATAACTGAAAAATTCATGTCAATTGTCATCTTCATCCATGTCAGTATCATAATCATCACTGGTCTCCTCATTTTCATCACTTTCATCTATATCACTCTCATTAGCTTCCTCGTCCGCCTCTGAATCATCTTCATAAGTCTATGTCTCAGAAGCATCATCATCAATATCAACATGAATATCATCATCTCCATCAATATCAACTTTGTCGTCAACAGTCGTTCCCTCGACACCAGCGCTAACCCATGTAATATGCCCATCATGGTTGATTAGAGTGTCATCCAATTATTGGATATTGTACGACTCAACTTCTTCATCTATTATGTCATATCCATAAATATCTTTACCATACATGTCATATAAATCTCTCGGCGTCATCTTCACGACGGCATGCCAATCTTCTTTAATCGGGTCTCGCACATACCAAATTTGTTGGGCCTGAGATGCTAATATAAATGGTTCATCTGATAGTCAATTATGCTTATATAGTGAATATTTGAAGTTCACTAATGTGAACTCAAAATCATACTTTGTCGTCCCCGAATGGGTATAGACCCAATCACACTTGAATAGCACAAACTTGAAATCATTTGAATAGCGCAATTCAAATAAATCTGTTAATACTCCATAATATGTTACATCCCCCGAAACAGGTCGTTTCCTTTGCACTTGTAAAACTTTCTGTGGTGGCATCAAGAATAACTCCACTATTCCGAGTATTCAATCTTCTCTCATGCTATTTTGTGCTAAACCTAAACCCATTTACAATATATCCCGTATATCTTTTAGCCCATCAGGAGGGGCCTGAAGCAAAAATTGCAACTTCCTTTGACACCTTGCCCTCATTTAGATTCCGTACCTAATTTTTTCATATGATTGAGTAATAAAAATTAGATGTGTAAAAATTAAATGTGTCATTAGCATATTAAAATGTGGTTACATATAAAGACAAAGATGACTTACATGATCCCCAAACCAGTTGTGAAACGTTTCGTTGTGAATGCGATTAATTTCGTAGTATCCCACACGAGGTCTCTCATGTTTTAGAATTATTATATGTTTCCTGTAAAACATGTATGTATAAATTTTATAACGTAGAGGGATATTTAATTATAGGGGTGTTTGCGGTCCTGTCCGATCCGATTTTTAGTAAATTTAAGGATCAGACCGATTAAACCGGTCCTAAAAAAAGGACTAAGATCGGACCGACTAAACCATTTTTTCGGGCCTAATCGGTCCCCTTTTTTGTATGGTCGGTCCGGTCTAACTTGTCGGTCCTAATATTATTGATTTTATAAAATAAAATAACACTGATTTTTAGGGCAAAAAAACGACCCTGTTCTTTTTACATTGATTTTATACACTAGAGCAACGATTTTATACAACACTAATTTTTAGTAACAACACTGATTTTTAGTAACAGATAATAAAAAAACACTGATTTTTAGTAACAAATAACAATACTGATTTTATACACTCAGAGCAGCGATTTTCATTTTGTAACAAAAAAACAACCCTGTTCTTTTTAGTCACAAAAAACAATTGTATACTATGTACAAAAAACAAACTACTGTATGCTATTTTCCTCCGAAGATAGGGGTTAAAAAACAACTGTATGGATGAGTGAAAGATTTTGAATACCTGAGGGAAAGATCACTGAGCAGCGCGACACAAAAATGGGAATGATGAATGAGAGACGACGCAACTGTATGGATGAGCAGCGGTGCAACTATGTATGGATGAGAGAGAGCACTTGAGAAGAGGAGAGGTTAGAGAGAGCAGAAAAGCGGTATAGAGAAATACAAACAAAGGTGTTGTTTGTTGTCTTGTTATGATGTGAGAGAGAGAACAAATTTGTGCGTGTGTTTAATTCGATCTAGGGGTTTTTTTCTTTCTTTTTTCACAAGCGTACCCCCGTGTTACTTGTGTTGTGTGCGTGTGTTATTATTAATATATATGTAACAATATAATTAAATACATATATATTAATAGTAACCAATCCAGGTCGATCCAAGACAGGTATTTAATAAGGGAGATCGAGGACCGGACCGATTAGACCGGTCTGTAAAAAAAACTGGACCGGACCGATTAAAAAAAATCGGCAAAATTACGACGATCCGATTCAGTCCGTCGGTCCATTCGGTTTTTTGAACACCTCTATTTAATTACATAAAGTTTAAAATCCATTCAAATGTTATCTTACTCGCGAAAAGGCTTCATTGCGACGGAGTCGAATAACACGTAACGATGTGCTTGTGAAAACGAAGTGTCATCAAGCATAAATGCTACTCCTTTACCTAATGTACGACCTATTGAACTTGAGTTGTCATTGGCTTCATCATTTCATAAAGGTCGATTTAACTTACTCTCAACATCACCCAGGTACCTCGCACAGAATGTCGTGCATTCCTCTGCTAGGTATCCTTCAGTAATTGAACCTTCTGGACGACTTCGATTATGAACATATTCTTTTAGTGTGAATAAAAACTCGTTCGTCATTGTAAAAAAATTAAAGTAGTATTTATATGCATTAATTTAGGTGACACAAACATAATGCATAAATGAAACATACCTCTCGATGGGATACATCCATCGAAACTGTACTGGTCCAGCAATCATTGCCTCCTCAGCTAAATGGATTGTCAAATTCTCCATAACATCAAAAAAATTTGTGGGGAACATTTTCTCAAGATGATAGAGTGTAAGAGCAACACGATCTTACAAATATTCATAGACTTTGAAGGTCATTTTCTTTGAATAGATATGCCAATAAAAATTACATAATTCAATCAAAGACCTTGCTACATTCGTAGGAAATGATTTTCGTACTGCTAACGGGAGTAGTTGTTGCATTATGGTATGATTATCGTGGATCTTAAGTCTAAAAATATTCCGGTCTTTAATGTTTACACGCCGTGAAATATTAGATGAATAACGATCTGGGACTTTGATATTCATTAAAACCTTATAAAATATGTCTTTATCACTTTTACTCATCGTGAAGCATGTTGGTGGTAAATATACTTTGCTATCTCGCAAGCTCTTAGGGTGCAATGCTTTTCGAAAACCTATGTTCTCAAGGTCTCGACGAGCCTTTATATTATCTTTTGATTTTCCATTAACATTTAACACTGTCCAAAGTGTGTTATCGCACACATTTTTCTCTACATGCATAACATCAAGATTATGATGAATCAAGAGATCCTTCAAGTACGGAAACTGAAAGAATATGCTTTTTTTCCTTCCAATTTAGAGAACTATCATAATTCCCTTCACCGTCGATACTCGTTTTTCTCTTCTTTGTTGTCGATGAGTGGCCCTTCTCATTATTTCTTTCCATTTCCTCTAATTGCTCCAAGATATCATCCCCGAATACTTGAGTGGGCTTGACTTCTCTTTCAACTTTCCCATCAAAGGCTACGGTATCATTTCTGAATTTATGGTTGTGATCCAACCACCGACGATGTCCCATACAGTAAAATTTCTTCCCATTCTTTAACCACTGTGAATGAGTGTTCTTGTTGTAATAAGGACAAGCCAATCTCCCTTTTGTACTCAAACCTAACAACTTTTCATACGCAAGAAAGTCATTAATTGTCCACATTAACGCTATATGCATACAAAACATTTTTCAGTCGATGCATCGTAAGTAAGTATGCCATCATTCCACAATTCCTTCAACTCGTCAATGAGAGGCTGCAAGTAAACATCAATATTATTTCCTGGGCCGCGTGGATCGTCAATCAACCTAGACAGTATAAGATAAGGTCGTTTCATACACATTCACGGAGGCAAGTTGTATATCATCAAAATAATGGGACACATACTATGAGATATGCTCATTGTTCTAAAAGGATTGAATCCATCGGCTGCTAGTCCGAGCCTAACGTTGCGCGAGTCACTAGAAATTTTGGATTTTGTTGATCGAAGGTTTTCCATGCTTTAGAATCGACTGATTGTCTTATTATGTCGTCATCATCACGTTCCTCCGCATGGCATCTCATGAGGGAGGATGTTTTCAATGGCATAAATAATCTCTGAAGCTTTAATTTCAGTGGAAAGTACCTAATAACCTTTGCAGGAATTTTTTGACCCCTAGCTTCTTCATCATCAGACTCACCCGAAAATTGCTTCCATCTTGATGTATGACAAACTATGCAATCCTCACGATCTTTGTTCTCTTTCCAATACATCATACAATCATTTGGACATGCATGAATTTTTTGATAATCAAACCCCAAATTATTAACCATCTTTCTTACTTGAGAGTATGAACATGGCATTTTCTCACCCTCCGGAAGTGCCTCTTTTAAGAATTGAAGCAATGTTGTAAACGATGTGTGGCTCCACTTATAAAGTGTTTTCATATGAAATAGTCGGATAACAAATGAAAGTGATGAGGAAGATTTGCAACTAGGGTACAAATCGCGTTCCCCGTCTTTTAACAACTATAAAAATGCTGATGCATTTTTATCGATCCCATCCCGGTCTTCATAAAGGTTGTTACATCGCATACCCTCTTCACTTCGATTTTTGAATATATCATGTAGAATTCCACACATATCATATCTTGTATTCGAGTCATGCCCTTAATCCGCTCCACTAATTCCCATTGTGTATGGAGTACCTTTTACGTGATAAATCCACATATTGTAATTCTTAACAAACCCATGTATGATGAGAAGCTCATAAACAATTTCTCTTTTATGGCTAATGGTATTTTGACATTTCTTGCACGAGAACTTGATCACTAGCTCGGGTATTTATTAGCAAATGCAAAATCAAAAAACCCATTAACTCCTTTAATATAAGGCGGAGAAACTCTTCACAATTCCATCCAACTCTTATCGCTATCCATTTGAAAAGATTGTTGATTGCCTCACACTAAAATAAAATTGTTGTTAGATTCATTAGGAAATATTCATAAAAAATACAATAAATAAACATTAATATGCTCCTTCGAAACTATGTAAATTTATAAATAGTAAGACTTTAATTATAACACCAAGAGGATATGGCGTTATATGAAAACTACCAATATTTACTCTTATAAAATGGGGAAACATAACTATCAATATATTTTAACCTTAATTAGTTAATAACAATTAAAAAAACTCACTAGTAACATAAAAATTCTATTATTGATTTTTCAAGTGTCACATGAATGTACTTTCTATAGTCTAACGTCATCATACCAAGTAGTAGTGGCAAAATATGGCCCAACTATATAACAACCCATATTAGCCCAGTCATTTAAATATGGCGCCCATAATTAAAAACTATAACTCTAATAAGGGGTCCATATTTAAAAGTTATGAGTCAATTATGGGGCCCATATTAGAAAGCTACAAATCAAATATGGAGCCCAATTTTAAAAGCTACGAGTTAATTATAAAGTTCATTTTAAAAAATTATGAGTAAAATATGATTTTTTGTAACATATACCTGGAATTGTAATACTTACTTTAGTATAATAAAAATGGGTTGGCCTAGTCCACATTTGGACTGCCCATATTTGACCCAACCCGCATTTAGCCCAACCCATATTTAGCCCAATCCATATTTGACCGGCCCAAATTAGGCCTAGCCCATAGTTTTTCCCGTGTGTTAATATCAAGGTAAGATATGTATTTTTTTTCTCAAAGTATTAATCTTAGTGCATTCAATTTTTAGTTTTCTATTATATTAGTGATTTCTTTCAGGGGAGATGGATGTTTGACGCATCCTACCCTCTCTACGATACGAAGTCGTGTCCATTTATACAAAATGAGGTCAACTGCAAGAAGAATGGCCATCCGGATAAGATGTACCAAAAATATAGGTGGCAACCTCATGGATACAACTTAGCAAGGTACTATATATATATATATATATATATATATATATATATATATAGAGAGAGAGAGAGAGAGAGAGAGAGAGAGAGAGAGAGAGAGAGAGAGAAACCAATCAAAACCCAATATATGCAACATCAAAAACAGATACCCAAAAAAATTATAAAAAAAACGCAATATATCACCAAAAACTGCTTGCCTCAGTTCAGTCCCCATACAATATATTACCAAAGCTCAGATAGAATTTGATAAGATAGAATTTTTAATGCGTAAATCCACTAAATAAATTATCATCGTATTGTCACTAGGCTACCGCAACATAAACTGAAATAAAATTTTTAAAAAAATGCAATTTACCATAAAGCTTCAAAGATCAAAACCCACTAATTCTCCGAGCCAGTCTGAATTTCCAATGTCTTGTAAAATTGAACAATGATGGATGATAGCACCGTGATCCCTCTTCCTTCTTTAAATAGGGGAAAAGAAGACAAGATTGAGGCGGATTGGGTTGGTTGATACAGAGACAAGTTCGGGGAGGATTAGGTTTATGAGATGTAGTCAGATATGTGGGAGATTGAACATGATGGGAGAGAGATTGAGGTAGATACGGATGGAGAGCGTCGGTGGGAGAGAGAAAGTAGTGCGTCTTTTTTTAACAAAAAAAACCTGCACTTTTTTTTCTCCTAATTTTAATGACATTAGGTATAAAATGCCTAAAAAATACCACATTTATTTTAATATTAATTAAGAAAAGCTCTATTTATGCGGCACATCAATATAAATGTTGTAATTTTCAATACTTATAAATAAATGCTGGTAAACAGATAATTCTCTGCATTTTTAAATAATACCGAGAAAAAAGTGCCGGAAAAAATTAGTTTTCTTGTAGTGTAAATTATCGTGTTAGATCCTTTTAGGCTTGAATATGGAACATTTATCATTTTTGAGATTTCTTGTTTTTTATGATTATAACTATGCCTACTGGAAAGCACTCATGAGGTCAGCACTTAAGTCATTAGATGTGCAGGTTTGGCAAGCGGTTGTTAGTGGGTGGTCCCCACCAACGTGTTTAGTAGGAGAATTTAGTGTTCCTAAACCCATAGAAAGATAGAGTGAGGAAGAGCATAAGCTAGAAAATTACAATTCCTGTGGTGTAAATGTTCTTTTTAGTGAGGTCAAACCAAAGGAATTCTGTCGTATTATGATATATGAAACGTCTAAAGAAGCTTGGGACTTTAAAACTCCAAAACCTCACCACTCAGTTTGAAACCATTAAAATGGATGAGAGTGAATCCTTCTAAGAGTTCAATGCTATATTATCCGATATTGTTAACTCATATTTTAACTTGGGAGAGAAAATACCCGACAACCATGTCATAAAAAAAATTGTGGCCATCACTCGAAAGGTTTAATCTAAAAGTTACCGTTTTGAATTCTTTAGGTACTTTAAACGATACGAAAGTCCTTCGAGGATGTGAAGAATAAAGATAAGGTCCTAGATTTGAAAGTACGGAAGGAGGAAACATCTTTTTTAGATGATGAGTCTGACATCGACTCCGATGATATGGCTATGTATGCTAACAAGTTCAGGATATTTCTTAAGTTTAATAAAGAGAAATTTAAAAATGATTATAAGCAATTTGATAAGTTTAAGTATAACAAGGCCGGTAAAATCCCTAAAAATCCTAATGATATTCTTAAGAGGGATGAGTCGAATAGGTGTTTTGGGTGCAAGGGGTATGGCCATAGTGCACCCGAGTGTGCCAATAAACTAAGGAATAAGGTCAAAAAACAAATTGCTTACTTTTCCACCCTTAGTGATAGTGAACCGAAAGAGGAACTCGATTCCCCCATTAAGCGCAACTTCACTGCGTTCATGGCTAGTCATGCTAGTTTTGATGAGGAATATTTCTATGAAGATAATTCATCACATGACTCTTCCAAGGCCATTGTTTGTGAATTCCAAGTATTTGATAGTAAAAAGAGTGGATAAGAAAGTGAGAATGAAAAAGAGGAGGAGGAGATGAATTGTAAATTGCCTTCCGTGAGTTGTATGCGGAATCATTGAAATTAAAAAAAGTCAAACTTGAAGTTGGAATCTAGGAGGAAATAATGTATCATAGGTGGTGATGAAAATGTTTTAATTGAATATTTTAGGGCACATGAGAGGGATCTTCGAGAGAATCTAGAGTATGTTGAATGTGAAAGAGATAGTCGTCGAGGTTTAATGAAGGTTATGAAGAAAGAGCTTCTTCAGTTTAAAGAGACTAGGAGTCTCCTTGAGTCTATCTAGGATAGTGGATCTTGAAGATAAATTGAGAAACTCGAGCTGTGTCAAATTTGATTTGGAGTTTAGGTTCAAAAAATTAGATAAGAAGTTAGGCACTATCCAAATAAAAAATGACAAGTGTGGTATTGACTTTGATACTCAAAATGCTACCACTAATAAAGCCAAAGCCATGATTTTGAGAGAGTCAATCATAGATAATAATGTTAAAAGAGTTCAACCCTTAGGAAAGGTTCCATGCGTCTTTACTTGCACAGATTGTCATAGGAATGGTCACCTTAGGCGCCTTTGTTTTTATCTTAAAAATAATTTTAATAAGGCTAAACCTAGAGTTACCAAGGTTACCAAAGCCCAAGAACACAACATTTCACCTATGTGGGTTAGAAAATCTAATTTAGAGGCTTTATATGATAGACTTCTTGATTTTCGAATGCAATCTCATGATACATTACATGCTAAAATAGTGGTTGAGTGTGTTTGCATAATTATATACATTAGCATTTGTACTTCATGATCTATGTGTTTACTAGTTGTATGTTTTTTGAGTTTTTTGTATTTTGATGTTTTTATTTATTAGGTCTTAATGAAAAATACAGAAATATTTTGTTTGTCCTTTGAGTTGTCATTGTCTTATTTTTTTTTTAATTCTAAAAACTCAAAAAGATATCTTTTGTTTTTTGTGTACTTTAGTTTTACACATTTTGTGTTGCATATCCTTGTGTTTGAATCCTATATCATTCCATGTATCCTTGTGGCTAGAACTTTTGGTTATGAATTTCAATGCTTAAATTGTTCTTTATCATGCTTGCATGGAATTGGTTAACTTTGATTTGGTTAATGGATTCTCTTTGTATATTCCTCTTCATACACATGCACGAGTTCTTTTGAACATTAACTTCACATGTTATATTTAAGCTAAGTGAGATGTTCTTCCATCAATCTTGTCATCTACATATCTTGAGACTATGTGACATTTGTGCATGTAAGAATCATAACCCGTGACTTTATTGGTTATTAAAAAAAATGAGTGTGCATGGGAAAGGGCAATAGAGGTAGGAAATATCCTTTGCGGGAATGCCACCGTTGGCAAGAGCCTAAAAGTTAAAAGGCAAAAGAAAAGAATAAATTATCAAGGCCAAGTTTGAATATTGATCATCAAATATTGATATCTTCAAAAGATTTGAGATAAAAATGATATATGTTTAGTTTTAACAGTGTTTTAATTGAAGATCAATGCGTTTGCATAATGAATCCTAGTTATTCTTAAATTTCATGACACTATTGATTTATAAAATCATCAAAATTCTAAGCTTGTGTACATTATGCTTGTTTGCTCTTTGAGTTCACTTTATCTTGTTAAATATAAGTTGGATAAAGTTTTGCAATCAAATATAACTCCTTGAACATGTTTAAGTGATTGGATAATAATTCTTTTGTATCTAGTTCACACCCCTTCACTCCGTTTACCACATATTTATTTAGACATATTTATGCCATATGAGTGTGGAAAGATTATAGTGTTTAGTGTCTTGTGTGGTGTTTATACATATATATGTGCTTATGCTTCATTGGTATCTTTTGCATATTTATATATGTGGTATCATTTGTTTTGAGTCTTTGCTTTTAAATCTAGTCCTTGTATGTTATTTGCTCGTATCGGTATTTATCTTGTTGCGACTTTTAATTGATATCCCATGCTTATTTTGTACATTCTAGTTAGTATCATTTTGTTATCGCCTCATAGTTGGTATGTATTGTTCTTTGTGTGGATTAGTTGTTCTTGTGTTTCCATACTTATTTGTTATTTCTGGTATCACTATACATCATTTGCATAATAAACTTATTTTTCCTGTATGTTTATCTCTTGTTTCATTTAGGGGGAGAATTGGTTTCACTAGAGAGAAATTAACAATTTCATGCACCTTAATCTTTGTCTATTCCACAATAAAAGGGGGAGAAATGTTATATAAATCTATTCATTTGGGGGATATTTATTATCTAGGGGGAGATGTTCTTTTTTATGTAGATATTATTAGACAAAGGGCGAGGATTTTCTTATGCAATTTATATTGTTATATTCTCTATGTGTTTTATGGTGTGGTTAAGTGTCCAAGTTTACAACCACGCGATAAAGTTTTAATGCAAGCAAAGCTACTCAGAGTACGTGTCGGTCAAGTGTCTATAATTTTTTAATTTTGGGTTGAGATTAAGTATTTTAGATGAGCTTGACGACCCATAGGTGCTTTTATTTTTGGTTTTGTTCTGGAAGAGCGAAAGAGGGAGATTGTAAGGATAAATTTTCAATTGAGTCAATTTTTATGTATTGACTTAATTCCGGACAAAACACTTTGAGTCACAGGGTATAAGTTATGTTTGCGACCTTTCAAGTCTATGGCTTGTTTGTTGACGACGTAACGGCCAAGACAAAGAAAATACATCACCATGCTGAGTTTCATGCCACGTTTCGTCATCAACGCTCCAAGGATCCCTCAGGTATGAATATATTTATTTTGTTGTAGCCTTGGAAATTTTGTTTTGGGTATTAGGATTATTTTTCTCTATTTTAAAATAGCTTTATATTTTTAAAGAAAAACACTTTAATGTTTTTTCGTGCTCGTTCGAACGAACTTCCTAACTCGTTCGAACTACTTTTAGCGATGTTCTCACGAGATCATTTTTCCTCAAAATCACATTAGAAGTCTCATTATTTATTGTTCGAACGACAAAGACTATGTTATTAGAACGAGATTGAACGTCTTTGGAATGACCGGGCGCGAATTTCAATAATTTAGTTTGTCTTGGCAGTTTTTTCCTCAACTCCCCACTACTTTTTTCCATCCATTTTAAGGAGTGTGGGAGTGTAGTTTTTCAGGAGACTTTTTCATCCTTTTAGAAAGAGATCTCTTTACAAAAGTCCATGAGAGTTTTTGTTGAGAATTCATGATTTTATTTTCAAAACAAAAACCATGTTTATACCAAATTAGTTTAGATGCAAGGTTATACATACATACATATATTTATATTTTTGGATCGACACGAGTGTCCGTTGAGTTAAAATTAATGGGTTTTGGGTTTTTTGTCAATGTTCGCTAAAATGTTGATTTTTAGTGTTCGCTTTTGAACCTCTCCCTACATGTGTGTGTGTGCGCGTGTGTGTGTGTTGAGATCGAGTTTTTGGCACCGTGTTCATTATCTACATTATTCAGAAGTGTTTTGTATGGAGGATTCTGTGCTTGTTGGTTTACATATGTTGGACTCTGTGTACGTGACGGTTGATGTGCCCTATCGGTGGACTCCGATGCATGGGTGGAATCCTACGTGTCATTAAATAAAGGTTGAAGGAACGAAGAACGTTAAGGCTTGCGAGGGCATCGAGTCATTGTGTAAGTCTTTTTCCGTGTCCTTCTTGTAATTCTGTACTTAGTGGACTTTTTCGTTGGGTCGTTAGAGGTTTTTCTCATTTGGGTTTTTCTTGTACATCAGGCGTTGTGGTTGTTTATTTTATCTTGCAATCCACCTAGATGCATGGTTAGGTTAAAAAGATAAAATTGTTTAAATCACAAATTATTTTTGTTGCCCAAGATAATACCCAAGAGGGGGTGAATTGAGATTTTGCAAACTTTTTGGGTCAAATTAAAATTTCAGAAAATATTTAATTTAAAACACTTAATTATTTTTCAGATTAATGAATCTTTAATGATGAAAACAATGAATATCATATAAATACTACCAATTGGTTAAACAAGTTGAAGCAACAGATTTTAACACCCAATAAATATCTAATCAAATTTTCATATTTAATAGTAATATTCTCGAATTAATTATTTACTTGAAAAATAATTATTTTAATGTTAAAAATAAATTTTCCAAATTTTGGAATTAATTTATTTGCAAGTATAAGTGTTGAAAATATAAAATTGAGACGGGCACAAGCAAATAAATAAATATAAATGCAGAAAATAAATGACACAAAAATTTAACGTGTTTGGTTAAAACCCGACCTACGTCCACGCGCTTAGAGCTTTTGTCTCCATTGCGCATCACTGTCATGATCCACTTGAAGAGAACGATCAAACCACCTCGTACATCCGAGTATCTATAACCGAGCTACTTGTTTAGTCATTTGCAAGCTAAAATCGAGCTTCAAATGTGTGGTCCAATTGCAGGTAGGAACCAATCACTGTTTATAACCCGAGTAGCTTAAACCGAGATAGTAATTACAACCTGAGCTTCTTACAAAGATTCAAATAAATCTAAGTTTGTAGTACAAAGTTCAATACTAAAACTCTCTAAAAATACAATTTATAGTCCGAGTTTCTTGTTCA
Source organism: Sambucus nigra (assembly GCA_949130495.1). Taxonomy (NCBI): domain Eukaryota; kingdom Viridiplantae; phylum Streptophyta; class Magnoliopsida; order Dipsacales; family Adoxaceae; genus Sambucus; species Sambucus nigra. Next base: position 572,095,412 of record OX422211.1, on the reverse strand, counting down.
ATGAGACTTCAATAAATGAATCTAATTTATGGCTCTAGTATTCTCTTGATTGTGTATGAGCAGAATGTAAAAAATAATTCCTCTCTTTGATTTGTGTAGCTGGATAATAAATTCAGATGATCTTTAATAATTTCTCTTGCCCCATCTTGTATCTTCAATGCTTAAATAACATCTGAATGGAGACTAAAATACAACCCTTGAGGGCATTAAATGCTCCTGATTTGCAGAGATAAAGAGATGGCTGAAAATGATCTTCAAAATCTGATTTTATCTTCTCAAAATAAAATATAGTTGTTGATACATAAAAGAGTAACCCATCCTAAAAAATAGAGTTTGGAAAGTAGTTTTTTAGATTTTTCAAAATAGGTTATGCAAAAAAATGTTAATCCAAGAACGACACAAAAATCATGATATGTGAAATGTTCAGTAGTTTATATAATATTAAGTGTAACACTTGAAATATATATTGTGTGTATAAGTATATAAGAAGACGAAATTTTCCTAGACAGTTTAATGTGTAGCCCAAAAGGAAGTTAACTACCCAAGGTAGATTGGACCGGATAATATTACGTGGCTCAAGGTGCTATCAAAATAACTTGTGGTGCGGGCCCAACATATATTAGTTCAGTAAAAAATTCGTTCACGTAGGACATAATATAGAAGAGTAGTTTCGTCCATTTAGTGTGTGTGTGTGTGTGTATATACAAGTGTATGCATGTGCTTGAAGGAACGATGAAAATTTATAAAGTACGTAATCACAAAATGATGAAAATTTCCAAAGTACGTAATTGCAAAACGGAAAAATTTCCGTTCCCTGACAAAACAAAGTATAAGTTTTAAAAAAATGGCCATAATATCCTTTATTTATTGGTCTGTCCTACAAAACTGTAGTGTTTGTGATTGGTAATTTTCTAAAGTGTATAATAAAACTTTGCTCAAGTTCCATCCATAATACAAATATTTTATAAAAATTAGACAGAGTTTCCTTTATTTATACGACTATCCACCATGTTTAGACAATATAAAATACCACAACAATAATAATAATAGTCCATCTTGCACCTCGCATATATCATCAATTATTGAACTCAAAAAATAACACGTGTCACAATAGACAATTCAAAATTTTGAAGAAAATTTCATTTAGACCCGGTCATTATGCCGATATTGCACATTAAAATGATAAAAGGTCTCATTACAGCCAAAGCAAGTTTCCAAGGGCGTCCACAACTACACCATGCCGCTTGTATCGCCTACGTCTCGCTTGTATCCTTCATCATCACAAAATTCTTATACCAAAAATATATCTTCCTTGAATGAATCCAACAATCAAGTTGATTTTGGTCTATATACCTCTGATCTACACAGATTGACCTGCATAGATAATAATTGGACCATTGATAATCGATCTAGTGGATCAGATTAAAATCTAAATCCAACAATTATAAAAAATCAAACGTCAAAATATCTTCACCTTCATGTACGTGTCACGGTACATGTGTTTGTCAATCTTCTTTGACTCCCGATACTTTCAGAGCAAGCATTTGAGCACCCTTACAATCATCCTTGCGTCTCTTGTACCTTTTCTTTTACCAAATCTAGAATGATAACCCTTTATTAACAATCTGAAATTAATGCATATACATATATTATTAATTGATCGAATCAAATAATGATAAAAATTAAAAGTTAAAAGTACCTCGCAACCGAGAGAGAATAATCAGAAGGAGTCTAGGATCCTACAATCACAGCAGATAAACAACCAACTGACCACACATCGACATAAGTAGAATAGTGGTGGGACTCCGGGAGTATATTGGGTGCTCTATACCACTGTGTCACCATCCCATGTGTTAACGTCATGACATGAGTACCGAATATTTTGGCCAATCCAAAGTCAACAAGCTTTAGTGCATTAGTACAATAATGAATCTTACAACCTGACATAAAATGGAGTTATTTCTGTCATTTTATTAATAATTAAGGACCGTAAGCTTAAAAAAGCTAGTGTATTTTGCACTACTCTTTTGCTTCGTTGGCACCTGTTAGAATTAATTTTTCAATTTAATCAACGTTCAAATCTAAGTAGACAAAGTTAGTGTTATAAATAAAAGTCGGTACTATGATCATTGTGCCTACAATTCATTGGCAAGTGGTCTGTTGTTGTTGAAAATCTAAGTAGACATGTGGTCTGTTTTAAATGGTATGTTTCAAATCATTGGCAAGTAGTCTGTTTCAAATCTACGTAGACATGTGGTATGTTGTTGCTGAAAATGCAACTCAGAATTTAATTGAAAGATATATTTTGAATTGTAATCCAAAGTTTTCAGCATATTGCCTTTTGTAAGATATATTTACCAAAGTTTTCTGCATATTGAATGCTATAAAACTACCTCTGTATTTTTATTCTTCTATTATTTGTTGATTAGCTCCTTCATGTCCCCGTAGAATAACTTGCTCAGCCTATTTTTTGTTGGTCAACACCTTTTATTCTTCTATTCCTTGTAGTTTATGCACATCAATTCCTAGAGACCCGTACTCTAATTTGCTACCATATAACAAAGTAGATTCTAACAACCTTATTAGTAATACAATATCTATATGTTCAAAATATTTTCAAGCACTCTGCATAATTGGTGTATATTTTCGTGAAATGTTGTATTACCTGTTTTTAAGATAGTTGCCTTCTCATTAGTTAAACATACAAATAAGGCCACTTGTAAAAAAATATATACTACTTCTAAATGCATAACAATCATTTTCAACTAATTGTAATGTCCGGTAGGTCATGACTAAGAAAAAAAATAGACGTATCCTTACATCTTTCAACGGGTCAGAACACTAATTCCACACAAAACACTACTTCCACACTAATAGTTATCTGAACAAAAGAAGCGTAAAGACACGAAACCATATATGAGCTAGTAAATCTAAGATAGTAAAAAATATAACCAAACTAACATATGAATACGCATAAAAACATAGACTAATACCTGAGTTTGTAATTAAAGAGGAAAATCGCTAAAATGTCCTAATGTAAATACCTGATTTTCCATATCATAATGTAAAAACCCAAATCATAACCAAAATACAAAAAAAATACATAGATGAATACCTGAGTTTGTTCTTACCAAAACGACGAAATTCTCTGACGCGGGAGGAGGCTTGAGTTTCTAAAAGTATAAAAATGTAAGCAAACTAACATATGAATAAGTATAAAAACATAGATGAAACGATCCCCAATCAGATACAAAACCTAAGAACTTAAAACCCAAATCAAAATGTACAAACTAAAGTACCCAAAACCAAACCAAAACCCAAACAAAACCTCTTGTGTAATGGGCTTCTAGAAATATCGATCTCAAGTTCCTAAAACTATGAAACATGAACATAAAATTTAAATTAGTTAGTAAAAATAAAAAGGCATAAGTAATCATAGAGTATTCTCAAAATTAAAAGGCAAATATTAGAAATATGACCATGTATTACCTCCAGAATTGTTAGTTTTATGGAAACTGTTGGTTTGGTGTGATTCCCATATATTTTGAACCAGATATGGGTCAATAATGGGTTGGGAAATGTTTTGAAGTGATCGGGGGGTCAGATCTAGGAAGAAGGGTGGACGTCTGTGTCGACTGATGCTGGACGGAGGTGTTGTTCGGAGTTTTAGGTGGTAGTGGTCGGAGAATCAGATGATCTGAGATTTGGGTCTCCGCTGAAAATGAAAATTCTGCCCAAATTATCCTTTAAGACAATAAGAGTTTTGGGTGGTGGTGATCGGAGAATCAAGTGGTCTGAGATTTGGGACTCCACTCAAAATGAAAAACCTGCCCAGATTATTCTTTAAGACATGAAGAAAAAAAATTGAAACCAAAGAAAAAATACCATTTTTACTTCCATCAATAACCTACAAAAGGTAAAATTAAATGGATACTAAGAATAGAAACGTGAGGGGAGAGAGAGAGTTCTACCTATTCTTGGGATTAGGGGAGAGAGTTTGTGTTGGAATAGTGAGAGGGAGTGAGGTGAGAGAAAGAGAGATAATAAGCAGTTTTGTGTAAGATGATGGTTTGTGAGGGAAAACAAAAAGTAAAAGGTAAAATTTGAAATCTGGAATTTGAAATATTAGTGGAGGGATTTGATCTTAACCTTCCATTTTGTCCAAATATATAAGGAGGTGGCATCAATCCACACCGTTAAAATGTGTACATGATTTAAAAACTTCCCTATCATATTATATAAATATGTACTAGGAAATCTATCCAAATTTTTTGAAGAGATGTCGTCTGAGATATTAGAATAGATAGCACGGGGCCCAAATATTATTTTAACAAATTTCCACTATCAAACTAAAATGTGATATTGTGCATATAAGTGATCAACAAAGGTTTATCTTTAAAAAAATTGTCCTTAAGTTCATATACATATACGTTTTCGTCCATATTATAAAAAAAAAATATAGATACATGGTTATATATAACATGGAGCCCTGGTATCTTATTTGGTTAATTAAAAAAAAGCTTATGAACTGATTATACAACTGTCCAAAGATAAATCATATATATAGGTAGCGTGAGGCTCAAAAATTTGTATAACAGTATATATAAGAGTATATCTGAAAAGATTAATAGATTTATTTTGTAAATAAGAACACTTCTCAAAGCAGTTGATTGATTTGACATGATAGCGTGAGATGTATATAGGTGTACATGCATGATATAGCAATGTTGGAGAATAAAAAAGGTTAAGAAACTAAAGAGCACAAATTGTTCAAGATTACAAAATCGTGGGTTTTGTTCTGATAAAACAATTCGTTGGGAAGAATAATGTATGCATATGAGTGTGTGTGTGTGTGTGTATTACATAAATATACTACCCAAGGTAGTCACCACACAAGCCAGTCAACACTGTAGGACAAAAACCAAGGGGCCCCAAAAGCATTCAGCAAGTGAAAAGGATATATCAATTATATATATATATATAGTAATGTATGAAGAAATACACCAAGTGTAAAATTTCACACGCCCAAGATGAATAAAAATTTCGTCCGTTATGGAATAAGGCTATACAGGTCTGAGCATGAGAGATAAGATATAGTTTTCTATATATGTATAATATGTCTCAATCAGGTTGTACAAGGCAACCAAGTATTAATACAGTGTATATAAATATATTATGATGCATGCTTGAAGGTTTACAAATATATAAGAATAATTATATAATAGTTAACATGTATATAAAGGACATTTAAATATATAACACTCAATAATTGTTAGTTTGAAATCATCAAAATCAACATATTTATTTAGTGGTTAATTAATTTGGGTAATTTTGTTTATTCTAATTTAATTTTGAATTAATCCTGTTTAAGTAAAAAAATAAATTTTTAATTTGGTTTGTTTGAATTTCGGAACCATCCCACCAAATATTAGGGTCGCCTTTTCATTTGAGGATTTGAAATTCCAATTTTTATTTATTTTAAAGAAAAATATTTTTGACTTTTTGAAAATTTTCAAATTTTTTTTACATTTTTTTTCTTTTTGGGGGCATTTAAAATATTGTGAAGTTTGAAAGATGCACTTGTACCCCTTCTAACTTAAATTTTTGCATTATCCTCAACGAAAATAACAAAAATCTAAAGAAGACAACAAATAGTGCGACAATAAAACAAACAAAATTTATAATGCAATAGACAATAAGAAACTCAAATATCATTACATTAGTAAGAGAGATAGTTTACATAGTTCCATTGAAAGATACATCCATACAAAATAAAGAAACTACATAATTAGAAAAAAATACATGTCCGCAGGAGCTAATGAGAGGGGTCGGCTCATTAGGGTCACAAGCATATGGGTCCCGGTAGTAGTCGAGTATTTGGGCACCCGTGCCCATGCTCTGTTGGTACAAATCGGCTTGAAGCCGCATCATCATCCAGGCATCTCTCCGGTAGTCGGCACGATCGTCCTGGTACTTGGGGATAAACTCGTCAAGACTGGCCTCGAGTTGATCCATACGACTATTGATGAACCTGTATTGAATGCGTGCCCATCAAAGTCGGCCTCAAAATTCGGGTCGGCCGGATTATCGTCGCCTTAGACATCTTCTTGAAAATTCCCTTCCTCCCCACTTTCTTCTTCGCTCTCCTCGACACCTTCTTCCTCTTCTACTTCTTCTTATTATTCTTCCTTTTCTTCTTCTTTTTTTTTCTTTGGCACCCTCCCCCATTTCAACATCCTCAAAAATGGCCGTGGTGGGTGGTTGGAAAATTTGTGTTTGAGTGTTTCTTCGCCTGATGGAGGTTGAATTGATGGGTTTAGGCTCACGCGGTTGGTGGGCCCACACAAGGACACTCTTTGATGCAAAGAGTAGTAATGAATCGGGTGTAAGGAAGATATGTCTTTCCGGTGCCATCGTAGGCCGCGGAAGTGATCTTATCGAAGTAAATGTGGGCAAGGATAATCTTTGTCTCCGTGTCAAATAAAAAGTAAAGAAACATCCTGTGCCGAAGACGTATTGCCGAATCATATTGGGTGGGAAGAATGGTGCCGCAAGTGATCAAATTGTCTAAACGAATGCATTCAGAAAGTTTCTCGAAAGGAAATGTCTCCCAGGTCTATGGGGTGTCAAGGGCCCATCGGCTAGAGCATTGGAGCCTAGCGTCAGGCCCTTATATGGTTAAGTGGAACGACCAAGGAATGCGACACCCATTGCGTGCATTTTTCACTTGATGATGTTGAGTGTGAGGGGAATCTGTTTGCCTTGAATGTAGGCCTCATAATGTCCTTTTGAAGGGTGAAAGAGAGAGCTGTAAAAGTTCCGAACAACGCCCTCATAAACGGGATCCGAGTTTTTGGCCAACCAATTTTTCAAGCCGAATCTAGAAAATAGAGTGGTGACATTTGCGGATAATTGGTTGCAAATGACCTTGCGCTCGGTGAAGATGGTGCAGCTATGGCTAACGTACTCATTGCACCAATCACGTTATTGAACCGAACGGTATGTGTCTCGAGCTTCATTATCCTCCTCCACTTCGACGGAGTCGTATTTCTAGATATAGGATTTCAGAGCCATGTGGAGGGTGGGATACTTGGTAAGAACTCGAGATAACGGTAGGAGAGAAGGGAATATTTGAGATATGAGGGGGAAGGGTGTAAGGATGTGGTATTTATAGGTGTGAGGGGGTGTGAAAGGGTGGAAAAATGAAAGGGTTTAGGTGGGGAATGGAGGGAGAGTGACAAATGGAATGTTTTTAGGGTGGGGGAATTTTTTGGTTTATATTTCCGGATATGGAGGGAAGGGGTGAATTAGGAGGGAGGAGAGGTGGAAAGGTTGGAGGGAAGTAAAAAAATGGCGTGAAAATTGCGTGTTGGAAGTAGACTGGAGCGAACCGGTTTGCCCAGGGAATCAAACCTGTTTTGTTAGTGAACCGGTTTGCCCCTAAGCCCGAACCGGTTCGGTTCAAGTTCTTGTCAAGACCTATTTTTCTCCCATTTTTTTTCTTTCTCTAGGACAAGGGGGTCTGGTGTTACACCCTGCCTATTTGAATAATGGATGGCTAGCCCTCTACTAAAATAAAACAAAAATCACAGACTGACTCATTCTTAGCATCACTATCGAAAACAAAATTCATTACTAAATACCTATTAATCCCGGTGTCAAATTTTAAAAACTTATTAACTTGCCTTAATAAAAATTTCAATCGTACAACAAATCATTATAATCAATATAAATACACATTCACCACACGAATGAAATAATGCTGAGAGATAACATAAATAAATTAATTGAAAACTCTTAGTAAAACCCAATAAAATAATCTGACTGAAACTAAAATAAAGCAAAGTGTGCATAAAGTAAAGATTGTCCAATAATGGGCGATATGCCTGCAATAAATAACCGGAATGAAATACTATCTAGAAAGCTAAGATAGATGTGTCTAGTCGAGGCATGCAGTCATTCACAGCTGTTCTAGAATCGTCTGCCCGGAAAGATAATCACGCCTTGAATTAATCGTTCATATTTCAATTAGTGTCACATTCACATGAGATAATCCTCGCCCATCATCCATAGTGCGCACCTAACGTATATATATTAACACCCTAGTTATGCTACCCGGCCTAATTAGTATCATCACTTATTTTATCCCCACACGATAAACTTCTAGCCAAATCCTGCTACATGTATTTTACTTTGCTTTTATTCTCATTAAGCTATCACATAAGCTATATCATTATAATTCTTAATTATAATCTTATCATTAAATGATTCACATAATTTTACATTAGTTATAATTTCAATGTTCATGCACATTCGTTTAATTCACACATATACATTTAACACTCTTATATACATATATGCATATCACATCTTGTACACACACACACACACACACACACACACACACACACACACACACACACATATATATATATATATATATATATATATATATATATATATATCACTCGTTATATACGTATAACTACATTCCCAGAGCTGGGACCTCGCGGATGCATTCCCTAGCATGCAATCAGGCTTCAGGTACATCACGTACCACTCCTAAGCCAACGGGTCGGAATCTCACCATCGAACCCAAATTGTAAACACGTAACTGGAGGCAGTCATAGACATGCATTAATGGGTCATAACAAAACCACATTACCCCACTAGACTCTAAACTCAGATACAATGGTCATGCAATAATCATATGACTTGGGGAATCGACCCAACACCTGCTGGTCCACTCCAGGGTGGGTCGCCACTATGGGCAACCTCCACCAATATCATTCATAGAGTAGGTATGTTCACATATAACAATCACACAGATATATCCACACACACACACACATACACACATGCACACAAATATATATATAACGGGCTAAGCGTGCATAAATCACTCGTAGCACTAGCCCACAATTCCTGAGTCTAAGTATTCATTTACTTATAATAAATTCACAAAAATTATAATTCTGACCATCAAGCTATTCTACTCCATCCCATAACCTTACTCTTTTCGAATCCCAACACGATTTCATAAATCATAGCCTGAGTGTTATTCACCCTAAAACACCCATACATTTATACCCGGATTTGATTCCCGACAAATCCAAGGTAAATATAATATCTCCCATGTTTTTCCATAAATCCTAAGTCACTCATTGAAATCCCTAATTTAATACGAACCCTAAACGGTCCACGAAAAAACCAAAACAACTGAGGTGGCCAAACAGCAGGACCAAATCGATTTGCCCTACCTGACCGAATCAGTTCGGTAGGCTAATCAATACGCCCCCAGAAGAGAATCGATTCGATTCTGGACAGAGGCCTATGCATTTTTAGACGAGATACATCAACTCCCATTTAATCATATGAATACCTAACATCATTCAAATCCAAAATTTTCTCTTTCTATCAACCTAAACGTAATCATACTCATATTTACGTCTGCATTCATCCGATAACAAATCAATTCATAGGATTCAACATATTTTATCAAGAATCATTCACTAATTAATTCTAATTCAAGATTACAACAATTTCTCACATTATCCATTATAGATCACATCTTTTTAACATGAATCATCTCAGATTTGCTACGGGATTATAATCAAATTATTTCTCTTTAATTTTATTCCCCAAAATTCCTGTTTCTACACCAAATTTTGATATGACATATTGACACAACATTGAACATCAAAGCAAGTTAAAACAATTGCCTTTAGATTGTAGAAATTCTCATTTCTCCTTTATGAATCTTATTTTCACAAGAGTTATATGTCCGAAATTTCTCCAATTATCTCCCGGGATGATTTTCTTCACTTTTTCTTAAGTTCTCCCTATCTATTCTCTCTTCTCTCTCAACCTTAAGTCTTTTGGAATGGTGTAATGGCTTTCAAATCCATCCACATTCCTTAGATATAACCTCAATCCCTAAATTAGGCTAAGTGCTAAGTTAAAATGACCCGAACACCCTTATACGGGTCCCCTTTAGCCTAAAAAGTTCCCGAAACCCGATTACAACCCTCGGGTACCTAATTCTGATTATCTCAACCCATTTCGGATCATTAACGTACTCAAAATCACAATCCGAGTCACCTAACATAATTATCTCATCCCATTCCCAACACGACCCCACACGAGCGTCCCTAATTAGATGCCGTCAAACTCATCGATTTTACTCACTTATAACGTAATATCATTTAAAATATTTTTATTTACTTATCACACCAGTAAACATAATCTCGTTTAAATATTAATCCCTTTACTCACTAATTAATATTTATTTAATTCTCATGATTTCACATCTTAATTAAATCATTTACACACATTTAATTTAAAATGCTAAATAATAAATGTTAAAAAGTATGGGGTGTTAGATGTGGGATCCTGCAACTCTCACCAAGATCAATCTAATATCACCAAATATGACAGAAAATGCTCAAATTTCATTGCGTTCTCATTTTCATCACTCTCGGACGAGGTTCGACAAAACTAAAAATGTTAAAATGAACTCAACTCACTCTTAAACATGCTGCACATGCACACGACTCAAAAATACAACATGAAATCACCCCATACGCATGCGACTAACTCTTCTCAAAATACTTACTAATCCCCGTATACGGGGTCCGATAATATAATTGCCTCGACTTCCTCAATACAGGCCTCTAAATATGGCTTTAGGCATTACCCCATTCACCTTAAACATGCTCCCATCCTTAGGATCCTCTATTTCTATCGCACCATGTGGGAACACTTCCTTCATAGTGAATGGGTCGGCCCAACGCAACTGTAACTTTTTGGGGAAAAAATGAAGACGAGAGTCGTAAAGGAGATTTTTTTACTCGAATGAAACTCTTTTCAATTTATATTTTAATCGTGTGCAAGTTTTATTCCCCCTTTGGCAATGCGGGTACTCACATACGTATCGTTGCATATTTCTTCCAACTCATTCAATTGTAATTTTTGAGTTTCACCAGCTTTATCTAGGTTAAAGTTCAACCTCTTAATCGCCTAATACACCTTGTGATATAGCTCAACGGGGAGATACAAGGCTTTCCAACACAAAGAGAAATGGGGACATTTCGAGGGGGGACTTGTACGCAGTTCGAAAAGCCCATAGTGCATCGAGTAATTGGTTGGACCAATCCCGACAGTTGGGATAAACATTCTTTTCGAGAATATGCTTGATATCTTGATTTGCTGATTCATATTTCCCATTGATTTACAGTTGTTAAGGCATCCCAACCTTATGAATGACTCCATACCTCGTCATTAACTTCTCCAACAGCCTATTGCAAAAATGAGGAGCACCGAAACGAGAAAGTATGTGTTCGTGAATGAACTTAACCACGACTTTACTGTCATTCGTCCAGGTAGATATTGCCTCAACCCACTTAGACATATAGTCTACCATGACAAGGATGTATAATATTCGAAGGAGGGAGGAAAGGTCCTATGAAGTCGATATCCCAACAATCAAACATCTCAATGGAGAGAATAGGGGTTAATGGCATCATGTCATGTCTAATATCAACTCCTATCTTTTGGCACCTATCACTTGATTTGTAATACACGTTCACATCCTGAACGATAGTCGGCGATTGTATTTTTTGTGGAAAAGTGATCTCTACAAGCTTTCGAATGATAAAATCGGATTACACTTTGAATCTCCTCATTCGGCACACATTTTAGGATTATTTGGTCGGCTTAATACTTAAATAGATGAAGATTGTCTTAGAAAAATATACAAGACCATGTAAAGAACTTCCTCTTCTTTTGCGGTGTCCAATCAGAGGGGACGTCCCCCATGACCAAATAGTTCATATGTCCGCAAACCAAGGAAGAGAGGAAGTAATAAAAAGTTATTCATCCGAAAAGTACTCCTCTATGGGTATGGGATCTTGAGGTACGTCAAACAAGAACCTAGATAAGTGATCAGCTACGACAATCTTTTCTCCTATCTTATTTTTAATTGAAATATTGAATTATTGAAGTAACAAGATTCACCTAGCAAGGCACGACTTTGCATCCTTCTTGGAAAGGAGATATTTAAGTTTCATGTGGTTGGTAAAGCACATGATAGGTGACCCGATAAGGTGTGAATGAAATTTATCGAAAGTGAACACTACCTCTAGCAAGTTATTCTCAGTGGTGGATTAGTTCCAATTGAGATCCTGTTAAAGTTCGGCTAGCGTAGTATCTGACATGGTCCTTCTTATCTCTTATTTACCTTATAACAACCGTTATCACGTAGTCACTCGGATCATACATAATCTAAAATGGAAGGGTCCAATCCGAAGCTCTCATGATGGGAGTGGAGACGAGCATTCTTTTTAATTTCTCAAAAACCTGTCGCCACGCTTCACCCCACTCAAAAAGGGTATCCTTCACAAGTAAGTTACTTAAGGGCCTAGCTATGGAGCCGAAGTCCTTAATAAATCTACGATAAAACCCTGCGTGTCCTAAAAATGAGTGCACGTCTTTTAATGACTTGGGTGGGGGAAGTTCGATAATTATGCTAATCTTCGCCCTATTGACTTCTATCCCCTTGGATGACACAATGTGTCTCATAACTACTCCTTTGGTAATAATGAAATGGCATCTCTCCCAATTTAGTACTAAGTTATTTTCCACACTCCGGGCAATCACCTTCTTACGATTAGCATGACAATGGTCAAAAGAGGGGCTGAAGACGTTAAAATCATCGATGAACACCTCAGGCCTCTCTCAACCATGTCACTAAAGAGACTGATCATGAACCTTTGAAAGGTCCTCGGTGCATTACATAATCTAAATGGCATTTATTTATCGACAAACGTGCCAAAGGGATAGAGAACGTAGTTTTATCTTAGTCTTGCACATCCACCTCTATTTGGTTATATTCGGAATAACCATATAAAAATGGTAAAACGTGTGGACCAAAATTCTCTCAAGCCTTTGGTCCATGAATTACAAAGGGAAGTAGTTTTTTCTAGTGCCAGTATTGAGATTTCGATAATCAGTGGAAAAGCGCCACCCGGTGGTACGTTTTGGAATAAGTTCCCCCTTCGCGTTCTCAACCACGATCATTCCCGACTTCTCGAAACGACTTGAATTGGACTTACCCACTTATTATTCGAGATGGGATAGATGGTGCCCGTATCCAATAACTTAATGATCTCCATTCTAATAACGTCTTTCATGATCGGGTTTAAACGTCTTTGCATTTCCCTATAAGGCTTCACGTCCTCCTCTAGGTGGATTTTATGGGAACAAATCAAGGGAATTATACCTTTCAAATCCGTGATGGACCTACCAAAAGCACCTATGTGCTTCCTCAAAATAGTCATAAGCTTCCCTTCTTACTCTTTATTTAGGCTAGAGGAGTCGAAATGTGATATGTCTCATCCTCTCCCAAATAATCATATTTGACATTAGAAGGAAGTTTCTTCAATTCGAGTTTCAAAAATTTAACATCGAAGGGAACCGTGTAGGATCCTCTCGGTGGTAATTCCCCGAATCAAAAGACCCAAATAACATCTCTCACATCCTACTCACGCTCGCCCCCATCCAAAAAATCTTTCATCTCACTCACCTCTTGGCCGAACTCGGAGTACGCTATTATGCAATCACTCACCGTCACTACACACGCCTCAAGTGGATTCATAAAATGATTTCCCTCAAAGTGTTCGTGTACTACCACCTCAATGAGATATGTTTCGTGTAAATTGTCCTCATCACCCATTTTCTTGGTGATGTTAAAGATATTTGTCTCGAGTGTCATATTCCCAAGCATGAGTTGCATTTGCCCATTACGTATGTTAATCAACGCGTTAGTTTTGGCTAGGAAAGGGTGGCTAAGAATAACGAGAACATGGTGACCCTATGGGGAGGAGGTATTCGTGTACCAAATAATAAAATTTATCTAGAAGTTTAAAGTATCTACTTAGATGATCACGTACTCAACTATCACACAGGTTACCATCATGAAATGATATGCAAGTTGAAGAGTAACTTTTGTGGGATTTAAGATCTCCCAAATCAATCTTCCTATGATGAAGTATGGAAGAATGTTGACACTCACCCCTAAATCTAGCAAAGCTCACTTGATTTCTTTTTCTTTAATATTGCACAAAATGGTGGGGGCACAAGGATCTTTATATTTGGGAGGGAGGTCACTCCATAGTATCAAACTCACATTTTGTGTCAAGAAAACCCTGTTCTTCACCTTTAATTTACGTTTCACCGTAAACAAGTCCTTGAAAAACTTTGCATACATGGGAATTTTCTTGATGGCTTTAAGAAAAGATAGGTTTAGTTTCACTTACGTTTGAACCGCTAGAATGTCATCACAAGAGGCCTCATTAGGATAAGGGACCAACCGTTGAGGGTAAGGAGCGGATATAGCGGGTTTGACTACCACCTCGAGCCTAACTGTATCGTCTTTTCACTCACTTTTATGGCCCATCTTTGGCTTGTTGCATGCCAGGCGAAACAAACTTGTCTTTTTGCACGTTGTGTGGAGGAGATGACAAGTCAATAAATCTTCCACTATGTAGAGTGGTTAATGTTTGACCTTGCTTTTTTATTTTCATCGGGAATAGAGATCACATAGTTTTGACCTCGGGGAGGTCATCGACCATGGGCAAAAAAAATTCCCTTATCTTGGACACTTAAGGAAGATTATAATTTAGAAAGCGCTGCCTTTAAGTCGGCAAAACTTTGAGCATTTTTAGCACTTATCACTGACTTAGCTTACATAAATTGAGCAAGAGTGTCCTTGAGACTCTTCTATTGTGGGATCACATAAGGCGTGGGAGGAGGTGCTTGCATGGGTGGCACTTATTGATTAGGTGGGAGTGGTGGCGGTTGTTGGACAACGAGTTGATTTGGGTTCATTGTCACATTCGGGTGCCCATAACTAATATCGGGATAGTTTTACCATGAGGGAATGAAAGAATTCCCGAGAGAGGCATTGAAATTTCCCTTATAAGCTCCCACTGCCTCAACTTGCTCTTGGAGCATAATTTTGTAGGCGGGTATCGTCGTACATTCTTGCGTTAAATGTCCCGCCTCAAAAATCGGGTAAATCTCATCCTTAATAACTCAAGATGGGTCAGATATATCTCCCCCTATCTTCTACCACGTCCTCTATCCGCTTAGCTAATTGATTAATTTTGAGCTTCAACTCGGCTTCCTTGTCCAATTAGTAGAGTCCGAATGAGGAAGGAGTTGTGGACATAATTATATCTTTGCATTGGGTGTTCGGATCCGATATATCCCAAGATTGAGTAGTCTCGGTGACATACTTAAAGTGGGACTTCGCACATTCACATCTAACCCGAAGAACTATTCCGGACACATTGTTTCAACAAGTTACTTAGAGCTTAGGCTAATCCCATTATGGAAGTAGGAGATGAGTCTCCACTTCTCAAAGCCATAATGTGGGAACATATTGACTAACTCGTTGAACTTATCCTAATATCTATCAAAAGGCTCGTTATCATTTTGCTTAAACACTAAATTTGACCCCTAACAGATTTGGTTCTATGAGCAAGAAAACTTCTAGAGAAATTTAGCCTGCATGTCTCTCCACGTAGCTATCAAGTTCAGTGCTAATGACCAAAGCCAAGTCATGGCCTTATCCTTAACTAAAAAAGGGAAAAGCTTCAGACGTAAGACGTCTTGGGCGCAATCTTTATCGTTAAACGTCTCGCACGCCTCCTCGAACTCACTAATGTAGAGATAAGGCTTCTTCGACTCAATACCATGAAAAGTAGGGATAATATGAATCATCCCATTCCTAAAGTGGAATTACCTTGTATTATACGAGAATATAATACATCCCGGACCAACGATTCGCTCCGGGTACAAGAGGACTTTTATAGGGAGGTACTTTATCACTCCCTCCGCCATTTCGAAACTAGCGTTATCTGACATCACACTCAAATTTACAGAATCACTTTCCTCACCAGAGTTCCTAGGCGTTCAACTCTTGTTGTGACTACTCGGTGTAAGGGGGTGGTACCCAGAAATTTGGAGAGTTATTTCTAGAAGTAGGGAGTTCGACTATTGGTTAGGGATTTAGATTGGGCTAAGTATTTTGCAATTAAGGACTCGAGAGAATTTTTTATTTTTATTTTTTTGATTTTTTTGAATATTTTGGATATTTTTATTTTTGGGATTTTTGGGATTTATGATTTTTTTGCCTAGAGTCAAATTTTATATCAATTCGACCTAACCTACAAGTCTACCTAATCCCCCTCAATGACATCAAAAACTTGATGAGTCGTAGAATGTGTGTGTTACATGTGTACTTATGTCTTAAGTGCAAGTAGGTCGCTCAAGTTATACCCGGTAAGTCGAGGTTGAATCCTCAGGTAATAGGTCGTAAACAATTAGCGAAAGTAGAGTTGGGTTTTAAGATATAGGTATCGATTCACAAAACAAAGAAAAGGTGATTTTTGTTTGAGGAAAATTTCTATTTGACTAAGAAAATCAAGCTAGCAAGTGCAATTTAAACTAATGAAAAAGAAAGAAATTAGAATTTTTAGGTTTTAAAAACAATTTGGGAGAAGTGGAGTCGGGATCCAATCCCCCGAACCGTAGGTATTTTTCGCTAAATATAAAATTCTTGAAAACTATACAATTCATTCGAAGAAGAACATTAACTAATCCAAAACACTAAATATGTGTGGGTGTTAATCCGCACAATATTTAGTCGACAAATTAGTTAACATGAATGATAGAATTACTGACACATATATCGCATTCTCAAACACTCCTCTTGCCTTCGACAAATGGAGTTTAGAGATCTACGATGTTAATCACAATAAAAATATCAAACCCTGATAATTAGGCATACAATTACGTCGAATTTTATATCTAACGTCTAAAAACCTAGGTTGGGTTCATGTACCCCAACTCGCGATGAGTTTAGTCGGACATCGTATTAATCTTTACGCAATAATTCATAGATGTGCAAGCAATCATGATGAAATAATAAAAAAGATGATGAAAATTAATGTAACCAATATTTAAGAACACAAAAGCATACAAGAGAAATCACCAATTGAAGAAAAATCAGAAATGTAACAACTCATAAACAACGGAAATTAGTCCCTTTAAAACCCTAAAATTCCTAAGGAACCCTCAGAATTTTCTAAATTACCAAAATACCCATATACAAAGAATCATGATAATATATTCTTTACCATACTTATTTAATCGAGACTTAAACCCAAAATTTGGCCAAATGACTTATATTTTGTAGTAATGTTATGGACCGATCCCCTAAGTTCGAGAAATTACACTTAAATCCCCATAACTTTAAAAAAGCATATAAACCCAAAACCTAAACTAAAACCATCCAATGACCAAAACTTAAAACCAA
Organism: Sambucus nigra; assembly: GCA_949130495.1. Taxonomy (NCBI): domain Eukaryota; kingdom Viridiplantae; phylum Streptophyta; class Magnoliopsida; order Dipsacales; family Adoxaceae; genus Sambucus; species Sambucus nigra. The sequence continues at coordinate 572,078,032 of OX422211.1, read as the reverse complement.
ACTTATTTCTACTTATTACCCTACTCATGTGGACCAGGTGGATGCCAACATGGCAGTGTACCATATGGTTAAAATCTTGTACCCATATGTACTCACATGAACCCATCTTGAAACCAAATCCAAACAAAGTTAAAACTCACTAATTTATTCACCAATCATACCTCCCTCACGTACCCTGTAAAAGGCCCAACTTACCTCAGTGAAATACCCACCCAATTCAGTATACTTTCAAAGTACTTTTAGCTTTTGTGCGTCCTTAACATTTTATGCAATTACATGTAAGTTTTAACGCGTGTATGGCACTGAATAAGCTTAAAACCCAAAAAACTTTATTGAAGGCTTTAATGATGATTTCCGCCTCCTTAAATTTGAACCAATTTCAAAGTGAGGAAACTTAAGCTCTGGTTGTCAGGAACCTAGATGCAATTTTTGATCTGAGCCAAAACTAAGTTTTTATGCCCCAAATGGAAGTTTGAAAAATACGGCCATAAAATTTTTAGAACAAGAATACAGATACTATACTCAACTAAAATGCTTCATACAAAACATGGTTGATTACATTTTGAACCTATAGCACAACCATCATCATGTCAGAACCCAAATCATAGCCTACATCACAAATCTTCAGGTTAAATTCTTGCCATTTTCACATAAATGCAAGCCCACCAAAATCTTTGAAACTTATATGGTTGGATTCGTCTTAAAAAATTACACAACTTTCATTCAAGAACCAATTTAAATGTTATTCTAAAGCATTTCAACTATAGGATCGAAGTTTTAAAACCTTAAAGTCAACAAGTCAAGGGTTAACGATGAAGTTGGTCACACGCGAGTGAGTGGGAGTCAACCAGGCGCGTGAAAGGTCCGACCCAGCGCGTGAGGGCGCTTCCCCAATCAGAAACATCTGATTTTTTTATAAAATTTCTATTTTTATATTTTGAACAAAATGGTGTATTACATCACCCTGTTTGTATTCCTAGAAAGAATAATCTCGATAAAATAGGTTTGAGGTTTAAAAATTAAACTTTTACTTTACAGATAAACCCCTGGCCAATTTTTCAAGTATTTCAAAACAACCCCAAACTTTTTCCATAAATTCCTTAGGACAAATATGGCCATTTTCTCTCTTGCCACTAAACTTAAATCCAAATGGAAATTAGAAAAAAATAAATGATACTTTTAACTTTTGGCAATTATACAATTATGCCATACCAGTATTTTTGCACTGAACAACTTATTTTTCCCACTCCACTGAATCCCACAAGCATCCCATAAACATTATTTCTAAACCTATACTACCTACTTATATTCTCCCTCGTTTCAGAATATCCAGTCAACTACTGTGAATTAGAAGCACAAAATTGCAACTCGTACTTATAAAGTAGGCGATTCTATCCTTAGTATTAAACAATCGACTTTATCTCTTTGTAAATTACTCTACTGTTGTATCATTGTGTGATAACTTTGAACTCATGTTTCCGTTTACGAACTCTTTTGAGCTATTTATAATCACCGCGAATATTGATTCTCTCGATATTCAAGTTATTCCTTAAACCCTCTAAACCATTGAAACCTATGAATTTTGTAAGAACCATTGAATTCCATTACACCCTTAATTATGGTATAACCCTTCATATTACTAAACTTAATTGCGTTAGACCATGTAATTCAAACCCATTATCAGTGAAACTCAATTAGCATACCTTACGATTCAGGGATTAGACCCCAGTATACCACGACAGTTTTAAGTTGGTTGTAGGACTCAGATGGTGAGTGCCTAGTTTCATTTTTTACATACGTATGAGTGACACTCTAGCTAAGTGTGCCATCCAGATCATTATCCCTCAATTATTTAGGTTTACATGTCCAAAAGTTTTGGACGATAGTATAATGGTATCACTAAGCAATTGAAGCCCTATAACCGATACTTTATGGGTTATCTTGTTGTAGTCTGATCTCAGTTCTTTGTAACTCGATACACGACATATTCAGTTACACTTCACCATATTATTCTTTTACATATCAGTGGACTCCAATATACCCCTGTCAGTTCTATGATATTTCATTTCGTTTCCAATTATGTCCTATGCATTATTATTCACAATTACACTCTAACATCACATTTTCTCACACCTTGTATAGAAATACAATTATCTACTTGCATGTCTGCTTAATGATTTTCCTTACAGATGGATGATGAGCTCGAAGAAGGAGAAATACCACCCGCACCTATGGAGTTTTATTCAATTTTACCTTTGAAATTATTTTCGGTAACATACGTGTGGGCGTTAGTAAGAAAGGATGGTCACTGGAATATCTATATCATAACTTATCCGCTCTTGTGATTCCCTAGTGTTCTTTGCATGTTTCGTGGTATGAGTGGCGTGTTTGAATAAATGTATTTATGTTGATGTCGACTCATGTATGTAATAAGATGCTTAGCATCCCCGAATAATAAAAATAATTTCAATTTCGCTTTCCTTCAAAGAGCATCGCCAAGTTTTATGCATATACAGGGCTAAGCATAAGAATCTTCGATTTATGACTTATAAAAATTTTCCATAAAAATTTCCTTTGTTACATTCTAAAACTCATATCGTTTTGCAGTAATTAATATTTGGGACGACATCTACTTCGATATCCGCGATACTATCCACAAAAGATTTAAACAAGCTATCAAAGACGTAGGTTACGCAAATATATGTTAGCCTATACTAAGCATAGATAGTGATCGGTTCATCGTTACCCCAGAAATTAAGCATAACTTACTTATCGGACGTCTAATGGGAGAAGCTCAAGCTACCCGACAAGCAAAATAATTCTCTGAGGTTCCCGATACACTACAGCATGCTATTCATCTCGCCTGGGATATCATTCCACCAAATGAAATCACAATTACTCTTCTCGATTATCCTATAGATTATGTCCCCATCCCACCAAATACGACTTGTTTTACTCCCTCAACCACTAAAACCTCATCACATGATTCTGATCCTTCTAAGCCCGGTTTGAAGTTTGGTCACATTATTCCCCAGTTAGCTTGATGACCCCCTATGGAGTATGGTTATAGATAAATCAATCTATGAAAGAACTAATAATTTTCACCCAGTGGGCACTTGCAAGTAGAAAAGTCCCCATATTCCGTAATGATGACAGTAGATGAGTTGATCGTTCTTTGGTAGTAGTTAATTATTTTTTTATAAAACAGAATCCTACGAATATGTACTTTTTTTTACTATAAGATACCTCTTGGTAGTTGTTTGACTATAAGATACCTCTTGTAATCGCACGTAAAATAATATAATAAGTTTTTTTGCCATATCTCTATTTTGTAATTTATCCATCAACATAATGTTTATATAGGATGGTTAACACCCGCGCAACTGCTAGAGGGACCCATGAAGCACGACCAATTCCACATATGCCCAATCCCCACATAACCAATGAATGAATTCTTCGTTGCTTTCAGGTAATAACTATATTAACCCAGTGGCAACAAAACATACCACCCCCATAACCAGTTAATAATGAGGTATCAGTAGAAAATCGAAGGATGAATGCCCTTACGAAATTCCTGAGGGCAAAACCCCCAACATTTTTCGGCAAGCCTGGTGCGACCGAAGCTGGGAGGTGGATCCATCAAACAGTCAAAGTGATTAATGGAGTAGGTATTAGTCAAAAACTCAGGGTAAAATTGGCCTCATATTTATTCGTAGGAGAAGCAGATTTCGGGTGGAAGTCTGTTATACGTTTTCGAGATATAAATGAGTTAACCCAGGAGCAATTCGAAGGAATCTTTTTCAATAAATATTTTTCAGAGTCAGCAAAGGATCAAATGACTGTGGATTTCCTAAGCCTGTAATAGTAACAATTGACTGTAGCCCAATATGATGCTAAATTCATATAATTATCACAGTATGCCCAAGAGTACGTCAATACCGAAACTAAAAAGTGAAAGTATTTCGAACGAGGGTTACTCCTAAACATTAAATCATCCATCATCCCTTTGCAGATCCGTGAATTAACCGAATAGTCGAAGTAGCGTCTCTCATTGAAAAGAACCCAACATCTGGTAACCCAGCCCGAATCTATACTCCTTACCAAAACCCGTATGTCATTAAGAACCTACCAAATCAGTGAGATCACCCCACACCAAGCCCAAGGATGGTCGAAATTTCAGTCAAATCCATTATAATAACAACGGACCTTTTATGCGCTGTCACGAATGCAGCCAAATAGGACACCTTAGGTCCCAATGCCTTCTTCTCTAAATGTCTCCTCCTTCTACCTCCCTTAAACTTTATCAAACCTCCTTTCACAACCCCGATCAATAACTCTTATCGTTTACTGCAACAACGGCCCCTTGAGAAGAAACAAGAACCACTTTATAAGACCCGAAGTCAGAATTTCTCCCTTTTTTTAGCGAAAAATCCAAATTACCATGGTGTGGTAGAAGGAAATTTTCCTTTTTATATCATCTCAGCACACATATTATTTGAGTCAGGATCCATGCGATCTTTCATTAGTCAAGCATGCATGACTCTTCATAACTTGTCTTTTAGTCCGTTAGCCCATCCTTTTACCATAGGAATGTCAGTCCAAAAAATAGACATCACCAATAGGGTTTGTAAGCATCACACTTTACGCTTTGGAACCAAAATGCTTACCATAGATTTGATAGTTCTTGATCTAATAAAATTCGATTTAATAATAGGGATGGATGTTTTATCCCCTAATTTTGCTTACATTAATTGCCATGCAAAGACGGTAACATTCAAACCACCCTATCGACCTTCATTATATTTCCAATGAAGAAATCCCCATCAACTCGTGAAAAGGAAACATCATCCCTTTCTACCATTTTAGCTAGATATAAGGACGTGTTTCCTGAAGATTTCCTAGGAATGCCCCCACCTCGAGAGATTGAATTTTTCATCAACATGTTACTAAATACCTTCCATATTTCAATACCCCCTTATCGTACCTCGGGATACGACTAAACGATTTATTAAAGAAAAGATTTGTACGCCCCAATACATCACCATAGGGAGCCACAGTTCTATTCTTATGAAAGAAAGACAGATCTTTTCGATTATTTATCGATTATTGGAACTTAAACCAAATGACCATTAAAAAAAATACCCCTTGCCCATGATAGGATATTTATTTGACCATTTACGAGGGTAAAAAATATTCTCAAAGATTGACTTAAGATCCGGATATCACCAACTTCATGTCAGGGAAGAAGATATACCAAAACCGCTTTTTGAACTCGGTATGGTTATTTTAAATTCTTAGTCATGTCTTTTGGATTGATAGACACCCCCGCCGCTTTCATGGACTTAATGCATTGAGTATTTCGTCCTTTCCTGGACCAATTCGTAATTATTTTCATAGATGACATATTAATTTATTCAAAAACCAAGTCATAACACGAAGAACATCTACGCATAGTGTTGGAAACCCTTCGCAAACATCAACTCTATGCCAAACAAAGAAAATATGACTTCCTCTCAAAAGAGGTGAAATTCCTCGAACATATAGTCACCAAAGTACGTATACAAGTAGATCCAACCAAAACTAATGCAATACTTGAATGGACTCAACCTACCACCATCACATAATTACGCAATTTTCTAGGACTCGTTGGGTGTTATCGACGCTTTGTGGACAAATTTTCTAGTATCGCTTTGCTGCAAATGAAGTTGACTAGAAATGATGTTCTTTTTGTATGAACCTCCGATCACGAACAATTCTTTTGTACGTGAAAGGAAAAGTAAACTACAACCCCTGTCCTTACCATTCCTTCCAGTAACGTTAGCTGTGACGTATTTACCAACGCCTTCCTATAGGGACTTGGCTATGTGTTCATGAAATAAGGAAAAGTGATCGAATACGGGCTTCGATAATTAAAAATTAATAAACGTAATTATCGAATACACGACTTGTAATTAGCAGCAATAAGCTTTGCCCTGAAGATTTGGAGATTTTATATATACGGAGAAGAACTTCAGATTATAAAAGCCTTACATACATCTTCACTCAGAAAGATCTGAACCTTTGATAGAGATGGTGGATAGAATTTTTAAAGGATTACAAATTTAATTAACTCTACCATGCCCAAAAGGTAACATAACTACTGATGCCTTAAGACAAAAGGCTAAGGAAAACCTCCATTGTATGCTTGTATTTTTAGATACCATAGGAGAATATAATCTATAAATAAAACCCTACGAAAACCAAATTATTCTGCAAAACATCATAGCTCACCCCACCCTGCATAAGCGAATCATTGAACTCCAAGACCAAAGTAACCTCCCTGAGAAGGACTAGACCTTGGACCCCGAGAGAGGGTTAGAATTTAAAAATTGAGTATGTTTTCCCCTCATATCCTCTTTACGAGAAGAAATCCTACAAGAAGACCACCATTCCAAATTTATGATTCATCTCGGTAGCACCAAAATGTATCAAACTCTTAACCAAAATTATTGGTGGCTATGTATGAAAAAGGATATTGTCCATTTCGTAGCAAAATGTTTAATTTACCAACAAGTTAAGATTGAGCATCAACACCCCAGCGAGTTACTTTAACCATTCCCTATCCCATAATGGAAATGGGATCATATTACCATGGATTTTATCAACGACTTGCCCGGAAACCCCGATATAATTCTATATGCGTTATTGTGATCGCCTTACAAAATCCGCCCATTTTTTACCAACCAGATCAATCGATTCCTTTAAACGACTTAGTGATCTCCACTTCAGAGAAATTTTTAGACTCCGTGATGTACCTCTTTCGATTATATCAGGCCAAGACCCCCGATTCATAGGATGATTTTAGCAAGCCCTACAAACCTCAATGGGAACTAAACTCTATCTAAGTACTGCCTTCCATCCACAAATCGACGGACAATATGAATGAGTAATCCAAATCCTAGAAGATATTCTACAAGCCTTCACATTAAATTTTCTCGATTCATGGAACAATCACCTTGCGTTGATTGAATTCTCTTACAACAACAACTACCAAACCAACATTCAAAACACCCCGTATAAAGATCTTTATGGGAGACCTCGTCGCTCACTTTAATACTAGAATGAATTAGGATAAAATCATATCCTTGGACCCAAAATTATCACCAAGACCACGGAGAAGATACGTCTCATTCGGGAAACACTTCAGTTAGCCCAAAGTCGACAGAAAAGTTATGCAGACACAAGAAGAAAGCCTTTAGAGTTTTCAGTTGATAATTAAGTATTTTTGCATGTGTCCCCAAGAAAGGGTGTAATATGATTTAAGAAAAATGGAAAGTTAGAACCTCGTTATATTGGTCCCTTTAGAATCATTGAACGTATAGGACTGGTAGCCTATCACTTGGAATTACCTCCTGAATTATCCAACAAACACGATGTGTTCCATGTTTTGCAATTGCAAAAATACATCCCGGATTCAAGCCACATTATCACCTGGAAAGGCATAACCATCAAACCCAAGCATGAATTCGAGGAAAGCCCTATCTAAATCCTCGATCGACAAAATAAGGTTCTTCGACATAAAGTCATTCCACTATTCAAAGTTCTTTGGCAACACAAGGAACTGAAGAAGCATCACGGGAGACATAAGACGTTATGAGGCAACACTAACTTGTGCTTTTCTCAAGTAATATCGAGAATGAATTTTTTTTAAGAAGGTAGAATGTAACAACTCACCAACATAGGAAATTAGTCCCATTAAAACCCAAGAATTCCCAAGGAACCTTAAGAATTTTCTAAATTACCAAAATAACCCTAAATAAAGAATCATGTTAATATATACTTTACCATACCTATTTAATCCAAACTTGAACCCAAAATTTGACCAAAAAATATATTTTTTGTTGTAATGTCATGGAACAATCCCCTAAGTTTGAGAAATTACACTTAAGCCACCTAAACTTTCAAAAACTAACATATAATCCCAAAACCTAAACTAAAACCATCCAAGGGCCAAAACTTAAAATCAAACTTATTTCTACTTGTTGCCCTGCTGATGTGGGCTAGGCCACCTACATGGCAGTATACCACGTGGTTAAAAGATTGTACCCATATGTACCAACCTGAAACCATATTGAAACCAAAGCCAAACCAGGTTAAAACTCACAAATTTCTTCACCAATCAGACCTCCCTCACGATCCCTATATAAAGCCCAACTTACCTCAGTGAAATACCCACCCAACTCAATATACTTTCAAAGTAAAGTTTTTAACTTTTGTTTATCCTAACATTTTATGTATGAATGTTGTTTTCTTTCACTTGGTTATGTTTCTACACTTTCCTAGAGTAAATATATGTAATTACACGTAAGTTTTAACTTGTGTATGGCACTGGACAAGCTTAAAAACTAGAAAACTTTATTGAAGCTTAAGCTTTAATTATGGATTCCGCCTCCTTGAATTTGAGCAAGTTTCAAAGTGAGGAAACTTAAGCCCTGGTTCTAAGGAACCTCGGTGCAATGTTTGATTGAGCCAAAACCAAGTTTTTATGCCCTAAATCGAAGTTTGAAAAATTCGGCCTTAAATTTTCAGAATAAAAATTCGGAGGCTATACACAACCAAAATCCTTTAAACTAAATTTGGTTAATTACATTTTGAACCTAGAACACAACCACCATCATGCCAAACCCTAATCATAACCACCCATTACAAATGTTCAGGTCAAATTCTGAACCTTTTTATGTAAATGCAATTGCTCGAACCAGCCCACTAAATTTTTTGAAACTTATATGGTTGGATCGGTCTTCAAAAATTACTCAAGTTTCATTATGGAAGCAACTTAAATGGTATTCTAAAATGTTTCAAATTTCGGGTCAAAGTTTTAAAACTATAAAGTTAACAAGTCGAGGGTTGAAGATGAAGTGGGTCTCATGTGCATGAGTGGGAATCAAACTAGGCGCATGTAAGGTTTGACCCAATGCGTGAGGCCGCGTTCCTAATAAGAAAAAACTGATTTCTATTTCTAAATTCTGAACAAATTGGTATATTACATCACCTTGTTTGGACTCCTAAAAATCATAATCTCGAGAAAACAGGTTTAAGGTTCAAAAATTAATTACTTTACAGATAACCCCCTGGCCAAATTTTTAACTATTTCAAAATAGCCCCAAACTTTTTCCATAAATTCCTTAGGCCAAATATAGCCATTTTGTCTCTTCCCACTAAATGTAAATCCAAATGGAAATTAGAAAAAAAAATTATACTTTAAATTTTTAGAAATTATACAATTATACCCTACTAGTATATTTACACTAAACAACTTATTTTTCCCACTCTACTGCATCCCATAAGTATCCCATGAACATAATTTCTAGGCCTATACTTCCTACTTATATTATCCCCATTTTTCAAAATATCCAGTCAACTACGTTGAATTAGAAGCACAAAATCGCAACTCGTACTTACAGAGTAGGTGATTTTATTTCTAGTATTAAAGAATTAAGATTATGTCTTTGCAAATTACTATATTGTTGTATCACTATGTGATAACTTTGAACTCATATTACTGTTTACGAACTCTTTTGCGTAGTTCATAATTACCGCGAATATTAATTCTCTCGTTATCTATGTTATTCCTTAAATCCCCTACAACCTATTAATTCAGTAAGAACCATTGGATTCCATTACACTTTTAATTCTGGTATAAGCCTGCATCTTACTAAACTTAATTGCTTTAAACCCTGCCATTTAGACCCATTATCAGTGAAACCCTAGTAGCATACCTTACGATTCTGGGATTAAACCCCGATATACCATGACAGTTTTATTTGGCATATAGGACTCAGATAGTGAGTGCCTAGTTTTATTTCCTACATGCGTATGAGTGTAACTCTAATGAAGTGTGTAAGGACATAATTTTATAAATGTTCGAGGTAGATTCTAGGAATTTTCTGTTTTTCTCCTAGATCACAGTTCATATGTTTGATACCGCTACATTCGGCACGTCAACACGATCATCCTCGACGACCTGTATCCGAATTCAATGCATCCACTTTCTTCACGTGCATCATGCTACATGCAACTTGCTTCTCAGATCATTCCCACTACTCCACTACGCTCTATCAGTAAAATCTTTTATTGGAGCCTTAAATATTTGCATAAATATTTGGGAAATGTTTTTGAAAATTTTTATTGAAGTCTGGATTAATTTTTTATCAAAAGCAGAATTTTTCTAAGTGTAGAAGCGAATGGCATCGATCGACGAGCTCGTTCGAGGGACTTTGAAAGTCGTTCGCGCGAGATAGGCATGTCGTGCGATCTCGTTCGAACGACATATGTCCTTCGTTCGAGCGACATGGCTATCTCGTTCGAATTAGCCACCGCCTCAATTTTTGTATAAATATCTGATCTCCTTCTACACGTTTTTTCAAGTCTTTCTACAATCTCAAAATTCTGCGAAAACTGCCCAGAATAAGACTTCACCTTTTAAGGTTTTCTAAACCTTTTTTATTAAAACTATTCCCATATATGTGTGTGAATCTTTAAACCTTCAAGAAGATCATTTACTCATCTGGAGTAATATGTGAGGAAGCCGCTCTCTTCGTCACTGCTGCCCTACTGGAAAAGGATAGTTCCAGTCGCCGATAACAGAACCGACACCCAAGGGTATTTCCGTGTCACTGTATTTTCATTGTAATCTGTGTAAGCCGTACTCTTACAAAATTATTGTGAAAACAAAAGGTTTTTCCCCGTTGGGGATTTTTCCTCATATTTGTGTTCTTGCATGTTTCATCATCGTAGTTAATCACATATAGATGCATGTTTAGGACTTAAGTGGTAAAAACTATGTTTAATTAAATAAATTCCTTATTTGAACGCAAGCGCACTCTTCTCAAATTGGTATCAGAGCCATTTACACAAATTTACCGTGTAATTTTCCGCAAAATTTTTCTAAGATATCAATTTTCTAAAAAATTGATTTTTGAAAACAAGTGTGTTCATTATGGAGAAGTTATATGATAAAATGCCAGTTTTTGACGGGACAAACTATGCATATTGGAAAGCCCGTATGAGATCAGCATTAAAAGCCATTGATGAACGTGTCTGGATTTTGGTTGAAAGAGGGTGGACACCTCCCTCCGTCATTGTTGATAATATGATCAATTTAAAACTTGTCACTTCTTGGACTGAAGAAGAATTTAAATGGTCATCATTCAATTCTAAGGGTCTAAGTGCTATTTCTGGGTGTGTCACACCTGATGAGTTCAAACGCATAATGATGTGCACCACGTCAAAAGAGGCATGGGATGTTTTACAACTCACCCATGAAGGAACTAATGCTGTGAAAGAATCTAAATTGCAAAATTTGACAACTCAATTTGAAACCATCACCATGCATGAGACTGAATATTTTGACGATTTTTATGCTAGACTCTCTTACATTGTTAATACTAGCTTTAATCTTGGTGAACATATTCCTAATGCAAGAGTTGTTAAAAATATTCTTCGTTCTCTGCCTAAGCGTTTTATCCCTAAAGTCACTGTGCTAAATTCTATGGGTAATTTAAATACGCTAAAATTTAAGAACTTGTAGGAGACTTGCAAACATATGAAATTGACATGTTTCCTAAAACTGCTAGGTCTAAAGATAAGGGAATTGCACTTAATGCCCAAGAGAGAAAGAATGAGGGGTCGGGTAGAAAGAGGGTAGAGTCATCTAGAAAGAGAGAGACTGACACGTCAGATTCTGATTGTGATTTTGACTTAGATGATTTGGCTCTTTTTGCAAAAAATTTCAAGAGGATTCTCAAATTTAAGAAAAATGGCAATTTTAAAGATAAAAAGAAATTTGAGAAAAATAAGTTGGAAAAGAAAAATGAAAAAGATTTTAAAGATCCTCCTAAGAAAGAAAGTGAGAGGTGCTTTGAGTGCGACGGTAGGGGTCATAGAGCCTTTGAGTGTGCCACACATCTGAACAGAGAGAAATGGAAAGTTGTTCTTAACGCTACCCTTAGCGACGACAGTGAGGTCGAGTCGGTGGATTCTGGAGTCGAGTCACCGCATGAGTGTAACTTCACCGCATTCATGGCTAGTCATGTGAGCACTTCTAGTTCTCCTCACGATGATGAGGATGATGCTTCACATGGACACCTCGACAGTGAGAGCGATGTGAGTGAGGGGGTGGATGACACAAGTGAGAGCGAGAGTGATATTCAACGTGCCTACGCTGAGTTATATTCTGAGTCATTTAAAACTAAAAAGTGTAACAAAGCGTTAGTCCTTAAGATCACCGGCTTAGAGGAAGAATTAAGAAAAGCGAGAGAGAGAGAGTCCTCCACCTACACCGCCCTGAGAGAGAGATAATTTGCTTGTGTTGAGAAAGAGGGTTTGTTTAGAGAGAGAGAGAGAGAGCATTTTTTATCAAGAGAGAGGGGACTTGACTAAACAAGTGGCTAGTCTTACGAGTAAGCTCCATTCCTCCGTAGAGACTCGGAATAAACTTGAAGCCCTTGTCGCCCAGCTGACTCATGATCTTGAGAAAGCATGGGAAGTCAAGGTACAAATTGAGGACAGATCTGGGAAGATGGGAAAGATGCTCCTCGGCCCCGCTTTAGGTTTTGGTGATAGGCAGGGAATTGGTTATGATGGTGCCTCCACGTCCCAAATTGCACCTGGACCAGTTCTTGAGTTTACTACGACTCCTTATGTCCATCGTTAAAAACCTCGAATGAGAGTTCGACCAAGAAAAGAAAACCGAGGTCCGCCTTTGACAGTGTTCTTTTGTACTTATTGCAAAAGAAAAGGCCACCTTAGGGAGTTTTGCTATAGTATGGGTCGGACACGGCGTACTACTGCTCCACATCAGCATACTAATGATTTTATTAGTCTAAGAGAGCGAGTTGAGTTTTTAACTGCCACGTCTCAGAGTTTGATGGAGGAATTCCAACGGATGTCTTTGCCGTCAGGGAATGCTCCTTATATTTCAGCTAAAACCAACAACAACAAAGGAAAACAAAAGGTCACCACTTCTTGGGTACCGAAGAAAGATAAAAAGGCCTTTGATGTTCATGTCGCTCTCAAAGCACATAATACCTCACAGTGGTATTTTGACAGTGGGTGCTCCAGACATATGACAGGTGATGCCTCATTTTTTACATATCTTGAGGATTATCAGGATGGAAGAGTCACCTTTGGAGATGGAAGCAAGTCTAGCATTATAGGACGTGGTACTGTCGAGTTACCTGGATTTACTAAGCTAGAAAATGTTTTGTACGTCAAAGATTTGAAAGCAAACCTTCTCAGCATTAGCCAACTGTGCGACGCTGACTTTACCGTAAAGTTTGATCGGGACGCTTGTAAGGTCTATAATCAAGCCGGTAAACTTTTAGTGCAAGGGGTGAGGATAAAGGATAATTGCTATGGGACTGAGCCCACATCCTCACTTGTCTGCAACAGCGCCACGATCACTCCTATAGATCTGTGGCACCAATGTCTAGGTCACGTAAATATTAGAGATCTCACTCGCTTAGTTAAAAAAGACCTAGTACGTGGCTTACCATCTCTTGGAAGGCCAACTTCAACGGTTTGTGGACCCTATCAGCTAGGAAAACAAATTCGTAGTCCATATAGGAAGTTGCATTCCATTACCACCTCTTGTGTTCTTGAGCTTATACACATGGATCTTATGGGTCCCACTCGTACTGAGAGTATGGGTGGTAAGAGATATATCCTCGTGATGGTGGATGATTTCTCCACATACTCCATTGTAGGTTTTCTGAGAGAGAAATCCGATGTTGTAGAGTTCTTAATGACTAAGTGTCGTGTCCTGCAAAATCAACACGGAGTCACTATTAACAGGATATGTAGTGACAACGGCACTGAATTTAAGGAAGAAAAGGTAGACTCTTATTGTGATAGTCTTGGGATCAAACATGAGTTTTCTGCAGTGAAGACTCCTCAGCAAAATGGGATTGTTAAGAGAAAGAATAGAACGATCCAAGAGATGGCTAGATCTATTCTTCTAGGTCGTAAAGTTTCTAAGAGATTTTGGGCAGAGGCAGTGTCTACTGCATGCCACACGGTGAATAGGGTTTACCTGCGTCCACACACACTTAAGACGCCTTATGAATTGTGGGCTGGCGAGAAACCCAACCTGGCATATTTCCGTATTTTTGGGAGTAAATGCTACATCCTACGGGATAGAGAGCAATTAGGAAAGTTTGACTCCCGGAGTGACGAGGGAATATTTCTAGGATATTCATCAAATAGTAGAGCGTACCGGGTCTTTAACCTGAAGAGCTCTAAGGTTATGGAATCAATAAACGTCATCGTGCAAGATGACGAACCTTCGATGGCTATTGATCCTAACCTACAGTGTGAGGATGAGGATTTCTCTGGGAGTGACTTACTTGTCCCTCTCCCACACTCTGTGGACCCTATTCATGTTCTAGGGGACACACCAGCTTGGGTTCACAAAATTCATGACCCGTCTACCATTGTTGGCGATCCCACTCTAGGGGTCAAGACTCGTGCTCAGCTAGAGAACGTTGTTAGCCATATTTGATACACGTCCAAAGTCGAGCCCAAGAATCATAAAAAAGCACTCAAAGATAAACACTGGATATCCGCTATGCAGGATGAGTTGCTTCAGTTTAAAAATAATAATGTCTGGGAACTTGTCCCCCGACCTAGTGATACTAATGTGATAGGTACTCGATGGATTTTTAAGAATAAAATGGATGAAAATGGTACCATAATCATAAACAAATCTAGGTTGGTTGCTCAAGGCTACACACAGATAGAGGGTGTAGACTTTGGGGAGACATTTGCTCCTGTTGCGAGGCTTGAGTCCGTCCGTCTTCTACTCGCCATCGCATGTCATCTGCGCTTTAAGTTATATCAGATGGATGTCAAGAGTGCATTTCTGAATGGCATTCTACAGGAGGAGGTTTATGTGGAACAACCAAAAGGGTTTGAAGACCCTCAGCACCCGGAGCACGTCTACTATCTGAGAAAATCCTTGTATGGTTTGAAGCGAGCACCCCGTGCTTGGTACGAGAGGCTTACTTCCTATCTCTTAGCTCGTGGCTTCAAGAGAGGGGAAGTTGATATTACGTTGTTCATCAGGAGAGATGACGGTGCAATATTGGTTACCCAGGTCTATGTGGACGACATAGTCTTTGGATCCACGTGCTCTCAACATGCTCATCACTTTGAAGAGGAGATGAAAAGTGAGTTTGAGATGAGCATGGTTGGTGAGCTTACTTTCTTCCTTGGTCTCCAGGTTCGTCAGCTAGGGGATGGGATGTTCATCTCCCAATCCAAGTATGCTAGAGACCTAGTGAAGAAATTTGGTTTAGACTCCTCTAAGCATGCACGTACACCTATGAGTACCACTACCAAGCTTAGTAATGACACTTCAGGTAAGGACGTAGAGCAAACCTTATATCAGAGTATGATAGGAAGTCTTCTCTACCTGACTTCCAGTCGTCCCGACATAGACTTTAGTATTGGAGTCTGATGATGATGAGATTCAGCACCACCAGATAAGTGATGATGAGCTCAAACAGTACTAACCATGGCAGCCATAGAGATGTATAAGTGTATGTAGAAAGGGATGAGTATAAGAGGAACCAAGACAATGATGTATAGTGGTTCAGCCAATTTGGCCTACATCCACTGTGAGTGTGTGATCCACTAAGTATGGGCACTAATGGCCTTGGATACAATGCACATAAGCTCACTTTCTCTCTCTACTGTGTGTACAAGAAGAGTTTTAGCTAGGGTTACAAATTATCTATCCCCTGTAGGGTTGTAGGTGACAAGTATATATAGGTCTTGGGGGGTGTAGTGTACCCCCCAAGTATGCATGGTCCATGTGAATGATGATCTATCCAATCCCCTGTTGACACCTATAGATGCCAAATGATGACATAATATTCCCTCACGTGAGGGTGTGATTTTGTTATAACGGTCTCTCATGTGCCATGTGAGCCTCACGCGCACTGTTCCACGCGTCTCCCAAACCACGCGCTGTGAGGATGTCAGCCTCGGCCTATGAGCCGAGGCCAAGGGCAAAGTTCCTTCCGGTAGTGAGTCTGGCATAATTTAGGCCTCGTACTGTCGTACACTCGGAGGGTCTGGAACCTGATGAAGGGTCAGCCCCCTGAGGGGTCGTCTGGAACCTGATGAAGGGTCGGCCCCTGAGGGGTCGTCTAGAACCTAATGAAGGGTCGACCCCCTGAGGGGTCGTCCGGAGCCTGATGAAGGGTCTGCCCCTTGAGGGGTCATCTGGAACCTGATGAAGGGTCGGCCCCTGAGGGGTCGTCTGGAACCTGATGAAGGGTCGGCCCCCTGAGGGGTCGTCCGGAGCCTGATGAAGGGTCGTCCCCCTGAGGGGTCGTCTGGAACATGATGAAGGGTCGGCCCCTAAGGGGTCATCCGGTTGGAGGGTATATATGGGTATATCAATCAGCCCCAGCCCTTAGCCATAGGTTCTGTTGAGATGGCTGAGGGATAGTGTTGTAATTGAGATGCGTGTATGATCAGTTAGGTGAGTGACACCTGGGCAGATACTCATTGTTGTTCCAGTTTCCAAGGCATGGCGGCTGCATACTTTGCCTGGGGCTTTGTGCCCTAATGATGCCTTCCTCGTGGGTTGTGCCCTGCCTTGGTTAATGGTCCCACTCATTACTAAGGTATTTAAGAGATTTTTGAACTCTCTCTCTCTTCTTCTTCTTCTTCACGCCCAAGCTCTCTCTCTCTCTAGCCTTTCACCAGTCTTCATTGCCATTTCTGCAGTCTTCGATCCTTCAAGCCTAGCAACTTTGCCCTTTCTCTTCAGGTAATCCTTCACCCCCAGCGTCCTCTTTACTTTCATTACTTTTTTTTGCTTTTTGGTTTTAGGCCTGTAGGGCTTGATTTGGGTCGTTTTACAACTTTTTCGGCGACTGGTTTTTGAGTGTTCTTGAGTGAAAACCATCGATTCCCTTTGTTTTAATCCAAAAGTCTAATTTGGTCAACTGCAAACTTGTTTGTAGTTAAGTTCCCCAAATTCCTCCAAGTGTAGGGTCTTCCCTTTTAATGCTTAGGAGGCTTTATAGTTTAGCATCATAATTCCCATCCTTGAGAGAGAAGCTCTTTGCAAAGATCAGACGAATAGAGGAAGAGGAAGAGAAGAGACAAGGGGCCGACCCTAACTGGGTACGACCCATATTTCCCATTCCTCTAGCCACAATAAAACCATTTGAATCGTCTGAGTCTTGTGGGTCGTCCCATCGTCCAGCCGAGTGTCATTCAAGTGAGATGGACGAGAGAGCATCCTCGCGAACTAGCGCTGGACCTTCTGGTAGAATAGAGACATCTGACCTAAGCCCAGGCCAACAGGCCGAGGGTATGGTCCCCTCCGAGGCTGTCCCTATGATAACCCTATCTCCACATACCTTCCAGATGGCCTTTCCCCAAGGTCCTCTGGAAGATGACGAGGCCGAGGGAGAGGGGACTGAGGACGAGAGCGATGATACAGATGACCAGGTTGATACCTCCCATGCCTCGTCCTATATCTCCTCCATTAGGGATCGCGGCCTCTTATTGTGGAGACATGCTTATGGAGTGCCCCCCGGCATAACCATGAGGGTTCCCTCTGAGTCTGAGAGGGTTTTTGAGGGTGAAGAGGGTGAGGTTGCAGTGTATGAACAAATGTTCTAGGTTGGCGCCAGGTTCCCTCTGCATCCTGCTATCGTAGATATCCTATCATCCCTCGGTATTTCCCCCTCTCAGCTTCCTCCCAACTCCTGGAGGACGATACTAGGTTACATCTCCCTGTGGAAGAATGCTTTCACTGATGAGCCCTCGGCTGACATATTCTTGGCCTGCTACTATATCACCTCTTCGTCCAAACAGCCTGGGTACTATCATCTAGGGGCGAGGAGGTCTGAGAAAAAACTTCTCCACATGGCACAAACCTCCAACCACGATTGGAAGAAGAGATTCTTCTTCGTCTCTGGGGAGTGGGAGTTCTCCGCCGAGGCATCTCCTGTAGCTGATGGTCCGAGGGTCCCCCGAAGATGGTCTAACCCGTCAATGAAGGCCAGGTCAGACCCCAGACTTAGCCTGGAAGAGAAAGATATTGTTGAATATCTGAGAGGACGAGGGCGAGGGGGTGAACTTCCAAAGTTTGAAGATCTGATGACCCCTCGGTTCCTCAAGGAAGCTGGTCTGAAGGTCGGCCCCCTTACAGAACTATGTGAGTTGTACTTTTCTTTACTTTTTCCAAGTGTTTCCTTTTTATCTCTGCATTTTTCTCATGTGTCGTACCCTTTTCAGGTCGTCCTGCCGGTGTATCAGACTCTCTCTGCGAAATGACTGCTCCCAGTTTACTATCAGGCCTGGCAAAGAAGAAGGGTAAGGAGCCTCGGTAGGCTCCGAGGAAGACGAAGGCCGTGGGGCCGACGGTCGTTGAGCCGACAGCTGATAGCCACAAGAGAAAAGAGCCTGAGATTCCTGTTGATCCTCGATCGGATTCTCGAACGAGGGCCAGAGTCGAAGCATCTGAAGGGACTGCTTCTTCATCCAGCATGGGGGCCTTCTGGTCCCAGAACTTAGCACATCTGAGGGCCGAGCCCTCATCACTCATCGCAAACTTGAGGGCAGCCAAGGCATCAATGTTTTCTTCTCCCTCGGCTGCTGACTACGACTTCTTGTCAAAGATGCCTCCAGCCAAAGTGTATGACTATGGTCTGCACGCTCTAGCCCAGGTATCGGTCTTGATTCATTTCTTTTAATTCCATTTTTCGATAACTCTTTCCGCGGCCTCTTGACATTTGTTAATGTTTTATGTGCAGTCTGTATGCGCCTTTACCTCGGCAACTAAATGGATGGCTGAGAATCGAGAGAAATTCCATGAGGCCGAGAGGGCCATTCAGTATGAGACCAACCTGCAGGCTGACTTAGATACTTCAAAGGCTGAGCTAGAGAGTGCCAGAACTGAACATGCACGAATTATGGACGAGCTGACGAGGCAGCATGATGAGGACCTGAAGGCCAAAGACCTGCTTCTGAAGGAGAAGGATGAAGCCATGACCCATCGGGAGGCCCAGTTTAAGATTGAGCTATCTGAGGCTATGAAGAAAGCCGAGGCAGGCGCTGTGGAAGCCTATAAACTCTCAGATGAGTTCCAAGGCATTGGTCTTGAGTATTTGGAGAGAGGGATAAGGACGGCCTGTCGGTGGGTCGTCCTTAAGTTCGGCGACGTCGTCTCTTCAGTCTGTCCCTCTCTGGAGGCGATTCAACTGGACGACCCCTTGATTGCCGAGGCTCTTACCCAGGTGGAATCCCAAGTGCAAGTTGAGGGTGTCGGCACGTCTGAAGACCAGCCAGTTGTGTTCATTGAGGAAACCCCTCTTGTGGATGTTGAGGCCCTGCCCTCTGATATTGTTCCTTAGGGTGGCTGTCTGTAGCCCATACCCTCTTGATGTAATTGACATTTTTGTACTCTATCTTGTAAAACACTTGATATTTCATTTATACTATCGTCTCCTTTGTTGTCTTCCATGTTTTGTCTTTTGCATTATTTGTGTTGTGAATCTTTGTTAATGCCACTAACCCCTCCCTCGTCTCTCTTGAGGGTGAACGAGGGTTCATCCCCTGCGTTGGCCCTCATTATAGACGAGGATTAACCACCAAATTAACGGTTTTAAACAAAGTATTCCCTCGTCTTTCTTGAGGTCAGTGGTGGGGTCGTCCCCCCCACTGGCCCTCATCATAGCCGAGGGTTAATCACCCAATTAATGGTTTTAAACAAAGTATTCCCTCGTCTTTCTTGAGGACAGTGGTGGGGTCGTCCCCTCCACTGGCCCTCATCATAGCCGAGGGTTAATCACCAAATTAATGGTTTTAAACAAAGTATTCCCTCGTCTTTCTTGAGGACAGTGGTGGGGTCGTCCCCTCCACTGGCCCTCATCATATCCGAGGGTTAATCACCAAATTAATGGTTTTAAATAAGTATTCCCTCGTCTTTCTTGAGGTCAACGGTGCGGTCGCCCCCCCCCCCATTGGCCCTCATTATAGCCGAGGGTTCAACTTACCAAATTAATGGTTTTTAACAAAGTTTTCCCTCGTCTTTCTTGAGGACAGTGGTGGGGTCGTCCCCTCCACTGACCCTCATTATAGCCAAGGGCTCAACTTACCAAATTAATGGTTTTAAAAAAGTATTCCCTCGCCTTTCTTGAGGTCTGTGGTGGGGTCGTCCCCTCCACTGGACCTCATCATAGCCGAGGTTAATCACCAAATTAATGGTTTTAAACAAAGTATTCCCTCGTCTTTCTTGAGGACAGTGGTGGGGTCGTCCCCTCCACTGGCCCTCATCATAGCCGAGGGTTAATCACCAAATTAATGGTTTTAAACAACTATTCCCTCGTCTTTCTTGAGGTCAGCGGTGGGGTATTCCCCCCCATTGGCCCTCATTATAGCCGAGGGTTCAACTTACCAAATTAATGGTTTTTAACAAAGTTTTCCCTCGTCTTTCTTGAGGACAGTGGTGGGGTCGTCCCCTCCACTGACCCTCATTATAGCCGAGGGCTCAACTTACCAAATTAATGGTTTTAAAAAAGTATTCCCTCGTCTTTCTTGAGGTCAGTGATGGGGTCGTCCCCTCCACTGGCCCTCATCATAGCCGAGGTTAATCACCAAATTAATGGTTTTAAACAAAGTATTCCCTCATTTTTCTTGAGGACAGTGGTGGGGTCGTCCCCTCCATTGGCCCTCATCATAGCCGAGGGTTAATCACCAAATTAATGGTTTTAAACAAGTATTCCCTCGTCTTTCTTGAGGTCAGCGGTGGGGTCGTCCCCCCCATTGGCCCTCATTATAGCCGAGGGTTCAACTTACCAAATTAATGGTTTTTAACAAAGTTTTCCCTCGTCTTTCTTGAGGACAGTGGTGGGGTCGTCCCCTCCACTGACCCTCATTATAGCCGAGGGCTCAACTTACCAAATTAATGGTTTTTAAGTATTCCCTCGTCTTTCTTGAGGACAATGGTGGGGTCGTCCCCCCCCCCCCCCCCCCATTGGCCCTCATTATAGTAGAGGGTTCAACTTACCAAATTAATGGTTTTTAACAAAGTTTTCCCTCGTCTTTCTTGAGGACAGTGGTGGGGTCATCCCCTCCACTGACCCTCATTATAGACGAGGGCTCAACTTACCAAATTAATGGTTTTTAACAAAGTTTTCCCTCGTCTTTCTTGAGGACGGTGGTGGGGACGTCCCCTCCATTGACCCTCATTATTGCCGAGGGTGGTTCTCTGTAGATGTTTCCATGCGTACTAGAACTGATAACCACAGGATGAGGGGAAACACTGATATTTCTCATTAATTTTCCAAGTGTTCTGTTGGAGCAACTCTTATTATAATTATGGTCTATCAAGACCTTACAACACTACTGATAGTATTTCTTCAAATGATCTCCATTCCAGGGGTTGGAAAAGGGTTCCCCTTCTAGGTTTTCTAGTCTATAGGTCCCAGGGATGACTTCATCGATGACCCTATATGGGCCATGCCAATTAGGATGGAGCTTGTTGGGCTTTTGCCAAGTCTTCTTGAGGACCAAGTCCCCCACTGCGATTGGCCTCTGTTTCACCTTCTGATTGTAAAACCTTGCGGTCCTCTGCTAGTAGGCTGCCTGCCTTATCTTAGCGTCCTCCCTCCTTTCCTCAATCAGGTCTAAGTCGAGTCTCCTCTCTTCCGCATTTCTCTGGGGGTCATACATTTGGACCCTATGAGTAGGAAACTCAATCTCGGTGGGGATGACGGCTTCTGAGCCATAAGCTAGCATGAATGGGGTTTCTCCGGTAGAGGTCCTCAATGTCGTCCTGTATGCCCACAGCACGGCATATAACTCATCGACCCATCTTCCTTTTGCCTCCTCAAGCCTCTTCTTGATTCCATCTAGGATTGTCCTATTTGTAACTTTTGTTTGCCCATTGACCTGAGGTCGGCCTGGAGTGGAGAAAAATTGTTTGATACTCACCCTTTCACAGTACTTCTGTAGAGAGGTATTCTTAAACTGAGTCCCGTTATCCGAGATGAGGGTGTTGGGGAGACCATATCTGCATATAATATTTTTCCAGATGAACTGGAAGGTCTTCTGCTCTGTGATCGTCACCATCGGCTCCGCTTTCACCCACTTTGAAAAATAGTCAATGGCTACGATGAGGAACCGATAGTTATTGATGGCCCTAGTCAAGGGTCTACTAGGTTAATTCCCCACACTGCAAATGGCCATGGGGATGTAATGGAAGTAAGAGGATGATGGGGTTGGTGAGGTATGGTGGCAAATCTTTGACATTTGTCACACTTTTTTACATATGTTGTGGCATCCTTTCCCAAGGTCGGCCGCCAGTACCCTTGGGTGATCACCCTCTTCACTAAGGATCTGCCCCCGATGTGGCTTGAGCACGATCCTTCGTGCACATCTTGCAAAATAGAAGGGACTTCTGAGGGATGCACACACCTAAGTAAGGGGAGCAAAAACCCCTTTTTGTACAAAGTGTCTCCGACGACAGTGAATTTTGCAGCCTTGTACCTCAGCTTCTTCCTTTCTTGCCTTGCTTCTGGCATCTCACCCTCTTTAATGTATCTGATCAGAGGGTCCATCCATGAAACTTCTTGAGAAACATTTAGGCAATTGCTAAGTGTTCCCTCAGCGTCTTCAATAGTTGGCCGAAGCAAAATTTCTACTGGGACCGTCCTCCTGATGTCCGTCCTCGTTGTCGAGGCCAACCTAGCAAGGGCATCAGCACGGCCATTGTTGAGCCTAGGTATCCTTTAATTTCACTTCTCTGAAGCCCTTCAGTAACGACCTCACCTTCTCAAGGTACCTAGCCATCCTCTCGTCCTTGGCCTCGTAGGCTCCTAGTATCTGATTCACTACTAGCCTCGAATCACTATGAACCAAAATCTGGCCGATACTAAGAGATCTGGCCAAGGAGAGGCCTGCTATCAAGGCCTCATACTCGGCCTCGTTGTTGGAGGCCTTAAAGTTGAACCTCAGGGCGTACTCAATGTTTGTACCGTCGGGTGCTGATACTATTAACCCAGCTCCGCTCCCGCTTTCGCAAGAGGACCCGTCGACGAAGAGACTCCACACGGTGTGTTTTTCTGAGAAACTTCCCTCGATGAGTGACCCTTGTCTAAAGAGACATCTTCCCTCTTTGTTTTCAACCACTTTCCTTATAGTGTTGCTTATCTCGGCCTTATCTGCGGGTGTGTCGGTGGGCCTGCCTTGTTGTGTATCTGTCTTCCTGAGGGTCTCACCCTCGGCTTCATCACCTTTCCAAGTAAACTCAGCAACAAAATTCGCCAGCGCTTGCCCCTTAATGGCCGTCCTAGGCTGATACACTATGTTAAACTCCCCCAGCTCTATAGCCCAGGCCATTAGCCTGCCTGATTTTTCTGGCTTGTGTAAGACCTGCCTAAGAGGAGAGTCGGTGAGGACGACCACTGTATGGGACTATAAGTGCGGCTTCATCTTCCTTGAGGTATGGATCAAGGCGTAGGCTAACTTCTCCATCCTCGGGTATCTTTGCTCTGCCCCCTGAAGTGCCTTACTGTTAAAATACACTAGCCTCTGTACCCCGTCTTCGTCTCTGATGATTACTGCGCTAACGGCCGACTCAGAGACAGCCAAATACATGTAAAGTCGTTCACCCTACACTGGTCGTGACAATAGCAAGGGAGACCCTAAGTATGACTTTAGATCCCTAAAAGCCTCATCACACTCTTCACTCCATTCGAAGGCCTTCCTAAGGATCTTAAAGAATGGAAAGCACTTGTCTATGGCCCTAGACACGAACCTGTTTAAGGCAGCAACTCTCCCTGTGAGTCTCTGAACGTCTTTAATGGACTTAGGGGTCTTCATCTCAATAAGGGCCTTTATCTTTTCAGGATTGGCCTCGATGCCTCTTTGGTTGATAATGAACCCCAAGAACTTCCCTGCTCTGACCCCGAAGACACACTTGGTCGGGTTAAGCTTCATCTGGTATTTGTCCATCGTATTAAAGGTCCTCTCCAGGTCCGCCACATGATCCTCTGCCTTCAAACTCTTAGTCAACATGTCATCTACATAGACCTCCATAGACTTCCCAATTTGGTCTTCGAACATTTTATTTACGAGCCGCTGGTACGTTGCCCCCGCATTTTTAAGGCCAAAGGGCATGACCCTATAGCAGTATGTCCCCTTGTCAGTGATGAAGGCTATCTTCTCCGAGTCTTCAGGGTTCATGAAGATCTGGTTATACCCTGAATAGGCATCCATGAAGCTCATGAGCTCATGGCCTACGGTAGCGTCTACCATCTGGTCGATGCGGGGGAGAGGGAAGTTGTCTTTGGGACAGTTCTTGTTGAGGTCTGTGAAGTCCACACACATTCTCCACTTCCCGTTGGCCTTTGGAATAATGACTGCATTGGACTTCCATTCGGGGTAGATGACCTCTCTGATAAATTCGGCGTCTTCTAATTTTTTGACCTCATCCCTTATGACCTCATACTTTTCTCTAGAGTAAATTCTCCTCTTCTGCTTTACCGGCTTCACTCCCTCTACCACATTGAGCTTGTGGCACATGATTTCAGGGTCAATCCCCGGCATATCTACATGACTCCATGCGAAGACGCTTCGCCTTCTAATCAACAGTTTAATGAGGTCTTCCTTGATATTGGGCTTCAGAGATTTACCGACTTGGACGGTTTTTTTCGGGTCATGCTCATCGAGGTAGATGGATTCTACCTCTTCCGCGGCCTCTCCTTTCTTGAGCTTCGTCTCGTCCCTGGGGTCTAGGGTATCTATATTGTAAGTGGTAGTAGCCCTCTTGTATGCCTTCCTTTCTTCAGCGGAGTTGTAGTAATATTCTCGCGCTGTTGTCTCGTCTCCCTGAACTTACCCCACCCCGTAAGGGGTAGGAAATTTGATCATCTGATGGACCGTAGACGGTACAGCTTCAAACCCCTTGAGGGCCACACGCCCCAGTATGATGTTGTAGGCCGAAAACACATGCTCATCCATCACAAAGAAACTGACATTCTTGGTAAGCCATCTCGGCCACTCGTCCCCCATCCTAACATCGGCCTCATACACTCCAAGGGGATGAACCTTTTCTCCACTGAACCCAATCAATGGATGATTGTATGGGACGAGTCTAGCACGGCTGAGACCTAAGGCTTTGAAGCACGGACAAAATATTACATCTGCAGAACTGCCCCCGTCGACCAATATCCTCGGCACCTCACACCCGTGCACCCTAGTTGTGATGACGAGTGGGCCGTCGTGTGGGGCTAGGAGGCCTTTAAAGTCCATTCTTGAGAACCCCACTATCAGAGTGTCCATATCAACTTTCTTCCTCTTTTCTGACTTGAACACCAGAGAGGTTGAATGTACCGTCTTCGTCACTGCCTTGGCCTCAGCCACATGGGCCTTCCTGCCAGCAACCTCAGACCCTCCTCCTGCTAGACCCCCGGAGATCATTCCCACTCCGAGCGAGATCATATTAAGCCTCTTGACAGGACCTTGGTCGTCTCTCGGTGGGAGGTCAGGGTCGTCCTCATCATCAGAAGGGTCATCCCCTCTTTTTTGAGGACCTTCTCTGCATGCATTGCCTCGCTTCTTTCTGGGGTCGTCCCCTCGGCCCCTCTTGAAGGCACCTTTGTCGACGTACTTTCTGAGCTTACCTTCTTTCAGCATCTTCTCAATCTCATCTTTCAGAGCAAAGCATTTGTCTGTTACGTGGCTGTGGTCTTGGTGAAATTCACACCACAGGTTCTTATTCCTCTTGCTGGGGGCTGCCTTCAGCTTCTCAGGCCACTTCAGGGACCGGTCACTCTTTATCTCATTGAGAATCTGTTCACAGCTGACCGTTAGAGGGGTGTAACCAGCAAACTTGTCATCCGTAGACCTCTTCTTCCCCTCTTTATTCTTCTTAGGGTATTTACCCCTACTAGCACCTCATTTTTCGTCTTCATAATTTGCGGCCATCGCCTCTTCGGCGTTCATCACCTTTCCTGCTGTCGACAGCAATTTAGCCATCGTCCTCAGAGGGTCTTCAGCAAGCTTCCATAACAGCTTCCCCTTTTGGAGTCCTCCAATCAGGGTTGTCATGGCTATTCTCTCCTCGTAGTCTTCCACCTCTAACTTCTCTTTATTGAATCTGGCTATGTAGTCCCTCAGGCTCTCACTCTTCCCCTGCTTAACATAGAGCAAGTGGGTGGTCTTCTTCTGTGGCCTCACCCCAAAGCAAAAGTTTTGGATGAACAGGTATGCGAACTGCTTAAAGTTTACAATGGAATTTTTTGGAAGAGACGTGTACCAGACATGCGCAGCCCCAGTAAGGGTTCCATAAAAGGCACGACACCTCATCTCATCTGAGATAGAGTATATGTCTTCTGCTCATTGATACATCTCAACATGGTGGACAGGGTTGGTGCTCCCATCGTATCTTAGGGTGACCACAGGTGGCTTGAACCTTGATGGCGTAGGGAAGTTGACTATCTTCGCCACAAAGGGTGAGCCTATGGTGTATCCCTTCTGAAGAGGGTCCCGGCTCTTCATTATATCACCGATCTTATCCTCTAGTCGCTGGATTGAGTCATTTTAGGGCCTCACAGGGTCGGCTTGGCCGATGTTATCCCCTGCCGCCTCTTTAAGGTGGACGAAGGGTTCTGCTGCGGCGGGCCTGTCTTGGCTGTTTACTTCCCTTTGGCGGTCATCCCGTCCTTGGGGTCGGCCATCTGCTGCCTCCCTCCTGGACCTCGCAGCACTTCTTGACCTGGACAATTATTCCCGCAAGTCATTTACTGGGCCTAGCCTCTCAAAGGCTGACCCCCTGCTCAAGCGATCAAAAGTAGAGCCTCTCGGGCAATCATCAGGATTTGGTCTCCCGCACTTTCCTCTACTATCCTCGAGAGGTTGTACAGTATTGTTGGAGACCTCATATGGTTCCCAGCATTCTATAGGGGCCTCCTCTCCCTCCATATCGTCATACCTGTCCTCAGGGCAAGGGTTTCCTTGCCTCCCCAGGCGTAGACGCCGGGGGTCAGCAACATCCCTACGCCGCTGAGGGGGTGGCAGGCCTTTGCGCGGTGCCTGGGGTGGTCCCTTGCCTCATGCTGTCCTGGAACTGCTGCCGGAGTAATCATCTCAGGTGAAACCCCTGGTGATCTTAGTATGTTCTGGCTTAGAGCTGTGAACTGCTCCTGCATCATCCACTGGCTTGCTGTCAGAGACTTTAAGGCTGCCGCCACATCAGCCATCTCAGACTGAGGCGGCGGCTGACTGGAACTGGGTCTTCCCCCATCATTCGGCGAGGGAAGTGGTGGTGGTGGAATTTCAGGTGCCATGTGTTTGAGCTATGAAAAGATGAACTGAAGAAAAGACTGGTGAGGTTGAGAACCTTAGTGGGTCTCTTTCAATGGTGAAACATCTCCTCTCAGGGGGAGTGTTGGCTCACCACCAGAGTGCCCAGTGAGGTCAAGCTGTACAAAGGAAGAGATGTCTTCTCGATTCCAGCAGACGGCGCCAAACTGATGATGCTGAGATTCAGCACCACCAGATAAGTGATGATGAGCTCAAACAATAGTAACCATGGCAGCCATAGAGATGTATAAGTGTATGTAAAAAGGGACGAGTATAAGAGGAACCAAGACAATGATGTATAGTGGTTCAGCCAATTTGGCCTACAACCACTGTGAGTGTGTGATCCAGTAAGCATGGGCATTAATGGCCTTGGATACAATGCACATAAGCTCACTTTCTCTCTCTACTGTGTGTACAAGAAGAGTTTTAGCTAGGGTTACAAATTATCGATCCCCTGTAGGGTTGTAGGTGACAAGTATATATAGGTCTTGGGGGGTGTAGTGTACCCCCCAAGTATGCATGGTGCATGTGAATGATGATCTAGCCAATCCCATGTTGACACCTGTAGATGCCAAATGATGACATAATATTCCCTCACGTGAGGGTGTGATTTTGTTATAACGGTCTCCCATGTGCCATATGAGCCTCACGCGCACTGTTCCATGCGTCTCCCAAACCACGCGCTGTGAGGATGTTAGCCTCGGCCTATGAGCCGAGGCCGAGGGCAAAGTTCCTTCCGGTAGTGAGTCTGGCCTAATTTAGGCCTCGTACTGTCGTACCCTCGGAGGGTCGTCTGGAACCTGATGAAGGGTCGGCCCCTGAGGGGTCGTCCGGAGCCTGATGAAGGGTCTGCCCCCTGAGGGGTCGTCTGGAACCTGATGAAGGGTCGGCCCCTGAGGTGTCGTCCGAAACCTGATGAAGGGTCGGCCCCTGAGGGGTCGTCTGGAACATGATGAAGGGTCGGCCCCTGAGGGGTCGTCCGGTTGGAGGGTATATATGGGTATATCAGAGTCTGTGCGCGATATCAGGCATCCCCGAAAGAGTCAAATTTACTTGCTCTAAAACGTATTATTAAATTGGTAAGTGGGACTCTCTCATACGGTGTTTGGTATTCCTTTAATACTGATGACCGTTTGTCCGTCTATTCAGATGCCGATTGGGCCGGGGATGTAGATGGTTGTAGGAGCACTTCTGGTGGGTGTTTCTATTTTGGCTCTGCTCTTATCTCCTGGCTGAGCAAGAAGAAAAATTCCATCTCTTTGTCCACTGCAGAGGCTGAGTATTTAGCCACCGGGAGTTATTGCATGCAACTCTTGTGGATGGAGAAAATGCTGGAGGATTATGGGATTTCACAGGACACCATGACCATTTCCTGTGATAACACGAGCGCGATACACATATCCCGCAATCCAATCTAGCATTCGCGCACAAAGCACATCAGGATACGTGAGCACTTTATACGACAGTTAGTTGAGGAGAGAGTCGTATCCCTGAGTTTTGTTCCCACCGACCGTCAGTTAGCCGATATTTTTACGAAACCTTTAGATGCCCTTAGATTTGAGAGTCTTAGGAAGTCTTTGGGGATTTGCACAGTTGACTGAGGGGTTGATCTATGTCTAGAATAGGATGCTTTTTCATGTTCATATCATATGCTTCCTATTGCTAGTTTGTTTTATATGTATTATTACTATGTTGTACAACTATTTATTTATTATTTTGAAAAATCCAAAAAGATTATTTTTTTTTTGATAAAATTTTTGGGAAAAACACAAAAAGATTTTTGTATTTTATTTTGCACCTTATATGGATGAACATTTAAGATAGCCAAGTCACAATTTCATTCCACTTATCCATGTGATTGTTTGATAGAGATTTGAGATGCTACATCATTTCATCCATGTGCTTTACATTGTTTGGAGTCTTTGAGATGTAATTAGTGATTTTTTCCTACATGTTTGACTCCTATCTCCTTTATTGCACACATGCACGACTTTATTTGATTATTGTACTTGTCTATCACATGTTGGCTTGACTCCTATCTCATTTATTTGATTATTGTACTTGTCCATCTCAATTCTGTCTATACAACTTATAATATGCGATAAAACTTGACAAGATTGGAATGCATGTAAAAACCATTTTTGTGAGACTGAGTGTTTGTTTAAGAACGGGGAGGGGCTGCAAAAGGTAATTATCTTTTCTTTGCGCAAAATCCACCATTCAAAAGGACCTAAAAATGGAGGAATTTTGTTATCTGGGGTCCAAAGAGGTTAAAAGAGCCCGAAAAATTTAAAGGCAATAAAAAGCAATTCATGCCAAATATGGGCCATTAGGTTTCACCATCAATTCTCCAAAGTTTGAGAATTTAGAAAGCCTCTACTCAAAATTAATATCTGAGGGAGTTTGGTTGGAGAATATAAACGGGTTTGCACTTCCTTGAAAGTCCTGAAAAACCATGAAATAGTTTTGGACATTATTGGTGTGGAAATCACTTTGAGGTTTGATTTGTTGATTTGATTGAGTCAATCTCTCATATTACCACTTTTTTACACCAAAGGAAGACTTTGAGTTCATTCGTTAGGAGTATCCGATATTCATCGTGCACATATGTCAAGTTTGTATGCATTGATTTTCCTATCGAATTTGATCACACCCCTTCATTTTCGCTATCATTGACTTGGTTGTTTTTGCGTTCTTTCATGGTGTGATTCTTTGTTGTATACTATGTGTAAAAATTTTGAAAAATGCAAAAATAGCAGTTTATTCCCATGTGTCATTCTCCATGTGCATTCATTTATACTTCTCATATCTGTCTATTTGGGGGCATCATAAAAAGGGGGAGAAGAATTATGGGGGAGAATTGTTTTGGTGTTTGGTTGATTTATGGATGATTTTCTTAAGCTTAATTGATCATCAATTTTTTCATATCATTATATTTCAAACTGTTGCTTGTCACGGATATTTGCCTTATCTCATGTGTGTAGGTACAACATTGTTCATTATTGGATTGCACACCCTGATGAGAAAAGCTTTGAAGGAGCTGAAGATTTGAAAGACATGTCATTTAGTATTCTCAGTTTGAGAGTTTAATGGGGATATTATATTGTATGTCATTTGATTGCATAATTCGGATTTTTTATGTATGTACCGGCATAGACATAGGGGGAGATTTGTAAGGACATAATTTTATAAATGTCCGAGGTAGATTCTAGGAATTTTCTATTTTTCTCCTAGATCACAGTTCATATGTCTGATACCGCTACATTCGGCACGTCAACACGATCATCCTCGACGGCCTGTATCCGAATTTAATGCATCCACTTTCTTCACGTGCATCATGCTACACGCAACGTGCTACTCAGATCATTCCCACTACTCCACTACGCTCTATCAGTAAAATGTTTTATTGGAGCCTTAAATATTTGCATAAATATTTGGGAAATGTTTTTGAAAATTATTTTTGATGTCTGGATTAATTTTTTATCAAAAGCAGAATTTTTCTAAGTATAGAAGCGAATGGCCTCGATCGACGAGCTCGTTCGAGCGACTTTGAAAGTCGTTCGCGCGAGATAGGCATGTCGCACGATCTCATTCGAACGACATATGTCCTTCGTTCGAGCGACATGGCTATCTCGTTCGAAAGAGCCACCGCCTCGATTTTTGTATAAATATCTGATCTCCTTCTACACGTTTTTTCAAGTCTTTCTGCAATCTCATAATTCTGCGAAAACTGCCCAGAATAAGACTTCACCTTTTAAGGTTTTCTAAACCTTTTTTATTCACAAAACCATTCCCATATATGTGTGTGAATCTTTAAACCTTCAAGAAGATCATTTACTCATCTGGAGTAATTTGTGAGGAAGTCGCTCTCTTCGTCACTGTTGCCCTACTGGAAAGGGATAGTTCCAGCCACCGACAACAGAACCGACACCTGAGGGTATTTCTGTGTCACTATATTTTCATTGTAATTCGTGTAAGCCGTACTCTTACAAAATTATGGTGAAAATAAAAGGTTTTGCCCCGTTGGGGATTTTTCCTCATATTTGTGTTCTTGCATGTTTCATCATCGTAGTTAATCACATATAGATGCATGTTTATGACTTAAGTGGTAAAAACTATGTTTAATTAAATAACTTCCTTATTTGAACGCAAGCGCACTCTTCTCAAAGTGTGCCAACCAGATTATTATCCCTTAATTATTTAGGATTGCGCGTCCAAAAGTTTTAGATGACATTATAATGGTATTGCTACACAATTGAAGACCTATAATCGATAATTTGTGGGTTGTCTTGTTATAGTATGATCCCTTATCTTTGTAACTCGATACATAATATTTTTAGTTACGCTTCACCATATTATTCTTTTATATATAAGTAGACTCCAGTATACCCCTGTCAGTTCTATGATATCTAATTTCTTTTCTAATTATGATATATGCATTATTAAACTCACTTACACTCTGACAACACATTTTCTCACACTTTGTATAGAAATACAATTATCTACTTAGTATGTTTACTTAATTATTTTCCTTCCAGATGGACGATGAGTTCGAAGAAGGAGAAATACCTCCCACACCTATGGATTTTTATTCAGTTTTACTCTCGAAATTATCTTGAGTAACATACGTGTGGGCGGTAGCAAGTAAGGATGGTAGCCCCCACTGGAATATATATACTATAACTTATCAGATTATGTGATTCCATAGTGTTCTCTAAAAGTATCCTATTATAAGTGGCGTGTTTGAATAGATGTATTTCTGTTGATGTAGACTCATGTATGTAGTAAGATGCTGATCATGCCCCCATAATAAAAATAATTTAAATTTTGCTTTCCTTCAATTTATCTATTATAATTACTGTTACTCCGTGGTTACCGTGAAAGCACAGAATCTCGGATGCGACAGGAAAATGCATTTGTTGATGTAAAAAATTAGATCGCTCTAATTATTCAATCACAGATAAATAAAATGAGACAAAGATTTTTAAAGTGGTTCAGCCTTATAAGAATGGCCTACGTCCACTGTTATGTTATTGCTGAGTGTTTGGGAATTCTCAATTACAAGTTCAGTCAAGAAATTCCGGTCCCCTTGAATGAGGATGATACAAGGTATTTATAGCCTTGAGGCTGTACATGAAAGGGTCGATACATTAAATGATATACACATGAAAGGGTAATACATTTAATGCAGCGTGTGTGTCAAGATTATAAACATTCAATGAATAGTTGAACTGTTGACTATCCGGTAATTAATGATACGGCCGAGATGCAGCTCGGACCGCCTTAGTTGCTCGTTGATCAAGAGTTCCTCGGAGCGCTTGAGTACCTCGGAGTGCTGGAGTTCCTCGAGGTATCTTCGCTGGTCGGAGAGAACATGAATTGGTCGGGGAAATGAACTTCCTCGTTACTATTGTGCCACGTATATTGACACGTGTCTTCGTATTATTCGTCCACATCAGCGTATTAATTTTGGTATCAACAGAAGCCCCCAATGTTTCGTATTTCGAACTTTGAGGAATATGGAACATTCTTTCTCGGTATATGGCAATATTGAATGATCTTCCTGGGTTTTAGGAGCATCGTATTTGAATTTATTTCCAAATTCACAGAATCCGCCTTTTTTCGAATTTTTAAGAGTGCTTCGATCTTTGTGTCCTTTTTGTCCTTTTAGCCGCCGAAAGTTCAATAGTTTCTTTCGTGTAATCATTTCCTTCGCCGCTTCCCTAGGCAAAGTATTTAAACTTCTTAGGTAACCATACCGTCTTCTTCTTTTTCCAATTTTCTGCATTCAAGCTTTCTATTCTCTCTTTCTCTCTTGTGCGTTCATCTTTTCCTTCGCTAGTTGTCAGCAGATCTCCTTCCTTCCTGTAAGATTTTCTTCCTTCTTCTTTTATTCATCATGGTTTACATTATTGAATCTCTTGAAAAATTCCGTTCTGACTTTTCCATCCCATCTTGGGTAATTTTGGAGGAGCTTTCTGAACCTCAAAATTACTTTCGTTTGGCTGAGGGACATTGGTTCCCCAGTCTTTTTATTGCTGAATGTGGTTTTTCCTTTCCACCAAACCCATTGTGTCTTGAGTTTTGTCAGTATTTTGATCTTGTCCCTGCAAAAATATCCCCCAATTCATGGAGAATAATTAATGGGGTGTATAAATTAAATCTAACTCATGGGACTCGTATAGGGATCCCTGAAATTATGTACTGCTATAGATGGGCCGTTCTAGATAATATTTATTACTTAAAAACTAGGTTTTTGAATAGGGCTCTTGTAGTTAACCTCCCTGATGCAAATAGAGATTATTTTGAACATGGGGTGGTTATTAAAAATTGGCAATATGCCCCTTTAGTTGTAGATGGAGTATACAACGGTCCCAGATGTCCCCCATATGGCAATGGGATAGGTTTATTTTTCATTTTATTTCTTTTCTGAATTTACGAATTCATTATGTTTGATAAAATGTATGACTGATATTTTAATATGTGTTTGTTTGCAGTTGAGAGTAAAAGAAAAACTCCAAAAGAATCAGAGGTTAATATTAAGCATCTGAAACTTATCTGGGGTTTGCATAAGAACGTTGCAGACCAGCACATCAGGTCTGCATCATATTTGCTACAGTATAAGAGCTATACAACCTCTTATACTGCTCGTCCTGTTGAACCAGCTTCAACTCCAGAGGATTCTTCTTCAGATTCTCACATCCTTTTAAGTCAGAGAACGGGCAAGAAAATAGCTCCTCCTGCTCTATTTGATGACATTTCATCTGCTGCTGAGGCCAAGAAAAGTAAAATTGATGTCCCGGAGGGGACTAAGAAGGTGGATGTTGCGCCTTCAAAAACTACCGAGAAGCCCCCAGTGGCTCCGAGCAAGAAAGTTGCTCCTGTGGAAGTGATTACTATCTCTCCGACCAAGAGTTCTTCCTTGGTTGAAACTGCTGAAGTCCCTTTGAGAAGATTGAGAAAATCATCCTCAGTCAATTTGGCTGAAACTGTCTCCTCTCTACCAGCTGGTGGTGTTGGTGTTCCAACCATCATTCCTCCGAGCTCTGCAATGAGCTCGGTAAAAACTTGGATCATACCCGAGGTCCAAGGAATTGATGAAAAAATTTCTAGGGATATGCTGACATCCCTAGCTACTCGTCATCTTGCTTCAGTAAATTTCTCACACTCTGAGTTTTCTTTCTTTCTCTGAATGCTTGCATTTTTGTATTGACTTTACTGTTTTTCTCATCTTTCAGCTGGTGAACTGTTTCAATAACATCGTGAAGAAGGACGAGGCAATTAAAGCTTCCAGCTCCTCGTCTGGTGTAGAGGATGCTCTGCTGGGTTTAACCCAATCTTTGAAGGATTCTCGTCAGCAGTATGACGAGGACAAAGCCGAATGGGAGAAAAAGTTATCTACAGTTGAGGCCGAGAAGGTGAAGATGGCTGAGATCTCCAAGAGTTTGGAGAATAAAGTGAAAAGTTTAGAGGTCGAGCATAAGAAATATGACGACAAGCTCAAGAATTTTGGAGAGCTTGAGGATAAGCTGAGGAAGGAAGAGGAAGAATTGTCCGCCCTGCGAGATATCAAGGGCCAAAAAGAAGAATTGGATGCGAAGCTCTCCTCGGAGAAACTGAAAAGAAAGCTCGCAGTTAAAAAATCCTTCAGCGCTGGCTGGGATAAAGGATGGGACAAGGGGATTGCTGCGATGACATCCCAAGTTCAATACGGGAAGTTGAAATACTTCCGAGATGGCTGGGTAGCTGCCCTGCAGGAATTGAAGATCAAAGAAGATTCTGGGCTATTCCAGCTACACCTCCCTGGTCCTCCCCCACCAATTGTGGAAGAAGAAGAAGATGAGCCTGTCTCTGATGAATCTTCCATGGCCATAGGTGATCAAGTCCCTGCATCTCTATCTTCTGCCAACGAGGACATTTCTTCCATGCCTCCTCCTCCTGAAAAAATTTCTACTCCTGCTGATCAAGTCGTTGTGACCACCGAGCAACCAAGCTCCTCGTCCCAGCCTCCCGAGAAAGTCTTGGGAGACAAGGAAAAGGTGTGAAGTTGTTCGGTATCATTTCTATCTTTCATTATTTGTAATCAAACAATATAATCCTTTTGTGATCTAATAAAATACATCTTTGTTCATCTCTGTTGTTGATGATTTGTTTTTGTTGATTGTTGTCTTTTTCTCAACCTTAGTTTGTTGCTAGAATGGAACTGATATCTGCACATGATACAAAGCTGATGCAGCAATGTCGTGAGTATTATAAAGCTGGTCATACAAATTTGAGTGGATCAGAAATTGCTGACATCCTTGGTCATGATGCCTCAGAACAAGCAATTGAGGCTTATCGGTACTTGAAAGATTTACTCGACCGAGCTGTGGCCAACAGTGTGGCCTACTATGAATTGATCGAGGAACTTCATTGTACCTTAGAAGATCTACAACATCAACACAATGAATCAACTGCTTTGCTGCACAAGGAGTATGAAAATGGATATCAGCAGCTTTCTTCTGAAACAGGCCATAAAAAGATCCTTGCTGGATACGATGTTAGGGAAAGAACTTTAAAAGGTGAAGTTGAGGCCTGCAGGCAGATTGCTGAGTTGCTGGAACAAGAGAACAATAATTTGTAGAAAAAGTTGGCACAGTATGAATCTGCAACGTCATCTTCCACTGCTTTAGTACAAGTTACCGATGAAGGTTTCTCGTTCTTAGAGGTTGAGAATGCCAAATTAAGGCAAGAACTGGATAACTTAGGAAGATCTGTTATTCCTGTGACTGCTTGGGGACGAGGAAGAGGTTCTCGTGGGCGAGGAAGAGCTGTTCAAAATGTTACCGAGGAGCAAAGTTCTCCAGTCGCTGCTCGGAGTCGATCAAGAGTTCTTAGCCGTAATGTTGAAGAGGCTCGCACTCAGTCTACTTTGGAAACTCAAGCATACCAATTAAACGCCAAAGATCGGGCTTTATCTGAAATGTCCAAGAAAAATCTATCTTTGGAAGATCAACTTACTGCAACGAAGTCTGCTTTGAATGATAACGATGTTTTTGCTAGGAGCCTTCACGAACAATTGGATAGATTAACCTTCCAATTCCATAAACAGCCCAGGGAATTTTGGATGGCAGGATATAATGAAGCCCTTGTTCATTTAGATGCTCGGATTGAACATGCTAATAATTAAGGTTATAAGCAGGGGTGGTTGAACGCCCTGGGTGTACTGAAATTGGAGCAAGGGCATTTTTTATGGGATTATCATGCTCCAGGGTTACTAGACTTGCCTGTGCCACCTTTCAAATTGGACATGGAATGGATCCCAGCTCGTTCCATTCCTCGGAGTTTAATTTCAAAATATCTTAGCGACTATAGTCTTCATTCTCAGACTGAATTATCTCGTCCCGAGCATCTCTTGGATATACCTTCTGTGATGAACGTCAGAATGCTCAGAGATATTAATTTCATCAATTCTCCTCTTTTCCTAGAAGATCCTCCTGCCGGCGAGGAACCTGTTTCAAAAGCCAAAGGAAAGAAACCAATAGAATAGGTTTTTCAATGTAATAATTAGCACATATATGTAGCTTGTAATATATTTTTATCTTAATGAAAGAATTTCATTTTCTGTTTGCAAATTTGTATTGCGATTGTCTTGTGTTTATCAAACATTTTTACATTTGTGTATATGTATCTGTTAAAAAGATAACAATATGGTGTTGTTTATCAACCAACTTAGTAATCAAAATTACAAGTATCAATGTTTCTCAATCACTTAATAATAAAGCAATGAGTATAAAATGTTTAAGCTGTTTCCAAACAACCAAGGTTGTTAAATTGTGTTTGTCGACCAACTACAGTTGATGGGTTTTTATCCCCGACCAACCATACTTGGTAAACTTTTTCATAAAATGTGTCCGACCAACCATGGTCGATAATTTATCCTCGTCGACCAAGTATAGTTGATCACCGACCAACTATACTTGGTTCAGTTTGGAATTCTTTGTATTTTCTGGAATGATTTTACCTTCCGACCAACTTGTTGGCCTATTTTCAAATCAAATGATATTGTTCTTCCCTCAACCGTAGTTGATTATTGAACTATCAGGTTCTTTCGAACTATCTTGTCCACTAGTTATCTTACCAACCTTAGTTGGTCACGCTAGTGTACGCCTCCCAACCAAAGGAGTATATTTTTTGGTTCTTTCGAACTATCTGTACACTAGTTATCTTACCAACCTTAGTTGGTCACGCTAGTGTACGCCTCCTAACCAAAGGAGTATATTTTTTGGTTCTTTCGAACTATCTGTCCACTAGTTATCTTACCAACCTTAATTGGTCACGCTAGTGTACGCCTCCTAACCAAAGGAGT
Organism: Sambucus nigra; assembly: GCA_949130495.1. Taxonomy (NCBI): domain Eukaryota; kingdom Viridiplantae; phylum Streptophyta; class Magnoliopsida; order Dipsacales; family Adoxaceae; genus Sambucus; species Sambucus nigra. The sequence goes on along the minus strand of OX422211.1, from coordinate 572,040,312 downwards.
ATATTTTTTGGTTCTTTCGAACTATCTGTCCACTAGTTATCTTACCAACCTTAATTGGTCACGCTAGTGTACGCCTCCTAACCAAAGGAGTATATTTTTTGGTTCTTTCGAACTATCGTCTTCTTTTTGCTGTCGAGCAGCGTAGTGTACAACACTAGTATTCCCTGAAAAACTTTCAAACAAAGGAGAGGAAAATGGTGAAAACATCATCGTTTTATTCATATTCATGAAACCGTTGTAGATTTTACATCATTGATAATACTTGCGAAGGTGTTCAGCATTCCAAGCATTCTTGAATTCTTCTCCTTCTAAAGTTGCTATTCGGTAAGTTCCTGGTCGAACAACTTCTGTAACTCGGTAAGGCCCATGCCAGTTTACCTCCAATTTATTGTGTTTCTGAATTACCTTCTTTAGCACATAATCTCCTTCTTTTAAATCCCATTTCCTCACCCTTTTGTTGTAGAAAAGAGCTGTTCGTTGTTGATAAGCAGCATTCCTAATGGCTGCCTCTTCTCTGACCTCCTCGAGCATATCCAAATCCAGTCTTCTCATCAAGTCGCTGACTGGGGAATTGAAATTCAGTACTCTGTGTGTTGGGAGACCCAATTAGGCAGGTATTACAGCCTCACTTCCAAATGCCAGCATATATGGTGATTCTCCAGTAGCTGCTCGGGGAGTTGTTCGGTAAGCCCACAATACTGACTGTAGCTCATTAATCCAATTCGCTTTGGCATCACTTAGCCTTTTCTTCAAACCATTTAGCAATGTTCTGTTCGTCACTTCAGTCTGTCCATTGCTTTGAGGATGACCTGGTGCTAAATGAAACTTCAGAATGTTCGACTGATGACAATAGGCTGCAAACTCTTCATTATCGAATTGTGTTCCGTGGTCTGTGATGAAGGCATGAGGGAGACCATATCGACAGATGATGTTCTTCCAGACGAACTGGTATACCTTCTCGTATGTCATATCAATAAGCGGCTCAGCTTCTACCCACTTAGTAAAATAGTCTACTGCGACGACGAGGTACTTAAATCTTCCTCGGGTGGTCGGCAGGGGTCCAACCAAATCAATTCCCCACATGGCAAATGGCCAAGGAGAAGTTATAGGTGTCAACAATGCTTTTGGAGTTCGTCGGATGGAGGAAAAGCGTTGGCACTTGTCACATTTCTTGGCATAGGCTATACAATCAGCCCTCATCGTTGGCCAGTAGTATCCTTGAGTCATTACCCTTTGTAAAAGTGTTCGACCTGCTACATGAGCTCCACAAGACCCTTCATGGATTTCTTCAATCAATTATTTCACCTCGGAGGGATGTACACATCTCTGCAAACCTGCCATAATCCCTCGTCTATATAAAATACCATTAGTTAATACATACCGAGCAGCTTTATACTTCAATTTTTTGGCAGCGAGCTTATCCTTTGGCAATCCTCCCTCTTCAATATATACCCTGATGAGATCCATCCAAGATGGTCCTAAATCAAGGGTAATAACATTCATCGTCAAGTTTTCATCTATGCTCCGACTTTCCAATACTTCAATTGGTATCGTTCTTCGCAGCTCGGTACGAGTAGCTGATGCTAGTCAGGCCAGTGCGTCTGCTTGTACATTCTCCATCCTCGGTATTCTCACCAATTGAATGGCATCAAATTCTGTTAGTAACTCCATCACCTTTGCATGATATTTTGCCATTAAATTTCCTTTAACTGCATATGTTCCTGTCATCTGATTTACAATTAATTGAGAATCACTGAATACAATTACTTGCCGTGCTTCCATAACTTTTGCTAAGTTTAAACCTGCTATCATGGCCTCATACTCAGCTTCATTATTAGAGGCTTTGAATTGGAATCGTAAAGCATATTCCATGTCAATCTCGTCTGGGGTGTTCAAAACAATTCCTGCGCCGCAACCTGCTGTGCAAGATGAGCCATCTACATATAATCTCCATATGGGCAACCCGTCTTCAAATTCCTTATCTGACAGGGTTCCTCGGTGAAATATTTGTTGCTTCTTTTCGTCCTCCCTTGACACTTTTCGCTCCTCGTCGACCATATTTTCTCGCTCTTTTACCAACCGGAGTTGGTCTGAGCTCGAAGTTGATGATCTGTCTTCATTTATAAGCCCTTTTACCATCCGAAGTTGGTCTGGATTTATGTCTGTTGATCCTGTAACATCCACAGGTTGGTCAGCGAGCACCCTTTGCTCCTCGGGGGTATCAGGGTATGTAAACTCTGCTACAGCTTGCCCTTTTAATGATGATCTGGGTTCATACACAATATCATATTCACCGAGTTCTATTGCCCAGTACATCAGTCTTCCTGATTTTTCTGGCTTGTGAAGGGCTTGTCTCAATGGTATGTCGGTATATACGACGATTGTATGGGCCTCGAAATATGGCCTCATTCTTCTACTTGCTTCAATTAATGCCAATGCCAATTTTTCTAGCTTTGGATATCTGATTTTTGCACCTCGAAAAGCCTTACTTGTGTAATAGATGGGTTTCTGAACTCCATTCTCCAATCTAATCAATGCTGAGCTAACTGCATTCTCTGATACCGCCAGATATAAGTACAACTTCTCTCCTGTTATTGGCCTGGACAACAATGGAGGTGCTCCCAAATACTTTTTCAAGTCTTGAAAGGCCTTTTCACATTCATCAGTCCACTCAAAAGTTTTTCGAAGTGTTTTGAAGAATGGGAGGCATTTGTCAGTTGCTCGGGACACAAATCTGTTGAGCGCTGCAACTCGTCCTGTAAGACTCTGCACTTCTTTCTTTGTTGTTGGAAACCCTAAAAGAGCTTTGATCTTATCTGGATTTGCTTCAATGCCTCGCTGGTTGACAATGTATCCGAGAAAAATTCCTTCTCGTACTCCAAATGTGCACTTCGTCGGGTTGAGCTTCATCTGGTATTTATCCAGTTGATCAAATGTCTGAGCTAAGTCAACTAAATGATTTGCAGCTTTCTTGCTTTTTGTCAGCATATCATCGACATAGACTTCCATGTTACAACTGATTTGTTCGGTGAAGACCTTGTTCATCAGCCGCTGGTATGTCGCTCCTGCATTTTTCAAACCAAAAGGCATAACATTATAGCAATAAGTTCCCCTAGGGGTAATAAAAGAAGTACTTTCCCTGTCTTCAGGTTTCATTTTGATCTGGTTGTAGCTAGAATATGCATCCATGAAGCTAAGCAGCTCTTGTCCCAAGGTAGCATCCACTAGTTGGTCAATTCTGGGCAATGGAAAATGATCTTTTGGGCATGCCTTGTTGAGATCAGTGAAATCAACACACATTCTCCATTTATTGTTCTTCTTCTTTACCATCACCACATTTGCCAGCCAGTCTGGATATTTCACATCTTCAATGAATTGGGCTTTCTGGAGCTTCTCGACCTCCTCTTGTATGGCTTGATTCTTCTCGGGGCTAAATACCCTTCTTCTCTGCTTTACAGGCTTGATCTCCTTATTCACATTGAGTTCGTGACATAAGAAGTTTGGATCTATTCCTGGCATGTCCTCATGAATCCATGCGAAATTTTTCTTCATGTTTCTCAAGAACATTATCAACTCTTGTTTTATTGAAGCATCCAACGACGAACCTATCTGGGTTACTCGATCAGGGTGCTCCTCGTCCAGAATAACATTTTCTGTAGATTCTACCACCTGTCCTTTTACAAGTTGGGATTCATCCCTGGGATCAAGAGTTTCAATTTCTGTACCTTCCTCCACCTGGTAGGTAATAGTCTTTTTCCTTGATTCCTCAAGCTCCTCTTGCTCGGCAGATGAATAATAGCATTCCCGAGCTATTTTTTGATCACCTTTCACAACTCCTACTCCGAAGTTTGTTGGGAATTTTAAGCAATGATGCACTGTAGATGGAACTGCTTCGAAATTCTTCAAACCAACTCTTCCCATGATGATGTTGTAGGCTGACTGCACATTCTTATCCATCACAAAGAAGCGTATTCTTTATGTTCGACAAGCGGGCCAAGTTCCAATGAATATGTCCAACTTGATCGTCCCAAGTGGAAAAACTTTCTCTCCAGCAAAACCCAGAAGGGGTCTGTGATAAGGTTCCAATTGAGATAATTTCAAATTCAAGCTATCAAAACATGAATAGTACATGATGTCTGCTGAACTACCATTGTCCACCAACACCCTTGAAATCACCACATCTTTCATCCTCATTTTGATCACCAAGGGATCGTCGTGAGGGTAAAGAACACCTGCCAAATCATTTTTTGAAAAACCAATAACTAGCTTCTCTTTATTTACCTTCCTTGGACGCTCATCCTCGGCAAGATTTATTCGTTGAATATATGAGCAGGCTTGAGCCTCTCCGAGATAGGCCTTTCTTTCTGCAGTAAGGTCTCCCCCTCCAGCATCTCCTCCTATAATAACATTACAATCAAATGACCCAAAACGTATGGAAAATACCTCTCGTTCAGGCTGCCTTGGCTTTTTTGGAAGATCGGGGTCTTCATCTGGATCATCTTCATGATTTCTTTTCTTTTTCTCCTCCGTCCGACGAGGAGATCTGAAACGATCTCTGGTTCTATCATCATTCTTCCTTTCACCTCTGCGATCTACATACTTTGACAACTTTCCTCTTCGGATGAGCGTTTCAATCTCGTTCTGAAGGGCTATGCAATTTTTGGTCGTATGGCCATGATCTTTATGGAATTCGCAATATTTGGCCCTATTCCTCAGGTCAGGATTGGTGCTCAGTTTATCTGGCCACTTGATTTCTTCGTTATTCTTGATTTCCTCCAAAACATGATTTATACCCATTTTCAATGGAGTATAATTATCGTATTTCTTCAGGACTTCCCATGACATCCTATTATTCTTGGAGTGCTTGTCACCACCATTACCTTTTTGCTCTTTCTTCTTAGATTTGTCAACCTCCACCTTGGTTTCTTTATCCATATTCTTCTTCGCAGCCATAGCCTCCTCGGCATTCATGATTTTGGCCGCTTTTGCCATCAACTCCGACATAGTTTTAGGTGGATCTTTGGCCAAAGTGTAGTATAACTTGTTAGGCAGTAATCCACTCATCAAAGCAGTGATCGCTGTCTTTTCTTCGTAATCTATGACTTCCAACTTCTCGTTATTGAAACGAGTTATGTAATCTCTAGTACTCTCACCTGATTTTTGTCTAACACTTAACAAGTGCGCCACTCGCTTTACCGTCTTTGCTCCAAAACAGAAATTGCCAATGAACAACTCGGCTAACTGAATAAAAGTCGAAATCTTACACCGAGGAAGATTGTTGTACCATATCTATGCAGATCCGGTAAGAGTTCCCGAAAATGCTCTACACCTCATCTCGTCGGGGACGGCATATATGTCGGCAGCAGCTTGGTATTGTTCTATATGAAGAACAGGATCTGTCTTTCCATCATACTTAGGGGTCACTACAGGTGCTTTGAATTTCGATGGTGTAGGAAAATTCACAATGGCCTGCACAAAAGGTGTCCCTTGAACAAAAGTTCTCTGTAAGGGATTCTTTTCTTTAGCCATTTCTCCAAGTCTATCCTCCAATCGCTGAATGGAACCTTTCCATGCTTCATTTCCTTCCTCGGGCCTCTTAGTCCGAGCAATTGATTGTTCTGACGTAGCTTCCTGAGATCTATCTCGACGGGTAGCTGGTCGCGATTGTGCTGATCCTTCTCTCAAACCCGATGGTGGTCGAAAGCTTCTCGATGGGGCTCTAGGTGGACTCATATTTCTCCTTGGTCCTAACCGACTGAAAGGAGACACCCTGCTTAATCTTTCCAGGGCGCTGGTTCTCTCCGGAGAGAGAGTGATATGTTGATCTGTATCCGTAGCCCGTATCGATAAAGTCCGCCCAGGTTGATAAGAAAAATCATTAGATTCTTCATTACGATATGACCCAGTACGCCTGGATCGCGATTGCCCACGATCACTCCTTTGCCTTGAATGGGTAGGTGCACCGCCGTGAAGAGTTTGAATGAGTTGCCTCATTGTTTCTTGCATGGCGGTTTGTCCTTCAGCCAGATTCGTCATAATTCCAGCCATATCTGGAGGTGCAGATAGATTTGGAGGATTTCCAGCATTTCCAGCATTTCGATTACTGGGTTCTGGATTATCTGCCATTGATGATAAATGATTTTTGGCGAAAAACGATAGCAACAGTCGTTTCCCACAGACGGCGCCAATCTGTTGATGTAAAAAATTAGATCACTCTAATTATTCAATCACAGATAAATAAAATGAGACAAAGATTTTTAAAGTGGTTCAGCCTTATAAGAATGGCCTACGTCCACTATTATGTTATTGCTGAGTGTTTGGGAATTCTCAATTACAAGTTCAGTCAAGAAATTCCGGTCCCCTTGAATGAGGATGATACAAGGTATTTATAGCCTTGAGGCTGTACATGAAAGGGTCGATACATTAAATGATATACACATGAAAGGGTAATACATTTAATGCAGCGTGTGTGTCAAGATTATAAACATTCAATGAATAGTTGAACTGTTGACTATCTGGTAATTAATGATACGGCCGAGATGCAGCTCGGACCGCCTTAGTTGCTCGTTGATCAAGAGTTCCTCGGAGCGCTTGAGTACCTCGGAGTGCTGGAGTTCCTCGGGGTATCTTCGCTGCTCGGAGAGAACATGAATTGGTCGGGTAAATGAACTTCCTCGTTACTATTGTGCCACGTATATTGACACGTGTCTTCGTATTATTCGTCCACATCAGCGTATTAATTTTGGTATCAACAGCATTGATCTTGTATTGAAATAATAATGAAAAGCATGAAAGTTTTTCTCCAAGTTGCTTTCAATCTTATATGCTCTTACAATAATGACCACTAGGTTTAAATGATTCCTAATGGATTAATATAATTGCAATAATCCGTGTAAACAGGTTGGGATAGACTGAAATTACTCCATCTAAAATCTAGGAAAAGATACAAAATCCCGTCTTGGACCGGACCTATAGGCCCAACTAAACCCATCACCAAAACACTTGGGCCAACTGGTTCACTTGACTTAACCAGTTCGGTCAGAATCTCTACCAAGCTTTGCCTATTTTGCCTTATTTGCTCTTAATTGCAGTTTTGACCCCCTAAATTCTTCTCAGTTTCAATGCTTGTGACTATTTTATCCTAGCTCATATTTGGGTTCCATTTATTCCAGTATTCTTGTAACATCAAGATCTTCAACTTCTCAGTTGGCTCCTCCTTCGGTTTCTGGATAAAAAATTACCAAAATGCCCTTGACTTTCCATTCTCGTAAATCTTTCACTATTTTAACTTTTTTCTTCCATCGAATAGCACGATTTATATGTAAAATATAAGAGAAATACACAAAACATGAAATACTAGGCACAAAGGTTAGTAGCAGAAATATGAGATAAATTCAGGCTAAATACAATATTCGGGACTGTAAAAATATCGAAACTAAGGGGTTAAATATAGAATATTTATGCCTAATCAACCACTATAGTGTAGTAAACAATTATGAGATTTTAGTCTTTGTATAAAACCCATAATGAGCCCAAATTCCATTGGACAGTGCTAGAAAACACTTAATCTTCAATCTTCCTGTGAAGATACCTAAGTGTTGTTTTTTAGAATTGGCTAGACACAAGTTTGTAATTTATTTTTGTAGATAATTTGAATTATATTTAAGATGATTTAGCTGAAATTTGATTAATGGGAGCTTAGTTGTACTTTTAGATCTTAATTAGCATTTGAACTGAGTGTGTGCCACATGAGCTTATGATTTTTTTATATTTATTGTGGCCATCCGGGTCGGATTCCTCCGGCTCGAGACGGTCTCAAAATCAAGACGAGAGGGGAACAACCTGGAGAGTTTATCTCCATCCCTTTCTACCATGCGCTAGGGGGTGATTCGAGGATAAAGGGGTCCGTTTTTCTCCACTCGCACTGGTATTTTCGCAGGCTATCTCGGATATAAATCGACTATCGTCAAAAGGGGATAACCTGAAGGAATAGAGTCGTGAGACTATTTTGCTCAAAATAGGCAAAAGAAATGTAGCTGTCACGAGAGAACGACATTAAGGCCATACTAATGCATACGAAACCAAATGAATCAAGGGTCCGAGGACTAAGTTACGGAATGGAAAGGTGTTAGGCACCCATTTCGCCCTTTCGGTCTCTAATGGGTTATGTTAATATTCTCTTTTTCTCTAAAGCATGATGTGTGAGTACATGTCTGTAATGTAGATAACGGGAGAAGAAAATCATCGGACTCATGTCGTAGCAAAGGCGGAGCGGAATCATCCTAAGGAGTGTACCCAAACATGACATGGACATATAATGTGGGTGTCCGTCGAATCACGAGTCGCTATAGAAAAATGAATGTGCATGTCAAACGAGACACAAATATATAGATTTAGTGACTCACAAAATAAATACAAGAGAGTATAAAAACATAAAACGGGAAGGATAAGACTCGAATACCAGGATTGGCCCTGGACGTCTACGTAGTCTAAGGGGCATCAAAGTCCATGTAAATAGACATGTCATGGGGGTGGGGTTTAACTCATAAACCCAAATTTAAGAATCCTCTTTGAATATCTCTGAACAAAGTGTGCTCAAGTGTAAAAGTGTGAAAAAAGGAGAAAATTTACTTTTGGAATTTACAAGTAAACCTTTTTTTTCGTCTTTTTGGATTTTTATGAGAACGTGGTATGCGAATACTAATAATAAAAAGGATATTAGTTGATGTGAAATAATAAAATAACACTAAAAGATTTAAAAAATAGGAATAAAGTAAGTAAATAGTATTGAATGGAAAAACTAAAAAGGGGTAGGAATCGACCTCCTAGAACACTTTGCTACTGATTATGAAGGAGAGTGGGTTGATTTTATGGTGATATAATGGTGGTGGAATAGGGTGAGGTAAGTGGCCAAAAGTGGTAGGAAAGTGAGGTAAGATAAATGAAGAGAATGTTGAAAAATATGGTTTTTGGGGAATGACGAAACTCTGATTTCGAAAGAATGTCTCTGATTGCTGAAATGGGGGTCCTTAGAAGTGAGGCCATGGCCTCCTTAAATTGTGCCAATTTAGTGTTTAGGGGGTGTCGATTGGCGTGGCCACTACCATGCCTATTGGCACAGAACCTGCCTTACTGGTCAAGGAAAGTACATACTGCCGATAGGCAGGGGTTTTGGGGTGTCTATAGGCAGTTCGAAACAGACTTTTTCGGGAAAAATGATGTAAAATACAAACCATAAGTACGAATCGTGCATGCTTGGAACAGTTGAAAATAGGATTAAAATCCCTTTATTAATCCATTGAGCCACACTCAGTTTCATGAGTTGAATGAATTCAATTGGGGCTCGAAAGCACCTGATGGTCTTTAGACTAGAGGATTTCGGAGTAAAAAGTGTCATTCGTGAGCACCGTGAGGTCGATTCGCACACGACACGAACCGTTAGAAAGGGTATTTAGAGCCTTATAATATTTCATTGATATTCACTCGATTTGGTTATTTGACCAAGGTCAAATGGGGTCCGAGAGTGCCCAGGGCCCTGAGGACGATTCAGGCAGGGTATGGACTGTTGAAAAGAGGATTCAGAGCCCTTTAAGGTTTCATTGAGCATGGCTCACTTTAGAGAGTTGACCAGAGTCAAATGGGGCCTAAAAATGCCTGATGATCTCAAAATCAGTTCTCGGAGCAAAAAGGATCATTAGTGCGAACCGTGAGATTGATTCGCGCATGGTATGAACCGTTAGAAAGGGGATGAGATCTATTTAAGGTTTTACAAGCTTTGCTCAGGTTAGAGAGTTGACAGAAGACAAATAGGGCCCCCATGTGTCCAATGGCCTCTAAATCAGCACTTGGAGTAGGACCTAGGGTTCAGAGGGAGGAGGAGTGAAAGGGACCTAAGAAGATACGTAGGGGGATACTAAGATAGGGTATCAACAAAGGCCCTCGATGAGCGAGCTTGGAACAATCGGAGTTCATCGAAAGATAGACACCTTATCAAAGTTTGAGGAGAGGATTAAGGTCGATTCTACGAACCTAGGGGATAGAGGTGATCGATTCAGAGCGTTAAGGTCGCAGCTGTGAATCTATATATTAATATGGACGTTTTGAGAGGGTCGAGATCAATTTTGTAGACCTAAAGAGTGAAATGACCGATTCAGAGGGTTGGAGTCAATTCTGTGGACCTAAAAAGTGAAATGATCGATTCAGAGGGTCGAGGTCAATTCTACGAACCAAAAGAGTGAAATGAAAGATTCAAAGGGTCGAGGTCAATTCTTCGAACGTAAAGAGTGAAATAAATGATTCAGAGGGTCGAGGTCAATTATGTAGACCTAAAGAGTGAAATGATTAATTCTGACGATCGAGATCGATTCAGCGAACCTAAAGAGTGAAATGACTGATTGAGAGGGTTGAGGTCGATTATGCAGACCTAAAGAGTGAGATAACAGATTTAGAGGGTCGATGTCGATTCTGCGAACCTTAAGAGTGAAAAAACCGATTCAGAGGGTCGAGGTCAATTTTGCGGACCTAAAGATATAAATGACCGATTCAAAGGGTCGAGGTCAATTCTGCAGACCTAAAGAGTGAAATGATCAATTCAAAGGATCGAGGTCGATTCTGTGAAATAACTGATTTAGAAGGTCAAGATAGATTTTGCAGACCTAAAGAGTGAAATGATTGATTCAAAGGGTCGAGGTTGATTATGCGAACCTAAAGATTAAAATGACCAACTCAGAAGGTCGATGTCGATTCTGTAGACCTAAGGAGTGAAATGATCAATTCAGAAGCTCCAGGTTGATTCTACGAACCTAAAGAGTGAAATGATGGATTCAAATGGTCGCTTTAATTAAGGGCTTCGCCAGGAAAGGAGTATATTATTATGGGTGCAGGCGCACCTTCGATTTTGGTTCTGTTAGGGAGAATGTTTGTGAGAAAAGTAAGTTTCGATGATCCCACTAGGAATTAATAAGGGATTAAAATTGATTTGGTGCCCCACAATGGGTTTGTCTCAGAGTAATGACGTTTTTGACTTTAAGGAGATTTTTTGCAAAATCTTTACGAATTTTTTGAGCAATTTTAGGATTTTTTTTTTGGCATTTTTGTAATGAAGTTTTGAGGGGACTGTAGTTAGGATGGTTGATACGGCGTAAATATTTCGTATTTCACGCGTTAACGTACGTGTTATTAGCCCCCTCGAGTACCTTAATTCCTATATTTATGCTCGATAATCAGACAACCTCCATTTTATATGATAACATGCTATATGAGGTATATTTGGGATTTTGTAGGGATTACAGGTGCTAAGTATGAAGTTGGATGCATTCCGGCGAAGTTCCACACACAATCGCACGCGCAAGGGCAATTTAGTCATTTCACAATTTGGGTAACTGGCCCAATGTCTTCACAGAAGTTGAATCCCTCTGAACAAGCTTCGCGTGGCCGCAAATGGTGCGCGATTCCGAGTCCGAACGAAGAAGTTACAGGCTTTTGAGCGGAAGAGAATTTCAAACCAACCAAAAACAGGGGAAAAATTCAAGACCTGTAGGTCCGAATCGATTCGCCCCTTTGCGAATCGATTCGGTTGGAGACAGTATGCCAGTTCCTCTGTTTTCGAATCGATTCGGACCAGCCGAATCGATTCCCCCACCATTCCGAATCGATTCGGATTTATCCCGAATCGATTCTCCCCTCTGGCAGTCTCGAGATATTCTCCGACCGAATCGATTCGGCCCACTGCCGAATCGATTCGGCCCTGCTGATATTTGTTTTTCTCCCCTTTTATTTACAAGTTTTCCATGGGATTTGTTTTGTATAAATACTCTTTCTCTTCATTTTGAAGAGGGATCTCTCATTTTAATTAGATTCAAGGGTTTGTAAGGGGAGCTCTTCACCCTCCTCCCCATTTGGTTTGGGTTTTTGCCCATTTTTATTATGTAAGTTTACTATTCATTGTCTCTTTTGTTGTTCTAGCTTTATTTCCATTGATGCCATCTCCTTTTCTTGCCTAGATAATCTGCATTTTTTTGTTATTTATTGATTTTATAGTTTAATTAGTTGCTAATTAGTTTATTCATGCTTAGCCCCTAGAAAAATGGGATCGGGATTTCGTTCCTCCATTTACGGGTTTGGACCTCGAAAGTTAGGTTTTGTGTAAAATTGCGTTTAATTGAAACCGCGCGTATTAAAGTTGGATTGTTATGCGTTTAACTTTATTTGTCATGCAACTTTAGTGTTTATAGCGATAATCCGAATTTAATCCGCGTGTGACCATTTTCCGTTAAATGTTTAATCTCGCAACTTTGGGTTAAATTCCTTATTGTGTGATGTTTATGCTTAATTGATTATGCTCGATTAAATGCTTTCGAGCCTTAACTCTAATTAGTAGTTGTTTCGATCCGTGTGGTAGAATGCGATCCCGATCCTCGCTTTATTTTTGTGTAGCGTAACTCATTCTTTTTCCACCATTCCCAACCATCACCTTTTTATTTATTTATTTTACACTTTTATTCCTGAAGTTTTAAAACAATTAAAATATAAAATTCAATCACTCCCTGTGGATTTCTTACGATACCCGACTTACCGCTGTGCTTGCCTCGCAAGTGTAGTAGTAGCTTAGGTTTTTGCATCCCGGCATCGAAACACACAACGATTGTGTCCTCACACAAACACACTTTTACCGCTCGATCAAAAAATGGCGTCGTTGCCGGGGAGTGTGTTTTAGATAGTAATTGTTTTATTATTTCGTAGTATTTTTCCTTTTGTATTTGTATTCTTTGTTTTAACCTTTTTTGCAGGATAGCATATTTGAGCGCTAAGAAACTTTGATTCGCGGTTGCTCACTTTCTTGCTCGGATTCTCCATCTACTAACAACGAGGTAATCAAGTCCTACTATTATAGTTATTACGGTCATTCTAATGATTCTTACTCTGGGGATAGTTTTCCATTTTGAAGATTTTCTTGAGTTTGAAAGACTTGAAAACATTTATCGGAATGAAAATCGTTATTGGGAGCTTGAGTTGGATTCATTATTCGAATCCAATGACGATTCTTATTTCGATACTTTCGAAGACGAGTTTCAACCAAATGAGGAGTCTAAGGCTCTTGAGCCGAGGAAGCCTACTTTGGAAGAAACTTTGCTTCTTTACTCCCAAGGTTTGGAAAGCCTAAATGATGCTGGAATGAGACTTGGAGCACTTTGCGATGAGATGAATTCTTATGCACAAAACAACAAAGCGGTGGAAACTTGTGTTTCACCTAAATCTTTTGAAGAATTTCTCATCGAATGTGAATCTCTCTCCCCCGAAATTCAATCTCCTTCCGACGATATGTTGACGGAGATTGAATTTATTTCATTACCACATATGTTTTCCGTCATTGAACCATTAGAATTACCGGTTGATTCCTATGAGTCGGTAGAAACTTTTAAAACTTCTACACTTTTTGTCGATGAGGACTCCTTACCGGACTTGTTTTCGATGGATGTTATCCCCACGTGTGCACCATCTCCCATTCCATTTGAAAAATCTTTGGGAGATGAGTCGATTTTTCTTGGAACTCAAGTGTACCTTTCCCCCTTATTATCCAAATCCCCCATCGTCCGCCCAAAATTTGGCGATGGTTCACTTTTTTCACCACCCACAGGCCTTCCGTTGTTCAAACGGAATTCTTATTTTTCGGGAGGCATGTTCTCTTTGGAGGGTCCACCGTTGATGTTTCAAAGTCAAATCCCTTTTTGGGTGGACCCTCAACTATTTAGACTTCTAGTGTATAGTTAGTGTGAAGCCTAAATAGTAGGTTGTAAATAGTTAGCTTTTAAATTTTCTTTCTTTCCTATTTTTCTTTCCTTTTGATTTAGTCTAGTGTAATTAGTTAACTTTTTGTTATTTGTTTTTTCTATGCTCGGTACTAACTTGTTTTGTAGATTTCATTGGACTCATGCTTATGGTCATCGCTCCAATTTTGGGTAATATCGTTCTTTTCCTCTCTTTGTGTTGTGTTCTTAATGCGCATTGAGGACAATGCAACATTTAAGTTAGGGGGTGTAGGATATTTTATCCATTTCTTTGTTTTGTCCATGTATTTGCTCACATTTAGTTACTATGTATGCCTTTTTGTGAAAAATTTCAAAAATATTTTCTTTCTTTTTTCTCCTTTGTTGGGTATTTTGCCTTGTTTTCGATGACAAATTTTAATAATTGCCCGATCCGATTGACAACTCAATGATGCATGTTCTCGATTTTAGAAGTTATTAGACTTTAGTCCTTAAATCATTGACATTGTGAATAATTTCATGAATTAAACTTTATCCCATGAGCATATGCAATTTCCTTGTCATATTGGTTTGGTTTAAGATTTTTATAACTCGGGAATATTTTGTTGCATTGTATATACTTACACCGAGTAAGCTTTGTACCTTTCGTCATTTGTGAGTGTATACACTATTCTTTCCTCTTTGAAAACGTTGAATTCGTTGGTAATCTCACTATTCTTTCATTTGACCGTTCATTAATTGAGTTCATACTTGAAATGTGTTACTTGAGCATGATTTTCATATATTGTTTTGACTCGAGAATTGCGTAAACTTTATGAAATGATCATAGGCCATATTTGTTATATCACCCATATTAGCCTTGACCTCACCCTTATATGTTTACCCTCGTTAACCCCTTTGAGCCTAAATATAACCTTTCTTTTCATAACCCAAATTCCCATAACCAACTCCGAATTGGAGTTATAAACCATACATACACCTTCCATACCTTTGTTTGGAATGTTACTTGGGATTGAATGATGTTGTTATGATGTCGGTTGCAATTTAGGCATATGAGAGTTTGATAAGCAAAGAAAAGAGATGTGAAAAAAGTGAAGAAAAAAAAAAGAAAGCAAAAAGCAAAAGAAAACATGAGAAAAAGAAGAAAAGAAAAGAAAAGAAAAAGAAAAGAGTAGAAAGTGTAGTGAAAAAGAAAAGAAAAAGCAAAAAGCAAAAGAAAAGAAAAGAAAACATAAGAAAAAGAAGAAAAGAAAAGAGAAAGTTGTATATGTTGTGTATATAGTTCAATAAGCTTTGATTACTTTCCCCGATGATATATCTAATGCCGTTTTGGAACTTGTTTTCCAATTTTGCTATTGCCCGCATTTTTCCATTAGCCCGAGTTTTCATCCCCGAACACTTTGAATCCGTACATATACCTTTCATTTCGTACCTTAACCCTAAACCTACATTACAACCCTATTAAAGTCATATGTCATCTTAGGGTGCATTTAATTTAAAAGTCATAATTGTTTTGATAATCTGTGAAAATGCATTTCGCCTCTTTTAGTGTGCGGTATCCTTTCATTGAGATTACAGTTTTTCATTTTATATATAGCGTTCTTCTGTTGTGACATGTGTGCGGCCTAGTTTCCATTTGTATTTACTCATTATGACTGCATGTCCCGTGTATTACCTCCCTTTTCATAGTGAATTCATTTGTTGAGTGTAATGCCCGTGAGGATTGAATGTATGCTTGCTTTGATTAGTATCCGGTTTATATAAGTTTTTCGCCAAATCACACTATGCATGTGCTCTCCCCCCTCCCATTTTTAAAGTTTCAATTCTATGAGGTGCATTCAACTTGTTAATAACAACGGACTTTAGCTTGAATTGGCTCAATATGCTAATAACACGTTTGAAATCTTTTTCATTGTTGTTGAGTTTGTCGCATGTTGGGTTGGGCATATTTTGAGGAAACCATGTGATGTTGGTGGGTACCATCTCTGAAAACCCTCACGAGACGACAATCGTCCACTAGGGTAACCTAGGGGTTTAACGGCTTATTGCATATGCTAAATGCAACCGTGCGCCCGCGAAAGTGGCCTTATCTTTTTATTACTTTTTCATCCCATTTTGTACTTGTATCCTGCTTTTGGTTTACTTGTAGTTCTTGTTGTTTCCTATTTCATTGCTAGGGACTAGCAATGTGTAAGTTAGGGGGTGTGATACGGCGTAAATATTTCGTATTTCACCCGTTAACGTACGCGTTATTAGTCCCCTCGGGTACCTTAATTCCTATATTTATGCTCGATAATCAGACAACCTCCATTTTATATGATAACATGCTATATGAGGTATATTTGGGCTTTTGTAGGGATTACAGGTGCTAAGTATGAAGTTGGATGCATTCCGGCGAAGTTCTGTACACAATCGCACGCGCAAGGGCAATTTAGTCATTTCACAATTTGGGTAACTGGCCCAATGTCTTCACGGAAGTTGAAGCCCTCTAAACAAGCTTCGCGTGGCCGCAAACGGTGCGCGATTTCGAGTCCAAACGAAGAAGTTACGGGCTTTTAAGCGGAAGAGAATTTCAAACCAACCAAAAACAGGGGAAAAATTCAAGACCTGTAGGTCCGAATCGATTCGCCCCTTTGCGAATCGATTCGGTTGGAGACAGTATGCCAGTTCCTCTATTTTCGAATCGATTCGGACTAGCCGAATCGATTCTCCCACCATTCCGAATCAATTCGGATTTATCCCGAATCGATTCTCCCCTCTGGCAGTCTCGAGATGTTCTCCGACCGAATCGATTCGGCCCACTGTCGAATCGATTCGGCCCTGCTGATATTTGTTTTTCTCCCCTTTTATTTACAAGTTTGCCATGGGATTTGTTTTGTATAAATACTCTTTCTCTTCATTTTGAAGAGGGATCTCTCATTTTAATTAGATTCAAGGGTTTGTAAGGGGAGCTCTTCACCCTCCTCCCCATTTGGTTTGGGTTTTTGCCTATTTTTATTATGTAAGTTTACTATTCATTATCTCTTTTGTTGTTCTAGCTTTATTTCCATTGATGCCATCTCCTTTTCTTGCCTAGATAATCTGCATTTTTTTGTTATTTATTGATTTTATAGTTTAATTAGTTGCTAATTAGTTTATTCATGCTTAGCCCCTAGATAAATAGGGTTGGGATTTCGTTCCGCCATTTACGGGTTTGGACCTCGAAAGTTAGGTTTTGTGTAAAATTGCGTTTAATTGAAACCGCGCGTATTAAAGTTGGATTGTTATGCGTTTAACTTTATTTGTCACGCAACTTTAGTGTTTATAGCGATAATCCGAATTTAATCCGCGTGTGACCATTTTCCGTTAAATGTTTAATCTCGCAACTTTGGGTTAAATTCCTTATTGTGTGATGTTTATGCTTAATTGATTATGCTCGATTAAATTCTTTCGAGCCTTAACTCTAATTAGTAGTTGTTTCGATCCGTGTGGTAGAATGCGATCCCGATCCTCGCTTTACTTTTGTGTAGTGTAACTTATTCTTTTCTTTTTCCACCATTCCCAACCATCACCTTTTCTTTTATTTATTTTACACTTTTATTCCTGAAGTTTTAAAACAATTAAAATCTAAAATTCAATCACTCCCTGTGGATTTCTTACGATACCCGACTTACCGCTGTGCTTGCCTCGCAAGTGTAGTAGTAGCTTAGGTTTTTGCATCGCGGCGGCGAAACACACAACGATTGTGTCCTCACACGAACACACTTTTACCGCTCGATCAATGGTCTGGGGAGGTTCCTATCAGTATAGGGCACAGACTCCTATGCTTTTCAAGGAAGGGGAAAGGTCACTGCCGATAGGCAGGTTCAGGGGACTACCGATCGACATACCCCTTAGCCTCCTATAAAAAAAAGGGCGGTCATCTCTAATTTTTCACACCTTCAAGTGATTGAATCTTTTGCTTGCTCTCTTTAAAATTAATTTCGACTCTATTTACTTTATAAGAACTCAATGAAGTGTACTTCAGGCAACAACAACAATGATTGGGCAACTGTTGACGATCAGGAGGGCTTAGAATGATAGGTTGCAGTGTCGTTGACATTAGACAAAGAGAATGTGTATGATAGCTTCGAGATGATGGCGGATGAGAGGGTTCTGCTGTGAAAGCCTACACATCACCATTCTAATAGTGTGGAGAACTCTAATGGCTATGTAAGTGTTTATCCATCGAGTTTCCACCTTTTTTCTCTTTTTTTTCGTATCTTTGGGATAATTAAGGTTTTTTCTTAATTTCTACGCACAATAACATAGCCTCTTTTAGCATTCAGTCCCGGGGACTATCAGGATGAAATAGGTTTGGGATAGTCTTCCAGGGGCGAAACGATGAAAGGTGAGGTCTATTGGGTTTGGCCCATTGGCAGGGGCATTGCAAGAAATGTCGCACTCTACGATAGTGTTTTGAATGCTGGGCGAGGGGTTATGGGACACGGCCCACACATTTCACTTGGGAGTTGGGAAGATGATGGTTACTCCATTGGATGTTCTGGAGCTGACAGTGTTGGAGGGTTCCGGTCAGCAGATTGTAGCGGATCACACTCTGCGGGTTATAGAGGTGGCAGGGAGGGCTACCCTGATGGATATTGGAACAATCGTGTCGGGGGATTCTGTTAGGGTGTTCGTTTTAAAGGAAACTTTATTATCGAAGAAAATTGACAAGACTGACGGACATCAGGTGAATCTGGCAGACTATTTATTCATTTTATTTTTATTAGGGGATTTATGGTAGCAATGAGCGACGACGTCATCCATGTGTAGTTTTTGTTATTTTTGAGGATCATTTTAGACATGCATTTGTATGATTAGGGGAGTTCACATTAATATTACTTTATGCTTCTTTATTTTCTTTTAGTCGGTGTTTTCGATAGACGTTTACAAGACTCATGTATCTCTTGGAGGTAGTCTTTAAGCTTAATTTCCCATTTATTTTCTTGTTGTCCTTTACTTTTTTTCTTTTTTACTTCTGGTGTTTCCTTTTGCAGTATTGGTTTTATGAGCTGATAGGGCACAATGTGGGGTTGGTGTCCCTAAAGGTAGGGGAGTTGGGGGACTTTTGCATGATGTACAGATGGATAAAGTCGAACATATGTTCAAATTAATCCCTTTCTCTGAGGGATGTGTGGGCGACACAGAATGCCCTGACGAGCAACCAGGTTAGGTTTTTTATCCTTGTCTTTTTTATGAGTTTTTAAACCTTTGCTTCGTGGTAGATTACAAACTCTTTATTGGGAAAACATGTAATCTTCTACCCCTGACGTCTAGTCTCGGGGGTCGCAGGAGTTACGGGTATGCATGTGCAAATAAGGAGGTTATTGACGCGTGAGTTTGGTTACGTTTGGAACCTTGGAGATATGGTGGCGCAACATATCATTGAGGGAGAGCAAAAGGTCCCACCATCAAGGCCCCCAGAGTACATGAGCCGGGTGAAGAAGATGACTGATGAGGCCAAGGCGACAGCATTGGAGGGCGGTCCATATACGCATTACACTGATATGACGTCGGGCTACAATTATCTGAACTTCGCGATTAGTTGGTTGATGCTATCATGCATATATGATGTGGAGAGCATGCCTCCACCAACAACGGGATCGGGAAGGGGTACCAGCATACTAGCGACATCGACTCATAATACTGGAGGAGGAGCGACCTGTAATACCCCGCACTTTTAAAGTTATTTGAATTACACTGTGAATTTAATTTGGTAATTTGAGGAATTATAATAAATAGTAATTCTGGGATTAATGAGTGAATTTAAATAAATTCAATATTATAAAGTGAATAGTAAATATTAGTTTCCCAGTGACAGATTAATATTTACGTGGATTATATTTCGAGACTAAGTATATGAGTAGATTATTTTTATTACATGTCGCAGTTGGGTAAAGCGACAAAGAAAATATTTTAAATTGGAAAACACGCGTATTGAATGTGTTGGGTCAAAATAGTGAATTTTAGTTAAGTGACTCGGATGGAGATTTTGACTCCACCATTGGGATCAGAATGGCCGAGATAGTCTAAATAGAGTACCCGGGGGTAGTATTTGGGTTCCGGGCATTTTTGGACTAGTAGGGACTCGTAAATGAGTACACGAGTCATTTAATAATTGGGTATATAACCAATTTCGGATTTAAAGAGGTGGAAGCCCTCATTTCCCCCAAATATCAGCCCAAAGAGAAAGAGAGAGATAAGAGAGAAAGAAGAGAAGAAATAAGAAGAAAGAAAATAGAAGAAAAGAAGAGATTTTCGGCCAAAATTCGCGGGATTCGACTCGTGGTCGTCGGATTTAATCCACGAGAAAAGTGTTTAACTTGCTTTATGATTTAGTGTGTTTAATTTCTCATATGGTATTTGGTATAAAACTAAAGATTTTTGGGTAGAAATTTCATGGATCAAACGGGTTTTCGAAAGATTAAAACGGATATAACTCGATTTATACCCAATTTGAAAAACTTGAAATTAATTGAAATTAATTGTTGGAACTGGGTCCTAGGATGATTAGAACCCTTTGAATGTGTGTATTTATGGTTATTTGAGGTTGAATGATGATGAGAGAGGAGATAAAAATCTTGGAGGTGTTTTAATGGAGGTTTGGATTTTTGGAGAAGAATGCGTATAGTGATTAACGTCACTTCCGAACTATTTCGGATAGGAATACAGTGGATTCAGCTCTCGTCAAAACACAAAAATTGTATATCTTTTCGATACGATCGCGTGGGCGCCGACCGAGTATTTTTTTTTATTTTTCTTCGAATTGTTATGATTTTAATAAGATGGCAGTTCCGGGGTGAAATCACCAACTCGGAAATGCACTCGAAAATTGGAAAAATAAAAGGCTAAAATTGTTTGGAGATAAATATTTGGGGTTCCTAAAAATAGTGCGGGGACTTCTAAATATTTTTTTTAGTAAGGCGTGTATTTTGGATTAGTTGAAAGTAAAATCCAAGATTTACCCAAATAGGGGTGTTCGTGAGGAATAATACTTAAAGAGATATTTAGGTGTGATTTGAATACTAAATAAGGGAATACGTATTGGGGTATTTTAATTGTGTGACGGCAATGAGAATATTCGAGGCTATTGGCTATCTCTATAAGAGTTTGGAGATTATAGCCATAAAAGATTGAGAAGAGATAAATAATATATATCGATGTTGTTGATATAATCATTGTGCGGTGAGAAAAGCTCAGAAAATAATATATTGAAAATTGGTAAAATTGATAAATGCGTAGGATATCCAAGATATAAATATACTACGTATGGGATGTATTGTATGGGCTATGAGTATACCCTTATATTATATATGTGTAAAAATCATGTCCGCGCTACTTGCTATCACGGA
The DNA here is from genome assembly GCA_949130495.1 of Sambucus nigra. Lineage (NCBI taxonomy): Eukaryota > Viridiplantae > Streptophyta > Magnoliopsida > Dipsacales > Adoxaceae > Sambucus > Sambucus nigra. The sequence goes on along the minus strand of OX422211.1, from coordinate 572,019,173 downwards.
GGTTACCGCGCCGGGACAGTCTTATCTCGATGGGACCTTTATGGGGGGATATTGACTTGTACCCTAGAACATAGGACTCCTTGGTACAGGCTATCTGATTGATAGTCAGACGGTCCTAAGAGACGTGAGGGTATGTGCTGACCTCTTAGTGACTTGGAACTATGCTTCGCCTCCATTTGTCTGTGTTTTGTGTTAATATAGTTCGAGAGTGATTCCAAACTAGTATTTCCCTTAGTTTGTGTGATACGGGGACTTGATAGCATAGTATGCCAGCACCATAGATCTTATGTGGGGTGCCGTTAGTATATATATTATATGTGTGACAAATATATATACGTATATTTATATGAGAACTTTCTACTGTGCGTATAAGTAGATAAGTAAGGAATAAATGCTTCAACTTTATAATGATACAAGGGGTTTCTTAACCAGGGTCTAATAGTGCGATATATTGTTATATAAATTGATGTGTATGCATAAAGAGAATAATGTGCGTATACCAAAATCTTGTTTGGTGTCCTATATGGATAGCTAATATACTTGTTGCGAAAAGTATATTGTATATATATGAGATGAGATATCATATAACCTAACCCTGTATAAAAAGGAGAAGAATGAATAAAGTGATATACTCCTTCCGGTAGATGTATATCCGGATTTATATGAATATGGATCATAGGTTCTAATGAGAACTATCAATAAATACGGGATGGTATAAATATGTTATGTACTCAAGGCCTAATGGATCCCGATGATCAACATTGTCACGTAGTAGTGTATCGGGGGGGTCCTTGTTTCGATTTCGCTTCGCGAGACACTTCACGCATGAACGTAACATAATATTGGGAATGGGGAGAAGTTTAGTCCTTAGTACCCGAATTGATGAGGTTTATTAGAAGATGGGTAATTACATTAGTCTGGCAGGGTAGCTTAACTAGGTTGTTTAAAATGGTATGTGCTAGTTGTGCACTGTTAGAAGAGGGGTGAGGTGTATCTCATGTGAGAGCGATACCAGTTTAAATATGAGAAATAACATATTTTAAAATATGAATTTTAAGCACTTGCTAAAATGTTTTCAAAAATCGGGCTCTGACCCATTTATCTATTTTCCCTCTTGCTATATCTATATATATATAGGTGTCCAGACACAGGGACGCCTGGATGATGATTCTTTCGAGTCAGACATTTGCTGCAGCAACTGTGGATGCAAGCAGGTTTATATTAGACGCTTCCATCATTGAGATCTAGATAGGAGGTATTGTAGAAACATTCAGGCTTATGGCCCAACTGTACTCATTTATTCTTTTATCACCTTTTAGTGCGGCATTCGATTTGGTTGCATTATTGTACCGAGTGTTCGGTTATTGTATTTTATTTCATTTTAGTTGGTGCATGTAAACTGTTGTAATTGTTTTATTTGAATGGGTTGGTTAAAAATATTTGTTAATTTAAAATTTTGACACCGGCCTATTAGGATATTAGTAATTAAATTGGTTTTTGACAGTGATGTTAAGAATGAACCATATGAGACTCCTGTTTTAATGTTATATAAGAGTGATCGCCCGGTATTTTATTAGGCGGGGTGTCACAGGTGGTATAAGAGCATCAGGTTCTAGTGTCCTTAGGAATCTGTGCGGACGTACTATGCTTTCAGCGTTACTTTTTATTTGATATAGAGACTTGTGATTAGGATTGTTCATATCCTCTTATGAGATTTCGTTCTCCTGGCATTATGTAAGATTATAGTAAATCTTTTGCGCGCTCGTTCAGGATTCGTGTGCTGATCGACAAAGGGCGACCATGGAAGTCCATTATGAGGGAAGCAGGAGGCGGGGCTTAGTTAGAACTATTAGTGGATGTTGGAAAGGAGGACCGCGGTAAAGGTCAAATTTTCCTTGCGGCATTGTCTTGGATTGCTGCAATGACTACTATAAAATAGTAATTATAATTATCTATGCACCGCTATAGTAGATAATGGTGCTAAACTTGAATTACCCAGTGAAGTTAGATGGGGAAAAAGCTTAAGAGGTCTTTGATGAGGACCGTGCGTTGAAGTTGAGCTAGGTGGAAATAGTTTAATTTCACTTCTAGGAAGTTGAAGGCTCGAAATATTTGGCGTAGAGTTGGGTATGGAAATACCCATATGCGAAAATTTGAGGAAATTTTTTTTTTCACTTGTTGGAGCAATGTGAAATGGTGGGAACTAAGGTCATCATATTTAGAGGAGCATGATATTTTGCTCATAAATTAATCTTACAAAAGGTTTTAAACTGCAAATTCCCTTGATTTAGAAAGAATATAGTGAATGCAGTTTCTAGGTTATCCACATAAGAATCGGTCAGATACCGACGATGAATAAAGAGTGACATGGTTAAGTGAACGTAGTACCGGAGTAAGGTAGGTACAATGGAGAAAGAGGCTTCTCCAATGGAATGATAGCTCACTAGTAATTGGACTTATGTAGAGTGAGTTATAGTTGTTTTAGTGCAAGATGTGAAATCTGCAATAATAAAAATTAAAGTTGTGAGACTTCGTGATTTTTAAGAGTCTAATGGGATAAAAACTCTTGGGATTTGAATTGGAATGTTAGATGTAATTGGGATACGAGCTAGTTGTGATCAGCTTAATATTTATCTATATTATAAGTAAATGAATACTTATGGGATTAAATCGAATATGTATATTCGGGAAATATGGGCTAATGTTACGAGAGATATACACAATTAGCCGGATTATACTATATATATATATATATATATATATATATATATATATATATATATATATATATATATATATACGAGCATATTGATACGTATATATATGATATGTTTAAATATATCTGTATGTGATTGGTATATTTGTATGAAACATACGCCTCGAGTGCTATCATGGGAAGTTATGCATTTTGGGTGAGGCCCCTGGCTTGAGGAGCAGGGAGCGTATAGTCCCCAGGTTATAGTGTCCATTTTATATTATGTGATTTTTATCAGGAATGAGACGTGGTGGGTATGTTTCGTTCTCATTTTCTCGGAGGAACTATGATTGCTTCCCATTCATTGTGATTTGGTTTTTACCAAGTCGGTGTGATAGTCCGACCGCTGGAACCCAGGATGATGTGTGAGTAATTCCCTGGAAGATGATAGCATTGAGAGACTGCATCCATTGAGTTATAGCTCTGAGGGATGGTTATTATACTTATATAGTGTGTGATATATAAGTATGGATATACTTGATGTGTATAGTATAATGTATATATATTTATATAAGATGTGAAATATATATATACACGGATATACTAAAGAATGGAATGCAAAATAAATTCTGGATGAGCCCGCCTTTATCATATGCTTAGATGGAACTTTGATGAGGACGTGTTTCATTACCACGATTTTAGTGCATGGGGACCTTATAGATATAATTTAAGGTATGCATGATTTATTGTTGAGCTGTGAGTTTAAGCTCATTGTTGTTTGCGCTAAGGACTTAGTATTAGTACAAGCGCTTGGTGGTGTGGCTCCTGGAAAGAATTAAGAGTTCTGACTACATTTTTGTCGATAGGGGAGATGGGATTATCCGAGTGGCATATTTGAACTAGCAAACCTCCACGACCGATAAAGTTAAGTAATAGTGTAATGGTGGGGTTCCTTGTTTGGATTTCGCTTGCGAGACGCTCCACGCACGAACCTTAACAACGTCGGGAGTGGATAGATGTTATAGAATACAAGGATGTTGGTTTTGAAGATAAGTCACCTAGTGTAGAGGAAACACTATCGAGTGAGAGCCGTTTGATGACTGTATAATTATATAGAGATATAAGTGCTATGAAGAAGCACTGAAATTTTCCCTCTCACCGCAAGTATGTGGGTGAGTTAAGGTGAAGGAAATTGATTTGAGACGTATATCCAGGTCTTGAATAAAAGGGAAATTCAGAGGAAATACATTTTGGGTATGATGTTAATAATGCTTTTGTCGTAGTAGGCTCCCTGATTAGTTGGGCTTTCCATTTGGTCAACATGGAAGGATTTTTTTGTGGTAAAAGTACATTAGTAGGTTAATGAATAGGAATTTGAACGTCCCATTGGTATCCCTTAGACCGTTATATATCGATGACCGATGATGCGAGGGAGTAGTGTAACGGGAGGGTTCCTTGTTTGGATTTCACTTTGCGAGACGTCCCACGCATGAAACCGAGCAAATGTCGGAAGTCGAGAGAGGTCTTGGACACTACGGATATAATTAGAATAGTACTCATATTACGTGTATTAGAAACACCTTAATCTTAAGACTACCATGAAGTAAGGGAAATAAGGCACTGATATAGGAAGACTATTGTGAGATAACCACAAGCAGATCGATGGGATAATCTTAAGAAGGATTGTATCGGGAGAATTAAATTTTAAATTATTCGGGTTAAGGGATACCCATGTGTTAGTACCAGGCTAATGAAATGAGGCCCATTATTTAGAATGAGTGTGATATATAAAAATGTTTGCAATGGTGGTGCATATATGCACGGATGATAGGGGGTATGGGTACCCTGATTAGTAAATCCCAAAAATGTCCGAGATGGTATGATGAATTCAATGTCGTGTGAGAATGACGACAATTCAAGCATGAATGTGCAACGAGAGCTAGCACACTCGAGATGGGTTGAAAGGCTGTGGAAAACCATTTGAAAGGTACCTCTTAATGAAAAGGATACCAAATTATTGTGAGAAAGTAGAGAGGAGTCTTACTCGAACGAGTATTGACGAGTGGCTTGCACATGATTGTTTTGTTAGAATACTCCAAGAAAAGACAAGTATATGTAGTACCAAATTCCGGAAGAGTATATGAGAGTTAATACTTTAATTATTCGGTATAGGGAATGTAACTTGGAGATTACGAGAGAGATAGTAATTTGAATATTTATACAATACATAGCGATAACAATAAAATACGTATGAGAATTGTATGATTAGGCTGGGAATATGCATATGAATCTTAATAGGATGTGTGTATGCCTATTATGTGATATTATTATTAAGAGCACTAATGGGTGTTAACTCGGGGGTGCAGGATTAGTATATATATATATATATGTATAGGGATGATATGCATATATGTATATATATGGATTTGTGAATATTTCTACTGTGTGAGACTAGTAGACATGGTATTAATAATAAATATTTTGCGCCAAGTCGTCTTAATAAAAAGGTGCAAGATTTGTGTAAATATATAGAGATGGGGAGACTATATATATATATGAGCATACACCTTGAGATGGCTGGAATATAGTGGGAGACCATTGTGTTAGGCTATATTTAAATTTGGTTAAACTAGGACGTAATGTATATACCGATCCTAGAGTAGTGGTACAGGCTATATCTGAATTTCGAGGACGAAATTCTGTTGTAAGGGGGGAAGTATGTAATACCCCGCACTTTTAAAGGTATTTGAATTACACTTTGAATTTAATTTGGTAATTTGAGGAATTATTATGAATAGTAATTCTGGGATTAATGAGTGAAATTAAATAAATTCAATATTATAAAGTGAATAGTAAATATTAGTTTTCGAGTGACAGATTAATATTTACATGGATTATATTTCGAGACTAAGTATATGAGTAGATTATTTTTATTACATGTCGTAGTTGGGTAAAGCGACAAAGGAAAATATTTTAAATTGGAAAACACGCGTATTGAACGTGTTGGGTCAAAATAGTGAATTTTAGTTAAGTGACTCGGATGGAGATTTCGACTCCACCATTGGGTTCGGAATGTTTGAGATAGTCTAAATAGAGTACCCGGGGGTAGTATTTGGGTTCCGGGCATTTTTGGACTATTAGGGACTCGTAAATGAGTACACGAGTCATTTAATAATTGGGTATATACCCAATTTCGGATTTAAAGAGGTGGAAGCCCTCATTTCCCCCAAATATCAGCACTAAGAGAGAGAGAGAGAGAAGAGAGAAAGAAGAGAATAAAGAAGAAGAAATAAAAGAGAAGAAAAGAAGAGATTTTCGGCCAAAATTTGCGGGATTCGACTCGTGGTCGTCGGATTTAATCCACGAGGCAAGTGTTTAACTTGCTTCATGATTTAGTGTGTTTAAATTCTCATATGGTATTTGGTATAAAACTAAAGATTTTTGGGTTGAAATTTCGTGGATCAAACGGGTTTTCGAAAGATTAAAACGGATATAACTCGATTTATACCCAATTTGAAAAACTTGAAATTAATTGAAATTAATTGTTGGATCTGGGTTCTAGGATGATTAGAACCCTTTGAATGTGTGTATTTATGGTTATTTGAGGTTGAATGATGATGAGAGAGGAGATAAAAAGCTTGGAGGTGTTTTAATGGAGGTTTGGATTTTTGGAGAAGAATGTGAATAGTAACCAGCATCACTTCTGGACTGTTTCAGATAGGAATACAGCTGATTTAGCTCTCAGTCAAAACACAAAAATTGTATATCTTTTCGATACGGTTGTGTGGACGTCAACCGTGTATTTTTCTGATTTTTCTTCGAATTGTTATGATTTTTATAAGATGGAAGTTCCGGGGTGAAATCACCAACTCGGAAATGCACTCGAAAATTGGAAAAATAAAAGGCTAAAATTGTTTGGAGATAAATATTTGGGTTCCTAAAAATAGTGTGGGGACTTTTAAATATTTTTTTAGTAAGGCGTGTATTTTGGATTAGTTGAAAGTAAAATCCAAGATTTACCCAAATAGGGGTCTTCGTGAGGAATAATACTTAAAGAGATATTTAGGTGTGATTTGAATATTAAATAAGGGAATACGTATTGGGGTATTTTAATTGTGTGACGGCTTATATTATTATGAATGAGAATATTCGAGACTATTGGCTATCGCTATAAGAGTTTGGAGATTATAGCCATAAAATATTGAGAACAGATAAATAATATATATCGATGTTGTTGATATAATCATTATGCGGTGAGAAAAGCTCAGAAAATAATATATTAAAATTTGGTAAAATTGATAAATGCGTAGGATATCCAAGATATAAATATACTACGTATGGGATGTATTGTATGGGCTATGAGTATGCCCTTATATTATATATTTGTAAAAATCATGCCCGCGCTACTTGCTATCACAGAGGTTACCGCGCCGGGACAGTCTTATCTCGATGGGACCTTTATGGGGGATATTGACTTGTACCCTAGAACATAGGACTCCTTGGTACAGGCTATCTAATTGATAGTCAGACGGTCCTAAGAGACGTGAGGGTATGTGCTGACCTCTTAGTGACTTGAAACTATGCTTCGCCTCTATTTGTATGTGTTTTGTGTTAATACAGTTCGAGAGTGATTCCGAACTAGTATTTCCCTTAGTTTGTGTGATACGGGGACTTGATAGCAGAGTATGCCAGCACCATAGATCTTATGTGGGGTGCCGTCGGTATATATATTATATGTGTGACTAATATATATACGTATTGTTGATGTAAAAAACTAGATTTGATCTAATTATTTAATCACAGATAAAAATAAATATAAGACAAAACATTTTTAAAGTGGTTCAGCCTTGTAACAATGGCCTACATCCACTGTATTTATTATTGCTGACTGTTTGCAGAATTCTCGATAATGGGTTTACCAAGAAATTCTGAGTCCCCTGCTAATGAGGAGGTTACAATGTATTTATAGTCTTGAGGTTGTACAGATGAAAGGACAATGCGTTGTTACCCAGTAGACATGTACATCTGTATTATATTAATGAGCATTTAATGCGCAATTATATCCTAGATTCTCTTGATTTGGATACGCTGTACACTTATGTAGCTCGGACCGCTTAAGCTGCTCGGACCGCCTAAGCTGCTCGACACGCTTGAGTTGCTCGGAGATCTTGATTTGTTCGTCTGGAGTACTCGTATTTATCATGTAAATTGACACGTGTCTTTATGTGATTTGTCCATGTCAGCAGTCTAAATTTGGTATCAACAGAAGCCCCCAATGTTTCGTAGTTTGATGTTGAAGAAAAGTATGGAACATTCTACTGCTTAGATTTTCTGTTTGTATGGTTTTTAGAAAAGCATTCGTTGTATGTAGCTCCTTTTTAAATGCACAATATCAGACCTCCTAAATATTTTGAATTTCCATAACTGCTTCGTTTTTTGTGCTCTTTTTCTTCTTTTTAGCCGCCGGATACGTAAACGTCCGTCTTGGTAATCATTGCTTTTTCTGCTCCCGAGGTAAAGTATTTAAACACGGCAAAAAATCCTATTGCCTTTTACTTTTCAAACCCGTGTCTTCAAACTTTTCATTTCTTCTCCATCTTGTGTGTTCGTTTCTTTCATTATCCATTGTCAACTGGTTCACTCTTCCCCTGTAAGATCTTCTTCCTTCTCTTTTATTTTGCTTTGATCATCATGGTTTATGTTGTTGAACCGCTTGACAAATTTCGTTATGAATTTTCAATTCCTTCATGGCTCATTTTAAAGGAACTTTCTGAACCTTCTGACTATTTCTCTTTGGCTGAGGGACATTGGTTCCCCAATCTCTTTGTGGACGAATGTGGCTTTTTTTTCCCTCCAAATCTCTATGTTTGGAGTTCTGTCAATATTTTGACGTTGTACCTGTAAGAATAGCTCCCAATACCTGGAGAATAGTTAATGGAGTCCATAGGTTAAACCAAATTCATGGAACCCGTTTAGAAATCCCAGAAATTATGTTTTGCTATAGATGGGTTGTCAGTGATAGTAATTTTTATTTAAAAACTAGGTTTTTAAATAGGGATTTAGTTGTCAATCTTCCAGATGCCAACAGGGATTACTTCGAGCATGGGGTTGTTATGAAAAATTAGCAACATGCTCCATTAAATGGAGATGATGTATATCAGGGTCCTAGGTGTCCTCCTTATGGCAATGGAATAGGTTGTTTTTATTTTTTGAAATATTATTTTCTTGGTGTATGACAAAATGTATTACTGACATTTAATTTTTACTATTTGCAGTTGATAGCAAAAGAAAATCTCCAAAGGAGACAGAGGTTAATTTTAAGCATTTGAAACTTATCTGGAGTTTGCACCAAACTGTGGCCGAGGAGCACATTAGATCAGCCTCTTATTTGTTGCAGTACAAGAGTTACACTTAATCCTTTACTGCTCGTCCAGTGGTGGTTAATCTTGACCAGATACCAGCTGCTGAGTCTAGTGTGGAGGGTTCTTCCTCTGAATCAAGTATTCCTATTGGTGACATAATGAAGAGAAGAAAAGTTCCTTCTTTTTTCGACAAGTCTGATTCTCCAACTGTGGAGACAAAGAGAAGTAAAAAATATATCACAGGAGAGGGGATAAAGACTGTAGAGATACCCCCTTCTGATGCTACCAAGAAGTTTAGCGAGAAGCCCACTGTGGCTCCAAGCAAGATCATTGAAAAGCCCCCTGTGGCTCCGACTAAGGATGTTGTTGTTTCTCCTCCAAGAGAGGCCATTGTTATATCACCAGCCAAATCAGCATCTTTGGTTGAGAATGTTCCGGCTCCTACGAGGAGATTAAGGAAAAATTCTTCTGAAAGACCAGCAGAATCTGTCTCTCAATCGTTAAATGTTGAAGGTGGTGTTCCCACTTTTGTGCCTCCGAGCTCTACTATGAGCTCGGTGAAGTCTTGGATTATCCCAGAAGTCCAAGGTATTGAGGACAATCTTTCTCGTGACAGGGTCACTACCTTGGCTGCTCAATATATTGCCTCAGTAAGTATTACTAATATAAATTTTTATTTTACAATGTTATGTCCCTGTACTGACTTACCGTTATTTTATTTTTCCAGCTGGTAACATGTTTCAACACAATTCTGAAGAAAGATGAGGTTATCAAGGCTTCAATCTCCTCAGGAGGTGTAGAAGAAGATTTTACTGGATTAACCCAGTCTTTAAAAGAATCTTGACAGAAGTATGAGTAGAATAAAATTTCTTGGGAAAAGCAGGTTAAGTCTGTCGAGCAAGAGAGAGATCGAGCTGTGGAGGCCTCCAAGGATTTGGAGAAGAAATTGGTGGAGTTTGAGAAGAATAATAAAAAGCTTGAGGAGAAGCTCAAGAATGCTGCAGAGCTTGAGAATAAACTCAAAGCTACTGAAGAGGAGGTTGGTAGACTCTGTGATGTTGATCACCAGAAGCAGGAGGTGGAGGAGAAGCTAAAATCTGCCGAGAAACTTCTTACTGAGAGGACTTCCTCGGAGAAGGTTAAAAGGAAGAAAGTTGTCAAAAAATCCTTCAGCGTAGGTTGGGACCAGGGCTGGAATAAGTGTTTGGCTGCTATGTCATCACAAATGGAATAAGCCAGCCTGAAATACTTTAGGGACGGATGGGTGGCACCTCTACAAGAGCTGAAGGTTGCTGAAGATTCTGACTTATTTTACCAACACACTCATGGCCCTCCTCCCTCTTCTGGAGAAGAAGAAGAGGACGAAGCTGCCTCAGAAGAATCCTCCATGGTAATTGAAGATCAGGACCTTATTGTTCCAGCTGTTCAATCGCGCTCCGAGCAACCCAAACCAACTATTACTCCTACCGAGCAGCTACTCGTGTCCACCGAGCAACCAACCTCTTCCTCGAAACCTCCTGAGGAAGTTGTAGGAAATAAAGAGAAGGTGTAGAGTAGTTTGGGTGTTTATTTTGTCAATTTATTGGATGTAGCCTCAACTTTTGTATTTTCTTTTATGATGAAATGAAAATTCCAGCTCTTGGTTGTTTATCTTGACTTTTTCCTCTTCTTGCTCTGTTTGCATTCTTATTAATTCTTTCTATCTCTTTTCTTTGCTATTTTATGGCTAAAATGGAGCTCTTGTCAGCTCATGATACTGAACTGATGAAAAAATGCAATGACTACTACAAGGCTGGCCATGCTGACCTGAATGAAGCTCAAATCATTGACATCCTTGGTCCAGATACTTCTGAACGAGCAGTTGAAGCCTACCAATATTTGAAGTGCTTGCTCGACCATGCAGTCGCCAATAATGTAGCATATTAGGAGATGATTGAAGATCTCCAAGGTACCATCGAGGAACTCCAACAACAATACAAGGAATCTTCTTCCCTTTTGCATCAGGGGTACGAGAAAAAATATCAGCAACTAAATGTTGACAAAGGATATGATAATTTCATCGCTGCTTACGAGAAGAAAGAGAAAATTCTAAGGGTTGAGGTCGAGGAGCATAGGCGAATAGCGAAACTGCTGGAGCAGGAAAACGATGTTTTGTGAGGAGAGATATCCCAACTGAAATCTGCAGCATCTACCTCGGTAGCCTTGGTCCCTGTCAATGACGAAGGTTTCTCTTTCTTGGAGGTCGAAAATGTCAATTTGAGAGATGAATTGGAAACCTTAAAGAGGAATGGACCCTCTACTTCTGCTCGCGGACGAGCAAGAGCTTCTCGGGGATGAGCAAGGGCTGCTCGGGTTACTGTTGAAGAAGCTAGAACACAGGCAGCCTTGGAGAATCAAGCATTCCAGTTGGTGGCGAAGAATCAGGCTTTTTCAGAGATGTCCAATAAGATTCTAAACCTCAACAAGCAACTTTCCACACAAAGCTCTGCTTTGGAGAATAAAGAACTTTTAGTGAAGAACCTCCACGAGCAACTGGAGAGGCTAACTTACTAGTTTCACAAACAGCCCAGGGAGTTTTCGATGGCTGGATACAACTAAGCTCTTTATCATCTCGATGATCAGATCCAGTAGTCAAATAACGAGGGTTATAAGCAAGGATGGCTGAATGCACTGGGGGTGTTACAGTTGGAGCAGGGCCACTATCTGTGGGATTATTATGACCCTGGATTGCTCGAGTTGCCAATGCCACCTTTAAAACTTAATATGAGCTGGATTCCTGCTCGGGAAATTCCCCAGTGCTTAATTTCCAGGTATCTCGGCGACTACAGTCTTCATTCTAATTTCGAGATATCTCGCCCTAAGCACTTGCTTGATCGGCCATCTGTGATGAATGTCAGGATGCTTCGAGATCTAAACTTCATAAATTCCCCTTATTCCTTAGATGATCCTCCTGCTGGAGTAGAACCTGTTTCAAAGGCAGAGGGAAAGAAACCAGTAGAATAGGATTTTTATGTAATGGTTTTTTCTTTTTTCAGCATATGTAATCCTTCTCGATTTGAATGAAAAGTTATGATCTTTTGTCATTTAATTTTCTTCTAAGTAATTTGCAGAATGTCTTTGCTTGTTGGTTGGTAAGTATATATATGCTTATGACATACTTATCTCATTGTAGTAATTTTTTAATACTAAGCAATAGAATAACTTACATTCCATGGTATTGCTTAATTTAAACAACCAGAGTTGATTGAAATTGGCTTACCGACCAACCGGAGTTGGTGGGTTTTTGTTCCCGACCAACCGCTGTTGGTGGATTTTTATTCCCAACCAACCGGAGTTGGTAGATTTTAATTCCCAACCAACCGGAGTTGGTGGATTTTAATTTTTGACCAACCGGAGTTGGTGGATTTTATTCCCGACCAACCGGAGTTATTTTTATTCCCGACCAACCGGAGTTGGTAGATTTTAATTCCCAACCAACTGGAGTTGGTGGATTTTAATTCCCGACCAACCGGAGTTGGTGGATTTTTATTCCTTACCAACCAGAGTTGGTGGATTTTAATTCTCGACCAATCGGAGTTGGTGGATTTTTATTCCCGACCAACCGGAGTTGGTGGATTTTATTCCCGACCAACCGGAGTTGGTGGATTTTATTCCCGACCAACCGGGGTTGGTTAATTTTTATTCCCAACCAACCGAAGTTGTTGGATTTTATTTTCGACCAACCGGAGTTGGTGGATTTTTTATCTGGACTTGATGCGTGATTATTCTGAACTTGATGCGTAATGTGTAGCACTAGTACTCCGAAAAATTTCAACAAAAGGAGAGAATTGGGTAAAACATCCAAAACTTTATTCATATTGAAGAAAACTGCATTACATAGGGATTTTAACTACTGATAATATTTGCGCAGATGCTCTGCGTTCCATGCATTCTTAAACTCTTCTCCTTCTAAGGTTTCAATCCTATATGTCCCCGGTCGAACAACTTCTGTAACTCTGTAGGGTCCATGCCAGTTAGCTTCCAGTTTGTTGTGCTTTTGAATTACTTTCTTTAGCACATAGTCCCCTTCTTTCAAATCACACTTCTTTACCCTCTTGTTATAGAACAGAGTTGTTCGTTGCTGGTATGCAGCATTCCTGATTGCTGCTTCTTCTCTAACTTCCTCGAGCATATCCAAGTCTAATCTTCTCATCAAGTCACTGACAGAAGAATAAAAATTCAGTATTCTGTGCATGGTCAAACCCAATTCAGCTGGCATGACGGCTTCACTTCCAAATGCTAGCATGTATGGAGATTCTCCTGTTGCTGCTCGTGGTGTTGTACGATAAGCCCACAGCACAGAATGTAGCTCGTTAATCAAATTTGCCTTTGCATCGTCCAGTCATTTTTTCAAATCATTCAGCAGCGTTCTGTTTGTCACCTACGTTTATCCATTGCTCTGGGGATGGCCTGGTGCAGAGTGGGTTTTCAATATGTTTGATTGATGACAATACGTAGCAAACTCCTCGTTGTCAAATTGGGTTCCATGATCAGTAATGAATGCATGGGGAAGACCATATCTATAAATGATATTCTTCCAAATAAATTGATACACCTTGTCATATGTCATATCAATAAGAGGCTCAGCTTCCACCCACTTAGTAAAGTAATCCACCGCGACCACAAGATATTTAAATCTTCCCCTGGTCGTTGGAAGTGGCCCGACCAAGTCTATTCCCCACATGGCAAATGGCCAAGGGGACGTAATGGGTGTTAACAATGCGTGGGGAGTTCTTCGGATAGAAGATAAGCGTTGACATTTGTCATATTTTTTGGCATAGCCTATACAATCAGCTCTCATCGTTGGCCAATAATATCCTTGCGTCATTATTCTTTGCAAAAGCGTCTGACCTGTTACATAGGCTCCACAGGACCCTTCATGGACCTCTTCAATCAAATATTTCACCTCGGAGGGATGCACACATCTTTGCAAACCTGCTATAATTCCTCGTCTATATAAAATACCATTAGTCAATACATAACGAGCAGCTTTAAACTTCAGTTTCTTGGCTGTCAGTTTATCAGTTGGCAAAGCCCCTTCTTCAATATATGCCCTGATGGGATCCATCCAAGATGGTCCTAAATCAAGGGTAATAAATTCATCATCAGATCTTCGTCTATGCTCCAACTAGCCAAGACTTCTATTGGGATTGTTCTTCTTAGCTCAGTGCGTGTTGCTGAAGCTAACCGAGCTAAGGCATCTGCTCTTGCATTCTCCAATCTTAGTATTCTAACTAACTGTACTGCGATCAGGCTTGATACAATCTTCATTGCTTTTGCATGATACTTGATCATTAATTCTCCTTTGGCTGCATATACCCCCAGCATTTGATTTACGATCAATTGTGAGTCACTGAATACAATAACCTGTTCAGCCTTCATGGTTTTTGCCAAACTAAGACCAACAATCATTGCTTCATATTCAGCTTCATTGTTAGAAGCTTTAAATTAAAAGCGCATAGCATATTCCACATCGATCTCATCTGGACTGTTTAAAATAATCCCTGCTCCACTGCCTCTAGTGCACGAAGAACCATCTACATACAAATTCCACACAGGTATCTCATTATCAAACTCTTGGTCAGACAGAGTTCCTCGGTGGAATATTTGATGCTTCCTTATATCCTCCTCCAGCACTTCTTGCTGATCGTCAACCATCTTCTCTTGCTCGTCTATCGACCGAGGTTGGTCGGAGTTTAAGTTTGATGATCCCATAACATCCACAGGTTGGTCGGTATACAACTTCTGCTCTTCGGAGGTATCTGGATAGGTGAACTCTGCGATAAAATTTGCCACTACTTTCCCTTTAAGTGACGATCTAGGCTCATAAATTATACCGTATTCACCCAATTCTACAGCCCAATACATCAATCTTCCTGATTTCTCCGGTTTGTGCAGAGCTTGCCTTAATGGCATGTCTGTATACACAACTATAGTATGAGCTTGGAAGTATGACCTCATTCTTCTACTTGCTTCGATCAATGCCAATGCTAACTTTTCTAGCCTTGGGTATGAGATCTCTGGATCTATGCTCCTCATAAGGCCTTGCTAGTGTAATAGATTGGTTTTTGCACTCCATCCTCCACTTTTATCAGTGCCGAGCTTACTGCATTTTCTGAGACTGCCAGATACAAGTATAGTCTTTCTCCCATCACTAGCCTGGATAACAATGGAGGTGCTCCTAGGAATTTCTTCAATTCTTGAAAAGCCTTCTCACATTCGTCGTTCCACTCAAAGGTCTTTCGGAGTGTTTTGAAGAATGGGAGGCATCGATCAGTTGCTCGTGACACAAATCTGTTAAGTGCTGTAATTCGCCCTGTGAGGCTTTGTACTTCCTTCTTCGTCGTTGGGGATCGTAGCTCCAATAGAGCCTTGATCTTTTCAGGGTTCGCCTCAATTCCTCGTTGATTTACGATATATCCGAGAAACATGCCTTCTCGTACTCCGAATATGCACTTGGTGGGATTCAGCTTCATTTGATATTCCTCTAGTTGATCAAAGGTCTGGCCTAAGTCAACTAGATGATCAGCAGCTTTCTTGCTCTTCGTTAGCATATCGTCAACATAAACCTCCATGTTATGACCGATTTTCTCTGCAAACACCTTGTTCATCAACCGCTGATAGGTAGCACCTGCATTTTTAAGTCCAAAAGGCATAACATTATAACAATAAGTTCCCCTTGGGGTAATAAATGAGGTACTCTCCCTATCTTCAGGCTTAATTTTAATCTGGTTATAACCAGAATAAGCCTCCATGAAACTTAATAGTTCGTGCCCCGAGGTAGCATCCACCAGTTGATCAATTCGGGGAAAAGGGAAATGATCCTTTGGGCATGCCCTATTAAGGTCGGTAAAGTCTACACACATCCTCGACTTGTTATTTTTCTTCTTTACCATTACCATATTTAATAGCCAGTTAGGATATTTAACATCCTCAATGAAAGAGGCCTTTTGCAGCTTCTCTACTTCCTCCTGTATAGCTTGATTTTTCTTAGGGCTGAAGACTCTTCTTCGCTACTTTACTGGCTTGATTTCCTTGTTCACATTAAGCTCGTGACACAAGAAATTTGGATCTATTCCTGGCATGTCTTCATGACTCCACACAAAAGTCTGCTTTCTTCGCCTTAGGAATGCTATCAATTCTTGTTTTATTGATTCATCCAAGGATGCACCAATTTGAGTTGTTCGTTCTGGATACTCATCGTCCAGAATGACATTCTTAGTAGCCTCCACAACCTGACCTTTCACGATTTGGGAATCGTCTCTAGGGTCTAACGTTTTAATCTTCGTAACTTTAATTTGGTAGGTAGTAGTCTTCTTTCTAAATTATTTATGTTCTTCCTACTCGGCAGATGAATAGTAGCATTCCCGAGCTACTTTCTGGTCGCCTTTCACAACTCTCACCCCAAAATTGGTTGGGAATTTTAGACATTGATGCACAGTAGATGGTACTGCTTCAAATTTCTTCAGACCTAATCTTCCCATGATGATGTTGTAAGCTGATTGGACGTTTTTATCCATTACAAAAAAGCATACTCTTTCTGTTCGACAAGCAGGCCATGTACCGATAAGCATATCCAACTTGATTGTCCCAAGTGGAAAAACCTTCTCGCCAGTAAAACCAAGGAGGGACCTATGATATGGCTCCAACTGGGCTAACTTTAGATTTAAACTGTCAAAGCACGGATAGAACATGATATCTACCGAGCTACCATTATCCACCAGTACTCGTGAAATCACCATTTCCCTCATTCTCATCTTGATTACCAATGGATCATCATGAGGATATAGTACACCCGCCAAGTTGTTCTTAGAGAAACCAATGACCAGCTTATCCTTATTCACCTTCCTCGGACGATCATCTTCAGCCAGATTTATCCGCTAAATATACGAGCAAGCCTGAGCCTCATTGAGGTAGGCTTTTCTCTCAGCAGTCATATCTCCGCCTCCTGCATCTCCACCTGTGATGACATTACATTCAAATGATCCAAAATGAATAGAAAATACCTCACGTTCTGGATGTTTTGGTCTTTTGGGGAGATCGGGGTCGTCTTGGTCATCATCCGGATCCTCTTCGTGATTTCTCTTCTTATCTTCTTTTGCTCGACGAGGAGATTTAGACCTCTGTCTTGCTTGGTCGTTGCTCTTTCCATCATTTCAAAGATCAACATACTTGGCCAGCTTTCCTCGTCTGATGAGTGCTTTAATTTCATTCTGAAGAGCTATGCAATTTTTGGTTGTGTGACCATGGTCTTTATGGAACTCGCAATATTTGGTCTTATTCCTCTTGTCAGGATCTGTCTTCATTTTCTCTGGCCAGTTTAGCTCCTCGTTGTTCTTGATTTCTTCCAGAACGTGGTTTATGTCTACTTTCAAAGGAGTATAATTTCCAAATTTCTTCAACAGTTCCCATGCTGGCTTCGCTTTTGACTGCTTGTTACCACCATTGTTCTTATGCTCTTTCTTTTCAGCCTTATCAACCTCCACCTTGGTCTCTTTGGTATCCATATTCTTCTTCGCAGCCATAGCCTCCTCGGTGTTCATAATCTTCGCTGCCTTTGCCATTAGTTCTGCCATGGTTCTAGGCGGATCTTTGGCTAGAGTGTAGTACAATTTATCTGGCAACAGTCCGCTCATCAGAGCAGTAATTGTTGTCTTTTTCTCGTAATTAATAAATTCGAGCTTCTCATTATTGAAACGAGTTATATAATCCCTGGTGCTCTCACCTGCTATTTGTCTTACACTTAACAAGTGTGCTACTCGTTTAACGGTTTTGCTCCAAAATAGAAATATCCAATAAAGAGCTCGGCCAGTTGAAAGAAAGTTGAAATCTTCCCCCAAGGAAGATTATTGTACCATATTTGAGCAGATCCGGTGAGAGTTCCCGAAAATGCCCTGCATCTCATTTCATCTGGCACGGCATAGATATCGGCAGTAGCTTGGTATTGTTCTATATGAAGGATAGGGTCAGTTTTTCCATCATATTTAGGAGTCACAACAGATGCTTTGAACTTTGATGGTGTGGGAAAATCCACAATTGCCTGGATAAAAGGTTCCCCTTGGACAAAAGTTCTTTATAGAGGATTCTTGGCCTTAGACATTTCCCCTAGTCTATCCTCCAACCTTTGAATAGAGCCTTTCCATGCATCGTTTCCCTCCTCGGGCCCGTTGGTTCGAGCAACTGGTCGTGTTGAATTTGCTTCCTGGGATCTTTCATTACGAGCAGTTGGTCGTGATTGGGCAGAACCCTCCCTTAAATCGGATGGTCGTTGAAAGTTCCTCAACACAATCTTAGGAGGAGTTCTATTCCTCCTAAGGCCCAAACGATCAAAAGGAGAGACCCTGCTTAACCTCTCTAATGCACTAGTCCTTTCTGGAGAGAGAGTGATATTTTGTTGAGTATCTGTAGCTCGTACTGATGAAGTTCGACCAGGTTGATAAGAAAAATCATTAGATCTCTCAGTGCGATATGAATCGGCACGTCTGGATCGAGATTCTTCTGGGAATAATGTTCGCCTAGTACGCGAAGAAGGTAAATGTGTGTTTCTTTGAACGCTTCGTTGTCCTGAATGAGTAGATACTCCACCCTGGACAGTTTGTATGAGTTGTCACATAGTTTCTTGCATGGTTGTCTGGCCTTGGGCTAGATTAGGCATTATACCAGCCAGATCTTGAATATTTGGGGGAGCAGATGGATTTTGGGGGTTTCCAGCGTTTCGATTACTGGATTCAGAATTATCAGCCATTGGTGATGAATTGTTTTGGTGAAAAACGATAATTACAATCGTTTCCCACAGACGGCACCAATCTGTTGATGTAAAAAACTAGATTTGATCTAATTATTTAATCACAGATAAAAATAAATATAAGACAAAAGATTTTAAAAGTGGTTCATACTTGTAAGAATGGCCTACATCCACTGTATTTATTATTGCTGACTGTTTGCAGAATTCTCGATAATGGGTTTACCAAGAAATTTCGAGTCCCCTGCAAATGAGGAGGTTACAATGTATTTATAGACTTGAGGTTGTACAGATGAAAGGACAATGCGCTGTTACCCAGTAGATATGTACATCTATATTATATTAATGAGCATTTAATGCGCAATTATATCCTGGATTCTCTTGATTTGGATACGCTGTAAACTTACGTAGCTCGGACCGCTTAAGCTGCTCGAACCACCTAAGCTGCTCGATACGCTTGAGTTGCTCGGAGAGCTTGATTTGTTTGTCTGGAGTACTCGTATTTACCATGTAAATTGACACGTGTCTTCATGTGATTTGTCCATGTCAGCAGACTAAATTTGGTATCAACACGTATATTTATATAGGAACTTTCTACTGTGCGTATAAGTAGATAAGTAAGGAATAAATGCTTCAACTTTATAATATTACAAGGGGTTTCTTAACCAGGGTCTAATAGTGCGATATATTGTTATATAAATTGATGTGTATGCATAAAGAGAATAATGTGCGTATACCGAAATCTTGTTTGGTGTCTTATATGGATAACCAATATACTTGTTGCAAAAAGTATAGTGTATATATATGAGATGAGATATCATATAACCTAACCCTGTATAAAAAGGAGAAGAATGAATAAAGTGATATACTCCTTCCGGTAGATTTATATTCGGATTTATATGAATATGTATCATAGGTTCTAATGAGAACTATCAATAAATACGGGATGTATAAATATGTTATGTACTCAAGGCCTAATGGATCCCGATGATCAACATTGTCACGTAGTAATGTATCGGGGGGGTCCTTGTTTCGATTTTGCTTCGCGAGACACCCCACGGATGAACGTAACTTAATGTTGGGAATGGGGAGAAGTTTAATCCTTAGTACCCGAATTGATGAGGTTTATTAGAAGATGGGTAATTACATTAGTTAGGCAGGGTAGTTTAACAAAGTTGTTTAAAATGGTATGCGCTAGTTGTGGACTGTTAGAAGAGGGGTGAGGTGTATCTCACGTGAGAGCGATACCAGTTTAAATATGAGAAATAACATATTTTAAAATATGAATTTTAAGCACTTGCTAAAATGTTTTCAAAAATTGGGCTCTGACCCGTTTATCTATTTTTCCTCTTGCTATATCTATATATATATAGGTGTCCAGACACAAGGACGCCTGGATGATGATTCTTTCGAGTCAGACGTTTGCTGCAACAGCTGTGGATGCAAGCAGGTTTATATTAGACGCTTCCATCATTGAGATCTAGATAGGAGGTATGTAGAAACATTCGGGCTTATGGCCCAACTGTACTCATTTATTCTTTTACCGCCTTTTAGTGCGGCATTCGATTTGGTTGTATTATTGTACCGAGTGTTCGGTTATTGTATTTTATTTCATTTCAGTTGGTGCATGTAAACTGTTGTAATTGTTTTATTTGAATGGATTGGTTAAAAAGATTTGTTAATTTAAAATTTTGACGCCGGCCTAATAGGATATTAGTAATTAAATTGGTTTTCGACAGTGATGCTAAGAATGAACCATATGAGACTCCTATTTTAATGTTATATAGGAGTGATCGTCCGGTATTTTATTAGGCGGGGTGTCACACGACGGTGATAATCGAGGAGGCTCCCTTTCTTCACATCTTTACCGCCTCAATATCACATTCGGATGCACAATAAGGATGTGGTATCGGTGCTTCACTGCCCTCATGCGGCCATAGACAGGTTGATGGGTCTTCCAGAGGAGATTCTCCGGGAAGAAGTATAACCATCTCTTTCTCTTTTCTATTTAATGTTTTCTTTTCCTCTTTAATGACTTGCTTTAATTCTGGTGCTTTTATTCTCTTTTGCAGTCTATCTGTGTTCAATGGGGAAATCGCATCTGCCGAGGAGGTTGAAGGTGGGGGTTTTAAGGGAGATTTTGGAGGGATGCGGGTTGTGTCCTGATGCACCTTTTTTCTTTTATTTTTTTTCTTCTCTTTAAGGTTGTGCCGGTAACAGAATGTAATTATTCCAAATAAGTTATAAGAAATTCACTTTTTGTTATCCTGATTTAGTGGCTTATTCTACATGCACTTTAATTTGCCGCAGAGATTTTTCATTATTTGCAAAGATAAAAATAAAAGGAAAAGGAAACTCAAAGATTCATTTTTCATAAGTAAAAGAAAATATTTATTTTAGAAATTATATACAAAGGAGAAAATAAGGAATTTTCAAAGGGATAACTTAACGATTGATTTTTTTTCCTAAGAAAATGTTTATTTTGGAAATGATATGTTTAGAAGAGGAGATAAGGAATTTTCCAAAAGAGGGGGGTTACCGAAAAGCATGCCCCTTGGCTTGCCTATCGGTATAAGGATCAAATCCAAATCACTTCCTTAGCTTTGATTGCACTTCCTACAAACTGGATACTTTTGGAACAGGGAATCCGATTGCGTTTTAAATGATTTATTTTTTATGGAACTTTTTAGTACAAAAGGGGGCCTTTGGAGGTGTTTTCATCACCACATCCCACTTCTTCTTCTGTGCAACTTTATTCTTCTCTTTAGCAATGGATCTTCCAGTGTTCGAACACTTTTCCACTTAACTTGAAGATTTAGAGGCTATATGCCTCTACAACATCAATAAGGAAGCTTTTGATTTGCGTCAGGTATATTTATAGCATAATCGTCTCATAGAGTGGAACCTTTTAGAAGCACAGTACAGTTCTAGTACCCTGAAAACCATGTCTTTCGATTTGGCTTAGATGAGGTGTGTCCTACCTATAAGGAGTTCTCTGCGATACAGGTATCAGCCAATGTGTAGCGACAGTTATACCGAATTTATCCCATTCTCCCCGGGTGTCATTGGCGGAGTTGCTCCACATCTCCCCTTAAATTGCCCGATCATTGGTTCATGGAGGAAACATCGTCCTCTCGACAGTCTTAAATCCGGTCACCAGAGGGATTTTACTAACAATGGCTTTATCGGCATTACAACCATGGGTTTGACTGTCAGTCTTTTATTGATGATGGGAAATCTGAAGATTGACCCTCAGGTGGTCACAATAGCTCTACGGATGTTCTACCATATTATTCCTGTTTGTGGTGGTATTAGCGGAGACTATGAATGGGCTAGATGTCTGGAAGGAGGGTCCAATTGGATTTTTACATGGGAGCCCTGTCATGTTGCTTACGTGGTTATCTGAGAGGCTATGCCTGGTGGGCCCTCTTGAGTACACTTTGTTAGGCGTTCTCAAATTATTTTCTAGTCTCTTCTTTAGCTTGGCACATCGACAAAAAATTAGGTCAACTGGCTTGTGTAGCATGGGTCCCAATGCCTTCATTGGTTTATACCATGGTGGGGGAACTCGTAACCCATTTTGCAGTTGAGAGACTACCGGTATGTGCGATCGGTTGGTCTTCACCAGACTTAATTTTACTTTCCATGGCGTCTCCTGCACCAAGTGGGATGGGAGCAGTTTGTTCCTCCATACATAACTAACTTTTTTCTGATGGAAGACTTAGTCGAGTCTTTGAGGATGATACTGGAGCCTTTATGGAATCACCACCGCCATCTACTCATCCATCACAATCTGTTAGAAAGGTTGGGTTCATATCAGGGGACTATTTAAAATGATTGTGAATGGGTGGTTGAGAAGATTCTGGTGGAGGAGATTGGGCAAAGATGGCTTGTCATGTTTGACACCTTGGAAGAAAGTGTCGTGGTTTCATCAAAGCTCATTAAGGCCTACCTCGCATAGAGTGCATGTGAATTCCTAATCAGGAGTGGGATTCTTAGGGGCCTCCAGAGATATGGAATAATGATGGGGCGGGCTCATTTAATAGTTGAGGGCAAGGTTTGATAAGATGGTATAGGATTTTGTTTGGAAGTTTGTGTTTAATTTTGGGTAGGTGTTTGGTGTGACACCCCGACTAATTAAATACCGGGTAGCTACTCCTTTATTAAATTAATACAAAATGCCAAGTTGGTTCAGCTCGTAGCATCACTGTCGAAAACATATTATTATTTACTAACCACCTAGCATTTAAAAAGTGAGTGTCCATTTTAATTAAATCCGATTTACATGCAATAAATGAATTATGAAAAGTTATCATAACCAACACCATATAGTCACCATAGAATAACCATCCAATAATAATGAGTCTGGAGGAAAACTCCTCACAACAATCCAAATACTGAAATAAATAAATACCAAGTCTGCATCACTAAATTAATTACAACCCTAAAGTCTGAAATAACTAAACAAGTAAGATGTCTCTAAAAGGAATGGGCGACATGACCAACAAATGATAGAAACTGATAATGGAGTCAATATCAGAAACAGAGGCGTCTACTATCAAGGTCCTGTAACTTCCACAGCAGCTACAGCACGTCACCTGAATAGAACTCCTATGCATGGTGTCCTTGTGGCTGGGCACCTAAAAGGTTTTTACAAAAATAGATTTGAAAGCAAACGGGTCAGAGCCCGATTGTGAAAATAATTTAAAAATATCCAAGTGTTTAATATCATTAAACGGTGAATATAAAGTACATGATAGTGTGTGCACTCACATGAGTTCCTCACCTCTCAACTAATTGTGCACTCCTATCGTACCCGTACCCGTACCCATTCTAGTTATTCCAATTATCTAACTAGTTCGATACCAAATTTTACATTACTACGATAACCAATTCAATTCCCAACTGCTTTTAATTAACAGAGTGTTATAACTTGTTACACAATTTCCCGTGTTAGTGCTGCTAATTACTAGAGATCTTTCATTTTCACTTTACAAACTGTTGCTATTATTTATACTCACATTCATTCATGACAATTCATTTCAACTAACAGTATATTATGCCCATCATAAATATACGATACTAGCACCCCGAGACTAAGCTGCGGTGCACACATACTCTGTTATCCAATCCCGGTACATCATGTGACACCCCGCCCAAATAAATACCGGGTGATCAGTTCTATATCAAATTTAAAACAGGAATCTCAGGGGTTCATTCTTAGCATCACTGTCGAAAACTTTTTAAAACTTTACTAACCACCTAGTATTCAAAAAGACTGATGTCAAATTTTATCTTTTTATTAAACAATTAAATATGCATGCGGAATAACAAATAAACCATACATCCAAACCATGAGTCTAAAACAGTACTAAATGACTA
Source organism: Sambucus nigra (assembly GCA_949130495.1). Taxonomy (NCBI): domain Eukaryota; kingdom Viridiplantae; phylum Streptophyta; class Magnoliopsida; order Dipsacales; family Adoxaceae; genus Sambucus; species Sambucus nigra. The sequence continues at coordinate 571,994,953 of OX422211.1, read as the reverse complement.
AATGACCTGCCGAATAAACAATCGACTCAAAATCCCAATAATAATAATTCAATAAATGAATACATAAACCAAATACTGAGTCTAAAAGTAAAAGGGGAAACATGACCTGAATGAATCTACAACTGAGATAAGAATCCTACTCTAGGAATAAAGAAATGATACGTCTAAATCAAATCCTGCAACCATCCACAATGTTGCAGCTGCGTAACCCTGGAATAGATAAGTCAACTATGGCATCCCTGTAGCTGGACACCTGTTAATATACATATACATAGACAAGAGAGAAGAAGTACAAGAAACGGGTTAGAGCCCGATTTATAAAAATATTTAGCAAGCATTTTATTGCAATAAATGAAATGCGTAGTATATAATGTTCATAATTGCTTTTACGGTCCCACTCTCTTGAGGACAATCTCACCTCTCTTCTATAATGCACACCTATCGCATTCATTTATTCCGCCTAGCCATCTGACACACTTCTAACTAGGAAAAAGGCTTATCCTTCTAGTTACCCCTCGTAGTAGTATATCATATTTGATCTCAACAATTATCATTTTTAAATAAGTGTTATCACACTAAAGTCAAGTATTTACTATTTACGTGTATATAAGATTTCACTATCTTAATAGTCTGTAATTATCTCATTGTAGATATACCATAAGCATACATATATATCCCTCACTATTATATATATGTATTAACACAATCTTAATAGCCTACAATTATCACATTGTAAGTATAACACAAGTATACATATATATCCACCACCATTATATATATATATACTAACACAGCACCCTAAGGATACACCTATAGTGCATTGCATACTCTGCTATCATGTCCCGGTACGTCTCGTACTCAAACAAGGACTATCGGTTCGAAAATGTCCCACGAACCATATAAACAAATCACACATAATGGCGGCGAACATAGTTCACATACCTATGGGTCACGCACATACCTACGCTCCCATAGTCAGCGGACTTATCAACTCACAAATAAGTCTTTCACAGTCCTATGTTCTGAGATACAAGTCAAATATCCCCCCGAAGGTCACTCAGGATAAGACCGTCTCTACACAACCCCCCGCGATAGCAAGCAACTAGGTATGTCATACACATAACAAAACAATCAAATAGGTATTCACGCACCCTATTAAAATATTAGGTATTCACACAACCTTTCATTGTTTTACGTATTCACACAACCTATCATTGTTTTAGGTATTCCCGTAACCTATTATCATTTTTCTATTGGATTATGTATTCCCATATTTATATATATAATTCACACATTCATATATATATATATATATATATATATATATATATATACATGTATTCCAATTATTACTAGTTCGCTCGTATTAAATACGATCCAATACCAAAATAGCTACATCCCACTATTTAATATAATTTATATAATTATATATCGCACCTCATATATACTTGATTAAGTTCATATTAGTCTCACAAAGTTCCCAACAATTTTTAGTTTCAATTCGGGAAAGTTTCGTCACTAATTAAAACTCCAAGGGTATTTTAGACATTTCACAATATATGCCTCAGTAATGAAATTCCTAGTACTGCGTACTACTCTCCATTTGCTATGCGTGGCCACAAACGGCACGTAAATCTGAATTCGTATGACAAAGTTATGCTCATTTAAAGTTGTGCTAAAAATCAAATAACCCGTTCCGTCCTCAAGGATATTTTAGACCTTTCAATTTTTGTGTCTAATTAAAAACATTCCCAGGACAGCGTAATACTCTTCGCTATCTATGTGTGGCCGTGAACGGCACACTAATCCGAGTCCGTATGCCAAAATTTAGGGCATTATAAAGATTCACCTCAAAGAAGATTTAAAAAAAAACCTTTCTTAAAAAGTTTTCCCACATTCTGCCCAGATTAATAAATTGATATTTTGAGGCATTTTAGAGCAGTTTTGGAGGAAGCGCGTGAGACAACAAAATGTAGAAAACGCGATTTTCTACAGGGCATCGCGGACAGAATCTCCATTAAAGCTCCAAAACCTTCGATTATACCCAGATCTTTTACCCCAAAACCTCCCAAGATTCATCCTAAACCCACCCAAACTTCATCATTAACAATTTCTTCCAACAATACCACTAATGGAGATTCAAAAACCAAGATCTAATCATGTTATTCACTTCTCAAATTAAGTTATAATCTCACTATTAACCCAATTTCTCACAAAGTTAAAAATCCCCCATTAATGGTTATTCTTCATCTTCTTCACCATAAACCCACAAATTTCAATTCAAATTCCTACTTCCAAATTTCCAGAATTAATTGACATAATTACAACTATTTACATCATTAACTACAACTCAAATTACAGCAAGAAAACACTTGCCTTGGGGGATTAAATCCGACGATCCCATGTCGAAATTCTTGCCCGGATTGCTGTTGTCATCCTTCTTTCCTTCTTCTTCTTTCTCCATTCTCTCCTCTCTCAACCCTTTGTGTTTTGGAATGACTCATGGCTGCCCAACACACTTAAACCTAGGTTAAAATTCCTCAATCCCGTAATTAAGCCTATTGGCCAATTAAAAATGACTTAAATGCCCCCGTATGGGCTCGGTCATGTCTAAAAATGCCCCGAGACCCATTTACTGCCCCCGGGTACTCTTTACCGACTATCTCGACCCTTCCGGACTCAACCGTACACTCAGAATTGTCATCCGAGATACTTTATAAAATTTTCCAATTTCAACCTCAAAATGCGACACGTGTGAAAATTTTCAATAACCCGAATTAATTTGAATTTCTAAATCCCCAAATTTAAATAATAAATTCTAAATCTCCAAATTCAATAATTTCTCCAATTTAAATAAATTAAATTTAAATCACCAAATTAAATGAATTTCTCCAAATTAAATAAATCCAACTCACTAATTTAATTAATTTATATATCCTCTAAAATATGGGGTGTTACACATCACGTACATAAGGACCACGTATTCCGAATCTCTCAGGAAACGTTTCATAAATCATGGAGGCGAACATAGTTCACATCAAATGGGTCACGTACATACCTACGCTCCCATGATCAGCAGACTTATTAACTTCTCAATAAGTCCTTCTCTGGCCTATGTCCTAGAGGTACCAATCTAAATCCCCCACCCCCCACCCCCCCGTAGGCACACAAAGATTAGATGGCCCTAAACAAACGTCAACCTCCCATGATAGCAAGTACGGTAGGTATGTCATACACAGATAACTACATATACTAAGCATTCTCACATCTTAGATATTACAATATTTCATTAGTGGTATACTTCTCGTTCTTATACCAACATTTAGTATTATACAACATTTAGTATTATACAACTCGCAAGTTCCCCGGTTTATATATATTTAAGTTATCAACTCTTCTCACGTCGTGATTAGTTACTCGCTTCCCAATCCACAAATGCCATCCGGTTTACTATAAGATTCTAAGTTTTACTCTTCAATGTATCCCAATCTCCTAACTATACCCATTAGTTAATAAGGGAAGGTTATCTCACCATTTAAATAAGTCTACGGGATACTAGAAATCAAATCAGGCCAAAAAGGCCATTCTGTCAACTCGTTAGAAGTCTCGTTCGAACGAGGTCGTTCGAACGAAGGGCTTCGAACGAAATACCAACTCGTTAGAAGTCATACTGTCATCTCGTTAGAAGTTCGTTCGAACGAGGTCGTTTGAACGACCTGGGCAGGTCTTCTAACGAGATGGCAGTTTCAGCCCAGAAATTCCCAAGTCCGTTTTTCTCAATTCTTCTCTTCTCTAAATCCACCCTAAGACCATCCAAATTATGTTTTAACGTATATAAACCATTTCTAATCACCCTAGATCATTCCTTAACATATTTTAGGGGTCAATTCTTACTAATCATCATGGAATTAATGTAAATCTCCAAATATTTCCCCAAACCCTATGAACATGAACTCATAATTTTCTTATGCCCAATTACTCATCAAAAGTCCGTTTTTAAATCATCATATATAACTCTTCAAGTATTACATCAGTCCATCATCATTCTACATGCAATTTCCTATACCCAAAACCACAAGTTTCACAATAATTCCATTGGGTATTCTTCATCAAAATATCAAGATATAAACAGTTTTCTACACTACACATGGAAGAAATATTCAGTGCAAATAACGACATCCAAACACTTGCCTTAGATTGTTCTTCCGAATTGATGTTGGTGAATGAAAGTTGATTCTCTCCTTTCTCTACAGATTTTCTCCCAAGGTTGAAGATGGCTTGGTTTTGGTTCTTGTAACTTCTCTCCAACTTCTCTCAAAACTCCCGTAGCCCACTTTCTAAAATTTTGCTGGTAATGGCCTTAGTGGCCCATTTAAAATAATAAATATCAACTCTAATTTTCGTGGGTTTTAATTCCTATATTTTTAAAATTATCAAAATACCCTTTTAAGTTGTCGTTATTGCCCAAAAATGCCCCGGGACCCAAACTAAACCCCCGGCTAGTGTTTTCTGACTATTTCGACCCTTTCGGACTCGTTGGCGCACTCAAAATGACCATACCATTGATAAAAATTAAATTCACTTTTTAATTCAAATAATTACATTCCTGGTGCGACTGACACGCGCGTCCCAACTAAATTTCCCCAAATTGTCGTATTTCTGTCTCGCGATAATTTTAATATTTTCAATATTCATATATTGCCATATATACACATCATAATCAAATACCAACTCACATCTCGTTAGTATTTATATCCGGATTAATTCTCAATTAATTCACATTTAATTTAATTAATCCCTTAAATAAATATTAATAAAATTACGGGGTATTACATTTGGTAGGTATTTGGATCATTTATGTGGCTGTTAATGGTAAGGGTTTGTATGTTGTATGGGGGTTAGAAAGGGAGTGGTTTGTTTGACTTCCGTTGCTAACACTGCATGTAATAGCCATATTCATGATTTGAAATAAAAGAAAAGTGATTTTGGCATATTTTGTTATGTCTTTGATGAATTTTGTATTTGAATTATCTATACTAATCATCACAGCACACATAATCCTTTTGTTTGTTTAAATGGTGAGAGAAAGACTGTCGTTCTCAGAGGGAGAAAATAATAGCATTTTATGAGAGAGAAAGGACAGCGCACATGTGTGTTATGTACCTCAGTGGGTTTCAAAGTTTGTGAGCTTCTTTTTTTAAAAAGGGGGTGGATTCAAGAGGATCAGGTACCATGTAGTTTTAAGTAGCTTGAAATGAAGAAAAATATTTTTTTTTAAATAAAAGGAGGATGAGAAGAGTTGTAGCGCGATGAGAGTTCGGATTAAGGGTAAAACTTTTTGAGACGGTCCAGGTTGACTCGACGTGCCATTTTTTCTCAACCAAGATCGACGAGCATAGCGATACCACCTGATAAGATTTTTTTCATAATTTAGGGCCCATTTTAATTAGGTTTGAACTTTCCTCTCGGATTCCAAATGTTTTTCATAATTTCTTTGAGAGCAAGATCTCCTTCTTGGATATCGTGGTCATTGACATTTTTACTAAACGATTGTGCGATCCGGAAATGGTGCCCTTATATATGGTACAAAGCATTTTATCACTTTTCATCTAGGAGTGAGAGTTCATCGTAGCGGCTTTGATGTCAATATTCCTTAATAACCTTGCTTTTGAACATAACACATAGGGAAGACACTTCTAGTTCAACGGGAATAACCGCCTCCATGTTATATACTAGATAATAGGGAGTAACTCCAGTGGGTGTTTTGATGGAGGTACGGTAGCCCCAGAGGGCATATGGGATCCGATCTTCCCAGTACCTGTAGCTTTCAATCATCTTGCTAATAATGGTCTTGAGGCTCTTTATTGGCAGCTTTGATAGCCCCGTTGGTATGCGGTTAGTAGGGACAAGACTTTGATAAAGGTACCAAGGGTCACACTAGAAAAAACCGAGTGGTACTTGCTAATGCGTATTAGGTAAATTAAAAATCTCCAACTCTTTCAAATCTTTAATACAAAATCTATTATAAATTTTAAGTGAGAAAACACTCACGCACACGATTAGTAAAGGTGATGATGCTAGAAGTAAAGAATAATTCCCTTTAATAATGAGATGAGGAAAAGTAGAATGTGACACAATATATGTTATCGAGGAACCCACCTTAGTGGTAAACCCCGTGTCCCTAGTCCCAGGACAGCCCGCGCACTCAAGTCCACTATTACCGATTACAAGTTACAGATTACAGTCCTCCAAGTCCACAATGAATTAAACTAAGCAAATACAAACCAGTACACCCAGCCTAGTCTAAAACAACCCAACTTGACTGAAAATCAGTCAACCCAATAACACCCCGGTAATAGAGACTATCACTCACTCACAACACAATCACAATGACACACTCAAACCCGAGACCCCGTGAAGTTGTGCAACACACAAATATAATAATAGATATTGTTTTAATCAAAACAACAAAAAATAATCTTGTTTAAAAATAGACCAAACAACCAAGGTTTAAATCTATTTTAATTGACAAGACAAATTACCAATCAAGGACTAATTGAAAGGTAAGACAATATTGAATTAATCAATACTAAAAAGAATGCTTAAATATTAAGTCCCAAGACACAAGTAAGGTCTTCCTTAATATTTAATATTCAAGTAAAGATTAATTCTAAAAACAAATTAGTTGGCGCAAATGACCACAAATAAAATAGGAAATAAATTCCAACAATTGTGTCGCGCAACTAAGATAAAAATTAACCTAACACCAAATAATATGAATCAATTTAAATAGGTGTTATGTTAAAAATATTAAGTCCAAGTAAAATGAGCAAAAGATAAATAAGTGTAGCACTTAGCTCATATAAATTGGGACTTAATTAAAATAAATAAAATAAGGTTACAAATATTAAATTCCAATTTTAGTATAAACCAATACTATGACAAGGGTTGGATCAAATACTCATACACACATAAACACTACCTTAAGTTATAAAAGAATACAACAAAAAGTATTCAACTTAGGCAATAAAAAGTGTACGAGTCAAATGGTCCAATCCAAGTCAAATGAGTACGAAATAAATTGTGTAGCACTCGACTCACTAAAATAGGATGGGTTTACCTAAAATAAAATTTAAATAAATAAAGATGTGATGTAAAAACTACACACTAATTAAACCCAACTAAATAAAGTGAACACACAAAAGTTCAACTTAGATGGTGTAATTAGTTAGAGTCAAAAATCAAATTATCTTTATCTCAAATAAATTAAATTTAAATCAGATTTAAATAAAAAATTATTTTAATAAAAAAGTGTGTGACACAAACAAGTTGTCAAGTCTAATAAACAAGTGTACACACAAACTGAAATGGGTGTAAATAACTCTCCAAACCAAACACCCAAATAAGCCTACTAAATTCAGTCCCAACAAATTTTAGTCCAAATAAATTTAACCAAATAAAGTTGGCCCAAAATAAAGTCACAGTCCAAATAAATAAAGTGTACACACACTAAATGAGTTGGGTATGAACTACGCTCCAACAACAAATACCCAACACCCAAATAAATTTTAATTCAGATTAAAATATTATTTTTATAAACAATGTGTGACACAAAATAATCTAGGTCCAATAAAAAAATGTGTACACACACTAAATGAGTTGGGTATAAACTAAGTTCCAATAATAAATACCCAAATAAATTTTAATTCAGATTTATTTTTATAAAAAAAATGTGTGACACAAAATAATCTAAGTCCAATAAAAAGTGTACACACACTAAATGAGTTGGGTGTAAAATAAGGTCCAATAATACACACCCAACAAAAGGACTTAATCCAAAACAGTCCCAAATTAATTTTAGTTCAAATAGAGTTTATCCAAATAAACTTTCAATCCAAAGAAAGTATCTCCTAAATTTTAATTCAAAATAACACGTGTACACACACTGAAATGGGTGTAAACTAAGTTAACACTAGAAGGTCTAAACAAATAATTAGATTAGTGTCAAAATAATCAACACTAGTATCCCAATGTTTTAAACAGCAAAAAAAATTGTTTGGATCTAAAACCTTTAACCCAAAAAAGCAAGACAAACAAATGTATCTCTAATTAAGTAAAACCCAACAAACCAAACTATAAGTCTACTGATCAAAAGAGCAAACAAACCAAAAACTCCAAGAAGCTTTAAAAAAAATGTGCTGGAAGTATATATATATATGTATATCAGTATATATATGTATGTTTATATATGTATATAGATATACACACACATAGTATAGAACACACACACACAAGCTGTTACACACACACACAGCAAACACAGTACACACGCACACACAGTACACGGATCTAAAAAAAATATATATATATAGCAGTAAATATGTATATAAATATGTATATATGTATAAGTATATATGTATGTAAATATATGTAAATGTTACCTCAAGAAAATGAGATCCACTGACAACTGCCGGAGAACACGTCGGACAGAAAAACGCGGACCACCGGACAGCAGAAAAAAAAACACGCCGGAGAACAGGGACCACCGGAAAAATCGTCGGGAAAAATAGTCCCCGAAAATAGCAGCTCCGGACCACACCGGAAATAAAGCCTCCACCGGAAAACAAAACCAAACAGCAATCGGATCTTGAACAAAAAAAAAAACACGCCGGAGAACAGGGGCCACCGGAAAAATGGATGGCCGGAAAAGACACCCCAACTCCGATCTTCAAACCCCCACACCGAAACCTCCAAATCAGAACCGATCCAAAAAAAATATTGAGAGAGAGAAGTATGGTTCGGCCAAAGCTTTAAAAATGGGAGATAGAGATTATACAAAAAAATGAGAGAGAGAGAGTGTGTCTTCCAAACAAAAAAACGGCTGAAAAAAAATATGAGGGTTTGAGAGAGAGAGATTGTTAACTTATACCAAAACAATAAAACCCTAAAGGGCTTTCCAAAAAAAAAGCCCAAAAAAAAATAAAAACACACAAAAAAATATAAAATCCGAAAATAAGAATAAAAACTAAAATAAAAAATTGAAAGACAAAAAATAAATATTCTGAATTTAAAAAATATTTTATATATCAAGTCAAATAAAATAAAAGACTTGAAATATAAAATAAACTTTAAATTCAGAAAAATATCAAAACTCACACAAGAAAAAATAAATAAATTATATGACGCCCAAAATAATTTGTACATTACACAAAAAATATTTTTATCAAAAAATAATTTATATAATAAATCAATATAGGAAAATATGATTTAAGATATAAAAAAATAGATTTGAATAAAAATAAATAAAATGCAAGAGCATAAAAAAAAATTGTTTGTCAAAAAAAATACAAAAGAGATTGTATTTTGATAAAAAGAAATTGTACACTCCACAAAAATTAATTTTTATCAAACAATAATTTATATATTAAATCAATATATGAAAATATGATTTAAGGTATAAAAATAGATTTTAATAAAAAGTAAATGCAAGAGCACATAAATAAAAATTGTTTGTCTCAAGATTGAGCCAACACAAGAAGAATGAGATTTTCAATCTCCCCCTTTGGCCAATTTTGAGACAAACAAAAACCGAGACTCAAAAACAAAGAACAACAAAAATTACATAACTCGACTATACATATGAGTCCTAAAACAAAAGAAGAGTACTAAGCTCAACTAACAGCACGAATTCCTAAAAGACTCAAAATACAATACCAAAAGAGTCTCCAATTCTCCCCCTGTTTGTCTCAAAGGGACAAAGGGTAGGGAAGAATCCTACAAAATAAAAGTTAGTACAACATGAGTATGCAATTTAAAATGTACTAACAAATAAACTAAAACAAACTAAATCAAAATTAGTTTGAAATTTCGATACTCCTCATTTGAGTACCTAAATCATCTTTCTTAACCCATTTGGATTTAACTTTTGGAATAACGGTCTTAAATGGAGCAAAATTAACATTAGTATGAGCACAATTCTCAACAACATTAGACTTTAAAAGGATCTTGGACAAATTTTTAACACCATTTTGTTGTCTACTTAAACGCTTATAGCAAAACTGTCCCAAATGACCCTTTTGAAGACAAAAACTGCATTTAAATACATGAGTATCATTGGATTTAGCATTATCATGAAAGTTCACATGTTTAGCATATGCATAATTTTTAGTTAAATTCAAACGCTCAAAGCAAAATTGTTCTATATGACCAAATTTAGAACAAAAATTACATTTATAAACAGGTTTAACAGCATGTTTACAGTTAGCATTCAGAGGCAATTTAGAATTTCTGCATATAAATGGCAGCTTTTCAGAATCAAAATTAAATTTTTTATGACAAAACTGCTCTAAATGACCCATTTTAAAACAGAAATTACACCTAAAAACAGAATTTTCAGCATGTTTATTTCTATTAAAATGACTATTTTTGCCCAAAACAGCTTGTTTCTGCATTAAATTCTGAACACAAAATTTTTCAATATGGCCATTTTTAGAACAAAAACTGCATTTCAGCATGGGTTTGGCAGTTTTAACATTTCTCTGATTTTCGATTTTTCTAAAAATGCCTATATTAGCATTATTCTGCCCAAGTCTTTTATAGCAGAATTTTTCAGTATGTCCATTTTTAGAGCAAAAATTACATTTAAGAGAAGGCTTTGCAGTTTTAAAATTCCCAACATTTTGAATTTGCCTAAATTTGCCTAAATCAGTTTTGTTTTGTCCTAATTTCTTAAAACAAAATTTTTCTAAATGACCATTCTTATGGCAAAAACTACACACAAATACCGGCTTAACAGATATGGTATTAGAATCCTCAAAATTAGCATTTTTATAGCTTAGCTTAAATTCAGTCGAATCAGCACATTGTTCGCTACAGCTAACAAACTTACTTTCATCACAAGTTTCGCCTTTAAATCCAAGTGCTCTAAAAGGAACAAATTCCTTAACATATTTATTATGAGATTCGGCAATTAATCGAGAATTACAAAAACCATCAACCTTTTTAGATGCAATCTTAAGTTCTCTTTGGCATTCATCATACTTATCTAAAACAGCCTTAAGTTCAACTTGAGATTCATCAAATTTAAATAAAAATTCCTTGTTTTTGGTTTCAAGAGAATGATTAAGTTCGGTTAACATGACAATCCTTTTCTCTAAAAACGAAACATCATTTTCAAGTTCATCAATACGAAAAACAGATTCTTCGGTTATTAACTTGATTTGATCGCTTAAAATGTCATTTTTAGCCATTAAACTAGAATTAATTTGACATAAGTCATTGCAATCCTCAATCGTGTTCTCAAAAGATTTATTACTCACACAATCCTCTAAATTTGTACTCACGCACCCTTCCAAAATGACATTATTGTCTTCATTTTCAGATTCATCAACATCACCAAAAATATCATCAACATTAGATATAGAAGCTGTGAATGTAGGGTGACATGGAGTAGGTGAGGTACGAGATAAAATCACACTGTCTAAAACAAAATTATCTACACATAAATCAGAGTCATCCGAACTAGTAGATACGCAATCATTAATGCCTTTGGATAAAGTAAGTGGCGCAACAACAGATTTAGTGCCACAAATAATAGTAGGAGATAATAAGTGATCAAAATTATCTTTATCACTATCAGTATCATAATCAGTAATACCATCCCAAATATTTGTAGAAATAGGGGCAACAAATTTAGTATCACAAATAGGTGTAGAAGGCCATATATGGTTAAAATTATCCTCATCACTATCACTATCAGACATACCATCCCACATTTTAAACCAAGATGTAGAAGATTTTGGAATGTTATATTGAGAGTAAAACTTTTCATCATTAGAACATTCATAAAGGGATTTTTTCAAAGAAAAAATAGCATCACCAATTTGTTTTCCCATAATAAAAAATAGATTTTAAATGATATAAAATATAGATTTTTAAAAGGAGTTCAGGATCTTTGCGGAATAAAAACTTTTATAAAGTGAATCCTGACGCTCTGATACCACTTGATAAAGGTACCAAGGGTCACACTAGAAAGAACCGAGTGGTACTTGCTAATGCGTATTAGGTAAATTAAAAATCTCCAACTCTTTCAAATCTTTAATACAAAATCTATTATAAATTTTAAGTGAGAAAACACTCACGCACACGATTAGTAAAGGTGATGATGCTAGAAGTAAAGAATAATTCCCTTTAAGAATGAGATGAGGAAAAGTAGAATGTGACACAATATATGTTATCGAGGAACCCACCTTAGTGGTAAACCCCGTGTCCCTAGTCCCAGGACAGCCCGCGCACTCAAGTCCACTATTACCGATTACAAGTTACAGATTACAGTCCTCCAACTCCACAATGAATTAAACTAAGCAAATACAAACCAGTACACCCAGCCTAGTCTAAAACAACCCAACTTGACTGAAAATCAGTCAACCCAATAACACCCCGGTAATAGAGACTATCACTCACTCACAACACAATCACAATGACACACTCAAACCCGAGACCCCGTGAAGTTGTGCAACACTCAAATATAATAATAGATATTGTTTTAATCAAAACAACAAAAAATAATCTTGTTTAAAAATTGACCAAACAACCAAGGTTTAAATCTATTTTAATTGACAAGACAAATTACCAATCAAGGACTAATTGAAAGGTAAGACAATATTGAATTAATCAATACTAAAAAGAATGCTTAAATATTAAGTCCCAAGACACAAGTAAGGTCTTCCTTAATATTTAATATTCAAGTAAAGATTAATTCTAAAAACAAATTAGTTGGCGCAAATGACCACAAATAAAATAGGAAATAAATTCCAACAATTGTGTCGCGTAACTAAGATAAAAATTAACCTAACACCAAATAATATGAATCAATTTAAATAGGTGTTATGTTAAAAATATTAAGTCCAAGTAAAATGAGCAAAAGATAAATAAGTGTAGCACTTAGCTCATATAAATTGGGACTTAATTAAAATAAATAAAATAAGGTTACAAATATTAAATTCCAATTTTAGTATAAACCAATACTATGACAAGGGTTGGATCAAATACTCATACAAACATAAACACTACCTTAAGTTATAAAAGAATACAACAAAAAGTATTCAACTTAGGCAATAAAAAGTGTACGAGTCAAATGGTCCAATCCAAGTCAAATGAGTACGAAATAAATTGTGTAGCACTCGACTCACTAAAATAGGATGGGTTTACCTAAAATAAAATTTAAATAAATAAAGATGTGATGTAAAAACTACACACTAATTAAACCCAACTAAATAAAGTGAACACACAAAAGTTCAACTTAGATGGTGTAATTAGTTAGAGTCAAAAATCAAATTATCTTTATCTCAAATAAATTAAATTTAAATCAGATTTAAATAAAAAATTATTTTAATAAAAAAGTGTGTGACACAAACAAGTTGTCAAGTCTAATAAACAAGTGTACACACAAACTGAAATGGGTGTAAATAACTCTCCAAACCAAACACCCAAATAAGCCTACTAAATTCAGTCCCAACAAATTTTAGTCCAAATAAATTTAACCAAATAAAGTTGGCCCAAAATAAAGTCACAGTCCAAATAAATAAAGTGTACACACACTAAATGAGTTGGGTATGAACTACGCTCCAACAACAAATACCCAACACCCAAATAAATTTTAATTCAGATTAAAATATTATTTTTATAAACAATGTGTGACACAAAATAATCTAGGTCCAATAAAAAAATGTGTACACACACTAAATGAGTTGGGTATAAACTAAGTTCCAATAATAAATACCCAAATAAATTTTAATTCAGATTTATTTTTATAAAAAAAATGTGTGACACAAAATAATCTAAGTCCAATAAAAAGTGTACACACACTAAATGAGTTGGGTGTAAAATAAGGTCCAATAATACACACCCAACAAAAGGACTTAATCCAAAACAGTCCCAAATTAATTTTAGTTCAAATAGAGTTTATCCAAATAAACTTTCAATCCAAAGAAAGTATCTCCTAAATTTTAATTCAAAATAACACGTGTACACACACTGAAATGGGTGTAAACTAAGTTAACACTAGAAGGTCTAAACAAATAATTAGATTAGTGTCAAAATAATCAACACTAGTATCCCAATGTTTTAAACAGCAAAAAAAATTGTTTGGATCTAAAACCTTTAACCCAAAAAAGCAAGACAAACAAATGTATCTCTAATTAAGTAAAACCCAACAAACCAAACTATAAGTCTACTGATCAAAAGAGCAAACAAACCAAAAACTCCAAGAAGCTTTAAAAAAAATGTGCTGGAAGTATATATATATATGTATATCAGTATATATATGTATGTTTATATATGTATATAGATATACACACACATAGTATAGAACACACACACACAAGCTGTTACACACACACACAGCAAACACAGTACACACGCACACACAGTACACGGATCTAAAAAAAATATATATATATAGCAGTAAATATGTATATATGTATAAGTATATATGTATGTAAATATATGTAAATGTTACCTCAAGAAAATGAGATCCACTGACAACTGCCGGAGAACACGTCGGACAGAAAAACGCGGACCACCGGACAGCAGAAAAAAAAACACGCCGGAGAACAGGGACCACCGGAAAAATCGTCGGGAAAAATAGTCCCCGAAAATAGCAGCTCCGGACCACACCGGAAATAAAGCCTCCACCGGAAAACAAAACCAAACAGCAATCGGATCTTGAACAAAAAAAAAAAACACGCCGGAGAACAGGGGCCACCGGAAAAATGGATGGCCGGAAAAGACACCCCAACTCCGATCTTCAAACCCCCACACCGAAACCTCCAAATCAGAACCGATCCAAAAAAAATATTGAGAGAGAGAAGTATGGTTCGGCCAAAGCTTTAAAAATGGGAGATAGAGATTATACAAAAAAATGAGAGAGAGAGAGTGTGTCTTCCAAACAAAAAAACGGCTGAAAAAAAATATGAGGGTTTGAGAGAGAGAGATTGTTAACTTATACCAAAACAATAAAACCCTAAAGGGCTTTCCAAAAAAAAAGCCCAAAAAAAAATAAAAACACACAAAAAAATATAAAATCCGAAAATAAGAATAAAAACTAAAATAAAAAATTGAAAGACAAAAAATAAATATTCTGAATTTAAAAAATATTTTATATATCAAGTCAAATAAAATAAAAGACTTGAAATATAAAATAAACTTTAAATTCAGAAAAATATCAAAACTCACACAAGAAAAAATAAATAAATTATATGACACCCAAAATAATTTGTACATTACACAAAAAATATTTTTATCAAAAAATAATTTATATAATAAATCAATATAGGAAAATATGATTTAAGATATAAAAAAATAGATTTGAATAAAAATAAATAAAATGCAAGAGCATAAAAAAAAATTGTTTGTCAAAAAAAATACAAAAGAGATTGTATTTTGATAAAAAGAAATTGTACACTCCACAAAAATTAATTTTTATCAAACAATAATTTATATATTAAATCAATATATGAAAATATGATTTAAGGTATAAAAATAGATTTTAATAAAAAGTAAACGCAAGAGCACATAAATAAAAATTGTTTGTCTCAAGATTGAGCCAACACAAGAAGAATGAGATTTTCAGACTTGTGTCTTTGAATTCCATGCTCGTCAACTAGCTCTATAACTTCAGTCTCAAAGTGAAGTTTATTGTCTGATTCCAACTAATGGGGTGGTATATGATATTCTTTTTTATGAACTTGACCAATTTCTTCTCATTCAACACCGCATACGAATCGACTTTGACCCATTTCGTGAAGTGGTCAATGGCGACCAGAATGAAATCGTGCCCATGTGAAGCTTTGGGAGTAACTTTCCCTATGATATTTATGCCTCGGATAGAGAAGGTCCAGGGAAAGTCCATATTGTACAACTCTCGGGGAGGCAAGTGCTGAAGATTGGTAAACTGTTACCATTTGAGGCATCTCCAAACATAAGTAGTGCAGTTTTAGATTATAGCGGCCTAGTAGTGCCCTTGACGGATGATTTTCCTGGCAAGCATATGACCATTCATGTGGGGGCCGCATTCCCTATTGTGTATTTTTTGTATCATTTCTTTATTTCCAGTCCCTGCCATGCAATGCAAATGGGTTCCCTTTAAGTTTCTCTCAAAAGGCGCTCTGTCACAAATGATGTATTGGGAAAACAGTTTGCGAAAGGTCGCATGGTCTTTCTTATCCACGTCTTGGGCAAACCTACCATATTTGAAAAGGAACCAGATGTTATAGTACCACAATCTTTCCATATCTGCATCTTCCTCCCTAATGAACTCAATGTGGTAACAGTGGGTGCGCATAGCTTGTTTCTGTACCATAAAAGGGCTTATTGTTATTCCCTACGACTTATCGACCATGGAGTCTGAGGTTGCTAGTGTGTCGGTTAGGCTATTCTTTGAGCGAGGAAGATAATGGAAGGTAACATCTTTGAATTGGGGGCAAGCTCTTCTTAATGGGCGTGGAAGGGTAGTAGCTTCTCATTTTAAAATTTTTATTTCTTAAAATTTTTCCCGACAATGAGGGTTGAGTCTCCGTAAATATCCATGTGCTTAATTCGTTTCTCGAGGGTGATTTTAAGCCCTATGGTGCAGGAATCGTATTCTGACATATTTTTAGTGTATGGGAAATTCAGCTTAATGGCAATGGGGATCCGAGAGTCATCGGGAGTGATCAGGAGTATCCCAATACCACACATTTTTATGTTGGTAGCTCCGTCAAAGAACATTTTCCATCTAAGATCCTCCTGTTAGGTGCAAAGGATGTCTTTATCCTTAAATTCAAAGACCTAAACTTCAGTCCCTTCTATGGGATGGTCGGTAAGATAATCGAAGATGTCCCTTCCCTTTATGGATTTTTATGCGACACACACCATGTCGAAGTTGGCAAGTAACATTAGCTAGTGGACCATACGACTAGACAAAGTGATTTCTTAAGCATGTATTTTATGGGATTATTTAGGATACTAGTATTATCGGGAATGCAATCATGTAGTGCCATAGTTTCGGCATGACCCAGTACTAGAGCGACACATGCCTTCTCCAAGGTAGTGTAGTTGACTTCGTACCCAACCAACTTTCGACTAACATAGGAGATTGATTTCTCCTTTTAAGATTCCTCAATATATTGGGCTAATAAAGCCCCTACTATAGTATCGGTGACAGTCAAGTATAGGAGGAAGGGTAGACTTGGTTACGGAGGCATGAGCACTTGAGGTTGATTGAGGTATTATTTGATCTGATAAAAGGTTTCTTGCATGCCTCGTTCCAAACATTAGTTGGTATCTTCTGAAGAAGTTTAAAAATGGGTTCTCAGATAGAGGTCAGTTGGGTGATGAGCCGACTGATTTATTACAACTTACCCAGGATTACTCGCACTTTATTTTTCATCCGAAGTGGTGGCATCTCGAGTATGGCTTTTAATTTAGCGATGTCAGCTTCAATAACTTTTTCACTAGCTATGAACCCGCGAAGCTTTCCTTTAGTGACACTGAAGATGTATTTGGTTTGCGTCACATTTGGTAGTGACGTAGTTGCTCAAAGAATTTTCTCAAGGCAAGAATGTGACCTTCTCGGGTCTTAGACTTGATGATTATGTCATCGACATAGACTTTGACTTATTTGTGGATGAGGTTGTGTAGGATGGTTGTGGTGTCCCTTTGGTAGGATTCCCAGTATTCTTAAGCCCAAATGGCATGACTGTATGGCAGGAGGTTCCCCATGGTTTGATAAAGGTGGTCTTATCTTGGTGGCCAAGATGCATTTGAATCTGGTTATAATCGGTAAAACATCGATAAATGACTTAAGAGCATGGTTGGTCGTGTTCTCTATAATCATGACGATATTAGGAAGATGGTAATAATCATTTAGAGATGCCTTAATTTAATCTCGATAGTCAATGCACATGTGGACTTTCCCTCCTGATTTTGGCATAGGGACGATGCTTGCGAGCCATGTAGGGTATTCGACTACGCGAATGAAGTCTACTATCAATTGTTTCACCACCTCTTCTTTGACCTTGAGGGATCATTTTGTTCAGAGCTTCCTCAGTTTTTGCTTGATGGGCTTGCTCTCTGAAAATATGGGAATCTTATACTGAGATAACTCTGTATTAATGCTGGGTATATCGTCATAGGACCATGCGAAGGCTTCCATAGACTCTTTCAGAAGCTCTTCGAATTGTGCCCGCTTATGCTCATTGAGGGTAGACCCAATCCTAATCTTGCGCAGATGGGTAATATAACCGAGATTAATAACAACAGTCTCGTTATCATTAGTTTGAATGCGGTTATGTTGTTTATTTTTTTCTTATCGAGATCATTTTAAGAATTATTCATTTACTAAGTCATTGTTATCAAAAGTTTGATTGGAATCAAGAATTTAATGCAAGGCACAACAAGATACTCAAAATTCTCGTTTATTTCATTAAAGGACTTTTCAAGAAATACAACATAGAGAACCTCATCAAGGGAGGCCTCGTTTATAATGATATAAGAGATAGGAGAAACAGTAACAGGCTCAGGTATCTCTTGAAAAGAGTGAATAGAAGGTCTTAGATTGACTGGAATGGCATGTGAGTTTAGGAGACGTGTTTCAGTTGCGGTGATCTTCTCAGATGGGTCAGGAAGTGCGATCTCCTGGAAAATCATACAATAACTCTGCCCTAGTGTGTACAAGTTGAATAACTCATGGTTGTTACTATCCTCAGGGTTTTTGGTGAGATTTATCTATCAGAGGCTCCACCTCAAGCTTCTTCTACTCGCCCCAAGCGTTGTCATCTTTAAAGAAGATTTCTATCCCCATCTTCATCTTCTTGTCAACAGTGTCATACCATGATTTAGGGAATCCATAGAAAGAGAAATCCTCACCCCGTAATTCTTCATTTGAGCTCATGAAAGCATCGCCCTAACCCGTGATGACGATATCATCCTGCTAAGAGTAGTCAACACATTTAATAACTTCCATAACTTCATCATAAATGTCTTCTCACTCAGCGAGAAAAATGATGGAATGAAGAGACCAAACGCATCTGGAGCTTCAGAACTGTATGTGACTCAGGGATATTGTATATTTCCTTTTTCTAAAGGAACACATCAGACAAGATTTTATATGATGTTGTCCAAAAAGAACTATTCCACGGGCATAACCAATTCATCTGATTCTCGAGACCAATTTTGGGCTTTCATAAATAAGGCGCTGAAATTTTTACAGTAGATAGTCATTTTTCTGGGAAATTTTAACCTAAAACTCTCGAGTTGGTCTAGAACTCCTCCTCCTTCTAATTGGGTACGAACGATAATGCAGGCTCGAGTGAAGAGCGACAGAGCTTGATCACTGAAGATTGTGGGATTTCGGAGAAAGGATGAACAAACCTTAAGGGTTTTTAGTGAGATTGTAGACATGCTGGGTAGTTTGACATGCATGATTTGGGTAGAGGGGTCAAATTTTGGGTTTCCTTTTGGGAAGTTGTCAATTTTAGTACTGAGTTGGGCTAGGATGGTGATAAAAATCTGGTTGAACATTAGATCTTGGTCCACATTCTCTAGGAATAACTTGCTAAGATAGATCTCAAACTCGGTGGAAGCAGTAGAGGAGCAGTAGAGCTTCGAGGTGGTTTGACGGAATATTGGAGCCAATAGGGAGCCATGCCAAAATCTGAGTATGTGATCAGCTTGAGGGCAAAAATGATTTTGGTTTATTTTTTAGGGAAAGAGGAATATTTGATATATTTCCTTTCGAAAAAGGGAAGATATGCTTTTAGTATATTTTTATTTGTTTATTTAAAAGGGGTAAAAGAGAAAATCCTAAGCATGGTTATTATTATTAGGTTCCTCTTGTATTATGCTTGCTTAAAATAAAGGATAAATGTTAAATAGGACCCGAGCCTTGGGGAAAAGTTTGGGTATAAGATGCAAGACACAGTTTGACTTGTTTCCAAACTCAAGGATAAGGTCCTATTTTTAAAACGAGCAAAATAACGTGAAAATTCATGCGGTATGGAAACCCAAAATTTTGGCAGAGTTTCACATCGTAACCGATAAACTAGGTATGAGTGTCCTGGGGTAGATGCTTATACGAGGTTAATGATTTGGTGGGTTAGTGGAAGGGTTACCCCTTTTGGCATGACTTCCAGAATATACCTCTTTCCTATAAGGGAACTCATTCTTCGGTACATGTGGATAAGTAATTTGATATAACTGAGTGTACATGAATTACCTCACGATATACCTCCTGGGGACGATATGTGTGAGAGAGAGTTTGATATAATTAACGTATGTGAATAAGTTCCTTACTATATACCTCCTGTCATGAGTTCGGTCAAGTGGTACGATGCGGGGGAGCCATTCGATATACGTCGAAGGCACTAGGACAATGGAAGGTGGGAACCATATCACTTGAGTTAATTGCTCCCCGCGGGAGTGACACCCATCACGCAGTAACTCCCCATTAAGGGATAAAATTTTTGTCAATCTGACTATGCTCAGGTGATGTAATGTGCAAAAATGCACGAGTCTTAATTAGTATCTTATGGAGAGTTTTTAAGTATGCTAAATAAAGGGGATACCACCACTATGAGGGAGAATATACAAGTAGCATGGGATGAGGGGGATAATCATGGAAATCAAATCTAGCAAGTATATACACAGAGAATGCACGTTATATAAAGAATGATGATAGATATAAAGTGTAAAACAAGTGAATATATAAGTAAGTGAGAGTTGTGTGCAAAGTGAGAGAGTGACATAAGAATAGTGTGAGTGAAAAAACAAGTGAATATATATAAGTGAAAGAAATGTGGAAGTGTGTGCTAGTGAGACAAAGCATGGATAATCTACAAGTGGTGGGTGAAACATGTGTAAGTGAGCATGGAGATATATACAAGTGAGAAAAAATAGTGTGTTCTAGTGAACCTAAGCGTGGATAATCTACAAGTGGTGTGTAAAGAGTGTAAGTAGAAGTATGATTATATAGGAGTGTGAGTTTGTGAAGTGAGCATGGTGAACATATACAAGTAAGCATAGGGTGAAGCATAGTGAACATATACAAGTGAGTAAAAAGTGAAACATGTGATGAAAAGGTGATATATACACGTGGTAAGAAAATAGTATGGAAGAGATAAACGTCATGATAAGAATGAAATATATACATAAGATTTAAGCATATGAGTAATGAGGACATACAAGTGAGGGTATATATACACATATAGAAAAGTAAGAGAGCAAAGAAATAACACCCATGTGAAAATAGATACCAGTCCTTTAAAAAGTCCCCAGCGAAGTAGCCACTATGGTCATCCGAGTCGGATTCCTTCGACGCGGGTCGTGCCCAAAATCGAGACGGGAGGGGAATAACCGTGAGAGGTCATCTCCCTCTCTTCCCACCATACGTGTGCGGGTGATTCGAGAATAAGGGGGTCTTCTTTTTTCCACCCACCCTGGTATCTTCACGAACTACCTCGGATATAAATAGGTTGTCGTCAAAAGGGGATAATGTAACACCCCGTATTTTTGTGCATTTAATATTAAATTAATTCGGGATTTTAAATTACTGGTGTGTTGTAATTTTAATTGAATTAATTATGATAATATAATTATTTAAATATTAATCGGGAAGTGAATGGTTAATTTTTAGGAAAATTTATTTACTAAGTGAATAGTAGTAATTTAATTACGTCATTTTGGGTATTAATGACGGGGTATGCACTTATCTCAACTGGGAGTCGGTATAAACTAAATTGGGTGTGAAATAAGGATTTTTATAAATTAATTCGAATGTCAATTCTGAGGGCGCGGTTGAGTCCGGATGGGTCGAGATAGTCCTAAAAGAGTACCCGGGGGTAGTAATTGGGTCTCGGGGTATTTTTGGGCATGGCCGGGCCCACACGGGGTGAGTTGGGCCACTTTAATTAAGCCCATTAGACTAAAAACGGGATTAAGGGTTTTTAACCTAATTGGGAGATTAAGGGATGGCAGCCAACATAACTCTAAACCTAGGGTTTGAGAGGAGATTTGGGGGAAAGCAAATCAAGAACAAATTGGAGGTTATTGGAGCCAAATTAAGGGACATCAACAACGGATCAGACACTACGAACACTTACAGGCAAGTGGTTAACTGTTTTTACTCCTAAATTGTGATATCCAATTCATATTTTAGTGATGTGTAACTAAAATTCATTTTGGGGATAAATGGGTACAAAATGGGGTTTTGTTAATGGAATCTTTATGAGTTCTTGGATGAAGAACATGAATCTTGAATGACTTAGGGTTTATTTGATGAACACAAGAGGTCAATCTGCCAGAATTTTTTATACAACTTTAAACGTATTCCATTTGAGTTGTACTTCGAATTAGAGTGTGAACCATACATGCCTGAAAAGTTATTTCTCTTAGCTATCCAATGAACTTGGAATCAGGTCAATCGGAGTTCTGTAGAGGGAGTAATCAACCTTTTACTATAGGGTGTTTGATCTGTCAACATAGTAATCTGCCAGACTTTTAACGTGACTTTAAACGTGTGCGATTTGAATTTTACTTCGAATTAGAGTGTGAACCATACATTACTGGAAAGGTCTTTCTCTTAGCTATCCAATGAACTTGGAATCAGGTCAATCGGATTTATGTAGAGGGAGAAATCAAAATTTTACTAGAGGGTGTTTAATCTGTCAAAAAATTTGAGAATTTTCTTTTTAAGCCTCAAATGTCTAAAATTTTATCGAGGAAGTGTTTGGGACCTTGATGAAATATATTGATGGAATAATTATATGGAAGTAGGTCTATGATTGAGTGTTGGACTTTAATTTTGTGAGAGAGTTAAAGTGGAGATTCATAGGCTTGATTGTGACGTACTCTAATTCGAGATGATAAGAATATAATTACGAAAAAGCATGAGCGAGCTTAAATTCGTTAGGTCAGTGGGTTAACAAGGGTAACTACTGAATTGATATAACAAGGGGTAACTAGGAACCTTAGAGTTGTGTGAATACTTGAATTAATACGAAAGTGAGATAAATTCGTAAAGCAAATAAGTACGGTGAATATTAGAGAGAAATATATTACGTACAAGTATGAAGAATTGGGTTGTGTAAATACCAACTGTTTTACAGGATTACTTGGGTTGCGAATGCCTATTGTGTGTTCCCTTGTGATAGGAACAAAGACTCGGGAAATATTAAGTTTCGGGCTAAGTAAGTGAGTCCGGGAATAATGGTTGGGTGACACCAAGTTATTAAATTAATGGATGTGATAATTAATGAAGGTAGAGTCGGAGGGTAGACTCGGAAAAGTATTAAATTAATTGATGTTGTAATTAATTAGTTTAGGGTCGGGTTGTAGACCCGGAGTTTGGTATAAATTAATTATTGTGTAAATTAATTATATTAGAGTCAGACCACAGACTTGGATTTGTGTTGATTAATTAACGTGTAAATTAATTAAATAAGAGTCGGATTGTAGACTCGGGTGGGTATTAAATTAATAAGTGTGTTAATTAATTTAATTAGAGTCGGATTGTAGACTCGGGGAGGTATTAAATTAATGGGTGTGTTAATTAATTTAATTAGAGTCGGACCACAGACTCGGGGAAAGTATTATATTAATTGAGGCGTGAATTAATTATATTAGAGTCGGACATAGACTCGGGAGGATCATAAATTATTAAGTGAGAAAATTAATTACGTTGAGTCGGGCCACAGACTCAGGAAATTACAAGCAATGTACGGGATTTTGAGTGCACGGTAAAACCGGAGTTTATATTATATATATACGGTGTAGTGATAGTATATATATACGTGTTCATATATTGTGTGTGATATTAAATTACAGGCAGTGTACGGGATTTTGAGTACACGGTAAAGCCGGGGTTTATATTATATATATACGGTGTAGTGATAGTATATATATATATACACGTGTATATATTGTGTGTGATATTAAATATCAGTGACTAGATATTTATTCAATTTATATACTCTAATGCTATCAAGGGAGGTTGCGCGATGTGGGTGAATCCCCTAGCTTGAGGAGTAGGGCGAGTATATCCCCAGGTCATAGCGTCCGGTATATATGGGTGAGGGATGTATCTCACTTTCAGGGAAGGAATATGACCGCCTCCACTACGTTTATATTTTGGGCCAAGTTGGTGAGCGATTCCAACTTGGATAACTAGGTTTTGTGAGCACACCTAGTGAGATAGCATTTTAGAGGGAATCATCCGGCGAGGGTATACTTGAAGGGATGGATGTACGTATATTATATGTGTGGATATTGTGGTAAAGGTACATATATAATGGTAGTAAATATTATATACGGGTAATAATACAGTGTGTGATGTATTTACTTTATATAACTAGTGACACAGTTATATGCTAATATTTAAGAGGAATTAAGTAAGTTAATTATGAGATAACTTATAATTCAAGAATCATTATACTCGGGTTAGAGTAGTATGGCAAGGGATGGTTATACCGGGACTAGTTAAACAGGGTAGTACAACTAGGTGGGGTTAGGGTAACCGGTAGGTGTGCACAATAGTGGAGGGGTGAGAATGTCCATAAGGGAGTGCGACACTAACTTAAATATGAAGCGCATTCATGCATTTTAAATTACTGCAATTAATTCACTTGCTAAATATTTTCAAAATGTTTTGGGTTCTAACCCTTGCTATAAAACTATTTTCAAAACCTTTTAGGTGTCCAGCCACAGGGACGCCAGGATTGATATTCTATTCCAGGGACACGGAGCTGCAGCATATGTGGATGCTAGCAGGAGTTCGGATTAGACGCATCGTTCATTCATTCCTAGAGTAGGAATCATTTCTCAGTTCAGTTTTATTTAGGGTTTGTTGCCCAGACTTCTCAGTACAGTTTTCAGATGTAATCCTTCAGGTGTTTGATGTTTGTATTGGATTATTTTACTTTGGTGGCCGATGGTTTATTCGACAAGTTATTTAAATTAATTAATCAGTTGATTTATTCAGTTGTGTGAATGGTTTATATTTAATTCCGCATGTACTATTTTGTTAAATTAAAAAGTTAAAATTTGGCACCAGTTTTTGGAATACTAGGTGGTTAGTATGTTTTAAAAAGTTTTCGACAATGATGCTAAGGATGATCCAACTGGGATTCCTGTTTTAATTTGGTATAGGACTGATCACCCGGTATTTTATTAGGCGGGGTGTCACAGATAACACGAAAGAATGGAGTTGTCATCCTATTTTGCTCAAAATATGCAAAAAAAAAATGTAGCCGTCTCGAGAGAAAGACATCAAGGTCATACTGATGTATATGAAACCAAATGAATCAAGGGTTTGGGAACTAAGTTACGGAATGGGAACGTATTAGGAACACATTCCGCCCTTTCGATCTCTCATGGTCTATGTTAATATTCTTTCTTTATCCAAAGTGTGATTGTGTATAATGTAAATAATGGGAGAAGGAAATCATCTAACTCGCGTCATGGGAAAGACAACGGAATCATCATAAGGAGTGTAACCAAACATGGCATAAACATATAATGTCAGTATTCGTCGAATCACGAGTCATTAAAGAAAAGTAAACATGCATGTCGAACGGGACACAAATATATAGGAGTGCGTAACTCACAAAATAAATACAAGAGAGTATAAAAGCATAAAACGGAAGAGATAGGACTCGAATCACAGGATTGGCTCGGGATGCCAACATAGCCCAAGGGGCGTCAAAGTCCATATAGTTCAATATGTCATAAAGGTGGGATTTAACTCATAAACCCAAATTTAAGATTCCTCTTTTAATGTCTTTGAAGAAAGTGCGATCAAGTGTAAAAGTGAAGAAATTTTACTTATGAAATTTATAAGTAAAACCTATTTTTCGTCTTTTTGTTTTTTTATGAAAATATGGTATGTGAATACTAATAATAAAAAATTATATTAGTTGATGTGAAATAACAAAATAAGACTAAAAGATTACAAAAATAGGAATAAAGTGAGTAAATAATACTAAATAATGAACTATATAATAGTAGGAATAGACATCTTAAAAGACTTTTTTGTTGATTTTAAAGGAGAGTAAGCTGATTTTATGGTGATATAATGGTGGTGGAGTAGGGTTGGGTAAGTGACCAAAAGTGGTAGGAAAGTGAGGTAAGAGAAATGGAAAGAATGTTGGAAAATAAGATTTTTTGGGAATGACGGTGCTCTGATTTCGAAATAATATTTCTGATTGCTAGAAAGGAGGTCCTTGGGAGTGAGGTCATAGTCTCCTCAAAAAGTGCCAATTTAGGGTTTAGGGGTGCCGATCGGCATGGTCCCTGCATAGCCTATCGGCACAGCGCTTGGATTTCTGGGCAAGGAAGTACAGTCTACCAATAGGCCGGGGGTCTGGAGTGCCTATAGGCAGTCTGGAACGATTTTTTTTTGAAAAAATGGGCATAAAATGTGAAATGTTAACCCGAATCATGCACGAACGGGATCATTGGAAAGGAAATTTAGATCCCTTCAAGTATCCATAGAGTCACTCTCAGGTTCACGTATTGACTTAAGTCAAACGGGGCTCGAAAGCACCCGATGGTCTCTAAATGGGGGGTTTCAGTGTAAAAATGGTCGTTCATGTGAACCGTGGGGCCAATTCATATACGACATGAACTCTTAGAAAGGGGATTCATATACCAATAAGATTTCATTGAGATTCGTTTGATTTGGTTAGTTGACCAAGGCCAAATAGGATCTATGAGAGCCAAGTGGCCTTTCAGAGTACAAAGGGTCGTTCGTGTGAACCGCGAGGTCAATTCGCGCACGGTATAGACCGTTGGAAAAAGGATTAAGATCCCTTAAAGGTTTAATTGAATTTCACTTAGCTTAAAGAGTTTATAAGAGTTAAAAGAGGCTCGAAAGTGTCCGATGGCCTCCATATCAGTTATCCGAGTAAAATGGATTGTTCCTGCAAACTATGCGATCGATTCGTGCATGGTATGGACCGCTGGAAAGTAGATTCAGAGATCTTCAAGTTTTATTAAGCTTTGATCGGGTTAGAGTGTTAATTAGATTTAAATGGGGTCTGAAAGCACCGAGTGGCCCCTAGATCTGTACTAAGAGTAGTACCTAGGGTTTATGGAGGGAGGAGGAGTGTTAGGAATCTGAGAAGGTTCTTGGGGTTACCAGGATGTGGTGTCTACCGAGCACCTCGACGGGAGAGCTTGGAAGAAGCAGAGGCCATAAAAATGTAGATACCTCATCGATTTTTGAGAAAAAGAATTAAGGTCGATTCTATAGACCTAGGGGACGAAGGTGACCAATTCAGATGGTCAATGTCAATTTCGCGGATCTAGGGATTGAAATGGCCATTTCATTAGATCGAGGCCGATTATGTGGACCTAAGGTTTGAGGTTATTAATTCGGAGGGATGAGGTCGATTTCACAAACCTAGAGATTGGAGTGACCGATTCAGAGGGGCGAGGTCGATTTCGCGGACATAAAGAGTGAAATGACTGATTCAGAGGGTTGAGGTTAATTCTACCGACCTAAAACGTAAAATGACTGATTTAGCGGGTCGAGGTCAATTTTGCGGACCTAAAAAGTAAGAGAAACGATTCAGAGGGTCGAGGTCGATTCTGCAGACTTGAAGAGTGAAATGATCGATTCAGAGGGACGAGGTCGATTCTACAGAGCTTGAGATTGAGATAAATGATTCAGATGGTTAAGGTCGATTCTACGAACCTAAAGATTAAGATGACCGATTTAGAGGGCCGAGGTCGATTCTATAGACCAAAAGAGTGAAAGGACAGATTCAGAGGATCGAGATCGATATGCGAACCTATTGAGTGAAATAACCAATTCAGATAGTCACTTCTAATTAAGGGATCCATCAATAGATGTGTAGATTATTGTGGGTGCAGGCGCACCTTAGATTTTAAGTTTCGTTGGGGAGTATCTTGGTGATAAGAGTAAGTGTCGATGATCCTTCAGGGGATTAACGAGGGCTTATAACTGATTTGGTGCCCCACAACGGGTTCTTCTTGGAGTAATGACGTTATTAACTTCACGGAGATTTTCCAGGAATGTTTGTGAATTTTTCAGATAATTTCTGGATTTTTTCAGGAAATTTATTAACGAAATTTTGAAGGGTGATGTTGATATGCATGGCTGGGGGTGCCTATCGACATAGGGCACATATTCTTAGGTTTCTTGAGGGAGCTTCCTGTAGGTGACTGATTATTGGTGGCAAAACATGTGATATACTACCCTTAGCGATTGTCTTTGATGGCCGCGGAGATTGCAGGAATGCATGCCTAGATGAGGACACTTTTGGTGCTTAAGTTACAATATGTCTCGTACCTTGGGGAGAGGTTTGTAAGGCAGGTGATGAACGGTGACGTAACATCTATTTCTGGTTCTTCCTTTTCTGTTTTTTCTCGTAGGTCCATCATTGTGACTGGAGGATCTTGGCATTTTATCATGTTGTATGCTTGATTTAGAGACATTTATTTGTACCTGCAAAGAGACTTAAAAAGGCAGAAAAGATGTATCTTTTGTTTGATTATCTTGATTTAGTGGCTTACTCTAAATGCACATTAATTGAAAAAGTGTGTTTTTTGGAATTTTTGAATACGTTTTTGGCATATTTGAATAGAGGATGGCATTGGAAGCTCAATTGCAATGAGGTTCCCTTTCAAGGGGATTATTTTGGAACAAAAAGGGTTTTGAAGAGAAAAGTGAGGGTTTCCTAAAATTAGTTGTGACCGACATATCCCGGGCCTACTTATCGACTTTTTAGTTTAGGTACACTACTTTTAAATCTTTTATGGCACCCTTCTTGCATTATTGGGGTTCAAATTTTTCAAGAGTCGTTGCCAGTTTGATTGGTCTATGGACGAGGAGACATAACTACACTCCACATACTTGATAGCATGGGATTTTTTAAATAAAAAATATTGAAATACATGAAAAACATAGGTATTTAGTATTTACTAATATTCTTTTTTAAACTTGTTTATAACCAAAGGTGGAACAATGCAATAATTTTTTACATGCAAAACATAAGTTCAATTGTTTTCTGAAGTAGTTTGACTGAATGAGGACCAATGATTCTCACCTTTATTCGATTATAGTAAACATGGACTCTCTATATCCACAACATACCAAACAATTAGTCTGTCGGGCAAGGATTATAAGTGAGAGTCCTTTGTCCTTGTAAGATGAGGGTTCGTTAAACACAATTAGTATTTAACGAGTCGTAACCCCCCTCAGAATGGTGATTAATATATGGTGAATAACGTAATAAAGGGAAACTCCAATACCTGTGATAAATAATCTTTAAAACCACAATACATGTATTAAGTGAACCTTTACAACATAAATACCCTCTTAATATAATAAATGAAGTGAATCTCAATAATTCACTTGATTGGAGGGAGAAAGAACAAGTACTTTAGTACAATAAAGGCAAGGCAGTAAACCTTTATGCAATGAATGCAAATGATATAGGACAAGGAGTAGTTAAGTTATGAGAATAAAGAGGATAAACTTAAATGATAATAAACTCACAAGAAGCTCTAGTGTCTTGGAGAATGAATATCCAAAGATAGCTAATAAATGTGACAAATGAAAGTATTTATATGGGGACAAGGTCATTCGAATGACCTTGCTCGCATTAAAAGCTCTGACCTCATTTAATGTCGTGCATTTAATACCAAAGATAGCGTATAAAATGCATGAGATATTATTTCTTAGCGGGAACATATTCATGCTCTCAAAATAACGTTTTGCATTGATTGAGATGTGACAGTTTGACACCAAGATCTGTTTTGTAACGGTTGATGGGACAATCTCTTAAATGGACCAGTGGTCCAAGGAATCAACTTACTAAAATGACAACTTTCTCAAGCTCCTAAAATGTCAGAGATCGTGGCGATATAAATATAGTAAATAATGGTTTATAAGATATGTTGTCTTGTCAGCCAAAAGTGGTCTTTCAAGACATGGTTGTTCGAACAACCTGAATTTATATTTGAGGAGGAAGGAATAATTTGAACAAACTGGTTTTAGCTAGCTTCCTCAAATGAGGTCCCTTAAATAAGGTGTTTCAAAGTACTACTTTTAACCTATTGAAGATAGGTTTTTGCCCAAGTGTACCAAAGAGGTTGGGATTATTTGCCAATGCTGCCTTATTCCCAATCTTCCAAACCAAATCCCTGTGAGATTCCTAAGGTGAGGTCATTTGATAGAGCACGTGAGCTCTCCCATATTATGCAAGACATGGTTCTTTGCAGGAATTGAATAGCCTCAAAATTATTACAAATTGTTTCCATGTATTTGACAATAAAAGGAAGTAAATACAAATCACTGTTCCTATTACAAGTGTGTTTCCAGGGTCCTCTTCAATCAAGCTTGTTTATTGTGGGGAGGTCTCTCGTGTGACCACACTCCTTTGGGGAGTGTTTAAACGTGTAATCTAGTTGTGGGACCTCCTACGAATGACCTTATTCTGAACAATCTTGATTCTTCTTTAAATCCTCTTGTGTATGCAAGATTAGTCATCTGATCACCCATGAGCTTAAACCTCCCTCTAAAGTCATCATCCATATTTATGAGATAGAGGATACCGATACAAAGGAACCTGCAAATCACACAAATCATATTAATCATATTTCAAAATCGAAATCACACTTAGCATCTACTTAAACTCGAAAATAAAAAATTTGGACCCTTAAAATTCAACAAGTGCATGGGTAACAACAACAGGAAAAACAAAACCTTAATAGATATTTATAATTAATTACATAGATTATATATAACTTATGTTAGATTCATGAGTGATGAGAAAGATGATTTAACCCTCAGTTTTTGACCCCGGTACACCAACATACTTCCACACACCAAGGCTAAAGCCGAGTGAGAGGAGAATAATAGGGTAAGAGGCATATCAACACCTGCACATATATGGAAACATATACAAAAAGTTAAAACTTAGGAAACCTAATTAAGGCTTAAATCATTCAAGAACAAGAAGCAACTAAAAAGGCAAGTCGTTTCTTAGAGAGAAAAACACGACTGACTATTTCTCTAAACTATCCATGCACCCTACAAAACTCAACCCGATTATAAACTTAGAGAGAGAAACATGGCAAACCATTTCTTCCCAAACAAAATGCCTAATTTCATCCCACAAACTCCACTACAAAATTCAATTTATGAAATAAGAGAAAAAAAATTCCTCATAAAGCTCCTCTCTCTTCCCCACAGCACAGTCTCCACCTAATTCAAACGAGCTGCTAAATGGTTTGTGTGAGTGAGATAAAAAAACATGACGGTGTAATTGAGATCATGGATAGGGAGTTTTTGAGAAGAGTCAAAGAGGGAGTAGAGGGAAGTGAGAGGAGAGTGGGGAGTGGAGAGTGGAGATAAGAGAGAAGAGAGTGGGCGACTAATGAGATTGGAGAGGAAATAAATTTCTAGGAAATAAGGAAAATGAAAAATTAAAGAGGGAAATGAAATAGTTTAAGGGAGAAAATTGTGGTGTCCCTTTTGATATATTATAAAGAATATTCAAATTTTGATGCCCATTATATTTTTTGAAGGGACAACCTACAAACTGTCCCTAATACTTGTGTCATCTATAATTTTTTTTTACTTAGAAATGAAATAGTTTAAGAGACATGATTGTGGTGGCCTTTTAGACCTAGTATAAAGAACATTAAATTTTTATTGTCCTTTTTATTTATTATAAAGGCCAGTAAAATATTTGTGTCCCTTATGCTTTTCAAGGGATAATTTACAAATTGTCCCTAATATTCAAGTCCTTTATAATACTTTTTTGGGGGCTGGTAAACAATAAGCGATAAATAAGTTTATTGAATAGAGAGCGAGACTAAAAATAGGTTTTTAGGAAAGAGAGGGAGATCGAAAAAATAAAATTCAGGAAATACAATATTTTAATAGACAAAATCGTGCTGTCCTTTTT
Source organism: Sambucus nigra (assembly GCA_949130495.1). Lineage (NCBI taxonomy): Eukaryota > Viridiplantae > Streptophyta > Magnoliopsida > Dipsacales > Adoxaceae > Sambucus > Sambucus nigra. The sequence continues at coordinate 571,962,983 of OX422211.1, read as the reverse complement.
GAGCTATTAAAAAGGACATCACATTTTTTATGTCTTTAAAATTATTATAAAGGACGAATAAAATATTAATTGTCCTTTTAGATCTATTATAAAAGACATTTAAATTTTGGTGTCCATTATACTTTTTAAAAAGGATATCTTAAAAGGTGTCCCTAATACCTGTGTCCATTATAATGCTTTTTTAGTAGTGTAATATGGCAACACTCATTAAAGAAACTTCACTATTAAAGAGATCTAAAAAAACTTCCTCCTCCGGTGAAGTCCTAACAAGGACATTATCGAGAATTTCATATTTTTCACGAAATTCTCGAAAATCGTATATTGTAAAAACCTCATGCACTCTCTCACGTGTGGACATGGTAAAGTTGTGAGGAAGAAGGAGATGGAGATGAAGAAAAATGTAATACCTGATAAAATTAAACACCCAGTAATTCCTCTCATGAGGCTTGAGCTTACGGGAGGCATAATCTATAGCTTGATCCTCTTGCTGAAGTACTCCACCAAGTCTCTGTAGGGAAGCATCAGTTTACACTAGGTACTCTACTCCTGGCCTGGGTAAAGCAAGCGCTGGCACCAAAGTCAACTTATCCTTTAGCTCATCAAAAGCCAACCGACAAGCATCATCCCATATGAATGGCACCCCCTTGCGAGTTAAATTTTTCAGTGGGCCTGCAATCTTCGAAAACCCTCGGATGAACCGTCTGTAATACCCGACTAATCCCAAGACGCTACGCACCTCCGTCGGTGTCGTGGGCTAGCCCCACTCCCTCACTGATGATACTTTACTCGGGTCCAATTATATCTCGAACTCTAACACGATGTGCCCCATAAACTGCACCTCTCGCAACCAGAATCTGCACTTCTCATACTTGGCATGCAACTGATGCTCTCATAGAGTCTAAAGAACTCGTCTTAGGTGATCGAAATGCTCCTCCTCGGCCTGGGAGTAAATCAGGATGTTATCTATAAAGACAATGACAAACTGCTATAAGAACTCCCTTAACACCCGGTTCATCAAGTCCATGAATACAGCTGGAGCATTGGTCAACCCAAACGGCATAACTCGAAACTCGTAAGACCCATATCTCGTCAAGAAAGCAGTCTTCGACACATCCTGCTCCCTAATGTGTAACTGATGATACCCGGATCTCAAGTCTATCTTTAAGAAGTAGGATGCTCCCTTCAGCTGGTCAAATAAGTCATCGATGCGAGGCAATGAATATTTATTTCGTATCGTGACTATATTAAGCTCCCAATAATCAACACAAAGTCGTAAAGATCCATCCCTCTTATTCACAAACAGGACTGGAGCACCCCAGGTTGAGGTACTCCTATGGATGAAACCCTATCCCAACAACTGCTCTATCTAGTTTCGTAACTCCCTCATTTCTTCTGGAGCCATTTGGTAAGTCGCACATGCTATAAGATGAGTGCCCGGTGTCAAGTCTATCACAAACTCAATTTTCCTGCTCGGCGACAACTCCGAAATGTCCTGAAACACATCAGCGTACTCGCAAAAAACTAGAATTGAACTAAGTGGAATCACTACTACCATAGAGGTCTCCTCCTCTATGTAATACAAATGAGTGGACGACCCTCCCTCGGGGCGAGGCATCGCCACTATAAACATATATTGGCTCGGAATAGTGAACACAATACTCCTACTGAAGCAATCAATCATGGCCCTATAAATGACTAGCCAATAATGGCATCATACTCAGACGTATCTAAAACTAGCATATCTGGATGCAAAATGAGACTCCCAATCTCTATACCTACTTCTCGGCATATAAAGAAAATCAACAACCCACTACCCAACGATGAGTCTACACATGTCACTGTACTCTCTATCTTGCGTAACAACCCTATAGCCCGTGCAAAACTAGTGGCTATGAAGGAGTCTGATGCCTCAGTGTCAAATAAAATGCGCCCTATAGTACTATGGATAGGAAACGTACCCTCAACTGTGGGTGGTGCCTATGGAGCACCTGCCTGGTGGACGTTATAAACATGTCCATACTATAACTGTCCCTGATGAACCGGGGGAGCGGGCAAAGCTGGGACTGGTGCTATTACGGGTAGGGCGGCAGGAAAAATGGGTCTCTGGGGCTCCTGCTGAGCACCCTGCTGCTGGGGAAACTTTCCCTTGTCGGGGCAATCCTGTTTCCTATGGCCAGTCTTGCCATAAGAAAAACATCTTTCGCTCTGCCCCTGCTGATCGTTGCCACCTCTACCTTGGCCCTGCTGTCCCTGCTATCCCTGATGGCCCTACATGTAGCCTTCCTGACCATACTTAAATCCACCCGCTCTAAACCTCTTAGCAGAATCTCCCATCTGGGAACCCTACTCACCCTGCCTCTATTGCTGCTGAGCTATCGGTGCCCCGCTGGCGCTACCCCCACCTGTCCTGCCCTGCTGGCTAGGCTCACCTCCTTGCTTGTTCCCCTTGGCATGGAAATGGTGGTCTTGACAATGTATCAATGCAACATTAAGTACGTTTGTATAGGACTGCAAAGACAGATTACCCAGAAGGTGCTGATGGATCCTCCAGGTTAGGCCATCCATGAACATCTGTATTTTCTTCTCTTCAGTAGGCACCTCACTAGGTACCAAAAAAAACCAGTCTGGTGAATTCCTCCTCATATTCTACGACTGTCTTCCCCTCCCGAGTAAGGTCCAGTAATTTTCACCTCATCTCGGTCTGAACAGCGAAAAGAAATACTTACGATCAAACCGCATCCAAAAACTCTGAATCATCGTATTGTCCCTCTCCTCTAAAGTGTTAGTGAACTCCCACCACTGTAAGGATTCCCCTACTAGCTTGAAGGTAGCCAGTAACTGTCTCTGAATATCTGTGCACTCATACATGCGAAGATGCCTTTGGATGTCTTTCTTCTGTTGGCTCGCGATAACAACGTCAGAACTGCCCGAGAACTCTGGGGGATGTACCTTTTGAAAGGCATCCATAGCTCTTTCCTATGTAGTGGAAAACTGAAATGGAACTGGCGCCACAGCCTGAACTTGGGGTGGGGCCTGCTGCACCACCGCTAAAGCTGCATTCACCACTTGAGCAACTATAGCGGCAACCTCGGTTGTGTTCATTGTTCCCTGGCCTGTTTGTCTCGTGGTTCACGTCGAGGAGTCATCTAAGACGAGAAATAATTTTATTAGTCCACAGTTATTATTAAATCTCAAAAACTGAAGACGTAATCGCATAAATTAGAGTACAACGGTCCTAAAGATAGGGATCTATGTTAAAGGACGCTAAGCTGAAAGAATAATAATCCATGCATATCCTAAAAGACTCTAGAACCTGATGCTCTGATACCACCTGTGACACCCCGCCCAATTAAATACCGAGTGATTAGTCCTTTATTTAATTTAAAACAACGTGTTTAGTTGGTTCATTCTTAGCATCACTGTCGAAATACCGTTAACATTAATAATCACCTAATAAATAATTAAGCTAGTGTCAAAACATTTTCCATTTTATGTTATACCCAAAGAATATATTAATAATTTCTAAGTATTAAGACATAAACTATTTAACATTCACAGGAATATAATAAATACTGGATATAACACAACTGCTGAAATAAATAAGACTGGATAAAACATTCCAGTTTAAAGTCTCAAGCCAATAAACCATAAAATATTCAAAAGCAACTGAAATAAACTACTAAAGTAAACTGAGTACAATCTCTTTAATAAAACGACTGAGAATTGGCGACACATGCCCTAAATGAAATGTCTGAATAGAACTAAAAGAAATGATAGAGGCGTCTAAATGCAAGGACCTGCAACTCCCACAACCGCTGCAGCTCTCTAAACAATCCAAGCGTATAAGTATAGTAACCTTGTGGCTGGGCACCTGATATAATACATATATATAGCAAAAGAGAGAAGAATAGCAAGAGACGGTCCTGATCTCGAGTTATACAAATATTTATTTTAGCAAGTATTTAAAATTTGCAATAAAGCAAGTATTATGTGCATGCTAGCTTTTAGAACTCTCACATGAGATCCTCGCCTCTCATCTATTGTGCACGATTAATGCATTTTCTAATCCACACTAGCTATGTTACCCAGCCCAAAATCAAAATGTCACTCTCTACGTTCACCATTAGTATACCCGTATCGCCCATACAATACGTTATTAAAATAGTTTGTCCCAGATAACCACATTTCATAAACACCGTTCGAATAGTTAATCTTTTACCCACTAGGATTATTTTATTTATCATCATTACCTTATCTACTAGTTTCATACAGTATAATTATTCACAAGTATATATATATATATATATATAGTCACATCATCCCTATACATATATATACTAATCATGCACCCTTAGCCTAAGACCACTTGGCGCAATGCATACTCTGCTATCATGTCCCGGTGCATCACTCACTGCATGAAGGAATACTGGTTCAATCTCTCACGAACCATAAAATTCAAATCACAAATATTGGAGGCGAACATAACCCCCATCCGAATAGGTCACGCACATACATACGCTCCCATTTAATCGTCGAAACTATCCTACATCTCAAATAGCACGTAACCAAGTTCATATACTCTGGGTACAAGTCAAATATCCCCCAAATGGGCAACACATGATAAGACTGTCCACTAAGCGAAAACCTCCTCCTGATAGCAAGCAACGTAGGTATGATGTACACATAATAACAAACATATAATAGGTACTCTCACATCCTATTAAAAATCAGTAGGTATTCACCCAACCCGTACATATATTTTCCATACGTAGTATTTTCTCATTAATACTTATAATATAATTATTTTGATTACTCTCTCTCGAAATTTTCAAGGTTAACTTATCGTTCCAATATTTAAAGCATTATTTCCCAAATACTTCCCAAAAATTCTGCATTGTGCTAAATTCATCAAATAATAGGTTTCCTCACTCAAACTAATTGTGTAACTTAATTTGGATCAAAAATAGAAATTCTCAGATTTTTAAACTCGTCGTTCGAACCACAAGCTATCTCGTTTGAACGAGATAGCATGTCGTTAGAATGACATATCACGTGACAGGGGTTCTCGTTCGAACCATGCTCAACCTCGTCTGAACGAGATTGAGCAGTTTCGTCCCCAATCTGCATCTGCTACGTCTTTCCACCATTACCAAGTCTAAAACCTCTATTGTTCAGTCCCAGACACCAAAATAGCAAACCAAATTGATATCATAACATGTTTAGATGATTTCTAGCAACTTAGAATCATTAAATCTTTACAATACATCAAATTAAATACGTAATCCCCAAATTTAAACATTAAAGCCCTAGTTCTTTCAAATTTCAATTCAAGGACCATTAAAGCCCAAATTTGTTTCTCAATCACAACATATAATTTCGGGATTCCTATTCTACATGCACAAGGGTTCAATTCTTCATCAAAATAACTCTTAATCTATGATTTAGATTCTCTAAATTCACCCAATTCAATTCTAAATCATATGTTTGATTCCTATACTAACATAAGCAAAATTATTGCTAATAGGAAGCAAGTAATAAACACTTGCCTCGATTTGACGGTCTGATCCGCTGATGAAATTGGTATAGACTTGTTCCTCGTCTTTCGATCTACGTTTTGGTGGGATTTGTGGTGTGAGTTCTTAAGTTTTGCACCAAGAACACCTATGGACTCTCCTTCTTCCTCGGTGGTTCTCTCTCCCTCTCTCTTAGGTTTATAAACTGACATACTTTCTCTCAACCACATACACCCCATTTTATTTTTCTAATTTTGGTCCATATTAATTCCCCAAAAATTCAAAAGACAAAAATACCCCTACATGATGCCGGTTAGGCCTAAAAATATTCCGGAGTTCAAATAAAATACTCAGATAGAGTTTTCTGACTATCTCGAACCTTCCAGACTCAATGGAGCACTCTAAATGACAATACGAGTTACTTAAAAATAATTTACTTCTTTAATTCATTAAATTAGTTTCGACGCGACTCACACACGCGTCTTGACTTAATATACCAAATTATCGTATTTCTCACTCTCGACAATTTATAAAATTTTATAATCCCATCTTACGTATTCACACAGTAATATTCAATAATTCTCAACAATAAGTATTAAACCTTGGCATGCTAGTTAATATTTATTTTAATCTGGATTAATTAATAATTAATTTCTCACATTTTAATTTAATTAATCCAACAATAATAATTTTTTTTTGATAAGTGACAATAATAATTAATCTCATAATTATTTAATATCATAAAAATACGGGGTGTTACATCTTCGAATTAATCCATCACAACTTTTCAACAATCAAACCAAATCACAATAGATTCCCGTACTTCTTTTAACGTCTACATAGCAAAACATGCATCAACAATAACATTGTCTCAAATATGGGTTCATATTTAGCTCTTACATAAATGGGACATGTAATTATTTTACATGAGTATGTTACATCATAAGGGTACAATAATGCGTATTAATTATCCCAAGTCATTTATAATATTTTTATATTTGTTATTATAACATGAATAAGAGTCTCATAACGAATCTCAGCACTTTGTAACATATATGTGAAAAGTACTACTCCTAAAGTGTAAGGTATAACTTTATTGAGCAATTGAACTTTCAGAACATTTTAATTCTAAATTAATTTCGCATCCTCTATTCTCGTATGTCATATTATCAATTTCTACAAATGGGGTCAAATCCAAAATTATCATTTTTATGCGTTGGGGTCAGTAATTTATTTTCGTAAATTAATAGGCTCGACATGATTTTTTAAGTACATAAAACTATTTAAATCCACCTAACATAGCATAAATTAGGATCGTACATTTTTCAAAGGGTCACTAATAAATTTTTACACTAAATATTAGTTTAGGTGAATTTAGCAAATGCACACATAAAAGGAGAGGAATAGAAAGATATTTGCCTCATAAGTGCATCCCAAAATTTGGAGGAGTAACCTTCGAAATTACCCTTGAAAGCAGTCTTGAGGAAGTTCTTTGAAATGCTATTTACATAACTAAAAAAAGATAAGGTGGCATTTTAAAATTTGGATAATACTTAAATGAAAAGGCCGAAAATAATAAAGGCTGAAAATAATTAATAATTTGGATAATAGTCTTTAAATTCATGGGGTATTACATTCTTCCTCTCTAAATAAAAGAATTTCGTCCTCGGGATTCATAGTAAAATAACATACCTCCGCCTCCGAAAATGTGTGTACTGATATCTCTTTAGTCCTCAAAATATAGACTCTACGATATAAGATGTAGGTTGGTTCCTCGGTGTAAGAAACATCGACATCTAACTAGATTTCGTATAAGTCTATATGATGATAGACGACGTCATCTCGAAAGAATCTACAAAGCATTGATACATGTAACACATCTAGGACTCGACCTTGATGATTTAGGAGTTCTAAATGATAAGTGAATGACCCTACACGACCCGTGATTATAAATTTCCCAACATACACCGGGGCTAACTTGTCATTCTTCCTATAGCACATTTCCCACTTAATGGGTGATACCTTACAAAGGACCTGGTCGCCGACCTGAAACCCCACGTCCTCACTATCTTGGTTCGCGTAACTCTTTTGTCTAGTCTGAGTCGTCTTAATTTTCTCACGAATCATTTTTATCTTCTTTGAAGTCTCCTAAATGAGCTTGGGTATCAATAAGCTACTCTCATTTGGGTCCAATCAACACACCGAGGACTTGCACGACCTCTCATACAATGCCTCATACGGTGACATACTAACGAATTCTGATAACTATTGTTGTACCCTTAAAATTTAATGCATATTCCCGAAACATATTATCTGAAAATATGGTTCACCTGTTTTATCTTCTTATTTGTTTGAGGATGGTATAATATACCGATGTGTAACTTAATCTCCATAACCTCCTTGGAAGTGTCCTAAAAGTGAGATCGAAAGTCATATCATTGTTTAAGGCGGTAAGCAACGGTACTTCATTCAATCCAATAATATTCTCCATACAAATGTGTATAGTAATCTACTTTAAAAGTACATGTGAACTATAAAGAAGTGCGCCACTCTCATAAAAAGGTCCACTATAACCCAATGAGAATGATGATGCCTTGCTGTTCAAGGCAACTTGATGATGAAATCTATTAAAAATGATATCCCACTCCCATTCAGGAAGGTGCAAAGGTAAAAGCGTACCGGACGATCGCTGGCGATTCACCTTCACCATCTACATGGGACATAAACATAGTAACGTCCAACTTCATTCGGGACAACTAATATTATCTCTTCATATCCGAATATATCTTATCTCCACTAGGATTCACCAAAAACTATGATTCATATAACTCTTGCTTAATGACTCAACATAACTCTTCTCCTCGCGGCACAACCAACCTCCTTTTTTAAAAAACATTATTTGTGTTGCTCTAACCACCCCGACAAGACTGTCGGGAGTTACAGTGAGCATCCCCATAAACGTGTTAGCTAATTCACTAATCACCTGAACGGAACCTACTTCTATCAATTGAAGCGAAGACTAATTACTACTAGGTTTGTCGCCTCAAAGCATATGTCACCACATTAGCCTTCCTTGAGCGATGCTAAATCATAAACTGGTAGTCCTTAATAAACTTGAGTCACCATCGTTATCACATGTTCAAATTTTTCTGCGTGAGCACCTACTGAAGGCTTCTATAATCTCTAAAGTATCTGAACTTCTAGTGCCATAAATAATATCTCCAAATGTGTAACCACTACGATTGCTAGCTCCAAATCATGAGTCAGATAGTTACCCTCATGGGGCTTTGCCTTCCATGATGCATAGGCAATAAAAATATTCTCCTACATTAACACTCCACATAACCCCTTTAAGGAAGTATCATTGTATGCTAAATGCTCAACCCCACTCCTAGGTAGGGCCAAAACTAGAGTTGAAGTCAACTTTTCCTTGAGAGCATCAAAGGCATGTAAACACGCCCCTGACCAAACGAATTAAGTCCATTCTGAGTCAACTCGACCAACGGCTCCTCAATTTTTAAAGTCATCGAATAAACTTTCGATAATACCCGTCCAATCCCAAAATGCTACAGACCTCTTTAAGTGTCATGGGTCGTCCCTAATCCGAACGACCAAACCTTCTTCAGATATACTGATAATCCCATTGCCCAAAAATTTCACCCATCGTTCCCCAAACTCACATTTATGGATTTTCACATAAAAATTATTCTCTCGCCACATATCAAGTGAAAACCCTCAAATATTCGGCATGCTCCCCCTTGGCCCGCAAACAAATTAATAGAAGTAAAACTAGAATTTTACTAATATGCGAATTAATTATTTAATAAAAGTGAAGTGCAAATGTTAATTATAGTTATGATTATCAATTATTTTTAGGGGACATAATTAACTTAAATTAGTTTAATGAATTTGTATATTTAATGACCTCTGGGCTTACTTGGTTTAATAAAGTAATTTGGTCAGGTTAGTTCATTTGTCGTAGATTAACTTACTTGATTTGTGGGATTAATTGCTAGGATATTGGGGGGTGAGTGCGTATTACCTCTTAGTGGGTTTAAGCCCTTTCATTAGTAGGGTAAAGCTTCTGCACACATATAAATATATGAGCATTAATGATTGGGGGAGGTCTTTAGTCATTGGGCATATTGTAACACCCCGACCCGGATTTATGGGTTACCCGTGAGCCGACCCGGATTTATGGGTTACCCGTGATTCGACCCGATCCGAATCGAGTCGTTAGGTGTGAAGTGCATTGGAACAACCTAAATAATATTTTTAGTCTAGTTTTATTTTATTTGACATTCCACTTATTAGCATGTGATTCGAATTTCAGGATAAACTACGCGAGGGAGACACGAGATCAATCCCGATGTCCAATTGAGCAGAGCTACTAACGTAAAACATAAGTAAATTATACTTACATGTATAGCGCTCTCAAAATACGGAGCCGCTCCTAACCTGCCGCAACAAAGTGGGATCATGAGCCTATGCCCAGTGGAATTTATACAAGCACTATAGGAACAAACGGCATAAAGGAATACTCACACGCTACAACCACATGTATGAGAAAATATGTATATATATACATACGCATGCCTTTGAAAAATACATGTTCCAAAACATTACTCAAATTAATTTCGAAACCTCAATTGCCCAGATTAATTAACCTTAATCTCATTAGAGGTTTTCATTATTCATTTTTAACATTTCCCGCTTTATCCAACACACCCGGTCCAACACTTGAAACCCTAACACTTATTTTAACAAAACCATTCATTTACTAGAATTTATACTTTATTCATTTAAATGTCCTTTATATTTTTATTGAAAATCTCCGTTTCAACGCACATAATTCCCGTGTAAGAAATTACTTATTTATTATTTTACAAAAAATTCCTTTTTACAACACATTCTTGTGTTAAAAATGGGGTTCGCCATTTAGGTCGCTTAGCCACTCATTTATTGACTTTCTTTACCCTAGTTCCTTATCTTATGGACATTAGTAGATTTACGCATTTACTTGCCCATTTGGTCTTTACCGATGCATTTTTCCATGAAGAATACTCATCATAAGCAACTGTATCTTTCACATGGCCATCTTATACGATATTTGATTTAAAACAACAGAGAGCTTTGCCACCCGAAGCTTTCACGTATATAATAAGCACAGTGGCTCCAATCGTCATTTATTCTTTTAAGAAGTAAACTCAATCCCTCCCTTTCCTATAGACGTAGGCAGGACTATCTGCTGAACCGCGTACATTTCGTGTCTTTTATTTTTCCGCATTCATAATTATTTTGGTACTAAATTCTAAATAATACCTTTTATTGTGGGTTAATATCCACTCTCATATATAAGATGGTTACATTTTGAAAAATTCCTCATTACAGTTCATTATTTGAAATATTCATATTACATGGTCACGCGCCAAAAAATGAAAAATTGGGTCAGTACAACTCAGATCTGCCCAATCATTTATCTCAACCCAAATTTAATTAATTAAAATTTAATCCACACTAGATTTCAGTGGCGGAGTCACATTGCATCTTGGGTGGGCATGTGCCCCACCCAAAATTTTGATAAAAGCTAATTTTTTTAATAACCACCATAATTGTTGCTCCGTGATAATCATTGCAAATTTTTACATGTATCAAGTTGTATTTTCATGTGTTAACCAGACATACTACGATTACTCTTTTGCCTTGTCATTCCATCTTATCTGTTCGATTGCACCGAGTTATTTGGACGTTTCTATCCAATGCACCTTTGACCGCTGATTTCATGTAATTAAAATTCTAGTTGTAATGCTCCATTATTTTAGTTCAATTGATTCATCTCAAAGCATTTCCATCTTCCATATTCTCTCTCTCTCTCTCTCTCTCTCTCTCTATCTATATATATATATATATATATATATATATATATATATATATATATATATATATATATATATATGAAGGTTCTAAAAAACGCGTGGCGTGATCGAGGCGTGGAGGGCAAGCCTTAAGCCTTAGAAGCTTAGGTGGACCTTAGGCGTAAAAAGGCGTTTAAGCCTTTTTTAATATATTTTAACATCTTTAACTATAACAAGACTAAAATAGTACATATCTTAAAATATGTCTGAATATATGCAAACTAAAATAATATTTTTTTAAATAAAAAGAAAAAAAGAAAAAAAAGAAGAAAAACGTGTTTTTTTTGTGCGAGAGGTAGAGAGGTTTGTGATACTATTTATCTTTTGATTGTTTTGAATGAGATATTGGTCCGACTTCTTAAAAAAAGTCTTTAAAAGGCGAAATCGTTTCATTAAAGCGTTTTTATTTTTTAAAAAAGTGTGCCTTAAGTCTTTTACCGAGAATAAGGCGTAAAAGGCTTAAGGCGAGGCGTTTATCTCAAGCCTCAACCCTAGACGTGCCTTTTAGAACACTGATATATATATATATATATATATATATATATATATATATATATATATATATATATATATATATATATAATCATTATAAACATCGGAATCAAAACCCACGAAAGCATAGAAATGAAGTGAAAGAGGGAATAGAGTACCAGCGCGTGAGAGAGAGAGAGAGGGGGGGGGGAGGATAAGAGATAGTGCGTTCGAAGATGGATTTCGAGGAAGGGACAGTGAGAAAAGAGAGTGTATGTCAGGTAACATTTTGAGAAAAGAGAAACAAAGGGTATTGTTTTTTGTGGGCGGGATTGGTAAAACATTTGAGTGGGATAACTGATTTGGGGAGTGGTTCTCAACCATTGATTTGGTGAGTAGAGGATGTGGCAAAATCAAGATTCTTAATGTGCTTTTACATTTTTGTCAATTCAAAAACCATTCCATCTTATTTTATATATATATATATATATATAGATAAACCATTAACCATATTAATTCAATGAAATAATTAAAATAATTATGCGACACATATTTTAAACATTGTTTTGAAATTAAATATATCTTAATGATTAATAACTACCCTCCCAAAAAAATTGTCAGGAGAACTTCCTCTCCTTCTAACATTCATAGAAAGTATTGCCCCCACATATTCTTCGAGTGTCCCACCCAAAAATATTCGTCAAAATAATGTGTCAAAATGTCACACAATATGTGAGGTAATGGGGACGTGTGCAGGGATGGCCAATTCGGTGCAGAAGATGGGCGGCACATCCTGGATGTTCTGTTTCGAGTCTGGGCGGACTTAAAACACCTCTACGTGTCATCATTTTTTGTTACCATTTTATTAACCATGATTAAGGCCTGTTTTACTTTAAACAAAAACTTTACAAACACTGACTTAAAAAAAGGGAACAAACTAAAATTAAATTATAACTTTTCAAACTTACTCCATCCGTCAAATGACAATAAATTAAGGGTACCGCTATCAACGCTCCAATGAGATCCTCTAGCACTCCATTTTGAAACATAAATTTGATAAATGACTATAGAGTCCCTTAACAACAGATCTCTTCCGCTTGAGATTTTGGGTGAATACTTTTCCTTTTATGTGAACTAACTACTTAAATTAAAGTCATAAAATATTGATAGGAATTATTTTTTGATTTATACTTTAGTTCATACTTATTTTTTATCAAATATAAATACGATTCAATTAAAATGTGACACGATACAATATTATATGAAATCTTATTTTTATTATCTAATAAGAACACAACTCAAATAAAAGTGGCATGACAGGAAATCTTATTTTTTTTTTATCTAACATGAACACGGCCTAATTAAAATACAACACGACAAGACATGAAATCTCATTTGTTTACCTAAACAGAGGCAAATTAAACCCGACACGCACGGAATCTTATTTTTTTTATCTAACATGAACATGATCTAATTAAAATGCAATACGACACAGCACAACACGAAATTTTATTTTTACCCAACACAAATACAACTCGTATAAAAGCGACACAATATGACTAAAATTGTGTTCGTATTCGGTCAAATATAAAAGTGATAAACAAGTGAGTATTAAAGTGCAAATCAATTAGATCGTATTCGTGTTAGATAAAAAAAAGGTTGTCTGCCGTGCTGCATTGTAATTAAACCGTGTTCATTTTATATACGAAGGTAAGATTTCGTGTTGTGCAGTGTCACTTTTGGGTCATGTTCATCTTAGTTAAAAAATAAAATTTTGGCATTTTTTTTTGTTTTACAATTAAAAAAAATAAGATAAAAAAATAAGATTCCGTGCATGTCGGGTTTAATTTGCCTATGTCTAGGTAAACAAATGAGATTTCATGTCTTGTCGTGTTGCATTTTAAGTAGGTCGTGTTCATGTTAGATAAAAAAAATAAGATTTCCTGTCGTGCTACTTTTATTTGAGTTGTGATCTTATTAGATAACAAAAATTAGATTTCGTATAATATTGTATCGTGTCGCATTTTAATTGGATCGTGTTTATAATTGGTAAAAAATAATTATGTACTAAAGTATAAATCAATTAATGATTAAGTTGTTAATAATTTTTATTCAAAGTTAAAAAAAAATATTTACTTCAATTGTATTTAATTATTAAAATAAAAAAATAAGATAATAAAATTTGTTAGATAAAAAATAAGATAATTTTTTTTGGCATGTTAGATAAAAAAAATAAGATTCCGTGCATGTCAGTTTTAATTTGCCTCTGTCTAGGTAAACAAATAAGCTTTCATGTCTTGTCGTGTTAACATTTTAATTAGGTCGTGTTCATGTTAGATAAAAAAAAAATAAGATTTCCTATCGTGCCACTTTTATTTGAGTTGTGTTCTTATTATATAAAAGAAATAAGATTTCGTATAATATTGTATCGTGTCGCATTTTAATTGGATCGTATTTTTATTTGGTAAAAAATAAGTATGTACTAAAGTATAAATCAATTAATGATTAAGTTGTTAATAATTTTTATTCAAAGTTAAAAAAAAAATTATTTTTTCCAATTGTATTTAATTATTAAAATAAAAATAATAATTTCTATCAACATTTTATGACTTTAATTTAAGTGATTAGTTCATATAAAAAGAAAAGTATTCACCCAAAATCTCAAGCGGAAGATATATGATGTTAAGGGACTTTATGGTCATTTATCAAATTTATATTTCAAAAGTGGTGATAGCGCTACCCTAAATTAATGTGTTCATACTAACTTTATTCATGTTGGTCAAGTTTGCTTCCAACCCACACACGTTTTGGGCATGGTTTCGTTTCCTCGGGAAACAAACATAAATACAAGAGTTATCTCATCCTTGTAAAAACCCACTCAGTGTTTATCTTTCGGGAAACACAACCTTTTTAGAATTTTGTTTTGACGTTGCTCTTTTAAGAAGAGGTTGGTTCTAAATTGTACACAGAACATAATCTTTTGGTGTTCGAGAAAAAAAAAAAATGGAGGGAGGGGATAAGTTAGCTGATGAGCGGAAAAAAGCTCAATTTGATGTAGATGAGATGAAGATCGTTTGGGCTGGTTCTCGCCACGCCTTTCAACTTTCAGATCGGATTGCCAAACTCGTTGCTAATGATCCGGTCAATTTTTTTTCTCTCTCTCTCTCTCTCTCTCTCTCTCTCTCTCTATATATATATATATATATATACATACATTCATATATGTATGCATATAAAACATGGTTTATATGGTTGCGATAATCAAATTTGTACTTGATCTATTAAAGGCCTGTTCAATTGGTAATTTTGATGGGGAAATTTTGGGTTTTAATTTTTTTTATATGTTTAATGAACAAAATATATGCTTTTGTGGTATAAATGGTATGATATGAGTGAGCTGTTAAGTTAGGAGTATGGTTAGTTGCATAAACTTTTTCTGGGTTGCATAGTTTTTGCATGGAACTTTTTTTTTTGGTTTAAAAGTCAACAAAATGCTAAGTTCACTTTTGCTTTCTGCAATTATTCCTTAGGTATATGATGATGTGAAGTTTATGTTTTTTTATCCATTTTGAAGTGTTAGTATTGTGAGAATAGATTTCAACTTTTGATATATTTATACAAGGCTAATTGGTAAAAAAACCATTTTATAACTATGGAACATGAATAAGTTATTATGATGGTTATTTCGTTTTATTTATTTACGAGCATATAACTGTGCCGGTAGAACTACGGTTGTAATTCTTCTGAATTCCGACTATATTACTCCAACGATGGACTCCGGGTGACACTATTATGGTTTTATGCTAAATTCTTTTAGTCCCTCTGTCTCAAATTAACAATAGTGCTTTCCTCTTTAGGTCGTCCCAAATAAGTAGTCGCGCTCCTTTTTTGGACATAATCAACGGAACAAATTGTACGATATTAAACAAATCTTGATCTTGGCCATTGATGGAGAGAATCCTCAAAAACCGACTATTAATTTGGGACGGATGTGGTATTAGTTATTAACAACGTGTACAATCTCCCATACCTAGTTTATGAAAGTAAGTAGAAAAAATGTTTACTTCCAACATAAATTCATGGTTTCAATTCCCTTGTTTGTACAATATCTTCCAACTAAGGGAAGGCGCCAGCAGCCGGATATTTAAAATAGACATATTACGTGCTCAGTTATGGGTTTTAATGAGGTAAAGAAAGCATCTCAACTTCAATTTGAATTGCACACAAACCTCCAATATTTTTTCCACATAAATGAACGCCTGACACTGTTTTTATGACATAAATTCAACAGTTATAGGTTCCAAATGAATACAACTCAAATTAGCTAAGTAGTTATTTAGGTATTCGGGTAAAATTAAAGTTCAACAAGATTAACTCATTGCAAAACATGTATGACCGGTACTTATAAGCTTAGAAACAAACCTATTGAGTTGTAGTTAACTGACAAATATCTATAAGAAAGCCAATACTTATAAAAAGGTAAAATATGGGAGCAGCAATAAAATATACAGGACCAGAAGTGGCAGTTTCATGACAGAGCCAACTGTTTAGAAAGAGTCATCAATCATGTCTTAGGTAGAAGCTGAAGTGGGTTAAACCTTGGTTCGAAAAATGGAATATCAAAATATTAAATTTCATAAACCAAACATATACAATACGCAAACACTATTTCTTGTGAACACATAACACTTTAAATTGAAAATAATGTCATCTTTGTTACTGATCTCTGATTTCAAAGTTCAATGCTGGGCTTAAATTGATAGTGGCGAAAATATTTTTCAGGACTCTAATTGCATATATACTTCAAGATTTTTAGAGCTCTAATTGCATACACACTAAAAATTTGTAATAATTCAACAAAATACACAGAAAGTAAAAATATTATACTAAAAGAAGAAAATATATACATTACTGCGAGGTCCTTGAGTACCACTCATAAAATAGAACAACTCCTTAAAATTGAATCAGAAAACCAAAAGCCATATAAACTTGATTCATAGAACAAAGTCCTTACCATCACCCACTCTCATTCCATGAAAAATCATACTTTGTTCCAAGAAAGCAAATGGAGCTGCTGCCAGTGTTTGTACAATCTAGGTAAAAGAACACCAAAAGACCCCATAAATCAGTCATCCAAAGTTACATTCAATGTTAAACCCTCCCAAACCAAATAATGAGAGAGAGAGAGACCCTAGAATTCGAAGACTAAAAATTCAGTTAGATTTGCAAACATAGAATAATAATTACAACAAAATAGAACAAAAATAGTTAGATCTGCAAAATCGAACCCAAAAAATCATTATTTCAAAACCAAAATAACTGCTCTCTCGAATCCCCCCCCCCGGCGACACCCCGCCTATTTTAATCACGGGTGATCTGGTTCATTCTTAGCATCTCTTTCGAAAACTTTTTAAATTACTAATAACCTATGTTAAATTAGGCCGGTGTCAATTTTATCTTTCATTAACGTAACAACATGCTGGCAAATAGAAATATATTAACTCATCCACACAATTATAAGAGTCTGAATCATCACATGATAACTAGATAAATAATGAATACCGAATAAACCATCAGTTCCAGAATAAAATCCAAACCATAAGTCTACAGAACTAAAATTGAATCCAAATACATCGTCTAATAAATAAAACTAATATTGTATCAACTGAAGGGACAACATGCCCAAATGAAGTACTGAATCAACATTCTTATCTAGGAATGAATAACTGAAGCGTCTACACAAAATCTTGCAGGCCGCCACAAGTGCTGCAACTACGCATTCCTGGAATGAGTCATTAAGCTTGGCGTCCCTATGGCTGGACAACAAAAATGTTTTGGAAAATATTTTTGACACGGATCAGAGCCCAAAACCTTTTGAAAAATATTTAGCAAGTAATTAAGATGCAACAATTAAATATGTATTAACACTTTTCATATTTAAGCTGGTGTCGCACTCTCTTGAGATATTACTTACCCTCAACTAATGTGCGCACCTAACGCTTACCTCCTAACCCAACTAGTTATATTACCCCACCTAGCTAGTCCTATTTCAAATCTTTTTATCACTCTACTCTATCCTGAATACTTACTCCCTTTGATTCATTAGTTATTTTACTCATTAACTTACTTAATTATTTCCACTGGAATTGGTTATATCACATTCACACTAGTTGTATAAGTAATACATTCACACTTTATGTATTTAACCTCTTTATAATTATTTACTCTTATTATATACGTACTAATATACTATAATAATCACACATATGTCGCGTATAATAACCATCCTTCCGAGTAATAACTCACTTGATGCTTTCTCTAAAATGCTATCATATCCTAGGTATACTCACTTTAATCCGGTTACCATAAGTCGGTTAACTCACACCAAAATAGGTGATCAAATCGCAAACGTAGCGGAGACGGTCATATTCCCCCGAGAGTGAGATCGAATCATACTCAAAGCGTCTCACCTCAAAAATAAATCACATAACAAAATACCAAGCACTATGATCTGGGAACTATAATCTCCCTGCATTCACTAGCCAGGGGATTCACCAACATCGCTCAACCTCCCATGATAGCACTAGAGGGGTATGTTTTCACATAAATATTATGCACACCGATATTTATAAAGTACGCATACATATATATATATATATATATATATATATAATGTCTCCATACCCGAATATATAAATAAATACAAAACTGGCTGACCCGTGCCTAACATCTGTAGCACTAGCCCATAATCCCCGAGTCTATTCTTCGGCTCTAAATTTTATTTAAATTCACCTCAATTAAATAATCAATGTAGCATCACCCTGCTGAAATACTCGGACTCACCCAATCGGCTCGTACTTTAAATAATTTTGAATTGATTTCTCCTAATTTGTTCCTTAAATTTCTCACCATTTCTCACTTTCCGAAACCCATACATATTCACCCATAATCCCTAGGTAATAGGCCCCGTTTTATTTTCACTAAATATATTAACCTTGAACAAATTTCAAAGAAACTAGAGCCCAAAATTTAAAATAAGCAAAACTGCTCCAAGTTAGGCATCATCGATCGATAGATCGATGCTGCTTCACTGGTAGCTTCTTACCTAATGCATTTTCCTCCATTTTTTTTTCATCAAACCTCTATAGTTTCGACCCAGATCTCAACCCAATCATAACCAATGTTTATTACACCTTCTAAACAAATTCTAACATAATTAAAATCTCTCAACATCAATGATTTCTACGAACGTCATATATATTAACGAATTGGGTTTATAAAGGGGTTATTCAATCCTCTTCTTAAATTTGATTACACAATTTCAAGTTGAACAAATTTAACTTCTGGGTTTCGAATATAAATCAGATTCCAACAATATAATATGGTATTTCATCATCAATTGAACATTTAATATACACAAAATGCGCAAATCACCCAAATCAACCATTTACATGTGACAACCTTCGCCAAAACGGATTTATCTACACTTACCAGGATATGAATACGAGTTTTTGCAAATTAAATTGAAAGCAAGTTAATCACTTGCCTTTCGATTTTTGTAGGGTCTATTACATGTTGTAGAAGACGAATTGATTATTGCACTCCCAAATCCCCTTTGATTTTGGCTCTTAAAGCTCTACTATTTTCTTCCTTCTTCCTTCTTTCTTCTTTCTTCTTTCAATTTTTAGGGTTTAGAATAGGGTTTAGAATATGAACTGTGGCTACTTCAAACTCTTTGGCCTTGGTTTTTAATCCCCAAATCCGAAACTGGGCTAAGAGGCCAAGTCCAAATGACTCAAATACCCCGTGTGGGCTCGACTATGTCTAAAAAGGCTCCGGGACCCAATTAACTACCTCCGGGTGCACTATTTTGACTATCTCGAGCCATCCGGAACCAACCGTGACCTCGAAATCGTCATCCGGGTCACTCTACATAAGTTTCCTATCACGACCTCATATAGTCTACACGCGACCCCCTGGTTGAGATATTACACAGTCACGTCGATATCACTCGCTACGGCGTAAAATAATTATTTACTACTCACTTAGTAATTTTATTCCGTAAATATTGATCATTATCTCTCCCGATTAATATTTTAATAAAAACATAATATTTAATTCAATTAAATTACGTCACACGTGTAATTTAAAACAACCTAATTAATTAAATTTTTAAATACTCAGAAATACGGGGTTGTTACCCCCTTCCCCAACCCAACCCATCCCAACCAACCCAGAAAAAAAAAACTGAACCTTAATGAAAAACACTATGCCGAACGCAGCAAACCCTATCTTCATACTCAAATTGTCAAGGTGGTAATGGAACGGTGATGAGAAAAGACAAAGTGGAGAGGAGAGAGTTGAGAGGAAAAGCGGGTTGAGAAGGTTCTCAAGAAAAAAAAAAAGAAAAAGTTCCCGATCCACAGCATTTTGTTCTCTTTCCATCATACACTAATCACAAAGATAAAAGTTTGTCGAGGATTTGACCCTCATAAAAGCTGTAAGTGAGTGCGAGTTGTTATATGTTCATTTTTAAGGAGGTTTTTGCGTGTTGGCACAATCCCTTTTCAGAAATTTACACCTAAAGCAGTTGGATTTCTTCTGTTTTGAAAAGTTCATTATTCTAATTCTTTTTTAAGCCTGTGGTGGTTGTGTATGTGATATTTATTCTTATAGTGTATTGTTATTGGATTCAGGTCTTTCGGAAAGATGACAGGACTATGCTCAGCAGAAAGGACTTGTTCAAAAACACACTCAGGAAAGCAGCTTACGCATGGAAACGGATCGTTGAACTTCATTTATCTGGTATGTCGTCACTTTAGATATTCAGGTTATTGTCATAAATTGCATCAGCTGGCGAGAGTTGAATGGATTTTCTCGATTCTATCTTCGTTTTTAATATAGCTTTTCAATTTCAACATTTCAGAAGAAACGGATTTTCTCGATTCGATCTTTGTTTTTTAATTTAGATTTTCAACATTTCAGAAGAAGAGGCATCTCTGTTAAGGTCTTATGTGGATCAACCTGCTTTTACTGATCTTCACTGGGTAATATCTGTTCTTAATCTTTGTTTCCTGTAGTTTTCTACATGCTAGTTTATTGTGTTATGGAACACAACTTTTTTGTTATTGTGGCTCACATAACTGTTTATGCTGTTTTAGGGAATGTTTGTACCTGCTATAAAAGGACAGGGAACTGATGAGCAGCAAAAGAAATGGTTGCCACTTGCTTATAAGATGCAAATCATTGGCTGCTATGCGCAAACTGAACTTGGTCATGGCTCCAATGTACAAGGTCTCGAAACTACTGCAACATTTGATCCTCGAACTGATGAGTTTGTCATCCATAGTCCTACACTAACTTCAAGCAAAGTGAGTACAATGGTCAACAAGGCATGCTTTTTATTTTGGGTGCATGCAAGATAGCACCATTGTTCAAAGTCGGGCCACCTAATTTCCAACTTGGTATCAATTCAAGTGATATGTTATTTAGAGAGCCCCATGTTTTTTGAAAGGAACATAGAAAAGTTTTTGAAAATAACTATAATAACATGGAACAATTAGATAATTATAAAATCATCATTTAGTATGCACGACATTGTACTCGCACGTAGTGCACTTGTCGATTGCATTTTTCTAGAAGTTAGCATTTTTAAAGAATTGTTACAAAATTATATGTATAATTATATATCTTAATTATGTCTTAATTACTATGTATCACTAGTTTAAACGTCTATAACTAAACTAGGAAAATTTCATTGGAAACAAACAAGCGGGTCACGAGTGAAGTTGATATTTAGGCAAAGCCCTTCGAATTTTCGGCTTAGTCTCTCCCATATTGCGTCGGAGTGGCCAGCATTTAGGCTGACTCGGACCGAGTTAGTAGTAATTTGTGTATATCACGACTTGTGGCTTGAACTCGGTCTGGTGCCAATACCTAGTCAACTTGGCCCGGTTTTGTCCGATACTTTGAACGATGGATAGCACGGAGACTTTGTTTTACAAAATATTATTTTGCTGTATAATATCTATAGTGCAAACCCTGTAGAGGCGTTGACCGTTTTCCATCTGCTAAATGGAGTCCTAATTCACATAATTTTCGTTTATTTCTATAGCTGTTTCAGAATATTCAACTTGGATCCATTCTAACTTTCCTAATTATTGAATTTGTTATATTCTTAGGTTTGCCTGATTGAGCCTTTTCAATTTTGTCCTTACATTAATTTACTGGTTTGAATAGTGGTGGCCTGGTGGCTTGGGTAAAGTATCCACGCATGCAGTTGTTTATGCTCGTCTCATAACAGATGGTCAAGAGCATGGAATCCATGGTAATTAAAACATACATGATGCTGAAGTATTTTTTGGGAACTTTTAAATACTCTTCCTTTTATCTCTCATTTTTTCTTGCCTTTCCTCTCTAGGTTTTATTGTCCAGCTACGGAGTTTGGAGGATCACTTACCTCTTCCAGGCATCACTGTTGGTGATATTGGAATGAAATTTGGGAATGGAGCATACAACACGATGGATAATGGGGTATTAAGATTTGATCATGTGCGTATCCCTAGAAATCAAATGTTGATGAGGTATGATCGGGAAGCCATAAACATAGATTAATGCTAAATGTACAAATAAATTTGTAGATTTTTTTTACATCTTAATGGGAATTAGAGACTATAAAATCAAAGGAAGACATTTAAGATGTAGGGCTCATTTATGATGTGACAGGTAGTCACATCAGTTTGTAAAATACCTATGTTCATTTTTTTTTGCAAGAGTAGCATTGTCTTCAGCAAATTGTTTGCACTGCACATAATGCAAAGAAATAGAAAGCACCATAAAATTTGAATTTCTGCAAATAACATCAAGTCATTTGACATTCACAATAATAGAATGTATGTGGACTGCTGCCAGAAATAGAGTAATGTGAGAAACTTACAATGTTGTATTGTTATTTTTTTCCACAGTAGTTTGCTTATAGCGTAGACAGTTTAATGTCCGAGTAATTTAGACTCACAAGATGACGGTACTTACCCTTTTCCACCCTTCTACTTGTTAAACTGGCATATCATTATCATACTTCCAGGAGTTGAAAATATAAAGTTTGTCTAAGGCTCGAATCAATGTTCTAACACATGCTTGGCAGCTAGGCGCAAGGTTGGCGCCTCGCTTAGGGGCTAGGTGGCAAGAAAGCAGCAAAGAAAAAGAATCGTCGTTTTTAAAAAAAGTTGCCCACTTCTACATTGAAAGTACATAGTACTACAATAGCATATATATATATATATATATATATATATATATATATAGGTGATGTGAACGGTGAAATATTTTTAACTTTATATGCATGATATTTTACATGATATTTTATGTATGCATGCACATACATAAAATATCATGCTAAAAGTAGTATATATATATATATACTATTATATATATTATACAACTATTATACTATTATACTACTAATATACTATTATACTATTATTTTTTAAATACATGCTATTAAATTATTTCTCTAATTAAATTATTTTTTTAAATTTAAAAAAAAATATTTTTTAATTAAATTGTAAAAAAAATATTTTTTATTAAAAAGGCAGGTTATTATGGGATTTATTTTATCACGAGGGCAAATTTATTGCCGTAGACATCCGTTAGTATATATATATATATATATATATATACATATATATATATGTATATATATATATATATATATACATCAGACAGGCTCCAGTACATATCAAGTATACATACTGATTTTTTTAAAATAGTAAAAAAAATATTTTTCAGCTGAATTTTTTTATATAACGTTTAAATATTTCAGGGGACCCATATAAAAAAAAATCAGCTCAAAATAATTTTTTTTGCTATTTTATAAAAATCGGTCAAACTTTCGCAGCTTTTAACCCCCGAAATGTTTAAATACCACACAAAAAAATTCAACTCAAAAATTATTTTTTTAATATTATATATATGATGTGAATTGAGGGCATTTTTGTCATTTTTTTTTGTCATATTAGTAGTTTAGTTCCTTTTTGTTATTTTTATAAATTTTGTTTTGTTGTTTATTTGTAAGTTGGATATAGGTGAGCACAAATGGGTATTAGGCTTATTTGTAAAGTGGGAGTCCCACATTGGTTAGAGACCCATTTAGTGCTCCCCTTCCCCACTTATAAATAGACCCCTTGTAGCCTCATTTGAGGTAGACCTTGATTTGGAATATAGAAAAGAGTTGTTTCTCTCTCTAAAGTGTTAGATATTTTAGAAGCCTTTGACGTGTGGTTTACGTCAAATTGGTATCAGAGCGGGTGAAGCTCCACATTGGTGTTCGTGTATCCTTTTGTTCTAATTTTTTTTTATCAAAATCGCATTCTACATTTCAAATGGCTCTGGAGCTGGTACACATTCATGAAAGGTTAGTTTTTCTATCCCAAATCTCCCAAAACCTAGCTACCCCCTTCACCCTACGCCTAAAAGCTGCCACCCTTGCCGCCGAGTCCCAAACCCTAGGGAGGCACACCAACCAAACCCTCCCACCACCACAATCACCTTCCCCAAGCCCTCCCTACCCCTGCCTTGATGCCGAAAACCTTCCCCCACCTAAACCCATCACCATGCAAAACCCTAACCCTTTAAACCCCCAAGCAGCCCCGCCCCTACTCCATCCCCTTTCCCCTCCCCTGCTTCCCCAAACAGCCCCACTCCCCCTACACCCTAAACCCTCCTCACCCAGCCCCTCGTACCCCACCAAAGGCCCCCATCCCACCCGCCGACCACCCAACTGGCCAAAAACCCACTGCCGACCCAAACCCATGGCTGCCCCACCCCCAAAAAAACCCAATGAAACCCAAACAACCCCAAATCCAACCCTCCCCAGGCCGGAACCCTTCCCAGCTGCCCCCACCTCCTGCTGAACTCCAAAACGTCCCAGGAAAACTAGGGTTTTGCCCTAGTTGTGCCCAAAATCTGTTTGGGCTGACAAATCCAAATCCAAATCCAAATCCATTTTTGTGTTCTAAAATTGTGATTTTTGACCCGGGTGGAGACTTCTAGGGTTTATTTGAGAGAAGAAAAGAAGACCAAGAATTGCGGGACCCTCAAGTTTTTAGAAATTTTATTTTTAGTTCCCCACAAGTTTTGGTACCCCGTTTTTTGGAGTTCCCTCATGAATTCCCAATTTTTTAACGCTCGAGGACGAGCTTGGTCTTAAGAGGGGGAGATTGATGTGATGTGAATTTTTTGTCATTTTTTTTGTCATTTTTTTTGTCATATTAGTAGTTTAGTTCCTTTTTGTTATTTTTATTATTTTTGTTTTGTTGTTTAAATGTAAGTTAGGGCATAGGTGAGCACAAATGAGTATTAGGCTTATTTGTAAAGTGGGAGTCCCACATTGATTAGAGACCCATTTAGTTCTCCCCTTCCCCGCTTATAAATAGACCCATTGTAACCTCATTTGAGGTAGACCTTGATTTGGAATATAGAAAAGAGTTGTTTCTCTCTCTAAAAGTGTGTTAGATATTTTAGGAGCCTTCGGTTGGGGCGATCATGTCGTTTAGGGCGGAAAAGCCCCTATTTCTTCTTGGATCATAAAATTCCAAGTGATTAAGGGGTTCTGGGTCTTTTACGGGTTCGAGGGAGCTGAAAGACATCGTTTCTTTGATTGGTTCAGAATTACAATCCTGAGTGGGAGGTTCGGGACAGATTTTGCTGCTGATGGGTCCAAATAGGGCTTCCGGCCAGGGCCAGTTTTCTGCCCTCCGATACAAGGTTTTTTCACTGTTTTGGGGCCGGGGCTGAATGGTTCAAGAATCCGGCCATGGCCAAAGACTTCCAGCCTGCTGGCCCAACCGAGAGGGCTGGAAATCTGGATTGGCCGAAGGGATTTGACCTCTGCCCTAGGACGCAAGGCTCGATCACTTTTTTCTGGGCCGCCTGGGTTTGCGGTAGGGTCGAGCTGGTGGCTGGCCCCTCGGCAGAGGAGGGTTGTTTGGGGTTTTTGAGTGCTACCAATTTTTCTATCCCTTTTATGGGTTCGGATTGGTTGCCCATTGGTTCTTTTCCATTTCTCCATGAACGTGGTTCATCCTCGGTATGTGGCTGTTTTGTGGTGAGGAGACGGAAGAGGGACTCATTTTGGTGGAAGATAAACTCAAATTTCTTGGTTGAATTCTAAGGTTTGTTGATCCATCTTGTGCCTTAATTCTTGAATCCCTTCTTGTTGTTTGGATTTTTTTGGAGCCATTGAAAAGTACCGTATGGTTTGTTTGATAATTTAAACACCTGTACACCAATTCACCAATGTTGGAACGACACCCGCTCTGATACTAATTTGACGTAATCTCGTCAAAGGCAAAAAACTAAACAAATACCAATTTTAAGAGAGAAACAAGGAATTTCTTATTTTCAAAATGGAAGCTATCTCCAAATGAGGAGTACAAGAGTATTTATATTGGGAATTACTTGTTAACCAAGTAATTACCTAAAAAATTAAAAAGGATAACTATTAACAAAAATATACTTAATTAGTCCCACACATTCTTGGAGACCAATTAAAAGGGATAACATGAACAAAAGAACTAAAATACAAGAATAGAAATAGAAATAAAAGGAAAATAACATGGGATTCCCATCAAATGGTGTAGGGGAGAAAGAGATGACATGACATGGCATGAGCCCAGCCCAGTAACTTTTCGTAGTTTTCCAAACGGGAGATTGACACGGAAGGTTAAATTTGCATCTCTTAATGTACGTTGGGGTTGAATTTGCAACTTTTGAAACTATGGGTGTAGATATTAAATTCACCTCAAAACTTGGGGTTGAATTTGCATGCGTATGAAAGTTCCTCTTCATATAGACAATGATTATAGTAGCCTTTTTTTGCGTAATATTTTTTAATATTACTCAATTTTATATCTACAATAACATTCTTTTTCGGTGTGTAAAATTTCTATTCTATATTTTAGGAATCAAATATCAATTGCACAAAAGATTTTTGCATATAATATTTCTATTCTTTGTCCTAGTCTTAGTAATCTTTTATTTATGTATGAGACTTAAAAGAAATGTTAGTAATTTTAATGTGTAGGGCTTTAAAGTTTTGTTATTAACATGTGTAAATCATGTTATTAACATGTGTAAATCAATCTTAGATTCTTTAAACATAAATTTTAAAGTATATTTGGTGTTGTGTGTAAAAAAGGAAAAACGCCTAGGCGACACCTAGGCACTAGGCGGCCATCAGCTGTCCGCCTAGCGCCTTTTAAAACATTGACTCGAATAGCTTTTTTGAAGGATTTAAGTTGGTTATTAAATCATGATACACTTGAAGCAACACTTTGATCAGAGGAAGACAACATCTAAGAATGATAGTTGATTTCCATTTTAAAAGAGTGATGAGAAGAGGAGGAACCGTAGAAAGACTAAAAAGAAGGGAGTGTTGTCCCAACTTTTCACACACCACTTCAATAACATCAAAAATGTTTTATAGTGATAAATACTATATAATATTGTTTGATAAAGAGGGGAAATTAGAAGAGTAGGATAGCATTAGAAATGAGTATGACTAAATATATGGGAGTGTGTTGGCACGACTTCTCACACAACACTATCAATTTCCAAGTGTTTATATTGCTAAGTGTATATATATATGTATATATATATATATATATATAGAGAGAGAGAGAGAGAGAGAGTTTTAAATGGTAAGAAAAAGTGGTTTAAATTGATTTTTTTGGGGGGTATTTAAACATCTCAGAACCTGTAAAAAAAATTAACTCAAAATGATTTTTTTTGGTATTTTATTAAATGGGTCAATTATATGTCAGTTTTAAAAATTGACATATAATTGAACCCTTTTTTTAAAATACCAAAAAAATCATTTTGAGTTCATTTTTTTTAAAAGGGTCCTGAAATGTTTAAATACCCCACAAAAAAAAATCAACTCAAAAAACCCTTTTTTACCATTTAAAAAAAATGGTCCATTGAACTCACCGGCCGGAGATCCTATATGTATATATATATGGTTTATAAGCACTCAAGCAAAAGATATTACAATACGAGTCTAAATCTTTGAGTCTTGCTATTATTACAATTTATGAATTTCAAAGATGGTTATGAAATTCTGTTTGAATGTTTCAGGGTTTCACAAGTTACGAGGGAAGGAAAATGCTTGCAATCCGATGTTCCTCGACAGCTAGTTTATGGGACAATGGTATATGTCAGACAAACAATTGTAGCTGATGCGTCCTGTGCTTTATCACGGGCAGTTTGTATTGCTACAAGGTACAGTGCTGTTCGCAGACAATTTGGTTCGCATAATGGTGGACCCGAAACCCAGGTAAATTTTTAATTACTCTCTATTTATGCCTTTGCGGTTTTAAATTGCTGTTGATAGGCTTATAATCTTGAGATGTTTTCCTTCTTATTCTTCAGGTGATTGATTACAAGACTCAGCAAAGTAGGCTCTTCCCTTTGCTGGCCTCTGCTTATGCCTTCAGATTTGTGGGTGAGTGGTTGAATTGGTTGTACACGGATGTGACACAAAGATTGCAAGCTAACGACTTCTCAACACTGCCCGAGGCTCATGCATGCACAGCGGGGTTAAAGTCTTTGACCACCACTGCCACCGCTGTAAGTGATTAATGCCAACATGTATAACATCTTGTTTATCAAAATGTTCTAATAATTCACTCTGTGTTTGTGTGGTGAGGGAGATGATGCAAATATATTATTAGTTATAGTACTATCTAACTTAGTAACACTATGAAGTGACTTGATCAAAAGATTATTCTTTTATTAATCACTGTGTAATAGCTTCTTACTATGTGATCTATTATGTTGTCAACGTGTCAAGTTCGGTGCTGGTCATGATTTGAATCAATAGATTATGTACTTTTAGGACTTAAAATAATATTGATTATGGATATAGGACAACAAACATTTCGTTTCCATTTTTAGTCCCTGTTTTCAAATTAAAGGAACACGTGGCATGCTGTGATTGGTTGATGTTTTATGAATATGGGTCTCCATCGGCTTTATTCAAAAATAGGGACTAAAACTATAAATAAAATGTTTGTTGTCCTATTTTCAAAATACATATTACAATAGGTCCTAAATTTACAAAGCCCCTTGAATCAATATGACAAGTAATTGCTATATTGGAAGTATGAATAAGATGGATATTATATACGCATCCAAGATTGGATTTAGTTGCAGTTTTGAAAATCAAGATTCAAACCAAATCTGAATAGACGAAATAATATATCTTTTTCAATTGTGAATTTTGTAATACCATGACAACTAGTAATTTGGATATTATCTTTCGAAATTAAAAGAAATTAAAGATAAATAGTCTTTTTTGGATCTTAAATAGATTGGATTAAGCTATAACCGCAGTTGATTTGATTTTAATTGAATCGAATTTTAGTATTAGGTTATGGATAAGAGACTGAAACCGTAAATTGGATTCGGCAATCAGATAAGATCCAAACTATGGACAGCCCTAGACCTGTAGAGAGGGCAGCAAGTGGATTGTGTTGAGTCGAGTAGTGTGGCTATTCTGGTTAGGCTCGACATTCAGATTAAGCTCAAACTCAAAATGAGCTCATTTGAGGGATGTTCATGATTAATTAAGTTGATTTCAGATGAACTTCAGCTCAACTTGACTCATAAATCTATATGGACCAGATCTGAAAGCTTAAAAAAACCTGTTCTTTAGACCAACCAGTCAAGCACAATATAATAATGATGTAGTTGTTTATTACAAATACTGTTCCGCAACAACTCTGTAAAGGGGTTAAAATTAAAAATCTCTCCAGCCGCAACGTGACCAAACTAGTTTCACAAGAAGATTCTAAAAGTAAATATGTATATAAGAACACATTTTTGTTACACTGACACCCTTTGAAGCTGCCATTCAAATTCAGATTTAAATAATTTATATCCAATGAACTATATAGGAAGGGGTAAAAAGAAGAATACTAATAAAGAAGAGCACATAAGTTAGAGATGGAGACAAATAAGAAACCTAATAGTTAGGATTGCTTTGATACTCCCTTTCTTGGAATATCTATAAGCTGCTCGAGATATTATCTAATAGTAATGTGGAAGCATATTTTTGTGTGCGAGTATGCTGTGTGAGAGAGAGAGAGAGAGAGGATATTTTAAGGACCATTTCAAGTCCATCAACTGATGGGTATTAATATTTATATAGACAACACTATATATCCAATGTTCATGATTTAGTGAGCCCCGAATTGGATTATTCAGTCTGTACTTGTTCACTATATGAATTTGGAAAATCATGTTTTGGCTCGATTCATCTTCCAAATAAGGGCTCACATATGAGCCTACACCTGAGTGAGGCCCACGCTGGTCATGACCGTCACTAACTTCTTAACATTTGCTTTGTTTCACCATTGGCTTTGTCGCGCTCTATATATCAGATTAAATATTGGAATGCTGCTGATTCGACCATTCAGATTTAGTAAAACTGATATTCCATTAAATCTTTTAATTATAGCTGTATTGACTGCTCAACTTCACTTTTGGATTGAAGCTTGACATTTCACCAATACAGCTATTGTATTCTCTCTGGCTGATTCAAGTTTTTAATTGACAGATAATACCTTGAGCCATTTGAAGGTCTCATTCGCTTTGTTTTAGAAATCATACAAATTTTTCCAGATGATGGATGGTTATGTCGAATTTCAAAATTTACTTATCGCATGCCATTCATTGCATTTTATTTCCTTCTCATTGCATGTTATTTCCTTCCAGTTATAACTTCGGTAATCTCAAAAGTTTAAAGTATCTATTGATAAAAAGAATGAAAATTCAGAACAGTTAACTCACTGTAGGAGTTTGAGGCTTGTGGAAGTTTCCTCTTTTAAGGGCCATAGGTTTAATTCCAGTGTGAAATTTTGCAGACTGAATTTTATATGTAACTAATCTTCCAGGACTATACTCAACTCAACAAAAACCTTTCCCAATTATTTGGGGCCGACTACACGAATCCTATTTAGTGTGAGAGCGGTAGATTCTCTTTTTATGTTCAGGGAAGTTCCCCTTGTAGAAGAGACGTGCTGGTATGAAAATCATTGAACCTTAGTTGCTTTATCAAGTACCCTAAGAACCATGTTTAAGTACCTAGTTTGGAATATAACGTACTCCCTTTGTCGTCATGAATTAAGAGTTGTATTTTCATCTTTTGTAAGTCTCAAATTAAGTGTTGAACATTGATGAACCAAATTCCACGATATTCAAGGAAATTTTAATTTGGGTCATTTATTATGTCAAATGTCACTTTTACTTGAAAAATTTGACTTTAAAAAATGGACTCTTTTTTTGGGCCAGAGTATAAGATTGAATTTTTATCAAAAAGTCAAGCTGTGCTCCTGGTTTTTGTATTGTATGGTAATTTCTATCTGACAATATAGTAAAGACGAGACGAGACCCTGTCCATGATATGTTACTTTCATGCTCATTGTGTGTTGTCTGCAACACTGATATTATATAGCCTGTGCGAGTCTCTCTCCTTTATAATGCTTTGGAGTTATCTTAAAAGGTTGATTTGAAGTTATGACTGACCTTTATCTAATATGAGTCGTCATTTTTGTTGCAGGATGCAATTGAAGAATGCAGGAAGTTATGTGGGGGCCATGGTTACCTATGTACCAGTGGCCTTCCTGAATTATTTGCAGTTTATGTCCCTGCCTGTACATACGAAGGAGACAATGTTGTGCTGCTTCTACAGGTTTGTGATGCAAGTTATCATAATATTCTTTTCATATTTTCAGTTGGGTGAAAGTCAATAGTTGGTAAATGTATATGATTGTCTATTTGTGACATGGATAAATAGAATAATTAGTTGTTTTGATGCTATGGCTTGCTGTAGTTTAAAGCCTACAATTTGGTGATGCTGTATAATTCCATTTCATTTTGTGTTGATTTTATAAAAAAAATAGAGATCTAATTAACGTTGCAAAGTAGGTTTATATCATGCTCTAGTGTCGTGTATTTGATCAAAATCCTGAAATATATCTTAAAATTACTTGTGTAGGTTGCAAGGTTTCTTATGAAGACAGTCTCTCAGCTTGGGTCTGGAAAACAGCCAGTGGGGACAATAGCTTATATGGGGCGAGTTGAACATCTGATGCAATGTCGTTGTGCTGTTCAAAGAGGTGACTTGTCTTTTTTGAATGTGATTTCTTAAAATGTTTTATTCCATCTTTCATGAGCAGAAGGGTTTTAAATACATTGTCTAAAAAACTGATTTTTTTGCCATTCTATATTTCCGGAAGAGTTTTCCAGTTCATACTAAACTATAATTTCAAAATATGATCTAGTTAATGGCCATGTGAATTTACACCCCCGCGCGCGCGCGCACACACACATTCATAATACATAAAGTTTTATACCTTTTCTTTTTCATATTGCAGCTGAGGATTGGCTAAAGCCCAGTGTAATAATGGAGGCTTTTGAGGCAAGGGCTGCTCGAATGTCTGTGTCTCGTGCTCAAAATTTAAGCAAGTTTTCTAATCCGGAAGAAGGTACTACGTGATTGAAATTTAATGTTTGACATCTTTCTATTCTCTTCTTTGTCAAAATTTGAGCAGACTTAATGGAGGAGCATTTCCATGGGAATTATAGTTACGAACTAAGGCCATCTTTATATTCTTGATTGTTTCCCTCTCCTTGCATGCATATTTTATTAATGAGGTCAAGGGGTGTTGGATTCTCCAGGATTTCAACTTGAATTGCTTTCCAGGGTATAAAAATATGCTTATTTATTTGCAATTCATTTTGGTTCAGGCTTTGCCGAGCTTTCAGCCGATTTAGCAGAGGCAGCAGTTGCTCACTGCCAATTAATTGTTGTTTCAAAGTAAGCTTCTTTTACTCGGTCAAGTCAAGTAAAATTCATTCATAAAGTTCACAACAGTCCAAACCATATCATGTTCATGTCAATATAATTTTTTCACATTTCCCCATAGATATAATGGCGTGGTTGATTGGCATTACATTTTTCCCATACAAAATGCTTTGTGTTTCTCATTTTTTTACTTTCGTGGTTGTTTGATTCCAAATGCGTTTTAAGGGAATAATAGCCACTTGTTTTTATGGCATACTAGATAACATTTCTTTCCCACCCCAAGAAGAATTGGATTTCATGGAAAACCAGAAAATGGGTCTCCACGTGCTTCAATCTCACAGGCCGCTCATTTCTTTCTCACTCCTGTTCCAATTCCTAGTGATTTTTTAATTAGTTTTTTCCCATTTTTGTAAATCAAATACACCTTAAGTTAAAAGTGAATTGGATTCGCCAGTTGTAAAAAATGATATTGGTTGCTTAAAGAAACTATCTCATGACCCTTCTCTTTGCCTGTTGTACAGATTCATTGAGAAATTGAAAGAAGACATTCCTGGGAAGGGGGTAAAACAACAATTGCAGGTGCTCTGCAACATATATGCACTGTTCCTTCTTCACAAGTATCATGGTGATTTCCTGGCTACAGGCTATCTCACTACTAAGCAGGCTTCACTTGCAAATGATCAACTCAGATCTCTCTACTCCCAGGTTGGTTATAAAATAATTCATTTGCCTCTTTTGATTCAGGCTCTGTTTGAACGGTGATTTCCTGGCCGTTTGGGGATTGAGCCCCCCCATAAAACTTATTGGGGATTGACTGCCTATTTTAAAGGGATCAGTTTGTCGACCCATTTTACTGTTAACCTATGGTCAAATTACTAAAATGCCCAACTTATAATTTTTTTTTACTAAAATACCCCTTTAAATGTAAAAATTCACAAAAATACCAAGGTAAACCCATTGTCAATTTTTTTGCGTCACTTTTGAAAACAAGTGTCAAAAAATCTGAAAATGTCCTGCAAAAAGTCACAATAGAAACTATGGACCCCAACCTCATATTACGAATGACTACTGCATGCTAAATTACAATTAACCCTAAAAATATTATAGTATTTTGATCTTTACATAGATAAATTTTGTAAATTTTGTTCACTATATAATAGTATTGGGCAAGTGTCTTCGCCCAAGCTATGGTAGTCTTGGGTTCGAGACATGGGAGCAGCCCCTCCACATATTGGGGGGGGTAAGGCGAACCGACATCCGCCCCTCCTGGACCTTGCAGTTAAGCGGGAACCTTGTGCACTGGGTACGACCTTTTTTATATTGTCTAAAATCACATATTTAAAATGTATACACTTTCAGTTCTATACGAATAATTTTTTTAAAATCCAAATATGTAAGGTACTTCTTACTAATGTTATTTTTTCACCCAGTTAAAAAAAATTATTCCCCTTGAGCCAAATCTCCATTTGGTACAAGCTGAACTATTTTTACTAGCGCAAGAAATAAAATGGTAAAGAAATATTTTTATCTTTTCGGAGTAAAGTCTTGTTTACTATTTCTGTCCAAATTATTTAATTATAGCATGCAAACATGTTTATAATTTTGCAATTCAATATTTTAGCTTTAAATAGGTAAAATTTTGCACCATTATATTTTTCACCCCGAACCAAGAAGGCCTCGGAATTTTTTTCATCGCTGTGAAAGTGAAATCTTTTTTCAGATCTTTAGGTAAATTGAAAAGTTTATTACTGCAAATAACATCTTATTACTAACATAAAATTAATGGTTATGTTGTTAGCTCCGTCCAAATGCGATTGCACTTGTGGATGCATTTAACTACACAGACCACTACCTTGGTTCAATTCTTGGCTGCTACGATGGAAATGTGTACCCGAAACTCTACGATGCAGCTTGGAAGGATCCTCTTAACGACACAGTCGTGCCTGACGGCTACCATGAATACATTCGGCCTCTGCTGAAGCAACAGATACGTACTGCTAAGCTGTGAAGGAAATAAGCAATGAAGAATTTGCCCCACAGATATATAAAATTATATACTTCTGTATTGTGTGCTAATAAATGTCACCCCGGATGAATTGCCTACGGAGGAGGGAGGATCTGGTGGTGGTGTGTTTAGAATTTTAACATTAGAGATTGTGTTCAGAGTTAAATTATTCAAGTTAAAAAGGCAGAAAAGTAAGATTGTTACCATTTATCATATTTTAAAGTATCGTGGATATTTAAAAATTATTTTCATTTGTAGTTCCCTATCTATATGGGTAAAACATAAAAAATGATCTAGTTTCGTTGGGCAGAGGTGATGGATGAGCAATGGGCTCTTATTTGAGTAGAGTATTACGAATAATAAAACTTCATTGTTAATACCCAGTCTAGGCCTGCCCTTAAATTTTAAGGCTTGGGCCAAGGATATAATCCCAAGTACTGGACTGGGCTGGGCTAAAAAATATCTTTTATATTCTTGTCATAATTTTCATAAAAAATATTTTCTATTCTTGCAATTATTTGTTGAAATTGTGTCATAATATTATTTTTTACTACAATGAAATATACCAAAATTGTAATCTTTAGTCTTTGTTGCATACTTTTATTTTGTAATTAGTGTTTGTGAACATTGTAAATTTTGTGAAAATTTGAATGAGGTTAAAACTTTATATTATATAGAGGCTTTGTTTATTTTTTGTTAATGTATTTCTATCATTTTACTAAAACAATCATATTACTTGCCCTTAAAGAAATGCTTTTAAAAAGGAGGATGGGCTGGGTTGGGCTCAGGCCTATTTATTTTTTTAAAGATTGGGCTTGGGTAGAACATTCTTAGCCCGGTGTCGGGTTGGGCCTTTGCAGGAAATGTTATTATGAGGTGTTAGCCCAGTTCGCCCCATCGACAACCCTAATTGTTAACCTACTTTAACATGCTGTTTGAAAAAGGGCTAAAATCTAGATTTTTTTTCTTCTTAAATATAATTTTTAAGGGTTATTTGAATTCTGTACCCCATTAATTTTATTTGTTTGGGTATTAAACCTAACTTAAAAATTATTTTAGGATTACCACTCATTTTTCACTCTTAATGATACCTTTCGGAAAAAAATTGGTCGCTAAAAAAAAATTAAAAAAAAATCAAAGTGTCACTAAAAGTGAAAAATGGGGGTTAATCCTAATACCTATAATACTTTTTTTTTATTGGGGGTTGATCTCTAAACGGACAAAACTAATGGTGCCCAAAACCTAAATAACCTAATTTTTTTATTGTATGGCATAATCTTGACCTTCTAATTGTATATAAATAATTTACATACTCCATTTTTTGAATTCATGTCATATGCTTTACACTAAATTTAAATATAAACATGGAACAAAACATTCAAGAGATTTCACATAGTTCACCAAACTTACTTTGCCTACATTTAGAAGAGGGAGAACAATTCCATTATTTGTCAAAAATAGTTTACAATGGTAGATTATACAAGAGTGTTAAGTTCACAAATAGTTCAAGTTTCAAATACACTCAAATCTCACATTGAAATTAAGTTTGGATACCCAAAATCTCATTTTTAGTCTCTTTTATGATAAATAGCTTTCTCATTGTCATTAAATTCTTAATGAGAAACAAATCTCGAAATTCTATTTAGGGTAATTTAATCCGCAATCAACGTTTGACCAAGTTCAACTAAGTGTTTATATAAAGCACAATGTATCTTTAGGGTTTTAGATTTTGGAAGTGCAACCCAACATTTGTTTTGAAATATGTTAATGAAACAATTTTTCATACAATTCTAGACAAATTTGCCTACAATCCTTCATTTTTTCTACCAAAAACATTGCTCAACCTAAAACAACAAAACGACCAACATTTTATTAGACTTGGATTCAATATCACGATATAGAAAAAAAATGAAGACTGCCCTACCCAGATTTGGAAGTTCTTCATTTGGAATGTTTTGTATATTTGGATCAAAATTTTATTAGAGAACCCTACTAAGTAGTCGCAAAAACCATGAGGCGTTTTTTCTTCAAGGTTTTCTTATCAATTTAGGTCTATGTGCTTGCCCAAACTCTTATACAAGCACAAAAGTAACTTACATATCCAACCCAGAAAAAGGGTTTGCAAATCTTGAAACAAGAACTTTTCATCAACGCTGATTCACTTGGTAGTTCATAATTCTACAAAGGTTTGGACGAAGCCTGTCATGAATCAATAATATGATACCTTGTTACTCGAAGATGCATAAATTCTAAAAAATATAGTTATGAGAAATTCTAATTTTTTGGCGCCTGCGTGTCTTAAAACTAAGTGATGGACCAATAATTTATGGACAACTTATACCTGCAAAACTTACAATCTCAAGGATGTTTGTGTTGTGTTGATTCATCCTCTTCAATCAATGTGTTGGTTTTTTTAGCTCTGATGATGAAAGAGAGAGAACAAGGAAGGAAACAAATCTTTCAATATTATGAAAGTGTAGATGATAACTGGTTCTGTGTTGAACGATAAGTGTTGGTTGTATTTAGATTATTTTGATGGTTCGTGTTTATTTTATTTTAGGGCCTTGCACCATAATGGCAATTTTGTAACTAATATAAAATTTAATTTTCAAGTGTCTAAAACACTTGCTAGTTTTACAATGGGTTTTGTAAGTGTTTAAAACCGTTGATATGCATGTGATTTAATATAACCCTTCTCTGAACTCACATGTGACTTGCCCCAAAAGTGTAAAAAATAGTGCGCCTCCCATCACCTCACTTTGTGATCTCAGACACTCTGATTCTCATCATACCCTCATCGCCCGCCTTGATTGGCTCTCCCACAAACCCTCATGCATTGATTGGACTACAAATGAATATAGTAAGATCTAACCTCGTTGCCCCT
This sequence comes from Sambucus nigra, assembly GCA_949130495.1. Lineage (NCBI taxonomy): Eukaryota > Viridiplantae > Streptophyta > Magnoliopsida > Dipsacales > Adoxaceae > Sambucus > Sambucus nigra. The sequence continues at coordinate 571,925,329 of OX422211.1, read as the reverse complement.
CTGATTTTTGATTTTCGTTTATGATTTGTGATTAGGGTTCTAATTTTTTCTTTCGTTTATGATATGTTATTAGGTCTTAAATTTCCCTCGTTACCCCTCTGATTTTTGTTTATGATTTGCATTATTTTATTTCAAGAAGAACGTTTTGGGGTTGGCAAGGAAATTACTTTTTGAGGCTATGCATGTTTTAGAGAATTATTTTCCACCTGGATTTTTTGTTATTACCGTTCCACCTCATTATGTACTTAACAGAAGAAGTGTTGACTTGCATCCCTATCAGATATAAGTGAATGTATCCTCTTGAAATATAATCTAATAGTCATTTTTTGCAAATAAAGATTTGGTTTACCAAAACACATTTCTACAATTGATATTTCTTTGAGGTGTAGGTTAATGAAAGATTACAGGATGTATGATAATAATAAGAGGTATGTTGAAGGGATCATTGCAGTTAAATATATCATAGAGGAATCGATTCATTACTGCATGGAGCACACACCAAACCACAGTGAAGGAAATCACAAATATACTCGTGAAGATTTTCTTGATCAAGATGACGATGAAGAATGCATAAGCGAGAGACCTTTAGTACAAGGGAATAATGTGAAGTTAACCCCATTCTAATTTGCACAAGCACATAAATGGGCGTTACAATAATCAGATAAAGAATATGAAAGGCAACAATATATGTATCAATACAATTCGATATTTTTTGAATTGGTATAGAAAATATGATCTTTATTGGATATCTACATCTGGGCGTAATTAAAAAGGGATACACTAAAGGAAAATAATGAAGGTTTTATCCCATAGTTGATTAAGGAGATTCTCTCTTAATTCGACTATATGATAAAACGTTTATATTTCTCCTTATATATGTATAATTATCTTTCAATACCTTTTTGTATCTATTAAAAGCGAGATTGACCTTTTTGTGTCTATCCTCCTAAGAATTCACCACAATATACTCTTGGTGCCGACGCTCAAGCTGACCCAAAATATGGCCAAGTTCATTAGAGAGTTTATCATCCAACGATATCATGATTCACCTTACGAAGAATCATCAACAAATATGTGTTGACTAGGACCTTGCAGATGCCTCAAGCTAATGTCAGCAATCCTTTTCTAGCACAAGGGAAAAATATGGTGGTTTCATTTGATGAAGAGGCTTAAGATGAAATGAGAAGGAAGAGTGTACATGATGATGAGTTCTAAGGAATTTTATGATAGTTGTTTGGTAGGAATGGCCAACGTGGTCATTGTGTACAATGGACCTAGCATAAAGGATAATGAAAATGTTTATTAAACGAATGATTATGAGGTTAATTCCAACCTTGCTTACCAAGATGTTTCGAAGTCACCAAAATTCTCTTGGTTCTTCGACCAAGTTGGCATACCCTAAGATAGAAGCTTGGAGATAACACATGCAAACTTTGAGATAGCAAAGAAGAATACTGTTCAACGCTCATGTGGAAAGGGCCTATGGCTAGGTTGATTCGAAAGTTCATGTCTAAAATCACTTTCTCAAATGTTGATAGAGAGACCGTGTTCCCCCACAATAGACCTTTATACGTTACAACAAGTATAAACGACACAATCTTTGCTAGGACATTGATGGATGGATGTGCTTCGGTCAACATCCTATCAATGAGATCCTTTTATGCATCCAACATTTCAGATACAAGGTTGATTGCAGTGCCTCTTTCCATTTCATTTTATGATAACCAAACTTCTAAGTTTGTGGGTTATATTAATGTTGGAATCACAAGGGGCAACCTCACTTCACACATCAAGTTTCATATGACTGAGTTTGTCACTTCCTACCACTTAATGATTGGAAGAGTTTGGATGCACAATCATGGTTTGGTTCCCTCAATATATCATAATTGTGCTAAGGTAAATGTTAATGGGATTGAGATTGTTATCCGAGAAACAAAGAAGCCTTTTGAAAAGGAGGAGGCACACTTAGTAGATATTGCCTTTTATACTGAGTTAAATGAGGATACACACATTTTGACAAGGGTATTGAAGGAGTGAGAGACCTAACAATCAAGGATAGGTTGGGACATTTAGCATATCAAGATGAAGAGATGGAGGCAGTTGTGCAAGTTGTTGAGGAAGTAAATAAGGTTGCTCCAAAACCTAAACTATCTCAAAATAACTAAGAGATATAATGCGACCCAGGATTGACCCGATGGAGCATGGGGCAAGGCACCATAGTGTGTTGAGTAAGTTTTCTAGACCTAGATTGGAGGAAACAGAAAATGAAAGGAAGAGAAAGTAACTTACACCACCAAATAGACAATGAAAAATAATGTTGCTTGATGATGGAAGGGTGGTGTGTCACCTTTGAAGGTGTGAGCGGGCAGCTGATGAAATTGAGAAAGTTGACCGGGAGTACGAATGCTTTATGGTGGATAATCAAGGACAATGCCTTGTCATTGATAATTCCAACATTCAAGAGTTTTTTAGGGATATTAAATATGAACCTGAGTGCATATAGGACCACCTAAAGTCCTAAGTACAAGAGTTATAACAAATTGATTTGGCTGAGGGTGGAGACGAAGCAAGGCCAATCTTTATATCAAAAGATCTAGAGGCTGCAAATAAGGTAGCACTGATCAAGCTCATTAAAAAGTATAAAGATGTATTTGCATGGAAGTATAATGAGATGCTTTGGTTAGATCAAGATGTGAGCTTCCATAGGTTTAATGTTATGCCCTCAGCTATTCCGGTCAAGCAGGCCACCAGAATGCACAAACCTGAGTTGGATATCATAATAAAGGCTGAGGTGGAATGGTTACTGATAGTTGAATTTAACAAGATAATTTAACATCCAATCTGTCTTTCCAGCATTTTTCCAGTGGGGAAGAAGGATAAAACATAAATTCTCACTTGTGTTGATTTTAGAGATCTCAACAGAGCTTGCCTCAAAGATGAGTTCTATCTACCTTTAATTGACATCCTGATAGATTCAACAACTGATCATGAGATGAACAACTTTATGGATGGCTATGTGGATTATAACCCGATAAAGATGGATCCCGTTACTGCAAATAAGATAACTTTTAGAACTCCTTTGGGCAACTTTATATGCAATGTCATGCCTTTCGGTTTGAAAAATGCGGGGGCAACTTATTTAAGAACAACGATGGACATTTTTCACAACCTATTTCATGACATTTTGAATTTTTATGTAGAGGATTTGGTTATTAAGTCGAAAAAGAGGATTCAAACTTAGCTAATTTAAGAAGAGTTTTCAATAGGTGTAGGAAACATAAGCTAAATTTGATCCCACTCAAATGTGCTTTTGGTGTAACGATTAGGAAATTCTTGGGATTTGTGGTGGATCGACAAGGGGTTCATATGGACCAAGACAAGTAAAAATCCATCGTCGACATGCCTTATCCAAAAATGCAGAGGGATCTGAAGAGTTTCCTCAGAAATATTTCTTACCTGATAAGATTTGTCCTAGGTCTATTAGAGATTACACATCCGTTCATGCAGTCGTTGAGGAAGACCACGAAGTTCAAATGAGAGGAGCCACATCAAGAAGCTTTTGACAAGCTTAAGGGATTGATCATTTCTCCCTAAACAATTATTCCACCAGGGACTGGAGAACCTTTGTTGCTCTATCTTACCTCCACTATGAGGTCCATCGGTGCACTGTTCGAACAAGAGGTTGATGGACAAGAGAGAAATATCTATTACCTGAGTAGAATTATCCATAGTCCGAAGTCAAGGTATACCAGCATAAATAAGCATTACTTAGATTTGGTCTTTGTTACCCTAAAACTTAAACATTATATGCTATCTTTCACTTAATGTATTGACAATATGTGATCCGATTAAGTTTTTACTGGCACTAACAATTTTAATTGGGAGAGCAGCAAGGTGGTTCCTCATACTATCAGAGTAAGATTTTAAGTGTGTGGTCCCTTGTGCGATCAAGATCCAAGATTAAGCAGATCAGTTGGCCATATTTGCATTAAATTTATTTGAGTCACCTCACGAAGATATTCCAAGTATGATTTGCTAGCCAATCTTTGTGAGGCATACCTAAAAGAATAGTCAATAGAGTTTTGTGGTTCATCTGCTAAAGACAAGGGAGGATAGTGAGTCATTTTGTCTAAGGGGAGGGAAGAGATTACTCTATCTTTTAAGTTGGACTTTCATTATTCAAATAATGAAGCAAAGTACGAAGTGTTTGACTTTGGGGTTACTCGAAGCGTTGTGAAGAGGCATTCATTCACTCTGCATCAAAGGAGATTCCAAATTAGTGGTTAAGCAAGTGAATGGGGAATACACATTGAAAATCTTAGTCTAGCACCTTATAGAACAATAATTAAAAGTTCGTTAAATTAATTTCATGAAGTTAAAGAGTAAAGGCACCCAAAAACGATGAATCGTCATGTTGATGCCTATGCCACAATAGCATATAAGGTGATTATGGATGATGAATTTATAACTATTGTGATCCATCGAAGAACAACTTCACCGCCTATGCTCCAACTCTTTCCTAGTGATGCAGATTCAGATTGGAGAGGTGGAAAAAGGAGGAAGTTGGAGAAAAAAGGTGGAACAATGAAGCTTACAGAGTTAACACATCATTTTCTTCTTTAAGGAAGTTTGTACTGCAAAAATCCTTGGGACATGTTGTTTAGATACACTAGACCAGAGGAAGCACAAATAAAATTGGAGAAAACTCCCGATGAGCATTGCGAGGCCACCGATATTCCCTTTTATATAAAAATTAAAAGAGAGGGGTATTTTTGGCATACGATGAAGTAAGGCACAACAACAATACAAAGAGAATGTGCTAAGTGTCAAGCTTTCTTTCAAACGGATGAGTGTAACTTCTTGAAAGCTCAAATAAACTGCAGGCAGCCTTACATTGATTTCATTAAAGATGGAGCTGTTCCAAGTGATAAAGATAATGGCATATGAATACGAAGGAAGGCTCCAAGGTTCTACCTATTGGAAGATAAGATGTATTAAAAATGGTATTTTAACAGGCCATTGCAATGCATCACGAGAGTGGAAGCAAGGGAAGTCGTCAAGAAATCTCATGATCCAGTTGACATTCGAGGAGCTAAGTTGTATGATCAATTCATGACACATGGTTATCATTGTCCAATAATGTAGAAATATTCATCCGAGTTTGTTTGTAAGTGCAAGGCTTGTCAGCTTCATGGAACCCTTGTTCATACTCCATCTGTGGAACTCCATTCCTTGGCAACTCCCTATCCTTTCCATACTTGGGCATTTGGACTTTTGGGAATAATCAAACCTCATTCTAGGGGTAAATTATGGATCCTCATGGCAATTGAGTATTTCACCAAATGGGCACAGTTTCTTTCAAGAGAGAAATAGTAGGCATGGTGGCATTTTTTTTTTGAAAAAAAGGATTTTTATTAGATATATGAGAGAAGAGCCCTCTTAATGTGGAAAATATAATGAATCAAACACATTTGACATTAAAGTCTAAAACAAATGATTGGAAGATTCTAGCAGCGGAACCCTTGTAAGGTTTATCATGAAAAGCCAAAAAAATATCATCTTTAATTCTCTTGATGGTCGTCGCGCATTAATAAGGATATCTTCAAAAAAATTTGAATTCCTTGCTTTCCAGATATGCCAACAAATGAAGGATGTAATTATTTTGCAAAGTAAGCTCAGAATAGAATTTCCATTAGCATGAACCCACCAAAGCATTAAGTTTCCATTGAGTGTTGAAGCTCGAGAGGAAAGGACCATCAAAGATTTAAAGTGCTCCCAAATAATTTTAGCAAACTCGCTAGCATAAAATAAGTGATCACGGGTTTCTTATTTGTGGAAAGAACAACATCTATGCATATATGGGAGACTGACATCATTTTTTTAGATACTCATCTATAGGAATACCTTTAACAAGTAATTTCCACATGAACATGGAAATTTCCGGAAGGATTCGATTATCCCATATAGTAGAGAAGGGTAATTTGTTACATTCCGAATGATGAATCACATTCCAAGTTGATTTAATAGAAAATCCATTTGGGTTCGGCAACCATATGATATCATTCCCATTGTAAATATTGTGATGCATGATAGACCAAACGTGTTGCATGCGACGCCAAGTATGAGATGGCCTAGAGGAGAGGCCACAATAATTCAACGGAGCAAGCATAACATATTTGGCTTTCATGAATCGTGCCCAAAGACCCTTCGACGTGTAGAAATACCACCAGAGTTTGCACGCCATGGCGTCACAGCTGTCAATGATATGCCGCAAGCCGAGACCACCTTCCTTGGTTGGAAGACATATCTGATCCCATGTAATCCAGTGATGCTTACCGGAATTAACAGTACTGCCCCAAAAGAAATTGGCCATCAAATTTTTGAGGTTTAACGTCATAGTGACAGGAGGGTGATAGGTTGGGTTTCACCTCAGTGTCGCGTCACTGACGCCGATCGTTTGTTATATTCGGCTCACCAACTCTATGCAAAACGTAAACTATGACTACACTATTTTAAGGGAGTGTAGCGGCCAGTCGGGTATCGAATCCACAGAGACAAGTTACTAGAACTTAATCGGTTTAATACTTCGAAAATAAAAGTGTAAAAGATAATAGATAACAAAAAGGAAAGATAACAAAGAGAAGATTAATCTAGGCAAGGGTATTTAAACTAGATTAACAAAATGAATAAAAACTATAGGTTGCGCTAGATATCCCTCACCCTGAGTTAATTGGTATAAATGGTTACATGGGTTCACGAGTTATTAAGATTGTGTATCATTTTGTTAATTAATTAAATCAAGAGTTGTCACCCCCCTAAATTCTCATAAAAGACTACTATGGTTTTGGCGTCAACAAATACCCTGAAAATTATGCACGCAAGGTTATAAATATGGAGCATACTTGATATACCCCGTTAAATCTCCTAGGCATAATAACTAGGATAACCCAATCAAATAAACTCATAAACTCCATCACCAAAGCAAAGCAATCAAACCAACCCTAGGTGAGTTCAATCCAACACAACCGAGATTAAACTAACTATAAAGCATGGTAAATGACATGAATTAAATCTAAGAAAGTAAACCTAAATTAGAAAGCAATAAACGAAAGCAATAAATTCTACACTACATAGCAAGAGCGAAAGCATGTAAATAAAGGAAGAAATACAAATAATGGAAGCTTGGATTGATGAAGAAGATGATGAATAGTGTTCTACACAACCATATTGAAGCAAACCCCTATATGGGTAACCCTAGGAGGGAGAAAATGGTACCCTCAACATCCCTCTCCAAACCCTTTTCCTCTAACCCTAACTAAGAGAAAATGATATATTATTACAAGATATCTACAAATATAAACCAAATATCGTTTATATAGTAAGTTGGGTGAAAAATAAAGGAAAAAGAAAAGAAAAGAAAATAAGTGGTCGAAATCTACTTTAACCGGTTGGCCGCGAGGTTATGATCGGTTGACTGGTCCTTTGGGTAAAAGCCCCTGTAAAGATTCCAAGGAAAAATTGCAAACACTAGTTGATCGGTGGCCAGGGGCCGGTCGACCGGTACTCTATTTTCCAGCCAAGTCTGCTCAAGAATGGGGAGAAAAGGGTGCAAACGGAAAATGGCATAACTCTTTCGTTCGGGCTTGGAATGACGTGCCTTTCGCGGCCATGCGATGCTAACTCGACGAACTACACTCTCGTGGAATTCCGCTGAGCCGAAGATGAAGTGTGAAATGTCTAAAATTCCCTTGAAGTAGCTTCTAATGATGAAACTTCTTCGAAATGCAATCGAATCTCACTTTAAGCTTTCTAATACCTATAAAAGTACAATTAACCCCTGCAAAGCATATAAACATACATAATATAGTTTGTCTGGTTATCGAGCATAAATATAGGCATAAAGAACCCAAAAAGTACTAGAATGTATAAAGATAACGAGTACGCATATGCATTATTTGTTACGTATCACACCCCCAACTTAGACATTGCTAGTCCCTAGTGATGAAACAAACAAAACCAGTCCACAAAAGGCAAAAAAAAATGTATATATGCATCGGAATATAAATGCCACTTTTGTAGGGAACACGATTGCATTTAGCGTATGCAATAAGCCGTTAAACCCCTAGGTTACCGTAGTAGACGAGTGTCATCTCATGAGGGTTTTCAGGGATGAAACCCACAAACACCATATGGTTTCCTCAAAATATTTCCAATCAACATGCGACAAACCCAACAATACAAAAAATATTTCAAACACGTTATTAGCAAAAGTGAATGAATTCACACAAAAGTCCATATTATTAACATTATAGAATGAACTTCGTTGAATTGAAATCTTAAAATGTGGGAGGGGAGAGAGCGCATGCATAGTATGATTTGGACAAACTTAAATAAACCAGATAAACATAAAAGCATGCATATATAAATCCTCACCGGATATTAAACTTAACAAATGAAATCACTATGAAAGGGGAGGTAATACACGGGAAATGCGGGCATAAAGAGTAAATGTAAATGGAAACTAGGTCGCGCACATGTCATCAATGAGGAATGCTATATATAAAACTAGGTTGCGCACATGTCATCATGCTCAAGTAATACATTTTAAGAATGAAATCATTTAATGAACGATCAAAGAAAGAATAATGAGATTACCAATGATTGTAACGTTTTCAAAGAGGAAAGAGAAGTGTATAACACTCACAAACGAAGAAAATCCCAACGCTCACTAGCTGTAAGTATATACAATGCAACAAAAGATTACCAAATTATAAAAATCTTAAACCAAATCAATAAAGCAAGAAAAATGCATGTGCTCATGGGACTAAAGTTTAATTCACGAAGTTATTCATAATATCATTAATTGAGGACTAAAGTCTAATAACTTTTAAAATCGAGAACATGCATCATTGAGTTGTCTATTGGATCGGGCAATTATTAAAATTTATCATTGGAAACAAAGGCAAAATGCCCAACAAAGGAGAAAAAAGAAAGAAAATCTTTTTGAATTTTTCAATTTTTTACAAGAACAACATGATTGGAAAGAAAATATAACCAAATCAAAGAAAATACCAATGAGTGGATAGAATATCTCACACCCCCTAACTTAAAACCTGACATTAAAGGAAAGGAGCTATATTACCCAAAAAGGAACGATATCTTAAAAGTACAAGTCCTAATGATTCTACAAAACATGTTAGTATGAAGAATAAAAAAAACTTAACTAACTACACTAGATAATAAGTAAGAATAAAGAAAAATAAGAAAAATAAAACTAATTATTTACAACCTACAATTTTAACTTCTAACTAACCATACACTGGAAGTTAAAATTTTTGAGGGTCCACCCAAAAAATGATTTGACTTTTGAGGATAATCAGTGTACCGTCACTTGAAAGTATGCCCCCCGAAAAATAGGAATTCCGTTCAAACAACGGAAGACATGTGTAAGGCGGAATAAATGAACCATCCCCAATTAAAATTTTTGGAGGGAGGATGGGGGATTTGGATAAAACGGGTGACAAATACATAAGGGATCCAAAACAAACTAAATTTTTTCCCAAATATTTTGCAATTGGAATGGGAGGTGGCGCATATGGAGGCAAAGATGTCTTCATGGAAGACAACTCGAGCGAGTACTCCTCATCGGTGAAAAGGTTTGGAACTATAAAGTTTTGAACCGATTCATCGGGTACTAGCATCAGTGTGACAATATATAATAAAGATGGGGAGGAAAGAAATTCAATCTCAGAAAATGAGTTATCATCGCTCAAAGTTGGAATTTCGAAGGAGATAGGATTATTTTCAATGAAACTTTATTCTTTGGGAACTAAAGATGAAATCATTTCATTGCAAATGGATAGTACCTCCATTTCATCCTCACTTTCATTCTCTACTATGCTATGGGCCAAGTCAAGAATGGTTTGTTCCAAAGTAGGCATAAAGTCCTCATTTGGTTCAAAACATTCCTCAATTTCGGAAGTCTCGGAAGAAAAATCGTCGTTGGATTCAAATAATAAATCCAACTCATTTTTCCACAAACGATTTTCTTCCCGATAACGATTTTCAAGTTTCTCATTTTCAAGCATGCGCAAGCCCTCATCGAAAGTCATGGGCCGAGGTGGGAATTCTTGAAAATGAAAAACTTGAAAGTCCTCATCAAAAATACTATCGAAATCATTATCATAAGAATTTTGAAAGCGAATGCATTTAGTTTCAACATTCTTATTACAATGATTTTGTGGCCCAACATCGAAATGATCGTTCCCGGAATTTCCATAACCCATAACTTGACTTTCGTTATACTCACACAATGACATTTTTGAATTTGTAATTTTTTGGGTTTGTAAGTATTGACCAAAAGTCATGGGGTAGGGGAATTTTGAGAATTATCACTACGATTACCGAAAGAATTGGAATAAGACATGCTTACCCCAACAACGGCTTGAGATGGTAAATTTCACAAAGTGATGCGCGACCAAAAAATTCAAGCGATTTTTGGCGCTCAAATGTAGAAGTCCTACAAAATTGTTAGCAAAAAATACAAATAGAAAGAAAATACTACGAAATACTAAATCAAATAAATTCTAAAACAACAAGTCCCAGGCAACGACACCATTTGATTGACTGGGTTTCACCGCGGTGTCGCGTCATCGACGCCAGTTGTTTGTTAAATTCGGTTCACCAACTCTATGCAAAAACCTAAACTATGAATACACTCTTTTAAGGGAGTATAGCGGTTAGTACGCGTATCGAATCCTGATAAACAAGTTGCTAGAATTTAATCGGTTTAATACTTCTAAAATAAAAGTGTAAAAGATAATAGCTAACATAAAGGAGAGATAACAAAGAGAAAAGATTAATCTTAGTAAGGGTATTTAAACTAGATTAACAAAGCAAATAAAAACTATAGGTTGTGCTAGATATCCCTCACCCCGAGTTAATTGGTATAAATGGTTACATGGGTTCACGAGTTATTAAGATTGCGTCTCGTTTCGTCAATTAATTAAATCAAGAGTTGTCACACCCCTAAATTCGCATAAAAGAATAATATGATTTTGGCGTCAACAAATACCCCAAAAATTACGCACGCAAGGTCATAAATATGGAGCATACGTGATATACCCTGTTAAATCTCCTAGGCGTAATAATTAGGACAACCCAATAGAAATAAACTCATAAACTCCATCACCAAAGCAAAACAACCAAACCAACCCTAGGTGAGTTCAATCCAACACAACATAGATTAAACTAACTAGAAAGCATGGTAAATTACATGGATTAAATCTAAGAAAGTAAACCTAAATTAGAAAGCAATAAATGAAAACAATAAATTCCACACTACAAAGCAAGAAGGAAATCATGTAAATAAAGGAAGAAATATATAAATACAAATAATGGAAGCTTGGATTGATGAAGAATATGGTGAATAGTTTTCTACACAACCATAATGGAGCAAACCCCTATATGGGTAACCCTAAGAGGGAGAAAATGGCACCCTCAATATCCCTATCCAAAACCTCTTCCTTTGACCCTAAAGAAGAGAAAATTATATATTATTACAAGATATCTACAAATATAAACCAAATTTTGTTTATATAGTATGTTGGGAGAAAAATAAAGGAAAAAGAAAAGAAAACAAGTGGTCGAAATCTGTTTCAACCGGTCAACCGCGAGGTCATGATCGATCGACCGGTCCTTCGGGTAAAAGCCCTATAAAGATTCCAAGGAAAAATAAAAAACACTAGTCGACCGGTAGCCAGGGGCCGATTGACCGGTACTCTATTTTCCATCCAAGTCTGCTAAAAAATGGGGAGAAAAGGGTACAAATAGAAAATGTCATAACTGCTTCGTTCGGGCCCGAAATGACATGCCGTTTATGGCCACGCGAAGCTAACTCTATGAAATATGCTCCCATAGAATCATGCTGAGCCGAAGATGAAGTGTGAAATGTCTAAATGCCCTTGAAGTAGTGTTTAATGATGGAACTTATCCAAAATACAATCGAACCTCACTTTAAGCGTTCCAATACCTACAAAAGCACATTTAACCCCTGCAAAGCATATAAACATACATAATATAGGTTGTTTGGTTAGCGAGCATAAATATAGTCATAAAGAACCCAAAAATTTCTAGAATGTATAAAGATAACGGGCACGCATATGCAATATTCATGACGTATCAGAGGGTAAAACGCTTCAAATAGGGAGAAAGATGTGGAGTGTAAGACATTTTAGATAAGCACTAGTTTCTTAAGGAATACATCATTTGTTGGTTTGACATTCGTAAGGTTATTTTTTCAAATAATGGAACTCGGTTTATCAATAAAGAGTTGACCTTGCTAACTAAAAAAATACTCCATTATCCACCATATTTCAACAATGGCTTACCCTAAAGGTAATGGTCAAGCTGAGGTCACCAACAAGACTTTGGGTAACATTTTAGCAAAAATGATGGAAGATTTTCTTGATATATGGGATGATAATTATCCTATGGTACTTTGAGCTTATCGAACAACTAAGAGTAAACCAATATGCTATACACCATTTTTCTTAGTTTATGGTGCTGAAGGAATTCTTCCAGTGGAGTTAGAAGTACTTTAGGGTAGATATGCCTTGAGAAACAAGATGCTTTCACAGAGTACGAACGTTTAAGTAAAAGCACTACATGAACACAAAGATAACGTGAGAAGGCACTTCCATATTTTCATTAAGAAACTCTTCAAAGCTTATGAGAACTTGGTGAAACTATGGAAATTTATGGAAGGTGACTTAGTGTTGAAAGCTATTGTGAACCATATTAGTGGACTCATTTTACCAAAGTTTGTAGTAAATTAGGAGGGGACAATCTTTTATTAAGGAGGCACATAATTCTATTTACTATTTGATCTCATAGATCGAGGATGACAGACCTTTTATGTACTTGGGGATTGCGAGAAAAAACATGTCAAGTGTGATAACAATTAGTTGTATAAAAACAAGTGTTGAAGTAAGAAAATGAGTAAAGTACACACATGATTAAAGAACAAACTTATTTTGTATTTCACTTGTATAATTGAGTTATATTTTGAAAATTAGTACTACTGCCCAGAAAGACGACAGGAGCGAAACACCTTCCACCCTAATAGGAACCACAAATTGGGATAAGTTAAGTAACCCTTAGGAAGAGAAGAAACTACATCTTTGGTAACATCACATTGATACTCATTTATGACAGAGACACGTGATTCATCTTTAGCCTTTATTAACTTAGCTTCACGTTCTCTCAGGGCCCTGACCAAAGCTTTTTCGACTTTTATCACTTTACAGTTGCACTCTTCAATACGAATGACAAGATCCCTCAATCTTCCTTCTTCAGCCTTTAAATCCTTAATGTTCTTCAGATAGTGGTAGGTTGCCATTTGAGGATCCTTGAGACATTTAATGTTGTTAATGAGCCATGTGAATTAAAAGACGTCCTTACTCCTATCTCTGAGATTTCTCAAGTGTTGATTTAAGGTTTCTCTATCTAGGGAAATAATTTGCATGTTAATAATTTCACGTAAAGCTGTTGCCATGCCTTAGAGACTATAAATCATAACCACTTTGTTTGGCCTCATACATTCTAAAGTGAAAGTATCCTGGTGAGTTTGGATTATTCGTTCAATCACAGTGCAATGGAAACTTTGAATGAATAAGCACTGAAGCACCTACCGATAGAACTCAATAGGTGCAACATAGGGCATTAAAATCCCACAACCAGATTCACTATCTTCCCTATTTACGTCGGTTATGAAACCATGGTCACTTTCATCAGAGAGGACAACTTGGGAAGAACCTTCCACAATATGATCAACCTCCACCGGTTGAAAAAACACGTTAATCTGCACTGGTGCTACGTCAGGTACCTCAGGAGGGATATTTCTGTTACAAACTACAAAAGAGAGAACACAAAAAAAGTTAGCCAAAATTTGTGATTTTTTTACCAAGCAAGTAAAATGAGAAAATCTTAGCAAGATTTGAGCTAAGTCATCAAGAATGTGTATCTTTAAAAAAAGTTGGCCAAAATTTAATAATTTTTTTGCCAAGCAGGTAAAATGAGAAAATCCTAGCAAGATTTTAGCTAAGTCACCAAGGAGGTGTATCTTTAAAAAAGAGTGGGCCAAAATCTTGGATTTTTTTTACCAAGCAGGTAAAATGAGAAAACCTTAGCAAGAGTTAATCTAAGTCACCAAGAAAGTGTGCTTTTTAAGAGTTCACCATACCCAAGTAGGGTACATCACTAAGAAGGTGATAAAACTTATTTTTTTTTGTAGATGTTTATTAAAATTAAGAGTTTAAAATCACCACATAAATGAGGTTTTTCTAGAGTTATATCTAAGCAAGATATTGCATCATGAAAACCGTTCATACTCAAACAGAAGTAAGAGATATCCAAAGTTAAACCAATAATGGTAAGAAGAAATTTACCTCAATAATAGGGGAAATAATAGTTAAAGCTGGGGGAATGTTCCCATCCCCAGATCTAACTTGAGTTTGAGTTTGAGATACTGGAATAGTGTCAAGAACCAACATAGGAGGACCTATTGAAACTGGAATAATAACCATATATGAAGGAGGCTCCATTCAAACTTGAACAATCTCCATGCATGAAGGAGGCTCCGATAAAACTAGACCAGTCTCCATAGAAGGAGAGGAAACTTCCACCAATGGTAGAACACCTCAGTGGAAGAAGCTATTTTCTCTACTTCCTCACTTCTGAAAAGCTTCAATAACACAAGGAGAGAAAGTTTACTATGAGTTAACAAAAGATAAATCAAAGTAAAAGTTAGACAACTTTTACAAGATATTACCTCAACAATGGTTACACGCAAAAGCATATAATTCTCAAGAGGAACCACATATGCAAGTACCCTAATTACCAAGCTTAATTCAAACACTGGCCTTACAAGTCTGCAAGGAAGTATTCGCTCATTTAGATCCCTCACGAGGGCCATGACATCCACATATATTTATAACGTTCAACTAAGTCTTGAAAAATCATATATATTGAGATAATATTACGTATTCAAGACAAAGTTCAAATTTTAACCTACCTCAGCAGATCTAGCAGGAGGAACCACAACTAGTGGTAACTTGGTTGAAGTTGGGGAAATTGAGGGAATTGATGATTAAATGGATCCCAATGAATCTCCCACCTGTTCTTCGTCCATTTTCTCCTTTCATGATACCTCAACAACAAGTGCAGAAAAAGAACACTGGAAGTAAGTAAGCCCATTCATTAAAGATTGGGGAAATAGAGAAAGGGCACTTTTATTTTTTTCAACAATGGGTCTTAGGGGATCCCTTGGTGAAGGAGTGTCATGAATAGAACACTTCCTAAGATTAGAGGAACACCCTACAAAATGAGTAGTAATGTTAACAACCAAACTTCTTAAACTATATGAAATTTCACACTTATAGATATTTCTAAACTCTTAAACAAAAAAAGAGTTACCTATTGGGCCTTTGAGAAGGGTACAAAGGAGCACCTTTAATGGAAGCGTTCACCACATTATCACCAGGACTTTCCTTTAAGATTTGTTCAGAGGAACCTGGAGACGTGGGAATTGGAGTTAGAGGTATAATCACGCGAGTTTGAATAAGTTTCTTCCTTAAATGCTTTTTACGTTGAGGAGGTGTACTAGTGGAATATCCCTCCACCATTTGTCTAATAGGATCAACCTTCTCACGAGGAACTTGAAAAATAACAAAGTAATGAGCTTAGTGATCTCTCTTAAAACTAGTTAAAGCATCATCTCTACTGACATGAATGGATTTCATTATGGTTAGAACATCAGATACCATAAAATTAACCTTTTCCATAATATTTAGTCTGATTGGAGGAATGGACTCTGCGGTATGCCAACTAAGTCAGAGTAACCTTTTGTGACCATGGAATTCTTGGGAGATTTAGGGGAAGTTTCCCTCTGCGATGAACCTGCAGCCAAAGAAGTTTTCTTCTTTATTTCAATAGCTGCAACAACACCTTTCTTTGACCCCTGAAGAACCTCACTAATTGGGGACAAATGAGGTAACTCTTTGGGCAAATGCTTCTGGGTGGTACTTAGCTCAAAATCAATCCCAATAATTAAGTTATTTTGAGACCAAATTCATTAGGTCCATAACGTTCCACCACATGATATACATGCAACATTTTGAAATAGTCCCGGAACTCCCTGAGTTCGGTTAAAAAAAATGGCAGAACCAATCTAAAGATACATCACCATGCCTCTTCTTATTAATAATGACTAACTTGTCATTAAACTCTGTGCACAGAGAAAACACATTGCATCGAGTAAAGTAAAGGCAGGAGGCATACAAGGAGTCATCTATTATAGCGTTTTAGAAAACTTTATTAAGGATGCCTTAGTCAAGACTAAACTGCCTAGCACACCAATAAAGGTTGTAGGCCTCAGTTTCCTTTTCCCACTTTATGAATGAGGGAATATGAATTGATATGAGTTGAAGCCCCACAACCAATGAAGGATCTTCAATAATAACTTCTTATGATGGGATCATTTGAACCGTATAAGTTTCATTTTTGAAGAATGACCATATTTTAGCATGATTCTCCTCAAAATATGGTCTATTAATAAAGGCATTGTGATCATTAATCAAAGGCATAAAGTACTTATTACTTTACTTCTTATTCCAACGCATCAGTCTTAGTGGTTTAATAGGGAAGTTGCTGAGTGGAAGTTCTATTAGAGCAAGCTCGAGGAACCTGGTATAGTGAACCCCATCAAGAGGATGGTAATAGTAAAGTTAAAATCGTCATGCTGACCAACAGAGAGATCCATGTTGATATGCATTATAACTATCCAAGTGTACAAAGATCCTATTGTAATAGTAGTTAGATGAATGTTAACTCCCTGATCCAACCTAACTGTAAAGTTTACCAAGTCCCTACGAGGTTGATCCTTGGGCTTACCAGGTAAAAGGAAACGATACAATAGGCACATAATGTAAGAAGTTAACTCTGACAGCTAACCTTTACCAGCACCAAATGGTACATCGGGTACAATGACCTTTTCCTTATGATCCTTAGTAGGTTTCACATAATTGGCCAGAAGTGGCCTTGTAAAAACTCACGTGAGCTTTGTAAAAATCCACAAGTCTCTATGCCTATTAGTTCACACACATCCTCTAAGGCGACTATAGATTCACCTAAAGATGTAATGAAAGTGTGAGACATATAGTTCCATCTATAGACTAGCAGGTGGAGTGTTGAGTTATTTTTAGTGAGAATAAAGTCCCAAAACCAACAAGCAACATGTAATAGGCAAACTTTGATTAGATTATTATCATACTTCTTATAGATTTACCTGAACTGCGCAACGAAACCGTCTGGAGAACCACCCGTTGCTTTAAAATTAATATTAGAGTAATGGAAGTCCCCATGATCTAATCTGAATCTCAAAAAACCATAAGGGGCGAGGTAACCTCATTGAGTTTGATCTATGGATGGTTAGACACTAATAAGGGATCATTTGTACCCTTCAAAGTTGTTAAAAATACTTTACTCTCTGTCCAAAAATTATCACCACTTCCAAAGAATGGATCATGGCAATATATACTGTATTAAGCTCTGCGCTCCGCCATCTCTGCCTCCATCGCCTTGCCTAAATCTTGGCTGGGAACATGCCTGATTTTTCTTAGGGATGACATTTGCAATTTTGGGGTTTTCCAATGGTGGAAATGAGATGAAAATGGCAATGAGAACGATCAATGAAAATGGGTTGGAAAATGGTTTTCAAGTGAGTTTTATGATCAAATGACAACTTTATCTCTTTAGATGTTTTGGAAACACCAAGTTTTAATGGAAGAAATGTTGATAGTTTAAAGAAAAAGAAGACAAATGGTGTTTAAAGGGTTTGAAAGTAACCGTTTGAAGCTTTTGACAATTTGCTATCCCACGCAATCGTTTTGAAAAATGGGGGCAAATGATGATTGATTGAAACGAGGGTGTGCAAAGTCAACCCCATGGCCCCACATGTCAAAAAAATGGAAGAGATATCAGATGGTTGGACCCCCACATTAAATTCTAGATATATTCATTAATATAATTTGTACGCGCCAAAATTTTTTATGTCAACATGAGGAAAAGATTTGACGGTCCTAGATATTTCGAGATTTGACGGTTTAATATATTTCGAGATGAGATTTGAAAAATCTAGGATTTTTCGAGTTGAGTTTTTTGGTTTTTTACAGAAAGGTATTTCATACAGAAATTTCTTATTTTCACAACAACTTTCTCAATGAAGGGGCAAATATAGAGGGGGGGGGGGGGGTTGAAGATAAACCTCCTTACTTAGAGTCAATCATTCTCATTAAGAAACTAGATGAGAAAACTAGAGAAGGATTCATCAAAGATTAATAACATCACAAAGGAGTGTGAGGATACCGATAAAGACAAAGATGTTCTTAATCAAAGATTGAGAACACCTTATAGAAGAAGCTAGTTGAACCAACATCTATTTTGTCTATTTCTGATTGAATTATGAATTATGTTGTAATATTGGTGTGGTTACTTGGTACCCGCGACGGATTAGGTCTGACAGGACTTGGGAGAGCTTTTATGCTTTATCTAGCAAACTCACTTAGGGAAACTTTTGAGGGAACTAGTTTGGAGGATTGAGAACAAGGCAATGTGAAGGCATGTCTTAACCATTTTGTACATACCAAGTAATACACCCCACTTTCCCGATAGAGCATCAATAGAGCAACCATAAGATTTATCAGCCTGTCAATTTTGGCACCAAAAACCAATATATTTCCATAAAATATCTGAGTGATGTCATGTCCTACCTACCATATTTAAATTCCAACTCGCTTAAATAGTGATGGTTTGGTGGGTAGACACAAGATAGGCGTCACCTAACACAAAAGTTGGTCATTCAAGATTTCACTTAGCATTTAATGCCTTTGACGTATTGGGTATGGCAGATTAACAAATATTTAGTGCACCTTAGGCTACTCAAGTGAATTTGAGAATATATATATATATGTCGAACTTACCAGACCAGCCTTTCTGAGCAAAAATACTTCTTGAGATATTTATTACTAGAGCTTTTACTCTTCCCACTATTACTATATTTACTTAGTTCTTGGTGAGAGTTTGAGTATTATTAGGATTCTATACCATTTTTACTTTATACCTTACTGTTTGAGCAGCCTACCCGAGGTCTATCTAGAGCGCTTACTTCTCTCTCCCTCTAATCAGTTTCTAAAGAGGTTCATTTATATCCAAATACTTGTATTGATTATTTGCGATTGAGTTATACACGCGAGTTTGTTCAGTTTCCTAATTGTCATTAAAAGTGCATTTACTATTTTATTTATTTCCATTAATACGGATACATTTATTTTCAAACACCCTAGCATAGATAACGACTCTCTAACAAATTATATTTCATAACCCTTTTGTATATATTAAAAGTGAGATTGATTAATACAACACTTTTGTGGCTAGCAAATGAGGCAAAATATGATGTACAGTTATATAAGAGGTACAGGGTGATTGGGTTGGAATTTTGAACACATGAGCATGATTATCCGCGGGTAATTCAAACCAATGGTGTGTTAATGAGGGCTATCATGAAGTTCAGGTCAAGCGGGACATATATGACTTACAAGGAAGAAAAGACAACACATTATGGAGTTGTACTTAACATATTTGATTTGGATTATACATCTTTCGAAATAATTATGTTTTAATGTGATTGGGGTGAGAGTTGAGTTCTAAGTAATGGCTTCAAAGTTGATAGTCATTCAAACTTAATGATAGTAAACTTAAGTCTAAAGATAGAAATACACGAGAACCCATTCATTCTTACCTCTGAAGCATCTTAAATGTTTATTCAAAGGATTTTGAAAATGATGGTTGATCTATCATTTTATATGTACCCTATGAAGCACAAAATTGACACGTGATTCGGGATATGACACAACACGAGACACGTGATTCATAATTTTTTCAAAAACTATGATACGAATATTAATTTATTTTATATATTTAATAAGTAAAAGAATATGTTTTTATTTGCTCTAATTTATTAGTATTATTGTAAAATATTATTAATTTTTATTTACAAATATTTTAATAATTTTTAGTTAGAAAATTAATTACCAATTATTTTAATTTCTTATAATTTTATTACATATGTTGTAAGTTGGATAACTTTATCTCAATGTAATCCCACTAAATTACTAAAAGTTTGACAACTGTTGCACCTAACTATGACAGTAAACCTATTTTTGAAATATAGCTGTTCTGAAAAAGGTCTTTGACCAGAGAAAATAAAACATACCAAAGTAAATAGAAAACATAGAGATCTTATCTTTGGGATCATGTACATTTTCTTATTCTTCTTCTTCTTCTTCTTCTTCTTCTTCTTCTTCTTCTTCTTCTTCTTCTTCTTCTTCTTCTTGACCCGCACGACGGAAGTTGCGAATGATCTTTTTCTATCCGCAGTGTCCCTAATGAGGTGTCTATAATGTAATAGTCTATACTTGAATACAATCCCAATTTGGAAATTTTGTTCCAAGAGTTCTAATTAAAGTTGAACCTGAATTTTATGATTTTTGCTATATATTTACTACTTTAATTCTCTACTTATTATGTATAAAGATTTTAAAGATTTCTTCAAATTTTCTTCTTCTTCTTCTTCTTCTTCTTCTTCTTCTTCTTCTTCTTCTTCTTCTTCTTCTTCTTCTTCTTCTTCTTGTGATCTATCTTGTCTGGAAATGTGAGCTTATATCATTTTCAAAATGATATTACTCCTAAATATGACTGTGTATTATTTGCAAAATGATACTATTTATGTTATACATGTATTCTGTCAAGATCATGAATGCATTATGTTTTACTCCTGTCTTATATGCTTATACTTGAAGGGAAATGTAGTCGATTACGCCACGTGGATCGATACGTGAATTTTAAAGGTCAAGGGATGTAGTCGATCGAATACTAAGGGGAGATAAGTATAAATATAGGAAGATCATCATGCATCGCATGTGATTCATTGTAAAAAAACTCTATCACCTAGAGATACGATCAAAGTAGAGAGACCTAGGACTATAGGAACGTTATACTTGTAAATAAGGGTGTAATCATATAATTTGAGTGTATTGATTTGTATCTTGCTCATGATGACTTGGACTCTGAGCTAGCAACCTATCACTCCAATCATCCTTTTTTCTTCCAAGAAATCAACAAATCTCCCTCCTTTTCTCGAGGAAGTAGGAAGGACGATTTGCTAAGCCATATACATATCGTGTCCTTTATTTACTGCCTTCATATTTATGAGGCAAAACTATAATATTAATTTTATCGAGGGTTTGATATCCCCTCTAATTTGGCACCATCTGTGGGAAAAATGGAATTCTCACCACTGTAAAACATCAACCCTACATCAATATGAGTGCTCATTAGAATTATCGTTCATACGCCAGAAGCCGTATCCAATCTGAGATACGTGTTGTTAGGAGGGAAAAATTTCTTTAAAATCCCCATCACCTCCCAATAGATCGAGGTCAAGGGGTGGTTCACCAAGGAGATCTGGTCCTAGTCACTAATGTCATACTCCTTCCGATGAGATACCTACATGGAAAGAGATGTCACGACTGGTTAGTCTTTATAAAGAAAGGTTGGATAATTATGATGAAGAGATTTCCTCTATAAAAGGTAGTTGACTGGCTTGTTAAAAGACCATCATTCCGGTTCTCATAACCTGGAGTAATTTAGGAGAGGGAGGATCTGCTCCCCAAGGCATAATAGGTCCAATCGAACAAATAGGGATTCTAGGTCAAGGATCCCTTGTACGGTGCATTTTAATCGACAACGTTCCAATCACACACCATCTCGCTATTCCACTAGTTGTAACCAAGCCCTAGTTCAATCTATCAAACTGCACACAACAGCAGGTCGAACCAACCTAAAATACCACATAAGAAATTTAGGAGTGAAAAAATCCGAGATTTCATCAAAAAAGAACCGGAGGAAAGGTTGGGAACAAATTTATCACGAACTCCAAATGATCTTATTAGGAAAGCATTGGGTCATGGCTCATCCTTATTATACACTGATGAGATAGAAACTCTAAGACACCGTAGAAGTTTTCCATTTCAAACATCACTACATATGACGAAAAGAGGATCCCACTCATCCTATCAGGGAATTATCAACAGACTATGTCCCCATGGAGTCACCATGACACCTTCATGTGCCGAGTTTTTACCTTAACTCTAGGAGAGATCGGTCTTAAATGGTTCGAGAAATTATCCCCAAATCGATTTCCTCATTTAGAGAGCTAGCCGAGTAGTTTACGACTCACTTTATCACCAGTAGCATGGTAGTCAAGGAGGTGATTCGCTAATTTATCTCAAATGGAAAATGGGAGAGTCATTTGGGTAGTATGTACAATGTTACTGGCCATCTTATTCTTCAAGTTTGAACTATCTAGGTTAAACTATTTCTATTAGTCGCTGATCAAGAAACCAACGTCCACTATGGATGACATCATGGTATAGAGAAATACAATAAAGGTAGGGGATAATCTCACCACTCCTGGGGTTTCGATTGACCTTAGTTCTAAACAGGCAAAGAAGAAGATTTCTAAGAAGTCATCCAAATGGGGAAATCAATCATCCCCCAAAGAAAAGAACATGTAACGATATTTCCATGGGACGTTCTAAAACATAAACCAATGAAATCACTTTCCAGATATACATCTTTTCCATAAAACCTATCTATAAATTGATCTCGTAGATTAGGGATAAGCCATACTTAAAGAGACAGATCAAGATGGCTAGCGATCGGGGCGATAGGGACGCCAATCTCAGGTGAACCTATCACTAAGACCATAGTCATCTCACAGAGAAATGTAAGATGTTCAAAAATAATTTGGAAGGGATTGTTCAAGTTGTCCATTTAAAGAAGTATATTGATGCAGTCAAGACTAAGTCTTCAGCTAATGTGAATGTAGTGTAGAAAATAGGCAAGGATGATGATATTCCACTTTTGGTAATGGTGATATTCATACACAGTTACACTGATTCCTTAAGTGCACCGATAAGAAACTCGGAGAGAGGGTAAAGATCGTAACTTGCATCCAAGAGGCCTTCTAAGTGGAGATATCCAAGACAATACTAGCTAAGCAGGAGAACAAGGATATAGATGTTGATTAAATGACAATGTTTACCAACGAGGATCTAGTTAGCATAAATGTTCCTCATAATGATGCTCTGGTCCTGACTCTTTGAATATCCAATTTTTATGTTAAAAGGATTCTAGTCGACCAAGGAAGATCATTATAGATCATGTACCTCAGCCTTCTGCTCAAGATCAACTACTTAATCTAGTATCTATATATAAAAGTGGGACCACTCATTGGTTTCAACGGAGATATGAAAGACCCTCTAGGGAAGATCAAGCTACTTAACCATTAATCCTGAGATAGAATATCACATTATTCAACCAAAGTTATCCTATAAAACGATTCTGGGTAGGGACTAGCTTAAGTGTATGAGGGTTGTCCCTTCATCTCTCCACCAACAGCTAAAGTTTCTGAGCGATCAAGGAGTTATGGAAATTAGGGGTTATCAAATAGCGACCTGTAATTATTTTGTAGTTGCAATCAAGACCGAACAAATCTTGTCCAAAATGAGTCAAAATAATTACACTACGAAGGATGATCGACCTAAGTAGAAGCTAAAGGCAGTTCAATCGAGAGTTGAAAATACCAGAATTGATCTTGACAAGTGATTAATGGAGGAACTTATCACCACTCCTCTTGACTTATCTCAACCGGATAGGGACTTTTTGATCGATTCATAATTTCCTAAAGAAGAAGTATATAAGGTCATTCACTTTCTCAGGACTAACGCCGACGACTTTGCATGGAAACCTTATGATCTTACAGACATTGATCTAGGTGTTGCTTATCATCGGCTGCATGTGGATCCGAACTATCGACTGATCAAACAAAAGATATAAAAGTAAACACAAAAGAATATAAGAGCTGTAGAGAACAAACTTGACAACCTTCTCCAAGCCAACTTGTAAGAGAAAGTTTTATAATATCTCCTATTTTTTTATTTGGTTTGTCGTATCCTGTTACACAAACACGACTCCTACACGACTTCTCGAGACTCGAAGACAATGTTGAAGACTTTTGAATAATGGAATAATGTTTCTTCTCAACATACTTGGAAGAAGTTGTGAACGTGATTGGTAAAATGGTTTTGAATCATTTCCGGGGTTTAAAACTTTTTTAAGTAATGAAAAGACGTGTGATTTTTTAAAGGAAAAATTGCGAGATTTTCGACGTCTCATTCGAATAAGAAGGTTTAAATTTTAGTGCAATCCCCATTTTTCATCGCTCTCTGGAATGTCATTTTAAGACTTCGTTCGAACTCGTTTTAACGCGATCTTATTTGTCATTCAAACAAAGTCCCGATTTATTCGAACGACAAAACACAATTTATTTCTGAAAAGATATCTATCCCAAATATTTTATGCTTATCCTTTTTATCCAGCCTTGTTATGAAAAGGGTGAATGTGATTAGACCTCTTAAGAACTCTTTTAACTACCTAAAACACCCTTTTGAGTTCTCCTTTTGTGATCAAACTCCTCAATAATCATTCCAAACCCCTTGGAATAATTTACATCCCTTTACTAAGTCACGAAGAAGGTTTTTGTCATACAAACATTTGTAGAGATATTTCTTTACTGTTGATTGTGAAAACGAGTTTCACTGCTTATGAAGAAGACGAGGCTAACCGGTGGATACCGAGGGAAGACCGCTACCTTTGGACGACTCTGGAGCTAAGTCGTATTCTATTGACGTTTTAAAGGCTATGTGCATCTCACATAGTGTATCTAAGTTTTTGTAAGTCGACTATATTTAAAATTGTTAACAACGCTAAAATAAAAGGTTTTGCCTTTTTAGGTATTTTTCCTTATATCATGTGTTATTTGCATGCTTGGTTTAGAAATTTCAAACTGAAATCATCTTGTATGCACACCTTAATTGATTGAAGATAAATTTTGTTAAAAATTGAATTGAGTGTGTGATTAATAATTATACAAATCTATCCATTAAATCACTTGGATTCTCAAATTGGTATCAGAGCCTGTTGAACTAATTTACTATGATCCTTTTTATGATTTTTTTTATATCAATTTTTTTAAAAAAATTATTGATCTTTAAAACGTTTTGATTTAATGGATAATATGTATAATCGAATACCCATTTTTGATGGTTCAAACTATGCATATTGGAAAGTTAGGATGATGTCTACCTTAAAATCTATTGATGAATTTGTCTTGTTGGTTTGTGAAAGAGGGTGAACACCACCCACTTTGACTGTTGATAATGTCGTTGGCCCAAAACCTGTCTCTTCGTGGATAGAGGATGACTTTAAGTGGAGTAATTTTAACTCGCATGGTTTGAGTTCCATCTCAAGAGCCATCATCCCTAATGAGTTCAACCGCATTATGACATTCACTATGTCTAAAGAAGCTTGGGATACCCTCAAACTCAATAATGAAAACAAACGATGCTATTAAAGATTCTAAGCTGCAAAATCTCACCACACAATCTGAAACTATCACTATGCTTGAGTCTGAATCTTTTGATGAATTTTACACACATATATCTAACATAGTTAACTCAAGTTTCAATTTAGGTGAGAAAATCCCTGAAACACATGTAGTTAAGAAAATTTTGAGATCTTTTCCAACCCGCGTTATTCCTAAGGTTACTGTGCTAAATTAATTAGGGATACTAGACATTCTTAAGTTAGAAGAACTCATAGGAGACCTTCAGACATATGAGATAGATATGTTTTCAAAAACTGTTAAATCTAAGAAAAAGGGGATTGATATAAAAGTTTAATCTAAAAAGAAAGAGGAAGAATCATTTGACTCCGAGTATGATTTTGACTTGGATCATTTAGCCCTTTAGGAAAAAAAATTCAAAAAGTTTCTCAAACTTAAAAAGAAAAATACTTCCAAAGAAAATAAAAGTTTTGAGAAAGATAAAAAATATAAATCGGACAAGAAAAATTTTGAAAAAGAAAAGAAATATTTGCCAAAGAAAGATGAGGAGAGATATTATGAGTGTGAGGGAAAGGGTCACAAAGCTCACGAGTGTTCGAAGAGGTTAGAGAGACAAGGCAAAGGCAAAGGTGCCTTAAATAC
Source organism: Sambucus nigra (assembly GCA_949130495.1). NCBI lineage: Eukaryota > Viridiplantae > Streptophyta > Magnoliopsida > Dipsacales > Adoxaceae > Sambucus > Sambucus nigra. The sequence goes on along the minus strand of OX422211.1, from coordinate 571,899,105 downwards.
CACGTTTAGCGATAGCGAGGTCGAGTCGGTGGATTTCGGGGATGAATATCTGTATGGATGTATTTTCACCGCATTCATGGCTAGTCATTTATGTACATCTAGTGCACCTTATGCCGATGAGTAAGCTACTAAACATGAACACCTCGATAGTGAGTCTAGTTATTCCACCGAGAGTGAGGGAGAGGATGTTTTTAAGTGAGAGCGAGAGTGACCTTCAAAGAACCTACGCCGATCTTTACACCGAGTCCTTTAAAATGAAAAAATAAAACAAAGGTGTGATGATCCTCGATCTCGCTTTAGGTTTGGAGAGAGGTGAGTAATAATTTATGAAGGTGCATCCACTTCCCATGCTGCACCGAATCCGGTTCCTAAATTTGTGGTTAATCCTTATGGACCTCAACCTAAACCATAAAAGAGAGTTCAACCTAAAAGAGAACTAAGGTAGACCTAAACAAGTCTATGTGTGCACGTTTTGCAAAAGGAGAGGTCACCTTAGAGAGTTTTATTATAAGTTAGGTAGAACTAGGCGTACACAAACTCTCATGCAACGCTCTAGCGACTTTGCTAGTCTTAGAGAGAACGTTGAGTTCCTAGTCACGACTTCACTTAGCCTAATGGAGGAATTTCAATGGATGTATTTACCAATTGAGAACGTGTCTAACAGTTTAACTAGAGCCAATAACGACAAGGGCTAACAAAAGGTTAACTCCACTTGGGTACCTAAGCAAGACATCAAAGCCCTTGTTGTGCACGTTGCTCTCAAGGTTCAAAATACTTCCCAATGGTATTTTCATAGTGGGTGCTCTAGGAACATGGATGGTGATATTTTATTTTTTACTCACCTTGAGTATCCAAAGGAAGGTAAAGTCACTTTTGGATATGGGAGTAGGTCTAATATTTTAGGGCATGGATGTGTTGAGATGCCCGATTTCCCTAAACTAGATAATGTGTTGTACGTGAATGGGTTGAAAGTGAACTTAATTATAATAAGCCAACTGTGCGATGTAAACTTTGCAATAAAGTTTGATCGATCCGAATGTAACGTTTTTGATCAATCCAGTGAACATTTACTACAAGGTGTGAGGACCAAAGATAGTTTCTATGGGGTTGTGCCCAAGTCCTCATTTGTGTGCAACAGTTCCACGATCTCCTATATGGACCTTTGGTATCAACGACTAGGTCATGTAAATTTTATAGATTTTGAGATATTAGTGAAAAAGGACCTAGTTTGTGTCTTATCATCTCTCGAGAAACCAACATCCTCAGTTTGTGGACCTTTCTAACAAGGAAAATAAATTTAAAGTCCCCATCAAAAGTAGAATACCATTACCCCCTCCCTTATTTTGGAGTTGATTCACATAGATCTTATGGGTCCTACTCGCTCGGAGAGATTAGGAGGTAATAGGTACATTCTCGTGATGGTCGATGACTTTTCTCGATACTCCATTATAGGATTTCTGAGAGAAAAGTTCGATGTGATTGAGTTACTGACGACCAAGTGTCGTGTCCAACAAAACTAACACGGTGTCACTATTAATTGGATGCGTAGTGACAACGACATTGAATTTAAATAAGCTAAAGTGGATAGGTATTATGATAGAGTGGGCATTAAATATGAGTTTCGACTATTTATACTCCTCAACAAAATAGGATTGTTGAGAGGAAGAATCGAATGATACAAGAGATGGCTAGATCCATGCTTCTTGGAAGAAATGCACCTAGACGATTTGGGGCAGAGGCGGGGAGATCTGTATTCCATATGGTGAATAGGGTATATCTTCATCCACACACACTGCATAGTCCTTATGAGTTATGGACAAGTAAGAAGCCCAACCTATCGTATTTTAGTGTCTTTGGGAGTACTTGCTACATCTTACGAGATATAGAAAAATTAGGAAAGTTCGATTGCCGGAGCGACGAGGGGATATTTTTAGGGTATTCATCGACTAGTAGGGATTATAGGGTTTTTAAACTTGCAAACTCTAAGGTTATGGAGTCAATAAGTGTCACGATTAGAGATGATGAGCCACTGATGCTTATTTCTCCCAGTATGGGGATAATGAACCCCATGGTGACGATCCCATCCTTCCTCCTGCTACCACTATGGACCCCACTCCTGATTTAGGGGATATGATGACCCTTATGCTATACTTGGTGATCCCACACTAGGTATCAAGACTCGTTCTCAACTCGAAAATGTGGTTAGAAATATCTGCTACACCTCACTAGTCGAGCTCAAGAATGTGAAATATGCACTCATGGATGAGCATTGGATATCCGCAATGCAAGATGAGTTTCTTCAATTTTGTAAGAATGATGCCTGGGAGTTATTCCCCCGACCTAGAGAGTATAATGTGATAGGTACCAAGTGAATTTAGAAGAATAAAATGGATGAAAATGGTACCAGAGTTCGCGATAAGGATAGGTTGGTCGCTCAAGGCTACACACAGATTGAGGGTAGATTTGCTCCTGTTGCTAGGCTTGAGTCCATTTGCTTACCACTCTTCATAGCATGTCATCCATGCTTCAATTTATATCAGATGGATGTTAAAAGTGCCTTTCTGAATGGCAATATATAGGAAGAGGCTTACATAGAACAACCGAAAGTGTTTGAAGACCCTAAGCACCCGGGACACGCCTATTATCATAAGAAGGACTTATATGGTTTTAAGCAAGCACCCCGTGCTTGGTACTAGAGGGTCACTTCCTATCTCTTATCTCATGGCTTCAAGAAAGGGGGAGTGGATAAGACATTATTTGTGAGGAGAGAGAGTGGTGCTATTTTTATTACCCTAGTCTATGTGGACGATATAGTATTTGGATCCATGTGCTCTATCCATGATCACACCTTTAATGAGGAGATGAAGAGCGAGTTTGAGATGAGCATAATAAGTGAGCTTACATTATTCCTAGGTCTCTAAGTTCGTTAACTTAAGGATTAGAATTTCATTTCTCCATCCAAATATGCAAAAGACCTTGTGAAGAAGTTTGGTCTAGACTCCACTAAGCACTCAGGCACCCCTATGAGTACATCGACAAAGCTTAGCAAAGACACCTTAGGCAAGGACATAGGTCAATCCCTTTATCGGAGTATGATAAGTATCTTCCTCTACTTAACCTCTAATCGTCTCGATATTTCCTTTAGTTTTGGAGCCTGTGCGCGATACCAAGCATCCCCGAAAGAGTCACACTTACTCTCACTTAGACGTATTATCAAATACTTGAGTGGAACTATTTCACACGGTATTAGTTTTCCTTGATATCAATGAATGTTTGTCCGCCTATTCAGATGCTGAATGGACCAGGGATGTTGATGGTTATAGGAGCACTTCATATGGGTGTTTGTATTTTGGGAATGCTCTAGTCTCTTGGTTGAGCAAGAAGAAGAACTGTATATCTTTGTCCACGATGGAGGCTGAGTATATTGTCGCCAGGAGTTGTTGCATGCAACTCTTATGGATGAAGAAAATGTTGGAAGATTATGGGATTTCACAAGGCATGATGACTATTTCTTGTGACATTACTAGTGCAATATATATATCTTGTAATCTTATCAAACATTCATGCACAAGTCACATTAGGATACGCAAGCATTTTATACATGACCTAGTTGAGGATAAGATAGTGTCCTTGAGATTTATGAGCACCGAACGTCAGTTAGCCGATATTTTCATAAAACCTCTAGATGCACTACCATTTGGGGATCTTAGGATGTCTTTACATATTTGCACTGTTGATTGAGTTCGAGTACGTTATCTAGTGTAGGATGTTTATCATGCTCTCGTCATATATTGCTAGATTGTATTATCATTGTATATTTTTGTTTTCTTTTTGATATTTTTTTTATAAAAATAAAAAAAAGTTTTTTTTTTTTTTGCAAAATTTTGAAAAATTCAGAAAGAATATCGTTTTTTAAGAAAATTAAAAAAGATTTTATATTGATAATTTTTTTGAAAAAGATAAAAAGAGTTTTGTATTTTCTTTTACCACCATATATGGATGGACATTTAATATATTCGGATCACCCCATCATTTCATCCATTTACGTGGATTTTTCGTAGTGTTTTGAGACATGACGTTATTTGTATAGTGTGCTTAATAATGTGTGGAGTCATAAAATTGATCTTTGATGACTACTTTCTAAAAGTTTGACTCCATGTCTCCTTTATTTCGAACGTGCACGAACTTCTTTGAACATTGTACTTTATTATCACTTGTCGAATATGATGTTCTCATCTCAATTTTTCTTGATAATGAACCAAATGTAAAAAGAGATTAAGTTGTGCATGTAAGAACCATAGCCTGAATTTCATTTATTTTCTGGAAAATATTGTTGTATGTTAAGCAATGGAAAGGAGCTACGAAAGATCAAAATGTTATTTGTGTTAAAAGTCACCATTTGCAATAAAAGAGCTTAAAAATATTAGAGGCACATAAAAATGAAAGTAGCTGACCAATTTTTGATTCGTTGATGCTTTTCTATATATGAGCATTAATTTCTTCAAAAATATTTGAGAGTAAATTCCTTAATATGAGAGATTTTGAGGGAGTCAAAGTCGAATATCAGTGAGTTTGCACAACAGTCTTTCTTGAAAATTATTAAATAGTTTAGCATTATTAGTGTGAGAATCATTTGAGTTCATGTCATGTTGATTAAGTCAAGTATATTTCATATTGAGTTCAACATTTTTATACCTAACGTAGACTTTGAGATCTTTCGTTAGAGGTGTCTCAAAACTTCGTTCACCTATGTTATCAATGTTTATGTTGGTTAACCTATGGAAATTGTTCACACCCCTACATTTTTCATTCATGATTCAAATATTTTAGTGTTAATCTATGGTGTGTTGTATTTGCACATTTTATATTTTATACTTGAAAAATGAAAAATTTCCAAAAAAATAAAAATAAAGGCATATTTTCTTTAGATTTTCTACTTATTATACCTTTTGAGATTATCATTAATTACGCGTTATTGATTATTCTTGTGATGATATCTTACTTCTTCATGTGATGCTTATATTTAATGTTTAGTTTCCACTCCTTCGTCTATTATGGACAAAAAGGGGGAGTAAAAATTGAGGGGGAGTTTTATTTTCTATTAAAACTCGTATGCGTCATGGTATTTTGTTTGTCTTATGTGTATAGGTCGTTATTCTTGGTTGGTTATCGCTTGGACCTACACAATATGAACCAAATCTATCCAAGGGAAAGGCCCATTCCATTCAAAGACTTGCAAAAATTACATTCCAGTTGTTCGTAATTTGGGAGGATAGTTATTGTTTTAACTCATTAGGATTCAATTTGCCTTAGGTTTATATTTTGTACTGGAATAGCCAAAGGGGGAGATTTGTGAGAAAAAGTTTTATAATTGCTCCTATTTTTATTTTATTTGGTTTGGCGTATCCCGTTACACAAACACGACATCTACACGACTTCTTGAGACTCGAAGAGAGTGTTTAAGACTTTTGAAGAATGGAATATTAGTTCGTCTCAACATACTTAGAAGAAGTTATGAACATAATTGTTAAAATGGTTTTTAATCATTTCTGGGGTTTAAAACTATTTTAAGAGGTTATTTTATTGAAAAGGCGTTCGAATTTTTTAAAGGAAAAATTATCAGATTCTTGATGCCACGTTCGAACGAGAACTGGTGTCGTTACAACAACTTTATTCCTTCATTCGAATGAGAAGGTCTAAACTGAGTTTCACTCCTGAAGAAGAAGAAGACGAGGCTGATCGGAGGATACCTAGGGTAGACCGCTACCCGTGGACGACTCTGGAGCTGAGTCGTATTCTATTGACATTTTAATGGGTCTGCGCATTTCACTTAGTGTATCTAAGTTTTTGTAAGTCGATTGTATTCAAAACTGTTAATAGTTCTGGAATAAAAGGGTTTGCCCTTTTAGGGTTTTTTCGTCATATCGTGTGTTATTTGCATGCTTGGCTTGGAAATTATAAATTAAAATCATCTTATAGGCACACCTTAATTAATTAAAGATAAAACTTGTTAAAAATTGAATTGAGTGTGTGGCAATTAATTATACAGATCTGTCTATTGGATCACTTGCATGCTTATGTATCCATCAAGGAAGTTTAATTTCTAGACTAGATCTTCAACACCCTTATAGTTAGAAAAAAGAGCCAAAAATGTGTGTGTGTGTGTGGACTTCACCGATCTCAATAAGAATTGCCCAGAGGATAACTTTCCATTTCCCCGAATTGACCAACTCGTAGACTCAACGGACGAAGATTAACATATGATTTTCATGGACACATACTCTCGGTATCATCTTATACCACTATTGGGAACAGATCAGGAGAAGACCTTATTCATCATGACCTTGGGTCTCTACTGTTACAAAGTGATGCCTTTCAGTATGAAGAACACCAAAGCAACTTATCATCACCTTGTCCTCGAGATGTTCAAGAAATATATTGGTACAATGACAGAGGTCTATATTAATGATATGCTCGTGAAAAGAAGATAAGAGACTGATCACATCAAAGATCTTACGAAGACTTTTAGAATCATCGGGGAGTATAAGATGAAGATAAACACCTTTATGTGTGGTTCAAAGTGAGCTCTGATAAGTTCTTGGGCTTTTTGGTGACACAAAGGGGGATATAGGCGAATCTTAACCAGATCAAAGCTTTTAAATATATCAGGAAGCTGACCAGAATTAGAGACATTCAGGTTCTCATAGGAATGATGGATGCTCTGAACCAATTTATATCCATTTCATTTGACAAATGTTGACCGTTCTTCAAGCTTTGAAGAAGTCAAGCACATCGATTTAGACAGAGGAATGTGATCGAGCACTGGAGGGAATTTGGTTATACTTGGGGTATTCCCCCTTGATATCGATTATGACCATTGAGGAATATATTTATTTGTATCTGCTCCTATCATAGAATGTGATCAACGGGGCGTTAGTATAATTACAGCTCTTGGAGACGTAAAAAAAATACATGCCTATCGAGAAAATGGTTATGGCATTAGTGACACCTGTCAGGAATTTGGGACACCATTTTGATGCTAATATAGTGGTTGAAAGATCAACTTATCCATTAAATAAGTTTATCAAAAAGACAAATCTCTTCAATAGAAAGATAAAGTGCTCCTTCGAGATGGCATAATTTGACCTCAAGTTTGATCCACCAACAACCATCAATGGACAGGTCTTAGATGACTTTGTCATCGGGTTCTTAGCATCACCACCAGAAAAGGAAGAATTGCATCCAAATTCGATTGTAGAGTCTCTAGCTACAATGGAGGACAAGTAGAGATGGAAGCTATATTTGTATATTGGGCATCTAATTAACGAGTCACATGCATTGGCATTATCTTTATCACACCTCAGGGAAGTCTCATTGAACTAGAAGTTTGGCCCGTATTCTAATGATCTAACAATGAGGCCAAATACGAATATATGATTCATGGTCTTTGACGGGCTATGAACATGGGAACTAAGGTTATTGTTGAATACCATTATTCTTTTCTGATCGTAAATCATCTTAGTGGAAAGTACGAGGCCAGGAATCCGAGGATGTTGTCCTATAGTGATAAATCTAGAGGATTACTAAAACATTTTAGATTGTCATCACTTGAATAAATGCCAAGGAATAGTACTAGTTATGCTGACGTATTGGACACCCTGTCATTTTCCATTGACATAAATTTGAAAATAACGGTCAAGGTAGAATATGTAGATTGGACCAGTATCGATGAACTAGAGCCAGTCTCAGACATAATGCATATACAACTAGCACCCTCATGGAAAAATCTGATCACATCTTTTATAAATAATAGATATCTACCAACATATGGTAAGGAAATTCACAAATTGAAGATCTAGTCGACAAGGTTTTGACTTAACTCTGAAGGAAAACTTTATCGACGATTATTCACTGGCCCTCTCCTCAAATGTGTCCATCTGGATTAAGTGTAAGGACTCCTTAGCGAGATTCAAGAGGGAAGTTGTGGGGCTCAGGCAGAATGAAGATTGATTGCCTATAAGGCGATCTCTTAGGGTTATTGGTGGGCCTTTATGCAGAAAGAAGTAATTCAATTAGTTTGAAAATGCGCTAAATGTCAAGAGTTCTCCCTTACGATTCCTTTACCCTTTTCTCAATAGGTCATGGGCATTGTGGGTCCTCTAGTTATAGTTCTCAGGAATCGAAAGTACCTTATAACTACTGTTGACTACTTTAAAAAGTTGGTGGAAGAGGAACCACTCACCACAATCAGAGTAACATATGCCAAGCAATTTGTATGGAGTAACATTATCACAATTAATATACATAAGTGTGACCTCGTCTAAATGAGACTCCACCCAGTAGGATGCCCCCTCACAACTTTCCTCAGACTCACCCTCGTATAGTACCCACATCGTAATGGGCTAGGTGAAATAGGCTCAGCCTCCGAGACCTACTCCTAAGAACAATCAGTTACCATTCATAAAGGCTACTACTGGACTCTGGTCATGGCATCGTATTATCTCAGTTATAACCTATGTTAGCCTCATATATCCTTTTTAAGCCGAGACCGACCATATCAACTAGGAACCAAATATCACTTTCTTCCTCATCCATATGGAGGGTTACCTCACCAGTCTCGGCCAATGGAGACCTCTTAACGCTGAAACTAACAACTCGCATGGAACATGTGATGTAGATACCAATGGAACACATGCACAAAACCGTTACAACAAATCAGCCCCACGTGATGGGAATATTTGCTCATCATGGATTGTACGTGTTCTATACATCTCTCTCTCTCTCTCTCATTGGCTCACTTACCTCATGCACTTAGGCTACATGATAGGGGGTGACACTTTACACCCCAACACTATAAAAGGATTACTCCTTCATATTCTCAGGGGATCAAAATTTGTCTAACCTACTATTACTCTGTCAAATTACCATTGTAAAGAGTGAGAGATCTTGTAACACTTTAGTGGCTTCTAGCCTCATGCTATTGTAGAAACACTATTGATTTTCACAGTGGATGTAGGCTAAGGCCGAATCACTTAAATACTTGTATTATCTTTATCTCTCATCCCTTCAGTTTATCATATATATATATATATATATATCCACCATGGATGCACAAGCTTAGTAATTGAGTTGAACATATCTTAGGGTGATATACTGTATCATCAATAAGGTATTATAAGAGAACTGGTCACCGACAACATAACATAATTTGATAATGACATCTTCAGAGACTTCTGTATAGAGCATGAGACCAGAATCCACTACGCAATAGTTGTGTTCCCGTAGTGTAATTGCCAGACCGAGATCACTAATAAGACTATATTATCGTGACTCAAAAGCCGATTTAAAAACTCTAAGGTAAAATGGGTGGACGAACTCTCCTCTATCCATTGGGTATAATGAACAACACATAGGAGACCGACCAGGGAAACCCCATACTCTCTAGCGTATGAAATGGAAACAATTATCCCTTTGGAGATCGGGCTCCTAACTATAAGGTTAGAGATCTGTAAGGATGACCGAAATGATGAAATAATCGCTCACGAGTTGGATCCAGTAGAGGACCGAAGAAATAAGGCTCTCATACATCTGGTCACTTATCAATAAGAGCTACCCAAACATCAGGATATGAAGATCAAGGTCATGGAGTTCCAGGTCGATGATTTGGTCCTCAAAAAACTATTTCTAGTGGCAAATAAATCTTTAGATGGGAATCTTAGGCTGACCTGGCAGGGATCATACAAGAAAGCATCAAAAGGAGGTGAAGGATCCTATCACTTAGAAAAATTAGATGGCACAGTAAAACCAAGGTCATGGAATGCCATAAACCTTAGAAAGTTTTATCATTAGACAATTCCTTATTTGTTTTGAACATTTCCATTTATTCATATCAGTAGAGATTGTTCCTTTACTATTGTGTCTCCGCTATCGATCTTCGAACTTAAAAACCACTAAAGAAGTGGTATGACTTAGAAAAAGTTGGTCGCCTAGGTTTGGCATCAAACCCACTCAAGCAGTGGTACATATTAGAATAAGTTGATCGCCTGTGAATTTGGCATTAAACCCACTCGAGCAGTGGTATGACTTTGAACAGGTCGGTTGCTTACATTTGGAATTACACCCACTCAAGCCATGGTACGACTTAGAATAAGTTAGTCTCCTGATAACCTGGAATTAAACCCACTCAAGTAGTGGTATGACTTGGAATAAGTAGATCGCCTATGTTTGGCATTAAACCCACCTGAAAATGGTGGTACAACACAAAAGGGTTGGTCGGCCTAGAATAGGCATAAACCCACGTGTCCACACACCATCATTGCCTTGGACATATAAATAACAATTCACGAAACCCTAACTATGGGGATTATGCACGTCAAAAAGTAATTATTACAAAAACACTTCCACAAATGGGTACGTGTTGAGATAAGTGGCGACAATTGAGGAAACCCATGGCGACATGTGCTCAAATAACGACGAGACCAAGTCAATCACCCCAGTCTCGGGGGCAATTTAAGAGAAATATAAATGATTATGCCACATAGCTTTTAGAGGTCAAGGGACGTAGTCGATTGTATACCAAGGGGATCTAAGTATAAATCTAGGAAGATCATCATATATAATGGGTGATTAATTTTAACACAACTTTATAACCTAAAGATAATATCAAAGTAGAGAGACCTAGGACTATAGGAACCTTGTACTTATATATAAAGGCAATCTGCCCAATTTGAGGGTATTTATTCATATCTTTCTCACGAAGACTGGGACTCTCAGCTAGCAACTCTAGCACTCCAATTGTTCTTTGTTCTTCCAAAAAATTTAATAGCTTTCCATCCCTTCCTCGTGGACGTAGGTAGGACAATCTACCGAACCACGTACATACCATGTACTTTATTTACTGCATTCATATTTCTGGGGCCAAACTATAATATTTATTTTATTTAGTGTTTGATACCCCCTACATTACTTCTTATCGCTCAAGGAGTACTTGTTCTCAACCCTCTGTTTTCATCATTTATGTTAATAAAATCATTATAGTTAGTGCATTTATCTTATGGTTCCATATCCTTGACTCTTATGTGTGTATTCCATGTTGCTTGGGATTTTCCTTTATTCGTGATACTTATTGTGAATAATTTATTAACCGTAGGGAGTACATAGTAGTTTTTGCACTCTGTAACAGATCTTCACAAGTAATATACAATGTCCTTTTTAGGAGTTTATTCAACTCCCATATCAAAAATTTTAAATCAAAGGGTTTTATCTCGAGTCTTATCCATTTGGCACAAGGTAACAAAATCATAATTTTAATCCTCAAAATTATGTACTATACATGACCACACTCATACATATTTTGACAGTACGGAGCTAAAATGGATCATATCAAAGTTTAATGAAGCGGGTCTAATTTTATTTTAAGTTGTTTTTAAAAAAATTATGAATTTTTATGTATAATGTTATATATCTGTCTTTGGTGCATTTGTTATCAATTAGATTCATTTTCATTTGCTACAACTTCAGTTTTAAGTTGTTTTTATAAAAATAAAACACAATTTTTTTTACTTTGAAGTTTTACACACCCCATACTTCGATGGATGCATTTATTTATATTGATACATCAGTTACAATGGATTACAAAGAAATTCTACATACATGACAGCTGCTTAATTTTGAAAACAAAATATACAATCACAACATATCACGTGTAGAAATGTTCACCTCCTTATTTGTTGCAACAAATTTATTTGAATTTAAATGAACATATAATGCTGGTCTAACATCCCCCCACAAGATGACAGGCGGGGAAACAATAGAAAACTTGGACACTAGATACTTTAGTCTCATTGTAGACAAACCTTTGGTGAAAAGATCAACTATCTGATCACATGAGCAAATAAACTGGACCAACAAGTCACTACGAATCACCTTCTCCCTTACATAATGGTAATAAACTTCGATATGTTTCATTCTTGAATGAAATACATGATTGGATGCCAAAGAAATAGAAGAAAGATTATCACACCAAATGGTGGGACATGTAAGATACAATTTTAAATCCATGAAAATTGAAGGCAATCAAGAGATCTCCGTAGCAGTGTATGCAAGATGCCTGTACTCAACTTTAGTACTTGATCTCGAATTGGTATTTTATTTCTTGGAGCTCCATGAAATAAGGTAACGACCCAAATAGGTTCAAAAGCCACTAGTTGAATAACGAAAATATGTATCTCTAGCATAATCCGCATATGAAAAATGCATTAAGTTGGACATCACCCGATTTATAAACTAGACAATGGGCGTATACGAGCTTTAGATAACACATAATTCTCTTAACGGCTAGACAATGTATGAAGGTAGAAGAATGATTAAATTGGCAGACTTGATTAACTGCATAACAAAGACCCAGTTGTATAATGGTGAGATATTACAAGGCACCTAAAACATTTCTATAAGTGACAGGATCAAGAAGAGGCTACTTAGCATAAGCAGATAACTTTTGAAAACTTGCAACAGGAGTTAAAATAGACTTAGCTTATGTGAATTTAGTATAAGACAGAAAGTCTAGAGAATATTTTTCTCTATTAAATGTATTGAATCGCCAATATAAACCACATATATTCCTAGAAAGTAATGAAGTTTTCCTAAATCTTTTATGGAGATACTTAACCGATTTATAAGATCAGAGAATTGAGATGGTCTATTAACCATGACTAAGATATCATCGACATAAATTAGAAAAATTAAATACACTCCATGATGACTATAGACAAATAATGAGAAATCATAATTACATTCGTGGAATCCAATTTGAAGTAAGTACTCTGATAACCTACGGAAACTAATCTCTATGCGCTTGCTTTAAATCGTACAAGCTTCTTTGTAATTTGTATACATAATTCGAGTACTGTTGATCCACAAATCCTGAAGGCCGCTGCTTGTATACATCTTCAGTCAAATAACCATGCAAAAAATGCATTTTTCACATCACCCATTTATTTGTAACAACAATACTAAGGACCAATCGAATAGTACAACGTTTCACAATAGGACTAAATGTTTCTGTGTAATCCAACCCTTCTTTTTGATGAAAACTATTCGCAATAAGTCTGGATCTAAAATGCTCACTTGAGCCATTTAATTTTATTTTGATGTGACACACCCACTTATTGGGAAGTAGATTCATACGAGAATAGTAAGGAACAAGCGTCCATGTGCCATAACATTACAAAGCATTAAACTCATGCATAATAACACTATACAATTCTTCATGCTTAATTGCCTGACCAAAATATGTTGGTTCAATATATTTTGAGTCAATCAAAATATTTAAATCATACTTGGGGTTCATTTTATTAGTGCCCACTTTTGATCTTGTTATCATAGGATGATTAGTAAACTGAGGCATACCAATTTCAATTATTGGATCAGTGAAAGTTTGTGCATCTGATTCTTGATCAGGACGTGAAGGTGTGGGAAAAAGAGAAGGTTCAAACATGGGATGTGTTTAAGTGTGCGTGGGTGTAAGGACACAAATTTCCAATTGAGTCCTTTGTAGTTTTGGCTCAATTTCGGACAAAAACGTTTGAGTCATAGGATAGACTTAATTGATCATCCTTCAAGCCTATGACGTATTTGTTGAAGACGTAGCGGCCAAGAGTATAAAGCTTCATCAAATTGTCGAGTTTAATGTGCCTCGTTTCTACGTGTTCAACATGGTTCCATTGCTCCTAAGGTATGAATGCATTTTAATATATATATATAGGAGCTTGGAAACATTTTATATTGGGTTAATGTTTACTTAAAACTGTTGTTTAATTTCAAAAAGATTTTATTAAAACTTTAAAATCAAGTTTATAAAGTTTCTAGGCTAAAAATTGAATTTTTCAAACTTTCTGAAAGTTCATTCGATATGTCATTTAAACGAGTTTGTCGTTCGAACCACGATGTCATTCGAACGAGTTTGCCAATGAGTTCCCACAATGGCCACTGGAATTTCGTTCAAACGAACTTGATGTTCGAACAATATTTCCAATGAGATTTCTAACGAGTTCACACTGGTACTTCGTTAGAAGCCTCGTTTGAATGAGACTTCGTTCGAACAAAAATGTCGTTCGAACGAGATTTGGCGGGAACAGGTATTTGGCAGTTTTGAGCTGTGTTTAACACTTTTTCCACTACTTTACCCCACTAACTTTTGACAGAATATCTAAGTGCGGGAACTAACCTTTTTGGTCTAACTTTTTCATATCCTACAACCTCTAAGAGAGTGTTTGAGAGAGAAATTCAAAGTAGAAAAAGTTCCTAGTTTAAGTGTATGTTTTTCAATGAAAAATTTATAAAACATTTGTGTTACACCCATTAGTTTGTTTAATCCAGTTCCTTTATATATATATATATATATATATATATATATATATATATATATATACATTGCTTGGAGTTTGGCACCGATTTTTCATCTCTACCGTTTTGAAGAGACATTTGGGTTTGCTTCTACATCCCACAAAGAAGAAGAAGTTTGCGTTGATTTACCCACTTGGAGAAAGGCTCCTAGTTTGGGTGATAGTGACCATATAAAGTCTGATCGGTGGATTCCGAGATCGCGGTGGAGCTCTGTGATTATTCTCTAGACAGAGGTTGATACAAGAAGATGCGTCGGGGCTTGAGAGGGATCGAGTCTAGTGTTGTAAGTCATCTTTCTTGTATTTGTAAATTCCGTACTTAGTGGATTTGAGGATAGGGCTGTCCGAGATTTTTTCCCGTTATGAGTTTTTCCTCGTACATCGCGGCGTAGTTGTTTCATTGTTTATTTTATCTTGTGCAAACTCACCTAGAATGCATGCTTAGGTAATTCAAGATAAAATTTGGTTTTAATCACTACATGTTTAATTTGGGTAATGTTTAATTAATTCAAGTCTTTATTTTAACTAGTTGAAATTGGTTTAGCCTAATTTGGTAAAATATAAAAATATGGCTTAGGCAAATTTCTAGGACTTGGGTTAATTAATTGTGTTTAAGTGAAATCAAATTGTGTGTGTTTTAATTTTGAGTAGAAATTAAAATTTTGTTATTTTGCTTTAATTTGAACCATCATCTAACGCTTCCGCATCTATAAAAAGGAAATTATATCTTTTTGAAGTATAAAAAGATTTTTATTTTTTAAAAATTGAGGGGCCTTTGACATTTCAAATTGGTATCAGAGCCCAAGTGATAAATTATTTCGTTAAGATACTTTAATTTTTTTTGGCTAAAATGGAATTTTGCCCATTTTCAAAATTTTCTATTTTTGATGGTTCTAATTACGCGTACTGGAAAGCGCGTATGAGTTCGACACTTAAATCTATTGACGAGAGGGTTTGGTTATCTATATTTAATGGGTGGTCTCCACCAACTCATTTAGTAGATAATGAACGTGTTCCCAAACCGATTGATAAATGGAGTGAGAATGAGTTTAAAATCTTAAATTTTAATTCCCGAGGTTTAAACGCCTTATTTAGCGCTGTCACGCTGGATGAATTTTGACGCATTATGACGTGTGAGACCGCTAAAGAAGCGTGGGATATTTTACAACTCACTCATGAAGGTACAAATGTCGTAAAAGCTTCGAAACTCCAAAACCTCACGACTCAATTTGAAACTATCAAAATGAACGGAAAAGAAACTTTTGATGAATTTTATGCTAGACTTTCTGATATTGTTAATTCATCTTTTAACTTGGGAGAAAAAATACCCGACAATCGAGTAGTAAAGAAAATTTTAAGGTCCCTACCCATTAGATTATTCCAAAAGTGACCATTTTAAATTCTTTACCAACTTTAGCCTCTACGAAATTAGAAGAGCTCGTAGGTGATTTACAAACCTATGAACTGGACATGTTTCCCTCTAAAACTGAAAAGAAAATAGAAAAGGGCGTTGCTTTAAAATCCCAAAAAGAGGAAAAACAAGTAGTAGAGTGTGAAAGTGATAGTGACTCGGAAGACATGGCTATGTTTGCTAGAAAATTTCAAAAATTTCTTAAATTGAACAAAGATAAATTTAAAAATGATTTTAAGAAATTTGATAAATCTAGGCATGAAAAAGCCGAGAAGATCCCTAAAACTTCTAATGAAAATGTAAATAGGGACGAGTCCGAAAAATGTTTTGGTTGTGAAGGGTATGGCCATAGGTCTTTTGAGTGCCCCACTAAACTAAGGAGAGAGGGTAAGAAACTAATTTCTTTTAATGAAACCCTTAGTGATAGTGATAATGAAGAGGGACTTGATTCCCTCACTAAGCCCTACTTTGTGGCTTTTATGACTAGTCATGTGAGTGATAGTGAGAACTCGTCTATTGATGAAACTTTAACACATGACACTTCCAAAGTCATAGTTTGTGATTCCCTTATTTTTGATGGTACTGAGAGTGAAGAAGAAAGAGAGAGTGAAAATGAAGAAGAGGTTGATGTGAGTGAACTTTAAAATGCTTTTCAAGAATTATATGAAGAATCAATTAAATTAAAATGAGCTAATTTGAAGTTAGAAGCTAGTTTGAGAGAACGTGTCAAGGTCGTTGATAATAGTGTGTTGGTTGAAGACCTTAGGACACGAGAGAGATCTCTTCGAGATAAGATAAAATATGTAGAAGGCGAGAGAGATAGCCTTAGAGGTTTAATGGAATCCTTGAAAAAGGAGCTTCTTGAGTTTGAAGAGAGAAATGTTTTGTTAGAGTCCAAAATTTTAGAATTAGAAAATAAATTAAAAGACTCTACTAAAGTCAAATTTGATTTGGAGTGTAGGTCCGAAAAACTTGATAAAATCTTAGGCACGGTCCAAATAAAAAATGACACTTGTGGTTTAGGCTTCGATACTTGTTATGTACCAGCTCAAAAAGCCAAAACCAACGTTTTAGGAGAATCTCCTAGGAAAGCCTTTAGAGATCACTCCTTAGGTAAATATTTTTGCCGTGAGTTTAAGTGTTCACATTGTGGTCGAAAAGGTCATCTTAGGAAATTTTGTTTTGATCTTAAACGAGATCCTAGAAAATCCCAATGTAAGGCAGCCAAGGTAGCCAAGATTCCTACACCCCGAGATAGTCACTCTTCATTAGTTTGGGTTAGGAGATCCGACTTGGTAGCTTTACAAAATAGGGTAATTGATTCTCATTTACTTTCACATGAAACCTCCATTGCTAAGTTTAAAGGTTAAATGTGTTAGTTTTGTTTGCATACTTTAGCTTTTGTACTTCATGCTATATTCTCATGCTAAATGCATGCTTGTTTAATAATTTTCTAGTCTATGCTCCATGCTTAATCACATGCTAGAATTATGATTCCTGTTTATCTTTTGTATTATATTTCTTTCATTTTTGTTTGCATTAAATGAAAAATACAAAAAGATTTTTGTTTATCATTTGGTTTTTATCTCTTGATAATTTAAGCTTAATGAAAAATTCAAATGATGTTTGTTTGTCTTTTGAGTATATATTTTTATTTTTGGTTAAAAATTTTAAAAACTCAAAAAGATTTTTTATTCTGTGTGTATTTTAGTTTGACACACTTTATGTGGCATATACTTGTGTTTGAATCCCATCTTTTACGCTCCCATGTGGCTAGAATAAGATTGTCAATCCTTATTATGTTATTTACCATGATTACATGGAGTAGTTGGATTTTGTGTTGATTAAATGGATTCTATTTTTATATGCCTCCTTTTCACACATGCACGAGCTCGTTTGAAACTTAATTGTCACATGTTATATTTGCGCTTTGTGAGATGTTCTCCTACCAATCTTGTCATCTACATATTTGTAACCTAGGAGGACTAATGCATGTTAAAATCCGTTGCACGTGAGATTTGTGAGACATAAAAATAATATGTATAAATGTGCACGGGGAAGGGCTCCGAAAGGATTTATTGCCCTTTGCGAATAGTAAGCCACCGTTTGTTTGGACCTAAAATAAATACGTGGTCCAATGGCCTAAAAGAAAATATGGCATTAAAAAGAAAATATTTTCCAAGGCCTATGTTTGATTGATATATTCATTCAAAAATTTTATATGCTTATTGAGGGAGATTGGATGGTATATCAACGGTTTGCACAATGTCCGTTTATCCTAGTTAAGCTTTCAATTTCATGACTCTATTGGTTGGTAGAATCATCAACATTCTAGGATTGTATGCATTGTGTATGTTTGTTCATTGAGTTCAATCTTTATTGTCACATGAGGTTATATTTAAATGTGATGAAGTTTGCAATCAATTGAGAACTCCATGAACATGTTTTAAGTGATTGAGTCTAAATTTAATTGTTACTAGTTCACACCCCAACACTTTCGTTTCCATATGACACATTTTTGCCATACGAGTGTGAAAAGCTTATCTTATTTTGTATCATTTGTGTGTTTATATCTATATATGTGTACTTGAGTCTATTTGGTATATATTATGTATACATATATTTGATATGTTTTTATCTGGTTTTTGCCTTGCTTTCTAGTCCATATATGCTTTAATTCATAATCGGTATCCCACTTATTGCATTCTTTGTTGATATCACATGCTTAATATTTATGTATCATATTGGTATCTATTTCTTGCATCTTAGTTGGTATCCATTATTATTTGTTGGATTGGTTATGATTTTGTTTCCCATGTGCTTAAATGTTCTCATCACTTTATGCGCAATTGCATGTTTTAGCTTGTTATCCCATCCTATTTATCCCTTGCTTAGTTTAGAGGATGTATATACTTTAATTGGGGAATATAAGTTAATGTTTTGATTCTTTAGCCTTCGTCTATTCCTGAACAAAAAGGGGGAGAATGATAGAGGGAGAAATGGTATCTAAACCTATTATAATCGTATCTTAGTTTGGGGGAGATTTATCTTAGGGGGAGACGTCTTTCTAAGTTGATCATAGTTGATAAAGGGAGAGAATTAATTTCAGAGGAGTAATTATTTAATTGCATTTTATATTTTGATATTCCCTATGCGTTTAATGTGTTTGCTTAAGTGTGCAGGAGTTATATTCAAAGTGGCAACTTTCATCGGGCAAAGATATTGGTCATTGGGTTGTTTGAGTCAAGCATTGTATTTTATTTTGGGTGGGACAATTTTTGTCAGTCTAGTAGAGCTTGACGGCCCTTTAGGATTTTTGTTTGGTTTTTGTCCCGGAATAGCCAAAGGGGGAGATTTGTAAGGACACAAATTTCCAATTGAGTCCTTTGTAGTTTTGGATCAATTCCGGACAAAAACATTTGACTCATAGGATAGAGTTAATTGATCATCCTTCAAGCCTACCATGTATTTGTTGAAGACGTAGCGGTCAAGAGTATAAAGCTTCATCAAATTGTCAAGTTCAATGTGCCTCGTTTTTACGTCATCAACATGGTTCCATTGCTCCTAAGGTATGAATGCATTTTAATATGTATATAGGAGCTTGGAACATTTTATATTGGGTGAACGTTTATTTAAAACTGTTGTTTAATTTCAAAAAGATTTTATTAAAACTTTAAAATCAAGTTTATAAAGTTTCTAGGCTAAAATCTAATTTTTCAAACTTTCTGGAAGTTCGTTCGAAATGTCGTTCGAACGAGTTTGTCGTTCGAACCACAATGTCGTTCGAACGAGTTTGCCAACGAGTTCCCACAATGGCGATTGGAATGTCGTTCGAACGAACTTGATGTTAGAACGATATTTCCAACGAGATTTCTAACGAGTTCACACTGGTACTTCGTTAGAAGCCTCATTCGAACGAGACTTCATTCGAACGAAAATGTCGTTCAAACGAGATTTGGCGGGAACAGGTATTTGGTAGTTTTGAGCAGTTTTTACCACCTTTTCCACTACTTTACCTCACTAACTTTTGACGAAATATCTAAGTGCGGGAACTAACCTTTTTGGTTTAACCTTTTCATATCCTACAACCTCTAAGAGTGTGTTTGAGAGAGAAATTCAAAGTAGAAAAAGTTCCTTGTTTAAGTGTATGTTTTTCAATGAAAATTTATAAAACACTTGTGTTACACCCATTAGTTTGATTAATCCAAGTTCCTTTATATATATATATATATGTACACTGCTTGGAGTTTGGCACCGATTTTTCATCTCTATCGTTTTGAAGAGACGTTTGGGTTTTCTTCTACATCCCACAAAGAAGAAGAAGTTTGCATTGATTTACCCACTTGGAGAAAGGCTCCTAGTTTGGGTGACGGTGACCATATAAAGTCTGATCGGTGGATTTCGAGACCGCGTTGTAGTTCCGTGGTTATTCCCTAGGCAGAGGTTGATACAAGAAGACACGTCGGGGTTTGAAAGGGATCGAGTCGAGTGTTGTAAGTCATCTTGCTTGTGAGAAACCGAATAGGTTCGGTGTGTGATAATTGATTTAAATTAAATTAAATTCACAAGATTTCAAGTAACCCTTATTTAATTCGAGTCTATTTAGAAACAGCCCATAAACAAACAACTACGTGTGTGTGTGTCAAACCATAAATAAAGCATGCGACACAAAGTTAAGGAAAAATCCCCGCAGGGCAAAACCTTTTATTTCACTATAATAAGTAAATCGCATCTTACACAGATTACAATGAAATACAGTGACACACGAATACCCGCAGGTGTCGGTCAGTGTCGGCATCAATGAATCCACACGTAGCGAACCCACATGAACCTCAGTCCAATCAACAAAGGAAGAACCGCAACACTCCTCATTGACACGCAGCCATAAAACTTTGTAGAGACTCCCTCAGCAATGACACGCAGCCCTCGGTTGCAAAGATCTCTCCACAAAGGTTTGAATAAACACAAGGTTGTGTTCTTGGGTTACCAAAAAGATTCACAAAGGTTTGAAAATTGTGTGAATCAAAACATGAGTCTTGGGACTCAAAAAATATGAAGATTAGAGTAATTGGGACTCTCAAAAACGTCTTCCAAAGTCTTGCAAAACTGCTCCCCCGAAAGTGGTTTAAATAGGAAAACAAATGAGGAGTTCCACCAATTTAAAACACTGAAATTCTATCCAGCGTACAGGGACCCCGAACCGGTTCGGGTACCCTGCGAACCGGTTCGCCCCCCCGAACCGGTTCGGGATGGGTTCGGGAAAACTCGCTGGGAACAGGGGCTAAACACTTAGAAAAATTCCCAGTATTTTCAATGTAAATATCTCCATTTTCAACGGGCCATAACTTGTTCACCGTAGCTCATATTGAGGTGACGTTTCTTTTAGTATCTTTGTTATGGCAAGCTCTTTAACTTTCCAGTTGACGGGTCCTCCGGACGGTGGCTATAAAATTACCAAATTGCCCTTGAACTTCCCTATCAAGCCTTGTTGCACTGCTTTGACTTCTCTTGCGTACCACTTGCATAAAGTCCCTAAAATCATGGAACGTGAAGTCGTTGTGGCAGATGAGGGACACATGATGGAGATAATAAAAGCTTGATTCTCGGAATTTAGATTGATGCCGTCGAGTGAGATCTTGAGGTGACATGCCAAATGTAGCGGCGTACGACATACACAAATGTAACATGTTGGACATGAAAAAATGTCCTTACAAATCTCCCCCTATGTCTATGCTGGTACATACATGAAAAATCCGAATTATCAAATAACAAATTTGCCTATCCAAATCTACCCTTCCATGAACCCAAAACTGGAAAGATACAAATGAATAAGTCTTCTTCGTTTGTTTTTCAAATCTTCATCAAATCTTCAATCTTCAAAATCTCAAATCTTTTCTCATCAGGGTGTGCATTTCAGTGATCATCAATGTAGTTCCTACACACATGAGATAAAGAAAAAATACCAAGTGACGTATCGAGTTTGAAATGAGATAAACATAGATACCAATATATGATAAGCATAAGTCAAATCTCAAAACTCCCCCAAAATTCAAACTCCCCCCAAATAAGATAATTCTTTCTCCCCCTTTTTATGATGTCCCCAAATAGACAAATAAGAAGAATTAATCAAACAAGCAAAATCGGGGTGTCACGGTATTCAAAACAAGGCATCAAACAATATGGCAAACGTGCTTTAGCAAAGAGTTGCAAAAAAAAAACTTCACAAACTATTTTTTATTTTTCAAATTTTTCGAACAAAAAAAATCTGATACCATTTGAAAAAAATATGTAAAACATGATACAAAAAAAATCACACCATGGATTTAGACTCAAACAACCAAGTCATGGAAACGGAATGAATGGGTGTGAACACATTCGATAGGTAAATCAACTCAATCAATCATATGTGCACGATGCATATGTGTACCCCTAACGAATGATCATCAAAATTATCCTTAGGTGTAAAAAAATTATTGAATTTAAATGACATCGTCTTATGCAAACCAACAAATCAAAGTCAAAGTGATTTCCACACCAATAATGTCCAAAACTATGTAGTGCATCTTCAAGCATTTCAAGGACGTGCAAACCCGTATTAAATTCTCCAACCAAACTCCCTCATATATATTTTCTTTTAGAGGTAATCTGAATTCTCAAACTTTGGAGAATTGGTGCAAAAATCTAAATGGCCCATAATTTGGCATGAATTTCTTTTTATTGCCTTTCAATTTTTTCGGGCTCTTTAAACCTCTTTGGACCTCGAATAATAAAATTCCTCCATTTTTAGGTCCAATTTAACGGTGGCTTAGTATTCGCAATGGCAAAATGAAACTTTCGCAACCCTTCCCCGTTCAAACAAAACACACAAACTCACAAAACGGTTCTTATATGCACAATTTCCTTATCAAAATTTTATCGCACTTGGTTCGTTTTAAAGGACATGATTGAAGTGAAAACACCCAACCAACATGTGATAAGACAAGCACAATAATCAAATAAATCCGTGCATGTGTGCAATAAAGGAAATATGAGTCAAACATGTAGGAAGTAACACTTAATTACATCTTAATGACTCCAAACATTATAAAGCACACGGATGAATTGACCTATTGTCTCAAAACACTATCAAATAGTCACATGAACATAATTAAATGATGTTGTGACTCGGTCATCCAAAGTTGTTCATCCATAAATGGTGTAAACAAAAAACAAAAATCTTTTTGTATTTTTCAAAATATTTCCCAAAACAAAAATCTATACAAAAAGTACATGTCACAACGCTAGCAAACATATATAAAAAAGCATTACTAGCGTATGACAAATATGCAAACACACTCATCTATATGATATGGAAAGAGAAGAATCATGTACAAGCAAACGAGAATCAACTTGTCTAAAATCTAGTGTATCCAAAAGTGATTTCCTAACCCAAATAGATGTGAAACAACGTGTGGGGGATTTGGGAACCACGGGAACACTAGACATAAATTTCCTAGGACATTTTCCAAGATCAAAATAAAAATGCCTAAGATGACCTTTCCGACCACAATATGAACATGTGTAAACGGGTGGAACGGAACCTATGGGTTGACCTTTTCTAACATCTTGAAAATTGGTTGACCCTCTAAAACAAATAATGGCTTTGGCTTTAGCATTAGAAGCATGAAAATAAGATGAGCCATTACCATCACTATCAAACCTACTTGAGTCTGTCAAATCATTTTTTAATTTCAAAATTTTTGACTCAAGCAAAGAATTAGACTCTTCCAAATTAAGGGATGCCTTTTTCAAGTTTTCAATAATTCCTAAAAGCGTATCTCTCTCTCCCTCAATTAAAGTAAACTTTTTCCTAAGAGTCTTTTCACGTGCCACAAACTCATTGACTAAAATATTTTTCTCCTCTTTGGCACAAACACAAACCATCGAATTTTTAAGGTGCTCCAATTCTTTTTCTAAAAATAGGACCCTTTCATCACTCTCCTTCTTGGACAATTTTAAAGAAACAAAGTCATGGTCCAAGGAAACAACTTTTTCACGATAAAAATCTCTTTGATTTTGAACCGTTTGCAAAAGATCCATCGCGGATTTAAAACGAGAATTTTCTTTTTCCAAAACTTTAATTCTTTTGCAAAGTTTCAAATTCAAACTTTTTAAATTTTTAGCATGGTCGTGAACTTTTTCAAAAATAGGCTCCTCATTAAACGGGCATTCCATTGAAAAAATTGCGATTTTTCACAAAATTGAATTTTTTAAAAGAAATAAATATCACACGATTTTGCGGAAAAAGGAGTACGCGATAAATTTGGGCAACCCGCTCTGATATCAATTTGACGACGTGAGAAGTCAAATTGTATAAAAAAAAATAAATCCTTGAAAAATCAAGATCACGCGATAAATTAGCGTAACCCGCTCTGATACCAATTTGAGAAACCGAATAGGTTCGGTGTGTGATAATTGATTTAAATTAAATTAAATTCGCAAGATTCCAAGTAACCCTCATTTAATTCGAGTCTATTTAGAAACAACCCATAAACAAACAACTACGTGTGTGTGTGTGTCAAACCATAAATAAAGCATGCGACACAAAGTTAAGGAAAAATCCCCGCAGGGCAAAACCTTTTATTTCACTATAATAAGTAAATCGCAACTTACAGAGATTACAATGAAATACAGTGACACACGAATACCCGCAGGTGTCGATCGGTGTCGGCAGCAATGAATCCACACGCAGCGAACCCACATGAACCTCAGTCCAATCAACGAAGGAAGAACCACATCACTCCTCAATGACACGCAACCATAAAACTTTGTAGAGACTCCCTCAGCAATGACATGCAACCCTCGGTTGCAAAGATCTCTCCACAAAGGTTTGAACAAACACAAGGTTGTGTTCTTGGGTTACCAAAAATATTCACAAAGGTTTGGCAATTATGTGAATCAAAACATGAGTCTTGGGGCTCAAAAAATATGAAGACTAGAGTAATTGGGACTCTCAAAAACGTCTTCCAAAGTCTTGCAAAACTGCTCCCCCGAAGGTGGTTTAAATAGGAAAACAAATGAAGAGTTCCACCAATTTAAAACACTGAAATTCTATCCAACGTACAGGGACCGTGAACCGGTTTGGGCTGGGTTCGAGGAAACTCGCTGGAAACAGGGGCTAAACACTTAGAAAAATTCCCAGTATTTTCAATGTAAATATCTCCATTTTCAACGGGCCATAACTTGTTCACCATAGCTAGGATTGAGGTTCCGTTTCTTCCAGTATCTTTGTTGAGGCAATCTCTTCAACTTTCCAGTTGACGAGTCCTCCGGACGGTGGCTATAAAATTACCAAATTGCCCTTGAACTTCCCTATCAAGCCTTGTTGCACTGTTTTGACTTCTCTTGCGTACCACTTGCATAAAGTCCCTAAAATCATGGAACGTGAAGTCGTTGTGGCAGATGAGGGACACATGATGGAGATAATAAAAGCTTGATTCCCGGAATTCGAATTGATTCCGTTGAGTGAGATCTTGAGGTGACGTGCCAAATGTAGCGGCATACGACATACACAAATGTAACATGTTGGACATGAAAAAAATGTCCTTACATCTTGTATTTGTAAATTTTGTACTTAGTGGATTTGAGGCTAGGGCCGTCCGAGGTTTTTTCCCGTTATGGGTTTTTCCTCATACATCGCGGCGTAGTGGTTTCATTGTTTATTTTATCTTGTGCAAACTCACCTAGAATGCATGCTTAGGTAATTCAAGATAAAATTTGGTTTTAATCACTACATATTTAATTTGGTGCTAATTAATTTGGGTAATGTTTAATTAATTCAAGTCTTTAATTTAACTAGTTAAAATTGGTTTAGCCTAATTTGGTAAAATTGAAAAATATGGCTTAGGTAAATTTCTAGTACTTGGGTTGATTAATTGTGTTTAAGTGAAATCAAATTGTGTGTGTGTTTTAATTTTATTTTACTTTGGTATTAATTTTAATTTTGAGTAGAAATTAAAATTTTGTTAATTTGCTTTAATTTGAACCACCATCTAACGCTTTCGCATCTTTAAAAAGGAAATTATATATTTTTGAAGTATAAAAAGATTTTTATTATTTAAAAATTGAGGGGCCTTTGACTTTTCAGTGGGTTGAATAGATTGATGTGTTATGGGAGTTTGGTATCTTGAGTTGAGGAATTAGACACATTGGTGCATTGAGGAAATTCATGAATTTCAGTACTTGGTGCAACAAGTTTTTAAATAGGTATATAATTAGTTTCTGACGGCAACGAAACACAAGATGAGCATGAAACTGAATGAGTAGGAAAACAAACAAGATTTCAGGAGAAGAAGCTTTACCTGGTGGATAAGTAGTTCCTGGAGATGTGATTTCCTTGAAAGGAAAAGAATCCTCATCAAATAGGACATAACGTGACAAATAAATTCATTTAATGGACAAGTCCAAACAATGATACACCCAATGGTTCGGTGAGTAGTCTAGAAAGACACAAGGCTTAGATTTTGGATGAAGTTTATGTTTAGCATAGGGAGTTAACCATGGAAAGAAAGTAGAACCAAAAACCTTAAACACATCATATTTAGGTTTTATACAAAAAATCTTTTTAAAAGGAGACTAATTATTCAAAAAATCTGTATGCAACCTCTTTATAATATAAGTGGCAATTTGAAAGGAATCAGTCTAATATTGTGAAGGAATATGAGCATGGGAAAGCAATAGAATCCCAATTTTAACTACATGGCGATGTTTTTTCTCCACTAAACCATTTTTTTCAGGATGTCTAGGACAAAAAAATCTTTAAGCAATATCATAAGATGATAAGTAGTTTTGGAAGGCATGCTTACTATATTTATCACCCTCATCACATTGCAATGTTTCACTTGAAGAAGAAAATAAATTATCAATATGCTTCTTAGAATGAATAACTCAAATACTTCAGATTTATGTTCAACTAAGTGTAACGAAACCAATCATCAACAAAAAGAAAATAATATCGAAATCCTTGCACTGAAATAACTGGAGAACTCCATACATTATAATGTACAAGTTATTATGGAAAATGAGAAATGGAATTAGATTTATTGAAAGCCAACTTGGTGCTTTTACCTAGTGGAAGTGAATACGAAAATGATACATCAGAAGAGCCACTAATTGGCACTTGTTTATTGGAAATAATAAACCTAACAACAACTCTGGATGGATGTCCGAGACGTGAGTTCCATTTTGAGCAAATAATCGAGTGCTTATGAACATAAAAAGCGATTGTTGGAAGGTCCACCACCAAAGGAAAATGGATATAATCCATTATCACATCTCCCTTGGAAAAGAATCCTCCATATCTTGAGGTCCTTTATAATAAAATGATAAGGGAAGATTAGTATGTAACAATGGTTGTCATTGGTAAAACGATCGGTAGAAACAAGATTAGTGGAAGCTAAATAACAGTGTAGAATATTACTGAGAATAAAAGACCAAGAATCAATATGCATAAAATTTGATTCATAGTGATAAATTGACAATCGAGGGTCATTACCTATACCACCAACATGATCATTACCAGTATACTATTTTGGATTGGAGAGATTATGAAGTTCAGGAGTGATATGATCATTTTCTCCTATATCAATGAGCGATGTACCATTCTTCCGACGCGTCAAAGTGGTTGGATAAGGCTCCATTATAGTTAGTTGCTTAGTAGAGATTCTCCCTTCATATGAAATATGCATGCATTTGTAATAATAAAGAGCTATATGACCTATTTTGGCATAAATTTGACAAACCAACCATGTGTTGGAAACATTAGAAGACTCCCTAATATTATTTGGAGAACAAAAATTAGTACGAACACCATGAACAACACCACCTCACTGATTTGGCAGTCCTCCATGATTGGACTGGAAACCACTATGCTCAGAACCTCTAGGACGAGCCCCATTCCCATGAGCTGTAATAAATACAAAAACATTGTTGCCATTTTCCATCACTGAATTTGCGTGTTCAACCATTATCCTTTATGCAGTCAATAATAAGCCTTCAAGGGTCTTCTATGGTATAGGAGTATCACGAGCTTAGACCTCACTCATAATCATCTCATATGAAGGTTCGAGGTTATTCATGATGATCTTTACTAATTCATCATCATTGAGAGGTCTTACATCTAGGGAAAGGTTATCCGCAATTGCATTCATGCGATCAAGATAATCTGAAGAAAATATATCTCCTTTGACGGTATGTAACAACTCATTGTGTAAATGGAAAATCATAATTTGAGAGGTTGAAGCATATCTCCTCTCAAGACCTAACCAGGTAGTACGAGAATTTTCATTTCTCAACACAATCGACTGGACAAAAAAATATAAGGAATTATTGATTGAGCTAAGGATCATTTGATACTGTTGAACCTAAAGGGAATATGAGGGTTGAAATGTATTAGTTATAGGGACGTCTTTGGTTGGACAAATATGAGTTCCATCAACCAAACCCATGAGGTCTCGACTTTTGAGAATGGGAACAATCTGAGCTAACCACAATGGGTAGTAAGAGCGATTGAGTTTGATATTTATAACGATAGTCATGGCGACAACCACTGTATTATTTGCAATTTATGAAGTGATAGTAACGAAATATTTAATAGGTGGTGGGTTATTTATATTGTTATTCCCAGCAGTATTGGCCATGGATAAAGAGAAGGGTAAATTAAAAAGAATAAAAAATATCACTAGAATGTCGTAAAATAATAGGCCTTGATTACCATGTAAAAATAAAGCACTCAACATATTATACTTTGAAGATTTCCACACCCCAAACTTTGATGGATGAATGTATTTATATTAGTAAATCAGTTATAATGGATTACAAAGAAGTCCTGCATACACGACAACTACTTTATTTTGAAAATCAAATATACAATCACAACATATCACATGTAGAAAAGGTTAGCTCCTTATTTGTAGCAATAGAATTATTTGAATTCAAATGAACATATATTGGTGGTCTAACAGTTGTAGGGTGGCTTATATATATATTATTGAGAAGTATGTTTGGGTTTAAATAATGGTATGGCTAAATGAACTCTAAATAAGTACTTTAACACTCCAAAGTAATATATAGTGACACTTTTCAAATGATCTTTTATGGAACTTTAAAACTTTTGATGACACTTTTTAGAGTGCATTAATACCTAGGTGGAGTGTATTTACCCTTTAAACGATTAAGAAATATTTTTTCCGCTTTCCTTCCAAGATAATTTGGTATTCAGACTTACCCCCACACATGAGCCTTTGAAATTATTTTAACCCACATCAAAATATAGTTCAAAAAATTGACGGATCTTTACTAACATCCATGCCCAATATATTCCTAAATTTCATTGTAGCTATAATTTATCTAGTTTGAATTCTTTTTACGCTGAGTTTGATTTGAACAAAACTTGTTAAATAAAAGATCCTTTAATAATTCTCTCTCTCTCTCTCTCTCTCTCACACACACACACACACACACACACACACACACACACACGCGCGCGCGCGCCTAAAGCCTATCTATGGTTTGCATGGCATCTATAAACCTTACTTCTAATGTTGATCCTAAATCCCTAGACATTCAAAATGCATGGAGTTGCTTTTGTAGTATCTACTTCAGCCCCCATTGAGAAAAGACTTGCATTGAAATAATCGTCATTATATAAAGGGGGACCAACAATGATGTTTTCCTTGGAAGAAATTGATTCTCTATCCAAACCTTTCAAATATGACCTAGTTGGTAATTTTTCACATGGTATACCATCTATGGATGTTATAAGGAAATTACTTCAAACTTTTTCTCTAAAAACTACTTAGACTATAGGTCTCTTAGATAAAAAACACGTTTTGATTCATCTGAATTGTGAAGAAGACTATGCAAGTTTATGAATGCGGGACTTTTGGTATATTGGGAAATATCCAATGCATACGTTCTGACCCCAGAATTTAGGGCTGATAAAGAGAGTAGCATATCTCTTTGTGGATTTCTTTCCTCAGTTGCCTATTCATTTTTTCTCTAAAGTCTGCCTCTACTCTAAAGCTCAATTAATTGGTAAACCTCTTCGATTGGATGCATCAACTGTAGAGATTAACCGTCCAAGTCTAACAAGGGTTTATGTAGAAGTTGATTTAACAAAGAGTATACGTAAAAGAGTTTGGATTGGTTGTGTTAATGGTGGATTTTAGCAAGAAGTATTTATGGAAGATCTGCCAAAATACTGCTCATTTTGTTCCAAGAAAGGTCATAATGTCAATAACTGTTTGTTTAAGTCCCCAAATAATGTGAATCAATCAAAGAAAGTCATAGAATGTATGAACATAAAAGTGGTAGCACATCATCCCAAGCAGATCCAGGTCGTTCCTCAAGAGGATGCATATGCTATTTATTCGAGAAGTGCTAAAAATGAGGATAAGATCTATCAACCTGAAAATAAAATAGTCGACCAAACATAAGAAGTTAAGGAATTAGAAGAATGGGAACTCCTTATGTCTAACCAAATGTTTAAGGGCATAGAACATCAAGATAATGATCTAAAACCTTATCAGAAACTGCAAAGGTAGATTAAAGAGAAAATCTAAAAAATTGATAACCAAGAAATCAATTACCAAGATGATTTAATAATTGAGATTCTTATCCCTCCCTATGATCAGGACCATGATGTAAATCACTTGTATGCAACTGATGGGGATGCAAAGGAGGAGAAAATAATTCCTTTCGTTGAAGAACTACAACTGTTTGTGCAAGGTATTGGAAAGAAGATACAAAGTTATGAAGAGAAAAAATCTGAAGATCTCGGAGTGATGAAGACACAAGCAAAGGAAGATCCTAAGCTAATCAATAAATCAAAAATTAAAGATTCTTTATTCAAGAGAGTCACTAGATCAATTGCTAAAGGTAATAAACATCCATATCCAAAATTTCTCAATGATTAGTCTTCCAGTATGGAATATTAGGGGGTGGATAAGAAAACATCCTAAAAAAGATTAAAGAATCTCTTAAAAGTCCATAAAATTCATGTCATTTCTATTTTGGAGCCTAAAGTAGGCCAACATACAACTGAAAAGTTTAAGTTCAAATGGGGTTTTGAAGGATGCTGCAATAACAAGTCCAAGAAAATTTGGCTCTTTTTGAGATTTGATGTTTTGATTCAATCTATTTTCATTAAAGATCAACACCTAACTGTGAGTATAAACCACCAATATTTTAAACAAGAATTAATGATGATTGTTGTGTATGCAAAATGCATTAGGGAGGAAAGGAGTATTATGTGGGAGCAGTTGATTGATGTTTGTCATATAGGTAAAAATTTGATCGATAATCAAGTTGTGGTGGACTTTATTCAAGATGTGGATGATTGTGGTCTTATGGACTTGGGATACAAGGGTTAATGTAATAATAGAGAAGAAGAAGGTCTTATAACGGATAGACTAGATCAGGGTTTGATTATTCTTCAGTGGTTTTACCTATTTCAAAATCCTACCATTCAATACCTGAACAAGTCCATCTCAGATCATGCCCCTTTACTATTGAATGTGAAAACTGATATGGACTTGTTACCTAAAGCTTTCAAATTCCAATATATGTGGTTCTCACATGTGAACTTTGAGGAGATAGTCTAGTCCTTTTGGATGATTGTGGTCTAGTATCTTTTGATTGCTGATCCTAATGTATCCAATGCTAATTTATTATTTATTATTCCACTAATGATCAGTACTGACATTAATAAGATGCTAGAAATGTTTGTAACTGAAGAAGAAGTCCTCTAAGGAATTACTAATCTAAGGGCAGACTCAGCACCAAGTCTAGATGGTTTTAGGGGGACTTTTTACAAAATATGTTGGAACATTATTTAATCTGATTTAATGTATGTTATGAATACCTTTTTTACAGGTCATGATCTTCCTAAGAGCTAGTCTAACACTGCCACTGTGCTAATTCCAAATGTGAAATATCCCAAGAAGTGTGAGGATTATAGACCTATAATCTTATGTAATTTCATCTACAAGTTTATTTAAAAAATTCTTTCTTCTAGATTAGATAACATCCTCCCTCAAATAATTTCTCCTAATCAGAGTGGTTTTGTTAAAGGTAAAAGTATTCAAGACAATGTAAAAGTATTCAAGACAATGTTCTCCTAACTCAAGTGATGGTGCACAACTTGGGTAGAAAAATTCATGGAGGTAATGTTATTATTAAAATTAACATAGAAAAGGAATATGATAGAGTTCATTGGGGATTTTTAGTCAATGTTTTGAGAAGCTTTGGATTTAGAGAGAGATGTCTTGATTTTATTTGGAGATGTATATCTAATGACTTGCTTTTAATCATGATCAATGGACAATCCAATGGATATTTTTAACTCCGATCGAGGTTTAAGATAAGGGGATCCTCTATCCCTAAGTCTCTTTATTTTGGCACCAGATAGGTTTAGATAATTTGATGACTGTGGGAAGTTATAAACTTTATTATCTCCCTAGTAGTAGCCTTTTTATTTCCCACTTTTCTTTTGTTGATGATGTAGTGAAGTTTTCTTATGGAGATAAGAAGAGTTTGAAATCTTTAATGTGGTTCCTCAATAGATATGCTTCAATTTCTGGACAAAATATTAATATCCATAAGAGAATCTTTACAATTGATTCTAAGCATTATTTGAGAAGAAGATATTCTATAACTTACTGCCAATTACGTATTTGGGGTATTTGTTGTTTAAATGAGGGAACAAAATTAATTTGTATGGAAGTTTGATTGACTCTTTGAGAAGCATAATTGAAGGATGGTAATCTAAGATCATTTCTAGTGGAGATAAATACATTCTTATTAAAAATGTTCTTTCTTTAATCTATACTTACCTATTGGTTTCAATTCAACCTCCTAAAGTAATTATTAGAAGGATTTATACAATGCTCAACAAATTTTTCTGGCTTGGAAATGAAACACAAGGATGGAAACATCAATAGAAAGGATGAGTTTTTTGTGCCGAGACAAAATTGAAGGTGGTATTGGTTTCTATGACTTCAAGTTAATTACTAAAGCTTAATGTATGAGGTTATTGTGGAAATACACAATTGGAGATTCTCTTTGGGTGGATTAGATAAGAAACAAATATAAATCTATCAATTAAAATTCTAGTGGGGGATATTTATCTTGGAGAAGAATGCTTGAGATTAATGATCTTTGTTTAGAATGCTTGATATTAATGATCTTTGCTTAAGCAATATGGAGATGATTGGGGTTTAATGGATATGGAAATCTTCTATTTCAGGTTATTTTTCCTTTTCTTCTACTAATGAAATTGGTAAGAAGCATTACCTCACTTCCAAAGTTATGTCTTACTGAGAGTGCGCCTGAAATCTTAATGGATAATTTCTACAATTAAGTGTCTGACACACAGCGTCCAAATTTTATCTTGTTAACCGAAACCAACAACTAGGTGAAAAATTATGCAAGAAAACACAAACAAGAAAAATGAGGAAAAGCCTATTTCATGTAAAACCTTTTTCAGTACTATAGAAAGTTTCACAAGACGCACATTACAAAACTTCTACAGAATACAACTCAGTCCATAGTCGTCCACAGGTGGCGCTTTACCCTCGGTATCCACTGATCAACCTTAGTCTTCCTTTTAGCAGCGATCCCATCGAGAACCACAATGGGTCAGTATAGAAATCTAGGGTTTTAAACTGATTCACATAAATATATTGGGAGTGACAAAGGTGAATCAAACTTGGTTTTTGACCTAAAAAGATGAGTACTTTTGCAGTAGATTTGTAGAATTCGAAATCTCAAAAGTTTCTTTTATTTTCTGTATGAAACAGGTATTTATAAGGCGGCTTAAATTTCAAGGCGGTTAAGGCCGTTCGAATAAAAACTTGTCCTCATTTGAACGAGAATAGACTCTCGTTTGAACGACACTGATGTCGTTTGAATGACAACCTAATCTTGTTTGAACAAGCTTCAAACATGATAAAATAGTAAGCCCTATTTACATGCTCGTTTGATAAAACCATCTAACAACCTACATCAAACGAGATAGCAACTTCGCTAGAACGAGATGTGCATTTTGTTTGGAAGACTTGCACGCTTTTACATAATTTTAAAAGCCAGAAAAATGTTTTTAAAAAAATGCCTCGATTTTATTAAAATAAACTCCCAAATATAAATTTAAATTCTAAATTATTTATACCTTTGTTTTTATGAAGATCTTTTTGAATTTGGAGATGATAAAACTTGATTTTTCGTGACAGCTCGACACAATCGGTAGCGGGATATGCCAAAAACTAAATGTAGTATAAGATATGAGAAAGTGAATGAAATCATGCTCTTACAAATATACCCCCTTTTGGCTATTTCAGTACAAACATAAAACCAAAATTCCAAATTACAAAATAACCCCCCTAAGACGAATACAATATCCTAATACCCCCTCTAACCCAAAAATGGATAGGTACAAAGATATAGATGTCTTCAAAATCTTCACTTCTTCATTGTCTTCTCTTGGGAACTTTGTCTTCATTGAGTGCAATACAAATATGATCTTCCTTGCCTACACACATGAAACAGAGAAAATAGCTCGTGATACATCGAGTTTGAAATATATCCAATAAATGCATAAAGATATGAAAATTTCTCCCCCATAAATCAAACTCCCTTGTAATTTGTTCTCCCCCTTTTAGTTTGTCCGAAATAGACAAGGGTTAAAAACTAATCATGAAATATATCGGGAACATCACCAAGCATAAAACGACACCATCACAAAAAGGTATAAATAAATAATCATGCAATGATAATCTCAAAAGACCTCATAAACTATATTTGATTTTTCAGATTTAAAAAAAAAATAATTTTATAAAAACAACACACCATGGAGAAGCACAAAAATAACTGAATCATGAAAACAGAACGTAGGGGTGTGAACACATTCTATAGGAAAGTCAACGCAGACAAACATAACATGTGTGCACGAAGGAATGAGACACCACTAACGCAAGATCTCAAAGTCTATCTTAGGTGTAAAAATGGTGAATTTAAGTGAAATCGACTCAACCTCCTCAACTAATCAAGATCGTGAGTGATTTTCATAGCAATAATGCCCAAAACTAGGTAATACGTTTGCAAGAATTTTTCAGGACGTGCAAACCTATTGATCGTTGATAAACTCCCTCAAAACTCACTGTTGATACCAAAATTAATATGCCGATGTGGACGAATAATAAGAAGACACGTGTCAATCTACGTGGCACAATAGCAACGAGGAAGTCTATTTCCTTGACCAAGTCAGACTCACTCCGAGCAATAAGTATACTCCGAGGAACTCCAGCTCTCCGAGGAACACCAACGCTCCGAGGAACACTAACTATCCAAGGAACTCTTGAACGACGAACAACTAAGGCGGTTTGAGCTGCATCTCGACCACAGCATTGATTGCCAGATAATCAACAGTTCAACTATTCATTGAATGCTTATCATCTTGACGCACACGCTTGAAGAGCATTAAATGAGTTACACTTTCATATGTATATCATTTAATGTATCACCCTTTCATGTACAGCCTAAGGGCTATAAATACCTTGTATGACCCTCATTCAAAGGGACCGGAATTTCTTGATAGAACTTGTAATCGAGAATTCCCAAACACTCAACAATAATACAACAGTGGACGTAGGCCATTCATATAAGGCTGAACCACTTTAAAATTCTTTGTCTCATTTATTTATCTGTGATTGAATTATTAGAGTAATCTAATTTTTTACATCAACAGATTGGTGCCGTCTGTGGGAAACGACTGTTGTTATTATTTTTCACCAAGAATTATTCATCATCAATGGCAGACAATCCAGAATCTAGCAATCAAAACGCTGGAAATGCTGGAAATCCTCCAAATCCCTCTGCACCTCCAGATCTGGCTGGGATTATGACGAAACTGGCTCAAGGACAAACCGCTATGCAAGAAACAATGCGACAACTCATACAGACCCTTCATGGCGATGCACTTGCACGTTCGGGACAGCGAAGTGGTCAAAGGCAAACCTATTTACTTTCTTCACGATCCAGGCGTACTGAGTCATATCATAATGAGGAATCTAATGATTTCTCTTATCAACCTGGGCGAACTTCGTCAATACGGGCTACAGATACTGATCAACGTATCACTCTCTCTCCAGAAAGACCCAGCGCCTTGGAAAGATTGAGCAGAGCGTCTCCTTTCAGCCGATTAGGCCCTAGAAGGAATAGGAGTCCACCTAAGACCATGTCGAGGAGTTTTCGACAATCATCAGATCTAAGAGAAGGATCAGCACAATCACGACCAGTTGCTCGTCAAGACAGATCTCAGGAGGCTACTTCAGAATAATCAATTGCTCGAACTAATAGGCCCGAGGAGGGAAATGATGCGTGGAAAGGTTCCCTTCAACGGTTGGAGGACAGATTGGGGAAAATGGCTAAGGAGAAGAATCCCTTACAACGAACTTTTGTTCAAGGGATACCTTTTGTCCAGGACATTGTGAGTTTTCCTACTCCATCAAAGTTTAAGGCACCTGTGGTGACCCCCAAATATGATGGAAAGACAGATCCTGTTCTTCATATAGAGCAATATCAAGCTGCCGCCGACATCTATGCTGTCCCCGACGAAATGAGATGCAGAGCATTCTCGGGAACTCTTACTGGATCTGCCCAGATATGGTACAACAATCTTCCTCGGGGTAAGATTTCAACTTTCTTTCAGCTGGCCGAGTTATTCATCGGCAATTTCTGTTTTGGAGCAAAGCCAGTAAAATGAGTAGCACACTTGTTAAGTGTTAGACAAAAATCTGGTGAGAGTACTAGAGATTACATAACTCGTTTCAATAACGAGAAGCTGGAAGTCATAGATTATGAAGAAAAGACAACAATCACTACCCTGATGAGTGGGTTGTTGCCTAACAAGTTGTATTATACTTTGGCCAAAGACCCACCTATGACTATGTCAGAGTTGATGGCAAAAGCAACCAAAATCATGAACGCCGAGGAGGCTATGGCTGAGAAGAAAAATATGGATAAGGAGACCAAGGTGGAAGTCGACAAATCTAAGAAGAAAGAGCATATGGGCAATGGCGGTGATAGGCATTCCAAGAGTAATAAAACATCATGGGAAATCCTAAAGAAATTCGATAATTATACTCCTTTGAAAATGGGTATTAATCATGTCTTGGAAGAAATCAAGAATAGCGAGGAGGTAAAGTGGCCGAAGAAATTGAGGTCAGACCCTGATACGAGGAATAGGGATAAATATTGCGAGTTCCATAAGGATCATGGCCATATGACCAAAAATTGCATAGCTATTCAGAACGAGATTGAAACACTCATCCGAAGAGGAAAGCTAGAAAAGTATGTTGATCGGGGAGGTAAAAGAAGAAATAATGATCGAACTAGAGAGAGGTCTAGATCTCCTCGTCGAGCAGAGGAGAAAAAGAAGAGAAATCATGAAGATGATCCAGATGATGACCCCGATCTTCCCAAGAAACCAAGACAGCCAGAACGAGAGGTATTTTCCATACGTTTTGGTTCATTTGATTGTAATGTTATTACAGGAGGAGATGCAGGAGGAGGAGACCTTACTGCAGAAAGAAAGGCTTACCTCGAAGAGGCCCAAGCTTGCTCGTACATTCAGCGAATAAATTTGGCTGAGGAAGATCGCCCGAGGAAGGTAAACAAAGAGAAACTGGTCATTGGCTTTTCAAAAAACGACCTGGCAGGTGTTCTTTACCCTCACGACGACCCTTTGGTGATCAAAATGAGGATGAAAGAAGTAGTGATTTCAAGGGTTCTGGTAGATAATGGTAGTTCGGCAGACATCATGTACTATTCATGCTTTGACAGTTTAAATTTGAAATTATCTCAATTGGAACCTTATCACAGACCTCTATTGGGTTTTGCTGGCGAGAAAGTTTTTCCACTTGGGACGATCAAGTTGGATATATTCATTGGAACTTGGACTGCTTGTCGAACAGAGAGAATACGCTTCTTTGTGATGGATAAGAATGTGCAATCAGCTTACAACATCATCATGGGAAGAGTTGGTTTGAAGAAGTTCGAAGCAGTTCCATCTACAGTACATCAATGCTTAAAATTCCCAACAAATTTTGGAGTGGGAGTTGTGAAAGGTGATCAAAAAGTAGCTCTGGAATGCTATTATTCATCTGCCGATCAAGAGGAACTTGAAGAGTCAAGGAAAAAGACTACTACCTACCAGGTGGAGGAGGGTACAGAAATCAAAACACTCGATCCTAGAGATGAATCCCAACTTGTAAAAGGACAGGTGATGGAATCTATAGAAAATGTTATTCTGGACGACGAGCATCCTGAACGAGTAACCCATATAGGTTCGTCATTAGATGATTCAATAAAACAGGAGTTGATAACTTTCTTGAGAAACAGGAAGAAAACTTTTGCGTGGAGTCATGAAGACATGCCAGGAATAGATCCAAACTTCTTATGTCACGAGCTCAATGTGAATAAGGAGATCAAGCCTGTAAAGCAAAGAAGAAGAGTATTTAGTCCCGAGAAGAATCAAGCTATACAAGATGAGGTCAAAAAGCTCCAGAAATCCCAATTCATTGAAGATGTGAAGTATCCAGACTGGTTGGAAAATGTGGTGATGGTGAAGAAGAAAAACAATAAATGGAGAATGTGTGTTGATTTCACCGATCTCAACAAGGCATGCCCAAAGGATCATTTTCCATTGCCCAGAATTGATCAACTAGTGGATGCTACATCAGGACACGAGCTACTCAGCTTCATGGATGCTTATTCTGGTTACAACCAGATCAAAATGAAACCCGAAGACAGGGAAATTACTTCTTTCATTACCCCTAGGGGAGCTTATTGTTATAATGTTATGCCTTTTGGTTTGAAAAATGCAGGAGCGACATACCAGCGGCTGATGAACAAGGTTTTTGCCGAACAAATCAGTTGCAATATGGAAGTCTATGTCGATGATATGCTAACAAAGAGCAAGAAAGCTGCTGATCATCTAATTGACTTAGGTCAGACTTTTGATCAACTGGATAAATATCAAATGAAACTCAATCCGACGAAGTGCACATTTGGAGTACGAGAAGGAATGTTCCTCGGGTACATCGTCAACCAGCGAGGCATTGAGGCAAATCCAGCAAAGATCAAAGCTCTTTTAGGGTTGCGATCTCCAACGACGAAGAAAGAGGTGCAGAGTCTTACAGGACGAGTTGCAGCGCTCAACAAATTTGTATCCCGAGCAACTGATAGATGCGTCCAATTCTTCAAAACACTTCGAAAAACTTTCGAGTGGAATGATGAATGTGAAAAAGCCTTTCAAGACTTGAAGAAATATTTGGGAGCACCTCCACTGTTGTCCAGGCCAGTAATGGGAGAAAAATTATACTTGTACCTGGCAGTATCAGAGAATGCAGTCAGCTCTACATTGATCAGAATGGAGAATGAAGTCCAGAAGCAAATTTATTACACATGTAAGGCTTTTCTAGGTGCAGAGATCAGGTACCCAAAGATGGAAAAATTGGCATTGGCATTAATTGAAGCAAGTAGAAGAATGAGGCCTTATTTCTAGGCCCATATCATCGTCGTGTATACCGACATGCCATTAAGACAAGCCCTTCATAAGCCAAAAAAATCAGGGAGACTGATGTACTGGGCAATAGATCTCGGTGAATATGATATTGTGTATGAACCCAGATCATCATTAAAAGGGCAAGCTGTAGCAGATTTTATCGCATAGTTTACATATCCTGATACCCCAGAGGAACAAAAGTTGCTCGCTGATCAACTTATGGATGTTACAAGATCATCAGACACAAGCCCATACCAACTCCGGTTGGTAAAAGGTCTTATGGATATTGAAGGATCATCAAATTCGAGCCCAGACCAACTTCTGTTGGTAAAAGGACGAGAAGAGATGATCGACGAGGAGCGAGAAATATCAGGAGAGGATAAAAGGAAACAATAAATATTTCACCGAGGAACTTTGTCAGATAAGAAATTTGAAGACGAGTTACCTATATGGAGGTTATATATAGATGGCTCATCTTGCACTGCAGGATGTGGCGCGGGAATAGTTCTGAGCACTCCAGACGAGATCGACGAGGAATACGCCCTGCGATTCCAATTCAAAGCTTCCAATAATGAGGCTGAATATGAGGTGATGATAACAGGTCTTAATTTAGCAAAGATTATGGAAGCACAACAAGTGATGGTATTCAGTGATTCTCAATTAATTGTGAATCAGATGATAGGAATATATGCTATTAAAGGAGAATTAATGGTTAGGTATCATGCAAAGGTGATGGAATTATTGGCAGAATTTGATGCCATTCAGTTGATCAGAATACCAAGAATGGAAAATGCACAAGCAGACGCATTGGCCCGACTGGCATCAGCTACTCGTACCAAGCTGCGAAGAACGATACCAATTGAAGTATTAGAAGCTCGGAGCATAGATGAAGACCTGACGATGAATGTTATTACCCTTGATTCAGGACCATCTTGGATGGATCCCATCAGGGCATATATTGAGGAGGGAGAATTGTCGGAGGATAAGATCGCTGCCAAGAAATTAAAGTTTAAAGCTGCTCGGTATGTACTAACTAATGGTGTTTTGTATAGACGAGGAATTATGGCAGGTTTGCAAAGATGTGTGCATCCCTCCGAGGTGAAGGAATTGATTGAAGAGATCCATGAAGGGTCCTGTGGAGCCCATGTAGCAGGTCGGACACTTTTGCAAAGGGTGATGACACAAGGATACTACTGGCC
The DNA here is from genome assembly GCA_949130495.1 of Sambucus nigra. NCBI lineage: Eukaryota > Viridiplantae > Streptophyta > Magnoliopsida > Dipsacales > Adoxaceae > Sambucus > Sambucus nigra. Next base: position 571,858,494 of record OX422211.1, on the reverse strand, counting down.
AATGATGAGGGCTGATTGTATAGCCTATGCTAAGAGATGTGATAAATGCCAAAGTTTTTCCTCCATCCGATGAACTCCACAAGCATTGTTGACACCCATAACTTCCCCTTGGCCTTTCGCCATGTGGGGAATGGATCTGGTTGGACCACTGCCAATGACCCGAGGAAGATTCAAGTACCTCGTCGTCGCAGTGGATTATTTTACTAAGTGGGTAGAAGCTGAGCCTCTGATTGATATGACATACGAGAAGGTGTACCAATTCGTTTGGAAGAACATCATCTGCCGATATGGTCTCCCTCATGCCTTCATCACAGACCATGGAACACAATTTGATAACGAGGAGTTTGCCGCCTATTGTCATCAGTCAAACATTTTGAAGGTTCATTCAACACCAGCCCATCCTCAAAGCAATGGGCAGACTGAAGTGACGAACAGAACATTACTAAATGGTTTGAAGAAGAGGCTAAGTGAGGCTAAAGCTAATTGGATTAATGAGCTACAGTCAGTATTGTGGGCTTACCGAACAACTCCCTGAGCAGCAACTGGAGAATCACCATATATGCTGGCATTTGGAAGTGAGGCTGTAATACCTACCGAGTTGGGTCTTCCAACACATAGAGTGCTGAATTTCAATTCCCCAGTCAGCGACTTGATGAGGAGATTAGATTTGGACATGCTCGAGGAAGTTAGAGAAGAGGCAGCCATTAGGAATGCTGCTTATCAACAGCGAATAGCCCTGTTCTACAACAAGAGGGTAAAAAAATGCGACTTAAAAGAAGGTGATTACATGATAAAGAAGGTCATTCAGAATCACAATAAGTTGGAAGCAAACTGACATGGACCTTACCGAGTTACTGAAGTTGTCCGACCAGGAACTTACCGAATAGCAACTCTAGAAGGAGAGGAATTTAAGAATGCATGGAATGCTGAACACCTACGCAAGTATTATCAGTGATGTAAAATGTAAAGCAGTTCCATCAATATGAATAAAACGATGATATTTCACAATCTTCTCTCCTTTTATTGAAAGTTTTTAGGGGAATACTAGTGTGTTTAACACTACGCTGCTCGGCAGTAAAAAGAAGACGATAGTTCAAACCCACGATCAACTCCGGTTGGTAAAAGGGCGAGAACAAACAATACTCCTTTGGTTAGGAGGTGTACACTAGCGTGACCAACTCCGGTTGGTAAAAGAGCTAATGAACATGATAGTTCGAACCCACGACCAACTCCGATTGGTAAAAGGGCGAGAACAAACTATACTCCTTTGGTTAGGAGGCGTACACTAGCGTGACCAACTCCGGTTGGTAAAAGAGCTAATGAACATGATAGTTCGAACCCACGACCAACTCCGATTGGTAAAAGGGTGAGAACAAACTATACTCCTTTGGTTAGGAGGCGTACACTAGCGTGACCAACTCAAGTTGGTAAAAGAGCTAGTGAACATGATAGTTCGAACCCACGACCAACTCCGGTTGGTAAAAGGGCGAGAACAAACTATACTCCTTTGGTTAGGAGGCGTACACTAGCGTGACCAACTCAGGTTGGTAAAAGAGCGAGAACACGAGACTCCTAAAAAGGCCAATCTCGGTTGGTTAAGAAACAAGATATGCCTTCAATACCAACTTATGTTGGTCGGGAAGTAAGTTTATTACATAAAAGTTCCTCGGAGAACAAATGTTCCAAACTGAACCAACTATAGTTGGTCGGGGATAAAAACCCACTAACTGTAGTTAGTCGACGAGGAAAAATCATCGAACTGGGTTGGTCGGGCACATTTTACGAAAAAGACAAAATTTACCAAGTATAATTAGTCGGGGATAAAAATTCTCACTAACTATAATTGGTCGACGAGCACAATTTGACAACCTTGGTTGGTTGGAATAATTCTCAACATTTTTATACTCATTACTTTATTAATTGAGCAATATTACTAATACTTGTAATTTTTTACTAAGTTGGTCGATGAACCACACAATATTGTTATGCAAGCACAAATATAAAGTGTTTGACATGCACAAGACAATAGCAATACAGATTTGCAAACAGAAAATGAAATTCTTTCATTAAAGTCAAAATGAATTACACAAGTTTATTACACTGATATTAAATTGTGTACTAATCATTACATCAAAATTTCCTATTCTATTGGCTTTTTTCCTTCAGCTTTTGAAATGAGCTCCTCGCCAGCAGGAGGATCTTTCAAGCAAAGGGGAGAATTAATGAAGTTAAGATCTCGCAGCATTCTGGCGTTCATTATTGAAGGTGTATCCAGTAAATGCTACGAACGAGATAATTCAACCTGCGAATGAAGGGCATAGTCACCAAGATACTTAGAGATCAAACGATGAGGGATGGCCCGAGCAGGGATCCAACTCATATCAATCTTGAATGTTGGATTTGGTAGATCGAGCAGCCCAGGAGCATGATAATCCCATAAATAATGGCCCTGCTCTAGTTTTAATACACCCAGGGCGTTCAACCATCCCTATTTATAACCTTCATTATTGGCATTTTCAAGGCTAGCATCCAAGTGACAAAGGGCCTCATTGTAGCCTGCCATCCAGAACTCACGAGGTTGTTTGTGGAATTGGAAAGTTATTCTCTCTAACTGCTCGTGAAGATTTCTGGCAAAAACATCTTTATTATTCAGAGCAGACTTTGTCGAAGCAAGTTGATCCTCCAGAGTTTGGATTTTCTTGGACATTTCAGAAAAAGCCCGATCTTTTGCATTCAATTGGAACACTTGAGTTTCCAATGTTGACTGAGTACGAGCTTCTTCAACAGAACGACGAAGAGTTCTTCCTCGTCCCCGAGTAGGTGGAGTACTCTGTTCCTCGGCAATATCCCGAGCAACTCTTCCTCGTCCACGAGAACCTCTTCCTCGTCCCCGAGTAGCAGTAGAAGTACCCAACCTTCTCAAGGTATCCAACTCTTGCCTTAATTTGGCATTCTCAACCTCTAGAAAGGAAAATCCCTCATCAGTCACTGGGATTACAGTTGTTGAAGAAGATGCTGCACACTTATACTGTGCCAGCTCTTTCTGCAAATTATTACCTTCTTGTTCTATTAGTTCGGCAATCTGTCTACAGGCTTCAACTTCACCCTTTAGGGTTCTCTCTCTGACATCGTACCCAGCCAGGAGTTTGTCATAACCCTTCTCGGCAGAAAGCTGCTGATACCTATTCTCATACCCCTCGTGCAACAGGGCAGTTGATTCTTTGTACTGACTCTGAAGATCTTTTAAAGTATATTTAAGCTCCTCGATCATGTCATAGTAAGACACGTTATTGGCCACAACTCGATCAAGTAAGTCCTTCAGGTATTGATAAGCTTCGACAGCCTGTTCTGAAGCATCATGACCGAGGATGTCAGCAACTTCTGATACACTCAATTCTGTGTGACCAGCCTTATAATATTCATGACATTGCTGCATCAGCTTTGTATCATTAGCAGATAACCTATTCATCCTGTCCAGAAACTAGCAGAGAAAGAAAAAATAATAATAAAAAAGAAGATCCAGATAGAATGCAGATAGAAACAAGACAGTCATATGGAAGAAAAGAACTCAAATTTTATTAGATCATAATGCAAAGTTACAAAGATCTGGGTTACACTTGAAAAGAAGAAAAATAGAAAGAGAATACCGAACAACTTCACACCTTTTCCTTGTCTCCCAAGACTTTCTCGGGAGGCTGGGATGAGGAGCTCGGTTGCTCGGTGGGAACAACGAGTTGGTTGGCAGGAACTGGAACTTGTTCAGGAGGAGCAGGCCGAGATAAAAGCTCCTCGTCAGCAGGCTGGGTAAGGATGAGATCACCCATTACCATTGAAGATTCTTCGGAGGCAGCTTCGTCCTCTTCTTCATCCTCAATAGCTGGGGGAGGACCAGGCAGGTGTTGTTGAAATAATTCTGAGTCCTCGCTCACCTTCAATTCTTGCAGGGCAGCAACCCAACCATCTCGGAAGTATTTCAAACTCCCATACTTGACCTGGGTCATAATTGCCGCTACCCCCCTATCGCATCCTTTATCCCAACCGGTGCGGAAAGATTTTTTCACTGCCACTTTTCTCTTTATTTTCTCCGAGGAGAGCTTCTCGGATAGAAGATCCTCGGAGGCTTTCAACTTGGCCTCCACCTCCTCCTTCTGGCGATTTACTTCTCGCAGAAGGGTCAGCTCTTCCTCGGCCAATTTCAATTTATTTTCAAGCTCCCCAAAGGTACTGAGCTTCTCGGTATATTTCTTATTTTCTCTCTCCAAGTCCTTCACTTTATTTCCCAACTGCACATTCTCTGCCTCAGACGCAGCCAAATTCTTCTCCCATTCACCCTTATCCTCGTCATATTTTTGACGAGATTCCTTCAAAGATTGGGCCAAGCCCTGTAAAGCGTCCTCCACTCCAGACGAGGAGCTGGAAGCCTTGATTGCTTCATCTTTCTTCACTATGGTGTTAAAGCAACTCACCAGCTGAAAAAGAAAATAATGACAAGTCAGTGCCGAGATATATATATTGACTAAAATAAAGAAAAATTTTGAATAAGAGAAACTTACTGAAGCAATGTGACGAGTAGCTAGGGATGTTAGCATATCCCTAGACATATTTTTATCGATTCCTTGGACTTCAGGAATGGTCCAAGTCTTTACCGAACTCATTGCAGAACTCGGGGGAATAATGGTTGGAACACCAAATCCACTAGCTTGGAGCTGGGGAATGGCTTCAGAAAAACTGACCGAGGAGGATTTCTTCAGTCTCCTCGGTGTCTTCTAAATAATCTCAACCAAAGAAGAACTTTTGGTTGGAGAGATGGTGATTACTTCCACAGGTGCATCCTTCTGCACAGGAGCCACTGGGGGCTTCTCGGCGACCTTCTGAGGAGCAACAGAAGGGGTGGCATCTACTTTCTTTATCCCCTTTGGGACATCAGCCTTGCTTCTTTTTCCATCTCCAGCAGAGGAAGCCTCTTCGAAGAGAGCAGGAACTCTTCTTTTGCCCATTTTTTGACTCAGAGGAATGTGAGAGTCTGGTGAAGAATCCTCAAAAGCTGGTAATGGTTCACTAATGCTAACCACAAGACGAGCAGTAAAGGACAATGTATAGCTCCTACACTGCAACAAGTATGAGGCAGACCTGACGTGCTCGTCTGCAACTTTCTGATGCAAACTCCAGATATGTTTCAAATACTTTATATTAACTTCGGATTCTTTGGGAGTTTTTCTCTTGCTGTCAACTGCAAACAAAAACATATTGAAATGTCAATCATACATTTATTCAAACATAATGAAATCATAATTTCAGAAATAGAATAAAATGAAAATAACCTATCCCATTGCCATATGGAGGGCATTTGGGACCTTCATATACTGCATCTCCAACCACAGGGGCATGTTGCCAATTTTTTATAACTACCCCATGTTCAAAATAATCCCTATTTGCATCAGGGAGATTGACTACTAAAGCCCTATTCAAAAATCTAGTTTTTAGATAATAAACATTATCTAAAATAGCCCATATATAACAGTACATAATCTCAAGAATTCCTATACGAGTTCCATGAGTTTGATTTAACCTATACACCCCATTAACTATTCTCCATCTGTTGGGCGCTATTTTTGCAGGGACGACATCAAAATATTGACAGAACTCTAAGCACAGAGGGTTTGGTGGAAAAGAAAATCCACATTCAGCAATAAAGAGACTGGGGAACCAGTGTCCCTCAGCCAAACGAAAATAATCTAAAGGCTCAGAAAGATTTTCCAAGGTTACCCAAGATGGAATGGAAAAGTCAGAACGGAATTTCTCAAGAGATTCAATAATATAAACCATGGTGAATAAAAGAAATGAAGAAGAAAGAAGAAGATCTTACAGGAAAAAGGGAGATCTGTTGACAACGAACGAAAACAAGGATGAACGCACAAGAGAAAGAAAGGCTATGGAAAACTCGAAAGCAGAAAATTGGGAAAGGTAGAAGACGGTATGATTGCCTAAGAAGTTTAAATACTTTGCCTTGGGAAACGGTGAAAGAAATGATTACAAAAAGGAAACTATTACGCTACCGGCGGCTAAAAGGATAAAAGTGCACGAAGATCGAAGCGCTTATAAAAATGCAAAAAGGCGGATTCTGCGAATTTGGAAGGAAATTAAAATACGAAGAAAAGGCTCCTAAAACCCAAGAAGGTCATTTAATATTGCCATATACTGAGAAAGAATGTTCCATACCCCTCAAAGTTCGAAATATGAAACATTGGGGGCTTCCGTTGATACCAAAATTAATATGCTGATGTGGACGAATAATAAGAAGACACGTGTCAATCTACGTGGCACAATAGCAACGAGGAAGTCTATTTCCTTGACCAAGTCAGACTCACTCCGAGCAATAAGTATACTCCGAGGAACTCCATCTCTTCGAGGAACACCAACGCTCCGAGGAACACCAACTCTCCGAGGAACTCTTGAACGACGAACAACTAAGGCGGTTCGAGCTGCATCTCGACCACAGCATTGATTGCCAGACAATCAACAGTTCAACTATTCATTGAATGCTTATCATCTTGACGCACACGCTTGAAGAGCATTAAATGAGTTACCCTTTCATATGTATATCATTTAATGTATCACCCTTTCATGTACAGCCTAAGGGCTATAAATACCTTGTATGAACCTCATTCAAAGGGACCGGAATTTATTGATAGAACTTGTAATCGAGAATTCCCAAGCACTCAACAATAATACAACCATGGACGTAGGCCATTCATATAAGGCTTAACCACTTTAAAATTCTTTGTCTCATTTATTTATCTGTGATTGAATTATTAGAGTAATCTAATTTTTTACATCAACACTCACCTATTGGATATTTCTCTCAACTCTTTTAGTTTTGAAGAAATCAATGATCATATGTAGCGAAGCATTAATGTTATTTGAAATTGTCCTAACACTTTATATTTTTTCTTTTTACTTGCCTCTAATGTTTTAGGCTATTTTCTTTTTGTAAATCCTGGCTATTCACGTAAAGACAACCTGTCTTTCGCAGCCCGATTCCATTGCTTCAAATATAACAGATGTATCGGAGATATGATTTTCAAATTTTCCAATCTAGGCAATGGTTCTTACAAGCACTACTTTCATTATCTCATTTTTTCGCATTTGGTTCGTTTTAAAAGCACGACTGAGATGAAAGCACTATGACTGACACGTGAAAGTAAGTGCAATACTCAAATAAGTTCATGCTCGTGTGCATTAAAGTTGACAAGGAGTCAAACATGTAGCAAATAGTCATCATATCACATCTTAATGACTCCACACATTATTAAGCACAAAAATGAAATGATGTCACGTCTCAAAACACTACAAAATGGTCACGTGGATACAGAATGAGTGGGTGAATCGGACATCTTTAATTTTCACCCACATATGGTGTAAAAAAAAATAAAAAACTCCTTGGATTTTTCAAAATTTTTATAAATAAAATCTTTTTGTTTTTTTCAATTTTCCTTAAAATAAATCGAAAATCTTTTTGTATTTTTCCAAAATTTTTCGAGAAAAACAAAACTCTTTTTGGATTTTTTGAAAAATATATCAAAAATGGAGAAAGATAAATTGAATGCTAGTATGATCTAGAAATAGGAATATATATGAATAAGCATGAAAAACATCCTATACTAGATAATATATCCAATCTCACTCAATGGTGGAAATACCTAAAGACTTCCTAAGATCCTAGAATCGAAGTACATCTAAAGGTTCGTGAAAATATCGTCTGGCTGACAATCGATACTCAAAAATCTCAAGGACATGACCTTCTACTCAACTAGGTCTCGAATAAAATGCTCGTGTATCCTAATTTTATTTGTGCGCGAATGCTGAATTAGATTATGAGAAATGTAAATGGCACTCGTATTATCATAGGAAATTGTCATCATGTCCTGTGAAATGCCACAATCCTCCAACGTTTACTTCATCCACAAGAGTTGCATTCAATAACTCCCGGCCGCTATGTACTCATCCTCCACCGTAGACAAAGATATGGAGTTTTGCTTCTTTCTCATCCACGAGACAAGAGCACCTTCAAAGTAGAAACACCCACCCGAAGTGATCCTACACCCATCAATATCCCCTACCCACTTGACATCCGAATAGGCGGACAAGCGGTCATTGGTATCAAAGGAATACCACACTATATGATAGAGTCCCACTCTCGTATTTGATAATATGTTAAAGAGCATGTAAGTATAACCCTTTCAGGGACACCTAGTATCGCACACAGACTCACATTAAAGGAATATCGGGTCGACTAGTAGTAAGGTAAAGAAAACTACCTATCATGCTACTGTGTCCATCCCAATTTAAGCTTGGGCGACTAAGAGAGGTATCGCATCCCGCTCGGTGATGCTTCGATCATCGTCGGTGTGGGGTAAATATAAGAAGATATATTCGCCAGTCTATTTTGCTCAAAATAGACAAAAGAACATGTTGTCACCTTGAGAGGATAACATTAAGGACAAAATAATGCATACGAAACCAATATTTCGGAGGGTTCGGGGGCTAAGTTACGGAATGGGAAGGTGTTAGGCACTCATCCATCCCTTTCGGTCTCTCATGGGCTTATGTTATTATTTCCTTCGTTTTTTCGTGAAATGTGTGTGCGTGTATATATAATGGAGATATGAATCTCTCAACTCATATCATGGAAAAGATAGAGTGAAATCATCCTCGGGAATATTCCCAAAGATAACATATAAATAGAAAATATGATTTATGCGCTTATCATGATAATGATCACTATGGAGAAATGCAATATATGTCGGATGGAGTGCTAACAAAGAATTACAAAGATATAATAATGCAAGAATATGATGAAATATATGAATAGAGATTTTATAAAAACTGGAAGATCGAAAGTTGGACTCGAGTCTCGAGTTTTAATTCGAAATGCCAACGTAGCCTATAAAGGAATCGAAGTCAACGTAGTTCGCATGCGGAGTGAGGTTGGGGTTTTATACCATAGATTTGAATGAGATTTTATTATAAAAGTGTGTGGGGGAAAAAGAGTTTTAATTTTGGAAGAGTGTGAAAGAGGAATTCGTTCGGAATTTATGGGTATAACCCTCTTTTTGTTGATTTTTTTTTGTAGAAAATAAAGTATGTGCAATATACTAGTAACAATGTAGAGATTAATATATATGAATCAAGGTAAGAACTAGATTATGAATGTAATATAACTAATGCAAAAATAAGAAATTTAAATAGATAAGGGAATGATTTGGGCATTCTTTGAAGAATGAGAGCTTGCCCTTGATTTTGGATGAACTCCCTTGATGTTTGATTTGAATATTTAATGAGATATTTCCAAATTGTGTATGAAAGGGATGGGAATGTGAACTTGGATAAAATTTTACATAAGGGAACTTTGTTGATCAAGAGAATGTTTCTAAGATCAGTGATGCCGATGGATATGAGCTGTAGGTGTCCTTTGGAGTGAGGTCATGCCCTACTTTTACATGGTCAGAGGGTTATGATCAGCATATCCATGGTCCGTCCAATCGACAGGTGACCCTAGACACACTGTCGATAGGCAGGGTTTGGGACTTGCCAATTAGCAGTCTCGTGCAGATTTCCCTGGAAAAATAGTCATATAATGTAATTAGTTAATCCAAATCATGAACGGGGCATACCATTAGAAAGATAATTTAGAGACCTTCAAGAGTCCTTTTAACCGTTCTTGGGTCCTCCGAGAGTTGACTTTGGGTCAAATGTGGCTCGAAAGCACACGTCGGTCCTTTGGATGGGAGATCATCGGATGCAAATGGATCATTCGTCCGTATGGTAAGTCAGAATCATGCATGGGGCAGACCGTTGGAAAGGTTAGGAGATGTAATTCGACATTCTAAAGAGTTTCACTTGGTTCGGACTGTTAAACTTGGGCAACTGGGGCCCGGAAGTGCTCGGTGACCTTTCGAAGCAAAACGGGTCGTTCATCCTTACCATAAGTTAGAATTGCGCACGCGGCAGACTGTTGGAAAGGGTATTTAGTGCCTTTTGAAGATTCATTTAGTCTCAGTTATGCTGAAGAGTTTACTTTGGTCAAACGGCAGGTGGCCTCAGGGGAAAATAAATCGTTCATTCGAATGGTTATCCCATTTTGCGCAAGATGTGAACCGTTAGAAAGGGGTTTTCGTTCCCTTCAAATATTCAAAGAGCTTTCTATCTAATGATTAAGTTGATTGGGGTCGAATGGGGCCCGAGAGTGCCCGATGGCCTCTAGATTAATTTTTGGCAGTAAAATGGTCCATTTGTTGAGTCTGTTTTGCCGATTCATGCACGGGGTAGATAGTTGGAAAGGGTATTTTGTCCCCTTTGAAGATTCAAAGAGATTTTTCTCTAATAATAGGGGTGATCGAAGTCAAACGAGGCTCGAGAGTGTCCGATGGCCTCTAGATTGGTACTTGGAGTATGACCTAGGGTTTGTGGTGAATTGGGCGAGGTGCCAAGGACGTAAGGAGAGACTGGGGAGGGGGGGGGAGGGTCCTAGAACGTGGTGTTTATAGAGACCCTTGATTGGTGAGCTTGGAACAAATTATAGCCGTCGAATAGACACCACAAGATATTTTGGAAAGAGGTCGTTTATGCGGACCTAAGGTAATGATGGGGATGGATGAGCTGAGGTCGATTATGAGGACCTAAGGTGGGGGAGACCAATTCTAAGGGCCAAGGTCAATTCTGACCTAGAATAGATGACGACGGTCAATTCTGAACTAAAGGAGGTGACGACTGAGGGCCAAGGTCAATTCTGACATAAAAGGGGTAACGATCGAGGGTCGAGGTCAATTTTTACCTAAAAGAGGTGACGACCAGGGTCTGAGGTCTATTCTAACCTAAAAGAGGTGACGATCGAGGGCCGAGGTCAGTTCTGACCTGAAAGAGGTGACGACCGGGCTTGGAGGTCAATGTTGGCATAAAAGTTATGACGACCAAGGACCGAGGTCAATACTGACCTGAAAGATGTGATGGCCGAGGTCCGAGGTCAGTTCGGACCTGAAAGAGGTGACGACCTAGGGTCGAGGTCAATTCTGACCCAAAAGAGAGAATTGACCCAAAAGAGGTGATGACTGAGGGGCGAGGTCAGTTCTGACCTAAAAACGATGACGACTAAGGGTTGAGGTCAATTCTGACCTATAAGAGATGACTATCGGGGGTCGAGGTCAATTTTGACCTAAAAGAAGTGACGACCGAGGGTTGTGGTCAATTCTAACCTAAAAAGAGGTGACAACCAGGGGCTGAGGTCAATTCTGACCTGAAAGAGGTGACGACTGAGGGCGGAGGTCAATTCTAAATTGAAATAGGTGGAGACTGAGAGCCGAGGTCAATTCTTACCTAAAAGAGATGACGACTGAGGGTTGAGGTCAATTCAGGCCTAAAAGAGGTGACGACCGGGGGTCGAGGTCAATTCTAACCTGAAAGAGGTGACGACCGAGGGCTTAGGTCAATTCTAACATGAAAGAGGTGACGACTGAGGGAAGAGGTCAATTCTGACCTGAAAGAGGTGATGACCGAGGGTTGAGGTCAATTTTGATCTAAAAAAGGTGACGATCGAGGGTCAAGGTCAATTTTGACCTAAAATAGGTGACGACCGGGGGGGCAAGGTCAATTTTGACCTAAAAGAGGATGACCAATACTGTGGGTCAAAGCCGATTCTGAGGGCTTAAGTAGGGATGAACTTGGGAGGCTCCACTAGGGATGTTTATCGTGCAATTTTGTATCTGATTTAGGTTCTGTTGGGGAGGTGGTTTTTCTTATCTGGGGGAATTTCGATTGGAGACATCAATCGGTTTTAGGCATTCTGCTGGGGAGGTGAGAGTTTTGCTTCGGAAATGGGCATGGAAAAAATGTTTTTCTTGGTGAAAAAGGTTATAAAACTCATTTGGAAATTTTAGGAATTTTTCGGGAATTTCTTTGGATTTTTTGTACGAAATTTCAGAGGGGGTGCTGATTGGCATGGTTTGAGGGGTGCCAAAAGGCAATGGAATGGTCTTTCGGGCTACCTCAAGCAGATGGATGGCTAGTGCCGATCGGTGGGTGGCTTAGCCTTCTATAAAAAGGGGGAGGGTTCCCCTAATTTTCACAGCTTTCCTTCGTGTTTTCTTATGTATTTATCTTCTGCAAACCATTTCGACATTTCGAAATCAAAAGATGGACAACTTTTTAAGCAATGCGACACACAGGGTGTGGCTTAATGTTGATGATTAGGCGAATCTGGAATGGAGGGATAGGGTGCCCCTTGCTTTGGGCAGTGAGAACTCCTTTGATTATTTTAAGCCTGTGGGGGATGAGAGGATCGTTCTCTGTGAGCCGACGTGTCATCTTTCTTCGGGGGTGGTGAACCTTGACGGTTATTTAAGTGCAAATGGCTTTTGTTTTTATTTTTTTAATTTTTTTTTGTTAATTTTTTCTTGATTTCTTGAATTTTGACGAAGGGTTTCTTTTATTCTTTGACATACTAATGTTTTTACGTAGATTGTGCGTGCTCGGGGGACGACGGGTCTTAGGGATGTTTGGGAGCATTTTTTGCCTGTGGTGCAGTGGGTGGTGTCCTCTGCTGGGTTGGGGAGGTTGGCATCTGCACTGGATGAGACGCCTCGCTTTACGGCCGTTCTGTGTGCCTTGGGGGATTGATGGTGGGATACTACCCATGCTATTCATTTTGGTTTCAGGGAGATGATGATGACTCCCATAGATGTGCAGTAGTTACTGTGGCTGGAGTGTGATGGGATGTAGGTTAAGGTTGACAGGTTTTTGAGGGTGACGCCAACGACGCTGACGATGACGTTGGGCGATGCCGAGAGGATAATTTCTGGGAACTCTCTCCGTTTGTCTTCTTTGAGGGATTTGTTGTTGCGTAGGGTGGTTGATGAGGAGGATGTGCTGGAGGTGAGATTAATGACCCGATTATTTATCATGCTGGTGTTGGGAGGTATTCTGTTGGCGTTGAGTGGCGACGTTGTTCATTTATGGTTTTTTCCATACTTGAGGATGTTTTCTAACATCCCTCTCTATGACTGGGGGAGCCTGACCTTGGCGACCATTTATTCTTCTCTAGATGCATTTATCCGGTGCTGGCCGTAGACTTTTACTGGGGCCACATATCTTCTTGATGTATCCTTTAATTTTCTCACTTTACTTTATGCATTCTCATTTTCCTTACTTTCTGATTTCTGATTTTTGACCTTTGTCCTTTGAAGATGTGGTTTTATGAGGTGATTGGGTTTAACAACCAACTAATTTCTTTGGAGGATGAGTCTGTTTCGGACTTCTGGCAGATGTACCGATGGAAGAAGTCCAATCGACAATCGAAGAAGCTTCTTTCTTTAGCGGCTGTGCGTCAGGTATTGAATGGCCTGACGAGCGAGTGGGTAAGTCCATATTTTTCTTTCGAACTTTTTCTTCATGATGATCCTTGCTGATATTAATCCTTATCTAATGGGGAATTTTGCAGGTGACCTTATACCCTTGGGGGACCGCTATCCAGGATACGAGGGTGATCGGGGTGAATACATAGATGCGACATTTATTGGCTCATGAGTTTGACTACTCCTGGTATCTCAGGGAGAGGGTTATTTGATAAATTATGGAGGAGAAAGTGGTGGTTCCACCGACGCATCCCCCGGTGTACATAAGACGTGCACGGGAGATGGTAGATGATGAGCGGGTGGCGGCAATGATGGGTGAGCCTTACTTATTCGATACCGGTACAACGATACCATATGATTATATGGACTTTATGTCGAGCTGGCTAATGTCGCTTAGCATATATGACGAGATACCTCTCCCTAAGGCAGGAACGAGTCGACCGATGGGATTTTCCCATAGTGCAGGTGGTCCGTAGACTTCTGCTGTAGCGACATCATCGAAAGTTTCTTTCGTACGGTTGCACTATCCTACTTATAATATTCGAAGGCCTGATGGAGGGTCGGTGAACATTAAGCATCACCCTAATGCGATGGGCCCGGAGGAGATGGGCTTGACAGAGAAGGTCCTTCATCCCGCGGTATATTTTTTTATCTTTTTGCCTTTGATTCTCTGATTTCTGTCTTGGTTCTTGATTGATTGATTTGTTCTTTTTTATTTTTCTCACACCACATCAGGGTGTTAACCACTTGGCTGAGGGATGTTTGGGACTAGATATCTTTGGCAATTGCTCATATTCGGGATTCAATTTCGGTGCTTTCTTGTTTGGTACTATCTGCTTCTTCTGAGGAATGATCTGGCTCGAGTAATGGAGATACATCGTCTCGCCACTGAGGAAAGAGATCGCGCATCAGGGAAGGAGGCTCCAAGAGAGAGAGTTGAGAGAAATAGAGAGAGGGAAAAAATGCAGGTGGAAAGAGTGAGAGAGAGAGAGAGAAAGGATGTGGATGTAGGCTGAGTCCCGTTGTTATTTCTTATTTCCTGCAACAAATGATGTAACACAACAATATATATCTATGCAACGATGTTTTTGTTAATTTTATTGCCTAAGTGACTTAATGCACATGCTCTTTGTACTTTGCCATTGAGACCGTAAAAAGAAATGATTTTAAGAGAGTTTATTCAAAATAGGGTGAAATAAAGCACAAGGATCTTGAAGTTTTAGAATAAAAAAATATTTTTATTGAGTTTTTCCATTTTGATAAAAAAGGAAAAAGGGAAATTTCCCAAAGTAGGGGGTTGCCGATCGATAGGCCCCTTGTCCTGCCTATCGGCATGTCAGTCTAGTACAATCAATCTAAGGCCTTGATTGCACTTTCTTCAATGGGTTAGTACTTGGTGGGGTAGGTTTTCCTCCAATTCCTGCATGATTATTTATCCTTGTTTGATCCTTTCTCAGTATGAATAGGAGGCATGAGTAGAGTATTTCCTCACACCTCCATATTCATTCTTCTTTGCAGTCTTTTGTTCACTATCTATTCATTCGTGATATGGATCTCCGTGGTAGCATTAATTTACTAACTACTTTGAGACTTTGGAGGCAATGTGTTAGTATAATGTTGACTATGATTCTTTGCATATGCGTTGAGTCTTTTTATGGTGCGATCAGTCCATAGAGTGGAACATGCTAATGGCAACCGTGGAATTATGGTACCCTGAAGACCATGTGTTCCACTTCGGGTTAGATGAGGTTTGTCTGACCTATGAGGAATTTTCTGCCATGCTAGGGATAAATCCTAGTGTTACGGCGACTATGCTTAAATTTTTGCGGTCCCTTAGGGAGTTGTTAGCGGGACTTATCCATATTTCACCTTCGGTGGCTAGACCATTGGTAGTGGGGGAAATGATCTCCATTCAGGCTGTGCTGCATTCTGTGCATATGCAAGGTATTGGCGATGCTGGCTACACTGGAGACATCAATCTAGGCCTAGTTTTGAAACTGCTGTTGGTGAGTGGGGAGTTTCTGGTGGACTCTCAACTCGTAACCATTATTCTTGGATGTCATACTATCGCAATCCTACGACAGTAATACTAGCAGAGACTATGAATGGTCTGGATGCCTGGCGGGAAGGCCGTTCTGATTTTTTGAGGGATAACCCTGTAATGCTATTCATGTGGTTGTCATAGAGATTCTGTATGGCGTTCCCACCTGAGTATACCTTGTCGATCATACCAAAATCCTTTTTGCGCCACTTGATTAGCGTAGGCCTAGATATTGAAAGTTGGGAGAACTGGTTTATGGAGCAAGGGGCTTGAGGCTTGTGCTGGTTAGTGCCTTGGTGGGGGAACTACTACCCATTATGGAATGGGGGTAGTACCAGTATGTTCGGTTGGTTGGCCTCAGGCAGACCTCTTTCTACTTTTCCTAGTGGCTCTTACACTAATTTTGCTGGGAACAAATTGTGACACTGCGGACACTGGATTTCTTCCCAGTGGAGGACCTGATAGAGCGGATGCGCATGCGGATTGGCTCTTTATAGGAGAATTGTCAACCATCCTATCATACTTCACAGTCTTCTAGGAGAGTCTGACACGTCTCAGGGGACTACTTGAAGTTGTTATGGATGAAGGTAGTTGCAAAGATGCTGGCGATGGAGTCTGGTTAACGGTGGCTCGTCACTTTTGACACCATGGAGGAAGGCATCATGGCTTTCCCCAGGATGGCCAGATCTTATCGTGCTATGGAGAATCAACGACATTCCATTCAGGCAGGGGAAGTTTGGGGGCCCTAAGATAAGGATGATGGGGTTGGCTCCTCTGGTAGCTGTGGGTAGGGTACCCTAAGAAGTTTATTTGTGAATCTTTTGAGATGGTATTTGGTACTGTATCTGGTTATTTTGGTTGTACTATGTGGGAATAATTTCGAAAGGGTTATTTTTAGGTGCGACTTATTTTTTGGGAAAGTAGGAGTAGATTGTTAAGGGAAGTCATTTGAATCTTTACGCCGATGTAATTATATCAAAATTTTCAAATAATGGAATAAAAAACTTTTGATCATCTAGTTGTGCCTCTTCATGAATTTTGAATTTGAATTATCTTTACTAATCGCTAAGGCATACATAATCCTTTTGTTCAGGTATATGTTGAAATGAACTGTCGTTCTCGGAGATAAGAAAAGAATAGCATTTTGTGAAAAAATAAGGGGGTCGTGCTCATGTGATTCGTATGAGATGCCTATGTATCTCTGGGTTTTTTGAAAAGTTTGATTTTTGAAAGAAAAAAGTTTTTTTTTATAGAGGATCAGTCCCCACGTAGTTCTGGGTAGGGGAAATGAAGAGAGATTTTTTTTGGAATAGAAGGGAGAGGAGAAGAATCGCAGCGTGCTGAGATTTTGGACTAGGGGTAGAACTTTTTGAGATGGTCCAGGTTGACTGGATGGGCCATCTCTTCTCCATCAAGGTTAGAGAGTATAGCGACGCCCCCCAACAAGATTTTCTTCATGATGTAGGGGCCTCTCCAATTGGGCTTGAATTTCCCTCTGAGGTCCCAGATGGGTTCTACTATTTCTTTAAGGGCTAAGTCCCCTTCTTGGACTCCGCGATTATTGAATCTCTTATTAAATGATCGTGCTATTTGGTGATGGTACCCTTATAAGTGGTATAGAGATTTTAATCTCCTCTCGTCCAAGAGTGATAGCTCGTCAAGATGGCTCTGATGCTAGTATTCTTCACTGACTTTACTTTCCAGCATAATGCGCAGTGAAGGAATTACCAGCTCCACGAGTAGGACTACTTCCATGCCATAAACCAGAGAGTAAGGGATGGCCCCAATAGAGGTTCTAACTGAAGTGAGGTAGCCCCATAGGGCATAAGGGATCCAATTGACCCAATCTCGGTAACTTTCGATCATCTTACTGATGATGGATTTGAGGTTCTTATTGGAAACTTTGACTGCTCCGTTGGTTTGAGGTCAATAGAGGGAGGATTTATGTCTTTGAATCCCATATTCGTTGACCACTTCTATAACTTCTACCTCAAAATGTAACCCGTTGTCTGACCCCATATCGACATATGATATTCCTTTTGATGAGCTTGGATACCTTCTTGGCATTTAATACTGCATATGACTCGGCTTTGACCCATTTAGTGAAGTAGTCAATAGCAACTAAGATGAATTCATGTCTGTTGAATGCTTTGGGTGTAACCTTCCCAATGATGTCAATGCCCCATGTGGAGAACGTCCATGGAGAAGCCATGTTGTACAATTCCTTTGGAGGCAAGTGTTGTAGGTTAGAAAGCTGCTGGCATTTGATGCATCTTTGAACGTAGACTATGCAATCCTGAACTATGGTAGTCCAGTAGTAATCCCATCAGATTATTTTCTTGGCGAGCATATGACCATTCATGTGGGGTCCACACTTCCCGCTATGGATTTTCTGCATCATTTCTTCAATATCAGCCCCTGCAATGTTGTGTAAATGGGTTCCATCGAAGTTCCTTTTAAACAATTCCTTGTCACATATGATGTACTGGGCATCCAATCTACGATGAGTTTCTCAGTCTTTCTTGTCAGAGCCTTGGGGATACCAACCATGTTTGAGGAGGCGCTAACTATCATAGTACCAGTAGTCAACCATTTTTGGATTTTCCTCCTTGATGAGCTCAATATAGTAGCAGTGGGTTGGTTTATCTTTCTTTTGGATGAGGAAAGGGGCCATTGTTATTCCTTTGGGCATGCCAATCATGGAGGATAAGGTAGAAAGGGCATCGATTCGGTTGTTCTTTACTCGAGGTAGGTAGTGAAAGGTAATATCTTAGAATTGATATGCTAGCTCTTCTATGTGGGCATGGAAGGGTAAGAGTTTCTCGTCCCTGGCTTTCCATTTTCAGAGCACTTGAACGATGATGAGGGTTGAGTCGCTATAAACATCCAAGTATCGAATTCATTTCTTGAGAGCGAGTTTGAGTCCTACCGTACACGCCTCGTATTTGGTCATGTTGTTGGTGCTGAGGATATCCAGCTTAATGGCAATGTGAGTGTGGGAGTCATCTGGGGCAATTAGGATAATCCCAATGCCATACCCCTTTTTGTTGGCAACGCCATCAAAGAACATTTGCCATCGATGGTCTTCTTGGGAGGTAAAAAGGATATTCTCATCTGGGAACTCAAAAATCCAGACGTTGGCTTCTTCTGTAGGGTAGTCAGCGAGATAGCCAGAGATGGCTCTTTCTTTCATGGACTTCTGCGTGACATACAAAATATTAAATTTGGCTAGAAGCTTCAACCAACGGGCCTTTCGGCTGGACAAAGCATGCTTCTTGAGTAGGTACTTGATAGGATCCATTCGGGATACTAGTTTGATAGGAAAGGTGAACATGTAATGTCACAACTTTTGGGTGACCCAGACAATGGCGACACACACTTTTTCTAAAGTAGTGTAAATAACTTCGTACCCGGATAACTTATGACTAACATAGTATATGGCCCTATCTTTGCGGGATTCTTCGAAGCATTGGGCTAGCAAAGGCCCAACAGTAGTATCTGTAACGGTTAGGTATAGGAGTATGGGAAGACCAGGCTATGACGACAAAAGTACTGAAGGTCGGGTTAGGCATTGTTTGATTCGATCAAAGGCTTATTGGTAAGCTTTGTTACAAACCTTGGTTGAATCCTTTTGGAGGAGTTTGAAAATGGGTTCACAGATGAAAGTCAATTGGCTGATGAACTGACTGATGTATTGTAATTTCCAAAGGAATCCTCAGACTTCTTTCTCTGTTCGGGGTGGTGGCATCTCGAGTATGGCTTTCAATTTAACAGGATCTACTTCTATCCATTTCTCTCTAACCATGAATCCCAAGAGTTTTCCTTTTGTAACGCCGAAGACACATTTCTGAGGGTTGAGCTACATCTGATATTGCCGTAGTCGCTCGAAGAACTTACGAAGAGTGGGAACATGACCTTCCCATGTCTTGGACTTGATAATCATATCATCCATATAGACTTCAACTTACTTGTGTATCAGATCATGCAAAGTGGTTGTGGCATCCCTTTGCTAGGTAGCCCCTGCATTTTTAAGATTGAATGGCATAGCAATGAATCAAATGGTTCCCCATGGGGTGATGAATGCGGTTTTCTCTTGGTGATTCGAGTGCATCTTAATCTGGTTATACCCGGTAAACACATCAATGAATGATTTCAGAGCGTGACTGGCCGTGTGTTCTACAATCATATTGATATTGGGTAGCGGGTAATCATCCTTCGAAAAGGCGTTATTTAAGTCTTGGTAGTCGACACACATTCGAACTTTCCCTCCTGATTTCGACATAGGTACGATATTGGCTAGCCATGTGGGATATTCGATCACACAAATAAAAACCATGTTCAACTGTTTGGACCACCTCTTCTTTAACCTTGAGCGACCATTCGGTGCGGAGCTTTCGCAGTTTTATTTGACTAGTTTGCATTCTGGCAGAGTAGGAATCTCTTGCTGAGCTATCTCGGGATCAATGTTAGGCATATCATCATAAGACCATGCAAAGACATCCATGAAATCCTTCGATAATCCATTGATTTGCGCGCGCTCATGCTCGTCAAGGGTGACCCCTATTCTAATCTCGCGCAGTTGGCTACTAGAACTGAGATTAATAACAACGGTTTTATCTTTATTAACTTGAAGGCAATTATATTGTTTGTTATTAAGCTTATTTAGATCAGTTAAGAAATTTTCATTTGCAAATCATCATCATTAAAAGTTTGATTAGAATCAAGACAATTAATATAAGGCACAACAAGATACTCAAAATCTTCATTTATTTCATTGATGGGAAAAACAACAATGAGATCCTCATAAAAAGAGGTCTCTATTACATCAGAGTAAGAAGACACAACAGAAGAAGAAATGGGATAAACATTAGGTATGGGTTGAATTTTGGTAGGTGGAACTGGTATATCATGCCAGTTAAGGAGAAGTGTTTTAGTAGCTTTGATTATGTGGGATGGATTAGATGATGTAGCCCCTGAGTGGATCATGCAGAGTGATAGCCCCAGTGTTTATAAGTTGAAGGAATCTTTGGAGTCACTTTGTTTGTAATCTCTAGCATTGGCAATGGTCTTCTCAACGAGAGGTTGCACATGATGCTGGGAATTCTCGACCCATGAATAGCTGTCTTGGAAAAATATCTCCACTCTAGGTTTTATCTTCTTGTCCATGTGGTTGTGCCAAGGTTCAGGAAAGCCACAGAAGGGAAAATCTTCACCCTCTCTGATAAATCTTCCGTTCAGGGAATCTCTTAAGATGGTTTTGACACATTCTAGTCTTCTTTTTAGTCAAGGCTGACGAATCATCCTGAGTTATTTTACTGATGGTTGATAGCCCAAGACAAAAGGAGGAAAATATTTCTTTAGTACAATGGGTTTGAGTATCCCTTATTGTTTTTTTCCAGCCCCAGTCCGGGCAGGAAGTTCATGTTCTTTAACATATGGATCACATTGACGTTGCCATGGGGGTCATACTTTGGACAAACCCTATCTTTGAAGTCGTCTCCTGCTAGGAGTAGGAGTGCCTCAGCTTGGAAACTGGATAGGATCATATCATTTGACCCATACTATATCTCAAGTATTGGATTGTTGGTGCTTGCATTGTTGGTACTCTCGTCATTGCCTAAGATGGTAATGACTTTTCCATTAGCGAAGAACTTCAGTTTCTGATGCAGGAAAGAAGAAACACCCTTGATACTGTGGAGCCATGGTCGTCTAAGAAATAAATTAAAATAAGCTGGGATGTCGATGATTTAGAACTCTACGACAGGATTTATAGGGCCAACCCTTATTGCAATCTTTATGGATCCCATCACTTCCCGACGAATATTATCGTAGGCCCTTACAACGGTAGAAGTTGGAGCAAGTTCGCTCACTTTCAGTCCCAAACAGTTAAGGGTTCTCAGTGGGAAAACATTCAGAGAAGATCCTCTATCGATAAGAGAGAGCGGGACAGTCTTTCCCATGACTTCAACAGAGATATTGAGAGCATAATTGTGGTTTGGTCCGTTCTTGGGGATTTCTTCTTCGGAGAAAGGGAGTATTCTTGTTGAGGTCATAGATCCAACCAGATTCACTGCTTCTTCTGGCGTGGTAAACTGAGGGACTGTGGGCCCGGTGAGTAGCTTGATCAAAGCATTTTTGTGCAGTTGGGAAGACATAAAGAGTCTCCACAGAGTGATGTTAGCTTGGGTATTTTTCAACTGATAGAGGACCTTGCTCTCCTCGAGAGTCATTTCTAGCATAGGAAGATTCTCAACACCCTTCCCTTTATCACTTGCTGATGGTGGGGGTTTTGGAACTTGGTAATGTGTCCCTGACCTGGTCATATGGTTCACAAAAGAGGGGAAAAACATAAACCCCATTTCCTCACCGATCTTGGGTTGTTCGACCACCCTTTTAATCTCTCCTAGAAGCTCCTTGAATGATATCATCCCATATTTGTCAACTTATGAGCTAGTCCTTTATGAACTTTGCTCCTCATCTGAATCATTGAATTCATCTCCCCATCCGGTGGAGACAATATTATGTTTATATAAAAAGTCAATACACTCCATAACTCCAATGGCTTCTTCATATAAATCCTCCCATTCGACAGGGAGGTGTAAACGTAAAGGGACCAGGCATCCTTGTAGTTTTAGAGCATCTAACAGTTCGGACATGCTTCTATTATCACCAGTTTTTTGAAATGAATCTGCCATGATCTGGATGACCTCATCTAGACTGACTTTATCGGTCGCTACTACCCAACTGTCTGATTCCTTGGGCCATTTTCATGCTTCCAAGAATAACGTACTAAAGCTTTGGCAATCGATGATCATCTGGGAGGGTAATTTTAGCCCGAACTCAAGGAGTTGGTTCAATACTTCTGCTAATTACATACTTCCATCTCTAGAACGGGTAAGGATAGCGATGCATGCTCTGGTAAGGAGTGACAGTGCTTGGTCGGCGAGCCTGGTAGGTTGTAAGAGGAAATATGGGAAAGTTTGGATAGTTTTAGGAGAGTGCATAGGTATGATGGGTAATTGGCTTGATATAATCTGGGTTAATGGATCAAAGTCTGGGTCTTCTTCCAAGAAGATGTCCTTGGTATTATTTAGGAGCAAATAGTGAGTAGGCTTAGGATTGGCTGGTGGGGCGATGACACATCGATCGATCAGACCTTGGATCATGTTTTGAAGGTGAAAACATTGGTAAATGGTATGGCCAACAGTTTGATGGAAGTCACAACGGGCATCTGGTTTGAAGTTCTTGGGAGTGGGTTTGGTAATGGGTGAGGATTTAGTGGCTTGATAAGGTTTAGGCCTATGAGGCGTTGGTAACCTTTAGAGAGGGGAGCATGGAGCTCGGTGTATTCCTTTAGAACTGGGATAGGGAAGCTTTATGGTGACCATAAAGTGGCTAGTTGAGAAATATGATTAATGGTTGAGACTGCATCACTGGATGGATTTTCATACTTCCTGGGAGTAAACTTTCTTCGATTCAACTTTAGTTTTGACATAACCTTCTTCAATATCCACTCCCGCTTCTCAGAGAGCTCTGAAATAAGGGTAGTATTGTCCTCCCATCGTTGCTCGGACATGGGATAAGAAGTTCTTCTTTACAATGCTGACTTGTTCCTCATCGAAAGGTCAATTGGTTATGGTGGCATCTTTCTCTCTCCACCTTGCTATGAATGTACGAATTCATTCCCCAGGGTTTTGTTTGAGAAGCTCTAAATCCCAATGGCTGACTTTTAACTATTCATTATACTTGCTTTGTGACATGAATTCTTGGGCCACATCTTCCAAGCTACAGATTCTGGACTCTTCAAGAGATAAGAACCAGCGAAGGGTGCTATCCTTGAAAGTGCACAAAAAAATTTGGGCCATTGTTTATTTGAAAGCCCCTAAGAGAGTCATGGCTCGGTGATAACTTCAAAGATGAACAATCGAAGGTCCGCTACCTCCGAACTTCTCGATGTTTGGCATATTTAACTTCTCTGGCAACCTAGCTTTTAGATAGGGAGACATGTGGGTATAGTCCATGAAGTTTCCCAAAATTTTGATTTGGTCGAACTTATTGGTTAAAATCTTGAGATCCTCCTTTACCTTGTTTAACTCCTCCTATTTCGGATCAATGATGACGGCTAAGTTAGCCCCTGGATGGGCAAGATTCTGAAGCACCTTATACCTTTGACTTACTTAAGTCTATATTGTATAAGTGTTCATCTAATTTGGAAATAGTGACAAAATTTGTTGTCTAACCTAGAATCCAAAGAACCTCAGAATTATTCTCTCTAATCCTCTTCAATGATCCAAACAAGGTATAAATTGAATCACACTACACACATTAGAAGTGCATACATGTGTATATATTGCTCATAATTGATTGTGTGTTAAATTCCCCTTAAAATGTTGTTTTAATAATTTTTGGGAATTTTTAAACATTTTTAAAATAATGTTTTCATTAATAAAAGTGTGTTTATAAACTTTGTGTGGTTAAAATGCTATTATGAAAACTTAGTTTTTCATTAGAATGTTTGATTGGGTAGAATATCAATGCGCCAGAGACTTCAGGGTGTTGCATGTAATTAATTTGGACGCGCGTTTGCCAGCCAATGAAATGCCAACACTTGTCATGCTCTTGTTATCTCATTTGTGTTTGTTTTGTGAGAGAACTGCCTGGTGTATTGTGGATCGTTAGATCAAACCTTATCTATGGCCTGCATGTGTTTTAAGTCTATCCATGTGCTATCACTATAGACCAATCGCCTTCGTTTTAACCCACCGCTTTTTTACCACCCTTGGATCAAAGTCAATATAAGGAAGACCGAGTCTCAACCGTTGATTACTATCAGCGATCCAGAACCTTCCTTGGCTCCTATATAAACCCTATCATTCTCAGCCTTTTAAAACTTTTGGCAGTCGTCCAACTTGAGAGAAAAAAGAGAGAAGAGAGAAGTGAGAGAGAAGAGAGAAAAGAAAAGAGAGAAGAGAGAGAAAGGGAACTGAGTTAGAGAAATCCTAACCCTAACCCTAAACAACTTCAAACCATATTCAAACCTTCGTACTTTCAGAAATCCAAACACAACCTTGAGTGTTTGAGAGAGATTGGTGTTACTGGTTTGATCGTTTGTAGCTGTAACCTCTTGATCTGTGATCTTGTTACCAACTTAGACATTTTGGTGAGATCTATATTTCTTTTTCATAGAAATCTTAGATCTACACTATTGCATGTTATATATCACTAGATCTGCATATTTTTTTCTGGTTTAAGAAAATCTTTGCTGATTTAGATCTATAAATGTTTTATGTTTTCTGTTCTTATGAAACTAAATCTTGACCTAGTTGGATTCTCACTTGGAGATTTTCAATCTCGAAAATATTTTTAAAAACTGAGATTGATTAAGATCTTGACCGATTTAGAAGCAAGATATACGTGGAATCTGGGATAGATTAAAAGGTCAAAAAGTTTCTAAGTTTTGTAAGAAAGAAAGAAAAGAAAATCACAGCATATAGTCTTTATACGTAATTTTCTAGGACTGTCTGTAAAAACTAAGTGTGTGTGAGTTCATGCATGTGAATAGAAATCACATCACAAACACTTGACACACTACCACACTGAAAGTGTTGGGTATAATATCAAAGATTATTGAGTCGACGCAAAGAAAGCTAAAGCAAAGGGGAAGTTATCAAACTGGACGAACATCATCAACAATCAGATCTACAAGAAGTTAGAAGGACACCAAGTGGGGTATATTCCTAAACTTAGAATAGACTGAGTTGTGTGCATGTATGTTGTATTATTTGTAACTGCTATTAGTCTTAGTGGATTTTTACTTTCGTGACTTAGAAGTCACCGTGGATGTTTCCTCTATTGGGAGAGGTTTTACCACGTTAAAAATAGTGTGTTCTGATTATCTTCATCTACTCATATCATTCTATAGTGTGCTGATATTTTGAAACTATCTTAGTTTTAAAACTGATTACAAAGTCTTGGTTATTCTCGTACATAAGTTTTTTTGTAAACACATCTTGTTGTTTATCATTTTTATTTTCAAAATAAAAGGGTTTCTTCAACAAACATCTCGGAGTTGCTTATACATTTTAATCATTGTATTAAACGGCATTAGTAACGTTTTTCAATTGGTATCAGAGCCCTGTAAACTTTTATTTCAAAAAGGATCTTGTGTTTCTGAAATCGTTTTCTGAAAATCCTAACTATGGACGAGAAGAATGAAAGGTTTGGAAATATGTCCAGACCTCCACTCTTTGATGGAAACAACTTTGCTTACTGGAAAGTAAGAATGGTTGCCTTCATCCAAGGGGCTTTAGGAGATGATGTCTGGGACATTATTGAAAATGGATATACTTATCCTACTAAACCAGCCACTGAAGGAAGTGATGAGAGGGTAAAGAAAATCTTAAGTGAGTTTACCCAAGAAGAGAAAACTATTTCTCGTAATAACAATAAAGGCAAGAATGCCATCTTTATGTCTATTAATGAGTATGAGTTCAAGAGAATCTCATCTTGTGCCACTTCCAAGGAAGCTTGGGACACATTAATCACTGCCCATGAAGGAGACTCCAGAGTTAAAGCTGCTAAAACTCAAATGCTTACCCAGCAGTACAACTCTTTAATTATGTCTGACTCTGAGTCTTTTGACGACTTTTACATGAACCTAACTGATATAGTTACTAAGTTGCATGCTAATGGTATAACATATGATAAGAATGAGATTGTTTCTAAAATCCTAAGATCATTACCACAAAAGTTTGATAGCAAGAGGTATGCTATTGAGGAGATGAGTGATCAAAACCTCACCCCTGAGTTACTCAGTAGCAAACTTAGGACTGTGGAAATGGAATTAGACTTTAAGAAACAATTAAATCAGTCTCAAAGAAAACAACCCAACTCTAACTTGAGTTTTTCCTCTAAGATATCTAAACATGAGACTAATTTGACAAACTGTGACTCTGATGAGGAGTGTGATATAGACAAACTAGATAATCAGATTGCCTTAATGTCCAAACAATTTAAGAAAATTGTTAAATTTAGAAACAAACAGGCATCTAAACAAGGCAAGCCTAATTATCCAACTGTGTCTAATCCCAAACCTTATGAGAGAGGTCTTGACAAACATCCTAAGGACAAAAAATTCAGACCTAACAGAGATCTTAAAAAGATTGAATGTTTTAGATGTGGGAAACTAGGTCACATTGCTCACGATTGCACAGTTAATCTGAATAAAACCAACACACACAATAGAGCCAATGTCTGTAAAACTTGGGATGATTCAAGTGACTCTGATGAAGAGGAACTTGAGTCATCAAATGTACTTGACCCTTGCATGTCCTTTTTTTCTAAGATCATTTACAATGATGATATGCCTATGTGTGATAATGATACCTCTACTCCTGCTTTTGTGAATACTTCTTTGACTGGCCTAGATGCCTTGTTATCTGAAAATGTTGCTAGCTCTAGTTCCGTGTGTGTGAGTCAAAGAGATCTCGATAACGACGATGTAAATGGGTGTGTGAGTACTAAAATTGAATCGTTAGGGGTCACTACACACACTTCACTTAGCGACTCAGACACAGATGACCTCCCAGATATTCATACTTTGTATGCTAAAACTCTTAAAAAAGGCACTAGACTGGAGAATACTGTTAGAGACCTGACTAAGAAATTAGATGATATAAGTCTTATTGTGAAGCTGAATGACGAAGAGTACACTAACTAGTGTCTGACACATCAATCTAAAATTGAAACTTTTGATCAAAAATTAAAAGAGTTGACTAAAACTAATGAAACCCTGGAAATGAAATACAAGGGAACATTATTAGAACTGGAAGAAGCAAAAACAAAGACAGCAACTGTTTTCAAAAAATTTTCTAAGTTTGAAAACAATTCAAATTGTTTCACTGACTTTGTTGTTGACTCCAAGACCAATTCTGATGATAGAACCGGTATTGGATTCTTCCCTAAGAATAAACCACAAACTAAAAATCTTGAACCTATTAAGTTTGTGTCTGGGGGCAAAAGACCAATCGAAACATGTCCAGATTTTCATTTTATTAAAAAGGAATATGATCAAAAGCAACAACAGAAAGACATTGTAGAGTCTAGTAACTCTAAGGCTGACAGTACACTTGAGACTAAATACGTCTGTCTTTTGATCAGAAAGGCTGAATCTACCTTTAAAACCATACCTCCTAGGAATAAGACTTCTGAACAGAATCCTGTTAAACCCATCTTTAGAAGTTTCCCTAAGGAAGTACATCCCTCATGCAATCAATATTGCTCCTACTGTGACGTTTATGGTCATTCTTTTGAAGGTTGTTATGATAGGCGTCTAAACACCCCTGTGTACAACACTCCTGTTTATAAGAACTTTAACTATTCTAGGCAAAATCGTAACCATTATGTCCTTCCAAGACAACCTGACAAGAACTCTAACTACAGGAATATAAAGACCAAAACCAAGAGTTCATTTAAGAGAAAGGCTCCCAGAAACTTTCCTAAACCAAAAGCTCAAATTTTCCACAAAAATCAGTTTGTTGCTCCAAATGTTTTTCGACAAAAAGCTTCTTCTCGAAAATTTTATCAAATAAGAGCAAACTTGCGCAAAATTAAAACTAGAGATATTTGGGTTAGAAAAGATGATATTTTACCCCAAATGAAGTGTAACATTGTTATCACTGCCTTAAAGGCTGAACACACTTCATCTGGTTGGTACTTAGATTCAGGATGCTCCAAACATATGACAGGAGATGAAATCAAACTCTTAAACAAAACCAGATTTGCTGGAGGTAAAGTAGTTTTTGGCGACGGAGTTTCATCCCAGATCATAGGTAAAGGAACCCTAAAAGAAGAGGGAATGCCTATTTTGGAAAATGTACTTTTAGTTAAAGGCCTTAAAGTCAACCTCCTAAGTATATCACAATTTTGTGACTCAGACCATACAGTTACCTTTTCAAAGAACAATTGCAAAATTCTAAATGATAAAGGTGAATGCATTATTACCGAATTTAGAACTCCTGACAACTATTATACTGTCAAGACTAGTTCTGAAACCTGTAACATTGTCAGAATGGATGACAATGAAATCTGGCATAATCGTATGGGTCACCTAAGTTATGATATCCTTGGTAAATTTTCTACTCAAGAGATAGTTAGAGGAATTCCTAAAATTAAACCTATTTCCAGTGTTGTTTGTGGTCATTTCCAGGAAGGAAAAATAGTTAAG
This sequence comes from Sambucus nigra, assembly GCA_949130495.1. Lineage (NCBI taxonomy): Eukaryota > Viridiplantae > Streptophyta > Magnoliopsida > Dipsacales > Adoxaceae > Sambucus > Sambucus nigra. Next base: position 571,829,822 of record OX422211.1, on the reverse strand, counting down.
ACTTCACATAAAAAAGTTAAAGACATTCTCACCTCTAGACCTTTAGATCTCATCCATATGGACCTTATTGGTACCTCTAGAACTGTTAGTCTTTGTGGATACAGTTATATCCTAGTCATGGTTGATTATTTTACATGATTCACATGGGTTGCCTTCTTGAAACATAAATCTGACACGTTTCAGAAATTTTTGAAAATTTTACTAAGAATTGAAAATGAGAAGGACACACAAGTCAATCGCATTTGTAGCGATAGAGGGGGAGAGTTCATAGACACGAGAATAGTTGAATATTGTGACTACAACGGTTACAAACACGAATTTAGTGCCCCTAAGACTCCTCAGCAGAACGGTGTTGCCGAAAGAAAAAACCGAACTCTTCAAGAGATGGCGCGTGTCATATTGCATGCCAAATCTCTACCTAAGTACTTCTGGGTAGAATCTATTAGAACTGCATGTCATATCATTAATCGGGTTTACCTTAGGAAAAACACTAAACAAACCTCTTATGAGTTGTGGTACGGTAAGAAGCCTAATCTGAAATATCTAAGAACTTTCGGAAGTCAGTGTTATGTCTGTAAAGACAGAGAACATTTGTCCAAATTCGAGACGCGTGGAGATAAAGCCATCTTCTTAGGTTACTCTCCAAATAGTCGTGCATATCGTATATACAATCTGCGTACTAAGACCCATATGGAGTCTATAAATGTAATTGTAAGCGACACTATTGTCGAAAATAAAATATCTGAATCACCTATTGTGGTTGAATCTGAAAATGATTTCAAAACTAATTCACCAGAAATAGATGACTCATTACCTATTGAGAGTCCAGAAGTACCTGGATGGGTCTCTAAAGATCATCCCATTGACAACGTGGTCGGTAATCCTAATGAGCCTGTCCGTACTAGATCCCAGTTAAGAAATTATGCTAATTACGCATGTTTCGTCTCCCTTGTGGAACCGAAAAATGTTAATGAAGCATTGAATGACACACACTGGATTTCTTCTATGCAGGAAGAACTTTTAAAATTTGTCATTCATGATGTATGGTATCTTGTACCGCGGCCTCAAAACAAAAATGTTATTGGCACACGTTGGATCTTTAAGAACAAATCTGACGAAAATGGGGTAATCCATAGAAATAAAGCTAGACTAGTTGCTCAAGGTTACTCAAAAATAGAAGGGATAGATTTTAGCGAGACATTTGCCCCAGTCACTCGTCTTGAATCTGTTCGACTTATTTTCGCCATAGCGTGCCACTTAAAATTTACACTTTATCAAATGGATGTCAAGTCTGCCTTCCTCAATGGAATTCTATCCTAAGAAACGTATGTAGAACAACCCAAAGGGTTCATTGACCCAAAATACCCAGACCATGTCTTTCGTTTAAAAAAGGCTTTGTATGGCTTAAAACAAGCTCCTAGAGCTTGGTATGAACACCTATCCAACTTTTTGTTGGATAAGGGTTTTAAGAGATGAGGAAATGACCAGACCCTCTTTGTCAAACATTTTGACAAAAAAATTATTATAGCCCAAGTCTATGTAGACGACATCATCTTTGGGTCTACTTCAACATCTGAAGTTAAATCCTTTTCTGCTATTATGCATAAGGAGTTTCACATGTCCCTTATGGGGGAGCTACAACTTTTCTTAGGATTTCAAGTGAAACAGAATTCTGATGGATTATTTGTCTCTAAAACTAAGTATGCCTTAGATCTTGTTAAGAAATTTGGTTTAGATAATGCTAAAGTTGCCAAAATGCCTATGAGTACTACTGTTAAATTATGTAAAGATGAAAATGGAAAGTCAGTTGATTCCACACTTTATCGTAGTATGATTGGTAGTCTACTCTATCTAACTGCCTCACGACCAGATATAATGTATGCTGTATGCCTGTGTGCTCGTTACCAGAATAACCCTAAAGAGAGCCATTTATCTTGTGTAAAACGTATAATAAAGTACATAAAAGGCACTCTTAATCTTGGATTTAGGTACACTAATGATACCTGCAGCACCATCATAGGGTATACTGATGCTGATTGGGCCGATTGTACTGATGACAGTAAGAGTACATCAGGTGCCTGTTATTATGTCGGCAATAATTTAGTAGGTTGGAGTAGCAAAAAATAGAATTGCACATCTTTATCTACGGCTGAGTCCGAATATATAGCAGCAGGTAGTTGCTATGCTCAATTGTTATGGATAAAACAAATGTTAAGCGATTATGGGATTAAAGAAGATCAGTTACAATTGTATTGTGACAATCAAAGCGCCATTAACATATCTAAAAACTCGGTTCAACACTTGCGAACTAAGCATATTAAAATAAGACATCACTTTATATGTGAACTTGTTGAGACTAAGGAGTTAGAAATTCATTACCTACCTACTGATCTGCAACTTGCAGACATGTTCACTAAACCTCTAGACTATAACAGATTTCTGTATTTGCGTAATTCTATAGGCATGGTATGTGCTGATTAAACTCTTAAGACCGTAATTTTTACCCTTTGTCCCTTTGAGACAAAATGGGAGAGAAATTTTAGTCTTACGGGTTCAATGTTTTGTTCACATTTCATCTAAACTGCTTGATCTTAGTGCATATTTGCAGGAACCGTTTCTACTGATTTTCTACCATTTCTCTCTAGTGTACAAATTTGTAAATAGTTGAGCTATGTAATTTTTGACTTTCTAGGAAATGGGTAGATAGTATCTTTTGTATAGGACTAGGTTTTATTTTTTTTTGGTTCCCTAAGAGTTTAAGCTAACTCAAAGGAGATTTTGTCTCATATTTCCAAAGGGGGATATTGAAGCAACTTATACCTTTGACTTACTTAAGTCTATATTGTATAAGTGTTCATCTAATTTGGAAATAGTGACAAAATTTTTTGTCTAACCTAGAATCCAAAGAACCTCAGACTTATTCTCTCTAATCCTCTTCAATGATCCAAATAAGGTATAAATTGAATCACACTACACACATTAGAAGTGCATACATGTGTATATATTGCTCATAATTGATTGTGTGTTAAATTCCCCTTAAAATGTTGTTTTAATAATTTTTGGGAATTTTTTAACATTTTTAAAATAATGTTTTCTTTAATAAAAGTGTGTTTATAAACTTTGTGTGGTTAAAATGCTATTATGAAAACTTAGTTTTTCATTAGAATGTTTGATTGGGTAGAATATCAATGCGCCAGAGACTTCAGGGTGTTGCATGTAATTAATTTGGACGCGCGTTTGCCAGCCAATGAAATGCCAACACTTGTCATGCTCTTGTTATCTCATTTGTGTTTGTTTTGTGAGAGAACTGCCTGGTGTATTGTGGATCATTAGATCAAACCTTATCTATGGCCTGCATGTGTTTTAAGTCTATCCATGTGCTATCACTATAGACCAATCGCCTTCGTTTTAACCCACCGCTTTTTTACCACCCTTGGATCAAAGTCAATATAAGGAAGACCGAGTCTCAACCATTGATTACTATCAGCGATCCAGAACCTTCCTTGGCTCCTATATAAACCCTATCATTCTCAGCCTTTTAAAACTTTTGGCAGTCGTCCAACTTGAGAGAAAAAAGAGAGAAGAGAGAAGTGAGAGAGAAGAGAGAAAAGAAAAGAGAGAAGAGAGAGAAAGGGAACTGAGTTAGAGAAATCCTAACCCTAACCCTAAACAACTTCAAACCATATTCAAACCTTCGTACTTTCAGAAATCCAAACACAACCTTGAGTGTTTGAGAGAGATTGGTGTTACTGGTTTGATCGTTTGTAGCTGTAACCTCTTGATCTGTGATCTTGTTACCAACTTAGACATTTTGGTGAGATCTATATTTCTTTTTCATAGAAATCTTAGATCTACACTATTGCATGTTATATATCACTAGATCTGCATATTTTTTTCTGGTTTAAGAAAATCTTTGCTGATTTAGATCTATAAATGTTTTATGTTTTCTGTTCTTATGAAACTAAATCTTGACCTAGTTGGATTCTCACTTGGAGATTTTCAATCTCGAAAATATTTTTAAAAACTGAGATTGATTAAGATCTTGACCGATTTAGAAGCAAGATATCCGTGGAATCTGGGATAGATTAAAAGGTCAAAAAGTTTCTAAGTTTTGTAAGAAAGAAAGAAAAGAAAATCACAGCATATAGTCTTTATACGTAATTTTCTAGGACTGTCTGTAAAAACTAAGTGTGTGTGAGTTCATGCATGTGAATAGAAATCACATCACAAACACTTGACACACTACCACACTGAAAGTGTTGGGTATAATATCAAAGATTATTGAGTCGACGCAAAGAAAGCTAAAGCAAAGGGGAAGTTATCAAACTGGACGAACATCATCAACAATCAGATCTACAAGAAGTTAGAAGGACACCAAGTGGGGTATATTCCTAAACTTAGAATAGACTGAGTTGTGTGCATGTATGTTGTATTATTTGTAACTGCTATTAGTCTTAGTGGATTTTTACTTTCGTGACTTAGAAGTCACCGTGGATGTTTCCTCTATTGGGAGAGGTTTTACCACGTTAAAAATAGTGTGTTCTGATTATCTTCATCTACTCATATCATTCTATAGTGTGCTGATATTTTGAAACTATCTTAGTTTTAAAACTGATTACAAAGTCTTGGTTATTCTCGTACATAAGTTTTTTTGTAAACACATCTTGTTGTTTATCATTTTTATTTTCAAAATAAAAGGGTTTCTTCAACAAACATCTCGGAGTTGCTTATACATTTCAATCATTGTATTAAACGGCATTAGTAACGTTTTTCAGATTCAGCATAAGAAGCTGGGCAGGCGACGACCCATTAACAGGAGGAGAAAGTGGAGCGTGATGATATTCTTAGGGAACTCAAATAGGCTCGAGTGCAGATGGACCCATAGTGCGAGGGAAGATGACCTCGGGTTCTTCGGGAATAGGGACCCAATTTTGTTTCATTTCATGAACCTTAACTTGTAGGCTATCAATCTTGGCAGTGAGATGAGTTAGGACTATCATTAGATCTTGCTGCACAATCGGTACTTGGTCTCCATTCTCCATGGAAAGTGGGTGAATTTCAGACTCAGAGGAAGTGATGCAACTAACGGATCTTCGTGGCGATTCTACTAAAGACCGAAGCCAATAGGGATCCAGGCCAAGGCTATGCGATCAACCTGAGAAAGAGAAAAATCAAATTTATTTTTGAAAGAGAAAAAGGAAAAACTATTATTTTGAAAAGTAGGGAAAATATTTTTGACATTTTGGAAAAGACGAAGGTAAAATGTTTTGGACAAAGGGGAGGAAAAATATTTTTGTTACGAGAAATGGGATTTTTTTTGGGTATCTTCTTTGAAAAAGAGGGAAAAGACGAGAGACGGGTCTCAACTTGATTACTATGTTTATTATGTCCTCCCTTGTATTAGGCTTACCTAAATGCAAAAAGAAATGCCGAATGGGACCTGAGCCTAGAAAAATTGGGTTTGGAAAATACGTGAAAATATATTTGGACTTGTTACCAGGCTCATGGGTAGGGTCCCATTTTAAAAAATTGGGCAAAAATTTGGGCGGCTTACAGACCCATCATTCCGGCAGAGTTTTGGGTAAAAATCGACAATTAAATACGAGTGTCCTATGTCTGACACCTATATGAGGGTATGCATTTGTTGGGTTAATTGGAAAGGGTTCCCCTCTTTAGCATGACTTCCATGATATGCGTCTTGCTTTTGAGGGAAATCGGTACGTGTGAATTGCCTCACTATATACCTTATGGGGACAGTACGTGTGAGAGCAAATTCGATATACTTGACGTCCATGAATGAGTTCCCTACGATATACCCCCCGTCATGACTTCGGTCAAGCGATACTATACGGGGGGAACCGTTCGATACACATCGAAGGTCCTTGGTCAATGGAAGGTGAGAGTCATATCACTTAGGCTATCTGTGACCTGCCAGACCATCGTCCATGATGAAGTGACCCTCCAGTTACGGGGAAAATTTTGGTCAATAACAATGATCTTTGGTGATGTGGAGTGAAAAAATGAATGATTCTTTGATTAGTATCTTATGGAGAGAGTATCTTTATTAATGAGCATCATGCTAAGCAGGGGATCATGTACGAGTAGATAAAGTAAATCTAAACTAATCATGGATATGTAAGGGTGAGTGATGTGCGGCTATCCACAAGTGAGTATGTGGCAGTGAACCTAGCATGGATCATCTGCAAGTGGTGTGTGATAAATGTGAGTGTGTGTTAGTGACACCTAAGCATGAATTTCTAAGTGATGTGTGCAACATGTGGATATAAGTGATCCTAGGTTCACATGGTGTTAAGTGTACATGGAGGATTTCTACGAGTGTGTGAGTGAGTAGTGATATAAGTATGAGGTATATAAGTGCAAGAAATAATAGAGGAGAAAAAGGGAACATACAGGTAGGTGCATACGTACACAAGGAAACAAAACACCCATGCAAACAAAGTCTGTCCCTCTTATGAATATCTCGATCAAAGTCGCCACTGTGGCCATCCTGATCTGAGATTGGGAGGCTCAGAGAGGTCTCTCGTCCTGCTCGGGGACGCTTCGGCCATCGTCAGTGTGGGTTAAATGTAAGGAGATATATTCGCTAATCTATTTTTCTCAAAATAGACAAAATAACTTGTCGTTACCTTGAGAGGATGGCATCAAGGACAAACTGATGCATAAGAAACCAATAGTTCAGAGGGTTCTGGGGCTAAGCTATGGAATGGGAAGGTGTTGGGCACCCATCCTGCCCTTTCAGTCTCTCACGGGATTATGTTATTGTTTCCTTTATTTCTCCATTAAATGTGTGTGCGTGTATATATAATGGAGATAAGAATCTCTCAACTCATATCATGGAAAAGATAGAGTGAAATCATCCAGAGGAATGTTCCCAAAGACAATATATATATATATATATATAGAAAATATGATTTATGCGCTTATCACGATATTCACCACTATGTAGAAATGACAATATATGTCAGATGGAGCGCTAACAAAGAATTATGAATATATAATAATGCAAGAATATGATGATATGTAGGAATAGAGATTTTATGTAAATTGGAAAATTGGAAGTTGGACTCGAGTCTCGGGTTTTAATCTGAAACACCTACGTAGCCTATAAAGGAATCAATGTCCACGTAGTTTTCATGCGGCATGAAGTTGGGATTTTATCCCACAAATTCGAACGAGATTTTATTATAAAAGTGTGTGTGAGGAAAAAAAGAGTTTCAGTTTTGGAAAAGTGTGAAAGAGGAATTTGTTCAGAATTTATGGGTATAGCCCTCTTTTTGTTGATTTTTTTGTAGCAAATAAAGTATGTGCAATATACTAGTAAAAATGTAGAGATTAATATATATGAATTAAGGTAAGAACTTAATTATGAATCTAATATAACTAATGAAAAACAAGAAATTTAAAGAGATAAGGGAATGATTTGGACCTTCTTTGAAGAATAAGATCTTTCCCTTGATTTTGGATAAACTCCCTTTATGCTTAATATGATTATTGAATGAGATCTTGCCAAATTGGGTATTAAAGGGATGGGAATGTGAAGTTGGATAAAATTTCACATAAGGGAACTTAGTTGATTGAGAGAATGTTGTTGAGATCAGTGATGCTGATGGATCTGAGATGTAGGTGTCCTTTGGAGTGAGGTCATGCCCTCCTTTTATAGGATTATAGGGCTGCCGATCGACATATCCCTGGTTCTACCAATCGGCAGGTGATTTGAGGCACACTACCGATAGGCAGGGTTTGGGACTTGCCAATTGGCAGTCTTGTGCTGATTTTCCCCAAAAAATGGTTGTAGAACGTAATCCATTGATCTGAATCGTGAATTGGGCATACTATTTGAAAATTAATTCAGATACCTTCAAGAGTCCTTTGGACCATTCCCGGGTTTGGGCGTTAACTTTGGGTCAAATGTGACTCGGAAGACACGTCAGTCCTTTAGACGGGAGATCATCAGACGCAAACGGATAATTTGTCCGTATGGTAAGTCAGAATTGTGCATGAGGTAGACAGTTGGAAAGGTTAGAATATATTTCGACATTCCAAAGAGTTTTGATTGGTTCGAATAGTTGACCTTGGTCAACCGGGGCCCGAAAGTGCCCAGTGACCTGTCGAAATAAAATGCGTTGTTCGTCCGTACTGTAAGTCAAAATTGTGCACAAGGTAGACCATTGTAAAGGGTATTCAGTCCCCTTCAATGATTCATTCAATCTCGATCGATCTGAAGAGTTAACTTTGGTCAAACGGAGTCCGGGAGCGCCCGGTGGCCTTCAGATAAGTTTTTAGGGGAAAATGGATCGTTCGTTCGAATGGAAATGCCTTTTCACACACGGAGTGGACCGTTGGAAATAGGTTTCAGTGACCTTCAAAGATTCAAAGATCTTTCACTCTGACGATGAAGTTGATTGGGGTCGAATGGGGCCCAAGAGAGCCTGATGGCCTCTAGATCGATTTTCGACAGTAAAATGGTCCGTTTGTTCGGACTATTATGCCGATTCATGCACGGGACGGATATTTGGAAAGGGTATTTATTCCCCCTTCTAAGATTAAAAGATATTTTTCTTTGATGATAGGTTTGATTGAAGTTAAACGTGGCCTAGGAGTACCCGCTGGCCTATAGATTGGTACTCGAAGTATGACCTAGGGTTTGTGGTGAATTGGGGGAGGTGCTAGGGACCTAATGAGAGACTTGGAGGTGGGGGGTGGGGGATAAAACGTGGTGTCTAAATCTAAGATATATAGTATTATCTACATTGTTGCCTAAAGCGTCTTTGCTAAGCTTTGTCGATGAACTCATATGGGGTGCATGCGTGCTTAGCATATTCTAAACCGAATTTATTCATAAGGTCTCTTGCATATTTGAATTGAGATATTAACATCCCATCCTCAAGTTGATGAACTTGGAGACCTATGAAGAATATAAGCTCACCAGCCATGCTCATCTCAAACTCATCTTCATCTCCTTCTCAAAAGTGTGATTATAGTGGGAGCACGTGGATCCAAAGGCTATGTCGTCCACATAAACCTAGGAAACTAAAGAAACACCACTCTCTCTCCTCATAAAAAATTTCTTATCTACTCCCCTTCTCTTTAAGCCACGAGCTAAGAGATATGAACTAAGCCTCTAGTACTAAGCACAGGGTGCTTGCCTCAAACCATGTAAGGCTTTCTTAAGATAATAGACGTTTCTTGGGTGCTTAGAGTCTTTAAAAACTTTTGGTTGTTCCATGTAAACCTCCTCCTGTAGAATTCCATTCAGAAAGGAACTCTTAACATCCGTATGATATAACTTAAAGCGCAGATGACATGCCATGGCGAGTAGTAAACGGGCAGACTCAAGCCTATCAACATGAGCGATTGTCTCCTAAAAGTCTACACCCTCGATCTATGTGTAACCCTAAGCGACCGACCTAACATTATTGCGAACAATGTTAACATTTTCATCCATCTTATTCTCAAAAATCCACTTGGTACCTATCACGTTAGTATCGCTAGGTCGGGGGACCATATCCCAGACATCATTCTTTCTAAACTAAAGCAACTCTTCTTACATGGACGATATTTTTTGCTCACCCTTGAGTGCTTCTTCACATTCTTGGGCTCGACTAGGGATGTGTAGCACAAATAACTAACACCATTTTTGAGTTGAGCACGAGTCTTGATACCTAGTGTAGGATCACCAAGTATAGGGGAAGGGTCATGACTCTTTTTCGAACCTGAGATGGTGTATATGATAATTTCAGAATGGGTTCCACCGTAGTAGCATGGGTAAGGATGGGATCATCACTAGAGGATGCATCATCCTTAAACTCTATATTAGGAGCAATAAACGTCGGTGGCTCGTCATCTCTAATCTTGACATTTATTGATTCCATTACCTTAGAGATAGCCAGATTAGAAACCCAGTAAGCCCTACTCATCGATGAATATCCTAATAATATCCCCTCGTCGCTTCAGGGTTCGAATTTTCCTAAAGGATCTCTATCTCGCAATATGTAGCATATACTCCCAAAGACACAAAAATATGATAGGATGGGCTTCTTCCCTGTCCATAACTCATAAGGAGTATGAAGCATGTGCGGACGAAGATATACCTTATTCACTATATGGTATGCGATACTCATCACCTTTGCCAAAAAATTTATAGGCATGTTTCTCCCAAGAAGTACGGATCTATCCATCTCATGTATCGTCTGGTTCTTCCTCTTAACAATCCCATCTTGCTGAGGAATACGAACGGACAAAAACTCATTCTTTATGCCCACTTCGTCACAATATGTATCCTATTTTGCCTCTTTAAATTTAACACCATTGTCACTATGCATCCAGTTAATAGTGACACCATGTTGGTTTTGTATACGATACTTGGTTGTAAAGAACTCAATCGCATCGGACTTTTATCGAAGGAGTCCTACAATCGAGTATCTAAAAAAGTCATTGGCCATCATGAGAATGTATCTCTTACCACGTAGACTCTCTGTGCCAATAGGACCCATAAGATCCATGTGAATCAACTCCAAAACATGGGTGATAGTAATGGTATTCAACTTTCGATGGGGACTTAAAATTTGTTTACCTTGTTGTCAAGGTCCACAAATTAAGGAAGTTAGTTTTCCAAGTGATGGTAAGCCACGAACTAGGTCTTTATTAACTAAGCTCTCAAGATATTTAAAGTTCAAGTGACCTAGTCGTTGCCAAAGGTCTATAATGGATACCGTGGAATTGTTGCACATAAAAGAGGACTTGGGCACAATCCCATAAGAATTATCTTCCATCCTTACACCTTGTAGTAAAAGTTTGCCGAATTGATCATAAATATTGCATTCAAACGGTTAAACTTTACCGTAAACTTTGCGTCGCACAATTGGCTTATTCTAATCAAGTTCACTTTCAACCCAGTCACGTACAACACATCATCTAGGTTAGGAAATTCGGGTATCTCAACACTACCACATCCTAAAATTCTATATCTACTCCCATTTCTAAAGGTGACTTTACCTTCCTTGCGATCCTCAAGGTTGGTAAAAAATAAGACGTCACCTATCACTATCAAAATACCATTGGGAATTATTTTGAGCCTTGAGAGAAGCGTGAACAACAAGGGATTTCTCATCTCACTTAGGTACCCAAGTGGTGGTAAACTTTTATTTTCCCTTGTCGTTGTTGACTTTAGTTGGAATGTTGGAAGCGTTCTCAAATGGAAAAGACAGCCATTGAAATTCTTCCATCAAATTATGGGAAGTTGTGAATAGAAATTCAACTTGCTCCCTAAGACTAGAAAAGTCGTTTAAGTGGTGTAAGAGAGTATGTGTACGAAGAGTCATACCTAATTTATCGTAAAACTCTATAAGGTGACCTCTTTTTTTTCAATAGGAGCAAACATAGATAGGTTTGGGTCTATATAAGTTTGCTTTTCTAGGTGGAACCTTCTAGGTGGATTAGGCCTCCTCGATGGATTCGATCGAGGGATATATGATTCCATCACAAACTCGAAAACAAACTCGGGTGCGATGTAGGAAGTGGATGCACCATCATAGCCTATACCTTGCCTCTCAACATTTCCTAAAGAAAGGTTGAGGAACATAATGATGCTCAAAATAGTACCACCAGGTCAACGTAATGATGATCTTAAATAGGTATGACAAGGGTAGAATGGAGAAAATAATATAGTTGTGAGAGAATGAGAAGAGGCAAAGAGAAGATGAGACAACAATTTAAGTGGTTCAGCCAAATAGGCCTATGTCCACTCTCTGTGTGTTCACATGATCCACTAAATAAGGGCTCTATTGGCCATGGATACAATCACCCAAGCTTTTCTCTCTCTTATAATCAGTTTGACAGAGTTCTACTTGGGTTTTTAATATTCAATCTTTTCTCATAAAGAAGATGAGGTGTATATATAGGGCTTGGGGGCATAGTGTACCCCCAAGCATGCAGTCAACATGCACATGAGGAGGATCCCAATTAAGAGGAGACACCTGTACTTAATGCATGGATATAATGATGAGGTAATATTCCCTCATGTGAGGGGATGATCTTGTTGCAATGGTTTTCCCCACGTGAGACCTTCCATGTTGGAGCCTTATATTGCTCGTATAGTAGGTGTCATATTGTAGAGTGTTGGCTTGGTCGAGTATGATGTAGCCAATATAACGGGTGCCCCAATATAGGAAATAGGTAAGCATGTCCTTTGTTGAGTGTCTCTGGTCGAGTTTGAAGGGTTGACCATCCCCTAATATTAGCTATATAAGAGGACGAGTGACGTTGTTGACGTCTAATTCTTTTAGCTAATGTCTCGACCTGTTAAGTGGCTGAGGTTGATCATATGCACATGTGGCCGACCCCCCTAACGGGATGAGTCCTGGTGACATCTTGCTAGCCCTTTCTAAGAGGTTTGGTTGCCTGATGCCAGGTGTCCTTATATACTGACGAGGTCATACTTGGGTATATCAATCACCCCTAGTCCTCAGCCATCTATGTGAAGAGGTGACTGGGGGATACGATTTAGCAGGGTTTTTTAGAGGGTATAGGCAATTGACATGTGTATTAGTTCTGATTGGGTAGCGTCTTCCCCAAGACTATGCTGATGGCTGAGCACTTTGGACCTTATGCCCTAGTTGATGATGCGTATGGGGAATCACGCCTAATCATTGGATGGTATTTAAACCATGAAAATTAATTTTTGTATTCTTCTTTTCATTTTCTAAGTATACTCCCTCATGTAACTTCGAACCTCCATAGCCAAATTTTATCAGTTCTTCATAACCTTTCCTTCTAGACTTCGCTCAAGTTTTACTTTCTTCCCAAGATTTTCCTGCTTCTAGGTATCCTTCTCTCACTAACTTCACTTTCCATTTTTAGTTAGGATTTCTTTGCATTTTATTTTTTCGACGACTGTTGGGTTTTCCGGCGAGTTAGTAGGGTAGTTTTTAGGGTTTTGGAGAGTTATTTATTGTCTTAGGCATCTAGTTTGTAGTGGTAGGGGTGGTTTTTGGTGAATTCAGGTGCCAAACCACTATTTTTAGGTTTTTTTGTTTATCTCCGGTCGCCTTCTCCGGTGATTTTCTTGGTTGTTCTTCCTCAAGAACGATTGAGACTCTTAGCTTTGATCTTTTGGTCAATGAAAGTCAACCCTTTTATTTGTTTATCCTTCTTCACAACTTGACCAAGTGTAACCTCATCTTGTTCATGTTAAAGCATTTGTACGAGCTTGCTGAAGAGTTTTTAAACCTTACGGAGAGGTAGTTTAAGGAGATTAGGAGGGGTAAGCTTGAGGAAACCGAGAGAATAAAGGCCGAGGCATTTCCACTTCGACCTATATTCCCAACCCCATTAGCTGTTGTCCCTCCTACACCCGTCGAACCAAGTGATCCCGTTCCTATATTAGTTTCTTCTGAAGATGAGAGTATGTCCATTTTTGAACTGTCTGAGAGTGCTGACTCTTTTGATGAGTCTATGGCCCAACCCCCATATCATGATGAAGGGTCTGAGGCTGATGAGGTTTCCTCTCGTGCCTCATCTTCTCAGAGGACCGAGTCTTCAAATCGATCTGATGAATCCATTGAAGTTGATGAGATTAATGTTTCCATCACTCCTCCACTTGATGCCATACCTCTATCGACCGTAACTAGGGATGAGTTTATGCAACATTTTCCAAGTGGTGACCCCAACCAATCCTAGGCTAAAAAGTTCGATAATGATAGCAAAGAGACCATTCTAGATTTATCCATAGAAGGGTCCTATGAGAGTTCTATAAATGTGGTCCATTTATTAACATGGAGGCATTTGTATGGCATCGTCCATCTATTTTTATAAGGATACCATTTGCAGAGGAAATGGCGACCTTTGACGGCCGAGAGGGTGAGTTATACGTTTATGAGAAGATGTTCAAGGTAGACTTTTGACTACCTATCCACCTACTGTATGTGAAATTCTAGCACGCCTAGGAGTTTACCCATCCCAGCTTTCTCCCAGTGCCTGAAGGGTTATCCTCGGCTTTGTCTATCTCTAAAAGATAGTCCATCAAACCGACCTTCCAGTTGGTATTTTCATGGCTTGTTATACTCTATCATCCCCCAAAACTCAGCCTGGCTACTATCATCTTATAGCCAGGAAATCCTCCAAAAAGGTCTTATTGGTTACCCAGACTTCCAAGCATGACTGGAAACCCCAATATTTCTTTCTCTCGGGGGCTTAGGAATTCGATCACTTTGAAGCTTGTGGTACCTCTGAGCCCAGGGTTCCTCAGAGGTGGGCCTAGATTTCTATGTCGACAAAGCTTGATCCGGGTTTGAGCCATGATGCTAGTTAGAAAGTTGAGAAGCTTAGGGATTAGGGGAACTAGGGTCGTCTCATGAAATTTGAGCAGTTGATAACCCCTTACTACCCGTCTCAGACAGGTTTATGGGTTGACCCTTTATCCGAGCTTCGTGAGTGGATTCTTTTTGTGGAACTATTGTCTCATATTTTTTTAACTTCTCAATACTAACCTCTTTTCTTTTTGCTGATCATCCAGACGATGTGTTAGATCATATTTGGGAGATGGTTGCTAAAAACTTAAGCAAGCTTGTTAGCAAACATGGCAATGGAGCCAACCCCTCTGCTGCTAATGCCCCTAAGACTACTGCAGGCAGTCTCGATCGAACAACGGAGGCCACGAAAAAGAGGAAGAGCTAAGAAGAGCAAGCTATTTCCTCTCTTCAGTCAAAGCAGAGTAGGTCTGATCAGGCCATCCTAATTTCTATGGACAAGGATCTTGTAGCTCGTCTGTCCCAGTTGAAGCTGGATGACGAGAGTGTCATCGATAATCCAAGGAAGGCCTAGGATGGTGTTGGGTCTTTAATCTCTAAGGCTGAAAAGCGTTTCCCACAAGCCAAAGATATCTCCCTTCTCACCGAGTTATCCATCCATGGGGCCGTTCAGGTACATTTTCATCAATTTTAGTTAGAAGTTTCCAAGTGTTCTCTCATAATTTTCTTTATATACTGATTAACTCTTCTCTTGTTATAGGGTCTTATTTCCCTCTATCGGCTGGGGGACTAGATAAATAATAAGATCCCCCTGAACTAAAAGTGGAGAGAAGCCGAGATGACAGAGCGAGATTTGAAAAAGGATCTTGAGGGTTCTCAGAAGGCCCTCCAGCTGCCTCAGGATGAGGTAGCCAACCTCAAGGCAGAGAATGCCAAAGCTTTAAAGAAGCTCTCTGATGATAAGAAGGTAGAGTTTGATGATGCAGTTCGGGCTAGTATTGATGGATACAAGGAGTCAGAGGAGTAAAATGATCACGCCTTCAAGTACCTGGAGATGGGGATCAGAACTTCTTGCTGATGGGCTGCTCTGAGGCAGGCAAAAACTGGGAGCCTAACTTCTTGAGAATTTGTGGGCCTGGACTTCAGCGACCCTCTCTTGAGACTTCCCTTGCCAATGTGAATATGTCGGGTTGAGGTGTCGAGGTCAACTTTGATGCCCATAAGGCTCATGATTACATGGCTGAGTTGGTTGTCGACGCTGAGAGGACCGAGGTTGTGGATGCGGTCAAGGCTGCAGTTGTTGGGTCGGCCATTGGATATGCTGACACTACACTTAAACCATGAATGATTTTGTTAAGTTTTTTCTATCAGGACGGTCGTCTGTCACCTATTTCCATTTTCTTGATGTAATATGTGAACATTTCACTACACCCAAAACAACAATTTTGCACACCCTGATATTAAAAATTTGGCACAGTTTTAAACTATGCTAAATTTTGTCACGGTTTAATGACAATTTGGAACACTTTAAAACAGTGCCAAATTTTGGCACTATTTTAAAGTGTGCCAAAATTAAGAACACTTGACTAAAATATAAAATACCTTAAAATTTTGGCTATGTTTAGTTTCCCTCTTCTCTCTCCTCCCTCATCTTCTCCCCCACTCCCCCTCTCTCTCGACCAAAACCCCAAACCCTACCCCTCTCATTCTCTCTACCGCTGTCGTTGCCCCTATTCCTCTTCGCGTCACCTCCCCCTCCTCTCCACCGTACTCCCCTCCTATACTTTGCCATCCGCCTTCTTCTACAACATAAACATGCACACTCCCGCCAAGGCTGTTGCCCCCCCTATGAGGTAGAAGACAGATCCCCACTCCGCTCCTATTCTTAATTCTTGACCTTTAATTTTAATATTTTTTAAAAAAGTGATGTGATTATTATGTAGATTTAATTTGTTGTTTAGTTTTTTTTGTTTTGACTGCAGATCCCCACTCACCGCAGGTCCCCAGCGATTGAAGACAACATTTTCAATGTAGACCTTTGATTTACATTTTTTTTGAAACCGTGGTATGATTATTATGCAGTTTAACTATCAATATTTACTATTCACACTTAGTAAATTTGAATCATAATATTAATCAGTATTCTGTCGATTAATATTTAATAATCACAATCGTTATTTACGCTTAAAATCATAATTATTATTAAATCTTATTAAATTACTCTACTCACGTAAGTCACGAAAAGTATTTTCCCTATCTCATCCTCAATTTAGCCTGCACGTGACACTCGGTTGAGGTATAATCAAGTACGTTCATATTTCTTGCTATGTCGTACAATTTAACTATCAACATTTACTATTCACACTTAGTAAATTTGAATCATAATCTTAATCAGTATCCATCTCTCGATTAATATTTAATAATCACAATCATTATTTCTTCTTAAAAATCATAATTATTATTAAATCTTATTATATTACATGACTCACGTAATTTAAATTAAAACGTATTTTCTATTTAATTACTCAATTAATTAAATTTTAAATATGCTAAAATACGAGGTATTACATTTAGCGACCTTGGTTTAGAGTCCCTTAAAACATAGATATGAGCTTAGGTACCCATGTACGACATTGTACATTTTCCCCAAACACATAGGTATGCACGAAGGACCTCGCGATAAAATAAACATCAAAGCAAGTAAAAATAAAAGATTACCTTTTATGCGTCACGCGCTGCATAGGCTTGATTTCCATATTGTTTGAACCCTATAGACTCAATACCAAAAGCGAGTAATTAAGAGGAAGTTTGTACCTTAGAAAAGTCGTTTCACTCTAAAAGAGGACCGTAATTCAAAAAATTCACTTATACCTAAGGGAAGTGTGTACTTTAGAGGAATCGCTTCCTCGAGTGAAGTTTGTACTTTTCAAAACTTTCCTCCCCATAAGGCTAATTGCCGATGAATTCTCAATCTTTTTGCCCACATGTCTGGTATATCAAGCAGCTTCTCTCTTGATTCCAAAGTCTTGGTGGTAGGAAATATTTAAAGTTTTCTTCAGTATTGTGGTATATCGAGTAGTCTTTCACAATTTTTCAGTGCTAGGGTAAAGTTGTTTAACTCGTACCTTAAAGGTTACTCAGTCCAAGCAACTCGATATATCGTGGTCCATGGAAATAAAAAGAGTTCCACTGATCATCGAGTCACATCTCCCTTTTTCATATAGATAAAATCTCTAAGAACACACCCTATTGCACAAAAATAACAAATACTTATAGGTTGTTCATTCTAACAAAAAAATTTTAAAAAAATTCTGATGGCCAGAGGCTGGTCCAAAATCCCTCAGATTTCGGCTGAATGTCTTCCCAATCTTAAGTGGGATATAAATAGTATGAATCTTCAAGTTATCCCCAAAATAGATTCCCCGTACATTGGATTTCCAACCCCATGAAAAGGTTACCACACTGCCTCCTAAAAAAAATAACAAGATCCAGGAGCAACTTCGTTGGACATTAGTTAACATCACCGTCTCGAAACTATCAGTTATGTCCCGAGAACATCGATCCTCCCTCATCCAATTATTGTACCTAGCTTCTGTGCCTAAGGACCTAACTTCGGCTAAGATGTCAACTACTATTATATCCACCACCATGAAGCAACACATAAACTTCTCGGATGAAGACCTTTCCATGAGATGTCATATTCACCGAGTCATGTTGCACATCACAATTGAAACCTAAGAACAAATTGTACATTTACTAATAATCGAAAATAGGTCCACCATCAATGTGTGCCCACTCCATATCTGCATCGGTATTGGATACACTAACTCAGAACTTACACCATCCTCTACGACCATTAGAGCCTATGACAACACTCACTGAGAAGTCCAAGGGGTCGTTGTCCTCACTCTCATAATAGGGCCTATCACGTGTGACGTTAAGTTTCAAGTAATCGGCCTCCCAACAAACTTCAACCTCTTGCTTTGGAGGGCATGGATACACCCCATGGAGGCCTCATCACTACGAAAAAAAAGTTAAGTTCCCATTTAACACAGAGGTCATCACAGTCCAATGGGACGATGGTTGGGCCACAGTCATTAGCATTAGTACCATTACCCTCCTAGATACCCACCACGATGGTAGTAGAGACATTATCCTTAGAGGATTTCGAGTCATCCCACTATCTCACATAAAAAAGGAAGATCCATTTATTCATAGCTTAGCCACCCGAACCATCCATAAAATGGAATACATGCTAGGGTTTGTCCTTGGAAGAAGCCAATAAGGAACCCTCAAAGTCGTCACTACCATATAACACAAGGAAAAGTATGGTCTCAGGTATATCCTTAATAATAAAACTCTAGTTCACGATCCTAAAGGCCCCCACTAAGGGTGGAATGGTCATTCTATCTCCAAGGAGAAGACTTTTCCTATCACTTACTCCCGAACCATGGTGGGTTAAAACTAAGAAATCCTTGGAAGATATGAAGACACTCTACGAGAAAGGGCTGTATGTGGACTACAGGTAGATCCACAAGGTCATCCAGAATGAGCTCAATGTCTCATGGGTCATTAGGTAAGACAAAAATAACTCTAAGACCTAACCAGAGTGGAGACTGACCATGATATTTCCTAATGAAGTTTCCCTGATAGCCATGTTAGGAACCTCAGAGTTGACTCCCTTAGAATGCTTCCACGAATTTTACACAACATCGACCACCTGAAACATTAATACTGAGAAATGATGATTATTCAGGATACCTAAACTCAATCTTTACCTCTGAGTGTCGGAATCTACAACCCCACCCACTGAAACACCCTCTTTGGTCGAGCTTCGGGATATGACCTTCGATCCCCCTTACGACTTTTAGTGGAATGAAAAAAGGCACCAAAACCCTAAACAGTTAAAATTAGGGTCCCCCTAGATGAGAATGAATAAAAAGATCTCACAGATCTCCTCACTAGCTCCGTATATATCTATGCTTGGTTTTACATTGACATGTCGGGCATCAACCCGGAAATTGTCATGAATGAGATACCCACCACTCTCCCTGATGCGAAACCTATAAATAAAATTCCCCGTAAACTAATACCTGAATGGTTGTTGAAACTAAATGAGGAATTAGATAAATAACTTAGTTTCATCTTCATCCGAGTAATTGAATATAACGCCTGACTAGCCAACATCATACCAGTACCCAAAGCCAGTGACAAAGTCTGAATGTGTGTAGACTACAGGAATCTTAATTGAGCCTGACCCAAAGATGACTTTCTTCTTTAGCACATCCAATTACTGGTAGATAGTACAACCAGTAATGCGTACAAGTCCTTCATGGATGGATTCACCAACTACAACCAGATAAAAATGCACCCTGACCACCGAGAGAAAAATGGGTTCATCACCCTCTAGGGATTCACTATTACACAGTCATGCCCTTTGATCTCAAGAATGACGGTGAAATTTACTAAAGATTGACCACATCCATCCTACAAGATCTCATAGACATGGAAGTAGAGGTATACGTAAACGATATGATCATCAAATTCAAAGATCGAGAAGGAGACATCCCGGCACCTAAAAAATTCTTCCAAAGGTTACACCTCTTCAAAATGTGGTTAATTCCATAAAAAAAATATGTCTTATGAGTCAGTAAAGGGAAAGTTATCATCTTCATTGTATGCAAAGACAAGAGCAAGGTAGACCCCACTAAGGTCAAAGACATACGAGAAAATCCACCACATAAAATAAAAAATAGGTAAGAGGATTCCTAGGCCAAATTCATTTCATAAGTCAGTTCATCAATGTGATCACTATCATTTGTGAACCGATCATCCAAATACTCAAGAAGAGCTCATCAAAATAATGGAACACTTGGTGCTAAGAAGAATCAAGAGTATACAACTCATATATTATTGTTAACACCTCTCTAACTGAGACAACCTCTCTTGCTCTACATGGCCATAACCGAAATGACTTCCAAAGCCATATTGGCCCAGTACGTAGAGAATTACCAAAAGGAATGTTCCATATACTATGTCAACAAAAATCTAGTCTTATATGAGCTCAAATACACCACTTTGGAAGACCTTCTAACTGAATGGTGAAATGTCTAGTGATACTATTGGAGTTTAAAATCATGTATGTCATATAGAAAGTCACCAAAGGATGGTCCATCTCTAACCTCCTCGCAAGATAGCCCCTATCTCACGAAGAAGAACAAAATGGGGTAAAATACTTGATGAGGATCTCTTCTCCGTAAACAATAGAAAAACATGGGAACTCTATTTTGATGGGCACTCCAAAAAAAGAGATTTTGCATCAAAATTCTCCTCATATCTCTCAACTCATGGAGGCTCCCCACGGCTATCAAACATACCTATGAATGCACTATCAACACGCCCGAGTAGGAGTCTTGCATCACGGATCTAGAAATTACAATAGAAATGGGGATTACCAACCTAAAAGCCTATGGATATTCCAACCTAGTTATCATTAAATATTAGGAAAATGGAAAATTTGAGGTGACAAACGACAACCATACCATGACTACTTAAATGAAGAAGCCTCACCATTCGAACATCTTAAATTTGACTTCTTCCCAAGGGCTAAAAACACTTTTTTTTATAGATGCACTTGCTACCCTAGCTTCCACGATAGACAGAACTACTGAAACCACATTTACCATGACCAGCTAGAGCACCCCTTATTATTGCTTTGAGGTCAATGCTATCGAGGAAATAATCATTGGACCCACGATATGGTTCTAAGACATATGGAACTTACTCAATAAAAAGCACTACCCACCAAATGATTCCCTAAATGACCATGTGAACCTAAGATGTTTGGTAACCCAACTCATTATCTATGGGGGACAAATCTACAAAGTAGTGTTCGACGGAATACACTTATGATGCATAAACTAAGCTAGACCCTCAAGATCATGAACAAATTTCATAGTCACAAATGTGGCCCACATATGAGTGGGCACACCCTCTCGCGAAAAATCCTCAGATAGTCACACTACTAGACTACCATGCAAAATGATCGCACGGACTACATCAGAAGGTGCTTCAAATGTCAAATGTATGCCCCACATCCTCATTTACCTGTCTGAGAGCACTACTGCATGACCCTAACCTAGCCTTCCTCCACTTAGTGGTAGACATCATAGGGAAGGTAACTCCCAAGGCCTCCATCGGGAAAGAATTCATTCTAGTCGCCATCGATTATTTCACAAAATGGTTTGAAGCCGAATATTATGCGATTAGAAACACTAAGAAACTAGAAAAATTCTTACGTCAAAACACCATATTCTGCTTTGGCATACCCCAAAAGTTAGTATCAGGCAATGGGTCTCACTTGAAGAAAGAGGTATCAAACCCACTACATGAATATGGGATCACTCGGCATAAATAATCTCCATACACACCATAAACCAATGGAGATATCGAAGCCACAAATAATAACATCAT
This sequence comes from Sambucus nigra, assembly GCA_949130495.1. Classification (NCBI taxonomy): domain Eukaryota; kingdom Viridiplantae; phylum Streptophyta; class Magnoliopsida; order Dipsacales; family Adoxaceae; genus Sambucus; species Sambucus nigra. Next base: position 571,808,082 of record OX422211.1, on the reverse strand, counting down.
CAATATGATGACTGAGACTTACAGCGACTAGTCATACAAACTCCCATATGCCCTCTGGGGCTACTGCACTACAGAGTGAAACTCTGTAGGGGCCATTGATGCTCTTTAGTGTATGGCATATAAACCATCATTATGGTTCATGCTCAAACTCTAATTGGCCGAATTAGACTAGGTCCATGATCGCTATGAAGAACCAGATCTCCTCGATGAGAGGATAATGATGGTTTCTTATCATAACTATGGCTACCAATAACGTATCTCCCGAGCATTCAATAATAGGGTCAAGAAGCGAAACATCTAAAAGGGCGACCTAGTCCTAAAAGAGAATCGAAAAACTTCTCGAACTCTCAGAGGTATATTTTCACCCAACTAAGGAGGACCCTACCTCATCAACAAAATAAATTCCGACGGGTAGGCTACCTTAACTGATCAATCTTGATCGATTAAAGAAATTATTTCCTTGAAGCCCGCCAACGATAAAAAGTAAAAAGACTAGTTTAAAGACAAAAAATAATCTATCGTAATGGCTAGGGAAGACTATGAAAATCCATACACATTCCCAATCCTAAATCAAAAAGCCCACTTGTACCACCAACCTTTCGCTTGAACTCAGTTAAAATACTTTGAGCCCCATATATTTCAATTCGATAGAACTATGTAGACCTGATTCTTTTTATCACAGACATTCAATATAAACAACCAATTGTCCTCGAATCAGAGATATTCAATACAGACTCCCACTTTAGGCCTAGTCTAAATAAACAAAAAATACCCCTCCTTTATGGGAAACCCTGATTACGGTCATTATGCCCTCTCTCCTAAAGAGATGGTATGATCTAAACAAACTAAACATCTAGTAATAAAATAGTGCTATAAGGCATTTTAAGACTCAACCAAAAAATCACAAAGAACACCTTTTCAAGAGTTTACATCAAATCCCACCTTAAAGGTCACCCAAAAAATATTCCACCAGGTTATCATATATGAGTCCTCTACCTCGGATGACCACCTGTGTAACTACCACCCACAGCCCCCCCCCCCACCTCTGAGAAGGATGAACCAACTAAAGGAATAAAACCAATCGAACAATGAACAAGGCCTGTAGACAAACACATATAATTTGTAGCAGTGTCCTTTAAGACCTCGAAGGTCAATTAACATAAATCTAGGTGTGTAGATAAGTAGCATGCCAATATCTACCTCAAATGAACATCATCGACCAATAACTATTGAAAAATTTTAAAACAAAAATTTTGTCAGACATAGAGAATAACAAGGCCCAAAAAGATGCACAAAGAGGAAGACTCGCGTCATTTGAGAAAAGGTAAGGGTCCAAGGTTAACGCCAGCATGCCAAAAGAAGTGTCACATTGACGAATATGTATAAACTGATCCTCGCTATAAGAAACTACTGTCAATGCCGATGAAAAAATCAAGAGCGCATAATGACCAAACCGATTCTTTTACCGAGAAGGATCAACGAGACTCAAAGAGAGAGAAATAGTGTCCTCTATAAGCACCGAAGCTAATGGCATAAAAGAAGAGACCCTTGTCCCCATGGTAGTCAACCTAATATGGATAATAATAATGAGACATTTGGAATTCCAAAGTTTGAACCGCCACCTCTATCCATGATAGCGCAACAGAACTAGAACCATGAAGAACACATGTTTGAAATGTGTTAAAATAGAATAAGTAGAGGCAGCTCGAAAGCAAACATCGCTATAAGGCAGTGTAACAAACTTCCCAAAATAGAAATGGACATCTATATTAAATAGGTTTTGGTCTACTGGAACGTTTAAATGATCGATTAAGAACTCAAACCCAAGGGTTCAATGATCAGTTAAACATCCTAACCCGAGGGTTATCTGATGGGTTAAAGTCCCCACCATTTTTTAAAAACCCATCTCCTCCAACTCTCCACTTAAAACCCCTATACCTCATAATCCCCCAAGAATAGGAAAACTTATTTTTTTCATTTCCATTTTAGATAAAGAGTGTCCACAAGTTCACACACTTAGTTGACCACCACTATGGACACCCTATTCTATAATTAGGGTGTGGTGCATTTTTTCCAATCACAAATGACCGCGAACACGAACCTCGAAAACATCCACAAAATTTCCAACATCCCAATACAAAAATAAAAAATTTCAAAGGCTCAAAAAGTCAAGAACAAGGCCCCACGGGGTTAAAATGCAAAAAGGAAAAAAATAATAAAAAGGAACCAAACAACCCCTATAGGACCTTTAACCGATAGGTTAAAAGCCTGCCCCATCGTTTAACCAATCGATTAAAGGTCCCCCAAACCTATAATCGACCAGTTATCCCTTTCCAGAGTGATCATTACGAGATCTTTGGAAATAATTTCTCATCCATACATATGTCTCACCCATTGGATCCACCATCTAAGGGAATTAATCGATTTGTAAAATGCCCGAGGCCAGACCCTTATAAAGATATTCCCCCACCAACGATGAAAGGTTCATCGAAACTCGAGCTCAATCCTTTTTTTTACTTTCTTCTCCCTCGAGTGTGATACTCAAGCTCATTCTAAAAAGTCCTAAAGGAGTGCATACTTTGGAGAAATCAATTTCCCCTAGTAAAGTTCGTACTTTCAAAAAGTCGCTTCGGTACGAAAAGAGGTTCGTACTTATGAAAATTCACCTCTAAAAGAAAAATAGAGGCAAACCTCTATGCGCATTCCGCAAACGTCGGAACTTCTAAAGGAAGCTCTACCCAATAAAAAAATAGATCTTTTCCCACCTCTGGCACGTCAAATGGGGGACACTTCCCCAAGAAAACATCGATTAACGATACAAGAATAAGGAAACTCTTCCCAAACTTTGGGTCAAACACCCTTTATATATTGTGATACAGAATCTCTTCCCATATTTCTAGTCAAATAGCCCATATATATTGTGATAAACTGTCCATATTTGTTTATCTCTTTTATTTCGGCCCCTGTTTAGGGAATCAGATATGCACTTTATATTTGGCATGCTGGCATGTCCACCATAATTAATATACTTGGAATGTTTACATATTAAAAAAATCTAATCAAAGCTCATCGCTATGATGTATATTGTATACTCGGTATCCCATCACCCGCACCCGTAAATATGTCCCATTTGTTGGAACTACATTATCTTTGATCCCAACTCTCATTGGGTATGTTAGCACTATAACTAATATCGTGAAGCCTAAGCCTCATAATACATTTCTTAACGTATTATTTTTTAGGGATACATTTATCCCTAATCTAAACTCCCCCACATCTACCTCTACCTCCCTCACTAAGGATGATAAAATATAACATCCTTAGTGATATACCCCCAAACTAGTCTGAAGGACGATACCTTTCATCTAGTGATCACCCAATGATCATTATATGATATGAGAATATCAGTGACCTTCTGGTCCACTTAAATTATGAGCCTCCACCAAAGATAACTTCTGGCAATAGATTGTTTCTCTCTCTCCCATTCCAATTCCTACACTTTCACTCACGTCATATTGGAGTATGTGAACACCCAAACTATGTAAGCTTTGATCTCATGGCTACAGGAGTACGTAGGAATAATATTGAGTCCTTCTCATGAGCTTTAGACTGGATAATGCTCACAATATATTATCCCCACATAGATGCACCCATCTCTCTCTTACACCCTATTCCATGCATACTACCAATGAGATATCAAATTATCTGAAAGTCATGATCTCTCACGCATCACCATTTAAATTCTCAAAAGCATACAGATTATACATAACCAAACTATGGACCCTAGATTATCCGTTAATCCACTTGAAAAGAGTATTCTCTATTAAGATGTCAAACGAAAAATAAGTATAATCAAAGCAGTTAACACTCTCGTGATTAAGCGGTCCACTATTTATGTAAGGCTCATACCTTTCATGATTATGACTTACCTGAAGTGAGAGTCTAACCATTGAAATAAATCTGATCTTATGAAACTCAAGAGCACATATTTCAAAGGACGAAAAACCATTATCCCTCATCCCTCATCTCCTTCATAAAAAACAAATGAGATATCAAATTATTCCAAGTTATGGCTTCCCGCACAAATACTCATATGCATATATGAAATAAAACTATTTTGGCTTTGATCCCAAACCTCCTTGGGCATGTAGGAACAATACCGAGTACTTCTCATGAGGACGAGCCTGTACAACGTATCTATCAGGATGCTTTCATTACATAGATGCACTAATATCTCATATTAACTTTTTATCTCTCCTCAAAACCTCGAAAAAGATATTAGACTATCTCAAAGTTGAACTCTCACACACATACCAATGACCACCCATTATACATTAACATGAAGTCATGCGCAAGCACCCTTGTGTACCTTCATCGGTTAAATGATGTCCATACACCTCTCACTGACACCATTTTCATACCTAAAGCACCCATCTACGTTTAAGGTATTCTAAACCAGAGGTCTCTAAACCAGTTCTAAAAAAACTAAAAATAATCAATTAATGTTATGAGTGATAATAAGAATAAAATTAAGGAAGCATAAAGAACAAGTGGGGTGCCTAATACCTTCCCCATTTGTAACCCTATTCCCGAACCTACATAACAATATTTCGGGACCCATTGCAGACATAAACCTACTTTAGGATTAGACCGAAAGGGATAACCTAAATCTTTTGTTTATTTTTATATAAAATAAATTGGTAACTTTAAACAAACCAACCGAACTCCTTATCGCATGGAACATACTTAATCTTAGGCCTAGAACTAGGGGTGTGCGACTCAAACTGGACATGGTGTCAAACATCTTCCGGGGGCAAGTCACTTCGACCCATGTCAAACCGATAACCCGATCTCGGGGGGACCTAGCGAACTAGGAGACAAGAACTCTTGCCACCAACATATAAAAGTTCACCCCCGGGTGTAACATCACGCTCACTCAGGACCCGCAACGCTATAGTCCAAAATAAATCACCTTCAAAAAGTCAATTTTTTTTAAAAAAATATTTCAATTCGTAATTATTCCTCCTAAAAATGATGAAATTTTTTTAAATGCAACACGTGCAATAAGATATTGCTCTTTTATAAATATCAATGGACGAATGTAGTGTAAAATAATTCACTTCCTACCATTTTATTTGGAATACCAAACTCATGTTTGTTAATTCTTTCAACTTCATGAGTTTCTCAAGTTACTATTTTCTCTCGTGACTTCACAAATGATGCCACTCGATGATGTCTTTTAAAACTTCTTCTTCCTTTTTATCTCTCCGTTTTCTCCATTATGCATTATGAAGTTCTAGTTGAGTAAATCCCTTAATTAAAACTAGATATGATTCTTAAAACATAGAGTTGTTAAAGGATGTTATCTTACCCATCAACTCATTTTTTTTCTAAAAATAAATAAATCCAATTCAACTTTGTAATTTAATTTTTGAATTTAAATTAACGTATAATGTACATAATAATTCAAAGTACATAAGATTAATTTAGTTATGTAGTGGTGATAACCTTATTTTCAGTTAAATACTATCTTAGTCCGATGAAAATTATTTTGTTTAATTTTAAACTCATTTTATTTTTAAAATTAACCAAAAGTTCAATAGTGACATTTTTAACAAAATAATGACTTTAGTTGTAAAATTCTTAACAATTAATGTTTAGTGTCACTTTAGCATTAGCTTTCACGATAGTGCTGGTGATGACGTGATAGTGAAAATTATTGAGCTCACCATAAGATACTGACTCAACGTGATTGTCTCATCATCGGCGTTAACGTGGAAAACGATGTTAACGTGTGACTACCAAATTAGTTTTCCAATTTTGTATAGTTAATGTCACTATAAGGCTAACAACGAGTTTTGTCCTCTCTTATGAGTTTCGTGGTAAATTTTGGGTAACTTGTGCGCAACTAGTTTGTAGTCATGTATAATTTATTTTTTGTTGTGTGGTGGATAAGTCGTGGGTTGTTCAATGAGAGCTGCCTTATGTCGTGTATAGTCCTATTCATTTTTCCAAATTATATAACTGTATTTGTGCCACCCAATTAAGGTCAATTTTATAGGACTCATTAATCATCCATATAAAGATTGTCACGAATACTTCTTAATTAACTCAATATATTTATTGAAATTAAATTTGTAAAATTAAAATTTAATTTTACTTTATTAATATTACTTTTTATATAAAAATGAATTAATGGGTAAGAAAACATCTTCATCTGAAGTGACATTGTTTAAGAATCATAGCTAGTATGATTGAAAATACATATTTAAAATACGAGTGGGTAAAGAGTAGAGGTGGTTACTATGTGCTTTTTTTTTTACCTAACACACCATTTTGTCAATAAAAATATTCTTTTGGTTTAATACTTTTGATTATGAAAACCCAAAATTATCGAAAAGGTTTTGGTTGGATTTGGTTTAGACATGTACAAAACCCATTTACCAGAATTACTGTACCAAAATCAATATACCACTATTGATTTTAAGAGCATTTATATGCTGATGTTCCCTCGAATCTTATATTGTTTTATTTTATTGCCAAAATCCACTTTGAGTCTTAGCCAAAGATGTCTGTGGAAAGTTTCATATCCATGATTCCAAGACCAAACTTTACCCAAGCTTTATCATGATAGTTTCCTAGAGTAATCCAAATTCTGGGACTTTTGGGTGACGGTAAAAGTGACTTAGAGAACATGGATTTTATCATGTTGGTCATATATTTTTTAAATTGAAAATTATTTTAATTTAACCTTGATGATTTTGAAATTTCAAAATACACGATGCATTATATTCTTCCTGTAAACAAATTGTTTAAAGTACATCTTTTATACTTATAATTAACTTGGTCATAGGTTGGGAAAGAAAATTATGAGTTTTATGAAATTATGGAAAAGTAGCAAATTTTTATTCTAGGCACGACCTTACACGCTAGTACTTTGCATGAACGAAGCCTTGTCTTTATTGTCCACGACAATTGGATTCTTTCATATAAAATATATGGTTGCAAGAGAGATTTTGTTCAATGAGTGTTCACTGACCTCTCACATCAACGAATGGCCTATGAACCTATTGGGATCGATTTATCTTAATATATTTCCTTAACATCTCCCTAGAGTTTTCTCCATGACAGAGTTAAAGTTGAGCAGTAAAAATAGATTGTTTCTTGATCTTTTGATGATAAACACTCGAGTTGTATTGTCTAATTCATTCACTCTTGGATATCAAACTTAAGGATTGTCCACTACTCCATTACATAAGTGAATAAAAGAAATATATTGAGAAAAAAATGTTTTCATGTTTTACGAGAAAAAATATTATTCCTTCTTCTTCGTGTTCTTCAAATTTTTTAATTCATTCTTGAATCTAAAAAGTGGGAGTTTCGTACTCAATCTAGTTTGATAAGACTCTTTTCCAAAATATGTTGTATTGAGTATGGTCTTCTTTACATCTTAAAAAACACTTTATGGGATTTTTGAGTTACCCCAAATACTTATAGGATATCCTCACATATAGTTGTTAGTCCTTGGCTTCTCTTGTTTACGATTTACTTAGAGAAAAGCTCATCTTCAACTTTAAAAGTATAATTTTTTGAGAGGTCAAAATGCGACATTATCAGCAAAGTTTCATTCACAACATGATGAGTAGTCAGGGAGACTTATGAGATTTCTCTTGCTACTTCAAGGTGGAAAATCTTGGTTGCATAGGTTGCGTGTCATTGAGACTAGGAGACATTCCCATTTTTAAGTTATTTCTCCATTCTTGTAATACTTTACTTATACCTAGTGCAATGTGTCGGTTTGGCCCAAGGTTTTTTCCCATTGTATGTTTTTTCTCATATAAATCCTCTTATTAAGTATATGATTTATGACGTTTTCATTTTCATTTCTTTATATGCTTGATGGAAATAGTTTAAAAAAGAATCAATTCTATAAATCACATTTTTATCACTTAAACGTTATGATAAGTTTTCACCCGAATTTGGATTAAAGAAAAATATTTATTTTTAATTAGAAATAATTTTAGTTGGGTAGTTATCATCGATAGCCACACACTTTCAACTGGTATCTGAGCGGGTCCCCTGGTTTTTAGGCTTAACCACCAATGGTAGACCTTTTTACGTGAGAAATATATGTAAGTTCTTAGAATCGATCACCATTTTTCATGGTAGTATCTATTCATATTGGAAATCTATAATAATGACTCATTTAAAGTCAATGGATGAAAAAATATGGAATATTATGCAATAGAGTTTTCAATTGTTAGTGTTGATGGAGTCCTAAAGAAAATAGTAAACTTAGTTGGGATGATAATGATAACTAAAATAGTGGGTTGAATACAAAAGGGTTAGATAATGTATTTGGATCCAGTAGTATTGGTGAGTTTTGATGTATAATAAACTGTATAACGTCTAACAAAGTATGGGACATTTTGTAGATTGCCCATGAAGGAACACCGGGTATAAAACACATTAATATTCAACGGTTGACCACATATTTTCAAGCTTGGTCAGAACTATAATAAAAGTTTTGAAGATTTCTATGCATGTTTGAATGACATCGGGAACTCATTATTTTCCTTGGTAAAGGAGATCCCAGAGATAGATGTTATTGATAAAATCTTATGATCACTACCCAAGAGCTTTGATCGCAAGGCCGATGCCATAGATGAAGTTGGGGCCTCTAGTAATATCCCTTTGCGTGTGGATGAGGACCGAAAAGGTTCAAAGAAATAAAAAAGATTTTCTTTCAAAGCTAACTCTAAAAAGGACTCTATCCATTCATTTCACTTGGATGAAGAATATGTTGCTTAGTGATCCAAAAATTTCACCAAATTATGGATAAATAAAAAAATCAAAATAAAGCAAGGACAAGTGTAATTCAGTCAAGCTTGATAAAAGTAAAAGAAGTGGGGTGAAGAAGACTAAATCTCCAAATGAGATAATTACTTGTTTTACTTGTGGAGGTAGAGGACATGTGTCCCACCAATGTACTTATTTTTCTATAGAATGTAGATGAACCATCATGAGTTTATTTGGGTAGAATACTTAATATAGAACACACCAAACCCTCGAAATGTGTGATGCTAAATTCGACATTCAAAACATTATCCCATCTTTGTTTTTGAGTGACATCTATCACTTACAAAATAATTTGAACAAGGGAAAGGTTTCAAGGATTTTTATCTATCCAAAATTGGGTCACACAAGGATATATGTCCAAAGGTTTTAACCAAAAGTTTCTTATTGAGGGAATAAATAGTTAATTACAAATTATTTTAAAAGGATGTTAAAATTTCACTTGAGTCTAGGCTTTGAGACTTATGTTCTATGATTTACATTTCTTAATTGAAATTGAGCTTGAAACTTTATTTCAATTGTGTTCACTTTTTCGCAAAAATGATATATGCTTTTATGTTCTTGGTTAATCATCTCATAACGTCATTAGCCTTTTATAGAAAATATTTTCTCAATTATGAACATTGGACATAAATTTGAAATTCGATAAATATTATGATATTGCCTATATTTGCGTACTTATCAAATTTTGTCTAAGAGTTGTTCTAGTTTGGAAGAAATATTATGTTGTCCCCTTTTAAAAAACTTATGAGTTAGGATTTTAAGTTTAAAAGATCTCAACTGGTTACATATCAATAAGTATTTATTATAATCATATGCTCCTTAATGGTCTAAATTTGGTATTAAGTACATTTTTGGTTAAGTGTGATACATCTTGATGGAGATGTTTACATATGTGTATTGATATATAATTATTGATCCTTTATGTCTTTATATTTTATACCATGTGATAAATAGCCCATATTAGTTTGATCTCCTTGTGATAAAAAAGATGCTTTATACTCTAGTTTGTTTTCATCTCAACAAGTATATAGTTTACCTTCTCATGTTATTATTGTTTCCTTTTTCTTTATTCTTAAATTATTAATTTTTCATTCCATGTAATAACCCACATATTTTTCCATTGAGGTTTATCATGTCCCAATGCTAAGATATGTCGGCCATTAAAATTAAAATATCATTCCTAGCATGTGACAGAATTATGAAACATTTAAAACTTTTCCAACAAGGTATGAAATGAGATACCAAACAAATAAATAATCCATTCACCATAATTAAGTCCATCACCATTATAAAACTCCAAAAATATAAAGCTCCAATAATAAGATGCCATCAACATGATTTTAAATTAAAAACATAAATAACTATGGAGTCTAAGGATCCACCAAATCCATATGTAAGTATCTTATAAAATAAATGATATAAAGGAACTCTAAACTAAACATAAAGCGAACTCCAATTACACTCTCGATACTATAACTATGCAGCTCACAATAGCCTAACTTGGAATGTTCGTCAACATCAATGGGTCTGATCCCAGTGCAATAATACCAGATGTGTTTCATGATTACAATTACATGATCCTGGTCATAAGCACTAGTTGAGATAAATATCACAACATAGTATTTTAATTAATGATAAGAAATTTAAATAGAGAAACATTTTAAAGTAAGCCATCCATCTTTCCACTTACATATCTTTCAACATTTATTATCCTTTTAATATCATTTATAACACTTGCTACACCATTATAGCAATACATTCTCCTATAGGACCCTGCATATAACATGGTGTGCTAACCATATCATCTCGATAATAACCACCCCACCATTATAGACCATCGGTCCATAATGTCACCCGTATATACTGTGATATATCTCCACAATGAATCACATCATTATTGTTGGATTTACTAAGGTCCCACACATACAATGATAGCCACATTATAATTGTCACGACCCCGACCCAAAATAGTAGTAGGGAACGAGTGTCATGACATGCCACCAAGGCAATAAATATTTCGATTTAATTGTTTCCTTAAATAAATGCAACGGAAATATTATCACATGGTTATGAATCGTAAAATACTGAAAGTAAAGGAATTACGTCATCAGAGCTTTCTAAAGGAAACTTCATATATATGAAAAGTAACGACGAGTTACAACTTAAGAGAAAATTTAAACCTTATTACAAGAGAGCCAGTTATGCTCTAAATAAACATTTTACAACAAGAGATCTAAAAGCTAAATCTTCAATATAGTCCATTTTCGTTTCGTCCGTGAGCCTAAACGTTTCCTGAAAAATGGTTATTTATACAACATCAGCTAAAAGTCGAATGAGGTTCAATCTCCAGACATTCCAAAGTTTTTAGAAAACAGATACCTATTCAAGTCAAAAGAGAAGGCATATACATATATGGATAGGAGCTTGCAGTAAATAGATATATATTTTGAAATGAAAGTATATATATCACAATTGGATAGCTCAGAATAAGACGAATGCAACAAATCAAATGTGATATCTTTTTTTTCTTTCAATCATATCATTTTGATGGCCAAGTACACTCTAGTACCGTATTCTTCTACCATATTATACCCCGGTAGTTGAGGGTCAATCGAACTAGTTCGTCACAACGCCTTATTCAGGGCACACCAGCAATAACCCAGCTAGGAAGGTCAGTCAGTAAAGAGGTCCCTTAGGCCGAATCATATTTTCAATATTTAATATCCTTTTCAATAATCATTTTAATCGGTATGTTTATATGGACAAATATAAACATATCACAATTGAATCAGTCATCGGTATCACATGAATTTTGAGAATAAAAGCAGTTTACAAAATATATATAGTTTGCATAATATCATATAATCAAAATACACAAGGAATGTCAGAGTACTCACCCAAAATGGAGGTCAAATTTAATGGTATTGGTCTTCGATCACACGTTAATCTGATAAAGATTTAAGTACACGTTCTAAGGTTCAGTTTATACTATAATAACCTCTTCTTTTAAAGGATTACTGAATCCCTATTTGTTAACTTTTAAAACTCATTGATCATAATTGAAGAATTCAATTCATAGTCCTTCCTCATCAGTCGGTTCCCAGTAGAGATGGAGGGTCACAGGGGCACCACTTAAATACCATCTCATCTAGACAGAACATTTTCGAATTCATTTCCAGTAGAGATGGAGGGTCACAGGAGCACCACTTAAATACCATCTCATCTAGACAGAACATTTCCGAATTCATTCCCAGTAGAGATGGAGGGTTATAGGGGCACCATTTAAATACCATCTCATCTAGACAGAATTTCACCGGGCCTGACTTTGGAATTACTTAAATAGGATTCCATAACAAAGAGCAATTTCTTTAAAAAGAATCATTTTTAAAAGCGTATAATTTCAAACAAGTTTACATATATTGAAAGTAAAATCAACTTGGATTTCTTCTAAATTTTAAGTTTTGATTAGTGAATTATTTATTGTATTTTACCAGCATAACTACTAAGTAAAGCTATAAAAAAATAAATTAAAACTATAAAGATGCATTATAACATTAAGATTACCTTAAGATGAATATTCCTAAGATCTTTTTCTTAAACTTTCTCACACTTTCTCTCACTATTTCTTTCTATAATTCTCAAGGAATTGGTGTGAGTTTCAAATGATATCAAAGGCCCTATTTATAGTTTTCCAAAGATATCACGATATTGAGACGTGTCTAGCTGACCAAGCCTTTACAGCGGCGAGTCAACGTAGACGTGTCGCGTACCAGAGGGGTCTTGCAGTCTTATTTCACAGAACTGCGATACGTTTTTTAGCTTCTCCTCTAACGACGACACGTGTTTTGGCTTCTCCTCTAAAGACGACACGTGTACGGTTGAGGTGTCAAAACCAAGCATGAGGTGTCGAGCATGAGGTGGAAAGATATTAGGGGTATAAGGGTCATTTTGCACCTGAAGGGCATTTTGGTAATTTCACACCATATATTTTTAATATTTCTTATGGGTCCCTGAATATATTTTATTTACAAAAAGGCCCATTTTATTTTTCATTTTGGTCCCTAAAAATTTCTTTATTAGGACCAAGTCCCTAAAGTTTCTTAAAATTATATTTTCTACCCTAAAACTTATCACTTAGCTTAGGATGTGCCATAAAATCTAAATTTCACCCATTGTACCGCTGATTCTTCAAATTTAAAAATAGGCTTTGTCATATTAAGAACTCAGAATATCATATATGTAATAATATATCATTATTAGATAGTAAGTGTGACGAAATTGAAAGAAGACAATTATATATTGGCATAAGAAAACCCTCCTTATAAAAAGTTTGGTCCCCAAACTTTGCTTACATTAATTTCCAAAAACGTATGGATATCTCTCTTTTATTTCATCTTCCCTCACCCATGTTGCTTCTTCAATAGAATGATTCTGCCATAATACTTTGACTAGTGGCATAACCTTGGTTCGTAATATTTGATCTTTATGGTCCAAGATTTGCACCGGATGCTCAATGTATGTCAAATCTTCTCTAACTTGAAGAGGCTCGTGACTTAAGATATGTGCTGGATTAGGGATGTATTTCTTCATCATTGAAGCATGAAACATATTATGCACACTCAAGAGTTCAGGGGGTAAGGCTATTCTATACGCAACAATACCTACCCTTTCTAGGATTTCAAAAGGCCCTATGTATCTTGGACTTAACTTTCCTTTCTTCCCAAATAGGATTACTCCCTTTGTCGGTGATACTCGTAAGAAAACATAGTCTCCACTTTGGAATTCTAACGGTCGGTGTCGATTGTCAACATAACTCTTTTGACGGCTTTGAGCGATTTGAAGTCGGTCCTGTATCAATTTCACTTTCTCTATTATGACCTGAATAAATTCTGGTCCCAATAATTTTCTTTCTCCAACTTCTACCCAACATGCAGGAGAACGACACCTTTTACCATCAAGTTCCTCATACGGAGCCATTTTAATACTTGCTTGATAGCTATTATTATATGTAAATTCCACTAAGGTAAATGATCGCCCTAATTCCCCTTCAAATCAGGTACACATGCCCTAAGAATATCCTCTAAGGTTTGGATAGTTCTCTCAGATTTTCCGCCTGTTTGAGGAAGAAAAGCGGTGCTGAAATTCAATTTTGTTCCCATGGCTACTTATAGGCTTTTCCAAAAGCGAGACACGAATCTAGGGTCACGATCAGAAACAATTGAAATTGGGGTTCCATGAAGCTTAATAATTTCCCGTATATACAATTTAGCTAACTTTTCTAAGGAATGGGCAATCTTAATGGCAAGAAAATGAGAAGATTTAGTTAACATATCAATAATTACCCAAATGGAATCATTACCATTGGAACTCCTTGGTATCCCTATCACAAAATCCATGGTAATATGTTCCCATTTCCACTCAGGGATAGGTAAAGGTTATAATAATCCTGATGGTTTTTGATGTTTAGATTTTACTTGTTGACAGATCAAACACTGAGATACAAACTGTGCTATCTCCCTTTTCATGTTATTCCACCAAAACACTTCTCGGAGATCTCTATACATCTTGGTATTTTTGGGATGAACTGTGAATCTCGAGTAATGACCTTCCTCCAAAATCTGCCTCTTTAGTTGGGCATCACCCGATATACACACTCTATTTCTAAACCTTAATATATCATCTTGTATCGCAAATTCAATTCTCTTCCCTTCAATAACCTCTTCTTTAATCTTCTTCAGTTGTGGGTCATTTACTTGTGTAACTTTAATTCTTTCCATCAACGTGGGTTGTATTTGTAAGTTTGCGATTATTCCTCTTTCGCTATAAATACGTATATCTATTTCCATACTTCTCAAATCTTTCAATAGAGCTTCCTGGCTGGTAATAAGACATGCTAAATTTGGTGTAGACTTTCTACTCAAAGCGTCGGTAACTACATTAGCTTTCCCCGGGTGATAGTGAATATTTACATCATAATCCTTCATCAATTCTAACCACCTCCTTTGTCTCATGTTCAATTCCTTCTGAGTAAAGATATATTTCAAACTCATATGATCGGTATAAATCTCACTAGTCTCACCATACAAATAATGTCTCCAAATCTTAAGAGCAAAAATTACCGTTGCTAATTCTAAGTCATGGGTTGGATAATTTTGCTCATGTGGTTTTAATTGTCTCGAGGCATAAGCTACTAATTTTTCATTTTGCACTAGCACACATCCCAAACCATTTTTAGAAGCATCACTATAAATCACAAATCCTCCTGTACCAGAAGGAATAGTCAAAATTGGGGCAGTTACTAATTGATTCTTAAGTTCTCAAAAACTACTCCCAACTTCCTCAGACCATTCATATTTCACCTTCTTTTGCATTAATCTAGACAGAGGTTTGGCGATACTAGAAAATCCTTTAACAAATCTTCGATAATAACCTGCTAATCTTAGGAAACTGCGAATCTCCGTCACATTAGTTGGTCTTGGCCAATCTAGTATAGCCTCGATCTTTTAAGGATTAACCGACACTCCCTCCTTGGATATGACATGTCCTAGAAAAGAAACACTAGGCAACCAAAATTCACACTTCTTTAATTTTGCATATAATTTCTCTTTCCTAAGGATTTGTAATACTATCTCCAAATGCTTCTCGTGTTCTTCAATACCTTTGGAATAAATAAGGATGTCATCAATGAAAACAACCATACACTGATCTATTCATCATATCCATAAAAGCGGCTGGTGCATTAGTTAATCTAAATGGCATCACAAGAAATTCATAATGACCATATCTAGTACGAAAAGCTGATTTCGAAATATCCTCTTCCTTAATCTTCAATTGGTGATAGCCTGACCTAAGGTCAATATTTGAAAATACTTGCGCACCTTGCAGTTGGTCAAACAAATCATCTATATGAGGTAAGGGGTATTTATTCTTAATAGTCACCTTATTTAGTTCACGATAATCTATACATAACCTCATCATCCCATCCTTCTTTTTAACAAATAACACTGGAGCAACCCAAGGGGATATACTAGGTCTAATAAAACCCTTGTCTAACAGATCTTATAATTGAACTTTTAATTCCCTTAATTATAAAGGTGCCATACGATAGGGTGGTTTTGAGATTGGTGTAGTTTCAGGAACAAGGTCAATGGTAAATTCTACTTCTCTACTAGGAGGTAGACTGGGCAAATCATCTGAAAAAAGCTTAGCTATAGGAATATCTTCTAAACTAGGCTCCTTTATTTGTAAATCAATAACACTGGCAAGGAATCCTTGACATCCCTTCTTAAGAAAACTAAAATCTTGCATTACAGAGATAATACGCACGGGAGATAAGATGCTAGTTCCTTCATAACTGAATTCTGGTTGGTTAGGAATTTGGAAAATAACTTTCTTCTCAAAACAATCCACCCTAGAATGATATGATGCTAACCAATCCATCCCCAAAATGACTTTAAAATCTCTGATGTCTAAAACTATCAAATCAGCGAATAGTTTATGACTACTGACATTTATAGGGCAAGACTTACATACTAATGTTCCCGTAAATAACTCACCCGAAGGAGTAGAAACGTGTATGATATGATTCAAGGATTTAGGAATATTAGGAAAGCGATTAACAAAATGCACAGACAAAAATGAATGGGTAGAACCAGGATCTATTAAAACTTGAAAAGGTTGCTCACATATAGAAAGTGTACCTGACACTACTGCATTACAAGCCTTTGCATCGGAAAGATTAAAGACTCTACCTTGGTCTTTATTGTCATTAGAAGTCTTTGTTTCCGCCTTCCCTTTGTTAGGACAATCTTGCATTTTATGTCCTTTTTGGCCACACCCAAAGCAACTCCCCGTCTCCAGGTAACACGGTCGCCCTCTATGAATATTACCACAACGTTGGCATTTATCAACATTAAAGGGTATGTTTACTAAAGGTTGTCCTATATTAGGTATAGTCCTAAAGGGTTTGATATTGGGGTTCTTTCCTCTTTGTTCTCCAAACTTCCTCTTCCCCTCTCTAACCTGATTATATTCTTCACTATCCTTCTCATGTATTGTTGCCCTAGCCACCACATCATTATATGATGTTAATTTTAGGATGGAAATTAGGCTATGAATATTCAACCTTAACGCATATTCAAACTTCTTGGCTCTTAAAACATCGATTATCACAACATGAGGTGCAAAACGGGATAACTCAGTAAACTTTGACTCGTATTGGCTAACCGCCATATTTCCTTGAACCAAACTCATGAAGTCAGCCGCTTTTTGGTCTTTCACCGTTTCGGGAAAGTATTTCTCGTAGAAGATCACTAAGAAGTCATTCCAACCTATGGGATTATTCCTTTCCCCATGCATTCTCTTAGTCATTCTCCACCAATGTTCGGCTTCACCTTCTAACATGAATGTTCCAAATAAAACCCGTTGTTCATCTGTACACTTAAGAACATTGAACATCTTTTCCATTTGCATCACCCAATTTTCTGCTTCAGTGGGGTTAGGAGTACCTTTAAAAGACGACGGATTCAACTTCTTGAACTGTTCAATAGTACAACTACTTAGTTCAAGTTTCCTTAGTGCTCCATTATTCACCTGATGCTCCAAAATTCTTGCTAGACTTTCAATTGCCTTGTATGCACCTTCCAATCCTTCCATACTCGAACCACTAGTTCCTGGAGTTGATCTTGCCTTGGTCATTTTCTATAGCCATGGCCAAATGTAAGATGTATTATACTAGCCCAAGATTGCAATTTATAAGAACAATGATCTATAAATAATTATATTTATTGTAATACATGTGGAGGGTTATCACATAAGTCGGGTATTTAATCCTTTATCCTATGTATGGAAACTTAAAATCTATAACGTTCGAAACTTATGTTCAGTAGTCTACGGTTCATAACCTATGCTCTGATACCACCCCCTGTCACGACCCCGACCCAAAATAGTATTAGGGAACGAGTGTCTTGACATGCCACCAAAAATATTCCGATTTAATTGTTTCCTTAAATAAATGCAACGAAAATATTATCACATGGTTATAAATCGTAAAACACTGAAAGTAAAGGAATTACGTCATCAGAGCTTTCTAAAGGAAACTTCATATATATTAAAAGTAACGACGAATTACAACTTAAGAGAAAATTTAAACCTTATTACAAGAGAGCCAAACATGCTCTAAATAAACATTTTACCAAAAGAGCTCTTAAAGCTAAATCTTCAATATAGTCCATTTTCGTTCCGTCTGTGAGCCTAAACGTTTCCTGAAAAATGGTTATTTATACAACATCAGCTAAAAGCCGAATGAGGTTTAATCTCCAGACATTCCAGGGATTTTAGAAAATAGATACCTATTCAAGTCAAAAGAGAAGGCATATACATATATGGATAGGAGCTTGCAGTAAATAGATATATATATATTTTGAAATGAAAGTATAAATATCACAATTGGATAACTCAGAATAAGACAAATGCAACAAATCAAATGTGATATCTTTTTTTTCTTTCAATCATATCATTTTGAATGCCAAGTACACTCTAGTACCGTATTTTTCTACCGTATTATACCCCGATAGTTGAGGGTCAATCGAACTAGTTCATTACAATGCCTTATTTAGGCACATCAGCGATAACCCAGCTGGGAAGGTCGGTCAGTAAGGAGGTC
The DNA here is from genome assembly GCA_949130495.1 of Sambucus nigra. NCBI lineage: Eukaryota > Viridiplantae > Streptophyta > Magnoliopsida > Dipsacales > Adoxaceae > Sambucus > Sambucus nigra. Next base: position 571,789,559 of record OX422211.1, on the reverse strand, counting down.
CCTTAGGCCGAATCATATTTTCAATATTCAATATCCTTTTCAATAATCATTTTAATCGGTATGTTTATATGGACAAATATAAACATATCACAATTGAATCAGTCATTGGTATCACATGAATTTTGAGAATAAAAGTAGTTCACAAAATATATATGTAACAACCCGCGTAATTTTGGGGTATTTTCAAAATATGGAGGAAAATAAAGTTTTTGGTAAAATTATTTTTATTGCTCAAATATGTTGGTTATTATTTTTAAAGGCAATAATTTCAAACGATTTCGAAATCGGAATTAAAATGGGGTTTTAATTGAATTTTTATTATATAGAAGAGTCCTCAAAACACAAAACTCTCTAAGAGTTCTCAAAACATATAACTCTCTAAGAGTTCTCAAAACATAAAACTCTCTAGTAAAAATAATATTTTTAGAAATCTGATCGTCCGATCAAGCTGAATTTTTGTCAGCAGTCCTGTCTCGCCGTTCGCTACAACATACTAAAATTTCAAGTAATTCCAATGGTCCGATCATCCGGAATAAAATTTTTAGTGTTTGTATCTAATTAGAACTCTTTTCTTAATCAAACTCTTAACCCTTTATATATCAAATAATTCGTGGCTTGGCTTTTCAAATCACTTTTTCTCAAACTTTTCAACCAGAAGACCTCTCCAAAATTACTCCCTTTTATCTATAAACTATAGCCCCAAACTTATTCAAGATTTCAACCTTAGATTAGAAGGTTTATTTAGTGTTTTCTCGAGTTTGGGCTAGAACGAGATTGGATTATTTTTGCGAGAGGAACGTGATGGTGTGATTAGATTTTGAGGCTGAATTATACGATGATTCATTTGATAATTTTGAGGTATGGGATTTTACACAATATGCTCTTCAAATCTCGCGAGTGTTTATTCCGTTGAATTCTTGTTAATTGAACTCATATTTTGAATTGTTAAATTCTTGGAAATCTGGAAAAATAATTGTTGGAATTATTTTCATTCATGAGGTATTATTCATGTTGTTTTGAGCACGCTGTCATGAGATTTTAATATGACACTGATGTTGGGCACCCGCCAAGACTCCTTTTCCGGCTACTTGATAAAGTATGGCACGGTATGGTGAGGCCTGGTGACTCCGGTTAATGTGTTGTTGAGAAATTTATTGATAAAATGCTATTGATAATTGATGTATTTATTTGAAGAGATTTGGGATTCGTGGTTTTGTTCTTTTGTGGGATTTTTTAGATGCTCTATACCTTGTTATTTGTGGAATTGATTTAGTTTATCGATAGTAGCGCTCCGTTCGCTCTCCCCGGGCGGGCGGGGTGTTACATAATGGTATCAGAGCTTAGGTATACGACAACCCTCGGGTCTTGGGTTTTGGGTTTGTTGCGTTTTTAGGGAGCGCATATTTTTGGAGATAGATTATTATAGTTAATCGTTTCGCGTTAGGCATCTAGATTAGATGTGAGGAATTTATTTTTGGAGACGAGATTATTTTTGGAGATTATTGGCCTGATTTTTGAGAGTTAGGTTTTCGGTGAATTTCGAAGGCGAAATTCCATTGTTAGTGGAGAAGTGTAACAACCCGCGTAAATTTTGGGGTATTTTCAAAATATAGAGGAAAATAAAGTTTTTGGTAAAATTATTTGTATTGCTCCAAAATGTCGGATTTTATTTTTAAAGGCGAGAATTTCAAACGGTTTCGAAATCGGAATTAAAATGCAGATTTAATTGAATTTTTATTATTTAGAAGAGTCCTCGGAACATAAAACTCTCTAAGAGTCCTCGGAACATAAAACTCTCTAGTAAAAATAATATTTTTAACAATCCGACCGTTCCATCAAGCTGAATTTTTGTCAGCAGTCCTGTCTCACCGTTCGCTACAACATACAAAATTTCAAGCGATTCCAACGGTCCGATCGTTCGGGATAAAATTTTTAGTGTTTGTATCTGATTAGAACTCTTTTCTAAATCAAACTCTTAATCCTTTATATATCAAAAAATTCGTGGCTTGGCACTTAAAATCACTTTTTCTCAAACTTTTCAACCAGAAGACCTCTCCAAAATTACTCCCTTTTATCTACAAACCATAGCCCCAAGCTTATTCAAGATTTCAACCTTAGATTAGAAGGTTTATTTAGTGTTTTCTCGAGTTTGGGCTAGAACGAGATTGGATTATTTTTGCGAGAGGAACGTGATGGTGTGATTAGATTTTGAGGCTGAATTATACGATGATTCATTTGATGATTTTGAGGTATGGGGTTTTACACAATATGCTCCTGAAATCTCGCGAGTGTTTATTCCGTTGAATTCTTGTTAATTGAACTCATATTTTGAATTGTTAAATTCTTGGAAATCTAGAAAAATAATTGTTGGAATTATTTTGATTAGTTTGGTATTATTCATGTTGTTGTTGAGCACGTTGTCATGAGATTTTAATATGGCACTGATGTTGGGCACCCGCCAAGACTCCTTTTCCGGCTACTTGATAAAGTATGGCGCGGTATGGTGAGGCCTGGTGACTCCGGTTAATGTGTTATTGAGAAATTTATTGATAAAATGCTATTGAGATTTGTATTATTTGATTTGAGTATTCGTAGTCGTATTGTTGCGCTTTGTTCTTCGCTAACATCTTTGTTGAGAATATTCCTATCGTGTTGTGTACTTCCCCATCTTTTTCTTAGTTGGAAGGTAAGCACGGATTTGAGTGCTATGGACCAATTGGGATTATTTTAGCGAGGATTATTTGGAAAGAATTTTTAATACAAGAGATGAGAAGACTTGTATTTATTTTGATGTATAGAGCATTTGGAGATTTATTTTATTTTTCGAGATAGTTGGATTGTTGTAATTATTTCGAGAGATTTGTTGTATTAATTTGAAGATGAGAATAGTGGTTTCTTGTTTTATTGTGGGATTTAGATGCTCTATACCTTGTTATATTATCGAATTGGGTAGTTTTATCGATGAGTAACGCTCCGTTCGCTCTCCCCGGGCGGGCGGGGTGTTACACTTTGATATTTGAATGAGCTTGTAGAACTTCCTCAGGAAATAAAATGGATATAAGGCTGCAGCGGCAATATATAAATGTTCTCCAAAAAGGCTGCGGCCTGTTGTGATTTTCCTTGACTCTATTTACTTGTATTTTTCTTCGAAAGGATTCAAACTTTTCTCACCATATATGGTTATAACCCCCATAGCCGCGGTGCCAAAGTGAGATCCTCTTTGGGGTTGCGGCTTAACTTCCTTGCCTCATTTAACTTTCCATTTCAGCCCTTTAAAAAGGTTTCCCATAATAGGTTGTGCCTGTTACATATTTTCACGCCTTTAATTTTTTCAATTCTTTTCCAAGTCTTGATGCCGTAAGACTGATAGGGCTGCGGCCCTTTCGGGAATTAACAACTTCTGTAATTTATTTGCATACCTCATTCTTCCAATGCTTTGATGCACTTACTGAAATTAGGCTGCGGCCTACTTCATTTTTCCTTTGAGATTAGATTCTTTGATGCATCCATCCTGAATGAATGGACTCTTTCATGGCCGCAACCACATTTATAAGGTTGCGACTCCTTTCTATCCTTTGCCAAGAAATTGATGACAGTATGCTGGTCTGGGGCCATCCTTCTTTATGTAACTTTGGGATGCTTCATGATGAAAGCAACACAATATCCTTTAGTCACTTCGATTGGGTTATTATCGGTCCCCACCGGGCTACATATTGTGAAGCTTCCCCAAGCTAATGTGAGATCACCAAGTTAATGATGTTTTTAGGCTAAGATCACTAACCGAATGATGTTTAGTCTCATATCCACCAAGTTAATGATGTTTTAGGGTTGAGATCACCAAATGAATGATGTTTAGTCTGCATCCACCAAGTTAATGATGTTTTGGGGTTGAGATCACCAATTAAATGATGTTTAGTCTCATATCCACCAAGTTAATGATGTTTTAGGGCTGAGATCACCAAATGAATGGTGTTGAATATCATATCCACCAAGTTAATGATGTTTTTCAGGGGAGTAACCTCCCTGGTCTAATGACACATCCCGAAATCTAAGAATGGGCACTTGAAGCCCCTGATTCTTATAACGCATCCCGAAAGCTAAGAGCGGGCATTGTAAGCCCTCGTGGCTAATGACGCTTTTTGATAATTGCTTTTAAGAATGTAGCCATAATATGCTAGAATATAGTCTCTATGACTGATTTTGCAGATCAATTTAGATATCTGCTCTCAATAGTTGCTTTTTCCATTTTTAATTATCATTTGCCTTCATACAGTCAGGCGTCACGGCAGGCATTGTGGGCCTATTTAGATATAAATTTTCTCGATATAATACGTTGTCTCCGTTTAGGATCTGTTTAGGACAAAAATACTTTCATAAGATATCATTTAATGGAATCGAGAAATCAAAATATGGCACTATAAAGTGAACTTGATGTCATATATCTATTAATATATTCATGACTTTGTCAGGACAATACAAAGTTAACATGGAACTATTCAAAAGAGTTTTCACTAAGAACAGAAATAGATGAAACATAAATATGGGCATAAAAAGAAGAATGTGGCATGTTATACTAGGTTGCATCCCTTAGGCATCCTTGAGGAAGCGCGGTAGCATTCCTTGCCTTATGAGCCTCTCAATTTCATCTTTAAGGGCATAGCACTTCTTAGTGTTGTGGTCGTGGTCTTGGTGGAATTTGCACCACTTGTCTTTGTCCATTTTATGGGGTGGGGCTCTCAGATTCTCGGGCCACCTCAGCAGCTTGTCCTCCTTTATGAACTCAAAGATGTCTTCAGCTGGGAAGGTCAATGGGGTGTAGGCCTCGAAGCATCTCTCAGCTTTCTCCACTTTCCTCTTCTAGGACTTACTAGCTGCCTCTGGGGCTGGAGCTTCTAGTATGACTGCGATAATGATGGATGATGCAACAATGAACCTGGGTGCTGCACCCACATGGGATGAGGCTGCGGCCTCTAGCATGAGGACCCTTTAACTTCAGTTTGGATTGAAGCATGATTATCATAGAGATAGTTGAGGTGATTGTATAATTGCACAATCTCATCTTTGACTTTCGTGTTCTGGATGGATTCTCCTTCCATTTTCTGCTTTGTTAGTCTTTAAAAATATATATAATCGGAGACAAAACTAACAGAAGTGAGTAATCACAAAAATATAGTATGAACATAAAGTTGGGATGCAACACTTGCATTGCTTCATGGTATTTACTGATGGGGCCGTGACCAGTAAGGCACATAAGTGTATTGCCGTGGCTATTTGAACAATGAGATTCACCAAGGTTGAGCTCGAATCCACTCCTTGATGTTTTGAAGCCGTTGTGATCCAACTGCAATTATAATGGCCGCGGCCAAAAGGGTAGTTTAACTAATAGGTCGTACCCCTTCCTAGGCAAAATGGAACATACCTTATGGAATTGAAACCCGTTAGCTGAGTTTTTCTCCTGAAATATATGGAGAACATACCTACTAGGGGCCTATTCAGGGCAAATCAACCTCTCAGTGCACAAAACGACACAATTTCGAGGACAAACCCTAGATCATAGGTAAAGAACAACAAAATAAGAAAATATTACTCTTCCCTAATCACCCACCTTTATGGGGATAAAGCCCATCAAGCTTTCCAACATCATCAAGGTAAGGCGATATCACAAGGGTATGTAAAATTTATCTAAGGTCATAAGATGGAGACCCAGGAGAATATCTGAATATACGAAATACCCATTTAAGGGTGTAAATATAAAGTAGAGTTCAATAACCCAAATTTACTCAAGAGATGATGATCCAATGGATCCCCATGAATAAAATAAGGTGTTTAAGAACTCAAAACATAAAGAAACCAGATTGAAATACCTCGTTTCCCATAGAAGGTGCCAAATTGATAATACGAGAAATCGTCTACTTATCGCTCTCGTACCAGAAAATCATGTGTAATGTGTATAATAAGCAAATAGAGCAAGTAAAGAGAGATAGAAGACCATCTATAGAGTGGTTCAGCCTCTAAAATAGGCCTACACCCACTGTATTGCTCCATTCTCATTATATGCGTTGTATAGTACAATAATATAATCAAGCCTAAAGTGGCGTACAAGTATGAGAATAAAGAAGAATACATGATAACAATGATTCCGAGTGTGCCAAGTTGAGCGGGGTAGAGAGAATAATCAGCTCTGAATTAGTTGTTAGTGTAAGATAATGAGCTCGGATCCCTTTCTCGAGGTGTGAACCTCTATATATATAGGAATGTTATTTTTGTATAATGGAGATGTTGCGGCTAGTTGGCTGACAGTCATAGTCCGCGACATATATTATATAAGCGGACACATCCTAAATCTTAAGGCCCGCGGAAGGTATACAAGGATTGTAAAGACAATAGATAATGATGGCTGCGGTAGTTGATCCTACTCTGCAGCACGTGTCCACGGCACTAAGGGTACAATATATGTGCTATCAATTTCCTAAAATCAAGTTTGGCCTAAGTTTAGAATTGTAGGATTTTTGGTTAGAATCAAAGTAGGTATGTTGTGTGAAGTTTGTAAGTTTGATTGTTAGTTTAGGAAGCATTAGGGTTCATTTAGGTTCTTATGTTTGTTTTCCTTTAACCTAGATTTTTTCGCAAGTATGCTCTAATTACCATATTTACCTCATCCATCCAAGTAATTACTATACTAATCTTATCTAAACCTTGCCTTCTATAAAAGTATTTTCTATTTACATTGTTAACCTCATCCATTCAACACATTACTTAACTTAATTTCAAATAATAATTTAAATTCTTTTTTAAATTAAATCATAATTAAACATTTTAAATTCTATTCTTTCTCAAATAAAAACCCAAATTCTAATTAACTCCAAATAAATTTCAAAGTTTCTTATAAACTTTATTTTTCACTTATAAAAATTTGGTTGTCACTTAAAATAATAAATTTATATTCTCCCAAAAATATCTGAAAATCCAATTTAAATCTCCAAAAATCCGACTTAACTAATTATTTTATTTATTTATTTATTAAAATTTATGGAGTATTACTGTAATGACCCCATTTTCTTATGCCAATATATAATTGTCTTCTTTCAATTTCGTCACACTTACTATCTAATAATGATATATTATTACATATATGATATTCCGAGTTCTTAATATGACAAAGCCCGTTTTTAAATTTGAAGAATCAGCTGTAAAATGGGTCAAATTGAGATTTTATGGCACATCCTAAGCTAAGTGATAAGTTTTGGGGTAGAAAATGTAATTTTATGAAACTTTAAAGACTTGGTTTTAAGGACCAAAATGAAAAATAAAATGGGCCTTTTCATAAATAAAATATATTCAGGGACCTATAAGAAATATTAAAAATATATGGTGTGAAATTACCAAAATGCCCTTCAGGTGCAAAATGACCCTTATACCCTTAATATCTTTACACCTCATGCTTGACACCTCATGCTTGGTTTTGACACCTCCACCGTACACGTGTCGTCATTAAAGGAGAAGCCAAAACACGTGTCGTTGTTAGAGGAGAAGCTAAAACACGTGTCGCAGTTCGGTAAAATAAGACTGCAAGACCCCTTTGATACGCGACACTTCTACGTTGACTCGCCGTTGTAAAGGCTTGGTCAGCTAGACACGTGTCAATACCGTGATATCTTTGGAAAACTGTAAATAAGGCCTTTGGGATCATTTGAAACCCACATCAATTCTTTGATAATTATAGAAAGAAATAGTGAGAGAAAGTGTGAGAAAGTTTAAAAAGAAGTTCTTAGGGATATTCATCTTAAGGTAATCTTAATGTTATAATGCATCTTTATAGTTTTAATTTATTGTTTTATAGCTTTACTTAGTAGTTATGCTGGTAAAATACAATAAATAATTCACTAATCAAAACTTAAAATTTAGAAGAAATCCAAGTTGATTTTACTTTCAATATATATAAACTTGTTTGAAATTATACGCATTTAAAAATGATTCTTTTTAAAGAAATTGCTCATTGTTATGGAATCCCATTTAAGTAATTCCAAAGTCAGGCCCGGTGAAATTATGTCTAGATGAGTTGGTATTTAAGTGGTGCGCCTGTGACCCTCCATCTCTACTGGGAATGAATCCAGAAATGTTTTGTCTAGATGAGATGGTATTTAAGTGGTGCCCCTGTGATCCTCCATCTCTACTGGGAATGAATCTAAAAATGTTCTGTCTAGATGATATGGTATTTAAGTGGTGCCCCTGTGACCCTCCATCTCTACTGGAAATCGGCTGATGAGGAAGGATGATGAATTGAATTCTTCAATTGTGATCAATGAGTTTTAAAACTTAACAAATAAAGATTCAGTAATCCCTTAAAAAAAGAGGTTATTATAGTATAAACTGAACCTTAGAACGTGTACTTAAATCTGATCGAAGACCAATACCAGTAAATTTAACCTCCATTTTGGGTGAGTACTCTGACATTCCTTGTGTATTTTGATTATATGATATTATGCAAACTATATATTGTAACACCCCACCCGCCCGGGGAGAGCGGGGCGGAGCGCTACTGTCGATAAAACTAAACTAATCCACAGATAACAAGGTATAGAGCATCTAAATCCCACAATAAAACAAGAAACCACTATTCTCATCTTCAAATTAATACAACAAATCTCTCGAAATAATTACAACAATCTAACTATCTCGAAAATAAAATAAATCTCCAAATGCTCTATACATCAAAATAAATACAAGTCTTCTCATCTCTTGTATTATAAATCCTTCCCAAATAATCCTCGCTAAAATCATCCCAATTGTTCCATAGCACTCAAATCCGTGCTCACCTGCCAACTAAGAAAAAGATGGGGAAGTACACAATACGACAAGAATATGCTCAACAAAGATGTTAGCGAAGAACAAAGCGCAACAATACGACTACGAATACTCAAATCAAATAATGCAAATCTCAATAGCATTTTATCAATAAATTTCTCAACAACACATTAACCGGAGTCACCAGGCCTCACCATACCGCGCCATACTTTATCAAGTAGCCGGAAAAGGAGTCTTGGCGGGTGCCCAACATCAGTGCCATATTGAAATCTCATGACAGCGTGCTCAAAACAACATGAATAATACCTCATGAATGAAAATAATTCCAACAATTATTTTTCCAGATTTCCAAGAATTTAACAATTCAAAATACGAGTTCAATTAACAAGAATTCAACGGAATAAACACTCGCGAGATTTCAGGAGCATATTGTGTAAAACCCCATACCTTAAAATTATGACATGAATCATCACATAATAATTTCAGCCTCAAAATCTAAACACACCATCACGTTCCTCTCGCAAAAATAATCCAATCTCGTTCTAGCCCAAACTCGAGAAAACACTAAATAAACCTTCTAATCTAAGGTTGAAATCTTGAATAAGTTTGGGGCTATGGTTTGTAGATAAAAGGGAGTAATTTTGGAGAGGTCTTCTGGTTGAAAAGTTTGAGAAAAAGTGATTTGAAAAGCCAAGCCACGAATTATTTGATATATAAAGGGTTAAGAGTTTGATTAAGAAAAGAGTTCTAATTAGATACAAACACTAAAAATTTTATTCCGGATGATCGGACCATTGGAATTGCTTGAAATTTTAGTATGTTGTAGCGAACAGCGAGACATGACTGCGGAGAAAAATTCAGCTTGATCGGATGGTCGGATTTCTAAAAATATTATTTTTACTAGAGAGTTTTATGTTTTGAGAACCCTTAGAGAGTTTTGTGTTTTGAGGACTCTTCTATATAATAAAAATTCAATTAAAACCCCATTTTAATTCCGATTTCGAAATCGTTTGAAATTATTGCCTTTAAAAATAATAACCAACATATTTGAGCAATAAAAATAATTTTACCAAAAACTTTATTTTCTTCCATATTTTGAAAATATCCCAAAATTACGCGGGTTGTTACACTTCCCCACTAACAATGGAATTTCGCCCTCGAAATTCGCCGAATGCCTAACTCTCAAAAATCAAGCCAACAATCTCCAAAAATAAACTCGTCACCAAAAATAAATTCCTCACATCTAATCTAGATGCCTAACGTGAAACGATCATCTAAAATAGCTATCTCCAAATTCGCGCCAGAAAAACGCAACAAGCCCAAAACCCAAGCCCCGAGGGTGGTCGTATACCTAAGCTCTGATATCATTCTGTAACACCCCACCCGCCCGGGGAGAGCGGGGCGGAGCGCTACTGTCGATAAAACTAAACTAATTCACAAATAACAAGGTATAGAGCATCTAAATCCCACTATAAAATAAGAAACCACTATTCTCATCTTCAAATTAATACAACAAATCTCTCGAAATAATTACAACAATCTAACTATATCGAAAATAAAATAAATCTCCAAATGATCTATACATCAAAATAAATACAAGTCTTCTCATCTCTTGTATTAAAAATTCTTCCCAAATAATCCTCGCTAAAATCATCCCAATTGGTCCATAGCACTCAAATCCGTGCTCACCTGCCAACTAAGAAAAAGATGGGGAAGTACACAATACGACAGGAATATGCTCAACAAAGATGTTAGCGATGAACAAAGCGCAACAATACGACTACGAATACTCAAATCAAATAATGCAAATCTCAATAGCATTTTATCAATAAATTTCTCAACAACACATTAACCGGAGTCACCAGGCCTCACCATACCGCTCCATACTTTATCAAGTAGCCGAAAAAGGAGTCTTGGCGGGTGCCCAACATCAGTGCCATATTAAAATCTCATGACAACGTGCTCAACAACAACATGAATAATACCACATGAATCAAAATAATTCCAACAATTATTTTTCCAGATTTCCAAGAATTTAACAATTCAAAATATGAGTTCAATTAACAAGAATTCAACGGAATAAACACTCTCGAGATTTCAGGAGCATATTGTGTAAAACCCCATACCTCAAAATTATGACATGAATCATCACATAATAATTTCAGCCTCAAAATCTAAACACACCATCACGTTCCTCTCGCAAAAACAATCCAATCTCGTTCTAGCCCAAACTTGAGAAAACACTAAATAAACCTTCTAATCTAAGGTTGAAATATTGAATAAGTTTGGGGCTATGGTTTGTAGATAAAAGGGAATAATTTTGGAGAGGTCTTCTGGTTGAAAAGTTTGAGAAAAAGTGATTTTAAGAGCCAAGCCACGAATTTGTTGATATATAAAGGATTAAGAGTTTGATTTAGAAAAGAGTTGTAATCAGATACAAACACTAAAAATTTTATCCCGAACGATTGGACCATTGGAATCGCTTGAAATTTTAGTATGATGTAGCGAGCGGCGAGACAGGACTGCTGATAAAAATTCAGCTTGATCGAACGGTTGGATTTTTAAAAATATTATTTTTACTAGAGGGTTTTATGTTCCGAGGACTCTTAGAGAGTTTTATGTTCTGAGTACTCTTCTAAATAATAAAAATTCAATTAAATCTCCATTTTAATTCCGATTTTGAAACCGTTTGAAATTCTCTCCTTTAAAAATAAAATCCAACATTTTGGAGCAATACAAATAATTTTATCAAAAACTTTATTTTCCTCTATATTTTGAAAATACCCCAAAATTTACGCGGGTTGTTACACAAAGCAGAGAATAAAGGAACAATTAGAAAATATTGGGGAAGTATAGCATGCATATAGTGTGGAAAATATTGATTTCTAAAAGAGGCCGCAGCCCGAATAATAAGTTCGCAGAAGTTTAAAAACTACCCCACATGTCAATCAGATCAAAGGCTAAAGCCTTAACAAACAAGTTGAAGTATTAAAGTTATATAGACAAAAGGTCGTAGACTTATATATATTAATCAATTTAAAAAGGGGACACAAACCAATGTTAAGAATGAAATGAGACTAAGATGCAGCATCATCTTCTTCATCTTCCTGATCTCCATCCACAGAAGTAATGGTTCCCTCTTCAGCTATCGCAACCTCTGCCTCAGCCCTAAGCCTGACTCTTTCTTCTGCAGCTGCCCTAATCTCAGCCACATATTGGTCATGCTTAGCATCACCCAACTTCCAGGACATGATTTGCTCTTTGGACTCTAAGAAATTTTTGATGACCCTATGCCTCAGTTCCTAGAAGCTGCGGAGGTAGGCTTTATTGTTGATCAAGTAGAATTCTTTGGATCCTTTAAATGACTCCAGAGTTCTGTTAATTGCCTATTAAAGTTTTGTAATATGATCTTCCTCCATCTTCTTTATTGTCACGGCATGGGCCTGGGTATCATTATCAGTTTTGGCTTCTAATTCCTCATACTTCTTCTACTGAAGTTCAAGCTAGATATTTGTAAACTCCGCAGCCTTAGTAGATTCTATAACCTGAGCTTGGGCAGCCTTGAGGGACTTTGTTGCCTGCTTGAAATTTTCTTCAGCCTCATTCTTAGCTTCTTTCACGGCTGGAACCTTCTTATTCGCCTCCATCTTATACACCTCAGGTTCCGCGGTAGAGGACTACTTCCCATCTTGAAAGGGAGCATCCCTAGAATTATCCAAGTTAGTGGAGTGAACTCTATCCACAACCTCTTTTAGCTTATAGAGGTATTCGTACTTCCTCTTCTATGAAATCATGAGTCCGTATCCTGTAAAGTGATTTAAAGTTAGAAGAAAAATATAAAATGTTAAAATGAAGTTGAGAAGGTAGTTGAACTTACCCTCAACATACTATGGAGACCATAATCCTCCAAGTTACCATGGTCTTCATCCATGAGTCGATCAAGGTCCGCGGCATCTGGGACCCTCTTCATTCTACAAACAACCCTCGCAGTTATGTCCTATAAAGATTTAGGGTTGGGCTGACAAAGCTATGACCGCAGACGTCCATCAAGACCAGTACTGGCATGACATTAAGGAGGTTCTAGGTTAGCATTAACATCTATAATTATATGAGGAGTTAAATTTGTATGGTTTAGAGAGGTGCTGCGGCCATCAATTTGTTCAAGAGTTGACATTAGCCCTTCCTCGGCTAGATTAGCCCCAATACCATCGTCAAAATCACCCTCATTCCTGTCATGAGGGGCCAACTCCTCAACCTGGAGTGAGGGAGTAACAACATTGGTTTGATTTGCAGCCTAATTTTAGGGCACGGTAGGATCAACTTGATCGTCAGCAAGGGATGCGGAAGGACGCTTGGGCTTACTTTTCCTCTTCCTCTGCCTTGCAGCATTATTGATGATGGTTGCATCCTCATGCACCACAAGTTGAGGTGCTAGCATATCCCTATCAATCTTTTAACCTGAAGAAGAAATAAATCAATGTTAAAACAAGGTGGGGAGTAGAAGCCGCGAAGATAAAAATTATGAGAAAATTATTACCTTTCGCGCCCATCTATTTGGGAATAAACTTATTGGGAAATAAGCATTCCTTGTATATTGAAGCAGAGGTTACACGAGTGCTGAACTTCTTCTTATTAGCAGGAACTGTCGAAGCCTCAATCTCTTCTTTTGCCCCTCATTCAGCTGCAAAGTGTTAAGAATTGCAGAAAAATGCAAAGATTAGTTCAAAAGCAAAATATGGAGAATGAAATGCAACTATAAAAAGGGGACGTGACCATAATTTATTAAGATTTACCAAGCTTAGAGGGACATCCCCAGTGCCGTGGCATCCTAAAGGTTCTCTCCCTCTCAGTCTCTTCTGGGTGGATCTCCCACCCTTCTCCGTAAATAAAAAAAATATTTGCCCTTCCAGTTCTTTACACTGGTAGGCCTCCCAGAATAAAGGGTCTCATCTCTGTTGCAGACAGAATAATAATAGTACCTCGTAAATTTTACGAAGTTTTCCTTTGGGCGGTAGAAGTGGAAAAACTCTGTGGGAGTAATGTCTCTCTTGAATTTCTTCTTCCATAGTACAATAGCTACAAGAATGGCCCTCCAGCCATTGGGATCTAATTGGGCTGGGGCTAACCTCATTGTTTGGAAAATTCTTCTAACTGGAATAGGGACTGGAAGCCGTAGACCATAAATGAATGCATGGAGTGGGAATCAGACCTCATCGTCAGTAAGTGTCGTGCATGGCCTTTGTTCCGTGGCAGGTGATGAGCACATCAAATTCTTAGGAAATTCAAAGGCTTCAACCACCTCATCAACCCACTCTTGGATCATAGTGCTGCGGACACTAAGTGCAGTAAGAGGTCTCTCAGCCCTCCCAGATGTGCCAGAAGGTGCGTCCCTAACCTCAGATGTACCCACATCCACATCATCTATATCCATTGGTTGATTACTTGAATTAGCCTCTTCCTCCATGGATGCGGAATCTGAGTCTGAATATAGCACTACACAATTAGGGAAATCTCTCAATTGGCATGCCCCTATTGTCCTCAAAGGACGCACGAAAGGAAGTTCGGGAGGAGTGGTTCCAAAATGTTTGTTCCAAAAGCCTCTCAGAAATTCATCTGGTTCAAAGTTCATATGGTTGCAGTAGTACCTAAAAAGTAGAGAGTCCGCAGTTAGGTGCCGTAGACAATATGGTCCTAAAAGGCCTCTCAGAAGCAGCGACAGGAATAATGATATGTCAGATTTAAAAACTAAATAGAAATGATTAGCAAAATTGTCTAAGTATACCAAGTGTTTGGTTCTAAATCCCTAGAAGTTAATTTTCGCCACATCATATTATTTTGGGGGAAGGAGGTATGTTATATTCTTACATGTCGTAGTCATTAAACTATGGGCTAAATGTCACGGAATCTAATCTCAGAAACTAAGGGAAAAGGAATATTCTATCAAACACGAGTTGCTACAGGTCGCAGCCAAATATTTACATGTCGCGACCTTTATTTGATATATGCCACAGCCGTTACTCACTGCAGGCCGCATATGTTTATTAAACCAATTGAAGGTTCTATTGACTCAAGAAAACCTTAATTTTAAAGGGATCATATCACGTCGCGGCCACATACTCAAACATGTTAGTACTTAATCTAGGTTAATTCAAAGATCAAAAGCCCTAGAATACAAAGGGTCCCTCTCAATAACATCAAAAACGAAGGCAGAAGCCTAAAAGTCTACATCTACAGAAGCCTATTTCTACCATGTAAAGATTGAATTCAAGGCTTAAGAGCAATTATATTTAATCAAAAAGATGAGCATTTGATTTCTATAAGTTTAATTCTTGAAGAAATTAACAAATATGGGAGTTTAATTCTTAGAAGAGTTACAGTTATTGTGATTTGCTACATGAGTTCCTAGAAATCATGTTGAGTTTTTCACAGAAAATTGAAGCAGATACTTAAAGAGTGTGAAAAATGGTGCGAAAATTACCTAGAAATGAAGAAACAACCAATGCTCAGCCTCGAACCACCTTCAACTGCCTTAGAACCACCACTCGCAGCTACTAGAGATCACATGAAAACGTAAGGAGACAAACGTGGAGAAATTCGCTCTCGATATTCTCTCAAAGATTTGGGAAAAGTGACGAAGTGCACGGCCAGAACAATTTATATAAGAGGGAGCAGGATGACGAAGCGTTGCTTTGGTAACATGCTGCGGCACTAACGGAATCAAGACGTAGCACCAATTCCTTGGCACTACACATTGGGGGCTTATTGATAGCACATATATTGTACCCTTACTGTCGTAAACACGTGCTGCGAAGTAGGATCAACTATTGCAGCCATCATTGTCTATTATCTTTACATGCCTTGCATACCTGTCGCAGGCCTTGAGATTTAGGTTGCGGCCCCTTATATAATATATGCCGCGAACTATGACTGTCAGCCAGCCAGCCGCAACATCTCCATGATATAGCAACAACATTCCTATATATATAGAGGTTCACACCTCGAGAAAGGGATCCAATCTCATTCTCTTACACTAAAAACTAATTCAGAGATGATTATTCTCTCTACCCCGCTCAACTTGGCTTGGGGGCTCACGCTTGAATATCTCATCCCTGGATCCAGCACACTTGGAATCATTGTTATCATGTATTCTCCTCTATTCTCATACTTCTACGCCACTTTAGGCTTGATTATATTGTACTATGCAATGCATATAATGAGAATGGAGCTACACAATAGACATAAACTTATTTTAAAGGCTAAACCACCATATATCTGGTCTTCTATCTCTTTTTACTTGCTTTATTTTCTTATTATGCACATTATACTTGATTTGCTGGTACGGGAACGACAAGTGGAAGATTTCTCGTATCATCAGAAATCATCTGCCCAATTAAAAAAAACACTTTTGGGGACATCTTGGAAGAATAATTAAATTCTCAAGAGGATTCTTTTCCAACATAATTAGGAGTTTCCCTACATAAATAGGGTATTTTGAGGAACAATTTCCAGGGATTTATTTTAACTTTCTTTTCGGAATTTTATTCATCATTTAAGTCAAGACAATTATACTATATCCTCTCATGATATAATTAAAGATTTCTACCTAATAATTTTTTATCAATTATAGAATCCGTGTGGAAATAATTAAGGTTATTTGTTGTATTGAAAAATGATAATTTTGTACATAAATGAATGAACTCAATTCTTGAAATTTTATGTTTAGTATACATTAGATAATTGCTTTGGGTTAGATAATTTTATGTACCTATTAGTTGATCCCATTTAAATAGAATCATGGGGTACATTACTCCTTTATATGTAATTAGATATTTCCCTTCCAATTTTAGTGTAGAATTGGGTATGAAATTATATATTAAAATTTCACAATATAATCTAGGAAATTGGGATTTTAAGTAAGGATGGACTTTAATAACTATCCTAAACATATATAGAGGGTATTGGGACATGTAACTTCGTTTTAGGAAGAAAATGGTGATTTTGAGTTCTGGGCTTGGGACAGGGGGTATAGGTTGAACACAAAGATATTTATGGACAACTTTAGTTCGACGATCATGCAAATGGCTATCGTTTTTCTGTGCGAATAGCGACCGTATGAATGTCATTGTTTTTACCTTGCGAATGGTGTATGCGCATGGCTAATAATTTGTACCATGTGCACCGACCCATTAGAGTTTGGTAATTTAGTTAAATTTTAAGAACATGTATGATAATTTTATAAGTGCATTTTTACTCAGTAAATTCTTCTTATATGGGAAGTGTTGGGGGTTTTAAAATATAGCGATTGAAAATAATAATACTCTAATTATTTTAGATGGAGAAGAAATATTGAGCGAGACTTTGTGGATAGTGTATGTGCTATTGACCTTATGCGTATGGGGAAAGTGTAATGATTGACTGATTAAAGAGATTGTTTTAATACTTTTAGGCTACACATTATAGTCCTATTATGAATTAACAAATATTGTTGCATGACTCAACTCCGAAATATGGGCTGGTATACTTGATATAGACAAGTAGAAGGGCATACATGTATATGTACAAATACTAGATTTATATGGATAGCAGTTAATCTAATAACCGTAGAGTTTATTATTTATACTCATGATTGATAGTTGAGTGAATAACTATTATATTATTGAGGTGGGCCTAATCTATCATGTTGTTTTAGGTGCTCCATTGTACCGATGTAATATTTCTACTTGAGCACATCGGTCTTCCTTTACATACACTAGAAAGTCTTCGAGATTGGATGTTATGGCCCATTTTGATGTATTTTATTTACATTGAATGATGCAAGGTATATAGAAGACTTATTCAGTTCTGTTAATTGAGAGATTTAGTATGTATTGAGTATAAGAAAATAATTGTAAATGTAATTGATTTACATATATCAAAGCTGGAGGTTTTCTCATATCGCTCTTTTTATAATTTTGACTTCAGTCTTTGTTTCCTATTACATGCTAAGGATGATAGTTAATTATTTAGGTGACCAGTATAATTTTAATAAATAGATTTGTTCAACCCAATTAGTAAAAATATACGGGGTGTCACACACCACACATACCATTACACACACATAAAATTGTTACTATATCTAGTTCGCCGAGCCCCTACACATATTATCATAGCCATCCAGCAATAGATTATGCACATACCGTAATTGACTTGCCTAAAATATTGTATAGTGCAAGTGCGCACTAATCACGAGTGTAGTATAAAACACAATAAGACTAGATTAAACTTCTGAAGGGAATTATATAAATCAACGTAACTATTCCTATAGTTAAAAGTTAATAAGCAAGAGATGACAATAAAGTAAAATATCATTTATGTTATGAGAATTGAAGAACCAAAGTGAACCACAATTAAGGGGAACACTTGTCTAAAGACCATTAAAAATAAGTGAGATTAAACTAAATAGGTTGAACTGAGATTGGTAAAAGGTCAAGGAGCATTCCCCCACCTCGAACTATCACAACCTAAACAGTTATTACGATTGATTCACAATCAAATGGGAATAAAATATTGTTTTAAACAATTAAGCATGAAAGGTTTCACCCAAACAATATGAAATGAAGATCTAATATGTTATTGAAAAAATACGTTGATGTTGGAGTAAAGTCTTAAACACAACCCTTACATGATAAGAGAAGTTAAAATCCTAGGAAAATCTAATATCAACATAGATGCCCATTTATTGGACTCAAAATCCAAACCTATAAAGAAGTGCAATCATCGAAGGTGGGTTCTTTATCCTAAACTAGGTAACTTAGCTACTCATAATAATAACAATACGAAGACACAAACTGGGATTAAGTAGAGGGAAGAAATCCATTAAAATCAAAGATTTAATACACAACAACTGTATTAATGAACATGAGAGTATTAATTTCCAACAAACCAAGATTGATTAACTTACAATGAAGTAAATGAAAATTGAGAAACAAGGAAGTGTAATAAAACCTAGGAGAGAGAAGAGAGATAAAGCTTGCAAAACCTATCTTCCAATGTCTTAAAATAAGATAAAACTAAGATCATTACAAATAAAATACACTTGTTACTTATAGCAAGTGGAATCAAAACCAAAAACCAAACCATTGAAACCACTATCTGATAGGGTCGATCGATTATAGTATTTGGATTAATCGATCGCTGGTTGGGAAAAAATCTCATTGGTTACAATGGTAGGAAAATTCAACAACACTGGTCGATGCTTGTTTTGGACCGGTCGATCATTCCCCTATTTTTTTTTCACAAATCCTCCTTTCAATTCATGCACAAAAGTACTTTGGAAAAATGGTCATAACTTGATCGTTAGGAACTGGATTGATGCGTCATCAATAGTTACATAAAGATAACTTAGAGAGACACAACTTTCTTGAAGAGTTTGATCATGACGCTCGAATGAAGAAATGACTAAAATGCACCCAAAATTTTATTATGTGTTAAAAGTTTCCCGAAAATCACACACTTCCACCATTTAGAACTCCAATATCTATAAAATCTCAAATAAACCTATCAAAGCATATATATAATGAGAACAAAGGTTATACAATTTAAGAGCTCAAATATGGGAATTAATGATCACAATTGTGCTAGAATGCATAAGTAAAACTCGCGATAACATAGAATATTCATGACTAATCACACTCCCTAACATAAAATTGCTAGTCCCTAGTGATGAACCAAAACAAGAACCAACAAAATAGAGAGTTAAGAAAAAATAAATATGTATATAGTAAAAGTGGCACTTTCACGGGCGCACAGTTCCATTTAAAGAATGCAAGAAGCCATTAAATTCTTAAGTTACCCTAGTGGACGAGTGTTATCTCGTGAGAGTTTTTAGGGATAAAACCCACAAATATAAAATTTCCTCACAAATTTCTGCCCTAGAAAATTTAAGCCAAACTCAACATAATTCATCAATCGACAAGTTATTAGCACGGTAAATAAGTATTCACCTAATAGTCTGCAAATATAAACATTAAAAGAATAACTTCATTACAAATGGGACTCTGAAAATTGTATAATAATGAGTTAGAACAAGTGAATGTTTTGATTTGGAAATATTGTTTATAAATTTAGTAAATACTTAAGTGTCGCGTGATATCAAACATATCTGATGATTACACTCAACAAATGAAAACACTCACAATGGGGTGTAACACACGGGTCATGCTAACATAATGAATAAATGTAAAAGGAAGAAATGCCACGCACATGTCATCAATGAAGAGCGCTTTATGTATAAAATAAAACATGTAATCACAATGGATGGAAATCGCACATTATTAGAGGTGAAATATATTTTAACATATTATAGTAATCATTATGACTTTCGAATCACATTCGTCCTAGGATCATATTGGACTTTATAGGGTTGTATCATAGGCTAGGGTTTGGTTCTGAATAGAAATGAGTATTTACAGATTCTAAGGGTATTGGGAAGAAACACTTTGAGTAATTGTCCGTATGTGAAATAAAAAAATGTGGAAACCAACTTCCAAAAGCATAACTATACAACAAGAGTGTGACTTATTATTTTCCCAGAGAAACATTTGGAATTCAAACTTATTATTGATGTCTAAAAAGAAAGTGATCCAATTTTATAATCACATATAAATAATAAGAGCAATATTAGTCAAACATATACGAGACAAATATTTTAAAAGTGGTTCGGCTATGAAGAAAGCCGACGTCCACTGTTATTTTATTTATCCCAATTATAATAGCTCAGTATGGCGTGATTTAGAATGATTGAATTGCCTCCTTTAGCCAAGAGAGACTGCTTATTAATAGGGGTCCGGAACCCTAGGGATGGAACTCCTTTATATTTTCAGGAATTTACATTTGTATAGAATAAATGTGACTCTTGATTTTCAGTGTTGATCTCCCTTCCATCCGAGTAACGTTTGTTATTCTTGATGGTTCAAATTTTTAAGTTGGTCGGTTTTCTTACCGACTAAATATCTCTGATGCCGATCAAGATGGCTGGCCATGTAGGAGAGTAATTTTTACATATAAAAAAAGCTTCCAATTCTCCATGCTTGATGATTTATCAAAAGTATTTAGTATTTTGCTCAGAATGTTGTTCAACGTATTGTTTGAGTTTGTGGTTGACACCCGACCTCCCACACTTGTTAAAAATTTCATTGGTAATGGAATTTTTGTAAATAATTCAAACCTTTTCAAACCACTGAAGGGTACGATGGTCTTTTTAAGCTTTGGGAAGCATGTAGCTAGTGTTAGCTCAATTATTTATTTATTTAATCAATTTATTATCATTTGTCGAGGCAACCTATAAATAAGTAGAATTTTAACTCCATTTCTCTTCACCTCAATGTTTTTTCACTTAGAGTTTTCCTTCGTTCTCAAGCTTTCTTTGTATGATCTTTCATTGCTTGTTCGTTTGCCATCATTTTCTTCAGTTCTTGTAGTTACCTTTAGATCCCTGTAAGACTTCTTTCCCTATTTATTTGTTTTTTCATTTTTTCTTTGTTTCCGCCATGGTTTAATTTGTAGATGATGATTCTTTAGAAGAGTTTAGAGAAAAGAGAAAAATTTCAGCTTGGGTAGGTTTAAAGATAGCACAGGGTCCAATAGACATGTATTCTCTTCCTGGGGTCACTGGATTGCCACCTTATTTATTATTGAGTGTGGCATCACTTTTTCACTAAACCCCCTACCTGCTATAGTAGCACCAAACACATGGAGGGGTGTAAATGGTGTTGATAGGTTAAATGAGATTTATGGGACTCACATTGGGGTTTATGAGTTGATGTTTTTCTCTAAATGGGGCACTATTAGAGATAGCATGTATTATTTGAAGACTAGGCAAGCCAATAGGTCTCTAGTAGTGAACATGCCAGATTTCAATAAGAACTATTAGGATTATGGTGTAGTTGTTAAGAATTGGTAACACACTCCCCTTCATGAGGGGGTGTCCTATACTGGTTCCAGGTGCCCCCAAGAAGGGCATGGCATAGCCTATGATTTTGGTCTCTACTTTTCTTCCCTTTGTTATCTATTTATGAATTTTGCCGACTAACTTTGCTACTATTTTTTATTGTAGAGGAGAGTAAGAAGAGGTGCCCTAAAAAAGGTGAAATCAATCTTGATGAGCTAAAATTCCTATGGGGTCTTAACCAAAGAGTTAGAGAAGAACATCCCCGAGTTGTTTTAGTGTTTTTAGAGTACAAGATCTCTATCACTTCCTTTGTTGCCCAACCAATGCTTACCTTGCCACAAGTTGCCATCAATTTAGAAGAAGAACTTGCGTCTACCTCTTCGGTTGTAGAATTAACTGGGGTTGAGTTCATCTAAGGAGGAACTTATTATTCTTTTGAGTCTTTGATATATTCGATATCCCTGCTTCTCCTTCAGTCGACATGGGTAAAATAAAGATAACTAATTTGTTGAGTGGGCTCTTATATCCCCTTCCCAAGAAGAATGCTGATACTGGCAAGAAGCTAGTTGAAGAGAAGTCTCAGGCTAGTGAAAAGAGGCCCCAAGTTCTTGGTTCTAAAGAAATCCAAGATATAGAACCTCAATATAAGAGGTTAAAAAAAGGCTTGCATGACCCTCAGAAGTAAGTAAATAAAGTCCAGGCCGACCAACAAGAGTTGGTCGAAAAGATTCAATCCGACCTGGGTGATATATTATCATCTTTTGTGGCCATTAATCCTACGTTGGCTAGAGGTTTAATTAAGGTTGGAACTCTTCCAAACGATAGAACAACTTCAGTTCCCTTGACTAAAACCATACTGACGAAAAGAGCTTGCAGAATTTAGCTTTGGTACTTATCGACCTTTTATTTGTCTTCATTTTGCTGAACATATTTTGATGTCTAGTGTTTAATCTCTTGTAGTTTTTGGTTAATTTTAATCGAATGCTGGATAAGGACAACCGACTGAGACCTTCCTCAGTTGAGGTATAAGAGGCCTTTTACGGATTGAGGGAATCCTTGAAATATTTTGAGAAGGCTCTTAAAGATAAACAAAAACTCTAGAAAGAGAAGATGCAGGAAAATGTGGATAGGGTAGTGGTAATAGAAAATAAAATGAAAGCTGCTAAAGAGAAAGACTGGATTGTTGAGAACAAATTGAAAGAGGTTGAGGAGAGGGCCAAAGCTATAGAGGACAAGCTGACAAAGATAAAAGACCAGGCCAAAACTATTGAGGATAAAGTGGATGGCCTGACAATTAAAGTTTCCTCTTCGATGGACAAAGGCAAGAAAGACAAGGTTGCATCTTTCGATAAGGGTTTAGAGAAATCACTTTTTATAGCTTCTGCTCAAATTGATTATGCCAAGAAACTATCCGTCAAGTAAGGTTAGTCGGAGGAATTGAAGGTGGTCGACACAAAGTCAAACTATGATATTTTCCAAAGGAATGACCCAGCCACTTCTCCTAACCTGGATGAGGAGTTTGATGGAAAAGAAGGGTATATATAGTCCTCAATGGTACCTATTAATACCTCAATGGGTCCATCTACTATTACTGACCTGCCTGATGCCAACCAGGACCAAGGTAAAGATAAGGAGAAGGTTTAGCTCCATTTTTAGCCAATTTATTTTTGTCTTTTCTTTCATGTATTTTCAATTTCTTCTTCTTTGTTCTTTCTGATGTACCCATTATTGTAGTCATGAATTTGATTAATGAAAGAACCTTTTTTGCTCAGTTGTTTACAATCTTTAAATGATGTTTATTTCTTATTGATTGGTAGCCTCTACATTGTGTATATCTTTAAATTTTCCCCATACACTCATACTTGTAAATTTCTAACTTGATGCCAAGAAGAAAGCTATTGTTTCAGCTGAATTTGACCTACTTAGGCAGTGCAAAAATCTATTTGAGGCTGGCCATGTTCCTTTATTCAAATAAGATTTATCAGGGTTGCTCGACCTAGATGTTTCTGACCAAGTGAAAGAGTCTTATATCCATACCCATGCCTGTTGGACAAAGCTATAGCCAATAATGCTGGTTATTATGAGATGATTGAGCAGATGTAGGAGGATCACAAACTTTCCAAGGACAACTCCATTCTGACTATGAATCCAAGTATAAAGCATTAAGTGAAGGTTAAGGCTTCAATAAGAAGTTGAAAGACATCACTTCTGCCATGAATAAGAAGCAATTGGCTCTGAACCAAGAATTGGAGAATGCCTGATCAATTACTACCATGTTGGGGAGAGAAAATAATGCATTGAGGAACTAACTTAACAGTTTATAGAAGTCAACCACCATTGGTTTGGATGAAGGAGTTTTATTCTTGGAGACTGAGAATGCCAGCTATTTGAAGAGATGGAAGATTCATAGAAGAAAAAGAACAAACCTGGCCAAGCCTCTTACCGGCTAAGTTGCTCAGCTCAAAGAGAAAGACAAGGCCATTAAGAAGATTTAAGATAATGTGGACCGACTTACTTTCCATTTCCATAAGCATCCCAAAGATGTTTGGATGGATGAGTATGAAAAAGCTCTGACTTATTTGGATGTGCATATCGAGCAAGCCAAGTATGAGGGTGATAAATGGGGTTAGTTGAACATGCTCGCCTTACTGAAGATACCCAAAAATAATGAATTATGGCACTGGCATACCCCAGGGATCTTAGACTATCCTGATCCTCCTTTATATCCCTCCTGATGCCATTCCTCAGAGTATGATTAGGAAATATAATGGGGGCTTTAGACTTTAAGGAGAAGTAGACTATGTTTGTCCTCGTCATATTCTTAATTGACCAAGCAGCAGTAGGCGCACTAGGAGGAAGCCTTTTGGTTCCATTAATCATCCAAGCACATTGGATGATCCTCCTGTTAGGATGAGCAAGGATTATGGTAAGTGCCCAAATAGATTTATGTTTCTTGTTCTATTATAATATATATTGATCAACGAATGAAAATGAAGTTATTTTTTATTGAGCGTCCTTTATTTAATCTTGTAGTTGATATTAATATTTTCACCGACTAGGTAGTAAGTACTCTTACTAGTTAGTAGGCCTATTGATTAAATGTTCGGCTTAAATGTTATATGTTCGATTCGTGATTGAATTTTATAGTAATGACTTAGATTCTACTAATCTTATTCTCTGATAAAACTGTGAATAGTTTTGTTAAACTAAGTTGTAGCATTGCTTAGCAGTGGTGCCCAAGTGTATTAGGAATGTATAATTATCCCTGTATTTTAACTTAGACGAGGTAAAACCTCTTGTGTTTGACTTTGAGTCACATAGGAGATTTTACTAACTTCTAGTTCGTGATTTGTCGAGGACGAAATCATATATGAAGTTTTTAGTGATAAAATTTTCTGAGGTTGGAAAAGTTTGACGAAGAACTTTTATGAAGTTAAATAAGTTTGGCGAAGAAATTTTCTGAAGTTGAAAAAGTTTGAACTTTTTTGTAGTTGGAAAAGTATGACGAATAACTTTTCTGAAGTTGGAAAAGTTTGGCGAAGAACTTTTCAGAAGTTGAAAAAGGTTGGTGATCAACTTTTTTGAAGTTAAGAAAGTTTGATGAAGAAATTTTTTGAAGTTGGAAAAGTTTGACCTTTTTTAAAGATGGAAAAGTTTGAAACTAAAAATTAATGTTTAAGGGGTGATGGTAACACACCATACTCCAAAAAACAAAACATAAAAATGAAGTATACTGAGTAGAAACATGCAATTTCAACAACTTGAATAACTGATTACATCTAAAATAAAATTACTGATAATATATGTTAAGATTATCGGCATTCCAAGGGTTCTTAAACTCCTCTCCCTCCAATGTCTCCAGGAAATATGTTCATGGTCGGACAACCGTCAAGATACGGTATGGACCATGTCAATTTGGTTCCATCTTGTTTCTCTTCTAAATAACTTTCCTTATCACTAGATCTCCTTATTTCAAACTGGTTGTCTTGACCTTCCGATTATAAAACCTTGTAGTCCTTTGCTGATAGGAAACTATCTGAATAGCAACATCTTCTCCAACTTCTTCTATCAAGTTTAGATTTAGTCACCTCATGAGATCAGTTTTGGGTGAATCAAAATTAAACACTTTATGAGTCGACAGACCTATTTCAGCTGGTATCACTACCTCACTGCTAAAAGAAGGCATGTTTGAGTTTCCCCTGTTGCTTTTCTGGGAGTGGTCCTATATGCTTAAAGAACGCTATGAAGTTCATTAAACCTGTTTCCTTTAGCATTGTCCAACCTTTTCTTCAATCCATCTAGCAAGGTTTCTTTGGTGATTTTTGTTTGACCATTGCACTGTGGATGTCTAGGTGCTGAATGGAGTTTTTGAATGCTAATCCAGGTGCAGTACTTTTCAAATTCCTCATTATTAAAATGAGTTCCATGGTCGGTGATGAAGGCATAGGGAATGCCATATAGGCAAATGAGTTTCTTCCATATAAACTGGAAAACATTCTGATTTGGAATATAAATCAAAGTCTTAACCTCCACCCATTTGGTTAAGTAATCAACTGCTACAACCAGATATTAGAACCTTCGCTTGGTGGTAAATAGTGGTCAGACCAAGTCTATTCCCTAAATAGAAAAAGGCCATGGAGAAGTGATATTTGTTAGTGTTTTCCCTCGTCTTCTATGGACGTTGGAAAATT
Organism: Sambucus nigra; assembly: GCA_949130495.1. Taxonomy (NCBI): domain Eukaryota; kingdom Viridiplantae; phylum Streptophyta; class Magnoliopsida; order Dipsacales; family Adoxaceae; genus Sambucus; species Sambucus nigra. The sequence continues at coordinate 571,763,135 of OX422211.1, read as the reverse complement.
TTTGCCACTTATCACATTTCATGGTGAAGGAAACACAGTATGACTTCATTGTCGGCCAGTAATAACCTTGCATTGTTATCCGTTATCTTAGAGATCTTCCACCTATATCAGCTCCACATGATACTTTATGCACCTCTTTGATCAGATCATTTACTTCGTTTATATGAACACAATTAAGTAGGGAAATAGTGTATCCTCTCCTATATAGAATACATTTCTCCAGGACATAGTTAACTGCCTTGTATCTAATTTCCCTATTTCCTTTAGGTCGGCTAGTAATAGTCCCTTCTCAATGTAGTCCCTCATTAGATCCATCTAGGAAGGTACTAATTCTATAGAAATGATGTTGATTTTCTCCTCATCAATGCTCATATTGGTGAGAATCTCCATCGCGATGGTTCTTTTGAGCTCCATTAGAGTGGCTGAGGCTAGTCGGGAAAGAGCATATGCTCGGGCGTTGTCTATTCTTGGAATACGAACCATCGTAACTGTAGTAAATAAGTAAATGACTTCATTTTTCTTATTAAAGTTTCCCATCATTATTTCTCCTTTAACTCCATATATTTCGAGTAACCGATGGACAATAAGTTGACAATCATTGTGCGCTATCACCTGCTCTGCACCCAGTGACGAGGCTAGCTCCAAACTAGTTATCAATGCTTTGTATTCGACTTTATTATTGGAATCTTGAAATTTCAATCTCAATGCTTACTCTAGGTCAAGTCGTCTAGAGTATTAAGAATGAGTCCAGCACCACTTTCAGTTCTACACGAAGAGACATCTACGAGTAATTTTCAAATTGGAACATCACTGTTAAAGTCTTCATCCATTGATAATCTATATTTGAAAACCTTCTAGCTTTTCTCACCTAGTCGAAGATGTCTTTCTTTAATAGCTTATGATTTTGGTTAGTCAACAACTATCTTAGTTTTCCTTTGAGTTAAGCTCTCTTCTGAAGAAGTCTGCTCGGCAGGCAATCTTAGTGTGTTAGGTACCTCTACATAAGTGAATTATGTTATGAAATCTGCAACTTCTTACCCTTTTAATAAAGTTCTTAGTTCGTATATAATTTCATACACCCCCAGCTCAACTGACCAAAACATTAGTCTTCCAGACTTTTTAGGCTTATGTAAAGCCCGTCGCAAGGGTAGGTCAGTGTATACTATAATGGTATGATCCTAAAAATAATGTCTCATTCTTTTAGAGGCTTTAATGAGTGCCGATGCTAATTTCTCCAAGTATGGATATCTGATCTCAGATCCTCGGAATGCCTTACTGGTGTCATACACTGGTTTTTGAACACCCTCTTCTAATCAGGTCAAGGCTGAACTTACATCGGACTCTGAAACAACTAAATACAAGTATAACTTCTCACACAAAACTGGTCAAGAAAGTAATGGGGGTGACCCCAAATAATTCTTTAAATCTAAGAAATCTTTCTCATATTGATCATTCCATCAAAGGTATTTTTAATCACTTTGAAGAATGGAAGACATTTTTCTGTGGCCACACATACGAAACAATTTAGGGCTGCTACTCTTCCTATCAACTTTTGCACCTCCTCCTTACTCGTCGGGGATTACATTTCCAATAAAGCTTTTATTTTATCAGGGTTGGATTCAACTCCCCTTTGATTCACAATGTAACCCTAGAATATACCTTCCTGGACTTTGAATATGCACTTAGTCAAATTGAGCTTCATTTGATGTTTTTCCAGTTGGTCAAAGGTTTAGGCCAAATCAGCAATGTGGTCGGCAGTGAACTTTCTTTTGGTGAGCATATCATCTACATAAACCTCCATGTTCTTGCTAATTTAGTCTTCAAATACTTTGTTCACTAACGTCTAATAAGTCGCTCCAGCATTCTTCAACCCAAAGGGAATAACATTGTAATAATAAGTTCCTCAGTTGGTGATGAAGGATGTGCTTTCCTTATCTTTTGACTTCATCTTGATCTGGTTATAACCAGAATAGGCATCCATGAAGTTGAGAAATTCGTGACCTACTGTGGCATCTACCAATTGATCAATCCTTGGTAGAGGAAAATATTCTTTTGGACATGATTTGTTAAGGTCAGTAAGATCCACACACATTCGCCATTTGTTGTTCTTCTTATTAACCATTACTACATTGGCCAAACAAGTTGGATATTTAATATCCTCAATGAACTGCGCTTTATGCAATTTTCCACCTCTTCTTGGATCACCATATTCTTCTCTGGGATGAAAAATCTTCGTTTTTGCTAGATCGGCCTGACATCTAAGTAAATATTAAGTTCATAGCAGATGAAGATGGGATCAATCTTTGGCATATGCTCATGGATCCAAGAAAATACATTATTCCTGTCTTAAAGGAATGTAATTAATTCCTGTTTGATAGAAGGTGTTAATCTTGAGCCAATCTGAGTGGTCATTTTCTGGTTTCTCATCGTTTAGTAAAATAGAGTATGTTTCTTCCATTACTTGTCCTTTCACCAAGTCCTCCTCTTCCTAGCGAGGATCCAAAGTAAAAATGAAAAAAGTAGTTGTGCCCTGCTTTATTTATTTTTTATTGGATGAAGTATAATAGCATTCCCATACCTCCATCTGGATACCATTTACTACGCCAACTCCGTAGTTGGTAGGGAACTTTATGAATTGATGCAAAGTAGATGGAATAGCTTCCAGTTGCTTCAATCCTACCCGATCGAGAATTATATTATAGGCTGAAGGTATATTTTTATCCAATGCGAAGAAGAGAATTCATTCCATCCTACTCATTGGCCAAGTGATGACAAATACATATAACTTGACAGTTCCCAAGGGATATACCCTTTCTCCAAAAAATCCTATAAGAGGCCAGTGATATGGTTCCAACTTACTGTCTCATAGCCCTAATATCTGGAAACAGTTATAGAACATTACATCAACCAACCTCCCATTATCAACCAAAACTATAGACACTCTTCCATGGTGAACTCTGAAAGTAATTGCCAACAGATCATCATGAGGATAAATTACCCCACTTAGATCATGTTTAGAGAATCCGATCACCAACTTCTCTTTATTGACTTTTCTAGGCCAACCATCATTGCTCTCAGACATATTAATCTTCCTAGTAGTGGGACAATCTTTGGATTCATTTAAGTACTACTTTATTTCAGCAACTCCATCTCTTCCACATGTGTCTCCACCAGTGATAAAATGACAACCAAATGAAATCATACCTACATCCATTTTCGGCTCATCAGGATTTTTGGCAAATTGGGATCATCTTCATTATTATTATTGTATGCCTTTTTGTGTCCTCTTTTCCTCGTCTAGGTGACTCAAATCTCCTTTTGGTATCTCGATCACCATTCCGATCAAGAAATTTTGCCAGTTTTCCCCACTGAATAAGAGTTTCAACTTCATTTTTTAGGGAAATGTAACTATCAGTGGTACGTCCTTGATCGCGATGAAAATCATAATACTTGGACTTATCTCTTTTGTTGGGCGACCTCCTAAGTTTTCGAAGCCAGTTCAGATCTTTGTTACCCCTGATTTTTTCTAGAATGTGGTGAACACCCTTAGTGAGTGGAGTATACTCGTCGAACTTCTTCATTCTTTCTGACTTCTTATCTTTTTTATCTTTCTTGAACGAATTGTTCTTCTATCCCTAATATTTTCTTTCTTGTTCTTCTTTTGCTGTCATGGTTACCTCAACGTTCATGATTTTTCCATCTTTAGCCATCAACTCTCTCATAGTCTTGGGTGGGTTTTTCTCCAAGGGGTAGTAAAGATCTTTTGCCAATAGCCCACTCATTAACGCTACAATGGTTGTTTTTTATTCATAATACACCACTTATAACTTCTCATTATTAAACCATGTAATATAATACCGGGTACTCTCTCCAAACTTTTGGCGAATGGTCAAGAGGTGAGTGACACTCTTGATTGATTTGGCCCCAAAGCAATTTGGCCAATTGATGAAAACTGAAAATCTTACCTCTAGGCAGATTGTTATACCATATATGGGTTGGACCTATGATGGAACTGGAGAAATCCCTGCACCTCATCTCATCGGGGACATAATAAATGTCAACTGCAGCTTGATACTCAATATGTAAAACTGGATCAGTTTTCCCATCATATTTAGGAGTGACCATTGGTGGCTTGAATTTTGAAGGTGTGGGGTAGTCTATAATAGCTTGTACGAAAGGTCATCCTTTAACAAATCTCCTTTGTAATGGATTTTTTATTTTATCCATTTCCCCTAGCCGATCTTTAATTCGCTGCATGGATCCCTTCCAAGAATGTTCCTCTTGTTTGGATCTGATTGAAGCAGATTTAGTGGATTTATTATGTCTACATGCTGAACTATCCTCCTGAGAGGTATGCTCAGCATGCACAGAACCCCTCATACTAGCTCTTGATCTCACAGATCTTTATCTGTGTTCATGATGGACGTTTTTGTTCCCTGTGATGACCTCTGGTTACCCGAGGACCTAGACGGTCAAAAGAAGACTCCCTACATAGACTTTCCAATACATTTTTCCTTTTTTTGGAAAAATATCTACTGTCATAGTAGTCCATTGATCGGAATGAGAGGTTGTGCCAGGACGGTATGACCTGCTGTGAGAAGACCGAGAATGATAACTCCTTTCGTTCCTAGTTAGTGGGGGTGGCATGTCCCTTCTAGAATTGGAGGATTTGTCTTGTATTATGCTAGAAATTTGTCTAACTCACTCTTGAATAACCTCCTATTCTTTAGACAAATTGGATAGGATCCTCTGGAGGTCTGTCTCACTAGGGGGAGCAAACACTTTTGGATTGTTACTTGCAACTGTCAAGTTGCTTTTAGGAATGGTAGTCATTCTTTAAACCAAATAATGAACAAAGAAATAAATGAGGTAGATAATGATGATAAGCATCCGTTCCCACAGACGGTGCCAATCTGTTGATGTCTAAAAATGGAATGATCCAATTTATAATCACAAATAAATAATAAGAGCAATCTTAATCAAACACACAAGAGAAAGAGATTTTTAAAGTGGGTTGTCTCTGAAGAAAGCCTACATCCACTGTTATTTTTATTTATGCTGATTAAAATAGCTCAGTATGGTGTGCTCAAGAATGATTGGATTACCCCCTTCAGCCAAGAGAGATTTCTTATTAATAGGGGTTTGGAATCTTGAGATGGAATGCCTTTATATTTCCAGGCATTTACATATGTATACAGTAAATGTGGCTCTTGATTTTCAGTGTTGATCGCCCTTCCAGCTGAGTAACTTTTGTTGTTCTTGATGATTCAAATTATAGAGTTAGTCGATCTTCTTACTGACAAAGTATCTTTGATGCTGATCAAGATGGTTGGCCATGTGGGAGAACATGTGTACATTTATCATTGGTCCACGTAGGAGAGTAATTTTTACATACAACACTTATTTCAAGTCTTCTTTTCTTTTCTTTTCTTTAGTCAAATCAAAGCTTAAAAATAATCACATAACATGAACATCATAGCATTCAAATGAGCTGCCAATCCAAAGGTGAGAAAGGTGTACATATGGTTTAAAATTCCAATGTGGAGTTTGTTATAGTATTAGGGCAATGAAACGAAGGGTTAATATTTAGGCCCAATGGGGTTGACTAGGGAAAATAAGTAGGGTGAGGTCAAGGGAAATATGGGTTAATTTAACAAATAGGGCCTATGATACTTTCCTAAAGATTACGCGATTCTAAAGTCAAAACAACATTGAAAATCATGCTCAAGTAATACATTTCATATGAACTCAATTAATGATGGATTAAAGAAAGAATAATGAGATTACTGATACTATTTGCATTTTGAAGGAGAGATAGAGTAATTGCATAAACCCTCACAATTTGAAGAAATCATAAATCTCGCTCGGTTATAATGTATACAATGCACGAAAGATCAACATGTTACCTAAAACTTAAACCAAATCAATAAAATAAGAGAACGCACCTGTGCTGATGGGTTCGAAGATAAATCATGAAGTTATTCTTAATATCAATGATTTAAGGACTAAAGTCTAATAACTTCTAAATTATAGGCATGCATCAATGTAAACGCATTTGAATAGGACACTAATTCTTATTCATCATCGAAAACAAGAGAAAAATGACCAAGAGAGAGAAATGAATGAAAGAAAGAAAGAAATATATATATATATAGACGACTCACAGATAAAAAGAAGAGAGGAAAGGACACTCACACCCAACCGAAATCATACATTGTCCTCAAAGCAATTAAAGATGTATGAAAAAGATAAGGAAATATGTTACCCCAATTCGAAGCAATCTCTGAGATATGAAGTGTGAGGTTATAAGAATATATTATATAAAACAAATATACATAAGAAGATATGTTAAGTTAGAGAAATGATGACATAAGTTACAATAATATAGAGGGGCTAAACAGTAATACTTGATAAATTGATATTGAACAAATGATTTTATGAATTTGCAAGTTCACACACATCAAAATCCAATAGAACGACTACAAACTACATCACCATACCATATCCATAATCTCATACGATAGACTTTGTAAAGAAAAATAGATTTTATCAACTGGTGATAAACCATAAAAAATAGAAAAAGAGAGAAATATCCCACATGCAACATGAAATAATAGAAGATGCCTAGAAATAAAAAACAGAGGGTTCCAGAGCTTTCGGGTCACGCACATCGTATGGGTTCTTAAAATGACTCAGAATCGGTGCGTCTGGACCATGATGGTTGAGATAGAGGTCCCATACCATGATGTTCATCAACACAAACTCTTGATGCTTCTCAGAATGTTCTCGATCAAGGCGGGGCTCCAGTGTAGCCCACTTCATCTGAGTCTCTTCCCATATCTGATCTAAAAGATCCTTGAACACCTTAAAGAGGGTATTGAGGAATATGCGAGCATCCTACTTCACAGGAACCTATTCATCCCTCCTAACCTCATCTTTCTCGTCCGAGTCTACCTGCACCCTTGACCCCTTCTGACCTAGAGGCTCTCGCAAGTAATGAGCCAAGAATCTTTTGATATCTAATCTACTGAGAAGCTTTGGGGGGTTCATCTTTCTATCTCCAGATACTCGGGACATTTGTCGGACTACACATAGAAATGATCATACTAGGAAAATAAAGGAAATAATTCCAGGCCCATTTCATTGCAGTAATGTATATTTAATCTAGGAAGTAGTCGGACAGATTGATGTTACCTGAAGGATTCAAAAGTGCATATAAAAAGGTAGTGATTGTGACGAACCTTAGATCAGTTGTTTATTACCATAAAATAATATAAGTTGATGTAGTGAATCAACCGTGGAAGTTTGTTCATGCGATAAGGCTTTAACATCTTCTTTATCCACACTTGGCCAGGTGCCAAGTACTGAATCAGAGTATCGAAGTCAAATGTTAACTTATCTTTAAGCTTCATAGACTCTTTTACATCCACAATATTACCCATCCAGAGGGATAAATCTTTTCTCATGAAAGTTCTCCTCACACCCTTTACAAATGCCTCATAATATACCCTCTTTACTTTAACTTAATCCAAAGAAGCGTAGAATTAGTGCACCAATGCTTCATTAATATATATTTTCTGGATAAGAAAGGCCTCCCAATTAAAAAGGTAAAGAAGGGCTACTTCCTTAGGAGAGATGTCCTTTCATTCCTAAAGAGCTATTGATAGATAATAGGCGCTGGTGGGTTACAAAGTATGCCTTAAACCACTATTTTTATTGCTCACATCGTAATCCTTTAAATCCCTTAGGTAGGTTACAACGGGTTGAGTTATATTCCTCAACGTTACCCATGTATACCTACAAAATTTAAATTAGTAAAACAATGCAAATTGAAGGCTAATTTAAAGAATTATGAGGTGTAAATGTAAAACTTTCGTTTGATGCATCAAAGTGAGTAGTAATATGTGACAAACATATCAAATGCCCAACTTATGTAAACATGTGAGAACAAGTGGGAAGCCTGTAAGAATACATCTAAAGTGAAGAATGGATCTAGGTTAGTCATCGAACATACACATGGTATTCAAAATGTCAAAATGAGAGATGGAATGCAATTTAAACCAACAACACCCTCATTCATGAACATGTCAGTGATAAATAATATAATGGGTGTTCATGAGTGAGTTTCAACGAAAGAATATCAATTAATAGGATAGAAATGTTGGAAAAATTCATAAATTATATGAAATTTTAAACATTCATCATTTGCACACTAAACCCAAGAATTTCATAAAATAGTGAAAATAGCACAATTGATTCAACTCATCATAAAACATAATAATCATGTGACATTATTATATTTTGAAGAGAAAAAGTACCATTTGAATGCTAAAATTTGGAATTTGGGACCAAAATTTCCAACACCCTCCACAAACTGTCAAAATGAATTCACTTTCAACATAAAAATAAGGAATCCTCAACCAAGCATACATAATAAGAATGTAATTCAATGCAATATGTGTATACATGGTGATAACATTGAGAAAGTGACAAAAATCATGAGTGATATGAATTTAGATAATTGAAATCATAACAACCATAACAAGACCTAGATTAAAAATAACCACCAAAAAATTCAAGAAATCCACAAATGAGTTGAGGAATCATACACTGGATGTTAGAAGAATGGATTAAGGGAGTGATTTTGGGTGGAAATATAGGTATGGAAACTAGGGATTCAAAATGGGATTTTTAAGTTGGGAGAAATGAGAGGAAGTGTGAATTTATAAAGGGTAGGAGGGAAATGAATCAATGGCACCCTTGATTTTGTTGAAATAATTAATGCTACCTGTCGATTGATGAAAATGGACTAGTCGACCGCTCCTTACAAATAATCCTAGTGATATTGGCAGTCAAAAAATGAGGACACCTATCAATCGTGCGTTGATCGGTTGATTGGGCACATAGTAAAAATGGTCACTGCCTTGTTTGCAATTCAAAATTGAAAGCCCCCTATTTCTGTCCAACTTCTCTACTTAAAAATAAAAGGGTCTCTTAAGGATGGAATGGTGGGGGTTGGGTGTGACACCCCACCTAATTAAATACCGGGTGATCATTCCTTTATTAAATTAAACCAAAGTATCCGGTTGGTTCATTCCTAGCATTACTGTCGAAAAAAATCTATATTTATCACCTAATAAATAATTAAGCTAAGTGTCAAAACATTTAATTTTATAGATTAAGTCCCAATGAAATAAATTTTATACATAAACCATTTAAATGAACACAGTTATAGTAATGAATATCAAACCATTCAACTGGATTAAACAGGCTGGAATACCAACCTAATAAAATATCTCAAAACCACGAAAAATAATAATACTAACAATCCCAACTGAAAACTAAGTGCAGAAAATAAGAAAGTACAATGCCTCTCTGAACTAAATAGAAAAGGGAACTGGGAAACACGTGGCCTTTTTAAAAATGACTAAATGAGGAGCTGAGATAACAAGGATAAAGTCGTCCAAATACAAGGACTTGCAACTCCCACACCAGTTAAAGCATGTCAATCAGTCCAACAGTTTAAGCTTGGTGTCCCTGTGGCTGGACACCAGATATAATATACATATATATACAAGAGAAGGAAGAAATGATAAGAAACGGGTCAGAGCCCGAGTGTAACATAGTTTTAAAATAGTTTAGCAAGTATATATAGTGCTTACCAGTTGGTATCACATACATGCTAGTATTTCGACACTCACTTGGGAATTATCATGTCTCAATTAGTGTACACGCCTAACGTATTGCTGAACCATCCTAGTTAATGCTAACCCAGTTAACTAGTTCGAATTAAGTTCCTGCTTACACTTTCTCTTTCGTATGCTCGTACGTATTACACACAAAATCCATTATCAAAATCCTGGCATTTATGAATCGATATTATCATTTCATTACTGTCTTAAGTTCCCACACACTTAAGTTATTATTTAATATCATTATCTTTCCCCTCTACTCACAAGCACAACAGATTAAACATAGGTATATATAGTTATCACTCAATATATATATTAATCGGGAACCCCACATAAAATTTATGGTGAAGGCATACTCTTCTATCAAGTCTCCGTACCTCTCGTATATAAAAGGGAAATACTAGTTCGGAATCACTCTCGAACTGTATTAACACAAAACACATATAATGGAGGTGAATCATAGTCCCAAGTCACTAAGAGGTAAGCACATACCCACACGCCCCGTAGGACCGTCTGCTCTATCACTCACAGATAGGCTATACCAAGGTTCTATGTTCTAGGGTACAAGTCAATATTCCCCCAATGGGAACATAGAATAAGACTGTCCCAATGCGGAAACCTCCGTGATAGCAAGTTGTGCGGGTACGATTTATCACACAGAATACTCATACAATATATATATTCACACACCTACGTATATATTTATTTCAATTTGGATAGGTACACTCACGAACTACACACACATGATCCGTACGTGTCGTATAACTCTCGACTGTCCTACGTAACATATAATTATCGTAATCACTTTCATTGAATAATTTAAATTACCTTTCCCTACTCTCAAAAAGGTTACTATGTCACCCCACCATGCCTTAAGTTATTTCAGTATCTATAATGATCCCCTTAATAATGGTTTTAACCTTGAGTGATCATATTATCAATTTAAACCCCATGTTATATAATTACCAATCATAACTCACGAGGTGAACAATCATACATTTATTGTTTAATTCCTTTCATAATCATATTTTCCAAGTCTTAATCACGACCCTACTGATCTTTCCTAAGTCTTATTATATTCAATTAATCAACACCAAGGATTTGAGAGGGTTGGGTTTAAATAAAAAATAAAGGAAAATATCTTCAAAATTTCCAATGGACTCGATCGAACCAGTTGATCGATCGACATTCAGGATCGATCGATCGATCCATCAGGTATGGCTGCGATTCTGCATATATTTGCCTACGGGTTTCTTCCATTTTAATCCTCAAATCTCCATTTAAAAAGTCCCAAACTCCCAACCAGATATCACAAACATTATATGGATAGGTATAGATGATTTCTAGTGTAAAACATTCAATAAATCTCCAAGAATCATCATCAAATGGTTTCAATTCAAGAATTTATCATGTAAACCCTAGATTATCCTACTTTCTCAAGAACTCCATTATTTTCCATATTTCTATCTCTACTGTGTATAAAAATTTCGTGGTTAACGTTCTACATACATCAAGGAAGTTAACTTAACATGATTCCTACCCAATATGTGAATTTAATCTTCCAAATAACATTAAATATTCATGAAAACATATAATTATTCATCATATTCTAACATGGACGTCTTATCAACACAAGATTAGCAAGATAGATACTTGCCTGAAAGTCGAAGGTGTGAGTTGTAGAATATGATGGGTATATTTACGCTCCTTGTTCTACGATCTACGCGTTGGTTGTGGAATTGGTGGGAATGATGTAGGATTGATGGCTCTCCCCCTTGGAAACCTCCTCTCTTCTCCCTTCCTTAGTCTCTCTGCAACTCAAGTGTTTGTAACCCATGAAGGCTACAGTTTCCATGAGATAAAACCTCTTAATTTTCGTAGGTTTAATTACCCCAAAAATATAAATGACCAAAATACCCCTCCTGGGTGTCGGTTTGGCCTAAAATAGTCCCGAAACCCAAACTAAACCCCTGTCTACACTTTTCTGACTATCTCGATCTTTCCAGACACATTGACGCACTCAAAATGACCATTTGGATGACATAAACATATTTTACTTTTCATTTCACTTAAATATAGCCCCGACACGACTCACATGTGCGTCCTGACTTAATTTCCATAATTTTTCGTATTCATTACTCACGATAATTTTATAAAATTATAATCATATGTAAAGTCATAATTATATATATATTACTTTTAATCACCAAGTAATCTTCAATATAAATCACATATTACTTTACTCACGAGTAATATTTAAATCCAGATTAATTTTCAATTATCACACAATTAAATCTAATTACTCCCATTTTAGAAGTCATAAAAATATGGCGTGTTACATACTCCCCCCTTACAATGGAATTTTTATCACGAAATTCAAAAAAAGTATACCAGATAAGAACAACTCTAGATATGTGTTGCACATTGCATCTTCAAGCTCACAAGTAAACTACTCCGTACCGCCATACATTACGTTATCAAGTACCCTGAATAATGAACACCTGACTTATGTTCATTTTAAATTCTAGGCTACCCTGCCACGTAGGCTCTTGTCCAAGCTTTATCATTTAAGTTTCACTACTTAAAATTATTTAGATATTCACTATATAGCCTTCTACTAGTCACACCTTAGTAGATTAATCGTTCTTTAGATACATACAATCTTGTCTCGCGACAATCGCATCCAAGTAGGTTATTTGTGTAGTAGATACCTTACACACATTATATACTCTAAGTATCAACCCATCTTTGATTATCGCAATAGGACTTCGTTCCCCACATTTAGCTAACAACCAGGAAAACAACTAGGCTTACCGTGCAATACCACAACTGACGCTATGACCAAACGTGAAATTATATGAGTTATTGTACAAAAACTCAACTCGTGGAAGGGATTGCTCTCATCCTCCTATAATATTCAAGGGTACACATATAATTTATTTTCCCAATATCTTATTAGTCCGCTTTTTCTGCCCATTCGTCTGCGGAAAATAAGCCGTACTTAATCACAAGTCGGTCCTATGGCCTCGCGAACACTCTTCCAAAATCAAAAGATAAAGATCTTGACCCAACCAGACACGATATTAAATGGTACCCTATATAACCTTACAATCTCAGTTATAAAGATCTTGCATAATGTCCCGTAGTATGAATAGTCCTAGCTTTCATAACGTGAGCTACTTTGGTCAATCGATCCACTATCGCCATATAGTATCGTGACCCCCTTCGCGATAAAATCCTTGGAAATTCTTTCCTATTTCTACTTATGAATCCCTAATGTTTGAAGAAACCCCAGCTGGTTTCGAATAGTCCACCCTTTTCCCAATAGACAGGTGACCCATTATAAAACGATTTTAGCAATATTTCTCTTCATTAAATCCCATCACCACTGCATTTATAATATGATACATATTATATTCTCTCAAATGTACCTCAACCCTTGATCTATGTGACTTTGCCTCACCGCGTGTCATAAATCCTTCACCTTTCTCTAAAAATAGTTTCTCATAGGGGTACAACCAGTACGAGTTTTTACCGTACTGTACCTTTTTGGACTGAGGAAAAATGGTTTTGGTTTTATATTATGAAATACCAAAAACTAATTTTACCGAACCCAAAAATACCGTAAAAAATTTGGTTGGTTTTGGTTTTTAGATATAAAAAACCAATTTACCAATTTTACCGTACCGACTTATCGTACCTAATTTACCATACCAAAACTATTGAATTTACCGTACCAAACTTACCAAATTTATCGCACCAAAATACCGTACCAAACTTACCGCATATTACCATATCATTTTCCAAATAAAAATTATATTTAAAAAAATATAACTACCCAATTATCTAGACCCTTCATTTTTGTAAACCAATCTCATTTGTTCAATTCCTTTACAATAAATGCCACCAACCAAGGCAAATAAAACCCTAAACACACAAATCATCAGCTTCGCTCTGCTCGCAAACAGAAATCACGCAAACAGAAATCACAAATCTCAGGTACCTTCTTTTCCAAAGCACACACACACCTGTTGGTAACTTCTCTCTCCAAAGAAAACAATTATTTTTTATTCAGAAAATTATACGGTATAATGGAACTACTTCTAAATAAGTTCCCATATGATTTAACCCCCCAAAAAACACTACTTGATGGTAATTTATACCTATTGCCGAAACAGGTATTGAAAAATAAATATGTGGAAGTAAAACATTCCAAAAACCATACCCCCATAGAATAAAACCGAATCAAAATCAAACACTTAGATCATCAAACATAATCAAAATCACTTAGTCCATTTGAACCAAAACATTAGAAATAAAAACCCATTCGGACACAGGGGTTGTGGGGCAGTGTGGAAGGGGTCTGGGCTACTGAGAGAGGAGGGTGAGGAGAGGGGAGTTGGGGATTTGAGGAGGGTTGCAGCTGTTGGAGAGGGGAGTTGGGGAGTCAGCGGGTTGGTGGGTTAAAAAATTGGGGCTGAGTTTTAGGTAGTTAAAGGTTAGGGGGTTCTGATGGGGAGGTGTGAGTTGGGATGGGTTAGAGAGGAGGGTGAGGATATGTGTTTTTGTATTTTCTATATGTTTTTAACTTGTTTGAGAGAGGAGGGTACGGATGTTTTTGTATTTTCTGTATGTGTTTCTGTATTTTATAAAAAATCAGTCATTTCTCGATTTAAAGAATGTTTCTTAGATTTCGAAGTTTTGTTTTTAGAATAATCCCTCCCTGTCGTTTTTTTAGAATAATCCCTCCATGTTGTTTGAGATGTGTCCCCGAGAGAGTTAATGAAAGTGTGAAGTGTATCTCTTGTACTTAATCATGATCCTTAGTTCTGTTATAAGACATAAATTTATCATGCTTATTTTGATTGTTGTCTATATTTGAAATTGTATATTTGATAAAATCTTAAAAAGTTCCAAATTAATATATAATGTTTTTTTTAATTTGTAGGTTTTAATCAACAATGGTTTTGAAAGGCAATATCTGTGCGCTCATAGTAACCTCTGAGGTGTTGGGAAAGAGAAAATGGAACAAAAAAAATTGGGAGTATGATAATAATGAATATTTTGAGCATTATGCAAAGATTGAGAGAAAGGGACAGACTAAGTGCATATATTGTAAAAAACATTTTCCGGAGATTGAACCAACAGATAAACTTTGGGCTCATTTGGGAGATTGCATAGAATGGAATCATGTTGATCGTGCTCAGACTAATAAAAATATATATGCTAAGCATCAACTTGACAAGTGGTCTGTTAAGGACCTCTACCCGCAAAAACGCATAAAATTTGCTAAGTTACTAAAAAGGCGGACAATGGGGCTTAATAACACGGATTAGAGTATCACGTGGGATTATTTTTTGAGAGAGTTTAGAAATAGTGTATTTTTTATAAGATGAATTAAATAGTATCTTTTTTGTTAATACTTCCAAATGTTTCTACTCTCTAACATTCTAACTTGTATTGAAGAACTACATGACATTTTATGTCTTTTTGTAATGAAATATTACGTATATCTTTCTTGTTTAGCATATAACTTATTTATTATTTGTTTAATATTTTTTATTTTTTATTAGATGTCAGTGATGGATTTAACAAATAATAACGATGCTGAAATAAGCAAGGGTAGAACTGAAGTGAGTAAAAAACGAACAAAGGGAGGTATCAAAACTGTCACAAAGTCAAACCAAGGTATTTCTCTCATTTGGACTCATATGAATAAACACATGCTTGATGGTAAATATATGGGTACTTGTGATTGTGTTCATTGCGGAGCAGAGTTTAATGCTCCTTCAGCTAACGGAACTACTTTGTTGTGGAATCATCTTAAAAGGAGATGTAAGAAATATTTACAATCCGAAATAACTGATAAACAAACAATTTTATCAATGGAAGGAACTCAAAAAACTAATTGGAAGTTTGATCAAGATATAGCCCGCAAGACTCTTGCGAAAATGATTATTCTTTGTGAACTTCCATTTAGTTTTGTTGAAAATGAGGGTTTTCATTTATTTATCAAAGAGTTAAATCCTAGGTTTTATGTAGTTTCTCGAACCACTATCACAAAATATTGTTGGAAAATTTATCTTGAAGGACGTGTAAAATTAAATCATTATTTTATGACATCTTCTACATGTCTCCCTGACGGCTGATTTATGGACATCTATCAAAATTTGGGATATATGTGTTTGACCGCTCAGTATGTGGATAAGGATTGGAAGTTACAAAAGAAAATCATTAATTTTTTTGTCCTTCCACACCCACATAAAGGTGAGGCCATTTCTAAAGTCGTGGAGTCATGCTTGCTAGGGTGGGGTTTAGAAAAGTTGACAACAATTACCCTTGATAATGCAAAAAATAATGATAGGTGTGTTGATGATTTGAGAAAAATATTTAATAAAAGAAATGGGTTATTGTTGGGTCGGGAGTTTTTTCACGTGAGATGTTTTGCACACATTACCAACCTTGTTACAGGGGATGGAATTTTTGAAATTAAGGAGATAGTGAAACGAATTCGTAGGAGTGTGAAATATATAAGAAGTTCTCCGTCAAGGTTGCGAACATTTACAATGTGTGCCGCAGAAGAAAGGATATCATCAACAAAGTGGGTATGCCTAGACGTGAAAACAAGGTGGAATTCTACATACCTTATGATTGGTGTGGCAATGAAATATCAAAAGGTATTTGAACGCCTTGATGACAAAGTTGATATGTACAAAGTAGAGGTTAGTAGCAAAGGAGATGGTGTCATGTGTGAGAGTGATTGGAAGACATTGAAAGCTTTACACACATTTTTGGAAGAATTATATCTTCTAACAAAACGTATTTCCGGTTCTCATTACATCACTTCACATTCTTACTTTGATGAAGTAACTTCCACTAAAGACTTACTCTTAGAATATTTAGAGAGTGATGATCCTTTTCATTGTAACATGGCTATCAAAATGAATGCCAAATTTGACAAGTATTGTGACATTTCTTCTTTAAATTTAGTCTTGGTTATTGCTATTGTCTTGGACCCTTGGCATAAATTTTAATATGTGGAGTATTGGTATAATGAATATTTTGCTAAGGATCACACACTTTCTCAAGTAGAAAGAGAATGTAAAGTGCTTGACTTCATTAAAAGATTGAAAGGGTTGATACACAAATGTATTATCACTACAAGTTAGAAAATGACTCTTTTGTTGAAAGTGAGTCAAGTGTGGTTCATTGTGATGGTTATATTTGGGGTAATTTAGTTGGAAATGTTGACAAGCGTGCTTTGAAGAAAAAAGAATTTTCAAAGTATTTGAAAAGGAAGGAGAATGTTGAATTGATGAATGATTTGGATCGATACTTGCATGATGGTATAGAGGCTCTTGATGATCAAAATTTTGATGTTTTGACTGGTGGAAAGGAAAGATTTCAACATACCGTGTACTTGCATTGATGGAACGTGATGTCTTGGCCATTCCTTTGACATCGGCGGCTTTCGACTGTGCTTTTAGTACAAGCAAAAGAGTCCTTGATCCATTTCATAGCTCTTTGACACCAAAAATGGTGGAATGTTTAGTAGTATGCGCCCAAGATTGGATTAGAAGATCCACAACCATTGAAATTGAAGAATCACTTGAAGCACTTGAATGCATTGAAGCTTGTATGTATTTTATATTCATAAGTTTGAAGTTGACTTATTTTGTTCAGTTATTTATTTGTATTTATTGATATGCATTTGTTGTTGTGTTTGTGGGTGTGATGGATGAGTTCAATGGATTGAACAATGGTTCGGATTAATTGACATTGATCTTTTGAAAAATGAGGTATTTTATGGTTATTTTTAGTGCATTTTAGGACTATTTTTAGTGCGTTTAGGTGCTCTTTTTAGTGTTGTTTTTAGTGTATTTTAGGTGTTGTTTTTAGTGCGTTTTAGGTGTTGTTATAGTGCTTTTAGGTGCTGTTTTTAGTGCTTTTTAGGTACTATTTTTAGGTCATTTTAAGGCTATTTTTAGTGAGTTTTAGGGATGTTTTTAGTGCATTTTAGGTGCTGTTTTTAGGGTTGTTTTGAAGTCGTTTTAGAACTGTTTTTAGAGCTATTTTTAAGGAGTTTTAGGGCACTTTTTAGGGATTTGTTAAGGTGTTTTAGGACTGTTTTATGGGTGTTTTATGGTCTTTTTTTAAGGTTGTTTGAGGAATGTTTTCGGGCTATTTTTAAGACATTTTAGGACTATTTTTTGGCTGTTTAAAAACTTTTTAATGTTATTTTTAGGAATGTTTCTCTAAGTTTTTTCTAATATTATTTTTTCTTGTCTTTATTTACAGGTGAAGTGAAAAAATTGGAGGCAAAAGAGAAGAATAATGGTGTTGTTTATTGTGCATGGTGGTGGTGTTTTATTTTGTCTTTTGAATGATGGTGTCTTTTGGAGGGAAGAGAGAAGAATGATTTACGTCAAGCTTTTTTCATTTTTCTTTTGTCTTTTGTAGTTTATTTTGCATGATGGTGTTGTTTTATTTTGCTATTGTATTGTAATTTTTAATTTGGAGCTTAATGTGTATTAATATGGATTAGAAGCAATTAACTATGAAGTATAAGTTGTTTCTTCATGATCTTTATTTTATTTTTTGGGCAATTTGTATTATATTTTAGTTTCAAGTAATGCATTTAACCGATTAAATGAGTTTAAAATTTAACTGGAATCATATTGTCGAAATACCGAATTTACCGAAAGCATAAACCGATATGAAATTATGGTATTTATCGAGAAAAAAAACGAATTGAAACCAAAATTAGCAAAACTAAAAGAAACGAAATAAAATCGAAAAAATTAAAAAACTGGTCGGTTTGGTTTTTGTTTTTGTTTTGATGTACTGGTCGGTAAATAGGTATGGTACGATTTTAACATTTAGATTGTGGTTCTGGTATTGGTAAGCGGTCGTTACCGACCATACCATATCGGTTGCACCCTTAGTTTCTCGTGAAACGTAAGCCTCTGACAAATCTTACAGAATAAGCTTCAACTTCCTTAGCTAAATGTTCTCGAATTCACACGACAATTATCATCTACTGCCTGATACAAAACCATCCTCGTGAACATTTGAGGAGTGATGGTTCTAACTGATATAAATGATCAGATAACGAAAAGAGATACGCGACGTGCTTCTACGATAAAAACTAAGCGAAAACGGTCAATAATGACTATAGAGCATCTAATTTCCATAATTTAAATACAAAATGTCCATAATCCTTCTATTTCCACAATAATGATTACCAGAAAGTTTCTCCCCAATACAAAATTCTCCAACTAAAATTACACGACTTAATTATACATCAAAATATCTTCCAAATCAATGCTCTAAAAAAATTCTCCAAAATTGTCTATAGCGACCCAATCCACGCTAACCTGCCAACTTAAAGAGAATACGGGAAAATACACAATATGATAGGAAAAGATGCTCAAAGATAATTAGCACGATGAATAAATCGCAACAATAAGAATCGTATATACAAATTAAATGCATAACTTAAGAATTATCTCAATATTACTTTTTCAACCTCTATATTTACCTTATCCCATAATTTCTAATTTTGGACAAAATTAGGATTTAGTCACCTAGGGCTCCCATATACCCTATGTCTTGCGCATTAATGCATAAATCAAATATAATCCTCCTAGATCAATCTTCACGTCAGGATTAGGCGACTTTACTGGCCTTAAGTCATAATAGAATTATCAATTCAGATTATATTCTCATATATGTACATTAACCAAGGTACAAAACCTATGTACTATTATCCAAATGTCTCTCCAACTCGCGATGTTCGCTAGTTTCATGGGTGGGGTGTCTCACAAAGAGAAATCCAAACAAGGAACTCCCCTGACACACTACTACCTAACTTAGTCGATTGTCGAGATCCATAAGGCCCTCAGTCCATCATATATACCTTCCTACCATCTCCGTATGTTGACATAAAAGTTTACTCATCCCCTCTTGTGTCCTTAAAGAAATAATATGAAATATGGCTCTCTCACTATCCTAGGTTCTCGGTGCTATATATATAACACAATGTATCATGAGTCATATAAACAAATAAATCCCTATGTACCAGGATCACATATAACTAGACAACATACTCACTGTAATGTACGATATCATGAAGTTTAATATACATTTGTATGTATAGATTCAACCCAATTTCAGTTGGCACCTTACTAAAGTAAAATTACTCACTCAGAGTATTCCATACGACAGACTTATCATCCAATCAACTATCATTTAAACATTCGGTAATTAGTCACCGCACATTACCATAATAAACCCTACTTTGCTAACTCCATGCAGTAGTAAATTATAAGAACAAAATATTCTCCTAGGGTCTAATAAGTTCACTCATGGATGACATTAAGAAGTCCCGTTATCAACGAGAAATACGTTTCTGACCAGACTATTAACATTGACATACCCACCAAATAAGACTCGCACACAAATTTTAGTGTTAACCATCCTTATACAAATTGTGACATCCCCATGTCACTAGGGTTAATACTTTTTTCATAAGGATGAAACAAAATTTAACCAGTCTTCACCTAATCATAGGGTCCTAGCACGTAGTTGTCAACCCGACCCATGAGCATCTTCAATCGTTATGCATCTAGGATTCCATCCAATAGTTGTCCCCTCCTCCTAGTGGGCAGATTATTCTGCCTTGCATCTTACACGCCCATCACTGAAATGATGGCTTAAAATCTCTAGGCCTCAATTATGGCCTTACTAACCTTCTTTTTACTTCCTGGGCCCCGTCGAGTTTGAAATACGGTATGCTACTATAATCGAGGACTCCACTGGTCCTGCCTAAACCCACTACTCTCGGGTTGTCAATTCCTGGGCCCAACTCTCTTGACCTAATTCCTCTACTGGAAATCTCACTATTCCAGTTATTATGCCTAACTTCCATGGTTTACCATTCTCAAACTTATCAGTCTCACTTATCAACGTTGACACATTCAACACTGGTAGTCCCACTTTCTACACATAGGGAAATTTTTTGAGCCATTTCCACGTCACTGGTCCTACTAACCATTTTGGAATGCCCTTCCCTCGGACATGGCAGTCTTAGCTCCTAATTGTTATTTCTATTGTTCCATTGGCTCCACTGGTCCCATGGAACACATTGTCGACCCCTCTAGTATTGGATGAATTCATCGCTGCTTAGTAAGGACTTAAATAGGTTCCCTTACTGGGTATACCTCCCGGTAATGTTTCACTATCACCATTGAATTCAATCTTGTCCTTTAGCTAGTTTTTCCCAATCCTCCGGGATTCCCTTATTTTGGAAGTGGTTACAAATTCCTTGACGACATGGACCCAAGTCATATTTATCATATATCTCACTCGCATTTGAGTATTTAAATCATTAGTCCTTTAACAATAAGGAACTTTTCTTATCTTCAATATACCCTTAGTTGTTGGGTAAGGAGTTCGTTAAGAAAGTTGACTACTCTCTTGCGTTGGGCTTTCTTTCTAGCCCATAAGGAATATGTTCTGAAATTCCCTTCATAACCCAATCAAATGGATGATTTCACGATCGAACCATACCTTAATTTATCATTTAGCTTCACGCATACTTCTTTATATGAGATGTCTTACTCTCATTACTTTAGATTTCCCCTATGAACAAAATTCCGTCCAAAATTTTCAAGTTCTGGGTGTTACTACACTTCACCCTACATAATGGCATTTGGATTTCTTCCTTCACAAAACAAAATCCTTTTGACTCCCACACCCTTCACTGACAGAGCCGAGTGGGTCTAGAACATCACAAACGTCATCTATAATGATGTCTGGGAAACTACAACTCCCAAGCAATGCCTTTATTATCCTCAGTCTGAACAATAATTTTGGTGAGTTCTATCTCAATCACCATTTTCCCAAACCACTCTATATCTATGGATGAGTTTACCTCCTACTATTCGTCTAACGACCCTCGCTAGTCATCAATGCCCAATCGAGCTCGAATAAGAATTACATCAATTATATTTTCTAGCAGGAGCACATAAGTTGTAATACGCAGAGGTATACAACATCCTAATAATAGGGCTCTACATCAAAGAATGCTACGCAAAAACATAGAAAGCCGTACAGATCCTAAGGACATTGGAACCTGATGCTCTGATACCACTTGTGACACTTCGCCTAATTAAATACTGATCAGTCCTTTATTAAATTAAACCAAAGTATCTGGTTGGTTCATTCTTAGCATTACTGTCGATTTTTTTTTATTTATTTATTTATAACCTAATAAATAATTAAGTTAAGTGTCAAAACATTTAATTTTATAGATTAAGTCCCAACGATATAAATTTTATACATAAACCATTTAAATGAACACAGTTATAGTAATGAATATCAAGCCATTCAACTGAATTAAACAGGCTTGAATAACATCCCAATAAAATATATCAAAACCATGAACAATATTAATACTAACAATCCCAACTGAAAGCTAAGTGCAGAAAATAAGAAAGTACAATGCCTCTATGAACTAAATAGAAACTGGAAATGGACGACATGTTCCCTATATAAAAATGACTAAATGAGGAGCTGAGCTAACGAGGATAAAGTAGTCTAAATACAAGGACCTGCAACTCCCACACCAGCTGCATCATGTAAATCAGTCCAACGGTCTAAGCTTAGCATCCCTGTGGAAGGACACCTGATATAATATACATATAAATATAAGAGAAGGAAGAAATGACAAGAAACGGGTCAGATCGCAAGTGTAACATAGTTTTAAAATAGTTTAGCAAGTATATAAAATTCTTACCAGTTGATATCACATACATGCTAGTATTTCGACACTCGTTTGGGAACTCTCACCTCTCAATTAGTGTGAACTCCTAACGTACCGCTAAAGCATCCTAGTTAATGCTAACCCAGTTAACTAGTTCGAATTAAGTTCCCGCTTACATTTTCTCTTTCGTATGCTCGTACGTATTACACAATAAATACAATATCGAAATCCTGGCATTTATGAATCAATGTTATCATTTCATTACCGTCTTAAGTTCCCATACACTTAATTTATTCTTTAATATCATTACATTTCCTCTCTACTCACAAGCACAGTAGATTAAACAAAAGTATATATAGTTATCACTCAATATATATATTAATAGGGCACCCCACATAAAATTTGTGGTGCAGGCATACTCTGATATCAAGTCCACGTACGTCTCATACATAAAAGGGAAATACTAATTCGAAATCACTCTCGAACTGTATTAACACAAAACACACATAATAAAGGCGAATTATAGTCCCAAGTCACTAAGAGGTAAGCTCATACCCACACGACCCTTATGACCGTCTACTCTATCACTCACAGATAGGCCCTACTAAGGTTCTATGTTCTAGGGTAAAAGTCAATATTCTCCCAATGGGCACACAGAATAAGACTGTCCGGATGTGGAAACCACCGTAATAGCAAGTGATGAGTATAATTTATCACACAGAATACTGATACAATAGATATATTCACACATCTATGTCTATATTGATTTCAATTAGGATAGGTACACTCACAACCTACACACACATGATATGTACATAGCGTATAACTCTCGACTGTCCTACGTAACATATAATTATCGTAATCACTTTCATCGTATAATTTAAATTACCTTTCCCTACTTGCAAAAAGGTTACTAAGTCACCCCACCATGCCTTAAGTTATTTCAGTAGCTATAATGATCCCCTTACTACTGGTTTTAACCTTCAGTTGTCATATTATAAATTTAAACCCAATGTTATATAATTACCAATCGTAACTCACGAGGGGAACAATCATACATTTATCGTTTAATCCCTTTCATAATCATATTTTCCAAGTCTTAATCACGACCCTACTGATCTTTCCTAAGTCTTATTATATTCAATTAATCAACACCAAGGATTTGAGAGGGTTGGGTTTAAATAAAAAATAAAGGAAAATATCTTCAAAATTTCCAGTGGAGTTGATCGATCGACATTCATGATCGATCGATCGATCCATCAGGTATGGCTGCGATTCTGCATATATTTGCCTCAGGTTTCTTCCATTTTAATCCTCAAATATCAATTTAAAAAGTCCCAAACTCCCAACCAAATATCACAAACATTATATAGATAGGTATAGATGATTTCTAGTGTAAAACATTCAATAAATCTCCAAGAATCATCATCAAATGGTTTCAATTCAAGAATTTATCATGTAAACCCTAGATTATCCTACTTTCTCAAGAACTCCATTATTTTCCAGATTTCTATCTCTACTGGGTATCAAAATATCATGGTTAACGTTCTACATTCATCAAGGAAGTTAACTTAACATGATTCCTACCCAATATGTGAATTTAATCTTCTAAACAACATTAAATCTTCATGAAAGCATGTAATTATTCATCCTATTCTAACATAGATGTCTGATAAACACAATATTAGCAAGATAGATACTTGCTAGAAATCGAACGTCTGAGTTGTAGAAGATGATGGGTATATTTACGCTCCTCATTCTCCGATCTATGCGTTGGTGGTGGGATTGGTGGGAACGGTGTAGGATTGATGGCTCTCCCCTTTGGATACCTCCTATTTTCTCCCTTCCTTAGTCTCTCTGCAACTCAAGTGTTTGTAACCCTCGAAGGCTCTAGTTTCCATCAGATATAACCTCTTAATTTTCGTACGTTTAATTACCCCAAAAATGTAAATGACCAAAATACCCCTCCCGGGTGTCGGTTTGGCCTAAAATAGTCCTGGGACCCAAACTAAATCCCTGGGTACACTTTTCTGACTATCTCGACCCTTCCGAACACATTGGAGCACTCAAAATGACCATTTGGATGACACAAAATATTTTACTTTTCATTTGACTTAAATATAATCCCGGCATGACTCACATGCGCGTCCCGACTTAATTTCCATAATTTATTGTATTCATCACTCGTGATAATTTTATAAAATCATAATCATTTGTAAATTCATAATCATATATATTACTTTTAATCACCAATTAATATTCAACATAAATCACATATTATTTTACTCACGAGTAATAGTTAAATCCAAATTAATTTTCAATTATCACATAATTAATTCTAATTAATCCCATTTTAAAAGTCATAAAAATAAGGGGTGTTACAATGGGAAGAGTTAAGAAAATGTGGGGTGGTTACACATAAGTAGATATAATATGTGTGTGATAATACACGATTTCCAAGGATTTCAAAAAAAAGGAAATTAAAAAATGGAATGGCCCACTTCGCACTACGCAATGCAAAATGAGGGGCCCATGAGAGGTTCTTCAAGAGAAATCTATGTAATATTAGGATTACTCAAGGTAAGGCTTAGGTCTAAGCTCGTTTACCTTAAACAAGG
The DNA here is from genome assembly GCA_949130495.1 of Sambucus nigra. NCBI lineage: Eukaryota > Viridiplantae > Streptophyta > Magnoliopsida > Dipsacales > Adoxaceae > Sambucus > Sambucus nigra. The sequence goes on along the minus strand of OX422211.1, from coordinate 571,738,059 downwards.
TTCCAATCCTCGGATCCACAATCTCTATGGCACCGTGATCATAAACCTTTTGCAGTACTAACGGTCCATTCCATCGGGATTGCATTTTCCCAGGAAAAAGGTCGAGGAAAGAATTGTAAAGTAGGACTTTTTTTCCCACCTCAAAGTGATTTCTCGTTATCCTTTTGTCATTAAAGGCCTTGGTTTTAGCCTTAAATATACGAGCGTTGTCATTAAGATCATTCTTTAACTCTTCAAATTCATTTAATCCAAATTGAGATTTTTGACAACCCAATTAGCCTAATGCTCAAACTCAACTGATAGATGACATGACTTCCTAAATACCACCCAGCAAGGAGACATCCCAATGTATGTCTTACAAGCCATCTGATACACCAAAAGTGTATCGATTAGCCTATATGACCAATCCTTAGTTAAAAGTTCCATGGTCTATTCTAAAATCCCTCGAAGCTTCATCAAAGTTCAATTCCATGAAGTTCGCTTTGTCATCCTCAAATTCTCATAGATCACATCTTGGATGAAAGGTATATTGGAGATTACTTACACTCACGTCACGTATTTTTACAAATCCTTTCCAATATATTGGTAAAACGTTTTATGTGTGTAACACTTGTGTATTTGCTATCTTGATCTTACTTATAAACAAATCTATGAAAAAATCAAACGATAAGGAACATTTAGCAAATTCAATTTCAATGTAGTAAAAGTTTTCTTCACTGAAGAAAAAATGGTTTGTTTACTTTTGCAAATTCTCAGGATTTTGGTGCGAGTAGTATTATTGCCTAAGAATCGCCAAAATTGACGTTTTTCGCTACAGTGATACTTCCTCGCTTGATGCCATGATCTAACAAGGTCCCATCAGAAATATCTGGGTATTCTCGCGAAATTGAATAGCGTTGTAGGTTCGCCACAGAGAGGATCTTCCTCACTGCAGCAAAGCTCCAAAGACATTTACAAAGTTCGTGAATCTGCTCTTGATATCTTTTATATTTTTGGGCAAAAAGTTATTATTGGGTGTTGATTGGACATATAATCCTCTAACAACTCTCATAAATGCCTTGTGTAAGAGATGTGACATTTTATCTTGTATTTGTATTAGGGTAACCCACTTGTATCATTTTATCTACTTAAACCATCAATGATCTTAATTTCAAAATATCTCTCAAACATTTCAAGAGCAAAAGACCTAGATCATTGTGTGTATTTTTATATTTTTTTTTCTAAGGAGGTACGAACGCAGTTGTGAAAAAAAAGAAACCCATTTTCTAAATCTAGTTCATCTTTGTCCTCTTTTATTCTTTGCATTTAATCACCTATCTTTCTTGAGGTTGATTAATATTAAAGAAGACGAAGACTTTACCAAGAACTCATTTCCAAAAATAACTTTGTATACACTTTGAGTATTTCTTCCAAACAAGAGCATTGTGATATTTGAGGTTCTTTTTGGGACCGAAATCATTTGTGATATCCCAAATCCAAAGACGAAGGCTTGTGCAAAATTGTCGACGGGGTACGATACATAAAAGATGTTAAGAACCACTATTAATATATAAGGATCTCCAGTTTGCAAAGAATTGGTGAAGGAAGTTTTATGTGTGAGTTAGTGCAGAAGGAGTGCTAGTCGTTAGTCCCCTCTGTGAGTATTTACCAAGTTTTTAATGAGACTGTTTCATTGGCCAGAGGTTTTTCCTGTTAATGGGTTTTTTCCTTATACATCTGATGTTGTGCTCTTATTTTCCTCCTCCGCATCTTTTATCATTATATGCTTAAACAGGATAAAACTTAATTTGGTTGGTAAAAACTTTGGTAAACTTTTAACATAGACTTGTAGGTGCACTAAAATAATTTTTGGAGGGTATCTATTTCTGTACAAAATACGCACTCTCAGAATTCAAATTTCAACCCCACAAATTATTTTAATTAATCCATATAATTAATTATTCCAAGTGATGAAAATTATGGGGTATTACAGTCTTCCCCCGATACATTAATTATGTCCTCAAAATTTGATAAAGCGTAAATGTAGTTTCGTAATCCATAACAATACCATAGTCTCATATATGCCTTCCCAACAAAAACGTATCTTGGGCTAATCATACACTCACGTATAATCATATGATGAAAGTAAGGCTCCCATATTCCTAACATAGTATGCCATGATTGTGGTGTCCATACACCTAATCCCACGTGCACATACCACACATGTAATATATATATATATATATAGATAGATATAGAGAGAGAGGTTTACAAGTGAACCTAAAAGATGAAATTTTCAATTAACCTTAACTAAATAACACCTAACAACTCATTAATTTTAATTTCTATGTTGTAATTGGTCCGCTCTAGCTGCAACGAACACGCGTGTCGTTCGATCCCCAACCCCACCTCCCACCCCTACCCACCCAATCCCCCCCCCCCACACACACACACCAACCACCACCATCACCATGGCAGCCCTTATAGCAAACCTTATGGCAGCAGGGCTATCATGGGGGTTGGGGTGGGGCGCGGGAGGGCGGGTGGGGGTTGGGAATCGATGGACACACGTGTTTGTTGCCGCTGGCACGGACCAATTACAACATAGGAATTAAAATTAATTCATTGTTAAGTATTTTTTGTCAAGGTTCATTAAAAAATTCATCTTTTAGGTTCACTTATGAACCTCTTCCTATATATATATATATATATATATATATATATATATATATATATGTGTGTGTGTGTGTGTGTGTGTGTGTGTGTGTGAACCATAACTATAATGTAAAAAATAACCATATTAATCCCACTAGAGACGTCTTGGCTCCTCGTGAGGCTTCCCCATATGTACTGCAGGTGGTGCAATAGCACCATGTGCTCCTGGTGCTGTAAATTCCTGAACCTACTAGCCTTGATCCTTACGAAACCTTGTATTTCGGTGTCCTATACATCCATAAGAATAATAAGTGCCTCTAAAAGGTCCCAACTGCTTACCTGGTACATGCTCTCCATTTCGTTGTCCATGTCCATGTTCTTGTCCCTGTCCCTATCCCTATCACTGTCCCTGAGAAACTTGAAGGACTCCATTACCCTATTGAAGGTTTTGTTGTTTATCTTGCCCCACTCGAGGAATTTTCTATGGTTATTATCCATGATAGTCATTACGACCCTTATCCTCTCCCGTAGAATTGCCTCCTCTTGTCTTGGTCTCATCTAGACCACTTAATACACTCATCTTACCCATCTTCTTCTAGTAATTCAATTTCTCTTGTCAAAGCATCAAGGCAACCACCAACTAAGAATTATTGGTGTATGTTGGATTTTCCACAACAATTTAATTAATAGACCAAGTCAAGCCATTACTAAAATAATTCTACCTTTTGTCCTCAATGTTCACCTCCTTCGGTGTAAACAAAGGCAAGTCGGTGAATTCTTGCTCGTACTTAATAACGGTCCTCGATCCCTACTCTAAATGAAGAAAATACTTCTTCTTAGAGTTCCTAATAGCATAAGGGAATTAGTTATCATTGACATTACCTTAAAGTCACCATAACTTAGACCAACCATGTCCTTAGGTGTGACCACACTATCCCACCACTACAAAACGTCTCATATTATCTCAAAAGTAGATAACATATGCTTCTGCACCTCCATGCAGTCCATTATCCTTTAGTTCCTCTCCAAGTCTCTTGTCCACTGATGAGGCACTGTTAGGTCTAACCACAATAAAAAGTGGGAGGATTGCCCTTGTTGAAGTTTCCCTTCACCTTATCTCAAGAAGACGTGGTCATTCCCTATTATTGGGCCTCTTGGGCTGCTATCCATTGTCCACCCATCTCAATACCGGTTGTAGTGGCCTCACAATGATAGTTGTTAACTACTTGACTCACAAAATAACTATCCCTATGTTGCTTGACCCAAGGATCTAGTACCAGAATTGGATCTCTTAGCTCCTATTCTCCTGGTATTCTCCATATGAAAAGATAGGAACAAAATGTACGGCAAACTCAAAGGCTAAAGAGTACAAATCAACATAAAGTATCAAATATCGGCTCGCGAAGAATTATAACGGATCTATAACCCTCGATACCTAAAACCATGCTCTTAAACCAACTATAAAAACCCACATATTTTTCTATTGAGGTTGATCACATCCCAATGCTGCGATAAGGTGGTCACTAAAATTAAAATAGTACTCTTAGCATGTGATAGAAATATGAGTTATTTAAAACTTTTCCAACAAAATATGAAATGAGATATTGAAAAATAAATAATTTATCACCTTGCTAAAACTTTAATAATAAAATGTCATCAACATAATCACTAAATTAAAAACCATAAACAATTTTGGAGTTTAAGGACCCACTAAATCCAAATGCAAGTGTCTCATAAATAAATTACTAAAAGGAAATCTAAACTAAAAATAAAGTGAACTTTAGTTGAACTCCCGCTCCTACAACTATGTAGATAATAACAACCTTACCTAAAATGTTAGTTAATGTCAATGGGTTAGGTCCCATTGCAATAGTACTAGCTACATTTCCCAATTAGGGTTACATAAACCCAGACATAAGCACTAGATGAGATAAATATCAATACAAAATATTTTAATTACTGACAAGAAATTTAAATAGAGAAGAAATTTGAAGTAAAATAGCCATATTTCCACTTCTTTTAAATATCATTTATATCACTTGTTACACAACTATAGCAATATAGTCTCCTATACGACCCTACACATACCATGGTGCGCCATCCATATCATCTCGACAATATTCACTACATCATTATAAACCGTCGGTCCACAATGTCACCCGCACATAACATGATGTATCTCCATAACTAATCTCATCACTATAGTTGTATTTTACTAGGTACCACATATACTCTGGTATCCATACTACCCTAGACACCATACATATCATGACACGTACATAAAAACCCTTACAATAGCCAGTTTACCTAGGTCCCACACATATTATCATAGTTAGCCAACACTAAACCCTGCACATACCGTAACACTCATATAAATCCCTCCAAGGTATCTGAACAATTAGGTCACAAACATAGCCAACCGATAAACATCCCATACATATAATGACGCCATATATTCATCAATCTATAATACCTATTCTTATTAAGGTATTAATATCATTTCATGTATATTATTATTTTCTTCACCAGTTATATCTTGCCCTAATACACTTGAGCACAACAAACCAACCATCTCTAGTTCCATACCTAGAGATCACAAAATCCACATGTATCTCCTAGTCCAATACATAAAAAATTAACCAACCGAAAAAGTAACAACTATATAATTCCATACGTATAGAATAGCAAGTCTAATTGAAAAACATTGAGTGGTCCAGCTAAACATAATTAATCGTAAACTAGGTTACACACAAACTAAATTCTATTTAGCCCAAGTTATATCTTGTTAAATTAAGTGAACCTAAACGTCTAAGATATTGAAACTAAATGAAATGTGACAACCCGCCTACTAAAATAATAGGTGGCCAGCCCAATACCCTAATAATCACAGGAATCATAGATGGTCCATTCTTAGCATCACTGTCGATTAAAATAATAGTATGAGATAACCACCAACTATTTTGGAAAACGGACTGTCAAATTTAAAAATTTTGAAAAGAAAAGAAAACATTTAGACAATCCCATTTGTAAAAACGGTGGGTATCTAAAAATCGATGAATGAAGTATGACAATACAATAAATAATCACCGAATAAGCTGTCGGTGCACATACCAATACAAATAATACATCGAGTATTACAATTCAATATTTACAATATAATGAATGAGTGCAAAACCTTGGGCAAACACGCCCGAATAAGAAATACTGAACTTAACTAATGTTCAATAGAAGGAAGCGTCTAATACAAGTAACCTACAACATCCGCAATATGCTGTAGCTCCATGAAAACTGGAATGGAAATGTAAATACGGGTGTCCATGCGGTAGAGTACCTGTAACGGCAAAGAGTATGCAGAAACAAAGAAATAGATACGGGTCAGGACCCGGTTTGAGATAATTACCATGTGACTAAAATGCATGACAGTTAAATGCGTATGTCTCTCACATATAGCATAAGATAATCCTCACCTCTCCATCTAGTAGTAACCTAACGCAATATCGTGAGGTGATTTAGTTAACCCTAAGTACTAAGGGCTAACTTCTCCCCAGTCTCAACACTATGCCCTATTCGTGCGTGGGGTGTCTCGCAAAGCGAAATCCAAACAAGGAACCCCCCCGATACACTACTATTTAGGCAAGGTTGATCGTCGAGGTCCATTAGGCCCTAAGCACGAAATAAAAAAAATATATATGTGTGTGCATAGGTGTGGGAGGTCACATCTACAGCTACACAAAGAAAATATAAAATAAAACCCATCCATCATCTACTGGCAAAATTCCTAGTTTCTTTCTTTAGGAATATTCATAAATGGTACAACATTTTATCAAATGTTTACCATGTCAAACTTATTTACCAATTTTATTTCCTTTCTTCCATTCAGGAATAATACATAATTTAAAACAGGTTTTATCATCATAAAAAGTGCTTTACCCATTTTTCATAAAATCCCACTTCCCTTCTTCCATCCAGGAAGTGTAATCAAAAGTCATTTTTATTAGCATAAAAATACTTTTGTATACCATATGCTTCCACATCCCTTCTTCCATCCGGGAGTGTTACTGAAGCCAAACCATAACCCATTTCCTTTCTTCCATCCAGGAAATGTAATTAAAGCCAATCCATTATCATGAATTGCTTTAATAAATCTAAGACCGCCCCTCCGGGTTTCCCCACTGGACGCGCCCCTAAATGGCTATCATCTTCTAGGGCCTATCATACTAGACAACCTGGGAACCTACCAAACGTCGGGAAGCGGCCATATGCCTGCGGGATAGTCAAGACCACACCCGGAATCTCCTAACCAACGCAGTATAAATAAACGCCCATATGGCCTAGGGACTATATCCAACCTGTTCAACATCCAGGAAGGCTTCACCACAACGCTCGCAACTTCCCTTATGATAGCGATTTAGGGAGGTGTGTATCCATAAATTAACATTTATGAAAAACCTTACTTTTCCTTTTTGAAAACATCATATTTTACATTTCCAAAAACATCCATTTAGCCATTAAGCACCAAGTTTTAGAATGTGCATTTCATTCTTATTAAGTCATATTTTATTTATGACCTAAGACCCAAAGTGCCACTAACTTCAGACTAGACCCCAAGCGCTCATATAATTTCATAAACCATCAAGGTGAGTCTCCATAAGGGAGTGTCTCCCAAAAGCTTAACATTAATATTTTAACTTCCAATTTATCTTTAGGTTAACCTCCTATACCAATCGGACATTAACCTATACAAACTAGCCCTCGGGTAAACCCAAATCTCCATTCTTGGCCTAGGACATTAGTCTACCCAAATACAACCCTCTAGGACTCCCCATTACTTCCCAAAGGAAGGTTCCTAAACCTTGAACCTAAAAGAAAAGGGCTAAAGAAAACTAAGGAGAATTAAAGGTGAAAAACAGGGGACCGGTCGACCGATCAAGGGACCGCGGTCGACCGCCCAAACAGGTTTGGTCTGCTAACAAAATCAGTAAGCTAGTTTTGGCATGACCGGTCGACCGCGCCTATCAGATCCACGAAAAACCTTTCTTCTGCAAAGCCAAAACCAAACGCTAAAACCCAAAATCCTCTACTTCCTTCATTCCCCTCCACCAATAACACTACCCTAACCATTATGCACCAAAATAACCCCATATAACAACCCCAAACCATACAATCTACAAGATTTAAGGGTTTAACACAAAAATCAACCAAAAACCCATTTAGGGTTTAAACCTCCAAAATTAACTACACATGCAAATTTATCACATTAAATCAATATCTAGCAAGTAAGAAACTTGCCTCGAGGTTCGTAGTCTCTGATCACCTCCAGTAGTGATGAAAATCCGGCCAAAACCTTCCATATCTCTCTTTCTCTCCATTTCTCCCAACTCTCTCCTCTCTCTCTCCTTTGGCTTCTCTCACACAAATGAAGAAAAGAAAGGGGGTGGGGGAGTTTATATGGGTCTAAAAATATAAATCCCCACATATAATTGCTAATACACCATTAAAATGACTCGTAACCACTATTTTGAGTCAGAACCCCTTAAAATGCCCAAATCTCAAAAATTACAATGGGGTAATTATTTCGACTATCTCGACTATTCTAAAAACAACCGCACCCCCTATTTTGGCATTCGGGAAAGTGTGAACTATTTTTACGTTTGAAATTTCATTTTATTTGATTAACTTAACCCCATATTATATGTAGGTCATAACCGTCGTTTTACATATAACGACGCAATAATACACTATATAACGCTATTTACCTTCTCATACCGGTAAATAGACAAAACATAGTAAATATTATACCTAAGTCTCACGGGAAAATATTTACTCTAACATCCCCTATTTTATAAGATTAGCCCATCAGGCAAAATAGTATAAAATAGTTGCTCCAAAAACCTGGGTTGTTACATGAAAACAAACCACAACCCACAAACATAAGATAGGAGATAAGAAAAAATTCCGTTCAGGCAAAACTTATATTTCAGCACTCTTTACAACCAGGTATTATAGAATGACATTTATAAGTTTACAAAACTTAGAGCACCACTAATTGGTGCAGTATGTCTACACTCCTTATTTCCAATAAAAAATGATGTAGTTCAAGAACCGCCCCACAGCAAGCTCCACTTGCCTTGGTATCCACCAATCATCCTCAAGAATTAGTATTCCTATCTTCAGCAGTAGAGAATCAACTCTACAATGTTATGAACATGTATGGTGTTTTTCTAGGGTTTGAGAAATTCTCAACAAATCATCCAAGGGTTTGGAAAACATACGAGTTTTAAACAAACTAGGGTTTAGAGATATTTGCATATGTATGAGAAAATAAATTTCACCAAAAGTTCTAAGAAAAACAATCCCAATACCCTTTTTATAAAATAAAATAAAATACAGATTTTGAGGCGGCACAAATTTTGAGAAATCCCGTTCGAACAAACACAAGACCTCATTAGAACTAAGGGAAAACTCATTTGAATGAATAACCAATCTCATTCGAACCATCTTCGAATGATATTAGTTTTGTAAACAAAAAAATTTCCTTTGATGTTCATTTGAACGAACTGCCTGAACTCGTTCGAACAAAATAGTAAAGTCGTCCGAACTACTTAAAAAAATAAAAATATCTTTCTTTTGAAAAATCATTTTAAAAACAAGTCTCGAACAATTTATAAAAGTTGCCCCTAAGTAAAGTGTTTAAACATAATCAAAACCATAAACCTTTTCAATGGTTGTAGCGATGGTCATAACTCTTTTGATCTCCGATTGTTGCATTCGGTCACGAAATTGTCTTAACTTGAAGCTCTTGAAAATGTACATGATAATGGAGATGTAACCCAATATGACAAACTAAAATAGATGATGACCAATTGTAAAACTTCCTCTTATAAATTTTCCCTTTTGGCTATTCTGGTACAAAACACAAAAAATTGAAAAAATATTAATCCCTAAGACAAGTTCAACTAATTCCTTCCCAAACTCGAAAAGGAAAAGACACTTGTGAACTTGTCTTCAACTAAAAGTCTTCATCGTGTAGTCCATGAAACCATCAAGGCGAAAAAGACCTACACACATAAAGAGAAATACCATGACGCATGGAGTTTTAAAAAAATACAAAAAAATCCCCCCAATATGTTCTCCCCCTTTTGTCCGAAATAGACTAAGGGTTAGAAACTAATCCTGAAATGTTAGCATCACGAGAATCCAAATTTGAAATATCATCACAAATGATAAACAAGGAAGAATATTCCATGAAACTTCAACGAAGCAACCGACTATTTTAAAATTATTTTTGAAATGTTCGAGTATAAAAAATACATATAAGTACAAATACAAATAGTCACACGATGGAGTAGCACAAAAATATTCGAATCATAAAAATGGAATGAAATTGTGTAAACTTAATGCACGGAAGATTTAACATAGGTATACGTAGAAAAGGTGTACAAAGTCAAAGAGACTCCCCTAAAAAAAGAGCTTAATTCAACCTTACGTGTTAAAAGAAATGAACAAAATGAAATTGGCTCAACTTATGCACAATGCCATAAATTTCAATGCTTCTCAGATTAATAATGCCAAACTATTTAATATTTTTGAACGAAGTTTATTGTGCAAACCCAATGATCTTCAACTTATAACACCCTCAAAATCTCACATTTTAAGAATAAACTCTCAAAGTTTTTGAAGGACTCATATTGCTCATGTTAATGAAGCATCAATGAAGAAAATAATTGTCTTTGGCACTTCTATTTTTATGTGCTGAAATCATCTTTTAGGCTATTTCTATTGGTGGCTTTTAAGGCAAAAAAGACTACTTCTTTCATACGCATTTTCCACTACTTAAACAAAAATCAATTTTTTTAGGAAAAGATAACTGGGAAATGGTTCTTACATGAACAATTAGTTACTAATATATTTTGTTCGTTATTAAGCATGATTGAGATGAGAACACTTTAGTTAACATATGACAATCAAGTATGATGTTCAAAAGGTTCGTGCATGAGTGCTATAAAGGAGATATAAAGAGTCTAACATGAAGGAATTAATAATCAAAGAACAATGCAATTCTAAAAATGAATTTTTAAGCGCACAAAAGAAATGAGGCCAAGTCTCATAACACCATGACTAAGTCATATGAATGGATGGAATGTAATTGTGATTCGAACATCTTAAATGCACATCCATATATGGTATAAAACAAAATACATAAATATTTTTGAATTTATTGAAATTTTTTAACAAAAATAAAATCTTTTTGAAAATTTCTTTCAAACTTTTTTAAAAATAAAATAAAATCTTTTTGGATTTTTTGAAATAAAAACATACGAATACAATCTAGTAATAGGGACAAAAGATAGTGTTATCATCAAAAAACAGATTCAAGGTTGTCTTAGCTCGATGAAGTCCAACCAGAGATATAAATAATAATAAATAAGCAGTTTATGTGAATGAATAGAAATGGAGAAGAGGATAAGAAGATTAACAAAAAGAGTTATCTTGTTCAGCCCTCAAGAATGAGCCTACGCCCACAGGTTGCCTTTCTGTACTAGTATTGGGTTGGTACAATAGTGTCGTCTCTTTGTACCAAACCATAATAATGTCAAAATATCTCTATTTTATTGATGGGAGAGTTAGTTGATTGATTGACTTCCCTGATACTAATGAAGGATTTGGCCTTTTATAGTGAATATCGATGACAGAATGTCTGCTGTCTAGTATGGACCAGATTGGGGAATCTTATGAATGGATCACTCATGAATAGTTTAATATGGCATCCATCAAGGGAAAATTCTACACATTATGGTTGTTTGACATGCCACACACATGTTATTTGTGATTCACTAACGTTATAAGGAGTCGTTTTTCATTTCTGGCATCCACCCAATCTGCCAAAGTGGAGGAGTTGTCGACCTCTTTGCTTAGGATTTGGTCGGTCGGGGATGAAGTCCTTCCTTGGGTTCTGTTCGGTTGGGGCCAAGGTCTTTCATTATATTTGAGTGTTTTTATACAATTCTCTTTGGATCAAGAATTGTTCTACAAGTATGGTATAATAAAAGCCCCCAAAACTTTATTGCGATTGCTAATGAGTGAAGTTTATTACAAATAGTCATGAGTTAACATCTTATGGTCCACAGATGGCTAGTTGTTTTGTCCGGTTGGCCGAGTGGATTAACGTATATGCTTTCTTAATGAAATTTCAAACTTACTTAAGTTCACCACATGTCAGTAATCCCACATGACAAGATTTTAAAGCGCATCTAGTGCACGTACTTTTATCCTTTATAAAAAGCGAGGGAAATTTTTCATTTTCATCAACTCCAAACCAAATATTACAGCTTCTTAGAGAAAGAGAAATAAAAACCTATAGTTGTAGTCATATTAGAGAGAGAGAGAAGGACAAACCTTTCCCAACTGAAATTCTTCTGAAAATCTTTAGGTGTTCTTTGCAAAATTCTTCTTTTTTCTTTTACTGTTCCTTCATTTCTAGTTTTTGTGTCGGCTTTTATGGGCTTTCAATCTAGAGTTTTATTTGTTTATAGGATTTCAGGTATTTTTAGGGTTTTTTCATTTATGGGTTTTACTTAGGGTTGCATTGAGTTCCCTGAATGAGTGAGTTGTCAAGAATTTGGAAGCACATTTATGACTTGCAGAAGCTTTACCCTGGAACTTTTCTAAGGGATTTCCCATTCCTATCCAAGTTCTCAACCCTAAGGACGATCCACAAAGCCCTAATTTTATCCCTAAATTAGATTTTTCCATTGTGTCAGACCCCAAGTGTTGAGTATAGCACATCGGAGTTTCATACCTTAGAGATCCTTAATAGTGTAAACGTAATCCAATTGAATTCTAAAGATAAATTATTGATGACTAAACAATCCCCTTCCATCAATCCATTAGAGGTCCCTCTAATAGCTAAGGATGTGGACTTAGGAGAATTTCCCACCACATCTTATTACCCAACCACCTCCGATGTTAGGCGCTACAAAAGTGTTGTCGAAGTCGATGACATGGATGACTTGAGAATCATGTATTCCATTCCTGATGATGTAACCATCAGGATTACTGACCCAGAGAAAATGGCTTATGAAAGGACAAATGTCGATGAAGTTTATTTCCCTTTTTGAGCTCTTTAATTTGGAGTTCGTCTTCTACTCCATCCTTCAATAAGATCTATTTTAAAATGGTATGGATTGACCTTACTCAGCTTCCTCCCAATGTCTATAGTTCTATTGTTGAAGAAATGATCTACTAAAAAATTATGGGGGTTTGATATAAATGGGGATATATTTGGTTCGTTTATGGTCTAAAGGATAGCCATAAAACCCCACGCTACTAATATTTTTCTCCCAGAAATTTCAACACCAAAATGGTCTAGATTTCTCAAACCAGTAACCATAATTGGAATACTAAGTTCTTCTATATTTCTAGTGCATGGGAGTTCTTTACCAGTGACCCATAAAGAGGTATTAGCATTCCTAGGGACTAAAGTCCCTCCAACCTAATTACTAAAAAATCTCCCTCATTGGATAAGAGACTGATTAGATAAGTCTGTACCTTGAATCCCATCTACTATAAAGATGTGTAAACCCCCAAGAGATTTGGGAGGATGATGAACTATCTATTTTTTAGCATTATCGATCTTGACACGTATAGGCCACCCAAGCCTAATGTTGATGATGAGAGTTCTAAGGAAGTGGAGATGTTTGAGGTGAAGGTTGGCCAGGTAGGAGGTGACTATGATGAGGTCTGCCAGGAGGTCGAAGAAGGTTAGATACTTTTACAAGTATTAGGTAATTATTATTTTCTTTTTTCCATTCTCATGTACTTCATATCTTATTTAATTACTAACTGAGTTTTATTTATATTTTAGTGCAGCTTCAACTCCAATTCTAGCTCGTTTATTATGGCTTCTACAAATGTTTCCAGTGACAAGTTGAACGAGATCAGAGCTAAATAACTCCAAGAGTTGGCTCAAAAAGAAGCTTCTAAAAAGGCCAAAGAATATGCTCATACCAAGCAATTTAATGATCATACTTCTAGGTTCTCAAATGCTGAAATAAAGAAGTTAGCCATTGAAGAGGTCGAAAAAAAAATTATTGACAAAGGCAAAGTTGAGTTCTCTAAAGAGAGTCAAGGTGGTATAAAAAGACCTATGGACGACTCAATGCCCAAGGATCCAAAGTTTCCCAAGAGAGAGTTTCCTTTAATAGCCTACCTGCTCATCGTCTATTCAAGGTAGGAAACTATTCCTCTCCATATGGTCCTATTAAGCCTTTCGAGCTTAACCCTCCAGTAACTAAGGAGTAACTATTATCAAACCCTAATTCCATACTTCCTAATATTGCCAATACTCCCGAGGTCCTGGGATATATGGGTTATATCCCCAACTTTAGGTTCATGTGGATTGCGGATGTTGAAAATTTATGAAACTTTTCTACCCACAAGTCCTTCGATGTAAGTTGACTCAACTCGTCTTTCGTTATTCTTTTACTAACCAATCTCTTTTCCTTTATCTAATTTGTTTCATTTTTACCTTCTGAGGGTAACATAGCCACCATCATTATCAGGAAGAAATCCACATCAACTGAAAATACATTGTAGTACCCCGTATTTTTATGGCTTTTAAATTGGGGATTTATTAAATTTAATTGAGAGAAATTAATATAATATTAATCCAGAAATTTATTCTAAATATTTACTAGCGTGACGAGAGTTAGTAATTATTGAAAATTTGTTAAATATTACTTAATGAGTAAAGTAATATGTAGAATTGAATTTATTAAAATTGTCACGAGTGAATAATATGACAATTATGGAAATTAAGTCGGGACGTACCTGTGTCGTGTCGCGACTAAATTATTATAATAAAAAGTGAAAAAATTATAAATTGTTCGTATGATCATTTCGAGTGTGTCAACGTGTCTAGAAGGGTCGAGATAGTCAAAAAAGTGTACCTGGTGGTTTAGTTTGGGTCTCGAGACATTTTTAGGCCTAACCGACACCTCGAGATGGCGATTTAGTCATTTTCCAAATTAGGTCTTAGTTAATGAAGAAAATTAGGAATTAAAATCATATGTTAGGAGAATGTTCTAGGGTTAATATAATCAAAATATTAGAATGACGATGAGAGAAAGAGAGGAAGAAGACTTCCAAGAATTTAAGGCCAAGAACTAACCGGATTGCGCCACGACCACCACCAAAATGCAGATCGGAGCGAGGGGATCAAGTCTATACCTGTCAAATTCATGGAATCAGACCTACGATCTTAAGCAAGTATCTATCTTGCTATTTCCTAGATGATATTTCACCCATGTTAGAATAGGATTAAGTATACATGTTCTTATTGAAGAATTATATAATTTAGAAGATTTAAATCGCATGTTTTAGGAGTAATTTATGGAATATGGAAGTCTTGTCACATGTAGAGGATTACCCACGAATTGTAATGGTTTAATAGAAATAAATCTGTAAGAAGAATGAGAATTTTAAAAATATATTCAAAACTAGGGTTCTTGATAATTCTGCTGAATTGGCCCTTTTAATTTGATGTCATTGATGAGTTCATACATGCTTTACATAGGAAATCATGTAGATAGGTGTATATAATCAGTGGTTTAATTGTTTGGGAGATGGGAATTCGTTAATGGTGTTTTGGAGAAATCTTATGGATGAAACCCGTAGGTTGGATTAGCAGAATCTGGGCATGAACTGCTCGATCGCCTTTCATCGATCGATCGACCCCTCCTAAAAATTGAATAATTTCCCCCATTTTAATTAATTCGAGTAGAATGCGTAGGAACCTTGGATATTAATTATAGATGATGATGATGATGGTTCATGGGGAGGACCAGTAGGGTCTGAGTGAGTCTTGATAAATGAGATTTCATAACGAAAGAAGAATGATTAATGATACGTAGATATGTAACACTTATGGTTAAGTATATTGATTATAGGTAGGGGACAAACCTGATTGAAATATGTAATAGTATATATATAACCGAGTGCATGAATTGAGATTCCAAGTTGGTATCCAACCAAATTATTGGAGACTCCAACGCCAAAGATAAAAGGATGAGAACATACCTACAAGTTACTCTTGATTTGATCTCAAAATTAGACGAAGTCCATATTCAACAGTTCTTAGAGGGGCATAATAGCCACTCCAATGCCTTAGCATTCCTAAGTTCAGTAGTGGATTCCAATCTAAAGAGAACAATTGAAGTGCAATTCCTTGACAAATCGCATCATGAAGCCTGAGGTCTCGGATCACGTTCTTGCCATGGAAAAATGTCCGAAATGGATGGCTCCGATAATTACCTATCTGTAGAATGATATTTTATTGATCGATAAAAAGTAAGCCCATTAAGTCAGGGTAAAATCTGTAGGGTTTTATATGGGACCTAAAGGAAAACTTTACAAAAGGTCGTTCACATGCCCTTACCTCCAATGCGTGCAACAAAGAGACATCGACCATGAACTACACGATGGGATTTATGAGGGGCGTGCGGGAGGAAAGTCTCTTGCTTTTTGAGAAATCATAGAAGGGGATTGGTGGCCATATATGCAGAAAGATGCAAGCGCTTATGTCCAAAAGTGTGTGTGTGTGTGTGTGTATATATATATATATATATATATATGTTTGTGTATAATCATATCCGTGCTACTTTCTATCATGGAGGTTACTGCGCAGGGACAGTCTTATCTCGATGGGACCTTTATGGGGGATATTGATTCGTACCCTAGAAAATAGGATTCCATGGTACAAACTATCTGAGATTGATAGTTAGACGATCCTAAGATATGTGAGGGTATGTGCTGACCTCTTAGTGACTTGGAACTATGATTTGCCTCCATTTTGGGTGTTTTGGGTTAATGCAGTTCGAGAGTGATTCCGAACTAGTATTTCCCTTAGTACGAGAGATACGGGGACTTGATAGCAGAGTATGCCAGCACCATAGATTTTATGTGGCGTGACGATAGTATATATATTATATGAGTGATTAATATTGTGGATACAAGGATTATGCAACACAAATAAATATGAGAGAAGTAATGACCAAGAAAGAACAAAGAAAATAAAATGTCAATCACACAACAACAGATGTACGTGGTTCAGCAAAGGTGTGCCTACGTACACAGTGGTGCAGTCAATATTATTTCTCAATATTTCGGGGAATGAGTACAGAGAATACAACTTGTCCTTTGCCCCGGACCTAGGGTTTAATTTATATATGTGTAGGTTAGTTAGTGGAGATGATGGGTTCCTCCATATTAGCCATCTTCCCTATAACTTCCCTTCATGGGATCGTGCTCCCCTATAACTTCCCTTCATGGGATCGTGGGGAGATTGGATCAATACAAAAGATGAGAGGCCTGGACTTTGGGCCGCTAGGGCTGGGCTACTCGTCCAGGCCTATAGTACTAAATTCTGGGTACCCATAATTGCCCCTAAATTTATTGTGCCTTGCATGTGGGCCCAACAGATTTAAATGATTAACCATAATAGTTGTGTTGTAATTCCTCGGGAGCTGTAGAGTCGATTTCTGGCGGCAGTCGCTTCGCTTGCTATGCGATATGATTAG
This sequence comes from Sambucus nigra, assembly GCA_949130495.1. Classification (NCBI taxonomy): domain Eukaryota; kingdom Viridiplantae; phylum Streptophyta; class Magnoliopsida; order Dipsacales; family Adoxaceae; genus Sambucus; species Sambucus nigra. Next base: position 571,720,849 of record OX422211.1, on the reverse strand, counting down.
ATTTTGAAGGTTTGTTGGAATAAGGCTCATTTCTTTTCGTCGTTTCAGCTTTTACAGCACTCTTCTATCTTCTGAGAACTCTTGCGCTTCGTATCTTCTACTTTCGATCTCCATTCTCGTTGCTTCTTCGCCATTTGACCTGATCTTCTGTCTTGTAAGTTTCTCGTGCCCTTTGCATTTTCTCTTTGGTTTGTAGCTTTTCTTGTATTTTCTAATGGCGAAGATTGGAAATAGGTCAATCTCGAAATTTAGAAAATTCTACAACATTCCTGAGTGGGTAGAGATTGAGTGCTGTGCCTCGCCTCCTAGGAACGTTAGGGATATAGAGGATGCCCACTGGATCCATGCTTTGTTGCTTTCCCAGGGAGGACTTACTTTTCCCCCTAATGATCTATTCCCGCATTTCTTTAGCTATTTTAGTATTGTACCTGCACAATGTTCGCCCAATGTATGGAAAATAGTGAACGGTGTGCATAGGATAAATCAACTGTATGGCACAAGGTTAGGGCTCGCCGAGGTCTTCTTTTGTTACTCCTTCTCTCAAACTAATTCAGGTGTCCTGTACCTCAAAGCTAGGAGCCCTGATAGGGTATTGGTAGTAAATCTACCTGATTCCCATAAGGACTACTGGCAGGAAGGTTTTCTTGTTAGGAATTGGCAATTCTCTCCCCAATCTGAAGGGTCGAGGTCTGAGAGGTTCACTGTTCCATTTTATGGGGAAGAATATATAGGTAGATATCATACTATTATTTCAATCTCTGCTGATTTATGACTTTTCTAACTCCTCTTTGTTTTTTCTTCTATAGCGAGGTCGAAGAACTTGGAGCCTGCCCTCACCGAGGTTCAAATTTCTGAGTTGGTTAAAGCTTGGAACATCAGAGAGCCTTTGGGTGATGGCGAGTATCCCAGATCTGCCGCTTTCTTGTTAGAGTATAAGAACGTAGGCTCTAGCTTCATAGCACGGGCTGTGGACAGTGTACCAGAGTTTGATTCTTTAGGAGAGACTACTGCTGAGCCGATACCGTTAGACCAAGAAGAGAGCAGCTCTGAAAGTGAGCCTGCAGGTAATCTTGGTGAAGGGAGCTCTGATAGTAGCAGCTCTTCTGATTCCAAGGAGGCTTCTAAAGCTCGAGGATCGTCCAGTACTTCCAGCAGTTCTGGTGAAGATATGCCTCCAAGGAAGAACCTGATCAGAGATGATGATGATGATGACCATGTGCTCCTCGCTCAAAGGTCAAAGAAACAGAAGTCTGCATCTGGGTTTGTGGCTACAGGTTCTCGGCCTTCCTCTCTGGAGTAAGAGAGGAAGAGGAGAGAAGAAGAGCAGGTGAAAGAGAGGGAGAGAAAGAAGGAGGAGGATAAGAAGAAGGTGGAATAAAGGAAAAGGGTCGAGGAGAAGAGGAAGAGAGAGAGCGAGAAGGAGGAGGATAAGAGGAGAGCTGAGGTAAGGATGAAGGTCGGGCAGGACTTAGTTCCAGTGTCCGCTCTGCCAGAGGGAGCTTCTATGGCAATCTCCCCTCAGCTAGCTCCGGCTCTGCTTGAGAGAGCTGTCCTCCCGGCTGATCGCCAACGGGCAATAGGTTCGGAGCATCTGGCTCTTCAGGCTAGTCAGAGGCTTGCTCTGGTAAGGTTTATTTTCCTCTCATGTTTTGCTGAATTTTCTTGCTTTCCTCTTCTTATATCTTTTTCTTTTTCATAGTTCGTTACCGACTTCGTTGTGCTGTATCGCTCAGGCGACGAGCTGGTGAAGAAGAATGGTGAAGTGGAGTAAGAAAACTCTGCTCTGAAGCTGAAGGGTAAGGAGCTCGAGGCCAGTTTTAAGGCTGTCGATGCTGCTCGGATCTCTTCTGATTTGGCCCTTGCCACTGCGAATAAGGAGAGAAGTGCGGCGATCTCGGAACTAAAAGAGCTGAGGCAGGCCTATGACTTAGTTTACTCGAGCAAACTAGCTGTGCTGGAGGAGAAAAGGGTTCTCTCTGAAGAGCTGGAGAAGAAGGAGTTTGAGGCTGTTACTACCAAGGAAGATTCTTATAATTCCGGCTGGGCTGCTGCGTATAAGGACGCTGAAGTTAAGATAGGCTATATCAGTCGTCTGAACTTCAAGAAAGGATGGAATAAGACTCTCGTGGCCGTTGGGGTAGACGTTGCATCTCCACCTTTTGACCAGCATGATCCAGGGCCGAGGCCAGTAGTAGATGAGGACCCTTCCCCAACTGCTGAAGGCACTGATCCTGTTTCTCAGGTGACTCCTGCTGACGCCCCTTTGGTTGAGAGGACAGAGGACACCCCTACAGAGGGTAGTGCTCCTGTTGATGCTGATAGGGACAAGGGGCCATCCGAGGTTGCTAATTGATAGGGCTTGCTTTGTAATTTTTTCTTTTTCAATCTGATGTAACCTCGTTCCTTATTAATTAAAAGACTTCATTTTTGTTTATGCTGATCTCTTTCTCTTCTCCTTCTTTTACTTGTAGTTGGTTGATGTTGATGACTATATTCCTGTTACCTCCCAACTGGGTATGACTCTTGGTCCTAATTCAAGCCCTGATGTTCGCTAGGCCTTTGCTAGACTTTACAGGTTTGCTAAGTCAAGGAACCAAAAATATAAGGATCAGTCCGAGCTGGTGGCCAAGCTGAAGGACAAGCTCTAGGAGATGGAAGAAATCGGTGCCTCAGTACAAGAAGAAGTCAGTGCACTGAGAGCAAGGTTGCTGGAGGCCACCGAGATTAACCAGGTTGGGGAGTTCCTGCAGCAGGAGAATGAAGACTTGAGGAGGGAGATCCTAAAGCTTAAGGAGCATTCACCGAGCACTGTTTCGGCAGTCCTGCAGGGCTCTTCTTCGTCGTGAGCTGCTCGGCCTCCCCTCCCGCGTGCTAGCAGGAGTGCCAGGGGTAGGAACAGGGAAGCCGAGGAACAGCGTGAGAGGGAGATGGAGGAGCTGCGCGACGATGTTCGGTGAGCTTATGTAATGGCTACTGGGATCCAGAGGGACGTCACCCGACTACGACATTTGTTCAAGAAGGGTCCTCGACAAGTGTGGTCTGATGGCTACGATCAAGGCTGGTTGGATGGTCCAACAAGACTATCAGAGTTTGAGGAACTTTCCTTTATCAGAGGGTGGTTGAGTGCCCTGAAAGAGCTGCAGGTCCAGAGGAACTCGGTGTTATGGTATCGACACGAGATGTCCTCCTCCACTCTGATGCCCAATCCATTCAGGAGGGATGATCGATGGATCCCCATTGATGTTATTCCCCAGCAACTATTGGAGTTGGACGCAAATGAGGTCGTGGAAGAGCTAGCCCCCGTTCCTGATGATGGAAGAAGAGCTAAAGTTGCTGATTATCTTGTTCGGAGGCTTCCACCTCCTTGAGATTTTGTTATTTTTTTTCTTTTTGATAATGTAAATGCTTTGGGCGATCTTCACCGACTAAACTTGTATTATCATTGTTTGTAATATAAAGGATTAATGAAAAGTTCGCGTTTTGGGCAATTTTACCGACTAAACGTGTTCATCCAATCTTTTAATATTTTCGCTACTTCATAATTTTTTTTATTTTGTCATGCGAGTGTCCTCCCAGTCCAGTATAATGCAAGAATACCATTGTGCCCTCACTTTACCTTTTAGGTTGTGTCTTCACATTCCCTTAGGCCTAAGTAGGGCAATTGGCGAGGACACACCTGATATTGGATGTCTTCATCCGATCAGGATTTTGTTTAACCAAAGTAGGTTTGATGCCTAAGAATACTCTGTAGGGCTTCATATATTGCCAGGGGCAATGCTAAGAGGTCTGTCGTGCTTCATGACGATGACCTGAGGAGGGGTGTTCCCCTGCTATGTCGACCATTATGCCTGTGATTTGGAAGGTATTTGTAATAAAATATAACTGTTACTAATTAGAGAGTGATCAACTGAGAGATTTTCATTAGTGAGATCGGAAATGAACTGTCCTTTCACATAACGAATACAATAAAAGATTTAATAATAGAATTCCTAAAAATAGAATTTCTTGAGATTAGCTGCATTCCATGCTAGTGGTATCTACCTGCCCTCCATCGTTTCCAAATGATAGGCACCCTGCAGGTTGTCCCTAATTATCTTATAAGGTCCTTCCCAGTTTGGGCCCACCTTACTGTCTGATGGCTTCACTGTGTTGCCCAGGACCTTTCTTAGAACATAGTCCCCAACTTTGAATCTCCTCGGGTTGACCCTTTTGCTGTAGTGCTTCGCGAGCTGTTGCTGATAGCTCGCTAGTTTCACTAGGGCAAGTTCCCTGCGCTCGTCGGCTAGATCGAGTTCAGCGAGCAAAGCCTCATCGTTCTGGCCTTGTTCGACAAGGTCGGGTCTCATTATTGGCAATCCCGCCTCTACTGGGATGATTGCCTCCATACCATATGTTAGTGAGAATGGCGTTTCTCATGTTGCTCGCCTAGGAGTCGTTCTGTATGCCCATAGTATATGCGGTAGTTCGGTTGCCCATGCGCCTTTGGCTCGCTCTAACCGCTTCTTCAATCCAACGATCACTGTTTTATTGGAAGCTTCAGCTTGTCCATTTTTTTGAGGGTACCCTGATCCCGTGTTCATTGCAGAAGTCCTGGAAAGGGCCACTCTCGAACTGTGTTCCATTGTCAGTGATGATGGTTCTGGGGATTCCAAATCGAGTGATTATATTCCTCCATACGAACCTTATCATGTCAGCATCTCGGATGTTCGCCAGTGGTTCTACCTCGATCCATTTGGTAAAGTAGTTAGTTGCAACCAACAGGTATTTGCGATTGCCGGCAGCGGTGGGCAGTGGTCCCACAATGTCCATTCCCCATTGGATGAAGGGTCAGGGGATGGTCAGGGATTTTAATTCGCTGGCGGTCTGGTGGACCATAGGAGCATGAAGTTGGCATTTCAGGCATTTGCGGACATATACTGCGGAGTCCTTTTGCATGTATGGCCACCAATAGACTTCCTTCATTGCTCGAAAGGCTAGAGACCTTCCTCCGACATGACTTCCACAGATTCCTTCGTGAAGCTCGTGAAGCACTGCCTTGACATCGCCTGGGTGGATGCATCTAAGGTAGGGACCGTAGAAAGATCTTTTATACAAGTCGCCTCCTGTGGATAAGTGAAAGCGAGAAGCTTTGACTCTTATCTGGTGGGCAGTTCTCTTGTCCTATGGAAGCGTTCCGTTCTTTAAATAGTCTTTCAAGGGATCTATCCAGCTGGGGGCAGATTCCAATTAGAGTATTGGTTTCGCGTTTGGCAGCTCGCAGTTGGGGTAAATGCTTGGGCCACTGAGGAAATCGATAGGGATAACCCTTTTAAGGCTAGAATCAACTGCCGAACTCAGGGCTGCTAGCGCATCGGCGTGGCTGTTTTTCCCCCTGGGAAACTGTTGGATGTTGATCTCTTCAAAGCTCGTCATCAAGTTTTTCACCAAGGAGAGGTTGGTTGCCATTCTTTCATCCTTTGCGTTATAGTCTCCACTTATCCGGTTGGAAACTAGTTGCGAATCGCCGAATACCGGCAAACGCTTTGCCCCCAGAGTTTGCGCTTTTTGGAGACCTGCTATTAGGGCTATGTATTCTGCTTCGTTATTGGAGGCTACAAATCCCAGCCTGATTCCTTGCTCAAGGACTGTGTTTTCTGGAGTGATGAGAATAATTCCTACCCCTGCCCCCTTTGAGTTGGAGGCTCCATCAACGAATAGTTTCCAGTTTTCCACTGTAGCTTGGTTATTTTGCACTGTTGGCTTAGGCTGGTCGGAGGATTCTTCGCCTGTGAATTCAGCTATGAAATCAGCGAGGATTTGACCCTTGATACCTGTCCTTGGTTGAAATTGGATGTCAAACCGACCGAGCTCGACTGACCATTTAGAAAGTCTGCCTGACAAATCCGCCTTCCTTAGGACAGCCTTGAGGGGGTGTGATGTAAGGACGATGATCGTATGAGCTTCGAAGTAATGCTTCAGCTTTCTCGAGGCTATTACTAGGGCGAATACGAGCTTTTCCAATGGTGGGTAGCGCTGCTCGGCATCTAATAAGGTTTTCCTTGCGTAATAGACGGGGTGTTGGATTCCTGTAACTTCGCATATTAACGCCGAGCTGACAGTATGACTGGATACAGAGAGGTAGAGGTACAAAGAGTCCATTTGCTGTGGTATGACAAGCAGTGGTGGAGTGCTTAGGTATGACTTGAGCTCGTCCAATGCTCGCGAGCAATCCGGGCTCCATTCTACTGTTTTGCTGCCCTTTAAGAGTTGGAAGAAAGGCTTGCATCTCTCGGAGGATTTAGAAATGAAACGATTCAGAGCAGCAAGCATTTTAGTGAGCTTCTGTACATCCCGGATTGTGCGAGGAGGTTGCACTCTGTTGATTGCATCAATCTGGTCCAAATTAGCCTTTATGCCTCGCTTGTTGACCAAATACCCAAGAAACTTCCCTGACTGGACACCGAAGGAACACTTGCTCGCATTGAGTTTCATTCGATATTTCCTGAGGATTTCGAAGGTACTTGACAGGTCCGAGAGGTGACTCTCCTTCTCCTTGCTCTTGACGAGCATGTCGTCGATGTAGACCTCCATTGTGTCTCCCATTTGATTCTTGAACATTTTAGTAACCAGTCGCTGATAGGTTGCCCCTGCATTTTTTAGCCCAAAAGGCATGACCTTGTAACAATATAAACCAACCATCGTGATAAACGCCGTTTTGTCCTGATCTGGGGCATACAAGGGAATCTGGTGATATCCTGAGTACGCGTCCAGGAAACTTATTCGTTCGTGAGCTGCGGTGGCGTCTACTAGTTGGTCTATTTTTGGAAGAGGGAAGCTATCCTTGGGGAAGTATTTGTTGAGGTCAGTGAAGTCTATGCAAACTCTCCACTTTTCGTTGCTTTTCGGAACTACCACTGGGTTGGATAACCATTTGGGGAATTGCACTTCCCGTATGGATCCTGCTTCCAGCAGTTTTTCGACTTCTTTTTCTATTGCTTTGGCCTTCTCGGGAGCAGTTCACCGTGCCTTCTACGTTATCGGCTTGAACATGGGATCGACGTGCAACTGATGGCAGACCATATTGGGATCGATTCCTGGCATCTTATAAGGTTCCCAAGCAAAAACATCTATGTTTCTTCTGAGTAAGGTTGACAACTCCTTTTGCTCTTGGTCAGTGAGTGACGCTCCGATCAGGAAGACTCTGCTATTGTCGCCTTCCCTAGCCGCCACTTCTACCAGGTCCTCGACGACACGCTCGGAAGGGAGGAGCCTGGTCTCTTCCACTCCAGGCCTTCCATATTTTAATTGCTATTTGGAAGGAATTGCACCTTCCTCCACTTTCTCGATGGGTTGATCGGCTTTTTTCTCTGGCTTTGGTCGGATGGCCGCTATGAAGCACTTCCTTGCCATCGCCTGGTCACCGTGTATCTCCATGACTCCTTGCTTGGTAACATATTTGAGCATTTGATGGTAGGTCGAGGAGACTGCCTTCATCGCATGAAGCCATCCCCTGTCGAGGATGGCTTGATACGGTGAATCAATGTCGACCACCAAAAACTCGATCATCTTGGAAACATTTCCAGCGCGCACTGGCAGTACTATTTTGCCCAGGGGTATGGTTATTTTTCCAGCGAAGCTGACCAGAGGGACAGTAGCTCCCTTTAGGTCGGCGACGCTCAACTTCAATTTCCTGAACAGGTCGATGTACATTACTTCAGATGAGCTTCCTTGATCGACGAACAGCCTATCGATGTCAAAGTTGGCTATCCTGAGTGTAATGACCAAGGCATCATGATGTGGGGCCCTTACTCCCACTAGGTCTTCATCCGTGAAAACAATATGGTTGTTGTTGTTGACGTCCTCTGCTCGTCGACGTTTTCCTGCTGGATCAATCTGAAAAGCTTGCATTACCGCTGTCAGTTTCTTTACCTCCATTCGAGTTGAGTTCCTTTGTATTTGCTTGACGTCAGATACTTCGTGGATTACTGCGAATTCATGTCCGGCATTATCCTCCAGCACGTTATCGGGTTTCGCCTCTCTGTGGGCAGCCACCTTCTCTACCTTCTTTTCCACAAAGTCATTCAAATGTCCAAACTGGGCCAACTCCTCGAGGTGGGACTTAAGAGCCTTGCAGTGCTCGGTCTTATTCCCTCCCTCTTTGTGGAAAGCGAATCTTAATGCATTGTTTCTTTTCGTGGGGTCTCCTCCCATTTTCCAGGGCCATTTGATGAACGACTCATCCTTGATCTTCGCGAGAATTTTATAATCCGAGGTTGCTAATTGATAGGGCTTGCTTTGTAATTTTTTCTTTTTGAATCTGATGTAACCTCGTTCCTTATTAATGAAAAGACTTCATTTTTGTTTATGCTGATCTTTTTCTCTTCTCCTTCTTTTACTTGTAGTTGGTTGATGTTGATGACTATATTCCTGTTACCTCCCAACTGGGTAGGACTCTTGGTCCTAATGCAAGCCTTACTGTTCGCCAGGCCTTTGCTAGACTTTCCAGGTTTGCTAAGTCAAGGAACCAAAAATATAAGGATCAGTCCGAGCTGGTGGCCAAGCTGAAGGACAGGCTCCAGGAGATGGAAGAAATCGGTGCCTCAGTACAAGAAGAAGTCAGTGCACTGAGAGCAAGGTTGCTGGAGGCCACCGAGATTAACCAAGTTATGGAGTTCTTACAGCAGGAGAATGAAGACTTGAGGAGGGAGGTTCTAAAGCTTAAGGAGCATTCGCCGAGCACCGTTTCGGCAGTCCTGCAGGGCTCTTCTTCGTCGTGAGCTGCTCGGCCTCCCCTCCCGCGTGCTAGCAGGAGTGCCAGGGGTAGGAACAGGGAAGCTGAGGAACAGCGTGAGAGGGAGATGGAGGAGCTGCGCGACAATGTTCGATGAGCTTATGTAACGACTACTAGGCTCCAGAGGGACGTCACCCGACTACGGCATTTGTTCAAGAAGGGTCCTCGACAAGTGTGGTCTGATGGCTACGATCAAGGCTGGCTGGATGCTCCAACAAGACTATCAAAGTTTAAGGAACTTTCCTTTATCAGAGAGTGGTTGAGTGCCCTGAAAGAGCTGCAGGTCCTGAGGAACTCGGTATTATGGTATCGACACGAGATGTCCTCCTCCACTCTGATGCTCAATCCATTCAGGAGGGATGATCGATGGATCCCCATTGATGCTATTCCCCGGCAACTATTGGATTTGGACGCAAATGAGGTCGTGGAAGAGCTAGCCCCCGTTCCTGATGATGGAAGAAGAGCTAAAGTTGCTGATTATCTTGTTCGGAGGCTTCCACCTCCTTGAGATTTTGTTATTTTTTTCTTTTTGATAATGTAAATGCTTTGGGCGAGCTTCGTCGACTAAACATGTATTATCATTGTTTGTAAATATAAAGGATTAATGAAAAGTTCGCGTTTTGGGCAATTTTGCCGACTAAACGTGTTCATCCAATCTTTTAATATTTTCGCTGCTTCATAATTTTTTTTATTTTGTCATGCGAGTGTCCTCCCAGTCCAGTATAATGCAAGAATACCATTGTGCCCTCACTTTACCTTTTAGGTTGTGTCGTCACACTCCCTTAGGCCTAAGTAGGGCAATTGGCGAGGACACACCTGATATTGGATGTCTTCATCCGATCAGGATTTTGTTTAACCAAAGTAGGTTTGATGCCTAAGAATACTCTGTAGGGATTCATATATTGCCAGGGGCAATGCTAAGAGGTCTGTCGTGCTTCATGACAATGACCTGAGGAGGGGTGTTCCCCTTCTATGTCGACCATTATGCCTGTGATTTGGAAGGGATGTGTAATAAAATATAACTGTTACTAATTAGAGAGTGATCAACTAAGAGATTTTCATTAGTGAGATCGGAAATGAACTGTCCTTTCACATAAAGAATACAATAAAAGATGTAATAATAGAATTCCTAAAAATATAATTTCTTGAGATTAGCTGCGTTCCATGCTCGTGGTATCTCCCTGCCCTCCATCGTTTCCAAATGATAGGCACCCTATAGGTTGTCTCTAATTATCTTATAAGGTCCTTCCCAGTTTGGGCCCAGCTTACCGTCTGATGGCTTCACTGTGTTGCCCAGGACCTTTATTAGAACATAGTCCCCAACTTTGAATCTCCTCGGGTTGACCCTTTTGCTGTAGTGCTTCGCGAGCTGTTACTGATAGCTCGCTAGTTTCAATAGGGCAAGTTCCCTGCGCTCATCGGCTAGGTCGAGTTCAGCGAGCAAAGCCTCATCGTTCTGGCCTTGTTCGACAAAGTCGGATCTCATTATTGGCAATCCCGCCTCATTATTGGCAATCTCTTTGAAGACAGTGTTGACCGCCTGGAACGATTTTGTTACGTCAGGGTTCCCTCCGTTTCGGGAGCCATTCTTGCCCCCACTCTTTCCTCCTTTCTTCTGGTTCTCAACTTTCTCACTTCCCTTGGTAGTGAGCTTGTCTCGACCGTTTTCTCCTATATTAAGGCGGGTGACATCTTCCACCTTTGCGTATATCTCAATTCGGGCCATCAGGTCATCAATGGTCATAGCTTCCTTCTTCGTCAAGGACTGGTAAAGGAGGGAAGAGTTAGGTAACCCAATTTTGAAGGAGGCCACTGCCACCTCTTCCGCACAGTCCTCGATCTCGTTGAATAACTCCCAGTACCTCTTCCCATAGTCTTGGAGTGTTTCTTGAGGCGTTTTCTTCATGGTTAATAGAGCATCCATCCTTTTGGGATGGGAGTTGCTGGTGATGAACCGGGCCATAAAGAGCTCGGCCAGGGATTTGAAATTTTTGATGGATCGGTGAGGGAGTTTTTTGAACCATTTATGGGCCACATCATGGATGCTCGAGGGGAAAATACGGCACATCAATGCATCCCGGTGATTCCAGAGGGTCATGGCCTGCCAGTACTGCCTGACATGATCAATGGGATCAGTCTTCCCATCGTAAATCTTGAACCTTGGAATGGCAAATTTCTTGGGAGCCTCTTCCTCTTCAATTTCCCTCATGAAGGGTGATTTTATCTGGGTCTTGAGGGCTCTCCTGGCGAGTTCTCTGGTCGACCTGGTGCCGCGGTGAGCTGGATGTTGGTCCATTTCTCTGCGGACCAGGTTCCGTATGTTCTCGTCTCTGCGAGCAGGGCTCTGGTAGCGGCGAGCTCTTCTTAGTTGTTCACGGAGGTCATCGTCTGAGTTGCCACCTTCGACCCCTTGATATTCTCGCCTAGGGCTCCTTCCTCGGCTGCGATATTTGCTCGCCTGAGGGCTAGGAGTGCGATAGGGGTGTCTCCTGGTATCAGGACATATTTCCTTCTCCAGTCTTTTCAGTCTTCTTTTCAAGAGAGCATTCTCAGCCTCGTATCTGCGAGAAGACTCCCTCTGCTCATGGAGCCTTGCCTCGTATGCATCAATCAATCTGGATATCTGCGTGGACCCTGCTGGTCCTTGACCTTCTTCTGAGGCTGGACTTTCTGAGCGAGCCCCACGATCTGAACGTCGGACTTCAGACCTAATCCTGCGAGGAGCAGGTGGCTCTTGAATATCTCCTGCTTGAGGAGCGTTGCTGCTGTGACCAGACATCTTAGATTCTTTTCTTGGCGTGGGCTCTTCTCAGGAAAAGATAAACGTCTCCCACAGACGGCGCCAATTGTGGATACAAGGATTATGCAACACAAATAAATATGAGAGAAGTAATGACCAAGAAAGAACAAAGAAAATAAAACGCCAATCACACAACAACAAATGTACGTGGTTCAGCAAAGGTGTGCCTACGTCCACGGTGGTGCAGTCAATATTATTTCTCAATATTCCGGGGAATGAGTACAGAGAATACAACTTGTCCTTTGCCCCGGACCTAGGGTTTAATTTATATATGTGTAGGTTAGTTAGTGGAGATGATGGGTTCCTCCATATTAGCCATCTTCCCTATAACTTCCCTTCATGGGATCGTGCTCCCCTATAACTTCCCTTCATGGGATCGTGGGGAGATTGGATCAATACAAAAGATAAGAGGCCTGGACTTTGGGCCGCTAGGGCTGGGCTACTCGTCCAGGCCTATAGTACTAAATTCCGGGTACCCACAAATATATATATATATATATATATATATATATATATATATATATATATATATATATAGAGAGAGAGAGAGAGAGAGAGAGAGAGAGAGATGAAATTCTTCTACTGTGCGTGTAAGTAGATAAGTTATCGAATAAATGCTCCTAATCATAATAACTAGTCCAAAATTCACAACAGTATTAAGTAGTACATAATTGGCTTCAACAACTTCTAATAAGATGTTATCTTAATTTAATCTTAGACTTTTGACCTTGCGAAGAAGAACTCATGAGAGAAGTAAAGAGTTAGACTTATGAGTTATTTTAGTAGTACGATAGGCGTGCACACTAGATGAGAGGTGAAGATTGTCAAGGGAGTGTCGTGTACTAACATGGTGGTAATATTAGCTAGTAAGCATTTTAAATGCTTGCTAAACTATTTTTTGAAAAAACATTTTTACACTCGGACTCTGACCCATTTCCTATCATTCTCTCTCTCTTGTATATATATGTATATATTACAGGTGGCCAGCCACAGGGGCGTCGGGTGTAGGTTCTTTGGATTGGACGTGCTGCAGCTTATGTGGGAGTTGCAGGCTCTTGCAGTACACGACCTCTTTCTTTTTCCAGCTCTTGATTTAGTTCTTCATAGCTAGGGCATGTGTCACCGGATTTCCTATTCCCGTTTAGTCTTATTAGAGATTTTGTATTTATTTATGCTTTCTGTATTCAGTACTCATTTGGGAGTTAATTCATGTCGTGTTGAATGTACCTATGGATTTTGACTTGGTTTGAATAATCTAGTCGACATGTTTCTTTTGGATGATAGATATCCTTACAATTTATGTTATTCCTAAATTTGGTTTATATTTAAAAAGGTTTTTACAGCGGAATTTAATAAATAAAATCATTTAAATTATTTTGACACTTAGCTTGATTATTTAGGGTGGTTAAATTGGAAAAGTTATTTTCGACAGTGAAGCTGAGAATGAACCACACTGTTCACCTTGAATTTTATTTTAATAAAGGACTGATCACCTGGTATTTAATTAGGAGGGGTGTTCAGGTGGTATCAGAGCATCAGTTTCTAGTGTCCTTTAGGATCTGTACGGCTTATTTCTCTTTCAGCTTAGCGTCTTTGATATAAAGCCCTATTTTTAGGACTGTTGTATTCTTGTATTTATGATTAGGTCTTAAAATATTTGAGATTTAATAATAACTGTAGACTAATAAACTTTCTTCACGTTTCAGATGCCTCTGAGATGGGCACCCTGAGACAGGAATGCCCAGCCCAAGCAGCCAGCAGTTTCAGCTCAGGGACTAATGAATGCAACTGAAGTAGCCGCCATTATTGCTTAGGCTGTGAATTTCACATTAGAGGTGGTGCAACAGGCTCCACCCCAGGTTCAGGCAGTAGCGCCAATTCCAGCACAACTTCCTACTACATGGGAGCAGGTCAGGGATGCCTTTTAGAAGGAGCATCCCTCGGAGTTCTCGGGTAGTTTTGACATCGTAATCGCCAGGCAATGGAAGAAGGATATCCAGAGGCATCTGTGTATGTATGAGTGCACTGACGTGCAAAGATAGTTAATGGCATCCTTCAACATAGTGGGGGCCACTATGCAGTGGTGGGAGTCCACCACCACCTTGGAGGAGAGGGACATCATGTCGATTTGGTCATTTTGGGTATGATTTGACCGCAAATATTTTCCATCCTCCATGCAGACTGAGATGAGGCGAAGGTTACTGAATCTTAAGCAGGAGAGTATGACCATTGCTGAGTATGAGGAGTTCACGAGATTTCTCACTATAGTGCCAGATGAGGCACCCACTGAGGAGAAGAATATATTATTATTTTTAGATGGATTAGCCTGGAGGATTCATCAGCACCTCATAGGTAATCTATCGTTGGGTACTTACACTAACGTACTCAACGCTGCTCTGTTTCACTGTCAAGATCACTGCTTCCATCAATAGGGGAGCAAAAGAGCAGGGAAGTCTAGCTAGCAGGGCCAGACTGGAGGTAGTGGTGCTGGTGGAGCATCATTAGCTCAGGGGCAGACCAGTCACAGTGAGCAGAGTTCCCATCAGTGGGACCCTGCCAAGTGACTTCAATTCGGAAATTACAGGGAGGTATTTAGGGGATTTAGACAGGGCCATCAAGGCTAGTCCAGTCAGCATAGCCAACAAGGCCAATACCTTCAGTAGCAGGGCCATCAAGACCAACAACATTTTCAGCAGGGCCAGTGGCGGGGTTGTAATGGCCAACAGGGCCATGGTCAGCAGGGACAGAGGGGAGGAAAATTTAGGGTCTGGTGTTTTGGATGTGGAAAGAATGGCCATAGGTTCCAGGATTGACCATAATGGAATAGGGCCCCACAACAACAGGGTGCCCGCCATAAGCCACAGAGACCACTCTTTCCAGCCTCCCTCCCAGCGCCAGCTCAGATGCCAGCCATCTCAGTAGCCGCCGTTCAGCAGGGGAAATTACAGTATGGACATGTCTATAACGTCCATCAGGCCTCATCACCTCACACACCGCCCACGATAGAGGGTACGTTTCCTATCCATGGCAATATGGGTCGAGTCTTATTTGATATTAGGGTGTTTCACTGTTTTATAGATACTTACTTTGGACGGGCCATAGGGTTATTAGGAACGACAGAGAGTACAGTGACATGTGTAGACTCACCACTAGGGAATGGGTCTTTGATTTTCTTTATATGCCAGGGCGTAGGTATAGAGATTGGTAGCTTGATTTTACTTGCGGACATGCTAGTTTTAGATATACATGAGCACGACGCCATTATTGGCATGGATTGGCTCGCTGTGTACGAAGCCATTATAGATTGTTTCGATAGGGGTATTATCTTTGCCATTCCTTATCAGGAGATGTTTTTGGTGGTGATGCCTCGCCTAGAGGGAGGATCTTCCACCCATTTGTATTACATAGAGGAGGAGACCTCAAAGGAGATTGTGATTCCCCTAGATTCGATACCTGTTGTTTGTGAGTTTTTGGGTGTATTCTAAGAGATACCGAGCTTACCTACTAGTAGGGAGATAGATTTTATCATAGAGTTGATGTCAGGCACTCGAACGATAGCACGTGCCCCATACCGTATGGCTCCAGTGGATATGAGGGAGTTACGGGATCAGATAGAGAAGCTATTAGGTCTGGGTTTCATTCATAGGAGCACCTCACCTTGGGGCACTTCGGTGTTGTTTGTGAAAAAAGAGAGATGGTTCATTGATATTGTGCGTGGACTACCATGAGTTAAACAAGGTCATCATACGGAATAAATATCCGTTCCCCCGAATCGATGACCTGTTCGACCAATTCAGAGGAGAATCCTTCTTTTCGAAGATAGATTTAAGATCGGGATACCATCAGTTACGACTTAGGGAGAAAGATGTGTCGAAGACTGCTTTCTTGACGAGATATGGGTCCTATGAGTTCAGAGTCCTGCCATTTAGGCTAACAAATGCTCCAACCGTATTCAAGGACTTGATGAACCGAGTGTTCAAAGAGTTCTTGGATCAGTTTTTCATCATCTTCATAGATACATCCTAATTGATTCATAGATTGAGAAGGAGCATGCCGAGCACTTGAGACAAATTCTCCAGACTCTACGGGAGCATCAGCTATATGGTAAGTATGAGAAGTGTGGATTATGGTTACGAGAAGTACAGTTTTTGGGGAACGTTGTGTCAGAATTAGGGGTATCAGTTGACCCGAGAAAAGTGTCAGCGGTGAGGGAGTGGGGACAGCCCACGACACCTATAGAGGTACGTAGTTTCTTGGGGTTAGACGGGTACTATAAACGGTTCATTCAAGGTTTTTTGAAGATAGCGGGTCCATTAACAAATCTGACTCGCAAGGGAGTGATGTATGTATAGGATGACGCTTGTCAATTGGCTTTTAACGAGCTGAAAGATAAGTTGACTTCGACGCTAATTTTTGCTTTACCCAGGTCGGGAGTGGAGTACCGGGTGTATACTGATGCCTCGTTACATGGACTCGGTGGTGTACTTCAGCAGGAGGCATACGCTATAGCTTCTGTCTCCCCTAAGCTTAAGCCTTATGGAAGGAATTACCCCACTCACGACCTGGAGCTATCTGCGGTCATGTTTGCATTGCGGATTTGGGGGCATTACTTATTGGGGGAGAAGTTTCACTTGTTCACAGACCATAAGTCGTTGCAGTACTTGTTCACTCAACGAGAGTTGAACATGTGTCAGCACAGGTGCCTGGAGTTTGTAAAAGACTACCAGTTCGAGATACAGTACCATCCAGGGAAGGCTAAAGTGGTTGCTGATGCCTTAAGCCATAGACCGGTAGGTGAGGTAGCAGAAGTATGGAGAGAAAAGTGGAAAGAATTGGGACACCAGGATGCGATAGCTCGTTCCTTTATATCCGTTATGACAGTTACACCCGAGATTATTATGAGGGTGATACAGGCATAAGCAGCAGATACGTTTTATGAGGATTAGATTGTACAACTCTTAGCTAAGGCTGCTGAGTCTTATTTAGTGATTTATGATGGGGGTTTGAGGTTTAATGGGAGATTGGTGGTCCCGGAGGGAGATGATTTATGACATGTAGTAATGACACAGTCACGTGGGACCAGATTTTCTGTACATCCGAGAGGGGATAAAATGTACCAGGACATGAGGAGGCAATATTGGTGGAGTGGGATGAAGAAGGACATTACATAGTTCGTGTCCAAATGCGCCACCTATCAAATGGTAAAGGTGGAACACCAGAGGCCGTCAGGGTTACTCCAGCCATTGGAGATACCTATGTGGAAATGGGAAAGCATTTCCATAGACTTCATTATTGGGCTTCCTACATCACAACGGGGTCACGATTCTATATGGGTTATAGTGGATCGATTGACCAAGGTAGATCATTTTCTTTCAGTGTGGACAGACTACACCACGGGCCAGTATGCACAATTATTTATTACCGAGATTGTTAGGCTATATGGGGTATCCCTAGATATTGTTTCTGATGGAGACAAGATTTTTATATCGCGCTTCTGGGAGAGCTCTCAGGAGGCAATGGGTATAGAGTTGAGATTGAGTTTAGCGTATCACCCACAGATGGATGGACTGACATAGCGTACCAATCAGATGCTGGAGGATATGCTACGCATGTGTGTCCTTGATTTTGGAGGGGGTGGGATTCGTATCTCCCACTCGTGGAGTTCGCATATAATAACTCCTATCAGTTCACGATCGACATGGCCCCATTTGAGGCATTGTACTGCAAACCTTGTCATTCTCCCGCTTGTTGGTTAGAGGTGGGGGACAATAAGTTTCTCAGACTAGAGATGATCCAGGAGACATCAGCTAGAATTGAGCTAATCAAGAGTCGCATTCGGGTAGCAGAAAAACTATGCTGATGCAAAGTGGTCCTTCTGAGAGTTTAGCATGAGGGACCAAGTATTACTGCGTGTGTCTCCTATGAAAGGAGAAATGATATTCGGGAAGAAGGGGAACTTGGCTCTGAGCTATGTAGGACAATTTTTCATTATAGAGAGGATAGGGCCGATGGCATACAGATTGGGATTGCCAGAACACTTGCACCATATTCACGATGTATTCCACATCTCGTCGTTGAGATGATATCTTCGAGATGATATGGCCCACACTCACATCGCGATAGATGAGATTGACTTACAGCCTGACAGTTCTTATGAGGAGAGACTAGTGGCTATCCTAGACCATAGTGAGAGGAGATTGAGGTCGAAGGTAGTCCCACTTGTACGGGTTCAGTGGGAGCATCATAACGTGGATGAGTCCACTTGAGAGCACGAGGCAGATATGCGCGAAAAATACCGAGATTTATTTTTACCAGGTATGCCTTATTCTCTGAATTTCAGGACGAAATTCCATTTTTAGGAGAGAAGTATGTAATACCCCATATTTTTATGGTTTTTACACTACACCAAAACAGGTCAATTGTAACGGGCAAAAACCGTTACAAAAAATATTTGTAACGGATTAAATCCGTTAGAAAATTGGTGTTATTTATTTTACCAACGAAATTTGTAACAGATAAAATCCGTTACAAATTTAATATTTGTAACGGGCTAAATCCGTTACAAAATATTTTGTAACGGATTTGGCATTGTTACACATCCCATATTAGTAACGAATATACTAACTTGTAACGGTTTTTATTCGTTACAAATATAGAATTTCTAACGGATTAAAACAGTTGCAAAATACATTGCAACAGATTGGGAATGTCATATATTTGTAACTGATGTTTTTATTTGTAACGGTTAAAGTCCGTTAGCAATATTATTTTATTTTTAAAAAATATTAATTTTTCATTAAACGAGTAGATATAAATACAATAGTAAAAACTTGTGCTCAACCATTGGCAATGCAGAACCAATACCCATAAATTTCACTCAAAACATAATTTCAAAGCACACGTGACAAAATGAACGACACTACATTTCGTTGATATTAAATCGATCTAAAACTATATTCCATTCACAACCATTAAAGTTCTCAAAACAAAATATACTACAAGATGAACAATTTATCTTTTAACCATAAATTGGAAACGAAGTCTAACATGATTAAAGTTTTAAACATATTATTGTCCCCAAAGTAGTGTTCATGATATTCCTTGCAAAAGTAGACTTCATTCTCCCAAGAGAAATCTTCATATTCCCCCATAAGAACCTGTGGAACAAACTCAATCTTAGTAAATGTGTAAGCATAAGGAGTAAATAATATGAAAGACTAGTACATTCATGTTTTTATCTATTTTTAGGCAGCTAGGTTGTTTTTTAGTTTTCGTCCTCCAACGCCTATTTTTAACCCAAAAAGAAACGTACGTTGGTCAATTTGGCCAATCGAGAGCTCGATGAGAACACGGTTAGTTTAGAAAAGTTACTATGGTTTCTCTTGATGTGTTTATATCTATTTTCAGGCCACCGGGTTGTTGTTTTCAATTTTTGCTCCCAACGCCCATTTTTAAACCCCAAAAGAAGCATATACTATTAAGTTTGGCCAATCGAGGGTCCGGTGAAGGCACAATTAGTTTAAACAAGTTAAGTTGGTATCGCTTGATGTGTTTGTACCTAAATCTAGGCCTCTAGATTGTTGTTTTAAGTTTTCACCCCCCCCCAACGCCCATTTTTAATCCCAAAAAGGGTATAATAGTTAATTAGGCCAACCAAGAGTTCGATGAGGATGCATTTAGTTTAGAGAAGTTGTTTTGTTTATATATATATATATATATACTTTTTTTTCTTTTAGGGGGTGGGGGTGGGAGAGAGGAGGGTGAGGTCGAAACGAAGAAAAAGAAAGCAAATAATAGTGAACTAAGTTCTGAGGACTTAACTGCCATGGATCATCCCCAACCATCATCATGTCATCCTCCTCGTCAGTATAGACAACCTTCCATTTCTTTGTTGATCCACAAAGTTCACCTTCAATATCAAACATCTCAAGTTTTCTGAGAAGATCCTTATACTCGTTAAACCTTGTCAAATCTACTGCCCTGCCAACAACCATCTCTTGCACGTGAACCTGCATGTTTAACGATCATATATTGCATCAGTAATTGTTAATCCTCTCGGGGAAGATATTTGAAGCTACGATATAAGCAAATGTAAGGGTGTGCAAATAGTTGTTCATGCTTAACAGGTAAACCTACAATCGGCTACAACATCCTCATTGAGACCTCGCTTACTTTTCATTCACATGGAAGATATTTCACCTGAACTAAAGGGGGGCTTAAGAAATATTGAATAACATTCCTAATAACATAACGGGAAGATCAATTAAAAATCAACAGAAGGTCGGCATACTATGAAGATGTATTTTAAAATAAGTTGTTAGACCAATAACAAAAAATCTGGCATTAGTGAAGGTAAAACTGAAGTTCGTTCCCGCTTATTCCTTTGTTGAGGTTATGTGTTTGAAGGAGTTGCTTCCACAAGAGGCTTTAATTCCCACGGTGAAACCCTCTCTGGACGTAAAATTGATGAAGGTTCATCCCATTGAACATGAACATGGATGACGACAGAGGCACAACTTCAGATGTGAAATAACTTAACAAAAATGTAAAAGAGTAAATTGCCACAAAAAAATATCTTGAAATTACCGCACTGACATACTTGGTAAACCACATCCTGATGTACCATTATTGCCCTCCTTATTGTCCCACTGATAGCTGTCATCCGGTGAGTCTTATTGGCGTGTCAATCGAAACTTCGATGAGCCCCTACCCAACCACACTCCATGACACCATACTTCATTGTTTGGCTACTATAATAACTGCTCGTGAACTCCTAAAAGTAACGATTCATCGCCGGTTTCATGATGGGATCAACTATAATCCATAATCCACTCTTTCTCATAATCAAAAGAGACATCAGCATTTATCTGTGGAATTATATAGCATACATAAATTGAAGACCCAAAGTTCATCAAAACAAACCTGAACTATCTCCTTCTTTTTGTGGACCTCTCCTTTGGGAAGTGGAACATACTCTTTTGTCTCGAGATCGAATTCTGTAGCAAATGCATCACTCCTACCTACCCTTTTAACTGCATCACTGGTTGCTTAAACATATATAACATCGCCAACAACTACCTGCAGCTTGTAATTACAGCACAGTATACACATTTTTTATTTGGGGTGTGCATCAACTCCCTTCAAATCAATTCAGCATAAGAGTTTTGCAATCAATAAAATCAATACACGTTTTGTTGTATGAAGAAAAACCAAAAAACAGAAGTAACTTTCCTTTTCCTCAATTAAGGCATCATCGAAAGTTGGATCCAACTTCAGTTGCTTAGTTCCTTTGACGGTTTTTAACCCAATAATTACATGGCTAATGCTTTTACCATATCCACCTGTGACACTCTCGGTTTCCTTTGGAGATAATTCAGTCACCTGAAATAAGAGTAACTTTGTAGCACATTGGAAACAAGGACAAAAAAAAATGAAGATAATCTGCACATATCATAACATTAGGACATGGGAAAATATTAGAAGAAAAAAATGATTAATGGTAGCTTACCTCTCCTTCATAAACTTCATTGTTTTCCTTAATTCGTATAGACCAATCGCCCGTCGAAAATTTTCCATCAAAACCTCTGCTTTGTGCATTTGTGCATTTTCAAGAAATGGTTACGTGTATTGAGCAGCAGCAAGTTAAGAGTGTTTTATAGTACCTATACGATTTAATGGGGTACTTTTGGTCTCTACCCATTCGATTATTGTGACTTACTGTCAAATACATTATCTGTTGCAAGTTCCCTGCTGCACCGATAGTAATTTTAGGTTCACCAAAAATATTTCCTCCGCTGCTCGACCTCCAAGACCTCCTACTATTTTGGCACATAGTTGTTGCTTAGTGATAAGAGCTAGACTGGGTCATGCCCTGTTGTCAATCTCCTGCAAAAGAACAATACACTCACTATTCTCCTATACATAGTCACTTTTAATTTACTATCCTAAGATATATAATCTGTATGGCTTAAGAAAGTTGTCTGAAATTTAGTGATTGTAAAGTATTTATGAAGTAGCGAATACTCGTGCCTGAAGGCACAACGAAATTTTTCAAAGTACATAATCACAAAGCGGTGAAAATTTTGAAACTACATAATCGCAAAACGGATTAATCCATCATGAATCTCATAATAATGTCAACTATTGTATAACACAAATATTTGTAAACGAATTAAAAATATTGGGAAAAGTTACTTTGTTTATATGACGATCGGCCTTGTTGAAGAAATAAAAAATATCAACAACAATACTAATTGGCATAAAAAATATCACAAAAATATCAGCCTTTTTAATCATAATTGGCATAAATCAGTGTAAGTGGCATTTTCATGCTTGCAATTTTTATATTTACTTTTAATCATTAACCAAGATGAATTACTCCAGCTGTAAATATCCTTTATGCCTATGATGCTTGCATTTCATTACAACACCATAAATGGATCCAAAATAATGTAACACCTGGAAAATACACAATCAATTACATTAGTTGTAGATTACTGCCCCAAGATATCAGATATTGACTTTTTTATCGTTTGAAACAGCTATTTCCTGTCAGGTTTAAATAAGAGATACCGATAGATGAACCGTGAATACAATAGTATACCAACGAACCCAAGTTCACTTGCCATAAGAGGAAGCTTGTCAACCGATGTAATAAGATTTGCAGACCAACGAACTCAAGTGAACTCGAACTCAAGTGCTCAGCAACATTTTCTTCCTCTTCTCCAGACTTATTAAGAGCTCAATACAAACCTAATCAACGAATGATGGTCAAGTGGTAGCATCGGTTGGAAGTTGTGAGAAGACCGGTGACACGCACATGTTACCCTAGGAGAACAATATTCATCCTTCTCTCTCTTACAATGCCATTTTATGTTCTGGTTATGAAGCATCCAAGGAAGAAGCAACTCAGGCTTACAAGGCATCACCAATTGGTGGTTGTGGATACACTGGGTGTTTAAATTCGCCCACAACAAATCAGAAGTGGTTGTAGAGGGTGTTTAAATTCACTTACCCAACATAGCATGATAGCAACATACCCATATGACAGAAGCATGAGGATCCAATGTTTTGGCTTTGAACTATTTCATGGACTTGTGGCATGCACTTGTGTAGCCAACTCGATAGCAGAAAAGATGCTTTTGAACCAGAACTATTTCCTGCTCCCAATTTAGCCCCTGTATAAGCCAACGGAAGGTCAGTTTTCTGATATAGTGTTCATCAAGGAATCTCAACAAGCATTTCCTAAAATATATACAGATAGTTAAGAAGTTTGGAGTTGACTAAGTGGAACATAGGAAGAAAGTTATGAAAAGTTGATCAAATGAACCAAGTCCTACATTAGTTGGTGATAAGTTGATCAGAATACCAAATTGGTGAACTATAAGTTCGATAAGTAGACAAACTATAATTTGATTGAGTCAACATGTATATATCTGACAACCAGTTAGAAGAGATGAACCAATTAAGTAGTCTTCAGTATGAAATTTCAATCTATATTGAATATTTATAATAAGTCACTAATGATTTTAAGTTTTTGTACCAAAACAGCTCACCTTCAATTGGAACTGCAATGCATGCTTGATCATGTTTATATTACAAACACTTTCTTGAGGCGATACAAATGGACGGATCATTTTCCAATAAATTTTTTCCTGAAACGAACAGAATACATAGTTCAATTAAGGACCCATGTGTTTTTTCTTTTAAAAATATTTTTTTGTTATATTAAAATAAAGAGGTAAGCGAATTGGTTAGGATATGAGGGAAGGGAAAATGAGATCAACAGCTATCAAAAGACATAAGACAAGTGGTTCATCTTATGTAATATGCTAATGGAAAAAAAACGTCAAAACAAGATTGTTACTAGTTTAAGGAAGTTAATTTTTTCGAGTAGGTTTCACTAAAAACTCAATCGCACCCTTTGATGGGAACCTAAAAACTAATCCCATAGAATCATGAGGTGTCATCATGATCACAGGAATATTTTTAAAAGTTTTGTGGCTCATAATCTAGCATAAAAGACCAATTCCAGATAGAATAGGCATGACTACCTCAGTTAGGACGAGATCAATGTGGTTAGTCATATCTTCCAAGATTCTCCATGCTTGGAGACCATTTGCCATAACAGTAACTTCATAGCTGCAGTTCCGAATAAAGAACCAACAACATGGCACATCGAATCATCATATTCCACCAGTAGAACCTTCAATGACCTCTTAGAGAGAAACCTCTCCCAATGTATCACAGACCCTTGAGGCTGCAATATTTATGAGCCAGCGGAGACATTGTTCACCCCATCTGATCCACTTTTTATTTGTTCAGCTACCCCATTTGTCTTTGATTCTTCAACCTCACATAAACCTAAACCTTGAGCCTTAGGCACAACTACATTACTAACCCCCTTGTCTTCATCTCGGGCATTATTGCTTCGTTCCCCCAGCCCTTTATCCCTAATACCATAATTATCCATTGGAACAACTCTCATCAACTAGATTAAAAAAGATCGTTGATGAGAAGCTCAAAATTAAAATTGTGCATATCCATCATCTCATCGATAACTTAAGATTGAAGGGTTGGTCAATGATGAAGAGAACAAAATAAAACCAAATATAAAAAGGAAAATAAAAAGGAGAACCAGATCAGGTCTCCATAGGCAGAAGAACACATAATCTTTAATCCAGATCACGTCTCCCGGAGCAGCATTATCAGGTGACCCAGGCTCAAAAAATTATGGCGAACATATATAATTTCCATTGGCTTTGACTATATGTTTCTCCCAAGAGATATCATTTATACAAGAGCAAAAAAAACTATCCATAAAAAATTCTCTCCATATATAAGACAGAAGAAAGACGACGTGATGTTCTCCTAAGCTGAAAGAAGTATCAATGATCAGGAACTAAGCAAAGCAAAGAAAACTTTCCACTTCACAGACCTTGTAGAAGTACTTCTTTCAGAGTTTAATGGTTGTATGTACGCATCTCTTGATCCTGATCTTAAGCATATTATCATTGAAGATCTTGATCAGATCATCAATTGAACGGGTTTCTCTGATAATTTTCTGACGGTTCATGAAGAGAATTATCGCTACACAAAAAACCGATAACTCATTATCGCCAAACCCTGAGATCAAAAGTTTAGAATGTTAAATACCTCTGCAAAACAATAACAAGGGGGCGAGTTGGAATCTTCAATTCAATCACCAATATATGGTCATTCTGCAGGAGAACAAAAAATGAATTAGACCTTTATGGAACCTATGACCTCTCCCCTCCTCCTTTATCCGGGCTTGGGACTGGCAATGCAAAGATAAAACATTGCATTGGCAGAGTTAAAAAGGTTTTACCTAACATAGCAAGCGATATTAATGAGAAAAACAAGCATATATAAAATTTAACAATTGGCATCTAAATCATTAACCCAAAAGTATCATTTACCCAACATAGCAAGCGAGATTCATGAGAAAAACAAACATACGTAAAATTTAATAACTGTCATCCAAATCATTAACCCAAAAGTATCTTTCCTACACTAAAATTTAAGAACAATCAACGAAAACATTAATCCAAAAGTATCTTTCCTACACTAAAATGTGCCAAACTAAGATGAACTTTCTAAACATACTTCAACCAACTTTCCATCCAAATAACAAATCCTCCATCTGAAAAGCCTACCAAAGTTTCAAAATCGTTTTGAGGAGCATTATACAGAGAAGCGTCAGGTTGAAGCACCGTTTCAACCCAAACTACCTTTTCCCCAAGTACAAGGCATTTGAAGTGACACATGTCACCATTATGTATCCTAACATGTCCCTTTGCCAATTCTGAACTAAACCTATCAAGTACAATGACGGGGGATTTTTTTAAAGGAGGGGGTGGGGAGGGGGTTAGGAATATGAGTGGGATTGAGAGTGGGAGAGGGAGTGTTGACAAGATTACTCAAATTTTGAGATAAAGTGATAGGACGATGATCTGAAGTGGAACCAAAATCGCTATGTGGAGTCACCCCTACAAGGGAGCTCTCCTTTCCATTTTCCAATTTTGACATAAACATATGAAACATACTAGTAACCTCTTTCAACTGTGAGTGAACATTAGAGATCTCATTCTTCATCGAGGAAATTTCTTCATTTCCTTTCAAATGTTGTACAAATTTTGCCTTCGCCACCCCCGTGTGAATTAATTATTTCTTAGAGACATAGGACCCCACTCCACGCATTCGGCCTTTAACATCCCTTCCAAACACTTGTGTTAACACATCGTTGTCATAATTCTCAAAAGTATCTCTACTACCCTCTCCAATCATACTTATGGCTTTTCTTTTCTCTTCTGCAACCTTCACTTCCTCCTATATTATTATAAATAAATTTGTTAATCATTTTATGAAAGTTCAACTAAAAATTAAAATTTTCAACAATAAAAATATTATACTCACATAGAAACTTTTGGCACTCTCCAACACAGTTTTATCACTGCGTATATGTCCTGACAACCAATTGTCTACCCTCCCAATTTGTACTTCAGGCTTAGTTTTTTGCTGTACATTGTTAAAATTAACAAATTAGCTAAGAACATTTTTAATGTTAAAAGTAAAACAAAAATGATACACACCAACAAGTATTTCTTTTGGGCATATGTACGACGACAATGGGTATACTTCAGCTTTGAGCGGTTCTCAACATTTTTAGTTTTTGTTGCCTCTTTTTCTCACCATTTTCCATTTCTCTAAATTTCTTCCATATTTCGCAATGTATTTTTGAAAGTCCTTAATTTTTGGGACCATGTCTTCTCCACTAATGGGCGAGCCATTTCCGGGGGAACGTTAAGATCAAATTCTCTCTGTTATCATTAGGCAAAACAAAAATAATTAAAAGAATAATAAATAGCAAAAGAATAAAAATAGAAAAGAAGAATAAAAAAATGAAGATATGAAGTATAAGATCATATTTATCATCAAAGCATTCCAAACATCATTTTTACATTTCTTTGGCACGTGCCTCCAGTCCGAGAAGTGAATCGGACAATTAGCTCTCACAAAATCCCCGGTACGAGAACTCCACAACTTTGCATTATCACTGACTATAGACCCGTCATCTTCAACAATGACTTTGATTTTCTCATTTAGGGTTTTGTCCATTGAGGAGGAAGGTTGTGCTAAGCCTGTACCTGATGACATTTTAAATTTCCTAAATTTCAAAACAAAACATTAGTTTGATGGTAATATTATAGTAAAATAAAAGCATATAACAATTAATGCATCATTTCTCCTTATTAGCATATTACTAATCATGATATAAAGACAACAATTATGGCAAGAATAGTTGAATTTAAAGGATCAGTCTAAACTGATAAAAACATATCAACAACTTATGCGAAAATACCACTCGATTGAATTAAAAATGTTATAATTCACCAACAAAAACACATTAAAAACTAGTGAAAAAACAATAGCTAGACTTTGTCATATTGCTTTAGCAGGTTCTCCAAATGAGGTTCATCTTCAAGAGTAGATTGGAACACAATTGGTATCTTTAGCTCATCTACTCGACTAGTTAATCTCTTAGGGGAATGTATAATAACCCACCAATTAGGAGTGTTAATATCTTTTGAGTAGAAGACTTGATTGGCATCAGAAGCGAGAATTGCAGTCTCATCAATCTCATTATTGGTACTCTTGAACTTATCAAAATTAACCATTACCAAATTGGAGTCTGGACAATGTTTACAACCATTGATCTTTTCTTCCACCCTCACCCAATCACAATAAAACACTACCTCCTTAAATATCGTATAGTCCAACTCAATTATTTGCCTGATAACTCCGTAATACATTGTCCAAGCATCTTTAAGATTTTTATCACTTTTCCTTGCCCTAAATTGAGTCCAAGCCTTCATGCAAACACCACTGTCTTGTGTCAAAACAGTATCATCGTGATACTTGGGAGAGAATACAAAGCCATTGGTGCGGTATTTTTTATATGTTTTAACCTTGTGTTTTGGACCTTGTACTAACCGCCACAACATAACATTTGTCTCTATCTGTCCAGAAGTGACCAGCTGCGCAATAGAAATAAAATTATAGCCATAAAGTGAGTCTGGATAATAAAGAATATAACTTAATATACTAGTAAAATCAAGAGCACCTTATCATATAACCATAGAATGAAAGAAGTTTGCATCTCTACTTCTGTTAATTGTCTCCCATTTCCTTTACCACACCAAGTGGATTTTAGTAACGTTTTATACTCATTGCAATTTATTCACATAAGTTCGTGTATTAGTATTTAAATATGAATTTTGATAAATACTTATTAAATTGCTCAAACCTGTAGAATTCTTCAAGACCATCAATGTCAAGTCGAAATAGGACCCATCGACGTATTTGATGAAACTGTTTAGGTTCCAACATCACAATCTTGTCATCTAACAACGGTCCTTCATCAGAAAACTCTCCATCTTCATTTAGAAATGCTTACGAGTATGTTTGTGGTTTCTATCAAGAGAATTAGGCATGTACTCCATGCAATACCTAACAGATTCAGCAGTAACATAGGACTCCGCAATTGAACCTTCAATGTATCGCTTATTGCTAGGTATATCTTTAAAATCTTGTATCTTCCTATTCGTGTGAATAAGAAAAAAGTATATATGAAATATTATAACAATGATCTATACGTATATGCTTGTGTTTGTGTTTGTGTTTGTGTTTGTGTTTGTGTTTGTGTTTGTGTTTGTGTTTGTGTGAAAATAAAAATTAATATAAAGAGTTTACCGTTCAAACGGATACATCCAATGTGTTCCTGTAGGACCACAAGCCAATGCTTCATCGGCTAAATGAATAGTAAGGTGGATACTAATATAAAAAAATGTCGGCGGAAAGTGCTTCTCCAACACACACAATGCCTCTGTAACCATAAACTTGGCCCTTTGCATATCCTCGCGAATTAAAACTTTTGAGCATAATATTTTGAAAAATAAGCTCAACTGTTGAATAGCTCTTCGCAAATCTTTGTATTTCGAAAATGAATGTTGAAGAAATACGGGCAATAAATACTCTATAATAACGTGATAGTCATGTGACTTCATTGAGTGAAAACCAGGTGGGTTAAGGGTGACGATATTGCTCAGCTTGGACGAAAAGCTGGAAGGTAACTTTAAGTCTTTCAAAATTTGACAAAACTGTCATTTCTCTTCTTTATCCAATATAAATGATGCTTTCGGTTTCATCCCTTTATTGGTTTGCTCATCTTCTCGCATCCATTGACCACTATGTATGCCCAAGTCTTTCATATCCATCCGCGCATTTATTGTATCTTTAGTTTTCGTTTTATCATCGAGGATTGTACTTAATAAATGCTCTGCAACATTCTTCTTAATGTGCATCACATCAAGAACATGTCGAATTTTATGAGAACTCCAATATTCCAAGTCAAATAAAATTGACCTTTTATACCATGCCTCCTTAACTTCAACATTACAATTCTCATTTGCATCACCCATCTTTCGCTTATTACTGGAAACTTTTGGAGACTTTCACAGTGTATACTCGATGCAACGTAACTTCTTTACAAGTGCGTCCCCATTCAACCGACGTGGAGGAGGTGTATATTCTGTTGACCTAAGCCCCAAACTCCCACCTTTTAGAAAAGGGTGATCCATGTCAAGGAAAATACGATAGTTTTTATAAACTATCTTATTACTGTGTACCAGTCGGATGGATGGAGTATCGTCCCCACAAATAGGGCAAGCTTTATAACCATGTGTAATACACCCAGATAAATTCCCATATGCAGGGAAATCGTGAATCCCCCACATTAACATAGCTTTCAATGTAAAAGGCTGCATCTCATACATGTCATAAGCCGAAACACCTACTTCCCATAATTCCTTCAACTCATCAACTAATGGCTGAAGAAAAACGTCGATGTCTTGACCTGGTGCCTTTGGACCAGGTATTAACAAAGACAACATTTGAAACTCACTCTTCATGCACAATGAAGGTGAAAGATTATTCGACACCGTGATAACAGGCCAACAACTATAACTGGAAGACTGAATGCCACGAGGATTAAACCCATCGGTTGCTATTGAGAGCCAAACATTGCGTCCTTCTTTAGCAAATTTAGGCCATTTTGATTTGAAACTCCTCCTTTGGGATGAATCACATGGATGTCGTTAGTAATCCCATGAAGTGGTTGCCCTATGGTGCCATGTCATTTCTCGGGCTATCCACGAAATAGTATAAAATCTCACCAACCTTGGAATCAGAGGGAAATGTCTCAACACCTTTTTAGGTTCTTTGGTAATCCTTCCCCCTTTCCTCATAGTAACTGAATACCTTGATTCTCCACATTGGGGACATTCATCCATATATTAATTCTCCTTCCAATATAAGACACAGTTATTGACGCATGCATGAATGTAATTGTCCTTCATCCCCAAGTCTTTCATCAAACTATTCATCTTTGGATATTTTTCTGGTAGTGTATTACCTTTTGGGAGCCACCGTTTTAAGATAGACAAAAGTGCCGTGACACTATTTCCTGACCAACCAAATTGCTTCTTTAAGTTGTGAAGTTCTATAATTGAAGAAAGAGTTGTTTCAGGACCCTCGCATGAAGGATATAATTTCTCAACTGATAATCTCTTATATTTATTGTACTTGTCATTTACGAAATGTTCTTCTTTGGAAACTCGCGACTGACCGCATTCAACATCTACATAAGGTTCTCCATGCACTCCGTAACAAACATCAACAAGATTTTCCACCCCAATACCTTGTTCCTCGATGTTTTCTTCTACTATGATCTCCTCAACTTGTTCTACCGGTGGGGGATCAATAGTGTTCACGGATGTATTTTCACCGTGAAAAAACCATACAGTATACATTGATGCATACCATTCCTCCACAAATGTCTCTCTACTTCTTTCGATTTCAGACGCAATTTATTGCGACACTTCGAACATGGACAAGGTATCGTTGTCAACCCTTGGTCATTGTTCTCTTCCACAAATTTAATAAAATCTTCAATGCCCTTTAAATACGACAAGCTGCCTTTGTTCTCTTCAGTCATCCAGTCTTTGTTAATCGGTCGTGACATTCTATAAAACAAGATAAAACATACATTAACAATAAGTTACAACTGTAATCTTCGATAATGATTGGTGTCTATTTATGGCAACTAATTATACCACGACTTATGCTAAATTTATGGTTTCTAAATTCTAAACACATTTTTGATGAATAAAAAGAAAATTTAAGCATATTCATCATATCAAG
The DNA here is from genome assembly GCA_949130495.1 of Sambucus nigra. Lineage (NCBI taxonomy): Eukaryota > Viridiplantae > Streptophyta > Magnoliopsida > Dipsacales > Adoxaceae > Sambucus > Sambucus nigra. Next base: position 571,689,998 of record OX422211.1, on the reverse strand, counting down.
TAACTAAAACACATAATTCATCGTGATTTCTATTTGCAAATAACTTGATCATTCATGGGGTTATTTTTGATTTACCATAAAACTTAAGATGTGTATCGCAATAAGTGTATTGGGCAAAACTAAATATTAATCAACTTAAGATACAAAGATGAGAAAGTGACCCTCCCCGTAATGTCTCAAATGGTTGGAGTTTGTATGAGACAATGCTTCATAATGGAGGTCCTTTCATGGGTCACTTACAAAATGTTCCACGCCTATTTAGAAGTGAAAAAGTATCTGCATAGCTAGGGCTCTAAGTCAAATTAAATAATTCTTACTTCATTACTCAATCGTAAAGAAATCTCATGTTCTTAATTGAAATAACTTTTAATTTATCGAATAAAACTAATTAGTTCAATTACATAATGGTGATGCAATTAATAAATGTGAAAAATAAAAGTAATCACATAAGAACACAAGATTTAAAGTTGAAAACTTCACGAAAAAAACTACTATCGAACATATCCCTCGCGAGTCCACTAGTACCGAATGTTTTTACACATCTTATAAACAAATATTAATTAGAAAATATATAAATACTGCTCATAAATTTATGGTTTTAAGTAAATATTCATCAATTAATATTATTTTACCTCATGAGTTCACAACTCGATGTGATCTTGTGCAATCGGTTTAGCCTCTTTATCATGAAATGAAAAATATTATACACAAACCATACTTCACAAAAAAAATCAGGTACTATTTGTATTAAAGAAATTAGATAAAAATAAGATTTTTTTTTCTTTCCTTAAATACGTGCCTTGCACATGACCTCTAGAATAATTTTTTTTATTAAATATGTTAGAAGAATAAAAAGATAAAAAAATGACACAAACAAATTTTAATAAAAATCAGTTGTTTTTAAAACCTCTGCCCCAACCCCATCCCCAATTCCAACCTACACCTACACCCTACTTTAAAAAATTGAGAGAACTAAAACTACAAATTGAACAAACCAAAAATGCAATATAAGGAAAGAAAATAAACTAATTTTAAAAATCAAACTTTGTTGATATTTCCCTATCCCCTGCAGCTTTACGAATGAGTGTGTCATATTACTTCTTTGAAAATCAAAGCAAAATTTGAAAAACTTTTGAATTTGATTCCATCCCCAATATATGACAAACTCATTTGTAAAGCTGTAGGGTTTGATTCCATCCCCAATAGATGACAAACTCATTCGTAAAGCTGTAGGGGATGGACTCAAACTCATTCATAATTCCTAATTCGTAATTCTAATGTGATTTTCCAAAAAGTTTGATTTCATATATTGAATCCCCAATATATGGAATCAAACTCATTCATTAAGATGTGGGAATATCGATGAGTATCCCATAACAAAACCATAAATCTTATGGAGAGACGAGGGAAACGAGGGAAAAACACCTGATTGTCAGTGGCGGACCCAGGATTTTCAGCCAAGGGGTGCAAATTATTTTTACAAAGGTCGGCGGTTCGGGGGCGGGAGCACCCAAGGCAATTTTTTAGGGTCATTTTTACTTTTTTTGTAATTTTTCAACCCTAAAAATGTTAGTGTTTATATTCACCCATTTTTTGCTCCCACTTTGTTTGAAGACTTTTTTCAAAATACCTCAACAAAATATTACCCTAAATTTTAAATTACAATAAAAAAATTCAATATAATTGCCCTAAATTTGAAAATATATTCCAAATTATGTTTCGACAATTAAAATTAACAGAAAATGAGAAAACTAATATAATCACGGAATAGGCAACAACCCAATAACAAATAATCAATACTTTTATTTTGAAATACTAATAACCCAATACCCAACAAATCTATATTTTGAAAAATTTAAACAAATATAAGCTAAACAGGGAATCCATTGAACTTGAAACAAATATAGGCTAAACAGTGAATAAAAAATTAACAGGTAACAAACACCCATTGAACTTGAACTTAAAAACAATGAATCTATGAACTGAATGAAGTGTTGTGTGTGAATCCATTGACAAATATGCTAATTTACCTATTGTGTGAATCTAGGAGCCGGAGGAGAGGGGAAGGGAAGATCTCTGGCCGGAGGGAGGGGGCGGGCGACTGTCGGAGCACCGAGAGGGACGTCCAGAGGAGGGAGAGGAGCGGTCCGATGGGAGAGGGGCGATCAGTGATCTATATGAAGAGACGAACGGGTTGGGGAGGTATAAAGAGATACGGGGGAGAGTTGGAGAGTAGAGCCGCTCGCTCCTCTCCCACTTTCTCTCTTTTTTTTTAATGGCTTTTGTATTTAATTCTAATATATTTGTAACGGATTTTTGCTATTGATAACGGATTTGGTCCGTTACAAATGTGTAATGGACAAAATCCGTTACAAATAGGAAAAAAAATCCGTTACAATTTTCCTCATTTGGTGTAGTGTTAAATTGGGGATTTATTAAATTTAATTGAGAGAAATTAATTTAATATTAATCCAGAAATTTATTTTAAATATTTACTAGCGTGACGAGAGTTAGTAATTATTGTAAATTTGTTAAATATTACTTAATGAGTAAAGTAATATGTAGAATTGAATTTATTAAAATTGTCACGAGTGAATAATATGACAATTATGGAAATTAAGTCGGGACGTGCCTGTGTCGTGTCGCGACTAAATTATTATAATAAAAAGTGAAAAAATTATAAATTGTCCGTATGATCATTTCGAGTGTGTCAACGTGTCTAGAAGGGTCGAGATAGTCAAAAAAGTGTACCCGGTGGTTTAGTTTGGGTCTCGAGACATTTTTAGGCCTAACCGACACCTCGAGATGGCGATTTAGTCATTTTCCAAATTAGGTCTTAGTTAATGAAGAAAATTAGGAATTAAAATCATATGTTAGGAGAATCTTCTAGGGTTAATATTATCAAAATATTAGAATGACGATGAGAGAAAGAGAGGAAGAAGACTTCCAAGAATTTAAGGCCAAGAACTAACCGGATTGCGCCACCACCACCACCAAAAATGCAGATCGGAGCGAGGGGATCAAGTCTATACCTGTCAAATTCATGGAATCAGACCTACGATCTTAAGCAAGTATCTATCTTGCTATTTCCTAGATGATATTTCACCCATGTTAGAATAGGATTAAGTATACATGTTCTTATTGAAGAATTATATAATTTAGAAGATTTAAATCGCATGTTTTAGGAGTAATTCAAGAAATCTGGAAGTCTTGTCACATGTAGAGGATTACCCACGAATTGTAATGGTATAATAGAAAGAAATCTGGAAGAAGAATGAGACTTTTAAAAATCTATTCAAAACTAGGGTTCTTCATAATTCTGTTTAATTGGCCCTTTTAATTCGATGTCTTTGATGAGTTTGTACATGCTTCTCGTAGGAAATCATGCAGATAGGTGTATATAATCAGTGGTTTAATTTTTTGGGAGATGGGGATTCGTTAATGGTGTTTTGGAGAAATTTTATGGATGAAACTCGTAGGTTGGTTTAGCAGAATATGGGCATGAACTGCTTGATCGATTGATCGACTCAAGAATGTCGATCGATCGACTGATCAATCGATCGACCACCTTTCATCGATCAATCGACCCCTCCTGGAAATTCATTAATTTTCCCCTTTTTAATTAATTCGAGTAGAATGCATAGGAACCTTGAATATTAATTATAGATGGTGATGGTTCGTGGGGAGGACTAGTAGGGTCTGAGTGAGTCTTAATAAATGAGATTTCATAACGAAAGTGGAATGATTAGTGATATGTAGGGCTTGGGTGATATGTAACACGTATGGTTAAGTATATTGAATATAGGTAGGGGACAAACCTGATTGAAATATGTGGTAGTATATATATAACAGAGTGCATGTATATATATATAAACAGTCCTGCTCTTGTGCGGACTAGTCTGCATTTTAAGAGTGCGGACCGGACATGTGTCACCTGGCGGTGAGCCCAGAAAAGAGAGAGAGTGTGCTTATAATTTAGGCAATAATTTCTAGGCTCACCGTTAGGTGACACATGTCCGGTCCACATTCTTAAAATGCGGACTAGTCCGTACAAGAGCATTATATATATATATATATATATTATGTATGTGTATAATCATATCCGCGCTACTTTCTATCACGAAGGATACCGCGCAGGGACAATCTTATCTCGATGGGACCTTTATGGGGGATATTGATTCGTACCCTAGAACATAGGATTCCTTGGTACCTCTTAGTGACTTGAAACTATGCTTCACCTCCATTTTGTGTGTTTTGTGTTAATACAGTTCGAGAGTATTACAGAACTAGTATTTCCCTAGTTACGAGAGATACAGGGACTTGATAGCAGAGTATATTAGCACCACAGATTTTATGTGGGGTGCTGATAGTATATATATTATATGGGTGATTAATATATATATGTGAATTTCCTTTTATAGATAGATGCGGAAGCATAAAGAGGTGATGGTTCACAACTTAAAAACACCAAATTTTAATTCACTCCAAAATTAAAATCAAACCAAAGTGAAATTAACTTAAACACACACACTATTGATTCCACTTAAACATCATTAATTCAAGTCCTAGAATTTGCCTAAGTCATATTTGTTAATATTTCCAAATTAGGCCAAACCAGTTTTAACAAAGGACTTAAATTAAACAAACTATTACCCAAATTTAATTATGCACCAAATTAAATTAAGTGTGACAATTAAAACCAATTTTATGTTGATTTATCCTAAGAATGAGTTATAAGTCATTATGCAAGATAAAAATAAATCAATCACACTACGTCGCGATGTACGAGGAAAAACCCACAGCGGGAAACAACCTCGGACGGCCCTATCCTCAAATCCACTAAGTACGGAATTTACAATTACAAGACAAAAGACTTACATCACACGACTCGAACCCTCTCAAGCCTCGACGCTCCTTCTTGTAACCACCTCCACCTAGCGAATAACCCCAGAGCTCCACCGCGGTCTCGAAATCCACCGATCGGACTTTATGTGGTCACCATCACCCGAACTAGGAGCCTTTCTCCAAGCGGGTAAATCATGAAAACCTCTTCTTCTTTGTGGGATTTAGAAGCAAACCCAAACTTCTCTTCAAACTAATGTAGAGATAAAACTGGTGCCAAACTCTAAGCAAGACGTATATATATGAACTTGGATAAACAAAACTATGGGTGTAAAACTAAAGTGTATATTGATTTTTCCTTGAAAATTCACGCTTTAAAACAATGAACTTTTCCCTAAAACAATTTTTCTCTCAAACACTCTCTAGAGTTTGGTAGGATATGAAAAGTTTAGTTAGAAAAAGTTATTCCCGCACATAGATATTCAGCAAAAAGATAGTGGGGTAAAACAAGTGGGAAAGTGGGCAAAACTGCCAAAAAACCGGTTCCCGCCAAATCTCGAAGTTCCAGTATGAACTCGTTAGAAGCTCATTAGAAATCTCGTTAGAACGACCATCTCGTTCGAACGAAGTTCCAGTATGTCATAATGGGAAGTCGTTGGCAATCTCGTTCGAACGACACTTCGAACGAACTCACAGAATGTTCAAAAAAATTCTTTTTAAGCCCAGAAACTTTATATACTTTATATATAAGTTTTAATAGAAAACATCTGAAAACAAAATACAGTTTTAAAAACCTAACACCCAAATACACATGTTCCAAGCTCCTATATATATATAAATGCATTCATACCTTGGGAGCATGAAACTATTATTGATGACGTACAAACGAGGCACATAAACCACGGCATTTTGATGAAGTGTTATACACTTGGCCGCTACGTCTTCAATAAACACGTCATATGCTTGAAATATGATCAATATACTCTATCTTATGACTCAAACGTTTTTGTCCAGAATTGATCCAAAAATACAAAGGACTCAATTGGAAATTTTCGTCCTTACAAATCTCCCCCTTTGGCTATTCCGGGACAAAAACCAACAAAAATCCTAAAGGGTCGTCAAGCTCTACTAAACTAGTAAAAAGTCCCACCCAAAAGAAAAATACAATGCTTGACTCAAACAACCCAAGGATCATAATCTTTGCCCGTGAAAGTTGCCACTTATAATATGATTCCTGCACACTTAGGCAAACACATTACACGCATAGGGAATATCAAAATATTTAATGCAAGTAAAGTAAGTACTCCCCCTAAATTAATTCTCTCCCTTTATCAACTATGATCAACTTAGAAAGACGTCTCCGCCTAAGATAAATCTCCCCCAAACTAAGATATGAGTATAATAGGTTTAGATACCATTTCTCCCCCTATCATTCTCCCCCTTTTTCTTCAGGAATAGACAAAGGCTAAAGAATAAAAGACAGTAACTTATCTCCCCCCAAAAAAGCATATACACCCTCTATAAACTAAGCAAGGGACAAATAGAATGGAATGACAAGCTAAAACATGTAATTGTGCATATAATGATGAGAACGTTAAAGCACATGGGCAACAACAATTCAACTAAGCCAACAAATAACATCGGATACCAACTAGGATGCAATAAAATGATACCAATATGATATATAAATTATTAAGCATGTGATATCAACAAGGAATGCAATGAGATGGATACCAAGTATGAATTAAAGTATATATGGATTAGAAAGCAAGGCAAAGACTAAACAAACATATCAAATATGTGTATACATAATATATACCAAAGAGACTCGAGTACACATATATAGATGTAAACACACACAAAAATTAATAAGAGTCTTTCACACTCGTATGACAAAAATGTGTCAAATGGAAACATAAGTGTTGGGGTGTGAACTAGTAACGATTAAATTTAGACCCAATCACTTAAAACATGTTCACGGAGTTCTCAATTGATTGCAAACTTCATCACATTTGAATATAACCTCATGTGACAATATAGATTGAACTCAATGAACAAACATACACAATGCATACAAGCCTAGCATATTGATGATTCTATAAACCAATAGAGTCATGACATGAAATACGCAACTAGGATAAACGGACATTGTGCAAATTGTTGATATACCATCCAATCTCCCTCAATAAGCATATATTAATTTTGAATGAATATATCAATCAAACATAGGCCTTGGCAAATTATTTTTCTTTTTAATGCCATATTTTCTATTTTTTAGGCCTTTGGACCACGTATTTATTTTAGGTCCATTCAAAACGGTGGCTTACAATCACAAAGGATCACTAAGTCCTTTCGGAGCCCTTCCCCGTGCATATTTATATTTATCATGTTTTCATTTTTCACACAAATCTCACGTGCAACGGATTTTGACATGCACTAGTCCTCCCAAGTCACAAATATGAAGATGACAAGATTGGTAGGAGAACACCTCACAAAGCTCAAATATACATATGAAGTTAAAATTTCAAATGAGCTCGTGCATGTGTGAATAGAGGCATATAAAAATAAAATCCATTATATCAACACAAAATCCAACTACTCCATGTAAGCATGGTAAAGAACATAATAAGGATTATCAATCTAAACCAAAAGTTCTAGCCACATGAAAGTGTAAAATATGGGATTCAAGTACAAGTGTATGCCACATAAAGTGTGTCAAATTAAAATACACACAAAATAAAGTCTTTTTGAGTTTTTAAAATTTTTAATCAAAAATACAAATATATACGCAAAAGGACAAACAAAAATCATTTGTATTTTTCATGAAGCTTAAATTACTCAAAGGTAAACCACAAATGATAAACAAAGATCTTTATGTATTTTTCAATTAATGCCAACAAAATAGATATAATACAGAAAGATAAACTAAAATCATAATTCTAGCATGTGATAAACATGGAGCATAGACTAGAAAATGATTAACAAGCATACATTTAGCATGTGAATATAGCATGAAGTATAATCTCTAAAGTATGCAAACACTAACACATTCATCCTTTAGATTTAGCAAGGGAGGAAGCATGTGAAAGTAAATGAGAATCAAAAATCCTATTTTGCAAGGCAACCAAGTCGGATTTCCTAACCCAAATTAATGAAGAATGACCATCTTGGGTGTAGGAATTTTAACTACCTTGGTTGCTTTACCTTGGGATTTTCTAGGAATTCGTTTAATATCAAAACAAAATTTTCTAAGATGACCTTTTCGACCACAATGAGAACAAGTAAAAACATGACGAAAAGATTTACCTAAGGAGTGATTTCTAAAGGTTTTCCTAGTAGATTCTCCTAAAATGTTGGTTTTGGCTTTATAAGTAGATTAATTACAAGTATTGAAACCTAAACCACACGTGTCATTTTTAATTTGGACTGTTCCTAATATTTTATCTAATTTTTTCGAACGACACTCCAAATTGAATTTGACATTACTAGAGTCTTTTAATTTATTTTGCAATTCTAAAATGCTAGACTCTAATAAAACATTTCGCTCTTCGAAACCAAGAAGCTCCTTTTTCAAGGATTCCATTAAACCCTTAAGGCTATCTTTCTCGCCTTCTATATATTCAAGCTTATCTATAAGAGATTTCTCTCGTATCCTAAGGTCTTCAACTAACATACTATCATCAACGACCTTGACACGCTCTCTTAAACTAGCACTAACTTCAAATTAGCTCTTTTCAACTTAATAGATTCTTTATAAAATTCTTGAAAAGCATTTTGAAGTTCACTCACATTAACCTCTTCTTCATTTTCACTCTCTCTTTCTTCTCCACTCTCACTATCATCACAAATAAGGGAATCAAAAACTTTGACCTCGAAAGTGCCATGTGTTTGAATATCTTCGTGATAAGATTCACTTTCGGTGCTCACTTGACTAGCCATAAAAGCCACAAAATTTGTCTTAGTGGGGGAATCGGGTCCCTATTCCTTATCACTATCACTAAGGGTTGCATTATATGAAATGGGTCGTTTACCCTCTTTCCTTAGTTTAGTTGGGCACTCAGAAGCCCTATGACCATAACCCTCACAACCAAAACACCTATTTGACTCGTCCCTATTTAATTGTTCATTAATAGGTTTAGGGATCTTCTTGGTTTTGTCATACTTAGAAGTTTCAAATTTCTTAAAATCGTTTTTGAATTTATCTTTGGTAAATTTTCGAGCAAACAAAGCCATATCTTCCGAGTCACTATCACTCTCGCTCACTACTAATTGTTTGACCTCTTTTTGGGCTTTTAAAGCAACGCCCTTTTCTATTTTCTTTTCAGCCTTAGAGGGAAACATGTCTAGTTCATAGGTTTGTAAATCACCTACAAGCTCTTCTAATTTCGTAGAGGCTAAAGTTGGTAAATAATTTAAAACGGTCACTTTTGGAATAAATCTACCGGGTAGGGACCTTAAAATTTTCTTTACAACTCGGTTGTCGGGTATTTTCTCTCCCAAATTAAAAGATGAATTGACAATATCAGAAAGTCTAGAATAAAATTCATCAAAAGTTTCATTATCGCTCATTTGGATGGTTTCAAATTGAGTGGTGAGATTTTGGAGTTTCGAAGCTTTAACGACACTTGTACCTTCATGAGTGAGTTGCAAAATATCCCATGCTTCTTTAGCGATCTCACACGTCATAATACGTCGGAATTCATTCGGTGTGACAGCGCTAAACAAGGCATTTAAACCTCGGGAATTAAAGTTTGAAAGTTTAAATTCACCCTCACTCCATCTATCGGCTGATTTGGGTACACGTTCATTTTCTACTAAATAAGTTGGTGGTGACCACCCGTTAACTACAGACATCCAAACCCTCTCATCGATAGATTTAAGTGCCGATTTCATCCGCGCTTTCCAATACGTGTTGTTAGAACCATCGAAAATAGGAAATTTTGAAAATGGGGAATATTCCATTTTAGCCAAAAATTATTTAAATGATCTTTAACGAAATAATTTATCGCTTTGGCTCTGATACCAATTTGAATTTCCTTTTATAGATAGATGCGAAAGCGTAAAGAGGTGATGGTTAACAACTTAAAAACAGCAAATTTTAATTTACTCCAAAATTAAAATCAAACCAAAGTGAAATTAACTTAAACACACACACTATTGATTTCACTTAAACATCATTAATTCAAGTCCTAGAATTTTCCTAAGTTATATTTGTCAATATTTCCAAATTAGGCCAAACCAGTTTTAACAAAAGACTTAAATTAAATAAATTATTACCCAAATTTAATTATGCACCAAATTAAATGAAGTGTGACAATTAAAACCAATTTTATCTTGATTTATCCTAAGCACGAGTTCTAAGTCATTATGTAAGATAAAAATAAATCAATCACACTACGCCGCGATGTACAAGGAAAAACCCACAACGGGAAACAACCTCGGACGGCCCTAGACTCAAATCCACTAAGTACGGAATTTACAATTACAAGACAAAAGACTTAACCCTCTCAAGCCTCGATACTCCTTCTTGTAACCACCTCCACCTAGCGAATAACCCCGGAGCTCCACCGCGGTCTCGGAATCCACCGATTGGACTTTATGTGGTCACCGTCACCCGAATTAAGAGCCTTTCTCCGAGTGGGTAAATCACGAAAACCTCTTCTTCTTTGTGGGATTTAGAAGCAAACCCAAACTTCTCTTCAAACTAATGTAGAGATAAACCGGTGCCAAACTCCAAGCAAGACGTATATATATGAACTTGGATAAACAAAACTATAGGTGTAAAACTAAAGTGTATATTGATTTTTCCTTGAAAATTGACGTCTTAAAACATTGAACTTTTCCCTAAAACAATTTCTCTCTCAAACACTCTCTAGAGGTTGGTAGGATATGAAAATTTAGGTTAGAAAAAGTTATTCCCGCACATAGATATTCAGCAAAAAGGTAGTGGGGTAAAACAAGTGGGAAAGTGGGCAAAACTGCTCAAAACTGCCAAAAAAACTGTTCCCGCCAAATCTCGTTCGAACGACATTCTTGTTCGAGAGAGCTTTCTAACGAAGTTCCAGTATGACCTCGTTAGAAGCTCGTTAGAAATCTCGTTAGAACGACCATATCGTTTGAACGAAGTTCCAGTATGTCATAATGGGAAGTCGTTGGCAATCTCGTTCGAACGACTTGTGGTTCGAACGACACTTCGAACGAACTCACAAAATGTTCAAAAAAAATCTTTTTAAGCCCAAAAAATTTATATACTTTATATATAAGTTTTTATTGAAAACATCTGAAAACAAAATATAGTTTTAAAAACCTAACACCCAAATACACTTGTTCCAAGCTCCTATATATATATATATATATATATAAATGCATTCATACCTTAGGAGCATGGAACTACTGTTAATGACGTACAAACGAGGAACATAAACCACGGCATTTTGATGAAGCGTTATACACTTGGCCCCTATGTCTTCAATAAACACGTCATAGGCTTGAAAGATGATCAATATACTCTATCCTATGACTCAAATGTTTTTGTCCGGAATTGAGCCAAAAATATAAAGGACTCAATTGGAAATTTGCCTCCTTACAATATGTATAGATAAAATTCTTCTACTGTGTGATAAAAACTTTTTGTGTATATCATTGTCTTCAAAAGCCACTCTCAAAATTCCCTTGAGTACCTACAAAACTTGTCTAAAAATAACTCGTATTGCGGTAAGTACGGGTATCAATCCTACTTTCAGGGTGAAACAATTTATGTGAAAATGTGCAATTCAATTTTTTTTTTATGAAAATACTTTTTTGTTTATTTTGTGTATTTTTTTATTTTTTTAAAACAATTTCAAGGGAATAATTAAATAATGCTAAAATTATAATTATGACTAAATAATGAAAAAAAATGTGCAACCGAGTGTGAAATAATGTGAGAAGGTCAAGAGATGGAATTACACTGCATTTTCAATTATTTTAATTTTTCAATTTATTAATGTGAAATATTTCGAGATAATATTAAATCGATAATCTAACTCTCGTTAAAATTATAAATTTAATAAAATCTTTTTTAGAAATTTAATTTAAAAAATGTCACATGATGAAAAATTAGGACTTATACTATTTTCAGAAAATTACCCGCTAGGATCAATTTCACGAAAACAATAGCAATCTTCAAATTTCAACACCGAAGTAATATTCAAATTTCGAAAAAACCTATCTCTAGTTCGATTCCTAAATTCAAACCTTAATTCGTTCAATTAATTTACTAATTCTCGTTACATAAATTAATCGGTGTCAGTTAAAAATTAAATTACCTAGAAATATAAAATTAATAAAACCAATTAATTAAATTAACATCATTCGCAGTGCATCCTACCCCTTCAACGGGATGTTTAGCCAAACATTCTCATATGTGCATAAACAACAATAAATAATATGTCAAAAATGAAATAAATTGAAAAGAGAATGTAGAAATACAATAGGCAATTTTTTCCACAAATTTGTCTTGAAATGCGCCTTGACATGCGTCCAACTTCTTCACAATTTTCAGCACTTGATTACAAAAAGAAGAGTAGAAACTAAACCTAAGAATTATCCTAAAGCTAAACTAATTTTTTTTTTTGTATTTTTCTAATTTTTAATGACCCTAAACTGTACAGTCTCTTTTTCTCTCTCTATCTCTATGCGTCTCCTCCTTTTGTTCTTCTGATGAGAGAGTCTCTTTTAAATGATATGCCTTCCCTTGTTTTTGTAAAGCCACGATTGTTTGTTTTGTAGATGAGAGATTTGGGGGATTTAGGTCTATCTCTAATTTGGAAAAACATGTGGGTCTTCTTTTTTTATTTGGCAGGTGAGAGAATGGTGGTCAAATCTGATTTTTGTGGAATGACATTGGGTTGAAGCAGGGGCGGATAGGGTTTCGGGTTCGAGCTGCACAGGGCAAGGCTCGGGTTTCGGTTTTGTTGGCTGAAGTCGGTTGTGGGTATTCGGATTGGTTGGCCATGGTCTGGGTCGCGGGTTTGAAGAAGGGGACTGGGCTCGGTCTGCTGGTGGTCCGAACAAGGGTCCGATTTTGGTTTGGGTGGATGGGATGGAAAGGGGTGGAGTCGCCTTCGGCGACGATTGCAGGGTGCCGACGGAGGTGGTTTTCGGAGATGCACCGACGGGTATCTCCGGCGGTGGTAGGGTGACTGCTACGTTGTAGTAGGTGTTGGGATGTCGCCGACGAAGGACACGGGTTGAGGATGGTGTGGTATGGGTATTGGGTTTTGAAAATGGTAATGGGTTTTGTTGTAATGGAGGTAGGAGAGAGAATTGATTTTGGTGGGAGGATGATGATGAATAGTAGATGGGGTGTGGTTGTGTGTTGTGGGGTGTAGGGTAGGTTAGTGTGTGAGTGTAGGGTTTAAGGTGTGAATGGATTGTGTGTGCTTAATTTGTACCCCTAAAAATCAACACAATCTAAAAAATAAAATTAAAACTAAAATAAAATAAAAACATAAAATCTAATAAACTAACATCTCAAAATAAAAATTAAAAGACACTAAAAAAATATGAAAATGAAAATAAAATAAAAATAAAACACTATTAAAACTAAAGTAAAAGAAATTGAAATCTAATAAAACAAAAAAAAATTCTTCTAAAAACTGATTCTAAAAAAAATAAAAAATAAAATAAAAATTAAAAATTAAAAACTAATAAAAATCAAAATCAAAATAAAGAAATAGAAAAATAGAAAATAAATCCTAGAAATTTCTAAATAAATCTAAATAAATCTTAAAAATAAAATGACTAAAAATAAAAACTAGAAAAATAATAAAGGTACAAACTCAACACACACGGGGCTCGGGGAATAATTTGGGCTCAGTGTAGGCTTAGATTTGGGTTACAGGACTGTTTCGAGGCATTGAATCACATCAGAGAAAACTCAGAATGGACTTCTCACTTCACGGTCTTCTTTGGATTTCTTCGATGCACGCTTTTGACCGCTTCTGCATCGCAATTGCACTGATTTAGCATTATTTGTACCGCAATTGCGTATTGACCTGAGAAGTAAATAAATGCGAACATAAGGTCATTTTTATTAAAAATTAGCGAATAAGATGCATCTATTTGGGGTATAAAATAAACACTTTTGGATGCTTATCACACCACTCCCAAATAGAACATTGCTTGTCCTCGAGCAAAAATTAGAGAGAAAATAGAGATAAGTAATCAAAAGTGTGCCACTTTCGCAGGCACTAGCGATTGCACTTAGCATGTGCAACAAGCCGTTAAACCTATAGGTTGACCTATAGGACGAGTGATATCTCTTGAGGGTTTGTAGTGAATATACCCACAAAATTCCAAACTTATTTGAATGCAGTTTTTGATTTGATGATAAAATGCTATACGACCCAACTTAAAAGGACATCAAGGAACACCGTATTCAACTATTAAAATAAGATATAAAATTACTTAATACCGAAAAGCGTAATCCTTCCTAAAACTCAGCGTGTGAAACAATCTTAAGTATCTTTAGAGTAATTCTTAGATCGCCCTTATAGAATCAAAGCTTTGACTTCAATTCTCACTGGATATATCTCTCTGAATCGATCTCTCTGAGAATTGGGTAAGTGTATCTCTCTAGTGTGTGAGGAGGTGAGTAAATGTAAACAATTTCAAACGCCTCACACACTTTATAGAAAATGACGGATACATGAAAAAAAATCTGATATCATGAAGGAATGCTAACCACTATGTTGAGAATGTCGAGTTATGCACCATATAATATTCTCGTTTCCCGAACACTTTACCAAGGGTGAAAATGGGGTTTATGCATGGTATGAAGGGATAATGAAATGAAGAAGATGAATGATATGATGGAGGTGTTTTGAGAAGAGTATGGCACAAGAATAACTAACGTCTTCATTTTCTTTTTATTATTATTTTTATTTATGATCTCATGCTTTCTTTTTCTTCTTTTCTATTTTTATTTTCTTTCTTTGTTTTTTTCCGTCTTTTTTTTTGCGATACATTTTTCTTTTCATAGCACAAATGAAGACAATTTACATGGAAAATTTCAAACACTCTTTTTCTCAAAAACTATGGCAATGATGGATGGTATTTCGGACATATGGATACGGGTAATATGAAAAATGATAATGGGTGAATGATAATGTGATAGGGAAAATGGTAAGTGTATGGAAAAATCGGTTTAGTGCTCGGGAAAAACTACTAGACACATGTTTCTTAAAACTCGAAAGTAATGTCATTCTCAATGATTACGCCAAATGTGATAAAAATAATGAGATCATGCAATGACTAAATGTGGTATCCAAAGAAAGTTGAGTCAACTTGTGACTCAGAGTTACGTAAAAACCCTCAAAAAGGTGAAAAGCTCAAATCTCATGGGTTTTAAGTCTCCACTAGTGATCTTTTAAGGCTCTCTTGAGAATATAGTTACTCTTCAACTTTTTATTGTAAATGTGATAGTGAAAATTGCCGAGTTTAGGAATTCATAGTGCAAGTACGCTTTTTAGAAGTATTAATTAATTTAAGGTAAAAGCATAATTTTTGGGTCAAATACAGGTATTTCGAGATTTCTAAAAGAGGGATGATAGACAAATCATATCATAAAAATTTTAATTTAACTGCTCAAATTTTTTTAAAATCACTTGTTTTTGAAAATGTTCAAAAAAGGTACGATTTTAATAAATTTCCCACCCCCAAACAAAAGAGAACATCGTCCCCGATGTTTAAAACCATGTATAAAAATAAAAGCACAAGGGAGGAAAGATATTACCATAATGAACCGCCAATGAAAATGTACCGCATGGTGGAGTAGAGATAGAACCTGAAGAACAAATGCCATTCAAAAATATGTGCAAGTCTATAAAGCATGTGAAAAACATTTGGTGGTGTGAAACACCACCCCCAAATAGGATAAGACTCATACTCAGAAATAATAAACGACGGGATGCCTCCCAGTAGAGCTAAGTTTAACGTCTTCATCCAGACCAAACCAATCTCACCTTAAAGATAAGAGCTATGAAAGCACGGGGTGGCAGAAAAATTGGGTGATGAGAATCACCCCCAAACAAGACTGAAGCGTCAGTCTTGTTGGATAGAGGCTAGAATAAGTCAATGCACTTGTATAGAAAAGTGCATCACTCGATGCAAAGCATCGATGGACCATGGGTGGGTGGGTAGCTGGGTAAGACAAAGATGGGCAAGGGTGAGGGTGAACGGGCACCGGTCACGGGCATTATTGAGACGAAAGGTGAGGGCAACAAGGGCGCTATAAGGATGGTGATCAAGTTGGTGGGGGAGGTAAAATGGTTTGGCAATAGTGAACGGGTGGGCCTCAGAGAAAGTGCACGGCTATTCTATAAATGGACGGTGATAATGGTCGCACCGTGACACACCAGGGAGCTATCGATGGGGAAAATCAACACCACAAGGAAGTGGTGTGCATAAAGTAACAAGCTTGGTGTCACGTAAGATAAGAGTAGCACAAATACTCTCATAGATAGTGGTGTCGATGAAAAATGCACAAATCTGATCGTGGAGTACTAGGGTGGAGGATGGATGTAGGGGAGGACCTAAAGACATAGATGGGAACATGTGAGGAGAAATGACAAGGTACAAACAAGGCAGTGGGGTGGAAGGGGCAGTGGGTGGATCGGGTGGGACACAGGGTGGGGGAAGATGATCCAACTCACAAGTAGGAGACACACACTCCTCATGAGGCACAGAGTGAGCCTCAAGGTCACTCGCGGGAGGAAGTGTGGAAATAAATGAGGGAGTGATCAACTTAGCCATCATTTCGTCACCATCCTATGTGGTGAAAGGGTCTAACGAGGCTTTAAGATCCGAGAGAGATGAGTCTACATCAATATTAGGCTCAAGGGGAGCCAATTATGATGCGGTAGTATCCATATCAAGAGAGGTAGAAACCATCTCGGATTTAATATCAAGAAAATGGTGAGCACTCGTAGCCGGAGCTAACCTAGGATGAAGTGGTTCCTCGGGAACACACGCAGTGGGCTCAATAGGTGTAGGCTCAGGAATAAATAAGGATTCTATGGAAGGGGAAAGGCGAACCTCTATGGTGGGTTTAAGCGGGTAGGGCGGTGTGAGATCAGTCTCACACGCAATGGATATGTCAACACAATTGTCAACTTGGGGACCGGACCACAGGGTGGTCTTAATGTCGAGATTCTCTGAATGATAGAGTTGGTCACACTCAAAATTAGTGGCACTAGACGACGCATCATCACTCCACGTAGGGGAAACAATGGGTTGACTACGGGTGAAATCCGACTCATTCGCGCACTCAAAATCATTTAATCGTTGTTCAAGCCTTTGAAGGGATTCAGTTTGAGAATTAAGAGTGTACGCGAACTTTTGCAAGAGGCGTTCGAGCGCAAATGTGCAAGGTGGTGATTGAGGTGGACACAACTCTCTAGAATCACTAGGATGTGGAGAATATGCATATTAAGTGTGTGGTGCAGGGTCAAGTGTAGTAGTCATGGGAGAAGCATTGTCGTGAGGGATAAATGGTTGAGGCTCATGGGGTGAGTAGTGAGAGAACTGATCGTGAATGAGTGCACAAGGTGGCGATGACGACTGTTGGAAACCATAAGGATCCACAACATGACGTTGGGATTCGTATTGCATGGAAGGGTGATCAGGTCGCCATGAAGAGCTTGGGTATTCATACTCCTCAACATTGGATGGGTCGTGAGAATACGACGAGGGTGGTTCCAAAATAGTGTCATATGGACGCACATGTTCCATGGTGGGGTCAGATAGAGAGAATACAAATGGACACTCATGGGACAAATGGTCCACCAGAAAGCAGTGTGTGCACGGCGAAGCGTGGGATGGGTTGACACTCGTCACCGGAGGCGGTGGAAGATGAGATGTGTGCATGGACGACACAGGAGTATCAACGGTGTGCGTTTGAGAGTTAAAGCCCTGAATTAATGAATCAAGGGTCGATTCGGGCTTATCATCAAACAAACTTCAAGAGAATGTGAAGTGGCTAAAGTATTCCCGTAAATGACAAGAGGAATATTTTTTGGCCATGACAAGAGGAATATTTTTTGGTTTTTAGATATTTTTCAAAAGAAAAGAAAATATTTTTGTGATTTTTGAAAATAAGAAAAGGAAAATATTTTTGGTATTTTAAATATGGAAAAAAAAGAAAATCTTTTTGGGATTTTTGGAAATATTTTTAAAAAAGAAGGAAAATATTTTTAATTTTTTTTCCCCGGAAAAGGGGAGAAATTGGACTCTTGATATGGTCGAACTAACTAAAACCGACTACCTAAAGAATGGAATTGGACACAGACAAGTTAAGAAAAAATCCTAACGAGCACATAGCCAATTATCTTCAAAATTAGTGAAATGGGTAGTAAAAGTTTAATTAAGTCCGCGGGCGACAAAATTCATGGACTTTATCTTTGTGATCGCCTGTTGTAAAAATGTGTTCTTATAGGGCTAGCTAGTTGATTGATTTTAAATTTAATGACAGCTAGGGTGGCACACAAAGGATAAGCGAGTGAGTCGGGTGATGAAATTCCTTCTCGTTTCAATGATCGGGTAAAGGTCTTAGGTAAATTAATTCATCAAACCATTAAATTTAAGTGCGATGCAGAAATTAAAAGCACATATGAGCAATTAATCACACAAAAAATGAACTCGTTGGCAGGAGAGTCGCGAGAGATAAAAAAATTGTACCTCCCACGGTTTTTACACACACGGGGTGAAGACCGAGTTGAGTCGATCGGGGGGAGATCTCGCCTATCTCAGTCATCCCCGGGAGTCCTACCGACCCAAAGTAGAGAGGCTTCAAAATCCTCGCCTTTAGACGCTCTCTCTACCTTGTCCGGTTTCCCTTTTCGCTTTTTTTTAATGAATAATTATTACAAAAAAAAAAATATGGTGTCAAAATGCACCCCAAATAAATACACAATCTTAAAAAAAATCATATACAACCAATCTAAGGAGGAGGGAGGAGGGAGGAGGAAGAACTACACTAAAAAAGATAAATAAAATTACAAGTCTTCAATCATGTCTCCACGTCAAGAAAGTGGCAATGGCGCCATTTAATAAAAGCTTTTTGCGTTTGTATCGTTGTAGTGCAAAAGCCACTCTCAAAATTCCCTTGATTACCTACGAAACTTGTCTAAAAATAACTCGTATTGCGGTAAGTACGGGTATCAATCCTACTTTCAGGGTGAAACAATTAATGTGAAAACGTGAAATTCAATTTTTTTTTATGAAAATGATTTTTTGTTTATTTTTTTCTTTTTGTAAAACAATTTTAAGGGAACAATTAACTAATGATAAAATTATAATTTTATGACTAAATAATGAAAAAAATGTGCAACCGAGTGTGAAATAATGTGAGAAGGTCAAGAGAAGGAATTACACTACATTTTCAATTATTTTAATTTCTCAATTTACTAATGTGAAATAGTTCGAGATAATATTAAATCGATAATCTAACTCTCGTTAAAATTATAAATTTAATAAAATCTTTTTCAAAAATTTAATTTAAAAAATGTCACACGCTGAAAAATTAGGGCTTATACTATTTTCAGAAAATTACCCGCTAGGACCAATTTAACGAAAACAATAGCAATCTTCAAATTTCAACACCGAATTAATATTCAAATTTCGGAATAACCTATCTCTAGTTTGATTCCTAAATTGAAACATTAATTCGTTCAATTAATTTATTAACTCTCGTTACATAAATTAATCAGTGACAGTGAAAAATTAAATTACCTAGAAATATAAAATTAATAAAATCAATTAATTAAATTAACATCATTCGCAGTGCATCCAACCCCTTGAACGGGGTGTTTAGACAAACATTCTCATGTATGCATAAACAACAATAAATAATATGTCAAGAAGGAAATAAATTGAAAAGAGAATGTAGAAATACAATACGCATTTTTTTTCACAAATTTGTCTTGAAATGCGCCTTGACATGCGTCCAACTTCTTCACAATTTTCAGCACTTGATTACAAAAAGAAGAGTAGAAACTAACCCTAAGAATTATCCTAAAGCTAAACTAATTTTTTTTTTGTATTTTTCTGATTTTTTTATGATCCTAAACTGTACATAATATACAGTCTCTTTTTCTCTCTCTATGCATCTCCTCCTTGAATAATGCTGCTCTACCCGACCCCTAGTACATACTTAGTACAGGGTGCCTAGGTGGACAGCATTAATAAAGCAAAACAATACATCATTTGCTTTTAAAAAAAAAAAAATACTAAGATGATGTGAAATGAGATAAAAATAATAAAAAAATAATTATTAGAATAATAATTTTATTTTTTTAATTACTTTTTTTTGTTTTTTAAAAAAATATTTTTAACTTATTTAGTCCTTTAAACACTCATTTACCGAATATTCTCTTTCTTTTTACAGGTGCGCACCAGCGGTACCCATTATTTTTTAACTTAATTTTTTTTTAATTAGCCCGACGCTATCTCTCGGGTTGTCTAGTATTATTTTTTTCCTTTTTTTTTTAATTATTTTTAACTCATTTAGTCTCTCAAACACCTATGTACTCAATATTCTCTTCTTTTTAAAGGTCCGCGCCAGCGGCACTCCTTATTTTTAAACTTAGTTTTTTAAAATTATTTTTAACTCATTTAATCCTTCAAACAACCATTTACCCCATATTCTCTTATTTTTAAAGGTCCGCGCCAGCGGCACCCTTTATTTTTAAACTTGTTTTTTTTTAATTATTTTTAAATCATTTAGTCCATCAAACACCCATTTACCCAATATTCCCTTATTTTTAAAGGTTCGCGCCAGCAACATTTTTTATTTTTAAACTTATTTTTTTATTTTACAATATTGAAAATAATTTTTTTATTTCTTAAAACTGTTTAAAAATGTTAAAAAAAAGTTTTTTTTATTTATACTAAACTAACTTTTATTTTTTAAAACAGTTTTTCTCAAAAAAAAAAAAATTGTTATATTAAAATAGTGTTTTTTAACAATATATTTTTCCTAATTTGTGAAAAATATTTTTTTCTATAAAATAATTTTTTTAAAATAAAAAAAATCAAAAACTCTTATTAAAACTAGACCATAATTTCCTAACAAGAAAAACAACCATCCAATAAAAGATTGACACTTAAGAATGTGTACTAAGAGAGTGTAAACCTAGCACTCCTCCTCCTCCTTTTGTTCTTCTGATGAGAGAGTCTCTTTTAAATGATATGCCTTCCCTTGTTTTTGTAAAGACACGATTCTTTGTTTTATAGATGAGAGATTTGAGGGATTTAAGTCTATCTCTAATTTGGAAAAACATGTGGGTCTTTTTTTTTTTGCAGGTGAGAGAATGGTGGTCAAATTCGATTTTTGTGGAATGACATTGGGTTGAAGCAGGGGCGGATAGGGTTCAGGGTTCGGGCCACACAGGGCAAGGCTCGGGTTTCGATTTTGTTGGCTGAAGTCGGTTGTGGGTATCCGGATTGGTTGGCCATGGTCCGGGTTGCGGGTTTGAAGAAGGGGACTGGGCTCGGTCTGCTGGTGGTCCGAACAAGGGTCCGATTTTGGTTCGGGTGGATGGGCTGGAAAGGGGTGGAGTCGCCTCCGGCGACGGTTGTAGGGTGCCGACGGAGGTGGTTTTTGGAGATGCGCCATCGGGTATCTCCGGCGGTGGTAGGGTGACTGCTGCGTTGTAGCAGATGTTGGGCTATCGCCGACGAAGGACACGGGTTGAGGATGGTGTGGTATGGGTATTGGGTTTTGAAAATGATAATGGGGGTTTGCTGTAATGGAGGTAGGAGAGAGAATCGTGTTTGGTGGGAGGATGATGATGAATAGTAGATGGGGTTTGGTTGTGTGTTGTGGGGTGTAGGGTAGGTTAGTGTGAGTGTAGGGCTTAAGGTTTGAATGGGTTGTGTGCGTTTAATTTGTAACCTAAAAAATAAAATAAGAACATAAAATCTAATAAACTAAAAAAAAAACTAACATCTCAAAATAAAAATTAAAAGACCCAAAAAAAAAATGAAAATGAAAATAAAATAAAAATAAAATTCTATTAAAACTAAAAAAATATAATCCCAATAAAACTAAAGTAAAAGAAATTAAAATCTAATAAAACAAAAAACTAAATTTCTAAACATTTATTCTAAAAAAAATAAAAAATAAAAATTAAAAACTAATAAAAATCAAAATCATAATAAAGAAATAGAAAAATAGAAAATAAATCCTAGAAATTTCTAAATAAATCCTAAAAATAAAAATCTAGAAAAATAATAAAGGTACAAACTCAACACACACGGGGCTCGGGGAATAGTCTGGGCTCGGTGTAGGCTTAAGTTTGGATTACGGGACTGTTTCGGGGCATCAGATCACATCGGGGTAAGCTCAGAATGGACTTCTCACTTCACGGTCTCTTTGGATTTTTTCAATGCACGCTTTTGACCGCTTCTGTGTCGCAATTGCACTGATTTAGCATTATTTGTACCGTAACTGCGTATTGACCTGAGAAGTAAATAAATACGAACATAAGGTCATTTTTATTAAAAACAAGCGACTAAAATGCATCTATTCGGGGTATAAAATAGACACTTTTGGGTGCTTATCACGGTGCCTGTAAGTAGATAAGTAATCGAATAAATGCTCCTAATCATAATAAGTAGTCAAAACTTCACAATTGTATTGAGAAGTACATAATTGGCTTAAACAACTTCTAATAAGATGTTATCTTAATTTAATCTTAGACTTTTGACCTTGCGAAGCCGAATTGATGAGAGAAGTAAAGAGTTAGACTTATGAGTTATTTTAGTTGTACGATAGGGGTGCACATTAGATGAGAGGTGAGGATTCTCAAGGGGGTGTCATGTACTAACATGGTGGTCATATTAGCTAGTAAGCATTTTAAATACTTGCTAAACCATTTTTTAAAAACTATTTTACACTCGGGCTCTGACCCGTTTCCTATCATTCTCTCTCTCTTGTATATATATGTATATATTATATGTGGCCATTCACAGCGGCGTCGGGCCTAGGTTCTTTGGATTAGACGTGCTGCAACTTATGTGGGAGTTACGAGCTCTTGCAGTAGATGACCTCTTCCTTGTTTCAACTCTTGATTTAGTTCTTCATAGCAAGGGCATGTGTCGCTCGATTTCCTATTCCCGTTTAGTGTTATTAGAGATTTTGTATTTATTTATGTTTTCAGTATTCAGTACTCATTTGGGAGTTACTTCATGTCGTGTTGATTATACCTATGGATATTGACTTGGTTTGAATAATCTAGTTGACATGTTTCTTTTGGATGATAGTTATCCTTAGCATTTATGTTATTCCTAGATTTGGTTTATATTTAAAAAGGGTTTTGCAACGAAATTTAATAAATAAAATCATTTAAATTGTTTTGACACTTAGCTTAATTATTTAGGGTTGTTAAAATGGAAAAGTTATTTTCGACGGTGATGCTGAGAATGAACCACGCCGTTCACCTTGATTTTTAATTTAATAAAGGACTGATCACCTGATATTTAATTCGACGGAGTGTTATATGCATGTGGTGACCTTAGGACTGCTAAAGAGGATCTTGAGAAGAAGGTCAAATATCTTGAGAATGATATGACCAAGGCACGAAATAAGTTGTAGGAAAGTGATGATCAGATGGTGCATAAGGTGGAAGAGTTCATCAAGGCTGAAGTGGATCTCAAGGATACCAAGGACCAACTAGATGATCTACAACAAGATCTCAAGGTTGCTAAGGAATAATTGGATGTTTTGAAGGTCAAGCTCTGTGAGGCTTTAGTTACTGATTCCCTGAATGGAGAACAGGCTGAGAAGGACTTCAAGGAATCTGAGGAGTATGTTATTGACACCACCATGACCCTCCTCAAAGTCTATGATGAGCTAAAAAAGAGGGTAGCTAAACTCTATCCTGATATTGGTGAGGTTGTCCTGGCTAGGGAGGGAGACGATGATAAAGTAAAGGACTTAGATGAGGAGGAGGACGACGCTCGCCAAGCTTAAGTAAGATCATATTATGAGGAAGAACTTCAGGTCCTTATGGGGGAAATGTTCCTGAAGAGAATGCTTCTACTGCTGAAAACAAGTAGTTGGCTTCGAAGGATCCTGCTACTTAGCCTTCTTATTTGTACTTTTTGTGTAGTATCTATTTTTATAAAACTTCATCTGCCAATTCTGCCTATATGAAGAACAGTTTAAAAATAGTACAAATGATCTTTTATTTATATCATTCTTTGTGTGTTATTTTTCCTTTTCAAATGTTTCTTTGTTGGGGATTTGTGTGATTGACTATCGATTTTGCATTTTAATCCATATTTTGTAATTCAGGCCTCGCCACTATTTCTTTATCCTTGGCTTATGAATTCTCTTTGGGACGAACTATTTTTATTTTCCAATTAGGGAAAACGTGCAAGTCAATTTGGTCAACTTGGAAAACGTGCAAGTCAATTTTCCAATTATGTTCTTTAACACTATTAAATACTTGTATTAATCAATTGGGTTAGCTTATGACGCCCTAATTTGATATATTTGGCATTGTTAAAGACATTCATTATACAATCTAAGAAGGGCATGTGATCAAATCTTGTCGATACACCCTCTTCCTAATATTTTGCGCAGTCGAATATGTTCGTTGATCAATTGGGTTGGCTTAGGCCGACCTGATATAATATATTTGGTGCGGTCAAAGACGTGCATTATCCAAACTGGGAAAGGTATGTGATCTAATCTTGTCGATACACCCTCTTCCAAATGTTTGGCATAATCAAAGACGTGCATTGATCAATTAGGTTAGATTAGGTTTACCTAATATAATATTTTATATGCAGTCAAATACGCGCATTATCTAATCTGGGAAAGGTATGTGATCGGATCTTGTTGATACACCCTCTTCCAAACTTTTTGCACAGTCAAAGATGTGCATTAATTAATTGGGTTGGATTAGGCCGGTTTGATCTGATATTTTTAGTGCAGTCAAAGACGTGCATTATCCAATCTAGGAAAGGTATGTCATTGGATCTTGTCGATATACCCTATTCCAAACATTTTATGCAGTCAAAGACGTGCATTGATCAATTGGGTTTCCTTGAGCCGATCTAATATAATATTTGAAAAAAATGCTCATCAGAATCTCATATATAAAATAAGTAAATAATATTTTCATATATTGACTTCTGATTGTACAAATTTTTGTAACCTCCAACTGCCTTTTTCTTCTTTACCAAAGAATTTTTTAGTAATAGTATCTCCTGAGGTGCTCAGAATTCAATAGAATTTTTAACGGTTCCCCTTCTAGAGTTTTGATTTGGTACGTGACAGTTCACAAAACTTTAGACACACGATATGGATTGTGCCATTTTGCCTCTAGTTTATTGGACTTTTGTGTTACCTTCTTCAAGACGTAGTCCCCTTCTTTGATAGGCTAGGTTTGACAGTTTGGCTGTAGAATTTTACTCTGTGCTATTGATAGGTTTCTACTCTAAGTGTTGTTGCCTCCCTGACTTTATCTATCAGGTCTAGATCCAATATTTTCATAAAATAACTTTTGGGAGAACCCATACCATAAAGTTTATAAAAACATATTTTTAATTAGGTTATCACTTCCCCTAATTTGATTCCTAATTATATTTTCAAAATACATATAATTAGGGTATAAAGAACATTAAAATCAAATAGGACTTAAGGATAAGCTAGAGATATTTTTACCTTATAAGAGTATTCTCAAATATCTTCTTTGCACAATTATTCCTCTTTAAAAAAGCTCCAATTTATCTTATTTGATCTTCCTCAAAGGTCGAATGCAAATTTCCCAAAAGAGGGGTTGAAGGTGTTTCAATGGATGCTAATGAGTTAAAGAAATTGGGTCTTTAGGTTATTTGGAATACGGTATGTAACATAAAAGTGATTATGTCCTTGGTGATTTTATTTATACAATAAGGAAAAGATAAAAGTGTATCCCTTCCATACCCACCATGCCATAATAGCGGCTCCACCTTCCCGCTATAGAGGGACTCAAGTCGCTATAGCAGTTGAAGAGCCTCGCTAGCAGCTCCCCCTTGAGCCGCAATCTCTCTCCTTGCTTTTTGTGTTATAATTGTATTCTAATGCTTTACAAAGTCCATTTAATTTACAACTTTAGAGATAATATGTTAAAACGTGTTCTACTTCTTATAAATCCTAAGTTGGAGTCCAAGAAAATCCAAAATGAACAAAAATCCCCTAGGGTTTCAACCCAAAACCTAAATTACAAATTTATTAATTATATGTTTATTTTATTCATTTAATTAATCAAAATTCACCAAATTCATACAAATCAAGTCTTTCCCATTTAATTCACCTTTCAACCTCACACACTATTTTAATTAATTAATCACAACAATTATCTAAATTACGACATATTACATTCGATGAAAAGGGGGAAGAATTTATTATTAAGGAGGATAATCAAGTTGTGAAAAAAAACTATATATTAGAGGGAGAGAAGCTTGTGTTCTTAGTTTGTTCTTTTACATTTTACTTTTAAGGGGAAGAGAGTTGTATGCTAACTTATTGGGGAGAGTTTAGTAAGGGAGAGTATATTTATAATTTTGTGATTAGATGAAATCATTACAATGTCATATCTTGTATTTCATCTTATTGCCTATGTTTTTAGTGATTTTATTTTACCCATTGGTATTTGCACATGATTAGTAGTTTGTGATTGGAAAATAGGTACAAGATATCTTTAAAGGTTGTGTTGAGCATATGGTGTCATTTAATTCTTATCACTGTTATTTCTATCTTTTTGCCTCTGGTTGGTCAAGTCATGTCATAAGTTGTATATTTCATTAATTTTCTTGTAATATTATTTTGTGTGTTTTTTCATGTATAGACAAAGAAGGTAGTTGTAAGAGCATATGTATGCTCCTATGCCCTCGACTTTTATGTTATCTTATCACGTTGTCAAGGTCCTTTTAGAGTATCACTCCATCAAGTCTTCAAACAAACTTCATATTCATGATTTATGGACCAAACTTCACTGAATCTTTATCACGGTAGTTTACCACGGTAAGATAAATTTTGAGACTTTTAAGGTAAAGGTAAAAGTGACTTAGATGACTTAGATTTTACCACAGTAGTTAAATATTTTTTTAAATTGGAAAATATTTTAAATTTAACCCGAAGGATTTTGAAGTTGCAAAATACATGTTGGAATATATTCTTCATATATAAAACTCGGGATTGAAATGAGTCATTTGTCTTTATAATATACTTAGTTCAAGGTTAGATAAAATAATTCTGAGTTTTGTGAAATTAAACAAAACTTGAAAAATATGGTTCCATGTGTGACCTTGCTCACTAGTAATTTGTGTCAGCGAAACACGAAAGTGTGAAGTCTCGACAGTGGATACCCAAATAAAAATAATTACCTAGTTTTGAGATATTTTACTTAATCTTTTAAAGGGTAAGGAAATCATAAAGTATATGTGACAAAAAATGTTTTACTATGTTTAGAAACCATATTTCATCTTTTTTAAATGAGACAATGGTTCTAAAATTTAGGAAAGGTAAAATAATATCACAGGACATGATGTATGGGGAAAATTCCACTAACTAAGAAAACCTCAAATCGATAAGAATGAAAATGCATTATAGTAGAGGTTTGCAAAAGGAAACTGTGAGATACTTACACAACAATCACTAGACACTATTCCCACCATATCTTCTGAAGAAGGTGTCAATAGATAGAGCAGCTTCACAATTGTTATCGATTTTGGTCGCAACCAATGTCTTCAAATCCTTGGTTGGATAAAAACTTCTTTTAAGTTGAAGAAAACTTTTATTTCAATTAAACTTGTATTTCAACCTAAAGCAACGACAAAAACTACACTGCCTAGGATTTGTTCGGGTATCCTAAAGGTTAAAATGGGTATAAGGGAAGTTTATGATGCTCTAAATCTCAAAAAATATTTTTCAATCCTTTTGAAAGAAATGTGAAAATCTAGAATAAAGGTTTTGTAAAAATATTTTCTCTAAAAAGTTGAGTTATAAAGTTCTCTAGAGTTGTCGATGAAGGAAAAATTCAAAAGGAAATTTGTAACAGCACAAAGAATAAGAGTGAAACGTGCTCTAAAATTTGATTGGGCATGCTTTGAAAAATTATTTCCTATTTATTTTTCTCCAAGATGGAAGACTGTTGGGCACATGAATTATATAGACAAGTGTAGGATACTTATGGTGGCTTATGTCTCATGTGCTAAACATATAAAGCTCCAAAGGTCAAGTTTATGGATGACAAACTAAAAACTTATCCTTGACATGATTTTCAATGAGATCATTTGAAAATATCTCTTAAAAATTGCAATTTGCAAAAATGTACCATTCCATTTATTGTAAGTTCGTTGCAATGAATTTATTCTTTGCTATAGAGAAAATGTAGTGAAGTTCGCCGCGGTAAGAGGCAAGGTATTTTAACATTGACCAATATTTGTAGTGACAAGGCTTCACTATAGTGAACCTCGAACAAACAATGTCGCACCATATCCCAAAAAGAAATGTTCAATTTTACTTTAATAGTTGAGAAAAATATTTTAATCACAACTCCCAAATATGTTGTACTCTACATAGTAACACATATTTTAAAATACACTAAAGATTTTTTCTAGGAAATTAATTTATATAATAAAAATATGTTACGTCATGTATTTGACATTCCACAAAGTTAATTTCAAAAGTATTTTCCTTTTTATGAACATTTACTGGCAGAGGTGATTCTAAGTTTGGTTGTCAAATAATACCTTTTATTTAGTGGTGTACTTAAGCTATTGGCATCAATGATGCAGGATGAAGTTGTTGAAGATTTTTGGAGAACTCTTGGACAAAGACTCAAAGAATGTTTTGGTGGAGGAGTTTAGAAAATCTAATTATATGTGGCACTTCGGGTACACAAGTGTCCTTACAATCTCCCACATTGTTGAATTCATAAACAAAACATCCAAAAGGGAAATTATAAGAATATTATGTACAACCAAACCTACGACATGACTCACCTATCCAAAGTCATAAGATTCAGAAAATATAATTGCAAGTAACTAAGATATCAAGACACTAATATAATTGCAAGTAACCTATATTGAAAAATATTAGTTAATATTTTCAATCGTTAATATAGGCTTAGGATTTTCCACAATTTTAAACTTAATAATAAGAACCTTAAGCACACGATTATAAGACCAACGAGTAGAGTGGGAGACTATTTATAATCCTTTGAGTGAGCCATACAAAGCCCAAAATTTGGTCACCCAAATCCATCTTTACACCCTTTCTAATTGCATATAACAAGAATGCATGTTCAAAGAAAACTTTGTGTGGGTACCAAGTTGGAAAAATCCAAGAGGACACAACCATATTAAGAATTTAAAAATCCTTATCCAAGTAGGCTTGGGGAAAATTCTTCTCAGCCCAAAATTGAAAATGATTGTGACTCAAAAGAGAAATCACTTCAGTAGTGAAAGGAAATCCAAAATTTCATCCATATGAATAGTTGGGATAATTTTCTTCCAGGATATTTTAGTGTTTGTTAATAAACTTGGAAGTAATCTTAACATCCACACCATAAATTTTGGTATAAAGGAATTGATCATAAGATTATTTAACTCTAGCTAGAAGGACAAATAAAATTCTCTAACTAGGTTAGGGTAACAAGGTCTGGTTTGAGAAAAAAATACCATGCCATTGTCTATTTTGAAAATTTGGGGTACATGAGTCTCAAATAGAGAGTTAAAATTGAATGACCTTTCCCAATGTATGGATCGATTGGAAATCTTTTATTAAATATGAAGTAATCTGTGGAGGAAGTCGAGACTTGTGAGTGATATCTGGGATCCATGAAGACACCCTAAAATCACACACCAAGACAAAAGAACGGAAATAATATAAGAATATTGATATAAAAAATGACATAGCAAGGATCCTATATTAAATATATGAGATAAAATCTCATTTATGGAAAAAGGCTATACATTTATCAACTCTAACATATCCTTAACGCCAGACTAGACCTGCCTCAACCTTAAGCAAGGCAAAGTAAGTGAATACTAAGTTATAGATAAGAAAAAGCTAATCTAAAAAATAAATCTCATTCTAAGATAAGTAAACTCATATGTCATTGACAAAGAATCATTAACAATCAATGAAAATGTATAGAAGTGTTTCTTTGCATATTCTTTGTCAAAATATTTAATTGGTTGAACGTTTAGGAGTTTTTATTTTAGTTCAGGAACATATCCTTGACAATCCTTGTGTGTCTAGATGATTGATTTCCTTACATGTCTATATCCGCATCCGTCCGACTTGAATTTCATCTCTTTATTAACTCAGAGACCCTGGTTGTCTTTTGGATCTTTTCAGATATTGTATATGACATTTTCTACACTTTAGGATGCCCTACCCTTCCCCACATATTTTTCCCACATTTTTTGCACTTGTTCTTATCCTTAGAAAGTCATATTTTGAGGACACATGCAAATGGTACCTTTCGGTTGGTATTTTAAAAAATAATTATATTCTTCCCCAAATCATGTGCCCAGATGGAAAATGACATCGTGCGCACGACAATTACCATATCCCTTGTTTTATCCCAATGTCAACATATGTGCGCACGACTAAAAATGCCTCCATGAGCACGAACTTTGTAGAATAGGGAAAATTGATTTTTTACTATAAATTATTTTGTCTTCACTTTTTAATTAGATCTCTTACTTACCATTGATGAAATTTTTATATCTAAAAGTTTCTCTTTCTCTCTCTAGAAATCATAAATGATATTTTTTTTACCTCACTTTTATTGAAACATTTTGTGGGAGACTTTAGAGTAAATTCATCAAATTAACATTAGAATTTTTTTTTCCTTCATTTGTCATTTGAGTTTTTCAGTTGAGAGGTCAGCAAGGAGGAAAATATGAAGTTTTAGATATGTATTCGTTAAATTGGATGTGTGGAAGCTAATATAATTTGATTATTTTCTCTATACAAAGGAGCTTTGGATATGAGTCACTAGATCGAGTGAAGTATTGAGAATTGGTGGACTAAAAGATCTTGTAAGTGACTAAATATAGGTGAATGGATAATCTCTTATTACATATTCATTGTTCTAGTGGATTAGTTGTAGTATCCCGAGTTTTTTTACCCCAAGTGGGGTTCTTCTTTGCAGATCTTGGTGTTGTGGTCATTTTCACATTTACCTTTATTTAGAACACACAACCTCACATAATTGTAGATCTACAATTGATTTAGGGTGCTAGATGTTTAGATATCACATAAGTGTAACTAAATTTAACTAATTTTGCTAAATCTAACCTAATCACAAATTAACTTGAATTTGAATCTATATGGATCTAGGTGTAGATTTCTCATCTTGTTAAGTTTTAATTGAACTCAAAGGCTTTTTTTATTTGATTTGTTTGATATTATAACACTTTCCTTGAAATAAAACTGAATATAATCTCTTTAAGGTTAAGTGTTTGATAAATTGCATATGTAAGTGTGACTTGAAATTCCTTGTGCAAATCAATTGTTGTTGTGTTTTTCAACACGCCAATTTTTAATTGGTAATTAATTCTGAGTATGTCCAATTCACCCCCACCCTCTAGGATATTAGAACATAAATTTCTTCATTTTAAAGCTAAAGCAGTAAAACACTAAACCATAAATCTAAAAGAGGAAAACCATTAAATCTAGGAATTGTAACCTTACCATGAAGACTATTGACCACTAGATGAAGGATGAGAACTGTAAGGACATTTTTGTCCATTATCAATTTGTTATGTCGCATGCCGTTACACCGTTGAAGAAATTCAAGATTCATACAGTCATCAACGGATCCGAATATCAAAAGAAGAAGAGGAATCAAAGTCTGACAGGCCGGACCGGTCCGCCAAGAATAAAAGAACCGATCCGCCGGTGGACTGGTCCGCCTCATACCCGGACCGGTCTGCCTGCTGAAAAGCCAGTACACCCTAGACCACAAGCGAACCGAAGAAGCCTAAAATAAAAAGAACCGATCCGCCTCAGACCCGGACCGGTACGCCTGGGATAATCTCAAACAGATCGTGCAGAGATTTTTTAGGCCATGTTATTCCTTTATAAACCCACTACGGGAAGTTGTTTTCTGAGACTTCCACACACGATTTTCAGAGCACAAAAACTCTAAGTCTTCACTTATTAAGTACCAAAACTCTAGGTTTTTTTGATTCACACAAATTTACAAACACTTGTGAATCTCTTTGCAACCCAGGAACACACTTTTGTTGTTTATACCATTGTGGAGAATACCGTTCTTCTTCTTCATTGCAGTCCTCCTGGAAAGGGATAACTCCAGCCGCCGACTACAGAATCCGACACCTGAGGGTAATTCTTAGTCACTTGTATTTTCATTGTAATCCGAAATTGTACAGTTACAATATTATAATGAAAATAAATGATTTTGCCCCTTTGGGGGATTTTTCCTCACAAGCATGTAATTGAATGTTCTTGCTTAGTTCATTATCTTATTCAATCACATATTGTTGCATGTTTAGGGTTTGTTTGAGTTAAAAGGTGTTTAGTATATAATTTTATCATTTGAATGCAAGCGCATACTCCCTCAAATTGGTATCAGAGTAGGTTACACTAATCTATCGTGTATTCCTATTTTCCGCAAAATTTTTCTAAGATATCAATTTTCTGAAAAAATTGTTTTTTGAAAAAGTGCGTGTTCAAATGGAGAAGTTATATAATAAAATGCCAGTTTTTGACGGGATAAACTATGCCTATTGGAAAGCCCGTATGAGATCTGCATTAAAAGCCATTGATGAACGTGTCTGGATTTTGGTTGAAAGAGGGTGGACTCCTCCCTCCGTGACTATTGATAATGTGATCAACTTGAAACCTGTCACTTCCTAGACTGAAGAAGAATTTAAATGGTCATCTTTTAATTCTAAGGGTCTAAGTACTATTTCTGGGTCTGTCACACCTGATGAGTTCAAACGCATAATGACGTGCAGCACGTCAAAAGAGGCATGGGATGTCTTACAACTCACCCATGAAGGAACCAATGCTGTAAAAGAGTCTAAATTGCAAAATTTAACAACTCAATTTGAAACCATCACCATGCATGAATCTGAATGCTTTGATGAATTTTATGCTAGACTTTCTGACATTGTGAATGCTAGCTTTAATCTTGGTGAACATATTCCTAATGCTAGAGTTGTTAAAAAGATTCTACGTTCTTTGCCTAAGCGTTTTATCCCTAAAGTCACTGTGCTAAATTCTATGGGTAACTTAAATACGCTAAAATTGGAAGAACTTGTAGGAGATTTGTAAAAATATGAAATTGATATGTTCCCTAAAACTGCTAAATCTAAAGATAAGGGAATTGCACTTAATGCCCAAGAGAGAAGGAGTGAGGGGTCGGCTAGAAAGAGGGTAGAGTCATTTAGAAAGAGAGAGACTGACACGTCTGATTCTGAGTGTGATTTTGACTTAGATAATTTGGCTCTTTTTGCAAAAAATTTCAAGAGGATTCTCAAATTTAAGAAAAATGGCAATTTTAAAGATAAAAAGAAATTTGAGAAAAATAAGTTTGAAAAGAAAAATGAAAAACATTCCAAAAATCCTCCTAAGAAAGAAAGTGAGAGATGCTTTGAGTGAGATGGTAGGGGTCATAGTGCCTTTGAGTGTGCCACTCGTCTGAATAGAGAGAAAGGAAAAGCTGTCCTTAATGCTACTCTTAGCGACGACAGTGAGGTCGAGACGGTGGATTCAGTAGATGAGTCACCGCATGAGTGTAACTTCACCGCATTCATGGCCAGTCAAGTGAGCACTCCTAGTTCTCTTCATGACGATGAGGATGATGCTTCACAGGGACACCTCGATAGTGAGATCGATGTGAGTGAGGGGGAGGATGACTCAAGTGAGAGCGAGAGTGATATTCAACGCGCCTATGTTGAGTTATATTCTGATTCATTTAAAACTAAAAAGCGAAACAAAGTGTTAGTCCTTAAGATCACCGGCTTAGAGGATGAATTAAGAAGAGCAATAGAGAGAGAGTCCTCCTCCTTCACCGCCCTGAGAGAGAGAGAATCTTACTGTGTCGAGAAAGAGAGTTTTTTTAGAAAGAGAGAGTGTTTTTGAGAAAGAGAGAGGGGACTTGACTAAACAAGTGGCTAGCCTTACGAGTCAGCTCCATTCCTCCGTGGAGAAACTTGAAGCCCTTGTCGCCCAGCTGACTCATGATCTTGAGAAAGCACGAGAAGTTAAGGTACAAATCGAGGACAGATCTGGGAAAATGGGAAAGATTCTCCTCGGCCCCGCTTTAGGTTTTGGTGATCGGTAAGGAATTGGTTATGATGGTGCCTGCACGTCCCAAATTGCTCCTGGACCAGTTCCTGAGTTTACTATGACTCCTTATGGCCATCGTCAAAAACCTCGAAGGAGAGTTCGACCAAGAAAGGCAAACCAAGGTCCGCCTTTGACTATGTTCTTTTGTACTTATTGCAAAAGAAAAGGCCACCTTAGGGAGTTTTGCTATAGCATGGGTCGGACACGACGTACTACTGCTCCACCACGTCATACTGATGAGTTTTCTAGTATGAGAGAGCGAGTTGAGTTCTTAGCTGCCATATCTCAGAGTTTGATGGAAGAATTTCGACGGATGTCTTTGCCGTTAGTGAATGCTTCTCACATTCCAGCTAAAACAAACAACAACAAAGGCAAACAAAAGGTCATCTATGCTTGGGTACCTAAGAAAGATAAAAAGGCCTTCGTTGTTCATGTTTCTCTCAAAGCACACAATACCTCACAGTGGTATTTTGATAGTGGGTGCTCCAGACATATGACAGGTGATGCCTCATTTTTTACGACTCTTGAGGATTATCAGGATGGCAGAGTCACCTTTGGAGATGGGAGCAAGTCTAGCATTATAGGATGTGGTACTGTCGAGTTACCTGGATTCCCTAAGCTAGAAAATATTTTGTACGTCAAAGTTTTGAAAGCAAACCTTCTCAGCATTAGCCAACTTTGCGACACTAACTTTGCAGTAAAGTTTGATCGGGACGCGTGTAAAGTCTACAATCAAGCCGATAAACTTTTGATGCAAGGGGTGAGGACCGAGGATAATTGCTATGGGACTGAGCCCACGTCCTTACTTGTCTGCAACAGCGCCGTGATCACTCCTATGGATCTGTAGCACCAACGTCTAGGTCACATGAACGTTAGAGATCTCAACCGCTTAGCTAAAAAGGACCTAGTACGTGGCTTACCATCTCTTGGAAAGTCAACTTCGACCGTTTGTGGACCCTATCAGATGGGAAAATAAATTCGTAGTCCCCATAGGAAGTTGCATTCCATTACCACCTCTCGTGTTCTTGAGTTGATTCACATGGATCTTATGGGTCCCACTCGTACTGAGAGTCTAGGTGGTAAGAGGTACATCCTCGTGATGGTAAATGATTTCTCCAGGTACTCTATTGTAGGTTTTCTGAGAGAGAAATCGGATACTATAGAATTTTTAACGACCAAGTGCCGTGTCCTGCAAAATCAACACGGTGTCACTATTAATAGGATGCGTAGTGACAATGGCATTGAATTTACAGAAGCAAAGGTAGATCTTTACTGTGATAACCTCGGGATCAAACATGAGTTTTATGCTGTGAGAACTCCTCAGCAAAATGGGATTATTGAGAGAAAGAATAAAACGATCCAAGAAATGGCTAGATCTATGCTTCTAGGTCGTAAAGTTTCTAGGAGATTTTGGACAGAGGCAGTGTCTACTGCATGCCACACGGTGAATAGGGTTTATTTGCGTCCACACACACTTCAGACTCCTTATGAGTTGTGGACTGGAAAGAAGCCCAACCTGGCATATTTCCGTGTTTTTGGGAGTAAATGCTACATCCTACAGGATAGAGAGAAATTAGGAAAGTTCGACTCCCGGAGCGACGAGGGAATATTTCTAGGATATTCATCAAATAGCAGAGCGTACCGGGTTTTTAACCTGAAGAGCTCTAAGGTTATGGAATCAATAAACGTCATCGTTCAAGATGACGAATCTCCGACGGTTATTGATCCTAACTTTCAGTGTGAGGATGAGGATTGTTTTGATAGTGATTTACCTGTTCCTCTCTCACACTCTGTGGACCCTACTCTTGTGCTAGGGGACACACCTGCTTGGGTTTGCAAGAGTCATGACCCGTTTGCCATTATTGGCGATCTCACTCTAGGGGTTAAGACTCGTGCTCAGCTAGAGAATGTTGTTATCCATCTTTGCTACACATCCAAAGTCGAGCCCAAGAACCATAAAGAAGCACTCAAGGATGAACACTGGATATCTGATATGCAGGATGAGTTGCTTCAGTTTAAAAAGAACAATGTCTGGGAACTAGTCCCCCGACCTAGTGAGGCTAATATGATAGGTACCCGGTGGATTTTTAAGAACAAAATGGATGAAAATGGTACCATAATCAGAAATAAGGCTAGGTTGGTCGCTCAAGGCTACACACAGATAGAGGGTGTAGACTTTGGGGAGACATTTGCTCCTGTTGCGAGGCTTGAGTCCGTCCGTCTTCTGCTTGCCATCGCATGTCATCTGCGCTTCAAGTTATATCAGATGGATGTCAAGAGTGCCTTTCTGAATGGCATTCTACAGGAGGAGGTATATGTGGAACAACCAAAATGGTTTGAAGACCCTCAGCACCCGGAGCACGTCTACTATCTGAGGAAAGCCTTGTATGGTTTAAAGTAAGCACCCCATGCTTGGTACGAGAGGCTTACTTCCTATCTCTTAGCTCGTGGCTTCAAGAGAGGGGGAGTAGATATGACTTTGTTCGTCAGGAGAGATGACGGTGCTATTTTGGTTGCCCAGGTCTATGTGGAAGACATAGTTTTTGGATCCACATGCTCCCAGCATGCTCACGACTTTGAGGAGGAGATGAAATGTGAGTTTGAGATGAGCATGGTTGGTGAGATTACATTTTTCCTTGGTCTCCAGGTTCGTCAGCTAGAGGATGGGATGTTCTTCTCCCAATACAAGTATGCTAGAGACCTAGTGAAGAAATTTGGTTTAGACTCCGCTAAGCATGCACGTACACCTATGAGTACCACTACCAAGATTAGTAAGGACACTTAAGGTAAGGACATAGAGCAAACCTTGTATCGGAGTATGATAGGTAGTCTTCTCTACTTTACTGCCAGTCGTCCCGATATAGCCTTTAGTGTTGGAGTCTGTGCGCGATATCAGGCATCCCCAAAAGAGTCACATTTACTTGCTCTAAAACGTATTATTAAATACGTGAGTGGGACTCTCTAATACGGTATTTGGTATTCCTTTGATATCGATGACCGTTTGTCCGCCTATTCGAATGCCGATTGGGCCGGGGATGTAGATGGTTGTAGGAGCACTTCTGGTGGGTGTTTCTATTTTGGTTCTGCTCTTGTCTCCTGGCTGAGCAAGAAGCAAAATTCCATCTCTTTGTCCACTGCGGAGGCTGAGTACATAGCCTCCGGGAGTTGTTGCACACAACTCTTGTGGATGAAGCAAATGCTGGAGGATTATGGGATTTCACAGGACACCATGACCATTTCCTGTGATAACACGAACGCGATACACATATCCCGCAATCCAGTTCAGAATTCGCGCACCAAGCACATCAGGATACGTGAGCACTTTATTCGTCAGTTAGTTGAGGAGAACACTGTATCCCTGAGTTTTGTTCCCACCGACCGTCAGTTAGCCAACATTTTCATGAAACCTTTAGATGCCCTTAGATTTGAGAGTCTTAGGAAGTCTTTGGGGATTTGCACAGTTGACTGAGGGGTTGGTCTATGTCTAGAATAGGATGTTTCTTCATGTTCATATCATATGCTTCCTATTGCTAGTCTATTTTATATGTACCATTGCTTAGTTGTACATCTATTTATTCATTCTTTTTATAAAAAGATTTTCTTTTATAATTTTTAAGAAAAGCTCAAAAAGATTTTATTTTGATAAAATTTTTGAAAAAGCCCAAAAAGATTTTTGTATTTCTATGCTCTTTTTATGGATGAACATTTAAGATATCCAAGTCACAACTTCATTCCATATATTCATGTGACTGTTTGATATAGATTTGAGACTCTACATCATTTCATCCATGTGCTTTACTTAGTATGGAGCCTTTGAGATGTAATTAGTGATATCTTCCTACATGTTTGACTCCTATATCCTTTATTGCACACATGCATGGCTATATCTGCTTATTGCACTTGTCTATCTCATATTGGCTTGAGTGTTTTCATCTCAATCCTGTCTATACAATGTACAATATGCGATAAAACTTGACAAGATTGGAATGCATGTAAAACCCATTTTGGTGAGACTGTGTGTTTTTGTATAACGGGGAGGGGCTGCGAAAGGTAATCATCTATTCTTTGCGCAAAATTTACCGTTAGAGAGGACCTAAAAAATGGAGGAATTTTAATATCCGAGGTCCAAAGAGGTTAAAAGAGCCCGAAAAAATTTAAAGGCAATAACAAGCACTTCATGCCAAATATGGGCCACTTAGGTTTCACCATCAATTCTCCAAAGTTTGAGAATTTAGAATACCTCTATTCAAAATATATATCTGAGGGAGTTTGGTTGGAGAATCTTTAAACGGGTTTGCACTTCCTTGAAAGTGCTGAAAAAGCATAAATCGTTTTGGACGTTATTGGTGTGAAAATCACTTTGAGATTTGATTTGTTGATTTGATTGAGTCAATATCTTATATTGTCATTATTTTCCACCAAAGGATGCATTTGAGTTCATTCTCTAGGAGTATCCAATATTCATCGTTCACATATGTCATGTTTGTATGCATTGATTTTCCTATCGAATTTGATCACACCACTTCATTTACGCTATCATCGACTTGGTTGCTTTGTGTTCATTCATGGTGTGATTTTATCCTAGTGACACCCCGCACTTTCTTATTTGGCTTTATTTCTCTCATTTGTCTATTTGGGGACATCATAAAAAGGGGTAGAAAGAATTATCATATTTTGGGGGAGTTTTATGCTTTTGAGATTTGATATAACATGCTTTCTTCATTTGATATATCTCATTTCAAACTCGATACGTCACTTGGTATTTTGTCTTTTCTCATGTGTATAGGTACTACATGGATTATCATTGGATTGCACACCCTGATGAGAAAAGTGTTGAGATTCCTAAAGAGTTGAAGAGAAAACGTTGAAGTCTTATTCAATTGTATCTTTCCAGTTTTGGGTTCATGGAAGCGTAGATTTGTATAGGCATTTTTAGTTGTTTGATAATTCGGATGTTTTTTTATGTATGTACCGGCATAGACATAGGGGGAGATTTGTAAGGACATTTTTGTCCATTATCAATTTGTTATGTTGCACGCCGTTACACCGTTGAAGAAATTCAAGATTTATACAGTCATCAACGAATCCGAATATCAAAAGAAGAAGAGGAATCAAAGTCTGACAGGCCGGACCGGTCCGCCCAGAATAAAAGAACCAATCCGCCTGCGGACCTGTCCTCCTCATACCCGGACCGGCCCGCCTGCTGAAAAGCCAGTACACCCCGGACCGCAAGCGAACCGAAGAAGCCTAAAATAAAAAGAACTGATCTGCCTACCCGGACCGATTCTCCTCAGACCCGAACCGTTCCGCCTGGGATAATCTCAAACAGATCGTGAAGAGATTTTTTAGGCCATGTTATTCCTTTATAAACCCACTACGGGAAGTGGTTTTCTGAGACTTTCACACACGATTTTCAGAGCACAAAAACTCTAAGTCTTCACCTATTGAGTACCGACTCTAGGTTTTTTTTATTCACACAAATTTACAAACACTTGTGAATCTCTTTGCAACCCAGGAACAAACTTTTGCTGTTCATACCATTGTGGAGAAGACCGTTCTTCTTCTTCATTGCAGCCCTCCTGGAAAGGGATAACTCCAGCCGCCGACTACAAAATCCGACACCTGAGGGTAATTCTTAGTCACTTGTATTTTCATTGTAATCCGAAATTGTACAGTTACAATATTATAATGAAAATAAATGGTTTTGCCCCTTTGGGGGATTTTTCCTCACAAGCATGTGTTTGAATGTTGTTTTTTAGTTCATTATCTTATTTAATCACATATTGTTGCATGTTTAGGGTTTGTTTGAGTTAAAAGGTGTTTAATATATAATTTTATCATTTGAATGCAAGCGCATACTCTCTCAAGAACATCTAAAGTCTTTCAAGGTATGGATATGGGAGGAAGGTAGGGAGGCACAAGGTATAGAGTTGTTTTGATAAAAGAAAATTTGCGAAAAAGTTGCAAAAATATTTATTGAGGAAACTTAAAGTACCTAGACACTTTGTAAAGTTCAAGCTTCACTAGTTCTGGAAATTCCCTACAGCGAACCAGTAATAATGTCAGGCCACAAGAAGCAATAGGGAATAATTGGACATACACAAATCGGCAAACTCAATCTATATTCAATTTTTTAAGCAGGTAAATTTTATCTCCAAAGAATAACCAATGATATGATAAAAAATACACTTAAGGTTTTTTTGGTAATGCTAAATACTCTACATAAAACATGATTTAGAATTAAAAGGCCTATGGACAAAT
This sequence comes from Sambucus nigra, assembly GCA_949130495.1. NCBI lineage: Eukaryota > Viridiplantae > Streptophyta > Magnoliopsida > Dipsacales > Adoxaceae > Sambucus > Sambucus nigra. The sequence continues at coordinate 571,649,527 of OX422211.1, read as the reverse complement.
TAGATACATATAAAGATAAAGTGAATAAAAGAAATAGCTTCGTGATAGAAAGTGAATAACATGAGAATTAACCCAAAAAAATCAATAATAAAGATTAATTTTTTAACTCAAATTTGAAAATTTTGGCTTTCTTCAAAAAAGAGAAAGCCTCATTTTTCCTTAAAAATTAAATTTTCAACTACCAATTTTTTCTTCCTCGATATATATTTGTGATTTAAACCTTGTAAGTATCATATCCTTGATGTTACTTGTTTGTGGTTTTCACTTGTCTTGGTTTATGGATCTTAGTTAATTGCAATCATGATAGGCAAGGTTATGGTCTTGTTAATCAATTGATTATCTTAGTCTTGTGATAATTTGGGAATTGTGTATCGTTCGATTATTCAATTAGGAAGTATTGTGCTTACCTTAGGGAAGACTTTGACGTGAGTGGTGTATTACTATGATTAATTAAGAATAAAAAAAAGAAATAAACTGTATAAACTGGAATGAAAGTAAAACTTCAAAATTAAAGAAAGATAAATGCGATAAATAAATAACTACACTATGAAATATAAATCAAGAAAATATAACAAATCATATGTAAATGCACGAAAAATTTGAATAAATTGTAAAGAAAGTAACAATATATTATACAAACTACTTCAAAAGAAAGAAATGTTTTAAATAAAAGAAAAGAAAAGGTAAATAAAAGTAAAATGGATAAAATGACTAAATTTAGAGGGAGTACATTTTTTATCGTCTAAATAATTATTTATAGAATTCCTTGTCATTTAACTGCTTTGTAACTTCTCGGTGGTTAACCCATTAGATTTCCCTGCCTAAGTACTAAGACGCGCCACTAACCGGCACTTTGTGCCTAATCGCATGTTCAAAGACTTAACAAGTGTCAAGCATTGAGCTTTATTTTTCACTAAACCACACATTATACTTCGGATATAATTTTCGATTAGTAATTCCATGTGGCAAGATCTCTTTTGATGGTGATAATATGGTGTAAACATACCACCGCACTAATTAACTTTTTAAGAAAAATTAATTAGTGAACTATTAATTCCCACAGGCCATTACTTTTGTAATCATTAGTTCTGAACATGCGTTACATAAGTAAACTTCTTTTGGCGGTGGTAAGATCCTAATTTCAATCCATCAGTCTCTCCATTGGAACTCTTTCTCTCTTGTTCTTCCATCTTCTCTGCGCTCAATAATGGTGTCTCAAGAGAATAGTGAACTTAGTCCCAAGAGAGTTCATGATTTGGTTCTTCTTCAAACTCAGCCAACAATGATGTAAAGCCAAGGGGACTTAATGTCATTGTTGTTTATCCAATTGGTGATGGAAGATATTCTGATGTTAGAGATTATGGCATTTGGGATGTGGTCACCCCCACTGAATGGGCTCCTATTTCACGCACTGTTTGTCCTCCTCCACCTATTCTGGTTGGATTTCTTACTATAAATCCTTCTTTAAAAATAAACCCTAAGCCTATCACAGTATATGGTAGGCCATACATTTTTAATCTCTTCCAAATCTAGGCTTATATAAACTTTGACTTACCTACCTCTTTTGAAACAATTATATTCTTTTCTGCAGTTAATAAGCCTCTGCCTGATAGAGTGAAAATCATGAAAATGGTTGAAGATGGGTTAGTTGTACATGACCTAAAAAACTATTGACAAGAGTCACCATCCTATGTTGGTTCATTGTGACTCCTTACCATATCCTCCTCTCGATGAGCTAAGTGTTACTTGCACCATTATATGCCCCCATTTTCCCATCGAGTACCTGCTACAAGGGACTTTCCCCTAATTTACTCATGAATTTAAAGGAGACTATGCCTGGTCAAGTCCCATTAAGCCTTATTGTCTTTTTTAAGCCGATACAAATGAGTATTTAAATCTTTTGTATGCTTGTCACTGTACCACCTATGATCTTCCTTGGTATGGCAAGATCAATTTTCCTTCTCATGACATTGTTCACCCATCATACCATCTTATCTAAAATGGTATCTTCAATTTATTTATCTTACCTGAAGATAGTTTGACATGGGTGCCTTCGAAGCCTTGGTCACTAAAACCATCTTGTTTATGCATCCCCTCTACGATCTAATAGTTTACCCCTATAACTTGGTGGGGGATCCTTTTGATGATTTAGGACAATATGTCAAAGGTGGTTTACTGATTGGTCACCCTTATTTATAGTACCCTTCCTTTGACAATAATGTTGGCAAGGCTTTGGAGGTCCTTCATGCCTTTTACCATCTTCCTCCCACTATTTTGTTGCAAGGCCAAGCCAAAAATAAATTTTCGAGCATATATGATCCTGGATAATTTTTCCAATTGTCCTTATACACCCAAAGCCCATATTTCAAACTTTCTTTAAACTTACCCTTCATTTAATAAAACGGTTAGTCAATTTTCTTTTAACCTTTAAGACTATTGGATTTTAGTTAAAACTCGTGATGCTATCAACTCTCTTTCGAATTGAGTTTTGGAGGAATGAAAGAATTTTGAGAAGGTTTATCTGAATGGGCAAGAAGATTTAGCCATCCTAGGTTTTGAATCCCTTTCATCAGATGGTATTTTCCTCGGGTCTAAGGACTTGGAATGTAAAGCTCGAGAAGATGTGTTAAACTTCCAATCTTATGAGCCACTATTATTGGAGTTATCACAAACTAAACCTTATTTGGATTTGAAGGAAAAATATATCAATTATTTATGAAATACTTTCCACCATTTTGTGTCTTACTCATTTCCTCGCTACTACACACTACAAGAGAGTGACATTAGCTTTTTTTATTTTTTGTAATCCCCAGATTTGGACTATGATGGAAAATTTTATTAGGTCTTGGATTATTGTTGATGGCTTATAGTATACCAATGTGTTATGGATATCTAATATATTTTCCCTTTTGTTTGTTATTTTAATTTTTCAATTTAACCAACCCTGTCACCTTGGCACAATATTTATTTTAACCCCTTGACGAACATTTTATGCTTTAACCAAATTTGGTATGTTACATGTACTTGTAACTGTTTTTCTACTTTTTGACCAAAAAATAATTTTACTTTTTTATATTATACATGCATGATTTATTATTGGTAGTGGTCCCACCAAATATCATTGCACGTGTGGAAGTGTTGAAATGATAACTTTTGTTGCCAATTAGAATAATTAATCCTTAAGAAACAAAAAAAAAATCTCTTCAATTGATATATTTAGTTTCCTTGGGACTTACAATATTTAATTTTTATTTCCTGGGGTATTAATGACCATAAAATACAATCACATGGGTATTTTGACTGATGGACCATTAGCGTCGCCTTTTTGTCTTTCCACTTCCCACGATTTCACCTTTTGGAAGGAACTTTATTAGAGGCACATGCTATCATTTTCTTGGCATTCTTTTGCATTTCAAATGGTGCAATTAAGCTATTTAATATCATTCATTTGTTTCCTATCCTTTTTTTACCATTTAATTCTCTCTCCAAATGTATTCGTTCACTTAAAGGTGCTTTCTCTTTTTTCAAACTCTTTAACATTAATGGCATCGAATTCTGCAACTTATGATGTTTACTTCCAATTTGACGATACTGTCAATAGGCTCTTAACAAATAACTCCATTATTGTCTAGAGAATTGTTTGCCCTGTCAAAACTCCCCATGGGGCCACTTGCTCCACTGTTTAAGTATGAGCTTCGATTGCTCATCTTTATTTCCTATCTCGGGTTTGGGTATCACACCTTCCTCGTAGAAGATTCAACTTACCTCAAAGAACCTTCCTTATTCAAATTTAGTGTTTAGCCCAAGTGGTTGGACAATACCTCTTAGACCAAGTGGTGAATCAAATGCTCATAGTCAAGGCAAGAGAAATGGAGAAGGTCAGCATTTATGATGTTCTTAAACTCAGTTTCAAGGATATCTAACATGTCCCGTTTATTATCTCTAGTGACATCCATCATTCATTTTTTTCATCTCATCATTCAACTTCTTTGAGTTCAGTTTTGGGATGGCAGGTCCCATCATTTTGGATATTTGCCAACTAATTGACTTTAAATCTATTGGGAAGACGTTCATCCATGTATGCCACCAGCTGACCTCCCATTGAAGTTAAGAAGTGAAAATATCCACCTAGCATAATCCATTTTCATGAACAAACACATGAAGAGCACCAAGGATGTGGATGAAAGGGGTATTATTGGTATCTTTTGCTTTGGGTGTACAGACACATCTCTTGTGTTATGTTTTGAAGAGTTGTGTTGGAATATTTCTTGTTACCTTCCATACTTGTAAAGGGTGGAGAAGTTTATCTTTTCCTTACCTTTTGGTCTCGATAATAGGTACTCAGATCTTATATATGACCCACTCAATGTCAATTAAGGTGGTCCCATTTGGGTTCATTAGATATGGTTGTATGCATATTTTCTAGAGATTGGTCATGTTAAAGGTAACATTTAAATCATCGATCTTTATGCTTACTGTTGATGTAAAAAATTAGATCACTCTAATAATTCAATCACAGATAAATAAATGAGACAAAAGATTTTAAAGTGGTTCAGCCTTATAAGAATGGCCTACGTCCACTGTTATTTTATTGCTGAGTGTTTGGGAATTCTCAATTACAAGAAATTCCGTTCTGGATCCCAAAGTTTGGATTCAGGATTCGGTCCCTTATAATGAGGATTGTACAATGTATTTATAGCCCCGAGGCTGTAATGTGAAAGGATAATACATTTAATGATATACATATGAAAGGGTAATACATTTAATGCCCTCTTTGGGTGAGCGTCTGAATGATAAGCATTTAATGAACCAGTTGAACTGTTGGTTATCCAGCTATTAATGCTTTGTTCGAGATGCAGCTCGGGCCGCCTGAGTATCTCGGACCGCCTGAGCTTCTCGGTGCTAATGAGTTCTTCGAAGAGGTCCTGTTCCTCAGAGCATAAGAGTTCCTCGGAGAGATCCTGTTCCTCGGAGAGGTCTTGTTCCTCGGAGCATAAGAGTTCCTCGAAGCGTATGATCATCTCGTAGGTGCTTGTTGTTGCCATGTAGATAGCCACGTGTCTTCATATGGTTGGTCCAAGTCAACATATTAAATTTGGTATCAACAGAAGCCCCCAATGTTTCATAGTTCGAAATTTGAGGAGTATGGAACATTCTTTCTCAGAATACGGTAGCTTTAAATAGTTCTTCCTGATTTTTAGGATCATCTCCCTTGTATTTATTTCTCCTTCCCAATTCGTAGAATCATGCTTTTTTGTACTTTTCTGCTTGCTTCGTTTCTCGCGTCACTTTTCGCCTTTTTAGCCGCTGTTGTTCGCTTTGATTCCCGCGCTAATATTTAATGCCTTTTTAGCCGTCGGTAACGTAATCATTACTTCGCCAGTTCCCAAGGCAAGGTATTTAAACTTCACAGAGACTCCCATAGTCTTCTATCTTTTCAAATTTTCATCTTCGAGTTTTTCATTGTCTTCTACTCTCTTGTGCGTTCATCTCTTCCGTCGTTCATTGTCAACAGCTTCAGTCTTTTTTTTGTAAGATCCTCTTTCTTCTTCTTCATTTCTTTTAATTCATCATCATGGTTTACCCAGTTGAGTCTCTTGACAAATTTCGATCTGATTTTTCCATTCCCTCTTGGGTTGTCTTGGAAGAGATTTCTGAGCCTTCTAATTATTTCAATTTGGCTGAGGGACATTGGTTCCCCAGTCTCTTTTTTGCTGAGTGTGGATTTTCTTTTCCACCAAATCCTCTGTGTCTGGCATTTTGTCAATACTTTGATGTTGTTCCTGCACGAATAACCCCCAACACATGGAGAATAGTTAATGGGGTGTATAAATTAAATCAAGTGCATGGAATTCGTATAGGAATTCCAGAAATCATGTACTGCTATAGATGGGCAGTTAATGATAATATTTATTATTTAAAAACTAGGTTTATAAATAGAGCCTTAGTAGTCAATCTCCCTGATGCCAACAGGGATTATTTTGAACATGGAGTTCTTGTAAAAAATTGGCAACACTCTCCTTTAACCGGAGATGAGGTTTACCAGGGTCCCAGATGCCATCCTTATGGAAATGGGATAGGTTATTTTTATTTATTTTATTTATCTTGAAATCATGTTTGTTTTGTGTTTGATAAAATGTGTTACTGATAACAATGTTGTTTATTTGCAGTTGATAGCAAGATAAAGTGCCCAAAAGAAACAGATGTCTAAAGCATTTGGGACTTATCTGGGGTCTACATCAAAGGGTTGCTGACGAGCACATTCGATCAGCCTCCTATCTGCTCCAATACAAGAGCTACACAACTTCTTTCACTGCTCGTCCAGTGGTCAGCGAAGCAGAGCTAGTACCACCCTCTGCAAGTTCTTCGCCAGAATCTCACATTCCATTGAGCGAAAGGATGAAGAAGAGAAGGACTCCTGCTCTATTTGAGAAAATTGCCTCCGGCTCTGGGGAGGTAAAAAGGATTAAGATTGATGTCCCAAAGGAGGGGACAAAGAAGACTGGTGCAGATCCTCCAGCTGCTCCTGCTAAAGTCTTCGAGAAGGTTGCTGATAAGCCCGCAGTGGCTCCGAGTAGCTCTACTGCTCCTGGAAAGGTGATTGTAATATCACCGATCAAGGATTCTCCCTTGGCTGTACCTGTTCCCCCGAGGAGGCTGAAGAAGAGCTCCTCGGTCAATTTGGCTGACACCACCATTCAGCCCCCTTCTGCTGGGACTAAGGTTCCCACATCTTTTCCCCCGAGCTCTGACATGAGCTCGGTAAAGTCCTTGACCATTCCCGAGGTGCAAGGTAATGAAGATAACCTTACTCGGGATATGGTTACTTCTTTGGCTGCTCGTCATCTTGCTTCAGTAAGTACCTTTACATTGAACTTTTCATATTTTCCTTTGTTATTTCTCATTTTTGTTTCTGACTTTGCTTTCTCTTTCTGTTTACAGTTGACGAGCTGCCTCAACATAATCCTTAAGAAGGATGAAGCAATCAAAGATTCTTGCTCCTCGTCCAGTGTGGAAGGAGCTCTGGAAGAAGCTACCAAGTCCCTGGAGGAATCTCGTCAGAGGTACGATACTGATAAAGCAGTCTGGGAGAAGAAACTTGCTTCCTCCGAGCAGGAGAAAACTCGAGTTGCTGAGGCCTCCAGGGATTTAGAGAGGAAAGTGAATGCCTTGGAGAAGGCTAATAAAGAGCTCGATGTGAAGCTCAAGACTGCTGGGGAATTTGAAAATAAATTCAAGGCTGCTGAGGAGAGGTTGGTCCAACTCCAGGAAATAACTCAGCAGAAGGAGGAAGATGAACAAAAACTGAAGGCTGCTGATGTTTTGTTGTCCGAGAAGCTTGCCTTGGAGAAGGCCAAAAGGAAAGCTGCCGTGAAGAAGTCCTTCAGCTCTGGCTGGGACAAAGGTTGGGATAAGGGATGTGCTGCCATGGTCTCTCAAGTGGATTATGGCAGTGTAAAGTATTTCAGGGACGGATGGGTTGCTGCCCTTCAGGAATTGAAGGTCGACGAGTCATCCGAGCTCTTCCAGAGACATATCCCTGGTCCCCCTCCTACTCCAGAAGAATTAGAAGAGGAAGAAGCTAACTCCGAGGAGTCTTCAATGGTAGTGGGAGAACATGCCCTAACCAGTCAGCATGCTGTCGAGCAAGGAGTTTCTTCTTCTGAGCAACAGCTGGTGCTCTTCGAACAAGTCACAGTTCCCTCCGAGCAACCTGCATCCTCTTCCTAACCTCCCGAGAAGGTTTTGGGAGATAAGGAAAAGGTGTAGTGTTGTTCGAATTTCTCTTTCTATTTTTCTTTTTCTTGTTTGTCAAATGTAACTCAAAACTTGTAACTTCAAATTTCATGATCTAATAAAACATGAGTTCTTTCTAACATACGATTGCCTCTCTTCTATTCATACTCTGTTTACTTTTCTTATTGATGATTATTTTTTCTTTCTCTGCTAGTTTCTGGCCAGGATGGATCTGTTATCTGCTAATGATACAAAGCTGATGCAGCAATGTCATGAATATTATAAGGCTGGTCACATAGACCTGAGTGCATCAGAAGTTGCTAACATCCTTGGTCATGATGCTTCAGAATAGGAAGTCGAAGCTTATCAGTACCTAAAGTGCTTACTTGACCGAGTTGTGGCCAATAATGTGGCTTACTATGAAATGATCGATGATCTTCAATGTACCTTAGAAGACCTTCAGAATCAGTATAAGGAATCAACTGCCCTGTTTCATGAAGGATATGAGAAGAGGTATCAACAGCTTTATTCTGATAAGGGCTACGAGAAGCTCATCGCTGGGTATGATGTCAGGGAGAGAACCCTAAAGGGTGAAGTTGAAGCATGTAGATAGATTGTCGAGCTGTTGGAGCAAGAGAATAATAATTTACAGAAAGAGCTAGCACAGTTGAAGTCTGTAGCCTCTTCTTCAACAGCTATAATCCCAGTTACTGACGAGGGATTTTCATTTTTAGAGGTTGAGAATGCCAAATTAAGGAAAGAGTTGGACACCTTGAAAAGGTCGGGCCCTTCCACATCTCCCCGGGGACGAGCAAGAGCAGTTCAGGTTCTGGTCGAGGAACAGAGGACAACATCTGCCTTAGAGAACCAGGCCTTCCAACTAAAGGCGAAGAACCAGGCGTTATCTCATATGTCAAAGAAGATTCGAGACCTGGAGAAACAACTTTCTGCAAAGAAATCAGTGTTGGAGACTAATGAGATTTTTGTCAAGAGTCTCCACGAGAAGCTTGAAAGGATAACGTATCAATTCCACAAACAACCCAGGGAATTCTAGATGGCTGGATACAACGAAGCACTATTCCACTTGGATGATCGTATCCAGAATGCCAATAATGAGGGCTACAAACAAGGCTGGCTTAATGCCCTAGGTGTGCTGAAGCTCGAATAAGGACACTATCTGTGGGACTACCATGATCCCGGGGTGCTCGACTTGCCTTACCACCGTACAATCTGGACATGGAATGGATCCCAGCTCGTGCCATTCCTTGGAGCTTAATTGCAAAATACCTTGGTGACTACAATCTTCATTCTCAAATCGAGGTATCTCGTCCCGAGCATATATTAGATCGACCTTCTGTGATGAACATCAGGATGCTGAAGGATTTGAACTTCATCAATTCTCCTCAGTCTTTAAATGATCTGCCTGCTGGCGAGGAACCTGTATCGAAAGCTGAGGGGAAAAGACCAATAGAATAGGAGTTTTTAATGTAACAGTTAGTAAACATATCAATGTAACTTTCCTTTTATCATCAATGTAATTTATTTCGAATTTAATGAAAAACTTTCATTTCTGTTTGCAAATCTTAATTGCTATTGTCTTGTAAATATCAAACACTTTACATTTATGCATATCTGTTAAAAAGATAATAATAGTGTTATTCATCGACCAACTTAGTAATAAAAGTTACAAGTATCAGTAATGTTGCTCGATCATAAAGTAATGAGTATAAAAATGTTTAAATTTTTTGCAACCAACCAAGGTTGTTAAATTGTGCTCTTCGACCAATTATAGTTAGTGAGAGTTGATCCCCGACTAACCATACTTGGTAAATTTTGGAATATTTTCTCCTCGTCGACCAACTATGTTGGTACAGTTTGGAATATTTTCTCCTCGTCGACCAACTACAGTTAGTGGGTTTTTATCCCCGACCAACCATACTTGGTACAGTTTGGAATATTTTCTCCTCGTTGACCAACTATGTTGGTACAGTTTGGGATTTTTTCTCCTCGTCGACCAACTAAGTTGGTACAGTTTGGAATTTTTTCTCCTCGTCGACCAACTAAGTTGGTACAGTTTGGAATTTTTTTTCTCCTCATCGACCAACTAATCTGGTACAGTTTGGAATTTTTTCTCCTCGTCGACCAACTAAGTTGGTACAGTTTGGAATTTTTTCGTATATTTTGTTGAGTAGTCTGCCAAGTAGTGCATAGCACTAGTATTCCCCGAAAAATTTTCAATAAACAGAGAGATTTGTAGAATATTTTTCATTTTATTCATACTGATGGAAACTACGTTACATATACATCACTGATAATACTTGCGCAGGTGCTCTTCATTCCATGCATTCTTAAACTCCTCGCCTTCTAGAGTTGCTATTCGGTAAGTTCCTGGTCGAACAACTTCTGTAACTCGATATGGTCCATGCCAGTTTGCCTCTAGTTTATTATGCTTTTGAATTACTTTCTTTAACACATAGTCTCCTTCTTTCAGGTCGCACTTCTTCACCCTCTTATTGTAGAACAGAGCTGTTCGCAGCTGGTAAGCAGCATTTCTAATGGCTGCTTCTTCTCTAACTTCCTAGAGCATGTTTAAATACAGTCTTCTCATTAAGTCGCTGATAAGGGAATTGAAATTCAGTACCCTGTGTGTTGGGAGGCCCAACTCGGTAGGTATGACAGCTTCACTTCCGAACGCCAGTATGTATGGTGATTCTCCAGTTGCTACTCGAGGAGTAGTTCGGTAAGCCCAAAGTACTAATTGTAGCTCGTTGATCCAGTTTGCTTTCGCATCATCCAATCTTTTCTTCAAACCGTTCAGCAGCGTTCTATTTTTCACTTCAGTTTGTCCATTGCTTTGAGGATGGCCTGGTGCTGAATGAACCTTCAAAATGTTTGATTGATGACAATAGGCAGCGAACTCCTCGTTATCAAATTGTGTTCCATGGTCTGTGATGAAAGTGTGAGGAAGACCATATCGGCAAATGATGTTCTTCCAAACAAATTGGTACACCTTCTCGTAGGTCATATCAATGAGTGGCTCAGCTTCTACCCACTTAGTAAAATAATCCACGGCGACGACGAGGTACTTGAACCTTCCTCGGGTCGTTGGCAGTGGTCCAACTAAATAAATTCCCCACATAGCAAATGTCCAAGGGGAAGTTATGGGTGTCAACAATGCTTGTGGAGTTTTTCGGATGGAGGAAAAGCGTTGGCACTTGTCACATTTCTTGGCATAGGCTATACAATCTGCCCTTATAGTCGGCCAGTAGTATCCCTGCATCATCATCCTTTGTAAAAGTGTCCGACCTGCTACATGTGCTCCACAAGACCCTTCATGGATCTCTTCAATCAAATCTTTCACCTCGGTGGGATGTACACATCTTTGCAAACCTGCCATAATTCCTCGTCTATATAAAACACCATTAGTTAGTACATACCGAGCAGCTTTAAACTTCAATTTCTTAGCTGTAAACTTGTCAGTTGGCAATCCTCCTTCCTCGATATATACCCTGATGGGATCCATCCAAGATGGTCCTAAATCAAGGGTGATAAAATTCATCTTCAGATCTTCATCTATAATCCGACCAGCTAACACTTCAATTGGGATTGTTCGTCGTAGCTCGGTGCGAATAGCTGATGCTAGTCGACCTAGGGCATCTGCTCTCGCATTCTCCATTCTTGGTATTCTAACCAGCTGAATAGCGGCAAATTTTGATAACAGTTTATTTGCCTTTGCATGATATCTGATCATTAATTCTCCTCTAACTGCATATACTCCCATCATTTGGTTTACAATTAATTGAGAGTCACTAAAGATCACAACCTGCTGTGCCTCCATAATTTTTGCCAAATTAAGCCCTGCAATCATGGCCTCATATTCAGCCTCATTGTTGGAAGCTTTGAATTGGAAATGCAAAGCGTATTCCATGTTGACCTCGTCTGGTGTGCTTAGAACTATCCCCGCGCCACATCTTGCAGTGCAAGATGAGCCATCTACCTATAGCCTCCATATAGGTAACTCGTCTTCAAATTTCTGATCAGTTAGAGTTCCTCGGTGAAATATTTTCTGCTTCTTTTCATCCTCCCCGGATTTTTCTCTCTCCTTGTCGGTCATCTTTTCTTGCCTTTTTACCAACCGAGGTTGGTCTGAGCTCGAATTTAATGACCCTGTAACATCTACTTGCCCCTTTACCAACCGGGTTTGGTCTAAGCCAGTGTTTGTTAATCCTGTAACATCCACAGGTTGATCAGCGAGCAACTCTTGTTCCTCGTCCGGAGTCCTCCCAACTATCTTTGCATCACATCCTATAACATCCACACGTCCTTTTACCAATCGGAATTGTTCTGGGCTTGTGTTTGTTAATCCTGTAACATCCACAAGTTGATTAGCGAGAAACTTTTTCTCCTCGGGGGTATCAGGATAGGTGAACTCCGCTATGAAATCTGCTACAACCTGCCCTTTTAATGATGATTTGGGTTCATAAATTATATCATATTCTCCGAGCTCTATTGCCCAGTACATCAATCTCCCTGATTTCTATGGCTTATGAAGGGCTTGTCTCAATGGCACATCGGTGTATACTACTATAGTATGAGCCTAGAAGTACGACCTCATTCTCCTACTCGCCTCAATCAGCACCAGTGCCAATTTATCCAGTCTCGGATATCTGATCTCTGCTCCTCGGAAGGCCTTACTTGTGTAGTAAATTGGCTTTTGTACTCCATTCTCCACTCTGATCAACACCGAGGTAACTGCATTCTCGGACACTGCAAGGTACAAATACAATTTCTCTCCCATCACCGACCTGGACAATAGTGGGGGTGCTCCCAAGTATTTCTTCAAGTCTTGAAAAGCCTTCTCACATTCATCATTCCACTCAAAAGTCTTTCTGAGTGTCTTGAAGAATGGGAGACATCTGTCAGTTGCTCGTGACACAAATCTATTGAGTGCTGCTACTCGTCCAGTGAGACTCTATACTTCCTTCTTCGTTGTTGGAGATCGCAGCCCTAATAGAGCTTTGTTCTTTTCAGGATTTGCTTCAATGCCTCGCTGATTGACAATGTACCCGAGAAACATGCCTTCTCGTACTCCAAAGACGCACTTCGTCGGGTTCAGCTTCATTTGATATTTATCTAGTTGATAAAAAGTCTGGCTTAAGTCAACTAGATGATCGACAACTTTCTTGCTTTTTGTTAGCATATCGTCAACATAGACTTCCATGTTGTCATTGATTTGTTCATCAAAGACCTTGTTCATCAGTCTCTGATATGTCGCACCTGCACTTTTTATATCAAAAGGCATAAAATTATAACAATAAGTTCCCCTAGGGGTAATGAAAGAAGTACTCTCCCTGTCTTCGGGTTTCATTTTGATGTGATTATAACCAGAATAAGCATCCATGAAGCTCAGCAACTCGTGTCCCGAGGTAGCATCCACCAGTTGATCAATTCGGGGCAATGGAAAGTGATCTTGTGGGCATGCTTTGTTGAGGTCGGTGAAGTCTACACACATCCTCCACTTGTTATTTTTCTTCTTTACCATCACCACATTGGCTAACCAATCTGTATATTTAACATCTTCAATGAAACGAGCTTTTTGTAGTTTCTCGACTTCCTCCTGTATAGCTTGATTCTTCTCGGGACTGAATACTCTTCTTCTCTGCTTCACAGGCTTGATCTACTTATTCACATTGAGCTCGTGACATAAGAAGTTTGGGTCAATCCCAGGCATATCTTCATGACTCCAGAAAAAAGTTTATCTTCTGCTTCTAAGGAAAGTTATCAATTCTTGTTTTAGTGAGGCTTCCAATGATGAACCTATTTGAGTAGTTCGTTAAGGGTGTTCGTCGTCCAGAATGATATTTTCAGTAGTTTCCACCACTTGACCCTTCACGAGTTGCGACTCATCCCTAGGATCCAAGGTTTCAATTTCTGCACCTTCATCCACTTGATAAGTGGTTGTCTTTTTCTTTGATTCTTCCAATTCATTTTGCTCGGCGGATGAATAATAGCACTCCTGAGCTACTTTCTGATCACATTTCATAACTCCTACTCCAAAGGTTGTTGGAAATTTTAAGCATTGGTGCACTGTAGATGGTATAGCCTCGAAATTCTTCAATCCTACTCTTCCCATGATGATATTGTATGATGACTGGACATCCTTATCCATCACAAAAAAGTGTATTCTTTCTGTTCGACAAGCAGGCCACGTACCAATGAATATATCCAACTTGATCGTACCAAGTGGAAATACTTTCTCGCCAGTAAACCTGATGAGGGGTTTGTGGTAAGGCTCCAATTGAGATAGTTTTAGATTCAAACTATCGAAACACGAGTAGAACATGATGTCTGCCGAGCTACCATTGTCGACTAGCACTCTTGAAATCATTATCTCCTTCATTCTCATTTTGATCACTAGTGGGTCGTCATGAGGATATAAGACTCCTGCAAGATCATTCTTCGAAAACCCAATGACCAATTTTTCTTTGTTCACCTTTCTCGGGCGATCTTCCTCAGTTAAATTTATTCGCTGAATGTACGAGAAAGCTTGAGCCTCTCCGAGGTAAGCTTTTCTTTCTGCGGTAAGGTCTCCTCCTCCTACATCTCCTCCTGTAATGACATTACAATCAAATGACCCAAAGCATATTGAAAATACCTCTCGTTCTAGCTGCCTTGGTTTCTTGGGAAGATCGGGATCATTATCTGGATCATCTTTATGGTTTCTCTTCTTTTTCTCCTCTGCTCGATGAGGAGATCTAGACCTCTCTCTAGTTCGGTCGTTGTTTCTTCTTTCGCCTCCTCGATCAACGTACTTTATTAGCTTTCCTCGTCGGATGAGTGTTTCAATCTCGTTCTGAAGAGCTATGCAATTTTTGGTCATATGGCCATGATCCTTATGGAACTCGCAATATTTCTCCCTATTCCTCGTGTCAGGGTCTGACTTCATTTTCTTTGGCCAATTTAACTCTTCACTATTCTTAATTTTTTCCAGGACGTGGTTGATATTTGCCTTCAAAGGCGTGTAATTATCAAATTTCTTCAAGACCTCCCATGACGACCTACTTTTGGAATGTTTGTCACCACAATTGTTCTTGTGCTCTTTCTTCTTAGCTTTATCACCTTCCACCTTGGTTTCTTTGGCGTCTATATTCTTCTTCGCAGACATAGCTTCCTCGACATTCATAATCTCGGATGCTTTTCCCATCAGGTCCGACATGGTTCGAGGTGGATCTTTGGCCAAAGTGTAGTACAACTTGTTTGGCAGCAGTCCACTCATCAAAGCAGTAATCGCTGTCTTCTCCTCATAATCAATGACTTCGAGCTTCTCGTTATTAAAATGAGTTATATAATCTCTAATACTCTCACTAGCTTTTTGTCTAACACTTAACAAATGTGCTACTCGCTTAACTGGCTTTGCGCCAAAGAAGAAATTCCCAATGAATAACTCGTCCAGTTGAAGGAAAGTTGAAGTCTTACCCCGAGGAAGATTATTATACCATATCTGAGCAGATCCGGTAAGAGTTCCCGAGAATGCCCTGCATCTCATCTCGTCTGGGACGGCATAGATGTCGGCAGCAGCTTGATATTGTTCTACACGAAGGACAAGGTCAGTTTTCCCATCATACTTGGGAGTCACAACAGGTGCTTTGAACTTTGATGGTGTTGGAAAACCAACAATATCCTGGACAAAAGGTGTTCCTCGAACAAAGGTTCGTTGTAGAGGGTTCTTAGCCTTAGCCATTACCCCTAATCTATCCTCCAGCCTTTGAATAGATCCTTTCCATGCATCATTCCCTTCCTCGGGCCTATTGGTTCGAGTAAATGATCGCGTTGAAGTGGCTTCCTAGGATTTATCTCGACGAGCAGTTGGTCGATCATCGGATCCATCTTGACGAGCAGCTGGTCGTGACTAAGCAGATCCTTCCCTTAAATCTGATGGTTGTCGAAAGCTCCTCAACACTGCATTAGGAGGACTTTTGTTCCTCCTAGGGCCTAATCGATCGAAAGGAGAAGCCCTACTTAATCTTTCCAATGCACTGGCCCTTTCTGGGGAGAGGGTGACACGTTGTTCAGTATCTATGGCTCGCATTGACGAAGTTCATCCAGGTTGATAAGAAAAATCTTCAGATTCCTCATTGCGATATGAACTAGTACGCACAGAAGGTGCACGGATATTTCTTTGAATGGTTCGTGATCTAGAATGGGCTGACGCACCGCCATGGAGGGTTTGGATGAGTTGTCGCATCATTTCTTGCATGACGGTCAGGCCCTGAGCCAGATTCGCTATCATTCCAGTCAGATCTAGAATAATTGGTGGAGCAGATGGATTTGGAGGGGTTCCAGTGTTTCGATTACTGGATTCAGGTATATCAGCCATAGGTATCAGATTGTTATTGGTGAGAAAACGATTTTACCAGTCGTTTCCCACAGACGACGCCAATCTGTTGATGTAAAAAATTAGATCACTCTAATAATTCAATCAGAGATAAATAAATGAGACAAAAGATTTTAAAGTTGTTTAGCCTTATAAGAATGGCCTACGTCCACTGTTGTTTTATTGCTGAGTGTTTGGGAATTCTCAATTACAAGAAATTCCGTTCTGGATCCCAAAGTTTGGATTCAGAATTCGGTCCCTTACAATGAGGATTGTATAATGTATTTATAGCCCTGAGGCTGTAATGTGAAAGGGTAATACATTTAATGATATACATATGAAAGGGTAATACATTTAATGCCCTCTTTGCATGTGCGTCTGAATGATAAGCATTTAATGAACCAGTTGAACTGTTGGTTATCCAGCTATTAATTCTTTGTTCGAGATGCAGCTCGGACCGCCTGAGCTTCTCGATGCTAATGAGTTCCTCGGAGAGGTCTTGTTCCCCGGAGCATAAGAGTTCCTCGGAGAGATCCTGTTCCTCGGAGCATAAGTGTTCCTCGGAGAGGTCTTGTTCCTCGGAGCATAAGAGTTCCTCGGAGAGGTCTTGTTCCTCGGAGCATAAGAGTTCCTCGGAGCGTATGATCATCTCGGAGGTGCTTGTTGTTGCCATGTAGATAGCCACGTGTCTTCATATGGTTGGTCCAAGTCAGCATATTAAATTTGGTATCAACACTTACTATCATTTTGAGCTTTGGAATAAAATATTCAAATCTCTTACTAACATATTTAGAGGTCTAAATCCTTATAGACCAATGATCCTCTTGCAGCCTTTATTTAAAGTTATTAAAGCTCCATAAACACCATGACTAAGAAGAAGTTAAGGAAAATGCTATTTCTTCAGACCAAATCCATTTCCCTAATCAAAAAGTTGATGTAGAAAAAGGCCTATAGAATTTTATAGTTGTTGGTGTCAAAAGTAGTGTCCTCCTATCTAAGTTAGAGGAGTTTGAGAAGAAACTAGGAAAAGTCAACGATGAGGTGAAATTGGCTGTCATGGAGGAATTAGATTTCCAACTGAGATTGAATCATCTGGTGAGAGATATGCAAATTTCGGCAAGCAATGTAGCCTTGTTCGAAAAAAGGAGGTTCAAATTAAACCAAATGGGATATGTCCAAAGATTTCTGGAACAAAATTTTCTTATTTGTATTCCAATATTTTTATTAGCATGTAACTGCCACTGTATGTATACAAATGTATTTTGTTCTTGTTGTCTTGCTTCCGAAATGGTCGGGTAATACGGTTTCCTCATGTGAATGTGACCATTAATGTCTTTTAAATGGTATGATCGACCTTTGAATGATCTACACATGTGAAATGCGCTTCCCATTTTGGGGATCATTTTCCATAGGTCAGATCTTTTGATCTCAAAGGTAAAATAGTTTTCCAAACCAAGTCTCCATTATTAAAGGACCCTTTTTCACTTTCTTATTGTAGTTATCAGTTATTTTCTCCTTTTATTCCAATATATTACTTAAGCCTTTGGCCCTATCGTCATTTATATTTTCCAACTCCTTGTGCATAGCCTAGTCATAAGCCTTTATTGTTAATTCAATTTAGGCTACAATTCTTAACTAAATTAGGGTGATATCCACTGGTAAAACAACATTATTCACATATCCTAAAGCATGTGGAGTTACCCACGTGCTTGAACTTTTAAAGGTCCTATAAGCCCATAATACGTTTGATAAAAAATTGTACCCATCTCTTGGGTTCTTCTCAATCACTTTCTTTAGATTATTTTTTATCACTTTATTTGTAGCTTATGCATGGTCATTTGATTGAGCATAGTAAGGTGCTACCTTTGTTAAAGTTATTCCTAACCTCTAAGTGAATTCTAACACTATCTATGATACAAAAATACTTGCATTATATGAGGTTATAGTTTATGGGATTCCAAACCTATACACAATATCTTGTGAGAAATATACCAACTCATTTTGGATAATTGATTTTAAAGATTTTGCCTCTAACCATTTGGTAAAATAGTTCTTTTCTACCAAAATAAAATTGTGTAGTTAAGAGGTTGTAGGATAAATTTTTCCAAAAACATCTATAGCCCATCGTTGTAATGGCCAATGTTTCCATACATATTGTAAATTTGTAGCAGGTGCATGTTAAAGGACCATGGTGTTTGCATTTTTGACATCCTTTTGCAAACTCAATGCAATCTTTCAGGATGGGGGGGGGGGGGGGGGGGGGGTCAATAGAATTCATGTCTCCTTAGCAACCATCTCATCTTGGAACCAACTTGATAAGCCACATAAATTCCCTCATGGACTTGTGCAATGGATGTTAGATCTTCATCTTTACTCACTCACTCTAAAATCATTCCATCAGCACCCCTTTTAAATAATTTCCTAGCATATATAACAAAACTAGTTGCTTTTAGTTTGACAACTCTATCACGCTTGATATTTAGGTAAGTTAGATACTTAATTAATTATTTTCTCCAATCCTTATGAACATAAATATTCTCGATTGAAATCAAGGGTCACCTGTTATGCAATAGTGGTAAGAATCTATCAATGGAACTAAGCTTTAAATTTTCTTCAAAATTATCATCAAGTTTCAATTTGATTCCTTTTGAGATATTTCACTGGCTTCCTCATTCAAAAATATGGGAACATAATTTAATGTGACTTCATCAAACTTGGATAGTATAACCAAAGCTACTTGGTATATATAGTTAATCCATCACGGACCTATTTGTATCCACCAGTTAATTGTCTTATGACCAATTGAGAATCCACATAGATTTATATTATTGAAGATTTGAAACTTTGAAGGATTTCTAGACACATTATAACAGCCTCATATTCCACTTGATTATTGAAACATGTATTTTCTTCCAATCTATATTCATGTTTAGTTTTAATATACTTAGGGGATTCAATAACTACCCATATTCCTAATATTATTTTAGTCTTCGAACCATCAAACCATAGCTTCCATGGACTTATACATACATACATATATA
Organism: Sambucus nigra; assembly: GCA_949130495.1. NCBI lineage: Eukaryota > Viridiplantae > Streptophyta > Magnoliopsida > Dipsacales > Adoxaceae > Sambucus > Sambucus nigra. The sequence continues at coordinate 571,630,375 of OX422211.1, read as the reverse complement.
TATATATATATATATATATCATTATTCAAATTTTCCTTTTGGCTCATCCTCACATGGATGATCTGCTAAAAAGTTAGCCAGAGATTGGACTTTTATTGCTCTTTGAGGTACATAATGTAAGCGAAACTCAGATAGATATAACACCCATTTACTAATTCTAGTGCGTAAAATCGTTGATTAAATCAAACTTCAAAATAACATAGACCTCTCTAGGAATCAAGTAATACCTCAGTTTCATAACAACAAAATAAAAAATTAGACATAGTTTTTACATTACAGAATATCTACGTTCACAATCACTTAGAAATATGTTAAGATCATACACATATTTCTCTTTGTGGTTCTCACAGTCTTGAGCCAATAGAATCCCAATTGATGCATCAAAGGCTAAAACATACAACTTCAGTGGCCTTTCTTCTCTTGGAAGTGCCAAAACGTGTGGCTTGACCAAGTATCTATTAAGTGTTTAGAATGTTAGCTCGTATGCCTCTTTCCAATCCAGCTCCTCTTGATCTTTTATCTTTGATAAAGGAGAAAACACTTTAGTTTTTCCTAGTGCATTGGATAAATCTATGAAGGAAATTAACTTGACCCAAGAACCTTTGTAATTATTTCTTATTTAAGGAGCTGTGCTTTAATCACAGCCTTAACTTTATTTTGATCAAATTGTATTCCCTTTTGGTGTACCTAATATCCTAAGAAATTTCCTGCAGAAACTCCAAAGGCACATTTGTAAGGATTCATTTTAAGTTGATAAAGTCTCATTATTTTGTAGGACTTTTTCATGTGTTATATAATCAATTATTTTTTTGATTTGATAATTATATCAACAATATAACACTCTAAAAAGGTGTCAACCATATCATGAAAAATGGTATTCATTCCACTTTTATAAGTGGCCCCTGCATTTATTAATCCAAATGGAATTTTTATCCGCTCAACTCAACTCAACAAAGCCTTTTCCCAATTATTTGGGGTCGGCTACATGAATCCTATTTTTCCATTCCATTCTGTCCAGTGTAATATCTTCGGTTAAACCACATGATATCATGTCCTTTTTTATAATATCCCGCCAAGTTAATTTAGGCCTACCTCTACCCCTTGGGTTACCATCAATACTAACTAAATCACTCTTCCTTACAGGAGCATCCATTGGTCTACGCTTGACGTGTCCAAACCATCTAAGTCAATTTTCTCTCAATTTATCTTCTATAGGAGCTACTTTTACCGTTTCACGAATTTGTTCATTTTTAATTTTATCCTTTCAAGTTTTACCGCAAATCCATCTTAGCGTTCGCATCTCCGCCACACTCATTTTCTGCACATTTTATTTCTTGGTTGCCCAACACTCTGTCCCATATAACATGGCGGGTCTAATGGCCGTCCTATAAAATTTTCCTTTTAACTTCAAAGGTATACGCCTATCACACAGAACGCCGGTCGCACTTCTCCACTTAATCCAGCCTGCTCTAATCCTATGCGTAACATCATCACTAATATCTCCATCTTTTTGTATAATCGATCCTAAATAACAAAAATGATCATTTCTAGGTATTTCTTGACCCTCCAATTTCACCACATCTCCATTTGTCCTCCTATTACTACTAAAATTACACTCCACATATTCTATTTTAGTTCTGTTTATTTTAAATCCTCTTGTTTCTAAAGTTTCTCTCCACAATTCCAACCTAGCATTTATCCCCATCTTAGTCTCATCGACTAAAACAATATCATCTGCAAATAGCATACACCATGGCACCTCATCTTGTATTTGTCCAGTCAACTCATCCATAACAAGAGCAAAGAGATAAGGACTTAATGCTGAACCTTGGTGTAGCCCTACCTTAATTGAAAATTCACTACTTTCTCCAGCTGATGTTCTTACTGTAGTCATCGCACCATTATACATATCCTTGATCACGTCAATATATCTGCGAGTCACTCCTCTTTTATGCAGAACCCACCATATTATATCTCTGGGTATCCTATCATACGCCTTCTCCAAATCTATAAAAATCATATGAAGATCCTTCTTTTTCTCTCTATACCTCTCCATTAATCTCCTCAATAAATAGATTGCTTCCATTGTTGACCTCCCAAGCATAAACCCAAATTGATTCTCAGATACTGTTGTCTTCAATCTCAATCTATATTCAATCACTCTCTCCCAAAGTTTCATTGTATGACTCATTAACTTAATACCACGATAATTTGAACAACTTTGTATGTCCCCTTTATTTTTATAAATAGGTACTAAAATACTTTTTCTCCATTCATCGGGCATCCTATTAGTCATTAAAATTCTATTAAATAATTTTGTAAGCCATGATACTCCATCCTCCCCTAAGCACTTCCAAACCTCAATAGGGATACCATCTGGTCCTAAAGCCTTCCCTGTTTTCATCTTTTTTAGAGCAATCCTGACCTCTGTTGTCCTAATTCTATGAAAAAATATATCTTCTCGAGTCTCCCTAAGTTCCTCTATATCTAATCTACTCCCATTATCTCCATTTAATAACCTCTCAAAGTAGTTTTTCTATCTTTCCATAATTTCATCATCTTTGACTAGGACTCTCGAATCATCACTTTTGATGCACTTAACGTTATTAAAATCTTTTGTTTTCCTATCCCTAAATTTAGCAAGCTTATAAATACTTTTTTCCCCTTCTTGTGTTCCTAATTTTGTATAAAGATCATCATACGCTTTTAACTTAGCATCTCTTACCACTTTCTTAACTTCCTTTTTAGCCCATTTATATTTCTCAAAATTCTCTTCATTTCTATTTGTTTGCCATGTTTTAAAGCACTCCCTTTTAATTTTTACTATATTTTGTACTTCTTCATTCCACCACCAAGTTTCTTTAGACTGTGGCCCTTTGCCTTTTGATTCTCCAAGAATTTCTTTTGATATTCTCCTAATGCATGTGGCCATCTTATTCCACATTATGTTAGTTTCTTCTTCACTATTCCATGTTGCTTCATTTAATACTTTATCTTTAAATAGTTCTAATTTCTCTCCTTTTAAATTCCACCACCTAGTTCGTGGGTTAATCTTGAATTTTCGCACTCGTGATTGATTTTTAATATTTATATCCAACACTATTATCCTATGTTGTGAGGTTAAGCTCTTTCCCGGGATAACCTTACAATCTTTACACGTTAATCGGTCTCCTTTCCTAGTAATGAAAAAATCTATTTGGCTCTTATGTGTTCCATTTTTATAAGTTATTAAGTGTTCAAGCCTCTTTTTAAAACATGTATTTACTAGTACAAAATCATACGCCATCGCAAAATCTAAGATAGACTCTCCCCCATCGTTCCTATCTCCAAAACCATGTCCTCCATGCACTATCTCATATCCTACACGATCTTCTCCTACATGGCCATTAAAATCTCCATCTATATAGATTTTCTCACCTAGGGGTATTTCTTGAATTAGTTCATCCATTTGTTCCCAAAATTATACTTTAGTGTGCTCATCTAATGTTCCAAATTATTCGTTCAAATGTTCCAAATTATCAAGTCACATAAAATAATTTTTATGTAGATCTTCTTCAGCTATGAATATTTAGTTGTAACCTGAATGACCATCCATCATAGATATGATATGATGTCTAGAACATTTATCAACTAATAAGTCTACTACTGGCATTGGATATTCATCTTTTGGAGTATAAACATTTAAATTTCTAAAATCAATGCACTCTCTCAATTTGACATTTTTTCTTTATAATTGGCATTATGGTAGAGTGCCCTTCAACATACCTAGATGTTCTAATGAATTCAGCCTTCGACGGACTTTTAATTTATTCTTTTATCTTTGTTATGACTTCTGAAGTCATATGTCATGGAAGTTGTTTGATAGGTTTGTATCTTTCTTTTATTGGTAGTCTGTGCTCCACAAATTTTATGTGTAAGGCGGGCAACTCATTATATTCCCAAACAAAGCAGTCCATGTATTGATGTAAAAGGTCCATAACCAATTATTGGTCTTCCTTGCTAAGTTTTGCACTAATGTATATCAGCTTCCTGCTTTGTTTGATTCCTAAGTTGAATTCTAACAAAGAGGATCTGACTGATTTACCATAAGCTCTTCATATTTCACTAGCGAACTTGTTAATTCACCACTGCTATGAGGATATTCATCCTATCTTTCTTCTTTGAACATATAATCATCCCCATTAATAGTTCTTTCTTCACTAATTATTGTACTCAAATCTAGTTCCCTGTATTAATATAACACCATGTCCAAACTTTCATTGGCCTTTTCAACATCAAAGGGTATATTATACAGTAAACATCAACGTTGTCCTTTTTAGTTGGTCCCATTAAACTAAAAGTTAATTCTTTCCAAGCATCATCTGAGACTTGTCCGTATTTTTAAACCAAAGCATATGCCTTCACAGTCCCGTATTCTCTTAGTAAAGTTTGAGGGATTTGTGTGTTAATACTCAAGTAAAACATCTACAACAAACCTACAGGGGTGAATATGTTTGAATTCCTCCTAAGTTTAAAATTTTCAATTAAAAAAAATTGCTTCGAATTTTAAAATATCAACACTTGATTTAATTAAAAAAAACTTTTCAAATGCTTGATTAACTAGAACAAAGGTAAAATTAAGTGAATTTAGTGGTGACACTTAGATCTAACACACTTAATCCAATTTTACACCAATTCATAAGATGAAAACTATATCTATGTGGTGTATGTGATCAATTGTATACAAACTAATATAAAGGATACACAGGCAAGCATAAGACGAGGTTTATAAGGACCCCCCCACTTAGGGGTAAAAAATCTCGATGCACTCCAATTCTTATTTATACTTGAAAAGTAATTTTAAAAAAGATAAGAAAGTACCTCTCACATAATCTCTATCATGTAGTTATATATTAACCTTTCATTTTCCCCCATAGTCAATGAGAGTTCAACGCAAGCTCCATGTCAGGAACGAAAAAGTTCATTATCTTTATTAAAGTCACACCACACTCCAAATTCTCCAATAATGCATAATGCCCCCAATTTTAGATCATGGAGTAGAAGATCAAAATAATTCAGTAGATATAGAATGAGTTGACAAAGGTTAGTGTGAAGATCTGATTAAATCCACTCTTAATTCTCTCAAAAACACTTTTGATCAAACACAGATCAAAGTTTCATAAATTTTTGAAGAATAAGTGAGATTTGTCTTGAATAGAGATAAAAGAGCTCTAAACATTCAAAAATAACTCAAAGAGATATTTCAATTGAGTAAAATTCATATCTTAAAAAATGTGAGGGAAATTGGCCTTTAAATAGAGATTTTTTTTAAATCTAGGGTCGTCGTGCGCACAATTCTTGACAATATAGAATCATGGACAAGACCGTGTTCATGGTCTCACTTTGTAGTTGTGTGTGCAGACTTAATATGGAGTCGTGCGAATGGTTAAGGAAAAACACACATTTTTAGAATGACTTAACATGTTCAAACTATAAAGAAAACTCCCCAAACTTTTCAATATAGTTTAAAAGTTCTCTCAGGTTGTTTTAAAACAAATAAACCACTTGTTTAAACATTTTTAAAATTCTCACACATTTTAGAAAATATAGTTCATGTGTGTGTTTAGCCATGTATAATTCAAAAAAACATAAAAAGGATATAAAATTCATTCCAACTCGAATGTATGGCAACAAAAGTCTTCAATGATAAACGTTTAATATCTTCACATATTCAAAGGTTCATCTAAGTATAATCTAAGAAAAATGATCGCCCCTCACTAAAAACGAATCAAGTTTATATAACTTGAAATACTCGACGACTCAAACATTGTGTCACGAGAATCTAGATAACTAATATTAATATAAAATTACATTTTCAAAGACCATCCTCTACACATTGGGGCTAGTGTGAAAAGGTAATGGATCTACCTCCACTTCTTCCACATTTCAATCCTCCATTATTGAAAGCGATTTCTGATGCATGGAAGAAGGAATACATTTGTTATAGTGAATACAATATCTATGAAGTAATGCATTGAAGCTTGGTTCACCTTTAATGAGATAAAGAAAATAGTTTTAGATTTCCTAGTGTATACTTCAATATCAACTAGTAGTACACCTTTGGTTTACTTTTTATCTCTAGCAAAACTAAAGATTATAATTTGATTCTTGACCAATTTAAAATTTTATATGTTTATTCTAGAAAGTATGGAGTATGTACTTGTATTAACAATAATATCATTATTTACAAATATTTTATTGATTAAAACTTAAACAATGGCCTCATATGATTAGTCATATTCTTAGTAGGATCTTTAAACCCATTTATTAAGTTCAGACAAGATACAAATAAGCCAAAGTTGTCTACCTCGTATTTGTCATCTTCATATAGTTCCATTTCTGGAACCTCCTACTCCTCTTCAGCTTTGAATGTCTATGGGAGATCATATCCATATTGATTGGTACTTACTAAGGAAAATACCAAAAGTAGATGAATTTATGTTGCACAGCTCCTTGGCCAGGTCCCATTTCATCTCCAACCATCACATCTTCCTTTTATTCCTCACCGAAAGAGATATCTCCAAAGTAACTATCCCTATTCACACTCATATCCCTCTCCAGATCTTTATGTTTTTCAACTAACAAGTCTGAAGAAGATTATCTCCCCTATGGTTTCCTTTGGATGCTTGGGTTTGTATTAGATAATAAATAAGAAAAACCTTCTGATCCACTTGGGCGAATAATCTTTGAGGCTTCTTGCAAAGCACTATTTTTTCTTTGGATTCTCCTCTATTGAGTGCGAGAGATCATAATGTTTGGCTCTCTCTTCTTTTATTTTTGTGGTTGCACCAAATTCCACATACCAGGATCTACGTTTACTCTTTTGATCAACTCCTAAATCCTATTGTGAAAAACAAAACAAGAATTAGTTAAATAGGTTATAATAGTTTTTTCATTTCACTTCATTTGGAATTTTTGTATCATCGTGAAGTTTTAACATTTTGACTTTTAAAAAATATTAAAAAATTTCATCCGCCTTACAGATATCAAATGAGTAGCTTTTAATCATCCCCTTTTGATTTGGGGGCGTAAGATTCTGTCGTTGAGTTCTTACAAACCAACGGTTCACAAATTTTAGTTTTAGTTCCTATAATCCCATAAGCATATATTTCTTGCATCCTTCTAATATTTTTTAAAAGAAGAGGTATTTCTTTCATACTCTTCTCTTAAAAGAGCTTCGTATCTGGATACTTTAGCTATAAATTGCACCAAATCTCTTAATTCAGTTGCATTAAGCTTCTTTCAAATCCTACATTCTATCCCATATTGGGCCGAATTAAGAAACTCATACTTGGGTAGGACTATTTTCATTTTTTCCTAGCCATTATGACATATTTATGAAGGCAGTTGTTTTGGCTTACTCTAGCCAAATTAGCAATGTAAACTTTTGGTTCAATATGGATGAATTGTGCATGAAACATGTCTTCCATTTGTTGCCAAGTTTTGGCAGTGTTTGGAGGCAAACTTATGAACCAAGAAAAGGTTGAATCAGTAAGGGAACTAAAAAACAAATGCAGTTTGAGATACTCATTTGTCCCAGGATAAGCACACTAACTAGTGAACCTAGCAATGTGTTCCATAGTGGACTGACTCCCATCTCTTGAAAAGAGGGAAAAGTTGGGAACTTGAAACCCTTTGGAAGTTCAATCCTATCTATCCATTCAAGGAATGGATTCCTATACACTTCAATTTTCACGTAGAGCTATTTGTCCACAAATTTTATGTATGAGATCCACAATTTTTTCTCCTAACACCCCCAGGTAACTTCCTATTTAGTGGGTAAATAGTGTGGTTCATTGTGGGCGCTGGTGGTATTTGGGGAGTCATGTTTTGATGTATTTGAAAGGTCATCGATTGAGATACATGAGTAATTTGATTGTAAAACCTCTTGTTGTTACCCAACCCACTGAATTCTAGTTCGAACATAGGATTATTGATAATGCCATAGTTCGAAGTGCCCGGGAAGCCTAAATTGGTCTCATTTTGGTGTTGTCTTGTTTTCCCTACCTCTGACAGAGGTGTTCTTCCTATTGGGTTTTTATAACCCAATTATTAGCAAGTGTTTGATATTATTAAATCCTCTAGTGAGTTATTTAGGCCTATGATAGTGATATTATAGTAATTTCATATCTTTAGGTTATTTCCAAATTTTGTTTCACCTGTATTAGGCTTGTAATACACATGCTGATAATGATAGGCTTGCATAGTGGTGTTTACACCAATTTGTGGTGCATACCCTTGACCATTGGACACTACAACTGTAATCATGGAAACCCTATTAGTTAGTGTTATGATCATGGTGTTAATGTTTTGCATTATGTTCCCAAGATGATCAAGAATCTAGTTTAGTTGGTTTATCAGTTGATCTTGGCCCTTTAAGGGCACACCAAAAACAAGTCATGTGTGAATATTTTCGGCCCTTAAGCCGCTGCTACATTCGATTCTTGGTTTTGAGTCATTGGTCTCAATTCATGTAAAGTTTAAACCATTGTTTAAACTATTGTGGTGTTTTGTTGGCTAGTTGAATCAATTTTACCAATATTTTCAATAACATTTTCGCTTCTTCTTGTCTTGGCCATGATAGAAAATAGTTAAACACTTAGGTCTTGTATATAATGAAAAGGAATATATTTCCACTACCCTATCACAAGATGTACACAATATTGTATGAAGAGATATATAATGGAACTCTAATAAAACTAAGAGAATAAACATTGAGGCATAAGAAACAACATAATTTGGATAACTAATACTTTCAACACCAATTAATATTCTCTCACTTCTTAACCGTTTGTTAAAATTACATAATAAACATTTAAAGTAATATAATGAATACAACATTATAGCAAACCATCAGGAAGAATCCAGTATTCCTTTAGTCTTCATTTGTTTGTCAAGAAAGTTAAACGGGAAAATGATTCCCAGTAAAAGTTAGGTGAAGTGAAGCAAAGGAAAATGAAAGTTATTTTCTTGTGTATTTAATTAACAGAAAACCTCTTGAAATATTACAATACACACACACACACACACACACACACACACACACACACACACACACACACACACACACACATATGATTATAATTTTACTATAAATAAAAGTATAATTTATTTCTTCTGTAAATTGACAATATTATAATGTATATAATAAACATCCACATAACTTAAACATTAATAAATATGAAATAAAGGTTTTGAAATTTATAAAAATTAAAATTTAATTTGTAAAATATCAATAAATAGCATTTTATTATGAATAGTTGTGGGCCAATATTTTATTATTATTATTATTATTATTATTATTATTAATAATAATAATAATAATAATAATAATAATAATAATAATAATAATAATAATAAATTTGCATGGTAATATACTAAGCTTCCTATAACTTTCCTGCATTTTTGGTAGGATGTGTTTGTGAGAATGTTTTTACTACAGAAAAATTTAAGAACTAGTTTCCCACAATTTTTCTACTAATCAAAGACAACGAAAAGTGCCAAAAAAATATTTTGATGCAGTTTTCCTTTCTTTTCCTAACAAACAAACATAGCCTAAGTGACAAGGGATCCTAGTGTACTAGGACCTCATCAATTAATATATTATCCCTATGGATATGAAGTAGAAAGGACATAAAACATAACACGATTTCAGCCTCAGCTAATCAATCAATATATTTCAATATTATGATGTGTTTATTGAAATGTTCGAGATGCAATTAGGTTTAATTAGCACACAATTTTCAATATTTTACACCTCGTTCATTTAGTTAGTAGCATATTGCCATTTGTGTATTAATTATGAAACAATACACCAACCATCAAGAAACACAATTAACCTATGATGGACAAAATGAAAAATCCAAGCCAAAATGCATAGAGTTTTCCTTTATAAATGTTATAGAAGAATTTGGGTAGCATGCCAACTTAACAATATTGGCATGATATAATTATACGTTTAAGGTGATACTATTTTTGGTAAAGTGTAATAAAATTTTATCACAAAACATTGAATTAAAAGAATAATACGACTAACAAAGAATTTGGAATTTTAACAAGCTTTATGAAAATATAGTAGTAACAATAAGATGTTTATTCACACTCATATTTCACTAGATATCACATATGCAACACATGTTTACTATATGGGACACACATTAAAACAAATTGGAATCATTCTCATCTAAATGTTCTATTAAAAGCCAAAAAAATGTTTTTAGAAAAATGCCTCTATTTTAATAAAATAATTTCCCAGATATAAACGTGAATAAATTTAAATCCGAAATTATTTATACATTTATTTTTGTGAAGATCTTCTTGAATTTGGAGATGATAAAACTCGGTTCTTCGTGATGGATCGACACAATCGGTATCGGGATATGCCAAAAACTAAATGTAGCCTAAGCTATGAGCAAGTGATGGAAATAATGCTCTTGAACGTACATATGGGATCCTCACATTCCATAGAAACTCTCTATTAATAGGTGGAGAACTCTTAACTGCTTCCTCCCTCTTGATAACCACATTTAATGCTTGGGGATTAGAATGGTATCTAGATGTAAACCTTGCCACAGCCAATATAAGTATATATATCATTTCTTTTTTATAGATAAAGTCAACTAAACTTGTTTGGGACTTCTTCTCTGATATGATGGGAACTAAACTAGATACATATAGTATGTCTACTACGTTAATGAGCTGGTGGTATAAAAAAGGTTCTAAAGACTATTTGAGATTTCTTGATAAATCCATTCCTATTATTGTTTTTTAGGAGATATGAAAAGTTAGAAATAGGTCCTTCTATGATGCTATTAGTTTCAACCATCACAACATCATATCCCAATCAATCTTTTTCATTTCTAACCTTTATAAATGTATAAGATTTGAAAACTCCTCCCAAAGTTTTGATGAAAGAATTATAAATGTGTTTGACTTGTCCATTTCCCCTAGGCAGAAAATTCTCAAAATGATTCAATTGATCCCCCACCCAAAACTTGTTCAAACTCAATGTAGGTGGTGTTCTAAAGCTAATCCAAGTCCTAGTCGCTATGGTGGAATTATTAGAGATGCTAAAGGTTAGGTGGTGGTTGTTTTTGCCAATTCAGAGGGTTTATTTACTAACACTGATGTTGCGCTTATGGGATTGAATATGGGGCTTAAGATTTGTTTAAAGTATAATAATAACTTTATTTAAATTGAATCCGACTCCTCAATAGTGATAAATATTATCAAAAAGTGTTAGGAACCGTCATGGAGATACAAAGTATGCATTGAGGAAATTGTCTCTAATCTTAAACACTTTAAGTTCACTATGACTTAATTCTTTAGAGAATATATTATGGTGGCTCATTTCTTGAAAAATGAAGGGATTGGTTTGCCTATAGTTCAGATTTATGATGATGTCAAAGGCCTTCCTATGTTGGTTAAAGGTGCTTGCAAGTTAGATAAAATTGGTTATAAATACATTAGGATTACTCATTAGTCATCTTAGTTTTGGTAGGTTTCATTCATGTTTGTAATTGGTCTAAGATAAAGTCCCAAATTTATTTTTATGCATTTCATCCTTTTAGTCATTGACTTCCCAAAGGACGTTTTTGTTTTAGTTTTCAATGAGCTTGTAATTGCTAACTAGGAGAGGCTTTTTCTCCTTTATATAAATAATATGTGTGGGGGTTTTGTCCCTCTTCCCTAAAAAAAAAATTAAAGATCCTTCAACACAGGCCTAATTATTTTCTATTTTGTGTGCCTAATGTCCCCTCTTGCCACATGGGGATTTATTTGAGCTAATAGAGAACGCATTGATTTGTCACATTGATAATGATTACACATATTATAGTACAAAAGAGTGCAAGTCGTTCAAACGAGATGCACATTTCATTTTAACGAAGTTGCCATCTCGTTTGATGTAGGTCATTAGATGGTTTTATCAATCGAAAATGTAAATAAGGCTTGCTATTTTATCATGTTTGAAGCTCGTTCAAATAAGATTAGGTTGTCGTTCAAACGACATCAGTGTCGTTCAAACGAGGACAAGTTTTTGTTCGAACGACCTTAATCTCCTCAAAATTTGAGTCGCCTTATAAATACCTATTTCGTATAGAACATAAAAGAGACTTTTTGAGATTTTGAATTCTGCAAATATGCTGCAAAAGTACTCATCTTTTAAGGTCAAAAACCTAGTTTGATTCATTTTTTTCACTCCCAATATATTTATGTGAATTAGTTTAAAACCCTAGACTTCTATATCTGAGTTATTCTTATGGGGAGATTCTCTTTACTGCTGACCCGTTGTGGTTCTCGAGGGGATCACTACTGAAAGGAAGACCAAGGCTGATCAGTGGATACCGAGAGTGCACCGCCACCTGTGAACAACTTAGCACTGAGTTGTATTCTGTAGAAGTTTTGTAAGTTGTGTCTTGTAAAACTTTCTATAGTGCTAGAAAAGGTTTTACTCGGGTGGTGTTTTTACTCATTTGTCTTGTTTGTGTTTGCTTGCTTAATTTTATCACCTAGTTGCTGGTTTAGATTAATAAGATAAAATTTGGGCGTTGTGTGCCGGACGCTTAATTATAAAAATTATCCATTAAGATCTCTAACACACTCTCAAATTAGTATTCGAGCCTGTTGCACAAATTTACTATGTGATCCTTTCAGCAAAATATTTTTCTCTTGATATCAATTTTTCTAGAAGAATTTTTATCATTGAAAAACTTTGTTCTATTGGAAAATTTGTATAATCGAGTGCCCATATTTGATGGTACTAATTATGAATACTGGAAAAATAGGATGAGGTCTGCTTTAAAGGCCACAGATAAACGCGTCTGAATTCTCTGTGAAAGAGGGTGGACACCTGCCACTATCATAGTTGACAATGTGGTCGACTGAAAACCTATCTCACAGTGGATAAAGGACGATTCTAAGTGGAGAAACTTTTATTTCTGCAGTTTGAGTGCCATCTCAGAAGCTGTCACTCCTGGCAAGTTCTGTCGCATTATGACGTGCGCCACGTCAAATAAAGCTTGTGATGCCCTACAGCGCATTCACGAGGGTACCAATGCTTTGAAAGCTTCTAAGTTACAGAACCTCACCACACAATTTGAAACAATAACATTGTTTAAATCTGAATCATTCAACGAGTTTTATGCAAGACTTTTCAACATAGTTAACTCGAGTTTTAATTTAGGTGAGAGGATACCTGAGACGCATATAGTTAAGAAAATCCTTAGATTGCTTCCCGCTCGCTTTATTCCTAAGGTTACGGTTATTAAATCTCTAGAAATATTATGTACTCTTAGGTTAAAAGAGCTTGTAGGAGATGTTTAGACGTACGAGATAGATATGTTGTCAAAATTAGTTAAGCCCAAGGATAAAGGGGTAGAACTTAAAGTCCAATCTAGGAACAGAGATGATGTGTCTAAAAATAGAGAGGAATCGTCTTCTGATTCTAAGTTTTATTATCATGTAGATGATTTGGCTCTTTTTGCGAAAAATTTCAAGAAATTTCTCAAACTTAAAAAACAAAATACTTTTGAGGATAAGAAAAGTTTTGAGAAAGATAAAAAATTTATAACGAGTAAGAAAAGTTTGGAAAAAGAAATGAACTATTTCCCAAAGAAAATGAGGAGAGATCTTAGGAGTATGAGGGAAAGGGTCATAACGCTCATGAGTGTACGACTGAGGTTGAAACGTCAAGGGAAAGGGAAAGTTGTCTTTAATGTCATTCTTAGTGATAGCGAGGTAGAGTCGATTAATTCCAGAGAAGAATCATCGCATGGGTGTTACTTTATCGCATTCATGGATAGTCATGTTAGTAAATCAAATGCACCTCACGGCGATGAGGAAGCTACTGAACATGAACACCTTAACAATGAGTCTAGTAGTACTGAGGAGAGTGAGGGAGAGAATGCTTTGAGTGAAAGAGAGAGTGACCTAAAGAGAGCCTATGATGAACTTTACGCTGAGTCCTTTAAAATGAAGAAACAAAATAAAGGTTTAGCGATAAGAGTTTTAGCATTAGAGAAAGAATTGCATGAGGCAAGAGAGAGTGAATCATCGGTGAGAGAAGCTTTGAGAGAGAGAGTTCGTTTAGTTAAGGAAGAAAAAGAGGGGACTTGACCAACAAGTTGGCTTGTCTTACAAGAGATCTCCAAGCATCCGTAGGGACTCGTGAGAAACTTGAAGCCCTTAAATTCTAACATGAGAAAGATCTTGAATGTGATCGTGAGGTCAAGGTAACTATCGAGGACACATTGAAGAAGGTTTGTAAGATAAATGCTTACAAGACTAGACTTTAAGGGTATCCTAGCTCCGCATAATGACCCACTCATTATAACGACTAGAGTAAATGGATGTGAAGTACCAAAAATAAAGTTGATAGAGGAAGCTCTTCAGATGTTATGTTCTGGTCATGTTTTAAAGGCTTAGGACTTAGTAGGGAGATGCTTGTCCTGTATCATCATCCTCTGATAGGATTCAGTGGAGAGAAGGTTCACCCTTTGGGGATGTATGAAATGAATGTCATAATGGGAGATGAATCACCATAGAGACTCATCAAGAAGATCAATTTTTTTATGATGGACGAGAACGTCTTCTTGGCCTACAACCTCATATTGGGACGGGTGTCTCTCAAAGGGTTTGAGTTTATGACTTCAACGGTGCACCAAATGATAAAATTCCTGACTCTATATGGGGTAGGGGAAGTTCAAGGTGACCAAACATCAGCGCAAGAGTGATAATTTAACTCAGTTGAGGAGAGAGAAGAACATAAGAAAGCAATAACCACATAAAACATGGAGACCCTTGATCCTAAAGACGAGATAAAGCTAAAAAAAGGGGAATCCGAGAAAGAGGTATAATCCATTATCCTCACTGAGGATGAGCCTAAAAAAACCATCCAGGTCAGTAAATCCCTAAGGCCAGAGATTAAGGATGAACTGATCAAATTGCTGAGGATAAGGCAAAGCATCTTTGCTTGGAGTCATGATGATAAGCCAGACATTGACCCTGAGATAATATGTCATAAAATCAATGTGGAGGAAGATTTTAAGCAGATAAAGCAGAGAAGAAGAATTTACTCTCATGAGAAGTACGAGGTTATAAGAGATAAGGTTAAAAATCTAGAAGAGGTCGAGTTCATTAGGGAGGCCATATACCCTGAATGGTTGTTAAATGAAGTCATAGTGCCCAAAGCTAATGGAAAATGGAGAATGTGTGTGGATTTCACTAATTTGAACAAGTCTTTCCTGAAGGACTGTTTTCCTCTCCCTCGTATCGATCAGATGGTAGACGATACAGTGGGGTATGAATTGATGAGCTTTATAGATGCATACTTCGGCTGTAATTAAATTTTTATGGACCCGGCCGACGCAGAGAAAGTAACCTTAATCACTAATAAGGGGACGTACTGTTATAAGGTTATGCCCTTCACCTTAAAAAAACTGGGGCTACCTATCAGCGGTTGGTGAATAAGATGTTTGAAGATCAGGTGGAAAAGTATATGAAAGTTTATGTAGATGATATGTTGACCAAAAGTCTGAAGGGCGACACTCACATGATCGAACTTAAAAAAACTTTCAACACCATGAACAAGTACAAAATGAAGATCAACCCGGTAAAATGCATCTTTGGTGTCGGAGCTAGAAAATTATTAGGTTTCATAATCAATCAGAGAGGTATTAAAGCAAAACCAAAAAATATATAGGTCCTGTTAGAGATGAAGACCCATAAGACCATCAAGGACGTTCAGAGGCTCACTAGATGAGTGGATGCTCTAAACCGGTTTGTCTCTAGAGCCACTGATAAGTGTCTTCCATATTTTAAGATTCTTAGAAAAGCTTTTGAGTGGGACAAGGAATGTGAGAAAGCCTTTTTATAGCTAAAGTCATATCTCAGCTCACTAATCCTACTATCTCGAATAATCTAAGGAGAGAAGATTTTCATTTACTTGGTCATGTCTGAATCGTCTATCAGCAGTATGAGAGGATGAGGGTGTACAAAGATTAGTGTATTTCAACAGCAAGGCCCTCTAAGGGGCTGAGTATAGGTACCCAGGATGGAGAAACTGGCCTATGACCTATTCATGCTTCAAGAAAGATGAATCCTTATTTTTAAGCTCATTTGTTTTGACAGACTTTCCCCTTAAGCAAGTCATCCATAAACCTGAGAATTCAGGTAGATTAATGACCTGGGCCATTGAGCTAGGAGAGTATGACATAGTCTATCATCCGAGGGTTGCAATCAAGGGGAAGGCCTTAGTATAATTTATAACAGAGTTCACTTGGGATGATGCTGATAGTGAAAAAGCAGATGACCTTAAAGAGTCCGCCAAAACCCCTACCGAGCCAATAAAAGCAGAGACAAGAGTGCCGAGACATCCAACAGTCGAGACTGATAAGTTTTTACTCAGAAATGGTGTTATTGAAGAGGGGTTATTTTCAGAAAGGGAAGTATGGAACTTATTTATAGATAGTTCATCCTATGAAAATGGGAGTGGAGCCGGTCTGATTATGTCTGCCTCAGATGAAACAGACATAGAGTATGCATTGAGGTTCAATTTTAAAGCTTCCAACAACGAATAAGAGTATTAGGCCCTAATAGATGGAATCTTCTCGCCAGATCTCTCAACATCGGCCAACTTTTGGTCCATAGTGACTCTCAACTCGTGGTTAATCAAGTACTGGGAATTTATGAAGCCAAAGACGAGAGAATGGAAAAATACCTAGAAAAAGTAAAGAAGATGATGAAGGACTTTAGAGAGATCAAAGTCAAAAGGGTGCCTCGACTGGATAATTGATGAGCTGATGCTCTGGTAAGGTTAGCCTTAGCAACACAGATAGAGATTAAGAGAATGGTTCCAATAGAAATCCTTCCCCGGATGATAATAGAAAGGGAGGATGCAAGGCTGAAATTTTTCTTCAATTCAAACTTGGGACCATCTTGGATGGACCTCCTTATTCAGTATATTAAAGAGGGTAGCTTAACAGAGTCTAAGGTTGAGAGAAGGAAGTTGAGGTACAAGGACGTTAAGTTCTCTATCATATGGGACGTGTTGTACAAGAAGTTGTTTCTTTTGCCTCTGCTCAGATGTGTCCAGCCAACCGAGGTAAGTTAAATTTTAAAGGATGTTCATGAAGGATGTTTCTTAAGCCATATTGGGGGTAGATCATTGGCAAAGATAATCATCACTCAAGGATATTAGTGGCCGACCCTGGCTAGGGATTCAGCTAAATATGTGAAGAAGTGTGACAAATGCCAGAGATTTTCCACCATTCCTCACCAGCTCCATCAACATCTGACGTCTATCACCTCACCATGGCTATTTGTAATATGGGGGATTAATTTGGTTGGTCCTCTTCCAAGGGCCATGGGCAACTATCGATATTTGATTATGGCAGTAGACTGTTTTTCAACGTGAGTAGAGGCCGAGGCTATGATTAAGATCACGGGAAAAAAGACCTTTTCGTTTATATGGAAGAACATCATTTGCAGGTACGGCTTGCCTAACACACTCATCTCAGACAATGGTATCCAGTTCAAAAACATTTCCTTAGAAAAATATTGTATAAGGGTCGGCATCAAATAACTCTTCTCATCGCCTGGCCGACCCCAATCCAATGGTCCGACTGAGGTAACCAATATAACTATTCTTGATGGAATCAAGAAAAGATTGGAGGAGGCCAAAGGGTGTAAGAGGGTAGTTTAGATCAGATGGAGGTGTAACTCCTTTTAAATACAGTAATGATAAGTTAAACAGTAACACTATTGATTAACAACAGGACATACAAACACAACTCAGTGAAGATAGACTCAGTTTGAACTCACAAATCTCTCATTGTAACTCGAAAGGTAATAATGAACTTAGAAGCAACTTTGCTTAGAGGGAGAGAGAAGATGAGCACCCTAGATACACCTTGCCAAGCAGCCAAACATCCTCACCACCATTAATGATCTCTGTCAAATTTTAAAGCTTCATAATAAATGATAATGGTAGGTGAGTAAACTCTCTAGTTTGTAATAAATCTCTCTAGTAATAACTTCTGAATTCTCAACAAGAACATGATCCCTCCCCAGAGGTGGTTGGGGTCCTTAAATAGCCCCCTACACTACCTCCGAGGCAACTCAGTCATTAATCCCTATGAAATACATCCCTCATACTTTATGTCACAAACATTAAAATACCTGATGTACTAGTTATCTCCAAGTCATAAACATTAAATGCCAAGACATGCCTTTTGCCTAACCACTGTGTGTCAGGGGGCTGTCGTCACAGAGGTGGCTCACCAACTGTCTGACAACCCCAAATACCATGGTGGTTTACTCAAGTGAAGATTTGACATTACCTAGTTGGTTAGTGACATCACATAGAGTGGATGTGACATTAAGTAGAGGGTTGTTTGTCTCATAACTCAATACCCAATGGAACTCAAGGTTTCTCCCCCCAAGGTTCCATGGTCATGGTCCTTTTTGTGTTTTACCAGGTGTATCTAAGATGGTCATGAAAATCCCCAACGGTGCCTCACTTCTCAATCCTCCAAACAAAGTCCCTCCGAAGTTCCCACGGCGAGGTCATTCGATAGAGCAAGAAATCTATCCCAGGCCCTGCTAAGCCTAGTCTCTCGCGAGTACCATTCGACCTCACACAAAATCATTATACTCATTACATCTTTACAATCGTTATTGCTCATAGTTAATATATTCAAAAGATATAACAAGACTAAATTAATCAATAGGAATAAAGGACGATCTCTCTCGATCAGTTTCTTCATTGGAAGGTCCTTTTGGGTTACCTCGCTGAGCTACCACGTTGAATTGCCATGCCCAAACACTGTTGTAAATGGGGGGATTATCTCTAATATCAGGATTATCTTCAATCCCCCTCTACATTTTCCCCTTCATGGAGAGATTTATTGTGGAAACAATAAATGTCTGCATGAAAAACTTCTCAAACCGATGAACCTTCTCTGTGTGAGAGAAAAAAATCTCCTCGATGTACCGGAGTCGAAGCACTATGGCTTGTCAGCGGTTTGCAAAGGGCCATCACCACTTTATCCTATTACTGAATTTCAACCATTCTGTTTTTGCTTCAACGAATGATTTAGGAATTCTCCAAAAACACCTGCTGACTTTCTCAAATACCCGTTTGAACTCTGGGGAAGTGAAATTCTCCCGTTTGTGCTGTTGTGGAGTATAGTTGTAAGCAGTGATTTTGTTGTTAGGACTTCCCTTATTGCTGTGACTTGTGAAATTCTCCCTTGTAATGTTTCACCACATTCAAAAAAGAAAAAATTCTCCCGATGTTGCTGAGTCACAATTAAACAACAGTTGGACTTGTGACGAAGGGACATCAAAGGTTTTTTGGACAGTTGGAACAGCTTCTTCGTTGGGAGTTTATTGGATATGTCTGACGAAAAATTCTGGCACCAAAACTCAAACTTACCTAGGAGGAAAACCCTTTCTATTCCCCATGCATCACTTCTCAACTGACATGGCGTTGTCTTTACAACTATCAAGACACTTCCCAAAGTGCCACGTGTCTGTTTGAAATGATTATAGGCAGATTTGCACGTGTGGTGGTAGGAAACTCAACAGACGAGGTTAAAAGTTTTCAAACGTCTACTTTTCAAAACTCTTCTATTTCCTTCATATTCTTCAAGCTTCCATTTACTCTAGAGAGAGAGACTTTGTCAGAACTCCATTGTTGCTAGGATTTTACCTAGTTTTCTTCTTCCTCTCATCTTTTATGCCACCACCCGTGGTTGTGCTCCTCTATTTTCGTTCATAGCCCTTCTTTACTAAGATGTTTCTTTCATAGCCACTTACTATGGCTTCTTCAAGTTTCTCGAAGGCTACCACCACCGTTGTTCAACCAAGCTCCTCCTCTGCCACCCCTAGCGCCACTACCTTGGATGCTGCTTGTCAAGAGCAACTAAATTTTTACCGTCGGTCTCCCATCTTTGGCAAAGATGATGAGTTTTCTGATGCATGCAAGACCTGCTATTTTTCAGCTAGGTACGACCCTTTACTGCTGGGTGATGAAGATGAAGATTCATCGAAGTGTGGATTTCTTCCTCCAGAGGGGACTCTACGCTTTCGGTTGGACCGTGGTGACTTTCCTTACTCCCAGATCAATTTTGAAGCACCTAGGGGGTCGCCAACTCATTTTGTTGCCTGTCATGCACATAAGCAGAGATCTCACGCTGCAGCTCTTACCAAAGTTGGTCTTCACCAATCCAGCTAGTTTAGGGAGTTCACTATTTCCAAGCACAACACTACGCTCCAAGTGTTGGTTTCCAGATGGACCGTGACAACTCACACATTCTTCGCTGCCTGGGGGAGTTCACCATTTCATTGGAGGATGTTTGTGAGCTACTTAGGTTTGAGCCTATGGGTGAGTGTATATATCATGATGAGGCCTTGGATGCTGAAGAGGCTGTTGACCGGGCTGAGCTAGATCGAATTTGCTGCAGTTGCATTTGGTCTTCCAACAAGGCTACTTTTACTCCTCTTATTAGCTATTTTTTTAAAGCTCCTACTGTGAAGGACGTCACTCTTGTTACGGTCCAAAGTAAAGGCACATCTTTGGAACTACCAACCTATATTCTTGTGTTGTTTTCACGTTTCTTTTTGACTGGGAAACCTAACGACCAGTCTAGGAGGGACCTTATAAATATTTCTATCCGCTTGGCCAGGGGTTTCAACCTTCCTTTGGCTTCCATTCCTTTGGTGTCCCTCTATACTTGGCTGCATAGAACCCACCTTGACATGGCACGATCCCTCGGTCGTTACGACTTAGCCAATATTGCCAATACCATTATCTTAACGGGTTTCCTCTATACCCATTTTCCTTCCATTGCTGCCAAGTCCGTTTCTTATCCCGTGAGCCAAGGTATTAAACCCCCATGCCTCTTATGCTTTCATAAAAAATAGAGTCGAAAGGATATAATGGGTGTTATTGATCGTTTCGACTCCTTTGTCATGAGACCATACGGAGAATCCACCTTTGCCCACACTTGGAATTTTTTTCCTTCTGTAGCTCGAACGGCCACCTTTGTCCTCGTTGTAGAAGATCCTTCACAGGCCGTGGTACTTTTGTTCACTCCTGGGTTTCTTCCTTCCTTTACTAAATGGGGATACACTACTGAACCTTATAACCACGATAGATGTAGCAGGCAGTTCGGGTTTGATCAGTGGGTTCCTTGACCTATGTTTCAACTAAGCAATAAAAGGGCTACTTTTGCTGAGGCTTGCACCTTCTACCTTGCAGCAGCAGTACTTGGTGTGACTTCTACCATGGATGGTCGAGTCACCCTTCCTAGTGCCATTAGGAAAGGGGACATATCTACCTCTTATGCCACCAAGTTCCGTTTGAGGCAACTGGACCTGATTCGTGAGTTCATACAAAGTCCCCCCAGTATCCCCCAGTCCTTTCTTTCTCTGCCTTGGAGTTGGGTCTCAAAGGCAACTCCATTCTTTGATTTGAGTTCCCTCTAAGTAAAACCATTAAATATCCTCCTCTCGAGCTACCCCCTTATTGCCCAATGATCCCTACTGCCATGCCCAAACCCAAGACCGTTGCAACCTGTTGCCCAGATTATACTCAAGAGGGGGGGTGAATTGAGTATTTATAAATTTTAAATCAAATTAAAATTTCAGAAGAATATTTAATTTATAATACTTTGACAATTTTCAGATTAATAAAACTACAAAGAATAAATCCAACAATATCAAATAAATGTAACCAACTATTATAAACAACTAGAAATTCAAATTTTAACACACTAGGAATATTAAATTAATTTTTGTATTTAATATTAAGTGATATTCTGAAATTAATTATTTAATTCAAAAATAATTATTTTAACCTAAAAATTAAATTTGTCAAATTTCTGAATTAATTTATTTGCAAGATAGTGTGCTGTAAATATTAACTCAAGGAAGCATGTGCAAATAAATAAAAGTGCATAAAATAAATGACACCGAGATTTAACGTGGTTCGGCAAAATCCCGGCCTACGTCCATGCGCCTAGAGCCCCTGTCTCCTTTGCGCTTCACTAAACCTGATCCACTTGCGGGTAGGATCAAATCACCGCATACAACTGTTTGCAAGCTAACTCCGAGCTTCAAACCCCGTGGCCCACTTGTAGGTAGGAACCAATTACCGGTACAAATCGAAGCTTCAACAAGGCTTCACAACAAATCTGAATTTTTTTAGTACACAGTACAATAATGAAACTCCTTAAAATACAATTTGTAATCCGAGTTTCTCCTTCTTTAATGAGACTTCAATAAATGATGTTGAAGTAGGCACAAGTCTTCTTCTTCAATGAGTGAGCAGAATATAAATTAATTGCTCTCTTGAATGTGTAGCTGAGTAGTAAAATAAATGCTCTCAATAATATTTCAAGTCTTGATCATATTCTCATTCAAGTAGATAGATTTCTTCAATGCAGCTCTTTGAAAGCTTTAAATGTGTCTTCCAAAAACTAGCTGTTAGACACATGCAATTTGAGCATTAAATGCTCCTGATTTTGCTGAGATGAGGTAGCTAAAAGAAATCTCCAAATCTGATATGCAAATCTTCATTTTTATGTTCCCCATACTAATATAGTTGTTGTAGCACATAAATGGTAACCTGAAAGTATATGTGATTGAAAGTAGCTTAGGGATGACTCATATATTTTCTGCCAAGAAAAAGTTAGTCCAAGAGATAATAATCAAATCTGATATTTAAATGTAAAAAGTTAGTACAAGAGTAGATAACAGGTAATGGTAATCAACTGATATGTTGGTCGAAAATAAATCTAATAGCAATTGAAAACCTATTGGTTATATTTAGATATAATCTCTCAAAGATAGATAAGGCTTTAATAGAGCTAGTACAAAAGTTGGTAGGAGGTACCTAAGGCATCTCCTAGGACGAGGCAGGTACATGGGTCAAATCGTACAAGTCTTGTAGCCGATCCAACTGACAGATAAAAAAAACCTATGGACGAATATCTAAGCTTCTCATAGCAGGTATAAGAAATATACACTAGCAGGTAGTATCGTACTAGTCATAAAAAAAATAAACCTAAAGCTAATAACAGGTTATAGCCGAACCAAGCTCTTAAGGTTTATAAAAAATAAACCCATAACAGGGATGGTCAAATAAAAAAAAACTTGTGTATGCCGAAAGTTCCAGCAGGTCTACACAGTTTAAAAAGCATGGTCATAGACTATAGGGACTTAACTTGTCTAATGATCAAATCATCAAGAACAAGGGTATCACCTGCTTAGTTAGCAAAGAACGAAACAGTGAACTATACACACTAACGGGTAAAAGTTCTTAACTGGTAAAGCCGAAAGCTTGTAAAAGGCCTAAGGAGTATGGCCAAAAATCTAGAACAATAACGGGTATGGACTAAGAGAAATAGTCAAGTCACCACATAACCACAAAAGGACTAAAACACTTAAGGCTTCTAGGACACCTCCTATTCGTCCAGCTAAGGTATGGTCGAAAGTTTGATATATCAAATACTGTACGGTCAGGGCTAGTAGCAGGTATAGGCAGTGGCTCAAAGTAGCTATGAGGTCAAATCGATAAGGCCAAGAGTATGTCGGAAAGTCTAAGCAGGTACCATCCAAACATGTCCAATCGGACAACTAAGGTCATAACAATATGGTCAATATTAAAATATCTTAGCGCTTACGAATTGATAAAAAAATATTTAAGCTTTCAAAATTAATTAAAATTTTGATTTTGAAAATTCAGTTTATCAATTCTATTTCTAAAAATTATTTTTAGCAAAAATATAATTTCACTATTAGAAGGAAAAAGAAAACTTAGACAATCAATCATATTAACACAAGTACATATGTATAATTGTACGAATAAAATTATATAATGAAAGAAGAACTAGGTAATAAAAAGTGTGTTTGGAATCATCAAAATCAATATATCATAATAAACTAAAATGTACAATAATTATCATTAAGTATTAAGTAGTGATAAATAACATTTTCATTTACAATCTCCCCCTTTTTGATGATGACAAACAACTTTATTCAAAATAAGAAAAATTGGGACAAATAATGAAAATAAAGAAAATTTCCATACTTCTCCCCCTGTTTGTCATGAACAAAAAGGAAATTACATTTTTAGATTATTTATCATCTGGCATACATCATTTGGGTGTCCTTCAAGAAGAATTTCTTTCCCATTTTCTTTCACCAAGAGTTTGACAGATTTTCTGGTGTAGGAACCATCTAAAGAAGATGCAGATTTGGTGGAAGAGGTTGTTTGAGATGAAGTGGACATAAAAGATGGTAAGACAAAAGGCCAAGGGGGTGGAGTTACCCAAGGAGCAAATGGAGGAGAGAGAGCTATGGCATTAAGAGCTTCGGAAGAAGAAGGGTATTTTTTGAATTTAGCATTACTTACACCTTTTATTTGAAGCTCACATTCTGCCCAAGTGGTATAAACCCCGGGTTGTTTTCCAATCCAAACAACATAGAAGGACTTCATGATTTGTGAGTGAAGAGGAGGAGCTCATATGTATATATATGAGTGGTGAATGTCATCTAGTGATAAAGATACTAAAGTGTGTCTACTTGAGAAAAGGTGATTTTGGAAAGTTGTGAAGATAATATCGATATAGGCAATGCAAAAAAAAATTATAATTTTAAATCATTTATACATGCCATACCGAGTTCACGACAAATAAAGGTAAAACGATCTTCAGATAAAGGTTTAGTGAAAATATCGGCTAATTGAAGATCTGTAGAAATAAATTCTATGCGTATGTCACCTTTTTGAATGTGATCGCGTAAAAAATGATGTCTAATTTCAATATGCTTTGTTCTAGAGTGTAGAATTGGATTTTTTGTCAAACATATAGCGCTTGTATTGTTACAAAAAATTGGAGTATTGTGAAAGAATATTTTAAAGTCTTCTAATTATTATTTCATATATAATGTTTGAACACAACTGTTACCGGCGGAAATATATTCTGCCTCGGCCGTGGAAAGAGCAACTGAATTTTGATTTTTACTAAACCAAGAAACTAGTGAGTGTCCTAAGAAATGACATGTACCACTAGTTCTTTTTCTATCAATTCTACAACCCGCGAAATCAGCATCGGAATAACTTACTAGTTCGAACGAAGTATTTTTAGGATACCATAAACCTAAGTTTTGAGTACCATTTAAATATCGAAATATGCGTTTTACGGCACACAAATGAGATTCTTTAGGATTTACTTGAAAATGAGCGCATAAACATACACTAAACATAATATCGGGTCTACTAGCGGTTAAATATAGTAGACTACCAATCATGCCACGATTTAAGGTAGTATTAACAGATTTCTCTTTGTCATCAATATCTAACTTTATAGATGTGCTCATAGGTGTACCAAGTGCTTTACCATTCTCTAAACCATATTTTACTAAAAGATCTTTAATGTATTTAGATTGATTGATAAAGACGCCATTTTTAGTTTGCTTAATTTGTAAGCCTAAAAAGAATTTTAACTCACCCATCATACTCATTTCAAATTCTCTTTGCATAAATTCTAAAAAATCTTTAAATAAATTTTCATTAGTGGATCCAAATATAATATCATCAACATAAACTTGTACAAGAAGCATATCTTTGTTAAGAATTTTTATAAATAGAGTGGAATCCATTTTTCCTCTCACATAATCATTTTTAAGTAAAAATACACTTAACCTATCATACCAAGCCCTAGGTGCTTGTTTTAATCCATATAAAGCTTTATTTAGTTTATAAACATGATTTGGAAACCTGTGATTTTCAAAACCGGGAGGTTGCTTAACATAAATATCCTCACTTATAAAACCATTTAAGAAAGCACTTTTGACATCCATTTGAAATAATTTAAAGTTTTTATAACATGCATATGCTAGTAACATACGAATGGCTTCTAATCTAGCTACGGGGGCATAAGTTTCCTCGTAATCAATACCTTCTTGTTGGTTGAAACCTTGTGCGACTAGCCTAGCTTTATTTCTTATAATCAATCCGCCATCGTCCTTTTTATTTCTAAAAATCCATTTAGTTCCAATAATAGTTTTATCTTTAGGTGTAGGAACAAGTGACCAAACATTATTACGCTCAAATTGTAACAGTTCTTCTTGCATAGCTAACAACCAAAACTCATCTTTTTCGGCTTCATTTATATCTTTTGGTTCAATTTTTGACACAAAAGCTAAATTATTACAAATATTCTTTAAGGAGGATCTGGTAAGAATACCACTTGAAGGTTCTCCTAAAATATTTTCAAAAGGATGATTATTAACGAATTTCCAATTCTTGGGTAAACTAGAGTCATTATCATTTTTATCTTTATTTGGAGTCCTTTCATTATTAATTGAATTATCAATATTAGAAGTAAAGTTTTCTTCATTAATAGACTTATTTAGATTTAAAACCTCATCATCATCATCTTTGTTGTTATTAGTAAGAGAGTTAGATTCATCAAAAGATACATGTATTGATTCTTGAACAACTAAGGTCCTTTTATTAAAAACTCTATATGCTTTACTATAAAGAGCATATCCAAGAAAAATACCTTCATCTGATTTAGCATCAAATTTTCCCAAATTATCTTTATCATTTAAAATAAAACATTTGCTTCCGAAAACCTTGAAATAACTAATATTTGGTATTTTGTTTTTCAATATTTCATAAGGAGTTTTATCTAAACCTTTTCTAACAATAGTTCTATTTATTACATAACAAGATGTATTAACAGCTTCCGTCCAAAAATATTTTGGTAAGTTATGTTCATTTAGCATAGTTCTAGCCATTTCTTGTAAAGATCTATTCTTTCTTTCTACTACACCATTTTGTTGAGGTGTCCTTGGTGCAGAAAAATTATGTTCAAAACCATTTTCATCACAAAATAATTCAACATCTTTGTTGCCAAATTCTCTTCCTCTATCACTTCTTATAAAGACAATATTGCAACCTTTTTCATTTTGAATTTTCTTACAAAATTTTGCAAAAATAGAGTGTGTATCATTTTTATGAGAAAGAAAGAACACCCATGTAAATCGAGAATAATCATCAACAATAACAAGAGCATAATATTTTCCACCTAAACTGGCTACTTTGTTAGGACCGAATAAGTCTAAGTGTAATAATTCTAAAGGCCTATTAGTTGATATATCTCTTTTCTTTTTAAATGAAGTTTTAGTTTGTTTGCCAAATTGACATGCATTACACAATTTATCTTTAACAAACTTAATTTTGGTCAGCCCTCTAACTAACTCATTTTTGGACAAAATATTAAGTTGTTCCATGTTGGAATGACCTAATCTTCTATGCCATAACCAACAAGTGTCATTTAGAACAGCCAAACACTTAACATTTTGTTGTGACAAATTATAAAAATCGAGAGTATAAACATTTTCATGTCTAGAAGCAACAAACACAACATTATTATCTTTAGCATATTTTATTAGACAGTAATCCTATTTAAATATAACATCATAACCTTTATCACACAATTGGCTAATACTAATTAAATTATGTTTAAGACCATCAACTAAAAGAACATTTTTAATGCACGGGGAGGGATCCTTACCGACTTTACCTATGCCAATGATTTTGCCTTTGGAGTTGTCTCCGAATGTGACTAGTCCTCCATTTTTGGCAATCAAGCTAGAAAACTTACTTTTGTCACCCGTCATGTGTCTTGAACACCCGCTGTCTAAGAACCACTTTGATTTGATCGAACTAGCTCTAAAACAAAACTACAACGAACATTTAAATAACTTTTCTTTTGGTACCCAAAATGTGTTGGGTCCATACGGGTTAGCAAAAATAGGAGTCTCTTTAGGAATCCATGCCACATTGGTAGAAAATCTATATTTGAAAAATGAGTATGTCTTCCACAATATGTACATAAAGAATTTCCAATATTTTTAGAATAATTTTCAAAACTTTTCTCATTTTCTTTTGCATTATATCCAATTCCAGCCTTATCATACATCCACCTTTGGTTTCCAAGTAGCAAATTTAAATTTTTTTCTCCATTTAAAAACTTTTCAAGACACCAAGTTAAATCCTTAAGTTTAAGTTTCAATTTTTCATTTTCAGAAAAATGACTTGATGATTCATTAATTCTTAATTTTTCTATTTCAGATTTTATAGACTTATTTTCAGATTTCATTACATTTAGATTTTCAAGGAGAGAATCATATTTATGTGATAAAGAAGAATGTATTTTTTTAAGATTAATATATTTAGTTTTAAGTTCATCAAAGTTGTAAAAAAGTTCATCAAAAGCATTTTGAAGTTCATCATGATCATTTGAAGTTTCATATTCACTATCTGAATTAAAATTAGAAGATACCTCATCATCATTTGCCATAAGGCAAAGATTTGCAATTTCCCCATCACTTGAATCTTCATCATTACTACTTTCATCACAATCACTCCAAGTAGTAGCTTTCATGGCCTTTTTGTATTTTTCATTTCTTTTCTCTTTTCTGTCATTCTTCCCTTCTTTGGCTTTGGGACAGTTTGGTCTAATATGGCTTAACTCTTTGCAGTTATAACATTTTGGCTCAAACTTGGAGGATGACTTTCCTTCATGTGCCTTCTTTGAAGAGAATTTCTTGTAATTTCCAGACTGTCCCTTCTTTTTGGCAAGAAAGTTTTTGAATTTTCTGGTAAGAAGTGCTATGTCACCATCTTCATCATTATCAGTTTCCTAAGATTTACCAAGAGATTTAAATCCATTTATAATATTTGAAAATCTAGTCAACATATCAGAGATAGTTTCATCTGTTTTCATTTTAAATAGCTCATAGTTATGAACAAGCATGCTAATTCAATCCTCCTTGACTTGACTAGTTCCGTCATACGTAACTTCTAGTCTATCCCAAATTTCTTTAGCAGATTCACAACAACAAATTTTGTTATACTCATTTACATCAAGTGCACAATGCAAAATATTCATAGCTTTAGCATTTATTTGAATTTTCCTAATATCAACTTCATTCCATTCATTTTCTTCTTTAGGGACATATACATTATTTTTCATTTTAATAGGAATACGGGGACCATTCATGACAACTTTCCAAACTTCATAATCATGTGATTGAATAAAATATTTAATTCTATTTTTCCAATAACTATAATCTTTTCCAGAAAATAGAGGAGGTTTAAAAATTGATTGACCTTCACCAAGAGATGTAGTAACATATGCCACTGATCTTTGACTCTAAGATTGTTAAATCTAAAAATAAGAAGAGCACTAGCTCTGATACCAATTGTTGCCCAGATTATACTTAAGAGGGGGGGGGGGGGTGAATTGAGTATTTATAAATTTTAAATCAAATTAAAATTTCAGAAGAATATTTAATTTATAATACTTTGACAATTTTCAGATTAATAAAACTACAAAGAATAAATCCAACAATATCAAATAAATGTAACCAACTAATTTAAACAACTAGAAATGCAGATTTTAACACACTAGGAATATTAAATTAATTTTCGTATTTAATATTAAGTGATATTCTGAAATTAATTATTTAATTCAAAAATAATTATTTTAACCTAAAAATTAATTTTGTCAAATTTCTGAATTAATTTATTTGCAAGATAGTGTGCTGTAAATATTAACTCAAGGAAGCATGTGAAAATAAATAAAAGTGCATAAAATAAATGACACCGAGATTTAACATGGTTCGACCAAATCCCGGCCTACGTCCACGCGCCTAGAGCCCCTGTCTCCTTTGCGCTTCACTAAACCTAATCCACTTGCGGGTAAGATCAAATCACCGCGTACAACTGTTTGCAAGCTAACTCCGAGCTTCAAACCCCGTGGCCCACTTGTAGGTAGGAATCAATTACCGGTACAAATCGAAGCTTCAACAAGGCTTCACAACAAATCTGAATTTTTGTAGTACACAGTACAATAATGAAACTCCTTAAAATACAATTTGTAATCTAATTTTCTCCTTCTTTAATGAGACTTCAATAAATGATGTTGAAGTAGGCACAAGTTTTCTTCTTCAATGAGTGATAAGAATATAAATTAATTGCTCTCTAGAATGTGTAGCTGAGTAGTAAAATAAATGATCTCAATAATATTTCAAGTCTTGATCATATTCTTATTCAAGTAGATAGATGTCTTCAATGCAGCTCTTTGAAAGCTTTAAATGTGTCTTCCAAAAACTAGCTGTTAGACACATGCAATTTGAGCATTAAATGCTCCTGATTTTGCTGAGATGAGGTAGCTAAAAGAAATCTCCAAATCTGATATGCAAATCTTCATTTTTATCTTCCCCATACAAATATAGTTGTCGTAGCACATAAATGGTAACCTGAAAATATATGCGATTGAAAGTAGCTTGGAGATGACTCATATATTTTCTGACAAGAAAAAGTTAGTCCAAGAGATAATAATCAAATCTGATATATAAATGTAAAGTGTTAGTACAAGAGTAGATAACAGGTAATGGTAATCAACTGATATGTTGGTCGAAAATAAATCTAATAGCAATTGAAAACCTATTGGTTATATTTAGATATAATCTCTCAAAGACATATAAGGATTTAATAGAGCTAGTACAAAAGTTGGTAGGAGGTACCTAAGGCATCTCCTAGGACGAGGCAGGTACATGGGTAAAATCGTACAAGTCTTGTAGCCGGTCCAACTAGCAGATAAAAAAAACCTATGGCCGAACATCTAAGCTTCTCATAGCAGGTATAAGAAATATACACTACCAGGTAGTATCGTACTAGTCATAAAAAAAATAAACCTAAAGCTAATAACATGTTATAGCCGAACCAAGCTCTTAAGGTTTATAAAAAATAAACCCATAACAGGGATGGTCAAATAAAAAAAAAACTTGTGTATGCCGAAAGTTCCAGCAGGTCTACACAGTTTAAAAAGCATGGTCATAGCCTATAGGGACTTAACTTGCCTAATGGTCAAATCATCAAGAACAAGGGTATCACCTGCTTAGTTAGCAAAGAACGAAACAGTGAACTATACACACTAGCGGGTAAAAGTTCTTAACTGGTAAAGCCGAAAGCTTGTAAAAGGCCCAAGGAGTATGGCCGAAAATCTAGAACAATAGCAGGTATGGACTAAGAGAAATAGTCAAGTCACCACATAACCATAAAAGGACGAAAACACTTAAGGCTTCTAGGACACCTCCTATTCGTCCAGCTAAGGTATGGCCGAAAGTTTGATATATCAAATACTGTACGGTCAGGGCTAGTAGCAGGTATAGGCAGTGGCTCAAAGTAGCTATGAGGTCAAATCGGTAAGGCCAAGAGTATGTCCGAAAGTCTAAGCAGGTACCATCCAAACATGTCCAATCGGACAACTAAGGTCATAACAAGATGGTCAATATTAAAATATCTCAGCGCTTACGAATTGATAAAAAAATATTTAACCTTTCAAAATTAATTAAAATTTTGATTTTGAAAATTCAGTTTATCAATTCTATTTCTAAAAATTATTTTTAGTTAAAATATAATTTCACTTTTAGAAGGAAAAAGAAAACTTAGACAATCAATCATATTAACAGAAATACATATGTATAATTGTACGAATAAAATTATATAATGAAAGAAGAACCAGGTAATAAAAAGTGTGTTTGGAATCATCAAAATCAATATATCATAATAAAATAAAATGTACAATAATTATCATTAAGTATTAAGTAGTGATAAATAACATTTTCATTTACATTAGGAAAGGGGACGTATCTACCTCTTATGCCACCAAGTTCCGTTTGAGGCAACTGACCGTGATTCGTGAGTTCATACAAAGTCCCCCCCAGTATCCCCCAGTCCTTTCTTTCTCTGCCTTAGAGTTGGGTCTCAAAGGCAACTCCATTCTTTGATTTGAGTTCCCTCTAAGTAAAACCATTAAATATCCTCCTCTCGAGCTACCCCCTTATTTCCCAATGATCCCTACTGCCATGCCCAAACCCAAGACTGTTGCAACCCCTAAATAACCTGCCCCTACAATTGAAGCAGCCACTGGCGAAGGTCATTCCCCGCCACCAGCCAAAAGAACTAGGAAGTCTAGGAGTGGGACTTCCTCAAAATCTAAGTCTCAAACTCAGCCTCAAACCCCTTTGGAGGCATTCCCCATCGCCTCTGTTCCCCCTCCCATATCTGAAGAGGTAAGTGAAGAGATGAGAAGGAGGGTTTAGGCTGAGGTGGAACGGATAAATACTGAGTTTCAATGATCCGCTCCTGTCGTTCCTCCTTCTTTTGCCTTCCCTACCATCATGGTTGATACAACGGAACTAGGGTCAAGAAGGAAAAAAAGTTCAAAGGTTCCTAAGAGTACTGGCGTTGTGGGTGTGTGGAAGAAGACTCTAGGTACCAAGTCCTAGAGGAAATGAACTCCAGATGTACATCTCTCCCCAGCTCCCTCTGTTACTGCTTCCTCTCCTCATTCACCAGTGCTTTTATCCTCCTATTCTCCCTTAGAATCCGAGGTATGTATGCGTGTTATTGATTTTATTCACATTTTTTCTAAGGCAAGATGCATCTATTTAACTCTTAACCACTTTGGTGCAGGAAGTTGAAGAAGAAAGACCCAGCCCCCCCGTGAGCCCTTTCGTGGGGGGATGTTTACTCTCCTCTCATACCGATGTAACTCCTCCCCATTCTCCCATGACCGGGATTACTTACTCTGGTCATTCGAACTCACAACATGAGAAGGATGCTGTTATAGGGGGTGATTCTATTGAGTCTGTGGGCATCTCTTCTCAACTAGACACAACTCCCCCAGCCTCTTATGAATTATCACCTCAGTACGAGGTCCTTCTGCCCATCGTTCTAACTGCAGAAAGTGCCCCTGAGGTAACATATTATCAATTACTTATTAGGTCTCACATATTTTTCTCCTCCATACCTTTTTTCTGTTTGTCCTGCTAAACTTTGATATGTTGGGATGCCCTAGGTTGAAATGGGGTCTTTGTTAGCTAACATTCTTCTTCCCCTTGTGCTGACAATACCACTAGGTGCAGTTTCCCTCTTTGGTGTCATAACTGAAGTAAGTAACACTTAGAGGTATTTCTCACTTCTTTTGTACTTAATCCTCATGTCTAACACTTAGCTTCATGTTTTCATCTTTCTCCAAGTCTTGCCCCACCCTCTTCTCTTGGTGGTCTTCATATTTCTAAGGCCAAGGTTGATGCTTCTACCCAGCGTGGTGGTTCTTCTGTATCCACCCATGTTGGGGAATCATTTGGAGGTCCAACGTCTTCTCCCAGTGAAAATCCTATGTTGGCCTTGGTACCTTTTATTGGCGAGGGAGATTTACCGACCGTTGAGGCTTCTTCAGTTGGGGGTGCCGTTGAGGCTTCTGAGGAAATAAGCCTGCCCCTAATAATTCCCGCCGTTATGGCCTTCGTGGTGACTCCCATTATCGTTCCCCCTACTGCTGAGGTACTTCGCTAGTTTCTCTTTGTTTCTCGTTGTTTGTCTTTTATTCTTGACAATGTACCATCTAGAAGAGTCTTCTTTCCCAAAATTTCAAACTTTACCTATAACGGTGACTTAAAAACAAAAACACTTGTTAAGATTTTCCATAAACTCCACCTATATTGGTGACTTAACAATAAAAACACTTGTTAAGATTTTTCATAAGCTCCACCTATAACGGTGACTTAACAATGGAAATGCTTGTTAAGATTTTCCATGAACTCCACCTATATCGGTGACATAACAATGAAAACACTTGTTAAGATTTTTCATAAACTCCACCAATAACGGTGACTTAAGAATGAAAACACTTGTTAAGATTTCCCATAAACTCCACCTATATCGGTGACTTAACAATGAAAACACTTGTTAATATTTTTCATAAACTCCACCTATAACGGTGACTTAACAACGGAAACGCTTGTTAATATTTTCCATGAACTCCACCTATATCGGTGACTTAACAATGAAAACACTTGTTAAGATTTTTCATAAACTCCGTCTATAACGGTGACTTAACAACGAAAACACTTGTTAAGATTTTTCATAAACTCCACCTATAACGGTGAGTTTACTCCACCTATAACGGTGACTTAATAATGAAAACACTTGCTAAGATTTTTCATAGACTCCACCTATATCGGTGACTTAATAATGAAAACACTTGTTAAGATTTTTTTCTTTAACTCATTATTTCTTCTAGTTGTTCTCAGGTTGCAATGTAGAATTCTCCACCAGTTCTTTCACCCACCGCTTCACCCAATCGGGAACCTGTTATCTTAGAAGATTCTAGTCACAATGATCAAGGTTCCATGACTAGCGCTGCTGCTGAGAGCGAATCTGGTTATGAGCTCACTCTGCCCGACTTAACTCCTCACACCTTTTGCCTCATGGTCCTTTAGAGTTCCCCTTAAATGCTTGCCAGCTATAGTTTGGTAGTTGAGTAGCTTGAAAGCCACCATCCTGAGACTTTTACTATGGATTGCCTGCGTTCCAACATTACCATGATGAATTATAGGCTTTAAGGCATGGCGACCGTTATTTTTGATATCGTCAACACTCCCACTTTAAACGTTACCAGAGCCCTCCTCAACCAATTCCTGGGCTATCTGAGGGAGTTGGGTCGTGATATCTTCCATTTTAACTGGCTTATGGCGACTTAAAAACTTTGAAGAGCCAGCGAATGGATAGTCAAAGGGAGCTACTGTAAAACATCGGGAGGATCAACGAGCTGAGGAAGTTAAGTTGGCTGAGCTAGCACCTATGCTTGGAGCCGTCAACAAAGAGGTGGGGGACAGTGAAGAGGCTCTGCGTTTGGTAAAGCTAAAACGAGAGAAACTCCTCATCGAGCGTACACAAGCGCAAACGATATTTGAGGTTTATATTAATGCCCAATAGTCCTGCCTAGCAGCTTCTTCGGGCCTTCCTGGAGATTTTTTCTCTGCTCCAGATCTAGGGTTCCTCTTAGGCCAATGAATTTTTTGCATACGTTTTCCTTTTCTTCTTCTTCTTATGTAATTCTTAGGCAGTATCTCCCAATTTCGTAATGCCCCAAAGTTTATGAATGAATGAAAAAGATGTATGTTTTTCCATGTCCTTTCTTTGTGCTATAACTATTTTCATATATTATAAAGTTCCACAATTCTTTCATTTCCACTCGAGTTACAATAAAAACTTGTATATTCATAATAACAGCTAAATACAACGACGGTCTAGACCTAATTGCTTACACGTGATAGACTTTTAACCATTTACTGTTAATTTTGAATGGCTTGTCTTCTTCTATTTTATAAATTAACCAATAACCTGAATCAT
This sequence comes from Sambucus nigra, assembly GCA_949130495.1. NCBI lineage: Eukaryota > Viridiplantae > Streptophyta > Magnoliopsida > Dipsacales > Adoxaceae > Sambucus > Sambucus nigra. The sequence goes on along the minus strand of OX422211.1, from coordinate 571,595,052 downwards.
GAGCTTCTTTTACAATGAAAGGTCCCTCCCAATTCGCTGCAAATTTAGGTAGGGGAAGCCCCCGGATGTGCTTCACTGTTTCTTTCAAAATGAGGTCTCCCTCCACGAACTTCCTTAGTCTCACCAAGTTATCATATGCCTTGGAGAGCTGTTTTGTATACATTTAAAAGTGTTTAATTGCATTATTTCTGTGTTCATCCAATGCTTCCAACTATACATGTCTATTTCGAGGGAGCATGATACTTCACAAGGCATATCAAACAGAGTAAACTTCTAACTCTACCGAAAGAATCGTCTCAGCCCCATAAATAAGAGATAATGGAGTACACACTGTGGAATTCCTCTTTGTTGTTTGATAGGCCCACAACACAGCTGGTATCTTGTCATCCCATGATCCTGGAAAATCCTCCATCGTTTTAGCTAAAATATTAACTAAGGTCTTGTTAGTTGCCTCGGCTTGATCGTTGCCCTTTGGGTATGCCACCATTGAAGTATGATGAACAATATAGTACTTATCTATGAGCATCGTTACCTCTGAATTGACAAAAGGGGTTCCGTTATCTGAGAGGATAACCTTTGGAATACCAAAATAGCAAATGATTTATTCTCTGATGAAGTTGCTCACCACCCCGCTATTGCCTTTCTTAGTGGTATCGCTTCGGCCCACTTTGTAAAGCACTCGATTGCTACTAGTATCCATATCTTCCCCCTCGAAGAAGGATGTATTGCCCCTACTAGGTCGAACACCCAAGTGTGAAAAGGACAAGGCGTTGCCAGGGAGTGTAAGTCCACCGATGGGGCATTGATCATATTTCCATGAAGTTGGCAAGACTTGCACTTTCGAATGAACTCAGCAGAGTCTTTCTCCATTATTGGCCAATAATACCCCAACGTCATCAACTAGTTATACAACTTATCCCCTCCTATGTGAGCTAGATCGTGCGCCTGTTTGAGGATTTTGGCTGCTTCTTCCTTCGTAATGCAACGCAATGGCCTGTTAAAGTAACCCCTTTGATAAAGCTGGTCCTCTTGAACCTAGAACCTCTAGGACATTTGCTTAAGTCCCATCGCATCAATCTTCTCTATTGGGACAACTCCATCTTTAATGAAGTCAATATAAGGTTTCCTGTCTAGTTGAGCTTCAATGAAATAACATTCAGCTTCCTCGAAGAATAACTGGCACTTTGCGCACTTCCATTGTAACTCTACTGTGTCCTGCTTCATTCTAGGCCAGAAATAACCCTCCCTTTGAATTCTCCTGTAAAGAGGTATCTCAGATGTTTCGCAGTGCTCTTCATGTGTTTTCTTCAACCTCCGCTCTACTTCTTCTGGGCCGATGCGTCTTGATAACTATCCCCCTGTATTTTTGATGTAGAGAATTCCCTAGTTTATAAAGTATTGGGCTAATTCCCTCAGCTCCATCGCTTCGTCCCCAAATCTCCATCACAGAGCTTGATGGAGGAATTCCGACGGATGACCTTACCATCAATGAATGCGCCCCGCATTCCGGCTAAAACCAACAACAACAAGGGAATACTAAAAGGTACCTACTCTTGGGTTCCTAAGAAAGAGAAAAAGGCCCTTGTTGTCCATGTCGCTCTCAAAGCCCATAATACCTCACAGTGGTATTTTGACAGTGGTTGCTCCAGACATATGACAGGTGATACCTCATATTTTACCCATCTTGAGGATTATAATGATGGGAGAGTCACCTTTGGAGATGGTAGCAAATCTAGCATAGTAGGACGAGGTACAGTAGAGTTACCAGGATTTCCAAAGCTAGAGAACGTGCTGTACGTCAAAGGTTTGAAAGCAAACCTTATTAGCATCAGCCAGCTGTGCGACGATGACTTTGAAGTGAAGTTTGACCGGAAAACTTGTAAGGTCTATGATCAAGCCGGTAAACTATTAGTGCAAGGGGTGAGGACAGAAGATAACTGTTATGGGACTGAGCCCAAATCCTCACTTGTCTGCAACAGCGCCACGATCACTCCTATGGATCTGTGGCACCAACGTCTAGGTCATGTGAACGTCAGAGACTTATCTCGTTTAGTCAAAAAGGACCTAGTACGTGGCTTACCTTCACTTGGAAAGCCAACTTCCATGATTTGTGGACCCTGTCAGTTGGGAAAACAAATCCGTAGCCCGCATAGGAAGTTGAATTCCATTACCACCTCCCGTGCTCTTGAGTTGATTCACATGGATCTTATGGGTCCTACTCGCACGGAGAGTCTAGGTGGTAAGAGATACATTCTCGTGATGGTAGACGATTTCTCTAGATACTCCATTGTAGGTTTTCTAAGAGAGAAATCTGATGCTGTAGAATTTTTAACGACTAAGTGCCGTGTCCTGCAAAATCAACACGGGGTCACTATTAACAGAATACGTAGTGACAACGGCACTGAATTTAAGGAAGCAAAGGTGGATTTGTACTGTGATAGCCTTGGAATCAAACATGAGTTTTCTTCTGTGAGAACTCCTCAGCAAAATGGGATTGTTGAGAGGAAAAATAGAACGATCCAAGAAATGGCTAGATCTATGCTTCTAGGTCGTAAAATTTTTAGGAGATTTTGGGCAGAGGCAGTGTCTACTGCATGCCACACGGTGAATAGGGTCTATCTGCGTCCACACACACTTAAGACGCCTTATGAATTGTGGACAGGCAAGAAACCCAACCTGGCTTATTTCCGTGTCTTTGGGAGTAAATGTTACATCCTACGGGATAGAGAGCAATTAGGAAAGTTTGACTCCCGGAGCGACGAGGGAATATTGCTAGGATATTCATCGGACAGTAGAGCGTACCGGGTTTTTAACCTGAAGAGCTCTAAGGTTATGGAATCAATAAACGTCACTGTGCAAGATGACGAACCTCCGACGGTTATTGATCCCAACCTTCAGTGTGAGGATGAGAACAATTCTGACAGTGATTTACCTGTTCCTCTCCCACACTCTGTGGACCCTATTCCTGTGTTAGGGGACACACCTGCTTGGGTTCGCAAGAGTCATGACCCTTCTGCCATTGTTGGTGATCCCACTCTAGGGGTCAAGACTCGTGCTCAGCTAGAGAACGTTGTTAGCCATCTTTGCTACACGTCCAAAGTCGAGCCCAAGAACCACAAAGAAGCACTCAAAGATGAACACTGGATATCTGCTATGCAGGATGAGATGCTTCAGTTTAAGAAAAACAATGTCTGGGAACTTGTCCCCCGACCTAGTGATACTAATGTTATTGGTACCCGGTGGATTTTCAAGAATAAAATGGATGAAAATGGTACCATAATCAGAAATAAGGCTAGGTTGGTTGCTCAAGGCTACACACAGATAGAGGGTGTAGACTTTGGGGAGACATTTGCTCCTGTTGCGAGGCTTGAGTCCGTCCGCTTATTACTCGCCATCGCATGTCATCTGCACTTTAAAGTATATCAGATGGATGTCAAGAGTGCCTTTCTGAATGGCATTCTACAGGAAGAGGTTTTTGTGGAACAACCAAAAGGGTTTGAAGACCCTAAGCACCCTGATCACGTCTACTATCTGAGGAAAGCCTTGTATGGTTTGAAGCAAGCACCCCGTGCTTGGTACGAGAGGCTTACTTCCTATCTCTTAGCCCGTGGCTTCAAGAGAGGGGGAGTTGATATGACGTTGTTCGTCAGGAGAGATGACGGTGCTATCTTGGTTGCCCAAGTCTATGTGGACGACATAGTCTTTGGATCCACATGCTCCCAGCATGCTCACCACTTTGAGGAGGAGATGAAAAGTGAGTTTGAGATGAGCATGGTAGGTGAGCTTACATTCTTCCTTGGTCTCCAGGTTCGTCAGCTAGAGGATGGGATGTTCATCTCCCAATCCAAGTATGCTAGAGACCTAGTGAAGAAATTTGGTTTAGACTCCGCTAAGCATGCTCGTACACCTATGAGTACCACTACCAATCTTAGTAAGGACACTTCAGGCAAGGATGTAGAGCAAACCTTATATCGGAGTATGATAGGCAGTCTTCTCTACTTGACTGCTAGTCGTCCCGACATTGCCTTTAGTGTTGGAGTCTGTGCGCGTTATCAGGCGTCTCCTAAAGAGTCACACTTACTCGCTCTAAAACGTATTATCAAATACGTGAGTGGGACTCTCTCATACGGTATTTGGTATTCCTTTGATACCGATGACCGTTTGTCCGCCTATTCGGATGCCGATTGGGCCGGGGACGTAGATGGATGTAAGAGCACTTCTGGTGGGTGTTTCTACTTTGGTTCTGCTCTTGTCTCTTGGTTGAGCAAGAAGCAAAACTCCATCTCTTTGTCCACTGCGGAGGCTGAGTACATCGCCGCCGGGAGTTGTTGCACGCAACTCATGTGGATGAAGCAAATGTTGGAGGATTATGGGATTTCACAGGACACCATGACCATTTCCTGTGATAACACGAGCGCGATACACATATCCCGCAATCCTGTCCAACATTCGCGCACAAAGCACATCAGGTTACGCGAGCACTTTATACGTCAGTTAGTTGAGGAGAAGGTCGTAATCCTGAGTTTTGTTCCTACCGACCGTCAGTTAGCCGATATTTTCACGAAACCTTTAGATGCCCTTAGATTTGAGAATCTTAGGAAGTCTTTGGGGATTTGCACAGTTGACTGAGGGGTTGGTCTATGTCTAGAATAGGATGCTTCTTCATGTTCATATCATATGCTTCCTATTGCTAGTCTGTTTTATATGTACCATTACTTTGTTGTACAACTTTGTTTTATTCTTTCTGCTTTTTATATTTCTTTTGAAAAAAAAATACAAAAAGATTTTCTTTTTAAAAATTTTTTCAGAAAAGCACAAAAAGATTTTATTTTGATAAAATTTTTGAAAAATTCAAAAAGAGATTTGCCTTTCATGGATGAGCATTTAAGATAGCCAAGTCACAACTTCATTCCATATATCCATGTGACTGTTTGATAGAGATTTGAGAGGCTACATCATTTCATCCATGTGCTTAACATTGATTGGAGTCCTTGAGATGTAATTAGTGATATTTCCTACATGCTTGACTCCTATATCCTTTATTGCACACATGCACGGCTATATTTGATTATTGCACTTGTCAATCTCATGTTGGCTTGAGTGTTTCCATCTCAATCCTGTCTATACAATGTATAAAATGCAATAAAACTTGACAAGATTGGATTGCATGTAAAAACCGTTTTGGTGAGACTGTGTGATAATTTGCATAACGGAGAGGGGCTGCGAAAGTTGATTCTTATCCTTTGCGCAAAAACCACCGTTAAAAAAAAAGGACCTAAAAAATTGAGGAATTTTATTATCCGAGGTCCAAAGAGGTTAAAAGAGCCCGAAAAAAATGATATGGCAATAAAAAGCAATTAATGCCAAATATGGGCCATTTAGGTTTCACCCAATTCTCCAAAGTTTGAGAATTTAGTATACCTCTATTCAAAATATAAATCTGAGGGAGTTTGGTTGGAGATCGATAACGGGTTTGCACTTCCTTGAAAGTCCAGAAAAAGCATGAAAATCATTTTGGACGTTATTGGTGTAGAAATCACTTTGAGCTTTGATTTGTAGATTTGATATAGTCAATGTCTTATATTTCCTATCTCTTACACCAAAGGAAGCATTTGAGTTCATTCGTTAGGAATATCCAATATTCATCGTGCACATATGTCATGTTTGTATGCTTTGATTTTCCTATCGAATTTTGATCACACACATCCTTTTACGCTATCACCGACTTGGTTGTTTTATGTTCATTCATGGTGTGATTTTATACCGTGACACCCCGATTTTGCTTGTTTGATTCATTCTTCTTATTTGTCTATTTGGGGACATCATAAAAAGGGGGAGAAAGAATTATCATTTTATGGGGGAGTTTGAATTTTGGGGGAGTTTTGAGATTTGACTTATGCTTATCATATATTGGTATCTATGTTTATCTCATTTCAAACTCGATACGTCACTTGGTATTTTTTTCTTTTTCTCATGTGTGTAGGTACTACAATGATGATCTCTGAATTGCACACCCTGATGAGAAAAGATTTGAGATTCCTGAACATTTGAAGAACAAACGATGAAGACTATTCATTTGTACCTTTTCCAGTTTTGGGTTCATGGGAGGGTAGATTTGTATAGGCAATTTCATATTTTATAATTCGGATTTTTTATGTATGTACCGGCATAGACATAGGGGGAGATTTGTAAGGACATAATTCTCATGTCCGTTATCTTACAGTTTTGTATGTCATACGCCGCTACATTCGGCTACATCTGGCACGTCTCTACACGATCGCTCACGACGGCCTCTATCCGAATTCCAAGCATCAAGCATTCAACAACTCCTAAATGTGTCCCTCATCTGCCGCAACGACTTCACGTTCCTTGATTTTAGGCACGGAATGCAAGTGGAACGCAAGGGAAGTCAAAACAGTGAAAAAAGGCTTGATAGGGAAGTTCAAGGGCATTTTCGTAATTTCACATCCATAGTTAGGAGGTCTGGTCAACTGGAAAGTTGAAGAGCTCGCCGCAACGAAGATACTGGAAGAAACGGCACCTCAATCCGAGCTACGGTGAAGAAGTTATGACCTTTTGAAGTTGGAGAAAATTCCTTGAAGAATGCTGTTTTTTTTAACCTCATACCAGAATGGGAACACCAAACCGGTTCGGTGTACCCCTGATGGGGTTCGGTGTACCTGTACGCTGATAAGTTTTTAAGAGTTTTAACAAAGCGGGATTCTTCATATTTTTTCCTATAAATACCAACTTCGGGGGAGTTGTTTTGCAAGACTTTAGAAGACGTTTTTGAGAGTCCAAATACATCTAGTCTTCATATTTTTGAGTCCCAAGACTCATGTTTTGATTCACACAATTCTTCCAAACCTTTGTGAATCCTTTAAGCAACCCAAGAACACCATTGATGTTCAACCCTTTGTGAAGTGGACCGCTTCTTCCTCTTCATTGCAGCCCTACTGGACAGGGATAGTTCCAGCCGCCACCCCTACTGGAAAGGGTTTCTTCCAGCCGCGACTACAGAATCCGATACCCGAGGGTAATTCTTAGTCAATCTGTATTTCATTGTAATCCGATTGTAAACCGTATTTTACAAATTATAGTGATATACAAATGGTGTTGCCCCTGTGGGGGATTTTTCCTTAAACTTTGTGTGTTGAATATCTTGCGCATGATTTCATATTGTTTCAATCACACCTAGTTGCATGCTTAGGGTTAATTTGGGTTAAAATTGGTGTTTATTATATTATTTCTTATTTGAACGCAAGCGCCAACTCTTTCAAATTGGTATCAGAGCAGGTTACGCTAATCTATCGCGTATTCCTTTTTCCGCAAAATTTTTCTAAAGATATCAATTTTTGAAATAAATTGATTTTTGAAAAGAGCGTGTTCAAATGGAGAAGTCATATTATAAAATGCCTATTTTTGACGGGTCGAATTATGCCTATTGGAAAGCCCGTATGAGGTCGGCTTTAAAAGCCATTGATGAACGTGTCTGGATTTTAGTTGAACGAGGATGGACTCCTCCAACCGTGACTGTTGATAATGTGACCAACTTGAAACCTGACATCACTTGGACTGATGATGAATTTAAATGGTCGTCTTTTAACTCTAAAGGTCTAAGTGCTATTTCTGGGTCTGTCACTCCTGATGAGTTCAAACGCATAATGACGTGCACCACGTCAAAAGAAGCATGGGATATTTTGCAACTTACCCATGAAGGAACAAATGCTGTTAAAGAGTCAAAATTGCAAAATTTAACAACTCAATTTGAAACCATCACCATGCATGAAAATGAATGTTTTGATGAATTTTATGCTAGGCTCTCTGACATTGTTAATACTAGCTATAATCTTGGTGAACATATTCCAAATGCTAGGGTTGTTAAAAAGATTCTTCGTTCCCTTCCTAAGCGCTTTATACCTAAAGTCACTGTGCTGAATTCCTTGGGTAATTTAAATACTCTAAAATTGGAAGAACTGGTAGGAGATTTACAAACTTATGAAATAGACATGTTTCCTAAATCTGCCAAGCCAAAAGATAAGGGGATTGCCCTTAAAGCCCAAGAGAGAAAAAGTGAGGGGTCGGCAAGAAAGAGAGTCGAGTCGTCTAGAAAGATAGAAACTTCTGATTCTGAATGTGAGTTTGACCTAGATGATTTGGCACTTTTTGCTAAAAACTTCAAGAAATTCTGAAATTTAAGAAAAATGGGAATTTCAAAGATAAAAAGAATTTTCAGAAAAATAAGTTTGAAAAGAAAGACTTCAAAGAACCCCCTAAAGACAGTGAGAGGTGTTTTGAGTGCGACGGTAAGGGACACAGAGCGTTTGAGTGTGCCACTCGTCTGAATAGGGAAAAGGGTAAAGCTGTCCTAAACGCTACCCTTAGTGACGACAGTGAGGTCGAGTCGGTGGACTCGGGAGATGAGTCACCGCATGAGCGTAACTTCACCGCGTTCATGGCTAGTCATGTGAGTACTCCTAGTGCATCTCACGACGATGAGGATGCTACTTCACAGGGACACCTCGACAGCGAGAGCGAAGAGAGTGAGGGAGAGGAGGAAGGTAGTGAGGACGAGAGTAGCCTTCAACGCGCCTACGCCGAGTTATATGATGAGTCTTTCAAAACTAAAAAACGTAATAAGGCGTTAGTTCTTAGGATCACCGCGTTAGAAGAAGAGTTAGGAAAGATGAGAGAGAGAGAGTCCTCCACCTGCACCGCCATGAAAGAGAGAGAGTCTGCCTGGGTTAGTAAAGAAAATTTGCTTAAAGAGAGAGAGTGCGGTTTTGAGAAAGAAAAAGCGGACTTGACTAAACAAGTGGCTAGTCTTACGAGTGAGCTCCATTCCTCCCTGGAGACTCGAAAGAAACTTGAATCCCTTGTTGCTCAGCTTACTTATGACGTTGAGAGAGCTAGGAAAGTCAAGGTACAAATCGAGGACAGATCTGGGAAGATGGGAAAGATGCTCCTCGGTCCCGCTTTAGGTTTTGGTGACCGGAAAGGAATAGGTTTTGATGGTGCCTCCACGTCTCAAATTGCACCCGGACCAATTCCTGAGTTTACTACGACTCCTTATGGCCGTCATAAAAAACCAAGAAGGAGAGTTCGACCAAGAAAAGCAAACCAAGGTTCTCCTAATATTGTGCCCTTTTGCTCCCATTGCAAAAGAAATGGACACCTTAGGGATGATTGCTATAAGTTGGGTCGGACACGACGTACGGTTGCTCCACCACTTCAGACTGATGAGTTTGCCAGTCTGAGAGAGCGTGTTGAGTTTCTAGCCGCCACATCACAGAGCTTGATGGAGGAATTCCGACGGATGACCTTACCATCAATGAATGCGCCCCGCATTCCGGCTAAAACCAACAACAACAAGGGAATACTAAAAGGTACCTACTCTTGGGTTCCTAAGAAAGAGAAAAAGGCCCTTGTTGTCCATGTCGCTCTCAAAGCCCATAATACCTCACAGTGGTATTTTGACAGTGGTTGCTCCAGACATATGACAGGTGATACCTCATATTTTACCCATCTTGAGGATTATAATGATGGGAGAGTCACCTTTGGAGATGGTAGCAAATCTAGCATAGTAGGACGAGGTACAGTAGAGTTACCAGGATTTCCAAAGCTAGAGAACGTGCTGTACGTCAAAGGTTTGAAAGCAAACCTTATTAGCATCAGCCAGCTGTGCGACGATGACTTTGAAGTGAAGTTTGACCGGAAAACTTGTAAGGTCTATGATCAAGCCGGTAAACTATTAGTGCAAGGGGTGAGGACAGAAGATAACTGTTATGGGACTGAGCCCAAATCCTCACTTGTCTGCAACAGCGCCATGATCACTCCTATGGATCTGTGGCACCAACGTCTAGGTCATGTGAACGTCAGAGACTTATCTCGTTTAGTCAAAAAGGACCTAGTACGTGGCTTACCTTCACTTGGAAAGCCAACTTCCATGATTTGTGGACCCTGTCAGTTGGGAAAACAAATCCGTAGCCCGCATAGGAAGTTGAATTCCATTACCACCTCCCGTGCTCTTGAGTTGATTCACATGGATCTTATGGGTCCTACTCGCACGGAGAGTCTAGGTGGTAAGAGATACATTCTCGTGATGGTAGACGATTTCTCTAGATACTCCATTGTAGGTTTTCTAAGAGAGAAATCTGATGCTGTAGAATTTTTAACGACTAAGTGCCGTGTCCTGCAAAATCAACACGGGGTCACTATTAACAGAATACGTAGTGACAACGGCACTGAATTTAAGGAAGCAAAGGTGGATTTGTACTGTGATAGCCTTGGAATCAAACATGAGTTTTCTTCTGTGAGAACTCCTCAGCAAAATGGGATTGTTGAGAGGAAAAATAGAACGATCCAAGAAATGGCTAGATCTATGCTTCTAGGTCGTAAAATTTCTAGGAGATTTTGGGCAGAGGCAGTGTCTACTGCATGCCACACGGTGAATAGGGTCTATCTGCGTCCACACACACTTAAGACGCCTTATGAATTGTGGACAGGCAAGAAACCCAACCTGGCTTATTTCCGTGTCTTTGGGAGTAAATGTTACATCCTACGGGATAGAGAGCAATTAGGAAAGTTTGACTCCCGGAGCGACGAGGGAATATTGCTAGGATATTCATCGGACAGTAGAGCGTACCGGGTTTTTAACCTGAAGAGCTCTAAGGTTATGGAATCAATAAACGTCACTGTGCAAGATGACGAACCTCCGACGGTTATTGATCCCAACCTTCAGTGTGAGGATGAGAACAATTCTGACAGTGATTTACCTGTTCCTCTCCTACACTCTGTGGACCCTATTCCTGTGTTAGGGGACACACCTGCTTGGGTTCGCAAGAGTCATGACCCTTCTGCCATTGTTGGTGATCCCACTCTAGGGGTCAAGACTCATGCTCAGCTAGAGAACGTTGTTAGCCATCTTTGCTACACGTCCAAAGTCGAGCCCAAGAACCACAAAGAAGCACTCAAAGATGAACACTGGATATCTGCTATGTAGGATGAGATGCTTCAGTTTAAGAAAAACAATGTCTGGGAACTTGTCCCCCGACCTAGTGATACTAATGTTATTGGTACCCGGTGGATTTTCAAGAATAAAATGGATGAAAATGGTACCATAATCAGAAATAAGGCTAGGTTGGTTGCTCAAGGCTACACACAGATAGAGGGTGTAGACTTTGGGGAGACATTTGCTCCTGTTGCGAGGCTTGAGTCCGTCCGCTTATTACTCGCCATCGCATGTCATCTGCACTTTAAAGTATATCAGATGGATGTCAAGAGTGCCTTTCTGAATGGCATTCTACAGGAAGAGGTTTTTGTGGAACAACCAAAAGGGTTTGAAGACCCTAAGCACCCTGATCACGTCTACTATCTGAGGAAAGCCTTGTATGGTTTGAAGCAAGCACCCCGTGCTTGGTACGAGAGGCTTACTTCCTATCTCTTAGCCTGTGGCTTCAAGAGAGGGGGAGTTGATATGACGTTGTTCGTCAGGAGAGATGACGGTGCTATCTTGGTTGCCCAAGTCTATGTGGACGACATAGTCTTTGGATCCACATGCTCCCAGCATGCTCACCACTTTGAGGAGGAGATGAAAAGTGAGTTTGAGATGAGCATGGTAGGTGAGCTTACATTCTTCCTTGGTCTCCAGGTTCGTCAGCTAGAGGATGGGATGTTCATCTCCCAATCCAAGTATGCTAGAGACCTAGTGAAGAAATTTGGTTTAGACTCCGCTAAGCATGCTCGTACACCTATGAGTACCACTACCAAGCTTAGTAAGGACACTTCAGGCAAGGATGTAGAGCAAACCTTATATCGGAGTATGATAGGCAGTCTTCTCTACTTGACTGCTAGTCGTCCCGACATTGCCTTTAGTGTTGGAGTCTGTGCGCGTTATCAGGCGTCTCCTAAAGAGTCACACTTACTCGCTCTAAAACGTATTATCAAATACGTGAGTGGGACTCTCTCATACGGTATTTGGTATTCCTTTGATACCGATGACCGTTTGTCCGCCTATTCGGATGCCGATTGGGCCGGGGACGTAGATGGATGTAAGAGCACTTCTGGTGGGTGTTTCTACTTTGGTTCTGCTCTTGTCTCTTGGTTGAGCAAGAAGCAAAACTCCATCTCTTTGTCCACTGCGGAGGCTGAGTACATCGCCGCCGGGAGTTGTTGCACGCAACTCATGTGGATGAAGCAAATGTTGGAGGATTATGGGATTTCACAGGACACCATGACCATTTCCTGTGATAACACGAGCGCGATACACATATCCCGCAATCCTGTCCAACATTCGCGCACAAAGCACATCAGGTTACGCGAGCACTTTATACGTCAGTTAGTTGAGGAGAAGGTCGTAATCCTGAGTTTTGTTCCTACCGACCGTCAGTTAGCCGATATTTTCACGAAACCTTTAGATGCCCTTAGATTTGAGAATCTTAGGAAGTCTTTGGGGATTTGCACAGTTGACTGAGGGGTTGGTCTATGTCTAGAATAGGATGCTTCTTCATGTTCATATCATATGCTTCCTATTGCTAGTCTGTTTTATATGTACCATTACTTTGTTGTACAACTTTGTTTTATTCTTTCTGCTTTTTATATTTCTTTTGAAAAAAAAATACAAAAAGATTTTCTTTTTAAAAAAATTTTCAGAAAAGCACAAAAAGATTTTATTTTGATAAAATTTTTGAAAAATTCAAAAAGAGATTTGCCTTTCATGGATGAGCATTTAAGATAGCCAAGTCACAACTTCATTCCATATATCCATGTGACTGTTTGATAGAGATTTGAGAGGCTACATCATTTCATCCATGTGCTTAACATTGATTGGAGTCCTTGAGATGTAATTAGTGATATTTCCTACATGCTTGACTCCTATATCCTTTATTGCACACATGCACGGCTATATTTGATTATTGCACTTGTCAATCTCATGTTGGCTTGAGTGTTTCCATCTCAATCCTGTCTATACAATGTATAAAATGCGATAAAACTTGACAAGATTGGATTGCATGTAAAAACCGTTTTGGTGAGACTGTGTGATAATTTGCATAACGGAGAGGGGCTGCGAAAGTTGATTCTTATCCTTTGCGCAAAAGCCACCGTTAAAAAAAAAGGACCTAAAAAATTGAGGAATTTTATTATCCGAGGTCCAAAGAGGTTAAAAGAGCCCGAAAAAAATGATATGGCAATAAAAAGCAATTAATGCCAAATATGGGCCATTTAGGTTTCACCCAATTCTCCAAAGTTTGAGAATTTAGTATACCTCTATTCAAAATATAAATCTGAGGGAGTTTGGTTGGAGATCGATAACGGGTTTGCACTTCCTTGAAAGTCCTGAAAAAGCATGAAAATCATTTTGGACGTTATTGGTGTAGAAATCACTTTGAGCTTTGATTTGTAGATTTGATATAGTCAATGTCTTATATTTCCTATCTCTTACACCAAAGGAAGCATTTGAGTTCATTCGTTAGGAATATCCAATATTCATCGTGCACATATGTCATGTTTGTATGCTTTGATTTTCCTATCGAATTTTGATCACACACATCCTTTTACGCTATCACCGACTTGGTTGTTTTATGTTCATTCATGGTGTGATTTTATACCGTGACACCCCGATTTTGCTTGTTTGATTCATTCTTCTTATTTGTCTATTTGGGGACATCATAAAAAGGGGGAGAAAGAATTATCATTTTATGGGGGAGTTTGAATTTTGGGGGAGTTTTGAGATTTGACTTATGCTTATCATATATTGGTATCTATGTTTATCTCATTTCAAACTCGATACGTCACTTGGTATTTTTTTCTTTTTCTCATGTGTGTAGGTACTACAATGATGATCTCTGAATTGCACACCCTGATGAGAAAAGATTTGAGATTCCTGAACATTTGAAGAACAAACGATGAAGACTATTCATTTGTACCTTTTCCAGTTTTGGGTTCATGGGAGGGTAGATTTGTATAGGCAATTTCATATTTTATAATTCGGATTTTTTATGTATGTACCGGCATAGACATAGGGGGAGATTTGTAAGGACATAATTCTCATGTCCGTTATCTTACAGTTTTGTATGTCATACGCCGCTACATTCGGCTACATCTGGCACGTCTCTACACGATCGCTCACGACGGCCTCTATCCGAATTCCAAGCATCAAGCATTCAACAACTCCTAAATGTGTCCCTCATCTGCCGCAACGACTTCACGTTCCTTGATTTTAGGCACGGAATGCAAGTGGAACGCAAGGGAAGTCAAAACAGTGAAAAAAGGCTTGATAGGGAAGTTCAAGGGCATTTTCGTAATTTCACATCCATAGTTAGGAGGTCTGGTCAACTGGAAAGTTGAAGAGCTCGCCGCAACGAAGATACTGGAAGAAACGGCACCTCAATCCGAGCTACGGTGAAGAAGTTATGACCTTTTGAAGTTGGAGAAAATTCCTTGAAGAATGCTGTTTTTTTTAACCTCATACCAGAATGGGAACACCAAACCGGTTCGGTGTACCCCTGATGGGGTTCGGTGTACCTGTACGCTGATAAGTTTTTAAGAGTTTTAACAAAGCGGGATTCTTCATATTTTTTCCTATAAATACCAACTTCGGGGGAGTTGTTTTGCAAGACTTTAGAAGACGTTTTTGAGAGTCCAAATACATCTAGTCTTCATATTTTTGAGTCCCAAGACTCATGTTTTGATTCACACAATTCTTCCAAACCTTTGTGAATCCTTTAAGCAACCCAAGAACACCATTGATGTTCAACCCTTTGTGAAGTGGACCGCTTCTTCCTCTTCATTGCAGCCCTACTGGACAGGGATAGTTCCAGCCGCCACCCCTACTGGAAAGGGTTTCTTCCAGCCGCGACTACAGAATCCGATACCCGAGGGTAATTCTTAGTCAATCTGTATTTCATTGTAATCCGATTGTAAACCGTATTTTACAAATTATAGTGATATACAAATGGTGTTGCCCCTGTGGGGGATTTTTCCTTAAACTTTGTGTGTTGAATATCTTGCGCATGATTTCATATTGTTTCAATCACACCTAGTTGCATGCTTAGGGTTAATTTGGGTTAAAATTGGTGTTTATTATATTATTTCTTATTTGAACGCAAGCGCCAACTCTTTCAACACCGTCATAAGTACCTGATGATTCGATTTCAAACTTTAATTTTTTAAACCTTTTCATCGATGAGGAGTACTGGCTCGAGTCGCCTTCCATGATCACATCTTTGCCATTGTGTGCGCCGCCTCCCATTCCAATTTCAAAATCATTGGGAGCATTTTTGGCTTTTCTCGGTCCCCACTTGTTTTTGTCACCTGTTCAATCCAAACCTCCCATCGTGCCTCCAAAAATTTTAATTGGCGATGGTTCATTTCTTATGCCTTACATATGCCTTGCGTTGTTCAAACGAAATTCATATTTTTCGGAGGGCATTCTTGTATGTGAGGGTACACCGGTTATCCTCCAAACTCAAATCGTTTTCACGGTGGACCCTCAGCTATTTAGAATTCTAGTGTATAGTTAGCGTGAAGCCTAAATAGTAGGTTGTATATAGTTAGATTTTTATTCTTTCTTTCTTTTTAACTTAGTCTAGTGTAATTAGTTAACTTTTTGTATTTGTTTTTGCTATGCTCGATAGTAACTTGTTTTGTAGAATCTTTGTACTTGTTCTTACGGGGATCGCTCCAATTTTGGTTAATATCGCTCTTTTCCTCTCTTTAACTTGGTTCTTAATTCCCATTGAGGACAATGTAAAATTTTAAGTTAGGGGGTGTGGAATATTCTATCCATTTCTATATTTTAGTCCATGTTTTGCTCACATGTTAGTTACTTAGTATGCTTTTCTTAGAAAAATTCAAAAATTTCACAAAGATTTTCTTTTTTTTTTCTCCTTTTTTAGGCATTTTGCCCTTGTTTCCGATGATTAATTGCCCGATCCAATAGTAAACCCAATGATGCATGTTCTCGATTTTAGAAGTTATTAGACTTTAGTCTCCATTATTGATATTATGACTAACTTCATGAATTAAACTTTAATCCCATGAGCACATGAACTTTTATTGTTATATTGATTTGGTTTAAGATTTTTATAACTCGATAATCTTTTGTTGCATTGTATATACTTACACCGAGTAAGATTTGTACCTTTCGTCATTTGTGAGTGTATAAACTATTCTTTTCTCATTGAAAACGTTGAATTCGTTGGTAATCTCACTATTCTTTCATTTGATCGCTCATTAATTGAGTTCATACTTGAAATGTGTTACTTGATCATGATTTTCATATATTATTTTGATTCAAGAATTGCGTAAACTTTTGGAAATGATCATAGGACATCTTTGTTATATCACCCATATTAGCCTTGACCTCACCCTTATATGTTTCCCCTCGTTAACCCCCTTTGAGCCTAAATACTAGCCTTTCGTTTCATAACCCAAATCCCATACCAACTCTACATTGGAGTTTTAGCCCATACATACACTTTCCATACCTTTGTTTGGAATGTTGCTTGGTATTGAATGATGTTGTTGTGATGTCGGTTGCAATTTAGGCATATGAGAGTTTGAAAGTAAGGAAAAAGTGAAAAAGAGATGAAAAGGAGAAAGCAAAAAGAAAAAGAAAACAAAAGAAAACATGAGAAAAAGAAGAAAAGAAAAGAAAGAGAAAGTTGTAAATGTTGTGTATAGCTCAATAAGATTTGATTGCTCTCTTATTGTTATATTCAATGTCATTTTGGAACTTGTTTTCCAATTTTGATATTGCCTGCATTCTCCCATTATCCCGAGTTTTCATTCCGAAAACTTTGAATCCGTACATACATATCCTTCATTTCGTATCATAGCCTAACTTACATTACAACCCTATTAAAGTCCTATGTGATCTTAGGTTGATGTAATTTAAAAGTCATAATAGTAATGATAATCTATGAAAATTCATTTCGCCTCTTTTAGTGTATAGTATCCTTTCATTGAGATTACAGTTTTTCAATTTATATATAGCGTTCTTCATTTGTGACATATGTGCGGCCTAGTTTCCATTTACATTTACTCTTTATGCCCACATGTTTCGTGTGTTACCTCCCTGTTTTAAGTGAATTCTCTTGATGAGCGTAATGCCCGTGAGGATTGAATATATGCTTGCTTTATTTAGTATCCGGTTTATATAAGTTTTTGCCAAATCAGACTTTGCATGTGCTCTCTCCCCCTCCCACATTTTAAGGTTTCAATTCTATGAGGTGCATTCTATGATGTTGATGATTCGGACTTTTGTTTGAATTCATTTAATTTGCTAATAATGCGTATGAAATATTGTTCGCTATTGTTGGACTTGTCGGATGTTGGTTTTGGCATATTTTGAGGAAACCATTTTATATTTGTGGGTATCATCCCTGAAAACCCTCACGAGATGACACTCGTCCACTAGGGTGACCTAGGGGTTTAACGGCTTATTGCATATGCTAAATGCAATCGAATCGCCCGTAAAAGTGGCCTTTTTCTTTTATAGCATAATTTTGTACTATCTCCTACTTTTGGTTTGCTTGTAGTTCTTGTTGCATCCTATTTCATTGCTAGGGACTAGTAATATGTAAGTTAGGTGGTGTGATGATACGCAAATATTGCATATTTCATCCTCCGAACCAACGCATTTTAGCCCCCTCGGGTATCTTATTCCTTATATGTATGCTCGTTAACCAGACAACCTCAGATTTCTACGTTAACATGTTTTGCAAGGGTTAATTGAGCTTTTATAGGTATTTGGATGCTAAGTATGAAGTTCGAAAGCATTTCGCTTGATTTCTATACGCGACTGCATGTTCAAGGGCATTTTAGTCTTTTCACAGCTTGGGCACCTAGCCCAACAGTTACACGAAATTGTACCCCTCCTCCTAAGCTTCACGTGGCCGTGAACGGTGTGAAATTCCGAGTCTGTATGAAGAAGTTACGGCGATTCTAGCGGACGGGAAATGCAAGCATGCAAAAACAGTAATGCAGTGTGCTGATACTTGCTTGATCGATTGATCGACGATTTTGGTCCATCGATCGATCCTTCTCGGCAGTGGAATATTTTGTCCACCATCGATCGATCGACGATTTTGGTCGATCGATCGATGCCCTGTTTCCAGGAGATATTTTGCTTTTATTTTCTTTCTTCTTTTCTTTTATTCCACTTACTATAAATACCAAATTTTATTGTAATAATCAGACATAACGTTTTAGAATAGGTTTTAGGTTAGAATAGCTTAGGGTTTGCGGGTTTTTGGTTAGTTCTTCTTCATTCCTTCTTTGATTGACACACTTTTGGGCTTGTAAGTTGAGTATTCATCATCCTTTTCGTTAATATAGTTGTTTTCCATTCTTTCTTTCTTTGATAATTAGGTTTACATGCTTAGTTAATTAGTTTACATGCTTTGATTTACTCTCTTTCTAGTATAAATTTATCGCGTTTCTTTACAGCTTTATTTACCGCATTTTTAACATGCTTTCTAGGTAATTTAAATTAGGTTGTGTTTGAATGGAACTCACTCGGGTTGAAGCGTTGCTTTGCTTGGTGATAGTGTTTACGAGTCTATTTCGGGTGCGTTGTCCTAGTCATTATGCCTAGGAGATTTGATGGGGCATATCATGTATGTCACGTGCTTATGACCTTTTGCTCGTAATTTCTGTGATATTTGTTGACGCCAAAATTTTATTAGGCTTTTATGCGGATTTAGGGGCGTCACAACCCTTGATTTAATTAACTGTCGAAATGAGACGTATTTGTAATAACTCGTCGACCCATGTAACCATTTTATACAAATGAACTCGGGTGAAGGATATTCGATGCAAAGTATAGTTTTACTCGCTTTGTTAATCTAGTTTCAATACCCACGACTAGAATAATCATTTCCCTTTTTATGCATCTTTTTCCTTTTTAGTTTGTAATCATCTTTTACACTTTTATTTCGGAGTATTAAATCAATTGAATTCTAGCAACTCGTCCCTGTCGATTTTTCGATACCTGACTTACCGTTGTGCTTGCCTCGCAAGTGTAGCCATAATTTAGGTTTGTTTGTATTGAGTAGGCGAAACAAAAACAACAATTAACGTGTTTACACACGCTACTTTTCGCACTCGATCAACAACAAATATTCCGATTTAATTGTTCGTCAAATAAATGCAATGATGATCACATGGTTATGAATCGTAAAATACTGAAAGTAAAGTAATTTCTCATCAGAGCTTTCTAAAGGAACCTTCATATATTTTAAAAGTAACAACGACTTACAAACTTAAGAGAAAAATTTAAAGCTTATTACAAGATAGCCAGACATGATCTAAATAAAATTTTTACAAAAAGAGCTCTAAAAGCTAAATCTTCAATATTGTCCTTTTTCATTCCGTCTGTGAGTTTAAACGTTTCCTGAATAATGGTTATTTATACAACATCTGCTAAAAGCCGAATGAGGTTCAATCTCCAAACATTCCAGGGTTTTCATAAAATGAATACCTATTCAAGTCAAAAGAGAAGGCATATACATATATGGATAGGAACTTGCAGTAAATAGATATATATTTTGAAATTAAAGTATATATATATCACAATTGGATAGCTCAGAATAAGACCAATGCAACAAATCAAATGTGATATTTTTTTCTTTCAATCATATCATTTTAATGGCCAAGTACGCTCTAATACCGTATTCTTCTACCGTATTATTCGCCAATAGTTGAGGGTCGATCGAACTAGTTCGTCACAACACCTTATTTAGGGCACACCAGCGATAACCCAGCTGGAAAGGTGAGTCAGTAAAGAGGTCCCTTAGGTTGAATCTTATTTCCAATATTCAATCTCTTTTTCAATACTCATTTCAATCAGTATGTCTATATGGACATATATAAACATATCACAAATGAATCAATAATCGGTATTAGATGCATTTTGAGAATAAAAGCATTTCACAAAATACATAGTTTGCATAATATCATATAATTTAAATGTGCATGAAATGACATAAAGTACTCACCTAAAATAGAGGCTCGAAAATATAGATATTGAGTCTTGGATCACACGTTAATCTAATAAATATAATAAAGGTTTAATTACGTATTCTAAATAAAGCCCAATTATAAATATTGTGTTTTAATTCTAAAATAACTTGTTGAAAAAGGTTACTAAAACCATTTCTCAATTTTTTTAATATTCATTCATCGTATTTAAAGAATTTAATTCATAGTTCTTCCTAATCAGTCGGTTCCCAGTAGAGCACCACTTAAATACCATCTCATCTAGACAGAACATATATGGATTTATTACTAATAGAGATGGAGGGTCACAAGAGCACCACTTAAATACCATCTCATCTAGATAGAACTTCATCGACCCCGACTTTGGAATTACTGAAATGGGATTCCATAATAACGAGCAATTTCTTTAAAAATAATCATCTTTTAAAAGCGTATAATTTCAAACAAGTTTACATATATTGAAAATAAAATCAACTTGGATTTCTTCTAAATTTTAAGTTTTGATTAGTGAATCCTTTAGTGTATTTTACCAGCATAACTACTAAGTAAAGCTATAAAATAATAAATTAAAATTATAAAGATGCATTATAACATTAAGATTACCTTAAGATGAATATCCCTAAGAACTTCTTCTCAAACGTTTCCACATTTTCTCTCACTACTTCTCTCTATAATTCACAAGGAATTTGGTTTGAGTTTCAAATGATCCCAAAGGACCTATTTATAGTTTTTCAAAGATATCACGGCGTTGACACGTGTCCATGCTGACCAATCTTTTACAATAGCGAGTAAGCATTGACATATCGCGTAACGGAGGCGTCTTAAAGTCTTATTTCACTGGACTGCGACACGTGTTTTAGCTTCTCCTCTAACGATGACACGTGTTTTGGCTTCTCCTCTAATGACGACATGTGTACGGTGGAGGTGTCAAAACCAAGCACGAGGTGTCGAGCATGAGGTGGAAAGGTATTGAGGGTATAAGGGTCATTTTACACCTGAAGGGCATTTTGGTAATTTCACACCATATATTTTCAATATTTCTTAGAGTTCCCTGAAAATATTTTATTTCTAAAAAGGTCCTTTTTTATTTTCATTTTGGTCCCTAAAACTTTCTTAATTAAAATCAAATCCCTAAAGTTTTAGAAATTAAATTTTCTACCCCAAGACCTATCACTTAGCTTAGGATGTGCCATAAAACTTCAATTTGACCCATTTTACAGTTGATTCTTCAAATTTAAATACGCGCTTTGTCATATTAAGAATCCAGAATATCACATTTGTAATATTATAACATTTTCAAATAGTAAGTAAGATGCAATTGTAAAAGTTATTATATATATTGGCATATAAAAAATGGGGTCATTACATCCTACCCTCCTTATAAAAAGTTTGGTCCCCAAACTTTACTTACATTAATTTTCAAAAAAAGTATGGATATCGCTCCTTCATTTTATCTTCCCGCTCCCATGTTGATTCTTCAATAGAATGATTCCGCCATAATACTTTGACTAGTGGAATAACCTTGGTTCATAATATTTGATCTTTATGGTCCAAGATTTCCATTGGATGCTTAATATACGACAAATCTTCTCTAACTTGAAGAGGCTCGTGACTTAAGATATGTTTTGGATCTGGGACATATTTATTTATCATTTATACGTGAAACACATTATGTACACTAGAGAGTTCAGGTGGCAAGGCTATTTTATATGCAACAGCTCCTATCTTTTCAAGGATTTCAAAAGGTCCTATGCATCTTGGGATCAACTTTCATTTCTTCCTGAATCATATTACTCCCTTTGAAGGCGATACTCGCAATAAAACATAATCTCCTCTTTGGAATTCTAACTGTTGGTGTCGCTTGTCAAAATAACTCTTTTCACGGCTTTAAGCGATTCGAAGTCGGTGTTGTATCAATTTCACTTTCTTTGTTGTGATCAGAATCAATTATGGTCCCAACAATTTTCTTTCTCCAACTTCTACCTAACATGCGGGAGAACGACACCTTCTACCATATAGTGTTTCATATGGAGCCATTTGAATACTTCTTGATGACTATTATTATAGGCAAACTCCACTAATGGTAAATGATCATCCCAATTTCCCTTCAAATAAAGTATACAGGCCCTCAGCATATCCTTTTAAGGTTTGAATGGTTCTCTCAAATTTTCCATGTGTTTGAGGATGAAAAGCGGTGCTGAAATTCAATTTTGCTCCCATTGCTGCTTGTAGGCTTTTCCAAAAGCGAGAAACGAATATAGGGTCATGATCAGAAACAATTGAAATTGGGGTTCCATGAAGCCTAATAATTTTCCACACATACAACTTGGCTAACTTTTCTAATAAATGGTTAATCTTAGTGGCAAGAAAGTGAGCAAATTTAGTTAACCTATCAATAATTACCCAAATAGAATCATTACCATTTGAACTCCTTGGTAAACCTGTCATAAAATCCATGGTAATATGTTCCTATTTCCATTCAGGGATAGGTAGAGGTTGTAATAATCCTGATGGTTTCTGATGTTCAGCTTTTACTTGTTGACAAACCAAATAATGAGATACAAATTGTGATATCTTTCTTTTCATATTATTCCACCAAAACACTTCTCGAAGATCTCTTTACATCTTGGTATTTCCAAAATGAAACGTAAAACTCGAGCAATGAGTTTCATCTAAAATTTGCCTCTTTAGTGGGGCATCACGTGGAACACACACTCTATTTCTAAATCTCAATATATCATCCCGTATCGCAAATTCAATTATATTCCCTTCAATAACCTCTTCTCTGATCTTCTTCAGTTATGGGTCATTTACTTGTGCAATTTTGATCATTTCCATCAATGTGTGTTTTACTTGTAAGGTTGCGATTATTACTCCTTTGCTATAAATACGTACATCTATTTCCATACTTCTCAAATCTTTCAATAGAGCTTCCTGGCTAGTAATAAGACATGCTAAATTTGGTGTAGACTTTCTACTTAAAGCGTCAACTACTATATTAGCTTTCCCCGGGTTATAGTGAATATTTAAACCATAATCCTTCATCAATTCTAACCACCTCCTTTGTCTCATGTTCAATTATTTCTGAGTAAATATATATTTCAAACTCTTATGATCGGTATAAATCTCACAAGTCTCAACATAGGAATAGTGTCTCCAAATCTTAAGAGAAAAATTTACAGCAGCTAATTCTAGGTCATGGGTTGGATAATTATGTTAATGTGGTTTTAATTGTCTCGAGACATAAGCTACTACTTTTCCATTTTTCATTAGCACACATCCCAATCCATTTTTTGGAGCATCACTATAAATCACCAATCCTCCTGTCCCTGAAGGAATAGTCAAAATTTGGGCAGTTACTAATCGATTCTTAAGTTCTTCAAAAATATTCTCAACTTCCTCAGACCATTAACATTTTACCTTCTTTTGTGTTAACCTAGATAGAGGTTTGGCAATGCTAGAAAATCCTTCAACAATTCTTCGATAATAACCTGCTAATCTAAGGAAACTACGAACTCTGTTACATTAATTGGTCTAGGCCAATCTAGTATAGCCTCGATCTTTTGAGGGTCACTTGACACTCCCTCCTTGGAAATGACATGTCCAAGAAAAGAAACGCTATGCAACCAAAACTCACACTTCTTTAATTTTTCATATAACTTCTCCTTCCAAAGGATTTGTAATACTATCTCTAAATGCTTCTCGTCTTCTTCAATAATCTTAGAATAAATAAGGATCTCATTAATGAAAATAACCATACATTGATCCAAATATTTCCTAAACACTCTATTCATCATATCCATAAAAACGATTGGTGTATTAGTAAGTCCAAATGGCATCATAAGAAATTCATAGTGAACATATCGAGTACGAAAAGTTGATTTTCAAATATCATCTTCCTTAATCTTCAATTGATGATATCCTGACCTAAGGTTAATCTTAGAAAATACTTGCACACCTTGTAGTTGGTCAAATAAATCATCTATATGAGGTATGAGGTATTTATTATTAATGGTTAACTTGTTCAGTTCATGATAATCTATACATAACCTCATCGTCCCATCCTTTTTTTTAACAAATAACACTGGAGCACCCTAAGGGGATATACTTGGTCTAATAAAACCCTTGTCTAACAGATCTTGTAATTGAACTTTTAATTCCCTTGATTCTAAAGGTGCCATCCAATAAGGTGATTTTGAGATTAGTTTAGCTCCCGAAATAAGGTCAATCGTAAACTCTATTTCTCTACTAGGCGGTAGACTGGGTAAATCATCCGGAAAATCATCTAGAAAATATTTAGATATGGGGATCTCTTCTAAACTAGGCTCTTTCATTTGAAAATCAATAACACTTGCAAGAAATCCTTGACATCCCTTCTTAAGAAAACTATAGGCTTGCATTGCAGGGATAATACACACGGGAGATATGATGCCAGTTCCTTCAAAAATGAATTTTGGTTGATTAGGAATTTGGAAAGTAACTCTCTTCTCAAAACCACCTACATTAGCATGATATGATGCTAACCAATCCATCCCCAAAATGACTTCAAAATCTCTTATGTCTAAAACTATCAAATCGATAAATAGTTTATGACTATTAACATCTATCTGGGAAGATTTATATACTAATGTACCTGTTAATAAATTATCAAAAGGAGTAGAAACGTGTATGTAATGACTCAAGGGTTCATGAATATTAGGAAAACGATTAACAAAACGTAAAGACACAAATGAATGGGTAGAAACAGGATCTTTTAAAACTTGAAAAGGTTGTGCACATATAGAAAGTGTACCTGACACTACTGCATTAGAAGACTTTGCATCAGAATGATTAAAAATTCTACCTTGTCTGCCATGATCCTTATTGTCATTAAAAGTCTTTGTTGGCACGTTCCCTTTGTTAGGGAAATCTCTCATTTTATGTCCCTTTTGGCCACACCTAAAGCAATTTCTTGTTTGCAGGTAACATGATTGCCCTCTATGAATATTACCACATCGTTGGCATCTATCAACATTAAAGGGTTTGTTCACAAAAGGTTGCCCTATATTGGGTATAGTCCTAAAGGTTTATTATTGGGGTTCCTTCCTCTTTGTTCCCCAAACTTCCTCTTCCCTTCTCTAATTTGATTATATTCTTCACTGTCATTCTCAGCTATCATTGCTCTGGTCACCACGTCAGTATATGATGTCAACTTCAGGATGGAAATTCGACTACGAATACTCAACCTTAACCCACATTCAAACTTCTTGGCCTTTAGAACATCAGTTATCACAACATGACGTGCAAAATGGGAATACTCAGTAAACTTCGCCTCGTTTTGACTAACCGTCATATTTCCTTGAACTAAACTCATGAAGTCGGATGCTTTTTGGTCTTGTACAGTTTCGAGAAATTATTTCTCGTAGAATATCACTAAGAAGTCATTCCAACCTATAGGATTATTCCTTTCCTTGTATATTCTCTTAGTCAATCTCCATTAATGTTCAGCTTCACCTTCTAACATAAACGTTCCAAATGAAACTCTTTATTCATCAGTACACTTAAGAACATCGAGTACCTTTTCTATTTTCATCACCCAACTTTCTGCTTTAGTGGGGTTAGGAGTACCTTTAAAAGATGGAGGAATCAACTTCTTGAACTGTTCAACAGTAAATTGACTTAGTTCAGGATTCGTTGGTACTCCATTATTCACCTGATGCTCCACAATCTTTGCAAGACTTTTGATCTCCTTATATGCACCTTCCAATCCTTCAATGCTTGAATCACTGGTGCCCATATATGATCTTCTCTTGGTCATTTTCTACAGTCATGGAAAAACGTAAGATCTACTATACTATATCATGATTGAAAACTAAAAGACTAGTTATAAATAATATAACACCATAAATCAAATATGTAATACTATCTCCTAAGGATGGAAACATGAAATCTATAACATTCGAAACCTATGTTCAGTAGTCTACGGGTTCATAACCTATGCCCTTATACCACGTCTGTCATGACCCCATCCCAAAATTAGTAGTAGGGAACGAGTGTCTTCACATGCCACCAAGGCAACATATATTCCAATTTAATTGTTTCCTTAAATAAATGCAACGAAAATATGATCACATGGTTATGAATCATAAAATACTGAAAGTAAAGGAATTACGTCATCACAGATTTCTAAAGGAAACTTCATATATCTTAAAAGTAACAACGAGTTACAAACTTAAGAGAAAAATTTAAAACTTATTACAAGAGAGCCACGCATGCACTAAATAAACATTTTACAAAAAGAGCTCTAAAAGGTAAATCCTCAATATAGTCCTTTTTCGTTCCATCCGTGAGCCTAAACGTTTCCTGAAAAATGGTTATTTATACAACATCAGCTAAAAGCCAAATGAGGTTCGATCTCCATACATTCCAGGGTTTTCATAAAATAGATACCTATTCAAGTCAAAAGATAAGGCATATACATATATGGATAGGAACTTGCTGTAAATAGATATATATTTTGAAATGAAAGTATATATATATATATATCATAATTGGATAGCTCAGAATAAAACCAATGCAACATATCAAATGTGATATCTTTTTCTTTCAATCATAACATTTTGATGGTAAAGTACACTCTAATACCGTATTCTTCTACCGTATTATTCCCCAGTAGTTGAGGGTCAATCGAACTAGTTTGTCACAACTCCTTATTTAGGTCACACCAGTGATAACCCAGCTGAGAAGGTCAGTCAGTAAAGAGGTCCCTTAGGCCGAATCTTATTTCCAATATTCAATCTCATTTTCAATACTCATTTCAATCAGTATGTCTATATGGAGAGATATAAACATATCACAAATGAATCAATCATCGGTATCAGATGCATTTTGAGAATAAAAGCATTTCACAAAATACATAGTTTGCATAATATCATATAATTTAAATGTGCAAGAAATGACATAGAGTACTCACCTAAAATAGAGGCTCGAAAAATATAGATATTGAGTCTTGGATCACACTTTAATCTAATAAATACAATAAAGGTTTAATTACGTATTCCAAATAAAGCCCAATTCTAAATATTATGTTTTAATCCTAAAATAACTTGTTGAAAAAGGTTACTAAAACCATTTCTCAATTTTTTTAATATTCATTCATCGTATTTATAGAATTCAATTCATAGTTCTTCCGAATCAATCGGTTCCCAGTAGAGACGGAGGGTCACAGGGGCACCACTTAAATACCATCCCATCCCATCTAGACAGAACATTTCTGGATTTATTCCCAATAGAGATGGAGGGTCACAGGGGCACCACTTAAATACCATCTCATCTGGACATAACTTCACCAGGCCTGACTTTTAAATTACTTAAATGGGATTCCATAATAACGAGCAATTTCTTTAAATATAATCATTTTTTAAAAGCTTATAATTGCAAACAAGTTTACATATATTGAAAATAAAATCAACTTGATTTATTCTAAATTTTAAGTTTTGATTAGTGAATCCTTTAGTGTATTTAGCAGCATAGCTACTAAGTAAAGATATAAAACAATAAATTAAAATTATAAAGATGCATTATAACATTAAGATTACCTTAAGATGAATATCCCTAAGAACTTCTTCTGAAACGTTCCCACGCTTTCTGTCACTACTTCTCTCTATAATTCTCAAGGAATTTGGTGTGAGTTTCAAATAATCCCAAAGGCCATATTTATAGTTTTCCAAAGATCTCGCGACGTTCACACATGTCCATGCTGACTAAGCTTTTACGATGGCCAGTCAGCATTGATGTGTCGCATAACGGAGGCGTGTTACAGTCTTATTTCACTGGACTGTGACACGTGTTTTAGCTTCTCCTCCAACGACGACACATGTTTTGGCTTCTCCTCTAATGACGACATGTGTACGGTGGAGGTGTCAAAACCAAGCATGAGGTGGAAAGGTATTAAGGGTATAAGGGTCATTTTACACCTGAAGGGCTTTTTGGTAATTTCACACCATTTATTTTTAATATTTCTTAGAGGTCCCTGAAAATATTTTATTTGCAAAATGGTCCTTTTTTATTTTCATTTTGGTCCCTAAAACTTTCTTAATTAAAATCAAATCCCTGAAGTTTCAGAAAATTACATTTTCTACCCCAAAATTTATCACTTAGCTTAGGATGTGCCATAAAACTTCAAATTGACCCATTTTACAGTTGATTCTTAAAATTTAAAACGGGCTTTGTCATATTAAGAATCCAGAATATCACATTTGTAATATTATAAAATGTTCAAATAGTAAGTAAGACGCAATTATAAAAATGATTATATATATTGGCATAAAAAATGGGGTCATTATAAAGGGCCTCCAGCAAACCCAACACTTACGCTTCTTACTCTGCTTCATTGTTGTAACAAGGGAAATATAATTTGTAGGAAAGACAAATCTCCTCTATTCCTTTTGAAAGAATACCCCCTGCCCCTCCTTTATTTTCTGTCGAAGATCCATCAAACTGCATCGTCCATTCTTCATCACTTGCATTCAAGTAATTGGCCTGTAAGTCGTCTCGTGGAATAATTTCTTTAGGTGGCTCAAACAATTGAGAGGGGAAGATTTGCCAACAGGTTAGTGTATGCCTGGATCTTGATCGCGCGAGGGACCACACACTTCAAGTCATATTCTAAGAGGATGATGAACCACCTAAATGCCCTACCAATCAATATAGTTCTTGCCAGAAAATACTTAATAGGATCACATTTGGTTACAATATGAATTGTAAAAGATAGCATACAATGTCTAAGTTTTTGCGCTACAAATACTAAGGCTAAATAATGCCTTTCCAAGCTACTATATCTTACCTTTGGCCCATGTATGATTATACTGAGGTAGTAGACTGGTCATTCTTTCCCGTCAATCTCTTGTTCTATCAAAGATCCAACGGACCTCGTGGTGGATGTGAGGTATAGCTACAACGGTATTCCTGCCTGTAAAGTAACCATGGTTTGTCGTGAAACGAGCAAATTTTTTAGTCCAATGAGAGATTCCTGGTGAACCTCCTCCCATTTGAATTTTGTGTTCTTTCATAAAATCTACATCAACGGGTGCATCATTTTGGCCAATCCAGGCACAAATCTCCTAAGGTAAGAAACTTTAACAAGGAAACTCTTCAGTTCCTTCACCGTTCTTGTATTGGGAATCTCCAAGATCGCTCGTTGTTTGTCTTATTCCATCTGTACTCCCTGTCGACCAACCACAAAACCCAAAAACTTTCCACTAGTTACTCCAAAGACGCATTTTAGCGGGTTCATCTTTAGTTTATACTTTCTGCACCGAGCAAACACCTTCCTCAAGTCGCTTAGGCGGGACTCCTCCTTCCTCGATTTGATGACCAAATCATCCGTATAAAACTCCACAAACTTGTGAAAGAAGTTATGGAAAATGTCCATCATTATTCTTTGATAGGTAGCCCTAGAATTCTGGAGTCCAAACGGCATTACTTTGTACATGAAGTTGCCCAATGGAGTTCTAAACGCCATTTTTTTTGCATCCATAGGGTCTCCATCTTGATTATGTTGTACCCTACATACCCATCTATGAAGCTGTATATCTCATGACCAGCCATTGCATCTATCAGGCTATCGATGGAGGGTAGAGGGAACTCATCCTTGGGGAAATCCCTATTCAAGTCTCTGAAATCTACACAGATCCTTATTTTATTTTTGTCTTTCTTTCCCACTGGAACGATTCTAGACAGCCAAAGTGGGTGTTGTATTGGTTTGATAAACCCTATCGTCAATAAGCGTTGGACCTCTTCCTTGATCTTCAAGTCTAGCTCAGGCTTGTATGTTCTCATTGGTTATTTCACTGGAATAGCTGAAGGCATCACGTTCAACTTATGGCATCTCACTTCCTCATCCATCCCTTCCATCTCTGTGTACTTCCAAGCAAAAATGTCTATGAACTCTCGAATCAACTCTTGTGCTTGTGGCTTCGATTGATCTACCATGTAATCTAGTTCTTCGACAACTTCTTTCATAAATTCCTGTATGTTGGAGTTATCTATCACCATACGTTGTCCCCGTTGATTCACTATAAATCACTCATACATTGGGTCATCCTCATTATCAATTTCTTCAACTGCCCGTTCACACCATTATAATCGATAAACCACATTTCCTTCTTTGGTAATTACCTTTTTGCATTGTCTGCTGGTAGTCGCCACTGCCTTCCTCTTATTCTCTCTAGAAGCCTCAAAACTCTTTCTCCTAAAAATTAACTCAGCACACTTTGTCATTAGACCTCATGCTCCATTGGATCCACTCTAGGACTCCCCATATCTTTGAGCTTCTTTGAAATGTTTTAAGGTCGAGGGACCAACCAAGGGGCTTCTTCGGCTATCACTCCTTTACTGGTTGCAACCTCTTTATTCTGCTCATTCAGGGGCCCCATCTTTTCTCTGATCGAGGGAACCCATGCTCCCTCCATTCTTCTTATTAGGACTCCGACATCCTCCTCTAGATCCGTGTAAAAGGCTGCATCCACTAGGTGAGCTTCTTCAACAACGAAAGGTCTCTTCATACCTCCAATGGTCTCCTCTATTCCCTTGATATTTTCCTTGGCGCATTGGTGATACGTCAAAGGAACTAGCCCTTGGTTGTGCATCCACACTCTTCCTATCAACATATGGTAGGAAGTTTCACTCTCTATTACATGGAATTTGATATGGGAACTCAGATTTCCCATCATAATTCCAACGTTCACGTATCCAATGGACTGGGAAGACTGGTTGTCATATCTTGAAATCACCAAAGGCATTGGGATTAACCTTTCTCTGGAATATTAGCTGCGTGGAAATAGTTGATTGGCATGATATTGATGGAAGCTCCCCCATCCATAAGAGCCCTTGTAAAACTAACCCCGTTAACGATGGAAGTCACATACAATGGCCTATTATGAGGGAACCTTATGGCCCTATCTGCATCGCTGAAAGTTATCTCTGACAGAAACCTCTTTACCGACCTGGTTATGGGTCATTTCCATCTCATCGAAGGGACTGCATTATTCCTTATAATGTCAAGCATTGCCTGAATTATTTCCAATCTACTCTCCTTTTGGTATCCCTACTTGTTCGAAGAACCATGTAAACTTTGGGGATTTTGAAACTGCACAGTATTTTATGGCTTGGTCTGCCTCATCACCTTCAACGCTATATACTTCCTTTATATCTTTAGCACTTTCTTCATCATAAACTAACACTACATTATCCATTCCCTTAGTACAATCTTCCAAAACTTCTTCAAACTCCTCCTGCTTCATCGTTAGCTCCCTTTCTCCTCTCTCTGCCTCCTCATCATAGGCCATCACCAGATTGTCCCCATACGTTGGGAGTGGGTTATTGTTAACGTTCTATGGAGGTATTTGTAATGTTTCGGCCTTTACATATTTATCAATGATTCTCCTTAGCGTGAAACAGCTCTTCGTTGGATGCCGGATCTTTTGATGAATCTAGCAATAGTTGGGATCCACCCTAGTTGTAGCGTCTAGTTCCCTTACGGGGATGCCCTTTGGTTCGTACATTGTTCCTCCCTGAACTATTGAGTTATAACAGCTGACAGACTCTTCTACTTTACAAGGAAACGATGGTGGGTACTCTCTGTCTCTTCCAAACTTCCTCTTGTTATCCTTCTTTTCTATCTTGACCCATCTTCTCTTTCGGTGTACGCTACCCGTGGAGGATGATACCTCACCCTTACAGGTTGTATCAACTACATGAACATCATGGGCACTACCACTGAGTTTGGTCGTACAACCAACGAGATATTACTTATCGCTTTCAGGAATGCCGAAAAAGTCCCCTCGCACATCTCGTTAATAATATGGAAGATGTATTCAGGAAGCAGTCCCTCTGCACAGATCTGCAGTAGCTTGGACTCTTTGTCCTCCTCCCTCACATCTAGGGACCTTTCCCTGAACCTTCGAACGTAAGGCACCACCTCTTCCCCGAGTCATTCCTTCTCCCTCCCCAGTCGGGTCAAAGTAAACTCGTCTTTCGCCAGAAACAACTTCTGGACGAACAAAACATGCATCTCCTCCCTTGTGGAAACGCTCTTGCGATCTAAGTGAGAGTACCAACTATATGCTTTATCGGTTAATGATTTAGACAATTCCCTTAACCTAAGTTTCTTATTATTGTAATGCTCCCCCAAGTACTCAACAAAGCGTTTAATATATTCCTTCGGGTTTCCACCCTTTCCTATGTATTTTTCAAAGATAGGAGGAATATAATCTTTTGGGTAGGGCTCATCATTGTATTCTTGGGGGTAAGGGGTCCGAAAGTCATTGTAGACCGAAGCTACCTCACCCGCAGATTGTGAGGAGGCTTGCATGAATTTCAGCATCTCTTTCTGCATCTCCTTCCTCATCTCTTCCATGGGTGATTTCGTTGAAGCGATAACCAACGGGACCATAGGCTGAGTGTCCGTTGAAGATGGAAAAATCATTATAGTTGGAGTCATTGATACTCCTGGGGTTCCCACCGTTGGATTTACAACTGAGGGTGTACTTGTTGGGACTATTCCCATTATGACTGCACTTGGGGGGGGGGGCGTTAGGGCTGCCCCTGGTGTCATGAAGGAGTTGGATTTAAATCCCCTTAACACCGTTGAAGCTACGAAAGCTTGCAAAAACTCATAGAATTTATTCATGAGGAGTTGCACTTGGGTTAGTCCTAACCCAGTGCTCGTAGAAACCTATGCCACCGCTGGGACACCTATCGTCGCTTGGACTGGAAGTACCTCTAGTCAAGAGGCTTCATCCCATTAATCCTCCATCTCTCTCACCGGTTGTTCATTGTGTTAAATGTCATCGAAGTTAAGCCTTCAATTAAGGTTATCCTGCGCCATACTCCTTGCTTAGAAGAATTCCTCCCCAGCGGAGTCGCCAAATGTAAGAGGGTAGTTTAGATCAGAAGGAGACATAACTCCTTTTGAGTACAGTAATGATAAGTTAAACAGCAACACTATTGATTAACCACGGGACATACAAACACAACTCAGTGAATATAGACTCAGTTTGAACTCACAAATCTCTCGTGTATAACTCAGAAGGTAATAATGAACTTAGAATCAACTTTGCTTAGAGGGAGAGAAAATATGAGCACCCTAGATACACCTTGGCATTCAGCCAAACACCCTTACCACCCTCAATGATCTCTATCAAATATTAAAGCTTCATAATAAATGACAATGGTTGGTGAGTAAACTCTTTGGTTCGTAATAAATCTCTTTAGTAATAACTTCTAAATTCTCAACAAGAACATGATCCCTCCCCAAAGGTGGTTGGGGTCCTTAAATAGCCCCCTACACTACCCCCGAGTCAACTCAGTCATTAATGCATGTGAAAGACATCCCTCATACTTTATGTCACAAACATTAAAATACCTGATGTACTAGTTATCTCCACATCATAAACATTAAATGCCAAGACATGCCTTTTGTCTAACCACTGTGCGTCAGAGGGATGTCGTCACCGAGGTGGCTCACCAACTGTCTGACAACCCCAAATTCCATGATGGTTTACTCAAGTGAAGATCTTACATTGCCTAGCTGGTTAGTGACATCACATAAAGTGGATGTGACATTAAGTAGTGGGTTATTTGTCTCATAACTCAATGCCCGATGGAACACAAGGTTGCTCCCCCCGAGGTTCCATAGTCAGGATCCTTTTGGTGTTTTACCAGGTGTATCTAAGATGGTCAGGACAATCCCCAATGGTGTCTCACTTCTCAATCCTCCAAACCAAGTTCCTCTGAAGTTCCCATGGCGAGGTCATTTGATAAAGCATTAAAGCTCTCCCTGGCCCTACCAAGCCTGGTCTCTCGCGAGTACCATTTCACCTCACACAAAATGATTATACTCATTACATATTTACAATCATTATATCTCATAGTCGATATAAACAAAAGATACAACAAGACTACATTAATCAATAGGACTAAAGGACGAGCTCTCTCGGTCAGTTTCTTCATTGGAAGGTCCCTTTGGACTGCCATGCTGAGTTGCCACGCTGAACTGTCACGCCCAAATACTATTGTAAATTGGGGGATTATTTATAATCTCAGGGTTATCTTCAAGCCACCTTTATAAAGGAAAATGGACTGAAGAGGTACATGCTGTGCTATAGGCCTATAGGACGACATTCAAGACGCCAATAGAGGAGACCCCATTTATGTTAGCATACATCTCAGAGGCAGTAGTCCCTACCGAGATTGGTCTGACCACACACAACGTTCAGACATATGACCCTGAGAGAAATATGGAAGAGAGAAAAGTTGACCTAGATCTGATTGAGGAAAGAATAAAGGATGCTGAGATCAGAGTGGCGGCCTATCAGCAGAGGATGACCAAGTTTTATAACAAAAGGATAAAGTCGAGGCCGATAGCAGTGGGAGACCTCATTTTAAAGAAGACTTGGCAGAAGCCGAACAAGCTTTATGATAACCGTCATGGTCCTTACAGGGTTACTGATGAGGTGGTAATGGGTGATGATGCCAGAATCAGCACCACCAGATAAGGTGTTTCAAGCTCAATACAAGAATAACAATGGCAGCACAGTTATATAAAGAGGTAAGAGAATAAGATGAGGATAAGTGGAGAGGGCACCGGTATATAAGTGGTTCAGCCAATTTGCCCTACGTCCACTGTGAGTGTGTGTGAGTAATATCACTGAATGAAGGCACTAATGGCCATGGATACAACCTCTCAATCTTTCTCTCTCTACTGTGTATCTAGACAGAGTTTCAGCTAGGGTTGAATATCTATATCCTTTGCAAGGTAGAGGATGACCTCTATATATACAGTACTTAGGGGGTGTAGTGTACCCCCATGCATGTAATATGCATATGTGTGTTAGCCTCACCAATAGGGGGAAGCCACCTGTCACTGTCACATGTAAGGAATGATGATGAAATATTCTCCCCACGTGTGGAGAATAATCTTGTTACAACTGATTTGTGCCCACGTATCCTTATCCAAATGTCAACAGATGCTCGGTCGCCATAATGGTGCATGACCTAGGCCTGAGAGAGGCCGAGTTGTAAAGGCTTGATATTCGTTCAATTCGAGATGTGCCATTGGGAGTCTCGGCCTGATCTCAGCCGAGACATTATGCTGGGGTCGGCCCCAGCTGAGGTTGGACTGATTCCATGTTAAAGATTACCAAGGCTTCTTGTCACCTCGACCTACACTCGACCGAGGTTGCCATACCCAGGTATATGAGAATGCTATTGATGCCCGTGATGCGTGTAGTGTCCATTGGAAATATAGGTGATAGTGTCAGCCTGGGCCGACCTTACTAAGGCTGAGGGCTAATATCGTGGGCCCATGGCTTATCCAGGGTCGATCAATATCTCGTCCATCACCTCGGCCGAGGTTGGTGTCTCTAGGCCGAGGTCACACTTGGGGCATATAAATCACCCTCCAGCCCCTAGTCACATATGAGGGAAGGTGACTAGGGGATTAGTATGCATTCGAGGTCTGTCTTCTTACGAACCAGTACTTGCTTGACACTTGTCCAATGTTGGAGCATGCTCACTTGGTAGGCGTGTACTGTCAGCCTCCCTTTGGGGCTCCCAAGGCAATGATGGGATTTGGGAAACACGCTCATGTATTTAAGGGTTTCAAAACCCTTTTCCCTCCTCCTTCTTCACTTCTTCTCTCCTATGCACGATTTGTTCTTGCCATTTCTCTCTCTAAAGCTTCTCTAATAAATGCTCTACTGCAGAGGCATTTGTTGGTTTTTTTTGTGAGCTTTCTTCATTTTCCTTCATTGTTTCACTTCCAGGTATTTTCTTCCTTCCATTTCCTTTGTTTTTCGCTTTCGGTTTGCATTTTTCGGTGAATTTCTAAGTTTTCCGGCAAGCACGATTATTTCAGGCGAACTGTGTTTGCTTTGAATTTCTTGGTTTGATCTTTAGACTCCTTTATTTTACAAGTCAATCCTGTTTGTAGTTTTAGGAGTTATTCCCAAGTTTAGGGTCGTCCTCTGATGCTCAGACCTTTATACCAGCTTCTTGAGGATTTCCCCTCTCTTAGAGAGAAGACCCTAGAAAAGATTAGGCAAATAGAAAGGGCCCAAGAGGAGGCTCGTAGGTTGCAAGAATTTCCTATTAGACCTATCTTTCCCCCACCTCTCAAGTTGGTATATCCTGATCCCCCTGAGTTCTTCTATCAGACAGAGGCCCCTGCCGACCCCATACCGATGTCTGAGTCTGAGTCTTCCACCTCAGACCCTATGTCTATGGACTCATTTTAGGAAGCCATGGATTTCACACCTCGGCCTGGTCAGGCCCCTGATCAGGCCGAGGTCTCCAGCCGAGCCTCATCCCATAATGGCTCAAGCACATCAGCCACTTCTTCAGAGGTTGAAATTGTTGAGCCGAGTGTGTCTATGCCACCCATTCTTGAGACCATCCCCCTGTTGGTCGTCACAAGGGCAGAGTTCGCTCAGAGATTCGCTAGTAACCCATCTACATCTTCTCCGGCCGATGTTGAGCTTGATGATGATGAAGATTCTGAAAGAGATGTCGACGTCTCTGAGGCGGCCGAGATCGAGAGCACGGTAACTGAGGTGGATCTTCTGTGCTTCAGATATTTATACTCCATTAGTCCCTCCATAAAATTAAGGAGACCTCTGAGGGAAGAGAGGGCCTATCACGGCCGGGATGGAAAAATATGCTTGTACGAGCAGATGTTTAAGTTAGGGTTTTGCCTACCCATTCATCCCATCATCAAATCCATTCTCTCCTATATCAATTTGGCTCCCTCACAGCTGTCCCCCAATGCCTGGAGAGTCATCATAGGGGCCATTATCTTATAGAGGGCAGTCCAACACTCTGACCTCCAGTTCAGGTCTTCGCTGGTTGTTATGTCCCAACCTCGGCCAAAAACCATCCGAGCTACTATCATTTTGTGGCTCGGAGGCCAGAGAAGAAAATGCTCCAGGTGACTCAGACCTCAAACCATAATTGGAAGCCCCGCTATTTTTTCGCCTCTGGACCATGGGAATTTGGCCCATGCGTTCCCTCTTCCACACTTGAGCCGAGGATACCCCTCAAATGGGGTAAGGTCTCCATGTCTTCCAGGGCCGACCCTGGTCTAAGTCTTCAGAATATCCAGAAGGTGAAAGACCTGCAAGACCAAGGGGCACATGGTCTTTTTGTTAAGTTCGAACATTTTTTGACCCCCATTATCTCTCGGGGACGGGCCTAGATGGAAGTCCCCTTGTTGACTTTGGTAAGGATTTTTCTTTTAAGTTTATCTGAACTCATTCATATCAGATCTCTAACCCATATTTTTTAACTTTTGCAGAGCGACCACAAGGCATTCCAGACGAACTGTGGGAGATGGCTGTACCGAGCTTAGCGAGACTTGCCAAAAAAACCGATCTGAACGCTCCCCCCCCCCCCCAGCTCCCTCTACATCCAAATCTCAGGCCTCAAAGAAGAGGGCCCCAGAAGCCCCTGCCTCTGGGGATCAGAGGCCGACCTTGAGACAGAAGAAGGCCTCTGATGCTATAATTCCAATATCCTCGGCCGATGCCCTGTCGGGCCGCCTGGACCAGCTGAAGTTATCTGATAACATTGTCGGCCATAGTCTGCAGGCCCTTGACGCCATCGGCTCTGCAATGACCGAGGCTGACAAGCACTTTTTTAGGTCTCTGGATACACAATTACTGGTTGAGTTCGGCCTTCACAGAGCCGTTCAGGTACGTCTTGATCTCTCGTCAAAATTTTATAAGTGCAACATCTGACTTTTCTCTAGCTTAACCTCTTTCTTAAATGTGTAGGGAGTGGCTTCTATGCACCACCTATCGAACTGGACTCTGAGTAAATTGCCCCTCATCCAGAAGGGGCAAGAGGCCGAGAAGGTTCAGAGCGCCCTAAATGCTGAGGTCGATCGTCTGAAATCAGAGCTGCAAAACTCTGAAAGTAAGGTTAAGGGGTTGGAGAAAGACATTTTTCTACTCGTCAAAGATCATGCCAAAGCCCTGAAGGCCAAAGATGACGTTCTGCAGCAGAAGGTCAGCTCGGCTGTCAAGGCTGCCCTTGAAGATGCCTCGGACAAAATAATTTCTGACTACAAAGCCTCGGACGAATTCATGGGTTTTGGTTTTAAATATCTCGAAAGATGTATCAAGGCTACTACCAAATGGGCTGAAGTCCGGGAGAAGGAGGTTGGTAATTTAAAGGCCTCTGACTTTGTAGGTCTCAGATTTGCTGACCCCCAGTTTGCACAGGCTCTTCAAGAGGTGGAGGACGAGGCTGCTGCTCCTATTAAGACTGCAACTCTAGGAGGGACCGAGGTCGGAGGGGCAGACCATACTGATGACGTGGTCGAGGTGACTAATGCTGATCAAGCCAATCAGGCCGAGGCTGTTAATGTTCCACCCCCCCACAAACCTTTAGGATTTGTAACTTGTAACTTGTAACACCATGGTACTTTGTATTCAAGGAATATTTGTTACTTCTTTGTATTTCAACCTCTGAATGCTATATGATATCTTCCCTTTATTGAATGCCATGTGATCTCTTCTATTATTTTGTTGTAGTGATGTCTTGTTTATACTTAGTCAATAATTATGACCTCAGACCTCTTCACCACTGAATTGTTATTAGGCTCTGAGGTCATTACCTAAGATGCTATTCTCATAACCAACTTCACCAAATTAATGATGTTAAGGGTTTGAGGTCATCTACTAAGGTGTCTGAGCTCAGACCTCATCACCACCGAGTGATGTTATGAAGGTCTGAGGTCATCACCTAAGATGTTATCCTCATAAGCAACTTCACCAAATTAATGATGTTAAGGGTCTGAGGTCATCTACTAAGGTGTCTGAGCTCAGACCTCGTCACCACCGAGTGATGTTATGAAGGTCTGAGGTCATCACCTAAGATGTTATCCTCATAATTAATCTCACCAAATTAATGATGTTAAGAGTCTGAGGTCATCTACTAAGGTGTCTGAGCTCAGACCTCGTCACCACCGAGTGATGTTATGAAGGTCTGAGGTCATCACCTAAGATTTTATCCTCATAATTAATCTCACCAAATTAATGATGTTAAGAGTCTGAGGTCATCTAACTAAGGTGTCTGAGCTCAGACTTCGTCACCACCGAGTGATGTTATGAAGGTCTGAGGTCATCACCTAAGATGTTATCCTCATAATTCACCAAATTAATGATGTTAAGAGTCCGAGGTCATCTAACTAAGATGTCTGAGCTCAGACTTCTTCACCACCGAGTGATGTTACGAAGGTCTGAGGTCATCACCTAAGATGTTATCCTCATAATTTCTGATGTAAAAATGGAATAAGAGCTGTCATAGGAACTGATCTTTTTATTAATAACCTCTTCTCAATAAGATGGTACATTTACATAAAATTCTACGCAACATCATATGTAATATCTCTTTAGGTGGTCAGCATTCCATGGGTTAGTTAAAGGTTCTCCTTCTAGGTTTTCTAGCCTGTAAGTTCCAGGCACAACCTCTTCTGTTACTTTGTAAGGGCCATGCCAGTTTGGGTGTAGCTTATTTGGCTTTTGTAGGGTCTTATTTAGCACTAGGTCTCCCACTGCAATGGGTCTTGACTTCACCCTTTGGTTGTAGAATTTTGCTGTCCGCTGTTGGTAGGCTACTTTTCTGACCTCTGTGTCTTCTCTTCTTTCTTCGATAAGATCCATGTCTAGCCTCCTCTCTTCCCCATTGTTGTATGGGTCATAGGTCTGAATCTGATGAGTTGGTAGTCCTACTTCCGTTGGTATGACGGCCTCTGAGCCATGTCCCAGCATGAATGGGGTTTCTCCTATTGGTGTCCTTACCGTGGTTCTGTAGACCCATAACACAGTGTAGACCTCTTCTGTCCATCTCCCCTTCACATCTTCTAACCTATTCTTGATTCCGTCCAAGATGGTTCTGTTCGTGACCTCGGTCTGGCCATTTGCCTGAGGTCGACCAGGAGATGAGAAGAACTGTTTAATCCCCACTCTTAGGCAATACTTTTCTAAGGAGGAGTTCTTGAACTGGGTCCCATTATCCGAGATGAGAGTTTTTGGGAGGCCATATCTACATATGATGTTCCTCTAAATGAACTGGAAGGTCTTCTGCTCTGTAATTATTATCATTGGTTCTGCCTTCACCCACTTTGAAAAGTAGTCAATGGAAACTATCAAGAATCTATAGTTGTTGACAGCTCTTAGCAAAGCTCCTACCAAGTCAATTCCCCATACCGCAAATGGCCATGGAGAAGAGATTGACGTCATAGGCTGATGGGGTTGATGAGGGATAGTGGCGAACCTTTGACATTTGTCGCACCTCTTCACATAGTCTGCAGCGTCCTTAGACAAAGTAGGCCACTAGTATCCCTGAGTGATGATCCTCTTGGCTAAGGGCCTTCCCCCTATGTGGCTAGAGCAAGAACCCTCATGAACCTCCTGTAAGACCCAGGATACTTCCATGGGATGCACACATCTGAGGAGAGGCAATAGAAACCCCTTTTTGTACAAGATTTCTCCTATCATTTAGAACTTGGTAGCCCTGTATCTCAACTTTCTCCTTTATAGCTTGGACTCAGGCAGCTCTCCCTCTCTTAGGCATCTGACGAGCGGGTCAATCCATGAGTCTCCTAGGTTCACATTGTGACAAGGGCTACATACCTCATCCTCCTCGATGGTTGCCTTTCCTAAGACCTCGATTGTAATGGTCCTTCCCATATCTGTCTTCACTGCTGAGGCCAGCCTTGCCAATGCATCATCCTGATTATTGCTCAATCGAGGCACTCTCTTCAATTTTGCTTCTTCAAAATATTCTAACAACCTTCTTACCTTCTTAAAGTACTTGTCCATACTTTCTTCTTTGGCCTCGTATACCCCCAATACTTGATTGACAACCAACCTTGAGTCGCTATGGAGTAGGAGTCGCTTTACTCGAAGAGTTGTTGCCAATAAGAGACCTGCTATCATGGCCTCATACACGGACTCGTTGTTTGAGGCCTGGAAGTTAAATCTTAAGGCGTATTCAATGTTAGCGCCATCTGGAGCCAAGAGTATTAGTCCCGCCCCGCTTCCACTGTCACAGGAAAAGCCATCAACGAAGAGTCTCCAGACGTCTGTATCTGATGAGAAGATCCCTTCTCTCATAACCCCCTTCTTGAAGAGGTATCGATCCTCTTCGTTCTCTTCTATTCCGCTCTGGGTTTTGCCTGAGATGACCTCTTCCCAATCTCGAAAGACTCTTGGTGCCATCTCTTCCGAATCTTGGAAGACACTACGGTTCGTCTCTTCGCCGTCATCTAAGCCTTTCTCTGTCTCGGCCTCTTCCAAACTTCTACC
The DNA here is from genome assembly GCA_949130495.1 of Sambucus nigra. NCBI lineage: Eukaryota > Viridiplantae > Streptophyta > Magnoliopsida > Dipsacales > Adoxaceae > Sambucus > Sambucus nigra. The sequence continues at coordinate 571,553,701 of OX422211.1, read as the reverse complement.
GGCCTTTTCCTAGGTGAATTTTGTGAAAAAGTTTGTGAGGGCCTGCCCTTTGATGGTTGTCCTAGGCTGGTAGGTAAGATCATATTCTCCTAGTTTGATGGCCAAGGTCATCAATCTTCCGAACTTCTCAGGTTTGTGCAGAACCTGCCTTAGTGGGGAGTCAGTGAGGACTACCATGGAGTGAGCTTGGAAGTAAGGCTTCATTTTCCTTAAGGCATGTATTAGGGCATAAGCCAACTTCTCCATTCAGGTATAATTTTGTTCAGACCCTTGAAGGGCCTTACTATTGAAGTACACAGGCCTCTGGACCCCATCCTCTTCCCATATGATGGCCACGCTGATGGCTGATTCAGAGACTGCCAGATACACAAACAACATTTCCCCCGTGATGGGCCGAGACAGCAACAAGGGAGACCCTAAGTAGGACTTGAGTTGGTTGAAGGCTTTTTCACACTCTTTGTCCCATTGGAAGGCCTTTCTTAGAACTTTAAAGAATGGAAGACACTTGTCTGTTGCCCTAGAAACAAACCTGTTAAGGGCAGCCACTCTTCCTGTGAGTCTCTGGACATCCTTGATACTCCTAGGAGTCTTCATGTCGAGTAATGCCTTGATTTTCTCAGGGTTCGCTTCAATCCCCCTCTGATTAACGATGAATCCCAGGAACTTCCCAGCTCCTACTCCGAAGACACACTTTGTTGGGTTGAGTTTCATTCTATACGAGTCCATGACATCGAAGGTCTTCTCAAGGTCCGCTACGTGAGTACATGCTTTCAGGATCTTCATTAGCATATCGTCTACATATACCTCCATGGTCTTACCTATTTGCTCTTCGAACATCTTATTGACAAGACGTTGATACGTTGCCCCCGCATTTTTCAGACCGAAGGGCATCACCTTGTAGCAGTACGTCCCTTTGTCAGTAATGAAGGCTGTCTTCTCAGAGTCTTCAGCATCCATGAAGATTTGGTTATAGCCTGAATAAGCGTCCATGAAGCTCATGAGCTCGTGCCCTGCCGTTGCGTCCACCATCTGGTCTATCCTAGGTAAGGGATAGTTGTCTTTCGGGTAAGACCTGTTCATGTCAGTGAAATCTACACACATTCGTCACTTCCCATTGTCCTTAGGCACGATGACTGCATTTGAGAGCCACTCCGGATAGGTAACCTCTCTTATGAACTCGGCCTCTTTAAACTTTTTTACCTCTTCCCGAATGACGTCGTACTTCTCCCTGGAGTAGACTCTTCGTCTCTGCTTTATTGGCTTGGCATCTCTGTCCACGTTGAGCTTGTGGCTCATGACCTCAGGGTCGATGCCAGGCATGTCTGCGTGACTCCGTGCGAAGACACTCTGTCTCCTCCTGAGGAAGTTTATCAGCTCTTCCTTGATTCTTGGCTCTAGGGCCTTACCGACCTGGACGGTTTTTTTTGGCTCGTCCTCTTTGAGGACGATGGATTCTACCTCTTTCACGGCCTCACCCTTCTTCAATTTTGTTTCGTCTCTTGGGTCAAGAGTGTCAATGCTGTAAGTGGTGGTTGCTCTCTTATGTGCTTCTCTCTCTTTGGCTGAGTTGAAGTAACACTCTCGCGCCGTGGTTTGGTCCCCTTGCACTTCCCCTACTCCATAAGAAGTCGGGAATTTTAGCATCTAATGGACCGTCGACGGCACAACTTCAAACTCTTTAAGGGCCACCCTTCTTATGATGAGGTTGTAGGCCGAGAAGACGTTTTCGTCCATAACGAAAAAGTTTATCTTCTTGGTCAGCCTTCTAGGCCACTCATCCCCCATTCGTACATCCATCTCATACATGCCCAATGGGTGGACCTTTTCGCCACTAAAGCCTACCAATGGGTGATGATAGGGAACAAGCCTTGCCCTGCTAAGACCTAGGCTCTTGAAGCAAGGCCAGAACATCACGTCTGCTGAGCTTCCCCCATCTATGAGGATCCTATGTACCTCGTACCCATGCACCCTTGTTGTTATGACCAAAGGGTCATCATGGGGGATAAGATACCCTTGAAGTCGAGTCTGGAGAACCCCACTACGAGGGTGTCCATGTCTACCTTCTTCCTCTTCTGCACTGCATCAGAAGACGTTAGATTCACAACTTCGAGCTTGGCCAATGACCTGACCTCTGCTACATGAGCCTTCCTGTCGGCTACCTCAGAGCCACCTCCTGCAAATCCCCCACATATGGTGCTAACACCAAAGGAGATCATACCGACCCTCTTCACCGGGGTGTTGTCATCCTTTGGCAGAAGATCCGAGTTGTCTTCATCATCTCCTTTTGAATCATTGTCCCTTCTGGCCGGGACATTGCCACGACATCTGTCATCTCTTCTTTTCTTAGGGTCATCTCTTCCACCCTTTGGAGCCTTACCATCCACATACTTCCTCAGCTTTCCAGATTTCAGCATCTTCTCAATCTCATCCTTTAAAGCGAAGCATCTATCTGTGATATGGCCATGATCCTGATGGAACTCGCACCATAAGTTTTTGTTCCTCTTATGTGGAGGGGCCTTCAGTTTCTCTGGCCACCTCAAAGTCCGGTCAGTATTGATCTCATTGAGGATGTTCTCACAGCTCACAGTCAGAGGAGTGTAATGAGAAAACTTGTCATCTCCTGACCTCTTCTTCCCCTCTTTCTTACCTTGGGACTTTCCCGTGCCACCGCGGTTCTCCTCCTCACACTTAGCGGCCATTGCCTCTTCCGTATTCATCACTTTCCCTACGGTTGCCAGCAGCTCCGCCATAGACCTAGGGGGGTCTTCCGCCAATTTCCACAATAGCTTCCCCTTCTGGAGGCCTCCTATAAGGGCGGTCATGGTTATGCTCTCTTCATAATCTTCCACCTCTAATTTCTCTTTGTTAAATCTTGCTATGTAGTCTCTTATGCTCTCACCTTTAGCCTGTTTGACATACAGCATGTGGGTAGTCTTCTTTTGAGGTCTTACCCCAAAGCAGAAGTTGTGGATGAACTGCTCAGCCAAGCCTTTGAAGTTCTCAATTGAGTTCTTCGGAAGGGAGGTGAACCAACTATGCTCTGCCCCTGTCTAGGTCCCTGAGAAGGCCCTACACTTCTTCTCATCGGGTATCGAGTAAATGTCTGCTGCCGACTGGTACATCTCGATATGGTGTACAGGGTTAGTACTGCCATCATACTTGGGAGTCACTGTAGGAGGCTTGAACTTGGTTGGGGTTGGGAACCCCACTATCCTAGCCACAAATGGGGAGCCCTCTGAGTAACCCCTTTGTAATGGGTCCCTGCTTTTAATGAGATCTCCTATCTTCTCCTCAAGGCGTTGGATAGAATTATTCCAGGGTCTTCTGTCATCAACTTGGCCGAGGTTATCCCCTGCCACCTCCCTGCGATGGACAGAGGGTTCCCCAACTGCGACACGTTGGCTGTTGACCTCTTCCTGTTCCCTGCCTCTTCTTTCACAGGGTCGGCCTTGGTCTGGTCGACCCTGCTTGTTCCCTCTCTGAGAGCCTGCTGCGTTCCTTAACCTCGACAGCCTCTGTCTTAGGTCATTCACCGGGACCAGTCTCTCAAAGGACGACCCTCTACTCAACCTATCAAAGGCCGACCCTCTTTGTGGGGCCTATTCACCTCTTGACACATCCTTGACTCTGCCTAAGAGGTCGTATAGTGTTATTTGACACCTCATACGGCTCCCAACAGTCTTTTTAGGCTTGTTCAGCTTCTAGGTCATCATACCTGTCCTCTGGGCAAGGGTTTCCCTACCTCCCCAGGTGTAAGCCCCTAGGGTCAGCAACGTCCCTTCTCCGCTGGGGTGCAAGCTGGTCCTTTATTGGCTCCTAGGGTGGTCCCCTGGCATCAGGATGACGCTGAACTGTCGCCGGAGTGATCATGTCTGGTGAGACTCCAGGTGGCCTCATCATAGTTTGACTGAGCTGAGCAAATTGCTCCTTCATGGCTTGTTGTGTTGCAGCTAAAGATTTCAAGGCCGCTGCTACCTCCGCCATTTCGGACTGGGGGCGCCTGAATGGAGCTAGTCCCTCCACCCCCGGGCGGCGGAAGAGGCGGTGGTAAGTCTGGTGCCATGTGTTAACACTATAGATCTTGAGTAGCAAATGAGCTTAGTACCTCACAGGACCTCTTTCAATGGTGAAACAGCTCCGCGCTAGGGGGAGGCCTGGTTCACCACCAGAGTCTCCGGTGAGGTTAAGTAGAAAAAGAGGAAGAGATAGCTTCTCGTTCCCACAGACGGCGCCAAAATGATGATGCCAGAATCAACACCACCAGATAAGGTGTTTTCAAGCTCAATACAATAATAACAATGGCAACACAGTTATATAAAGAGGTAAGAGAATGAGATGAGGATAAGAGGAGAGGGCACCGGTATATAAGTGGTTCAGCCAATTTGGCCTACGTCCACTGTGAGTGTGTGTGAGTAATATCACTGAATGAAGGCACTAATGGCCATGGATACAACCTCTCAAGCTTTCTCTCTCTACTGTGTATCTAGACAGAGTTTCATCTAGGGTTGAATATCTGGATCCTTTGCAAGGTAGAGGATGACCTCTATATATACAGTACTTAGGGGGTGTAGTGTACCCCCATGCATGTAATATGCATATGTGTGTTAGCCTCACCAATAGGGGGAAGCCACCTGTCACTGTCACATGTAAGGAATGATGATGAAATATTCTCTCCACGTGTGGAGAATAATCTTGTTACAACTGATTTGTGCCCATGTGTCCTTATCCAAATGTCAACAGATGCTCGGCCGCCATATTGGTGCATGACCTCGGCCTGGGAGAGGCCGAGCTGTAAAGGCTTGATATTCGTTCAATCCGAGATGTGCCATAGGGAGTCTCGGCCTGATCTCAATCGAGACATTATGCTGGGGTCGGCCCCAGCCGAGGTTGGACTAATTCCATGTTGAAGATTACCAAGGCTTCTTGTCACCTCGGCCTACACTCGGTCGAGGTTGCCATACCCAGGTATATGAGAATGCTGTTGATGCCCGTGATGCGCGTAGTGTCCATTGGAAATGTAGGTGATAGTGTCGGCCTGGGCCGACCTTACTAAGGCCGAGGGCTGATATCGTGGGCCCATGGCTTATCCAGGGTCAATCAATATCTTGGCCATCACCTCGGCCGAGGTTGGTGTCTATAGGACGAGGTCACACTTAGGGCATATCAATGGGAACCTATCGGCTGGAGAACTTAGAGGGGGAACCACTCTCCAATCCTTGGAATGCCGACCACTTAAAAAGGCACTACCAATGGATGATTGTATAGGATTTTTTTCATTATGAACAGTTGTAAAAGGGATTATTATGAATGAGAAGTGAAAATGTTTAGTTGCCTCATATCTTATATATTTTGTCTTGAATAATTAGTTTCAAGTACCCTTAAAATCTATAAAATATCATCTGTGGTGAGCTAGCAACATCCCAGCTTTGATGAAATAATAACCTAGAAAGGGGCCGACCCCATCCATGGACTTTCAATAACACCAAGAAGGGTTAACTTAGCTACCTAAACATCATTAATTTGGTAAAAAATAAATACCTCTCTCGTCCAAGACGATAGTGCATGGACGAGACGATACTCAACCATGCACTCTCAAAATGACGAGAGGGGGTATGGCATAACACCATAATTTGGTGAGTCCAAATTGAAAATCACTTGGGTGTGGTTAATTATTTAAACATCATTAACTTGGTGAATATGAGATGAAACATCACTAGTTTGGTGAATCTTAGACCATAAACGTCATTAATTTAGTGATTTTACTTAAACATCATTAATTTGGTCATTTTACTTAAACATCATTAACTTGGTGAATTTGAGATAAAACATCATTAGTTTGGTGAATCTAAAATTTTAAACATCTCTAACGGGGCCGTTTGGGAGCTAGTTTGGGTTTTCACCCTTTAACGGCTTGTTTTTAAGACTAATCTACATATTTTGAAATTATCATCATATTCTCAAATCGAGAGAACCGTGACTACACGATCAGTTTCTATAAGTTACATTGGTCCCGTGTGAGGTGTCCGTGCCTCTTACGGGTCCATTTGGGGGCTAGTTTAGATTTTCACCCTTTAAGGGCTTATTTTTAATCTCAATCGATATACTTTCAAATTATTGTCATATTCTCAAACCGATAGGCCCGTGACTACACGGTCAGTTCCTACAAGTTACATTGGTACCGCGCGAGGTGTTCGTGCTTCTTACGGGACCGTTTGGGGTTTAATTGGGTTTTCACCCTTTAATAGCTTATTTTTAAGCTTAATATAGATATTTTCAAATTATTGTCATATTCTCAAATCGAGAGAACCCTGACTTCATGATCAGTTCCTACAAGTTACATTAGTCTCGTGCGAGGTGTTTGTGCCTCCTACGAGGCCGTTTGGGAGCTGGTTTGGGTTTTCACCCTTTAATGGCTTATTTTTAAGCCTAATCTACATATTTTGAAATTATCCTCATATTCTCAAACCAGGAGAACCATGACTACACGGTCAATTCCCACATGTTACATTGATCCCGTGCGAGGTGTTCGTGCCTCTTTCGGGGCCGTTTGGGGGCTGGTATGGGTTTTCATCTTTAGCGACTTATTTTTAAGCTTAATCGATATATGTTCAAATTATCATCATATTCTCAAACCGAGAGGCTCGTGACTACACGGTCAGATATTACAAGTAACATTGTTCCCGTGTGAGGTGTTCGTACCTCTTACGGGGCTGGTTTGTGTTTTCACCCTTTAACGACTTGTTTTAAGCTTAATCTAGATATTTTCAAATTATCTTCATATTCTAAAATTAGGAGGCCCGTGACTACACGGTTAGTTCCTATAAGTAACATTGGTCCCGCGCGAGGTGTTCGTGCTTCTTACGGGGCCGTTTGGGGGCTGGAATAGGGTTTTCACCCTTTAATGACTTATTTTTAAGCTTAATCTAGAAATTTTAAAATTATCGTTATATACTCAAACCAGGAGACCCATGACTATATGATCAGTTCCTATAAGTTACATTAGTCCCATGAGAGGTATTCGTGCCTCTTACGGGGCCGTTTGGGAGCTAGTTTGTGTTTTCACCCTTTAACGACATACTTTTAAGACTAATCTACATAATTTGAAATTATCATCATATTCTCAAACCAGAAGAACCGTGATTACACGGTCAATTCCTATAAATTACATTGGTCCCGTGCCAGGTATTCGTGCTTCTTACAGGATCGTTTGGGGGCTGAATTGGGTTTTCACCCTTTAATGACTTGTTTTTAAGCTTAATCTAGATATATTTAAATTATCATTATATTCTCAAACCAGGAGACCCATGACTACACGATCAGTTCCTGCAAGTTACATTAGTCCCATACGAGGTGTTTGTGATTCTTACAGGGATGTTTGGTGGCTGGATTCGGTTTTCACCCTTTAACGGCTGGTTTTTAAGCTTAATCTAGATATTTTGAAATTATTAGCATATTCCAAACCGAGAGAACCCTGACTACACGGTGAGTTCCTACCAGTTACATTGGTCCTGCGTGAGGTGTCCGTGCTTCTTATTGGGCCGTTTGGGGGCTGGATTGGGTTTTCACCCTTTATCGGATTATTTTTAAGCTTAATCTAGATATTTTCAAATTATTGTCATATTCTCAAGCTAGGAGACCCATGACTACACGGTCAGTTCCTACAACTTACATTGGTCCTGCGCGAGGTGTTCGTGCTTCTTATGGGGCCGTTTGGGGGATGGATTGGGTTTTCACCCTTTAACGGCCTTTTTAAGATTAATCTAGATATTTTCAAATTATCATCATATTCTCAAATTGACATAACCCTGACTACACAGTCAGTTCTTACAAGAGACATTGGTCACGTGCTAGGTGTTCGTGCCTCTTATGGGGACGTTTGGAAGATGGTTTGGGTTTTCATCCTTTAATGAGTTATTTTTAAGCCGAATCTACATATTTTGAAGTTATCATCATATTCTCAAACCGAGAGAACCGTGACTTCACGATCAGTTCCTATAAGTTACATTGGTCTTGTGCGAGGTCGCCGTGCGTCTTACGGGTTCGTTTGGGTGCTGGTTTGTATTTTCACCCTTTAACGACTTGTTTTTAAGCTCAATCGATATATTTTCAAATTATTGTCATATTCTTAAATCGAGAGGCCTGTGACTACACGATCGCTTCCTAAAAGTTACATTGGTCCCGCACAAGGTGTTTGTACTTCTTACGGGGCTGTTTGTGCGTTGTTTTGGGTTTTCACCCTTTAACGACTTGTTTTTAAGCTTAATCTAGATATTTTCAAATTATTGTTATATTCTCAAACAGAAAGAACCCTGCCTACGCGGTTAGTTCCTATAAGTGACATTGGTCCCGTGCGAGGTGTTCGTGCCTCTTACGTGGCCGTTTGGGAGCTGGTTTGGGTTTTCACACTTTAAATGCTTATTTTTAAGCCTAATCTACATATTTTGAAATTATCGTCACATTCTCAAACCGGGAGAACTGTGACTATATGGTCAGTTCCTATAAGTTACATTGAACCCGTGTGTGGTGTTCGTGCCTCTTATGGGGCCGTTTGGAGGCTGGTTTGGGTTTCTACCTTTAACGACATGTTTTTAAGCTTAATCGATATATTTTCAAATTATCATCATATTCTCAAACCAAGAGGCCCATGACTACACGATCACTTGATACAAGTTACATTGGTCCAGCGCGAGGTGTTAGTGCTTCTTAAGGAGCCGTTTGTGCGCTGGATTGGGTTTTCACCCTTTAACGACTCATTTTTAAGCTTAATCTAGATAGGTTCAAATTATCGTCATAGTCTCAAACCAAGAGAACCCTGTCTACACGTCAGTTCCTACAAGTTACATTGGTCCCATGCGAGGAGTTTGCGCCTCTTACGAGACCGTTTGGGAGCTGGTTTTGGTTTTCACCCTTTAAGGGCTCGTTTTTAAACCTAATCTACATATTTTGAAATTATCGTCACATTCTCAAACTGGGAGAACTGTGACTACACGGTCACTTCCTAAAAGTTACATTGAACCCGTGCGTGGTGTTCGTGCCTCTTATGAGGCCGTTTGGGGGTTGGTTTGGGTTTTCACCCTTTAACGGCTTGTTTTTAAGCTTAATCGATATATTTTCAAATTATCATCATATTTTCAAACCGTGAGGCCCATGACTACACAATCAGTTCCTATAAGTTACATTGGTCCCGTGCGAGGTATTCATGTCTCTTACGGGGCCGTTTGGGAGCTAGTTTTGGTTCTCACCCTTTAATGACTTATTTTTAAGCCTAATCGACATATTTTTAAATTATCGTCATATTCTCAAATCGGGAGAATCGTGACTACACGATCAATTTTTATAAGTTAAATTGGTCCCGTGTGAGATCTTCGTGACTCTTACGGGGACGTTTGGGTGCGGGTTTGAGTTTTCACCATTTCAAGGCTTGTTTTTAAGCTTAATTGATATATTTTCAAATTATCATCATATTCTCAAAACTAGAGGCTCGTGACTACACGATCAATTTCTACAAGTTACATTGGTCCCGTACGAGGTGTTTGTGCTTCTTACAGGGCCGTTTGGGGGTTGGATTGAGTTTTCACCCTTTAACGGCTTATTTTTAAGCTTAATCTAGATATTTTCAAATTATCATCATATTCCAAACTGAGGGAACCCTAGCTATACGGTGAGTTCGTACAAGTTAAATTGGTCCCGCGTGAGGTGTTCGTGCTTCTTGCGGGGCCATTTGGGGGCTAGATTGGGTTTTCATCCTTTAACGGATTATTTTTAAGCATAATCTAGATATTTTCAAATTATTGTCATATTCTCAAGCGAGGAGACCCATGACTACAGGGTCAGTTCCTATAAGCTACATTGGTCCCACATGAGGTTTTTGTGCTTCTTACGGGGCCGTTTGGGGGCTGGATTGAGTTTTCACCCTTTAACGGCTTATTTTTAAGCTTAATCTAGATCTTCTCAATTTATTATCATATTCTCAAACCAAGAGAACCCTGACTACATGGTCAGTTCCTACAAGTTAGATTACTCCTGTACGAGGTGTTCGTGCCTCTTATGGGGCCGTTTGGGATCTGGTTTGGGTTTTCACCCTTTAACGGCTTATTTTTAAGCCTAATCTACATATTTTGAAATTATCGTCATATTCTCAAATCGGGAGAACCGTGACTACACGGTCAGTTCCTACAAGTTACATTAGTCCCGTGCTAGGTGTTCGTGCCTCTTATGGGGCCATTTGGAGGCTGGTTTGAGTTTTCACCCTTTAACGGCTTGTTTTTAAGCTTAATCGATATATTTTCAAATTATCGTCATATTCTTAAACCGAGAGGCCCATGACTACACGGTCAGTTCCAATAAGTTAATTAGATGACAAAGTACAATTTGTTAAATTAGATGCCAAAGTAAACATTAATTAGAATCCATATCTCCAATATCACACATTATCTGTTAAATACTGTATTCACTTTTGTCGATGGTTCTTAGCGAGTTAGGGAGCCGGTATGGTGAAGGTCCCAAATCAAGTGGGGATGGATCATTTGATTTAGTGAAAGTGTTTTAGGTTTCAACTAACATAATAGACGTTATAGAAATATATACACACACATTACCTAATATGTTGATATGAACATAATACTACATACATATATACACACACATACATCACCTAAATATACACACAATGCAACCCTCCCACCCCCCCACCCCCAAAAATCGGTTCTCCTACATCCAAAAGAAAATCTAACACACATGTTACCTTACCAATAAATGCCTCATTATTTTTTAATTATGTCATCAATAAATGCCTCGTATTTTACAACTTCAAAAATAGTTAAAACCGATGCACAAACTAACATGCATAAAATTTGAACAAACTAAGATTTCACCAAACATAGTTACCTTTGAACATACAAACACAAAATCACACTTATCTACAAATGCAAAAACAAATCATAATTTATACAAACACAAAAAAAATAGCAAAACCCTCAAATTCATAACAAACAACAAAACGAACAATAAAGCAATTTAACTTTATGTATCATAAGAAGAAGTCTTCATAATTTAAACAATTTCAATGCTTCTTCAGTAGAACCTTGTAGCACAATAAAAAGAAAAGAAGAGATACATTGAACATAAATACTATTAATTATTGTGTCCATGAAGTGATTTTCAAAGTTTAAAAGGAATGATCAGATATAGAATGAAAAAGACAAACTATAAATGTTGAGTAGAAATAATTCATTGCATTTTAAAAGGTTAATAAATGGGTAGTAAATAATAGTTACCTGTAGTAACTTGATTAAGATTGGATGGAACTGGCCTGAAGGATTATCAGCAGCTGCTAGTTTAGTGAAATACAATGTTACTCTGCCCAACAGTGAAATTAGTCAATGAGGCCCTACATAGTGATAAGTAAAAGATGGATCAACAAATTTGGAATATTTTCATTAAATTTAACAATATGAAGGTGGGTGATACTGTGGATAGGGTCACAATTTCCTCAAACGTTGTGTTGAGGCTTGGTAAACCATCTCAGCAGAGTCATTATGAAATTCAATTCTCACGACCTTTAAATCTCATATCAACGATACACATAAAAGTTTATTTCTTAGCTTATTTTCCATATGTTTATGTTCAATTATAAAGATACTACCCCCCACTCCCACCCACATGATTATGTTCAAGTATAAAGATTCAAAGACATGCGAATCATAAACAACCATTTCATACATCATGTGTATCACACCATTTTTGAATCTTCCATATAATAAGAAGAACAAAGTGAGTGCTGGTCTGAAAAGAAAAAAAAATAAGAAATGAAAAAAAGACGAACATGCAAATAATACATGCATTTAAAAATAATAAAGCATGACATATTAATAAAGATGAGAAATAAAGCAAACATAACAATAAGAGAAGACAATAGAAAAGATACATGGCATTGCTCTATAGCATCAATTTCCATTGGACACTACAATGTGATAACTCCTGCAAATACCACAAAATACATAGAAATTATTATTATAATAAACAAAACGACCCCAACAAATTAAACATCCATTAGTGACACAATAAAAACACAGAATGACCTCATCAAACCACAAATTATACACCCATTGTTGATGCTCCGTAAATTTGGAACGAAAAACCCACAAAAATATAAATGAAAAACCCCAACGATAGTAAAGATTTACAATGAAACCCCAACAATAGTAAGGATTTGCAATGAAACATAACACTCCTCTGAAATTCAACCAACATAAACAAAACACCTAAATCTCAAACAAAAAAATCTAAACATCGAATTAAATCTATACGACATAGCGAGAGATATGAACGTACTTCATTATACCTCAACCGAGTGTCGTGTGTAGGATAAATTGAGGATGAGAAAGTAAAAATATTTTTGGTTACTCAAATGATAATTTAGAGGTGACAAATGATTCTGAACGGGTCGAATTAGTTAAAATAGTATACCCGAGGGGTACTAGTCAGGTACCAGGGCATTTTTGGGCTAAACTGGGACTGTACGGGGGCGTTTTAGTCTCTTGGCATATAGGAGTGAGGAGACCTACGAATTTTGGAGTGTTTTTTTAGAAATCGCATAACACAAATGAAAGACATTAGAGAAAGAAGAGAGATTATTCTCAAAGCTTAAGGGGGAATTGGTGAAGAATTCAAAGCGTCCTTGCACCACAAACTTGTTGGGAAGGAAAATTGGAGGAGAAATACAATAAATCACCAACAAGAATCACAAAATTAGATCATCTTTGAATATGGCAAGTGGTTATTTGCAAATTATTTTGAGTTATAATATCCATGCGTAGGATTTCTGTATAAATGATTTTGATTAATATCCGTGGAGAAAAAGAATTGATTAATTGCATGTTTGGGTAGGAATCACATATAGTTAGATTTATATCAGTAGAGGATTGAAAATCATAGGAACTATGATCGTTAATACGAATTAAAATATGAGTTTATGATTTAGAATATTGGAAGAACATATTTTTAGGGTTCTTAAATAATTAGAGGATTTGAATTATTCTGGGTTAAATTTGTGAATATTTATGATGTTTAAATCGTTGGAAATCATCCTTGAGTATGTAGGAATGGTTAGAAACCACTGGTTTTCAGTTTGGTGTGCTATCATGTAAGTTGGATAATTGGGAATGGTGAGAAAACGCATGAGGGAGATGAACTGCACCTGCACCTGCACCTGCACCTGCACCTGCTCGATCGATCGATCGACCCTTGAATGTCGACCGATCGATCGACCCAGGCTGATTCTGGGTTCTTTTGTTCGTTGAGGTTTGCCAATGATTAGGGTAAACCTTAGGGATGATGTTGTACCTATGTAGGGACTTGAAGTGTACCAGTAGGTGTATTGTGGAGGTTTGTTATAATCATAGAGTGCAATATTGGAAGTGATGGACCGACGACGATAAACCGATTGAGTAGTATGTCGAAAATTTGGGAATTGAGTTACGTAGATAGTAAACGTAATCCAAAGGGGTATATCAGTAGGTTATAGATATCTTAACTACTGAAATGAATAGAGGGGTAACTAGGGCCCTTCGAGTTGTGTGAATACTCAATTAAATACGATAGTGGGATAAAAATGAAATAAATAGGTACGGTGAATATTAAAGAGAAAATATTATGTACGAACATTATTATTAGGTTGTGTGTATACCTACTAAATGATATAGATACTTAGGTGATGAGAATACCGAAAGTATAATTTCCTATATTAGGGTCGAGGTAGGATTCCGAACTAATATATGGAAATAGTAAGTGGGATCAGGGTGATTATTCTGAACCACTTCATGAAATGAATTGGGGCTCGAGGTGACATTCCGAACCAATCTCTTACTTGGTGTCGATGGACCATCATGAACCAAGAGTCCTTAATGCGTGTTAAGAGGAAATATTAGTAATAAATGAATTTATAAGTATATGTTGCGTGTGAAACATATAATGTATTAATAATCTACTTGTGTGAGTTAGTGGATAATGAGATGTCGCAATTACATCAAAAAGCAAATTAATTAGGAAGACTTAATTATAAAATGATGAAAGATAACAAGGCATGAACAGTTATCTAAGTATATAAATTATGAGATATGGTTACTATTACTTAGTGGGTGGAATGGGAACTTAGTAGCATAGATGAGTCAGTTGATTACTATAGTTCAGTTAGCTTGATTTGTATAGCTAGGTGGGCTAGGTACGGGACGTTAAGCGTGCACGATAGATGAGGGGTGAGGTAACTCAAGAGAATGCACACGAAATCTTAACATGTGTAATCAATAACTCATCTTATTGTGGTAATCATTCGCAAAATATTTCAAAACGTTTTGAATACTAACTCATGCTAGAAAAATATTTTCAAAACCTTTTAGGTGTCCAACCACAGGTACGTCAAACTTGAAGATTCTGTTCAGGGACTTGTAGCTGCAGGTTTTTGAAGGCTGGCAGGACTTTACATAGACGCTTCATCTATTAAGATCTAGTATATAATCTCATTATAGTATTCTCTATTGTGACATGTTGTGCACAACCTTTATTTTAGATTTTAGTTTTGGATTATGTGGATTTTATTTAGCAGTTTTAGATTTTTAGTAGAATGTTGACTCGGCCAGACTTTATCCTTTATATATTGCTACATGGTTTGATTCATAGTTTATTGTGAATCGTTATTTTATACTTCTGCATGAGTATTTTGTCTTGGGTTAATGAAAGATAAAATTTGGCACCGGTCTAATTTCAATTAGGTGATTGGTTATTAAAAAGTTTTTCGACTGTGATGCTAAGAATGAACCAACTGAGAACCATGTTTTAATTTAATTTAAGACTGATCCGCCAGGATTTAATTAGGCAGGGTGTCACAGATGGTATCAAAGAATCAGGTTCTAGTGTCCATTGGATCTGAGCGGCTTACTACGATTTTAACATTTCGTTCTTTGATGTAGAGCCCTATTTTAGGACTATTTCTCTTATCCTTACGTGTTTACGATATCATACTTCTTCTATTAGATTTTGTATAAACTGTGGACTTATACAATTCGATATATTTTTAGATTCCACTGAGGAAACAGCGAGCAGAGAGGGCTAAGGCCAGAGATGAGGTGATGGAGGCTCATCAGGAGCCACAGGCACCGCCACCCCACCCCCACCTGAGTTGATTTATGCTACTCAGGTGGCAGTGATGGTGGCTCGGGCAGTTGAGACATCCATGAGGGCCATGGAAGCCAATTTTCCTTAGCCCCAAGCACAGCCTCCAGTGGCACCCCACAGTTCAGGCCCCGATAGGGCCACTTTCGTAGCGGTGAGTCAGGGAGACGTTTCAGAAGGGGCATTGGCCCGAGTTTTAGGGCAGTACAGACGTGGTAGAGGCTTGCAACTAGAAGAAGAACATCCAGTGCCATATGCACATGATTGAGTGTACTGAGGTGCAGAAGAAAATTCTTGCTACTTTCCGTCTATTAGGAGAAGCTTTATAGTGGTGGGAGTCAGTTACCACCGCAGAGGAGTGGGACTTGATGAAGATTTCTGAGTTTTGGGTGCGGTTTGACAGCAAGTACTTCCCACCTATAATAGAGTCAGAGATGAGGAAGAAATTTAGTGAGATGGTCCAAGGTGATCGATCAGTTACTGACTATGAGGAGGAGTTCACCCGCCTGGATAATTTTATGCCAGACGAGGTGAGCAACGAGGAGCGAAAAAAGTCTAAGTTTATGGATGGTTTGACCTGGAAGATCAGGAAACATTTGATCGGTAACCCAACACTATTAAATTATAGAGACATCAGTAATGTCGCACTAGTGCACTGCTAGGACCATCGCTTCCATGTGAAGGGAAGCAAGAGAGGTGTGACCAACTAACCGAGTAGGGAAAATGGGGGTAGTGACAACAGTACACTGCAGTAGCAGACATTGAGTCAGCAGGGGTAGTATTCCCGACAGGGGAACTCTGCCAAGAGATTTAGGTATGGGCGACATCAATCTGACATGCATGGACAACAGGATTCCCAGCAGCAGGTTCCTTAAGGCCGTCGGGGCTGAGGGAACCAAGGGGAAGGCTTGAAGGGCCAAGGCCGTCAAGGTCAAGGGAACCAAAGGGGAGCTCAGAAGGGCCAAGTCCTTCAGGGCTAATTCCAGGGCTAGCAGGGCCAAGGGCAGAGGCAGTTCGAGGGACAGTGTTTTACATGTAGCCAGCAGGGTCACAAGAGTAGGACTTGTCCATAAGGAGACAGGGCACATCGGCAGGGTGCCCAACCAAGGCAGCAGACTCCATTAGACCTAGCACCAACACATGCCCCACAGTAGCAGAAAGTCCATATGCACTACAGGCGTGTGTACAACAATCGAGACGTGCCTTTCTAGCCATCACCTTCGGCACTGTCGGCAGTCGTGGGGACGTTTCCTATCCATGGGCATGATGGTAGTATTTTATTTGACATGGGTGCAACACAATCTTTTATTACCACTAGATTTACATGAGCAACCGGCTTTTTAGAGATCGCCAACACTCATCTTATGTGTGTTGAGTCACCGATGGGTAATGGGTCCCTTATACACTCAATCTGTAAAGGTGTGGACATTATGATCAATAGATTGAGTTTAGCGATAGACCTTCTAGTGTTAGATATGTAGGGCTATAACGTCATCCTAGGCATGGATTGGTTATCGAGTTATAGGGTGAGGGTAGATTGCTATGAGAAGACTATAGTGTTCACCACTACGGGATATGAGATGTTTTTAGTGGCTATGCCTCTTCCCAAGGGAGGATCGCGCACTCATTTATATTACGTCGAGGAGGAGACCTCATAGGAGGTGGTTGTTTCTCTGGACTCAATCCCAGTCGTGAGGGATTCCGATGATGTCTTCCAAGAGATACCAAGGTTACCACCCAGTAGGGATATTGAGTTTGTTATAGACTTGGCACCGGGGACGAGACTGATTACCAGAGCACCGTATCATATGGCCCCTTCAAAAATGCGAGAGTTGAGAGAGAAGATTCAGCAGCTCTTGGTACAGGGTTTCATTCGGCGGAGTACTTCGCCTTGGGGTGCACCGATGTTATTTATGAAGAAAATGGATGGTTCGCTCCATTTGTGTGTAGACTATAGATAGCTGAACAAGGTGACAATACGTAACAAGTATCCGTTACTAGAACTGATGACTTGTTTGATCAGTTGAGAGGGGCTGCATACTTCTCAAAAATCAATTTGAGGATAGGTTACCATCAGTTGTGCATTCGAGAGGAGGATGTACCTAAGACTGCCTTCTTGTCGCGGTATGGGCCATAAAAGTTCAGAGTGATGCCGTTTGGACTCACTAATGCAACTGTAGTGTTTATGGACCTCACGAACAGGGTATTCAGGGAGTTTTTGGACTAGTTTATGAATGTATTCATCGACGATATTCGGGTTTACTATCGCACGGAGGAGGAGGAAGCTGAGCATTTACGCATGGTTCTTCAGACGTTACGGGACCATCAGTTGTAAGCCAAATTTGGGAAGTGTGAATTTGTAACACCCCGTATTTTTTAGAGCCTGAATAATTATGTGATTAATTATTATTGTGGGATTAATTAAATTAATATGCGAGAATTAATTGGTAATCAATCCGGATTTAAATAAATTATTAACTAGCGTAATAAGAGTTAATACTTATTAACATGAATTATTGAATATTACTGAGTGAATAAGTAATATGCAAAATTTCTAAATCTGATAAATTATCTAGCGTGAAATATATGACAGTTTGGTATTGTAAGTCGGGACACGCATGTGAGTCGTGTCAGGACTAATTGAATGGAATATAAAAAAAGTAAACTATTTTTATACAACTCGTATGGTAATTTCAAGTGCTTCGTTGAGTCCGGGAGGGTCGAAATAGTCAGAAAACACTACCCGAGTATTTTATTTAGACTCCGGGAGGTTTTAGACCAAATCGGCACCCCGTAGGGGTAATTTTGAAATTTTGATTTTTGAAAGAATTAAATGGACGAAAATTGGGAGTTATTTTTTCAGCCACGAGAGGTCCATTAGGGTTGAGAGATATAAAAAGTAAAGAACGGCCACAAAGGGTGTGAGGGAGAACAAAGTCCAAGAGGAAAGGCCTAATTAGCACCATCTTGCACAACCATCACCACCATCGTGTAGATCGAAACAAGAGGAACACACACATACCAACAACATCAAGAAATTGGATGACTAATTTGAGGCAAGTGTTTATTACTTGCATGACTTAGTAATTATTATGTGCATGATTAGAGTAGTTGATAACCCATTAAATTATGAGATTTAATTTTGATGAAAACTTGATGATTTGAGTCATATTTGGGTCTTAATTTATAAGAGATTAAATTCCTTCATGTAGATAGGATGTCATCCACGAATTTATGATAATTTCCATGTACAAATCTGGGTTTAATTTGGAGATATGATCTTAAATTAAGAACTAGGGTTCTTGTCAAATAAATTTGGGGATTTCGTATTAAATTGATGTATAGGGAGGACTTAATAATTCTAGGCTGTTAGAAATCATCTAATTATGTTAGAACATCGATTGGGTTTGCTTTTTGGGTGTTTGGGAGTGAACAGTAGAGGTTTTAGGGTTAAAAATGGTGGAAAAATGCTGAAATTCTTGGAAGAATATGAAACAGTAGGTCTCGCGCAAAGTCATGCGAAGGTCGTTCAAGCGAGATAGGCATCTCGTGTGAAGTCGCTCGAGCGACACTTGACAGTCATTCAAACGACATTGCCATCTGATTCGAGCGACAAGGTGAACTTCTGGGAAACTTCTTAGGGGCAGTTTTGGAATTTTCTAGTTTATTCGAGTGAGAGAAATTTTCAGTGAACAGATTTGAAATGAGGTAGGTCTATGAGAAAGTATGTGAGTTTTATACTTTAATTAATTCAGAAAGAAGAGTTACTTCAAAAATTACTAAAGAGGTGTGGTAATTTAGTAATATTATAAAATACGTAATAATGAGAATAAAATATGTATGGTAAGTATACAAATAGGTTGGGAGAATACCTATAAATTTTAATAGGATGTGTGTATGCCTATTACTTGATATTTTGTTAAGTGCACTAATGGGTGATAACCCGGGGGTGAAAGGTTATGTGGTTAATACACTAAAGGGTGATAACCGGGGGTGTACTATTTTTATTTAGCGCACTAATGGGTGATAACCCGGGGTACATGATTATCATATTAATAGCACTAATGGGAATTAAACCGAGGGTCCAGGACTTACATATATATATATATATATATATATATATATATATGAGATATTCTACTAAGAGAAACTAGTAATTTTGTCAATGAAGACAAATGAATTTAATCTTAAAGAGATAAAGACTTAAATAGTCATATAGTAAACGGGATAGGTAGTAATACGTGACAGGCTACTTATAGAGTATTGTATGGAAAATACGAGAAAACTATTGTTAGATGTAAAGAGTGTTATGTGACTTGAACTAGATAGCTTGGGTAGAGTTACTAATACCAAATAAAAGATGCGCTACAAGTGTACAATAGAAGAGATGTGAGATTTTCATGTGAGGGCACGAATCTAACATGTACATAATACTTGCTCTAAAGAAGTTTTAAATACTTGAAAAACATTTTTTTTTCACATCGGGCTTTGACCCGTCTCTTGCATCTCTTGCTATATATATATATGTATGTATTATATCAGGTGCTTAGCCACAAGGTCACCAGATTTAGGGACTTGGGTCGCTTGGCGTGCTGCAGCTGCTGTGGAAGCTGTAGGTCTTTGCATTAGGCATTCCTATCTTTCCTCTCAATTTATCTAGACTTTTCATTTAGGGCATGTGTCGCCCATTCCTTAGACATTTTTATGAGAGATTATATTTAGTTTATTTTCTATTCATTTCCACTTGGATTTAGTTTACTGTGGTTCTTTGGCTTAAGGTTTTGAACCGGAATTTTTAAATCCAGTCGTATTTATTTCAGTATGTGATTCAGATTTATTATTTAACTTTGTTGATTGGTGAATGGTTATATCTAAATTCTTGAAATTATTAAATAAAAGATTTTTTTTGGTTACAAATTAAAAAGGAAAAAGTATTTTGACACCAGCTTGATTTATATTAGGTGATTGTTAAAGTTAATGTTTTCAACAGTAATGCTAAGAATGAACCAACCGGATATTCTATTTTTAAATTTTATAAAGGACTGATCACCCGATATTTAATTAGGCGGGGTGTCACAGAATTTTGGCTTTAGGAGGTTCAGTTTCTTGGCCACAGTGTGTCCGACAAAGGCATAGCTATCGATCCGAGTAAGGTATCAACGGTGATAGAGTGGGGACAGCCCACGACACCGACCGAGGTGCATAGATTTTTGAGATTGGCTGGTTACTATCATCGCTTCCTCAAGGGGTTCTCAAAGATTGCTGGTCCTTTGATGAACTTGACTCAGAAGGGATTACCATTCATGTGGAGTGACTACTGTCAGTTAGTGTTTGATGAGCTAAAGGATATGTTGACATCAACACTCGTACTTGCATTGCCTAGGAGTGGAGTGGAGTACCGGGTCTATACTAACGTATCCTTATAGGGACTTAGGGGTGTGTGTTATAGCAGAAGGAGAAGGCTATGGCTTATGCATCCCGAAAGCTAAAGCCACATGAGAAGAATTACCCCACCCACGACCTCGAGTTGGAAGTAGTCATCTTTACTTTGAGGATATGGAGACATTAATTTCTGGGAGAGCAGTTTTCTCTATTCACGGATCATAAGTCACTTCAGTATCTCTTCCCCCGGAAGGATCTGAATATGAGGCAGAGGAGGTGGCTCGAATTCGTTTAGGACTACGAGTTTGATATACAGTATCATCCTGGTAAGGCTAACGTGGTGGCAGATGCGTTGAGCCAAAGACCCACAGGAGAGTTAGGAGAGGTCTGGAAAGCGAAGTGGAGCGAACTTCGATATGAGGATGAGGTAGCCCGAGCATACATGGTAGTTTTAGCTATCACCCCCAAGAGTGTTATGCGGGTAGTGAGGGCACAGGCAGATGACCATTTTTATCAGGACAGAGTACGATAATTACCAGACGAGGGGGAAGATTCCTACTCCATCAGTTTAAAGGGAGGACTTCGATTTAATGGGAGACTGGTAGTACCCGAGGATAAATATTTGAGGCATGTAGTCATGACAGAGTCACCCGGGTCCAAGTTTGCGGTAAATCCCGGCGGGGGATAAGATTTATCAGGATATGCGATGACAGTATTGGTGGTCGGGTATGAAGCGAGACATAACAGAGGTTGTCTTGAAGTGTGCTACGTGACATCTTGTGAAAGTTGACCATCAGAGACCTTCAGGGATGTTATAGCCACTGGAGATTCCCGTGTGAAAGTGGGAGAGAATTTCTATGGACTTTATTACCGAACTACTAGCATTTCAGAGAACTCAGGTTTCCATATGGGTGATAGTGGATCGGCTGACCAAGGTAGCCCATTTCTTACCGATTCGTACTGATTTTGATACGATGCAGTACGCACATCTTTTCATTTCAGAGATCGTCAAGCGGCACGGGGTTCCTATTAAATTGTATTAGACAAAGGCAAAATATTTGTGTCGTACTTCTGGCAGAGTTTTTAGGAGGCCATGGGTACAGATTTGTCCAGCAGACTGAGAGGGTGAATCAGATGCTTGAGGATATGTTAAGGATGTGTATCCTAGATTTTAGGGGAGGATGGGAGCGATAACTCCCATTAGTAGAGTTTGCGTAAAAAACTCTTACCAATTAACTATCGATATGGTTCATTTTTAGGTACTTTATGGGAGGCCTTGTCGTTCTCCTGCCTAATGGTTAGAGCTGGGGGGTAACAAGCTATTGGGGCCGGAGATGCTACAGGAGACTTCTGCCAAGATAGAGTTAATTCGAGGACGTATTCGAATAGCCTAGGATAGGCAGAAGAGTTATCCTGATTCTGGTAGGAGATACGTGGAGCTAGAGGTGCGAGACCAGGTGTTGATTCGGGTATCTCATATGAAGGGAATTATGAGGTTCGGCAAGAAGGGGAAGTTAGCGCTAAGATATGTGGGAATATTCCCTATTATTAAGAGGGAGGGACCAGTAGAATACAGATTGGGACTCCCAGAGCATCTTTAGCGGATACATGACGTGTTCCATAAGGCGTCCCTAAAGAAATACAGGAGGAGCAAGAGAGCCTTCTGGCATGTCCCACTTAAGGAGATTGATTTGCAGCCCGATGTATTATGTGAGGAGAGACCCGTGGCTATCCTGGATCATAGCGAGCATAAGCTTTGATCCAAGGTGAAACCGTTGGTGCGAGTATAGTGGGGACACCATAATGTTGATGAGTCGACATGGGAGCGGGAGGAGGATATGCGAGAGTAGTATCTAGAGTTATTCACCGCAAGTATATCCAAATTTTGAGGACAAAAGTCCTTTGTAAGGGGGGAAATATGTAAGACCCCGTATTTCAGCGTATTTAAAATTTAATTAATTGAGTAATTAAATAGAAAGTACGTTTTAATTTAAATTACGTGAGTAGAGTAATTTAATAAGATTTATTAATAATTATGATTTTTAAGTGTGAATAATGATTGTGATTATTAAATATTAATCGAGAGATAGATACTGATTAATACAATGATTCAAATTTACTAAGTGTGAATAGTAAATGTTGATAGTTAAATTGTACGACATAGCGAGAGATATGAACGTAATTGATTATAACTCAACTGAGTGTCGCGTGTAGGCTAAATTGAGGATGAGATAGGAAAAATATTTTTAGTGACTTATGTACGTAGAGTAATTTAATAAGATTTATTAATAATATATTTTTAAGCGTAAATAATGATTGTGATTATTAAATATTAATCGAGAGATAGATACTGATTAATATAATGATTCAAATTTACTAAGTGTGAATAGTAAATGTTGATAGTTAAATTGTACGACATCGCGAGAGATTTGAACGTACTTGATTATACCTCAACCGAGTGTCGCGTGTAGGCTAAATTGAGGATGAGATAGGAAAAATATTTTTGGTGACTTACGTTAGTAGAGTAATTTAATAAGATCTAATGATAATATGATTTTTAAGCATAAATAATGATTTTGATTATTAAATATTAATCGAGAGATAGATACTGATTAATATTATGATTCAAATTTACTAAGTGTGAATAGTAAATGTTGATAGTTAAATTGTATGACATAGTGAGAGATATGAACGTACTTGATTATACCTCAACCGAGTGTCGCGCGTAGGCTAAATTGAGGATGAGATAGGAAAAATATTTTTGGTGACTTACGTGCGTAGAGTAATTTAATAAGATTTATTAATGATATGATTTTTAAGCATAAATAATGATTGTGATTATTAAATATTTATCGAGAGATAGATACTGATTAATATTATGATTCAAATTTACTAAGTGTGAATAGTAAATGTTGATAGTTAAATTGTATGACATAGTGAGAGATATGAACGTACTTGATTATACCTCAACCGAGTGTCGCGCGTAGGCTAAATTGAGGATGAGATAGGAAAAATATTTTTGGTGACTTACGTGCGTAGAGTAATTTAATAAGATTTATTAATGATATGATTTTTAAGCATAAATAATGATTGTTATTATTAAATATTTATCGAGAGATAGATACTGATTAATATTATGATTCAAATTTACTAAGTGTGAATAGTAAATGTTGATAGTTAAATTGTACAACATAGCGAGAGATATGAATGTACTTGATTATACCTCAACCGAGTGTCGCGTGTAGGCTAAATTGAGGATGAGATAGGAAAAATATTTTTGGTGACTCAAAGGATAATTTAGAGGTCACAGATGATTCCGAATTGGTTGAATTAGTCAAAATAGTATACCTGGGGGTACTAGTCGGGTACCGGGGCATTTTTGGGCTAAACGGGGATTGTATGGGGGCGTTTTAGTCTTTTGGCATATAGAGGTGAGAAGACCTACGAATTTTGGAGTGTTTTATCAATAGATTAAAAGTGCTGTTAGGGTTAGAAACCTCATAACACAGGAAAGACATTAGAGAAAGAAGAGAGATTATTCTCAAAGCTTAAGGGGAAATTGCTGGAGAATTCAAAGGGTCCTTGCACCATAAACTTGTTGGGAAGGAAGATTGGAGGAGAACGACAATCAATCACCAACAACAATCACGAAATCAGATAATCTCTAAATAAGGTAAGTGGTTATTTGCAAATTATTTTGAGTTATAATATCCATGCATAGTATTTATGTATAAACGATTTTGATTAATATTCTTGGAAAAAAAGAATTGATTAATTGCGTGTTTGGATAGGAATCGCATGTAGTTAGATTTATATCTGTAGAGGATTGAAAATAAGAGGAACCATGATCGTTAATACGAATTAAAATCTGGTTTTATGATTTAGAATATTGGAAGAACATATTTTTAGGGTTCTTGAATAATCAGAGGCTTTGAATTATTATGGGCTAAATTTGTGAAGATTTATGATGTTTAAATCGTTGGAAATCATACTCGAGTATGTAGGAATGGTTAGAAACCATTGATTTCGAGTTTGGTGTGCTATCATGTAAGTTGGATAATTGGAAATGGTGAGAAAATGCATGAGGAAGACGAACTGCACCTGCACCTGCACCTGCACCTGCACCTGCTCGATCGATCGATCAACCCTGGAATGTCGATCGATCGATGGTCTTGGTCGATCGATCGACCCAGGCTGATTTTGGGTTCTTTTGTTGGTTGCGTTCTAATCATTTGCCAATGACTGGGGGAAACCTTGGGGATGACGTTGCACCATTGTAGGGACTTGGAGAGTAGCAGTAGGTGCATAGTGGAGGTCCGTTATAATCATAGAGTGCAAGATTGGAAGTGATGGACCGACGAGGATAAACCAATCGAGTAGTAGAGAGTAAACGTAATCCCCATGGGTATATCAATAGGTTAGAGATATCTTAACTACTGAAATGATTAGAGGGGTAACTAAGGCCCTTTGAGTTATGTGAATACTCAATTAAATACGATAGTGGGATAAAATCATAAATAAATAAGTATGATGAATATTTAAGAGAAAATATTACGTACGTACATTATTATTAGGTTGTGTGTATACCTACTAAATGGTATAGATACTTAGGTGGTGAGAATACCTAAAGTGTAATTTCCTATATTAGGGTCAAGTTATGATTCTGAACTAATATATGGAAATATTAAGTGGGGTCGAGGTGATTATTCCGAACCACTTCATGAAATGAATTTGGGGTTGAGGTGATGTTTCGAACCAAACTCTTTCTTGGTGTCGATGAACCATTCCGAACCAAGAGTCCTTGATGTGTGTTAAGAGGACATATTAGTAATAAATGAATTTATAAGTATATGCTGGGTGTGAAATATATAATGTATTATTAATTATCTTGTGTGAGTTAGTGGATAATGAGATGCCGCGACATCTAAAAGCAAATTAATTACGAAGATTTAATTATAAAATGGTGAAAGATAACAAGGCGTGAATAGTTATCTAAGTATATAAATCATGATATATGGTTACAATTACATAGTGGGTGGAATGGGAACTTACTAGCATACATGAGTCAGTTGATTACTATAGTTCGGTTAGCTTGAGTTGTATAGCTAGGTGGGCTAGGTACGGGACGTTAGGCGTGCACGATAGATGAGGGGTGATGTAACTCAAGAGAGTGCACGCGAAATATTAACATGTGTAATCAATAAATCATACTATTGTGATAATCACTTGAAAAATATTTTCAAAACGTTTTGAGTAGTAACTCTTGCTATAAAAATATTTTCAAAACCTTTTAGGTGTCCATCCATAGGGACGCCATACTTGAAGATTCTGTCCAGGGACTTATAACTGCAGCTTTGTGGAGCTGGTAGGACTTTGGATAGACGCTTCATCTATTAAGATATAGTATAGGATCTCATTATAGTATTCTCTATTGGGACATGTTGTCTACAACCTTTATTTCAGATTTCAGTTTTGGGTTATGTGGATTTTATTTAGCAGTTTTGGATTTTTAGCCGAATGTTGACTCAATCAGACTTTATCCTTTATATATTTCTACATGGTTTAATTCATAGTTTATCATGAATGGTTTTTTATTACTTCCGCATTAGTATTTTATCTTGGGTTAATGAAATATAAATTTGGCATCGGTCTAATTTCACTTAGGTGATTAGTAATTCAAAAAAAAAATCAACAGTGATGCTAAGAATGAACCAACTGAGAAATACGTTTTAATTTAATTTAGGACTCATCACTCGAGATTTAATTAGGCAGGGTGTCACACTAAATATTTTAAATTTACTTAAATTAGTTATGCAGGAGAGCAATATTAAGCATATTAGGAAGGAAGCATAAAGATAGTTTAGTTCTCTTAAGCTATCCCTAGCTGATTCACCGCTTTGTCATTATGGGCCCCAAGCGAGAGTTATGTTGCGACCAAAGGGGAACTTTTATGTGTTGAAACTTGATGCTCGGGGGTGCTTGAGGTCAGGTTATTGGTTTGACTTGGGTCGAAGTGACTTTCCCCTTGAAGATGTTTGGTGCCATGTCCAGTTTGAGTCGCACACCCCTGGTTTTAGGCATAGGCCTAAGTGTGTTATGTGCGATAAGGAGTTTGGTTAGTTTGTTAAGAGTCTCTTGTTTGTTTTATATAAAAACAAATAAATGATTAGTGTTAGCCCTTTCGGGCTAATCCTAAGGCATGTTTAAGTCTGCGATTGGTTCAGAGATTCTTAGTATATGGGTTCGGGACCCGGGTTATGAATGGAAAGGTATTAGGCACACCACTTGTTCTTTATGATTCATTAATTATATTCTTTCTATCCTTATTAACAATAATTTATTAATTGTTTGTAGAATTGGTTTAATGAATTTAACATAAAATCCATTAACCATAGGTGGGTGTTTTAGGTATGAAATCGGTGTCAAAGGTTTTTGAACGTCACTTAACCAATGAAGGTATACAAGGGAGTTTGTTCATGACTACATTCTAATGTTTAATGGGTTTCCGTTGGTATGCATGTGAATGTGCAAAAGAGCTCAACTTTGAGATCAGTTGCAATCTCTTTCGAGGTTTCGAGGAGAGATAGAAAGGAAATATGAGAAATAGGTGCATCGCTATTGTGACGTTGTATCGAGAGATACATTGTCAGGGCTCATGATCACGAGAAGGATTTGATATTGTGCTTACATAACCAAGAGAGCTTAGGATAAAATCCTAAGTAGTTCTATTTTGTATATACGTTTGAGTTTCTGTGTAGTTTTGTGCAGGATTCGCGACTTGAAATATTTTGATATTTTTTTTTACAAAAGAGATGATGGATGATGGCTAATGATTGTCTGTCCTTTGAAATATGTATGCTTGAGTTTAAGCAGATCAAAATTATTTCAATGGTGACACTTTCACTTCAGGTATGTCATAATCATGTAAGGTATGAACCTTACATGAATAGTGGATCGCTTAATCATGACGGTGTTAACAAATATGAATATACTTCTTTTTATTTCGATATCTCAGTGTAGAATACTATTTTCAAGTGGGTGGATGTATAATATAGGGTCCATAGTATGGTTGTGTATAGTATGTATGATTTTGAGCATTTAAATAAGGATGTGCGAGAAATTACAACTTCGAGATAGCTTTATATCTCATTTGTAGTATACATGGAAGAGGGTGTAAGAGAGAGATGGGTGAATCTATGTGGGGGAAATATATTATGAGACATATTATTATGGCTCGAGCTCACGATAAGGTCTTTGCAGTGCACCTACGTACTCGTGTAGCCAAGATATCAAAGGCTACGTCGTTTGGGTGTTCATATACTCCAATCTTATGGGTGTGAAAGTTTAAGACTTGGCTTGGGTGGGAGAAAAGCTACATGTGGGCAAGAATTTAACTTTGGTGGAGTGTTATAATGGGAGTGGAATCGAAGATCAATGATATTATCATATCATATTATGATCGGTAGGTGATCAATATTCAGATGGTATTGTCCTTTAAACTAGTTTAGGGGTGTAGCGTTAAGGATGTCATATTTTAGACATCCTCAGATTGGGAGGTGGAGGTAGAAGTAGGTGGAGTTTGGGCTGGGGAGGGATGCACCCTTAAGAAACAATATGCTGAGAGACATATTATAAGGCACGTGATTCATGAATTTAGTTAGATATAGCGCCTATGTACCCAAGGAGGCTTGAGATCAAAGCTAATGCAGTTTTAACAAACGATGCATATTTACGTGTGTAAGCGACGAGATAAGGAGTACACAATATACATCATTACGAAATTTAAGGAGCCTAGTCCTTAATATAGCATTTCCATCGTGTGAGGTTGATATATTTATATGTTAAAAGTATGGGGATATGTCCCCCACATTAAGGGATCCTTGAATTGATAGCCTTGGAAAAAGCCTTTCCCATGCATGGTAGGATATCAACCATCCCTGGCTGAACTCGTGGATCTCCAACAGTCATATTCAAAGTGAGTACTGAAGAGAAAATAAGTAATTTTTGGAGATTACTTGAATGGATGATTTATTAAAGAAGGAAAAGTCTTCCGTTACCATGGATTCCCTTAACCATGGTATGATTCTAGTGAGAAGAAGTTGAAACTAGGATTTGTAATCTTCTTTAAAGACAAGATCACTTGGACTGAATGGCCAAAACATGAGGTAAAGCATGTATGGAAGGATCTATGCATGATTCACACCAAAGATGAGCTATTTGACCCATTTGTAAAGATTTTCTCTACTAGTAAACCACTTCTCAACTGGTGTAGTGTCCATATCAACCCAACTCTAGCCATCATGGGAACCCTCCTGATTACCTAATAGAAAATAAACTCAAATTTATCACCTCTTTTTCTATTACTAATATGAACGTAAATGAGACCTCCTTTGATGATGTTCTCACTCTTATATTTCCAGAAAATGTTTATAATGAAATGAATAAAGATTTTGAGTATCTTGTTATGCCTTACATTAATTGCATAAATTCTAATCAAACAATGAAGATGATATAATAAATGAACAATTCTTAACTGATCTCAATAAGGAGAAGATTAAACAACATAACCTCTTCAAAATAATGATGATGAAACTGTTATTATTAACATTTGTTCTAGTATCAATCCGTGTTAGATTAGGATAGAGTCAACCCTCGGAGAGCATGAGAGGTCATAATTTGAGGAACTCCTACGGGAATTTGTGGATATTTTCACACGGTCCTACAATGATATACCCGGTATATACCCAGAGATTATGCGCATGAGATCCCTACTTACCTAGAATGTAATCTTGTCAAATAGAAATTGAGAAATCTCTACCTTGATTGGTCTCTCAGAGTCAAAGATAAAGTCGTCAAATGACTAAACGTGGGGTTTATTCACGTAGTCTATTATCTGACATTGACCACTAATATTTTCGTCGTGCCGAAATCATGAGGTAAAATTTTTATGTGTGTCGACTATTGGGATTTGAACGAATATTATCCAAAGGAAGATTATTGCTTTCCCAACATTGACATGATCATTGATAACACTGCCAATCATAGCCTCAAGTCATTCGTCAATGGTTTTGTAGAGAATAACCAGATCAAGATGCCTCCCAATAACTAAGAGAAGACTGATTTCACAACCCCTTGGGGTATATTTTTCTACACCATTTCGCATGATCTTATCTATAAAGAGGTTGAGGTCTACATCGATGATATGGTTGTTAAGTCTAAAACTCGGGAAGGTCACATCCATTCCTTGAGGAAATTCTTTGAATGACCATGGCAGTACCAAATGTGTCTCAAACAACATAAATGTGTCTTTGGAATCACAAAAGGAAGCTCATTGGCTTTACGATCAATGAGAGAGGAACTGAGGTAGATCCAACCAAAGTCCAAGCCATCCTTAAAATGTTGCCTTCTCGGATAGAAAAAGAATTTTGCATTTTTTTGGGAAAACTCTAATACATTACCAAATTCATCAGCTAACACACTTCCATCCACGAGACCATCTTTGAGCTCCTCTAAAAGGACTAAACGAATGTCTAGAATGAGGCATGCCAAGAAGCCTTCGACATGATGAAGTAATATTCAAATAAGAGACTCTTAACAAACTAACCAAACTCCTGATATATTAAGAACTCATAACAGGAGATATGCTAGCCTGATATATTAAGGACTCATGCAAAGAAAGTGTCATTTACTATGCCGGTAAAAAACTGGCAGGGTATAAAATATACTACACCGCTTTAGAAAAGGCTTATGTCACTTTAGTTTGGATCACCCAGAATCTCTAACACTACATGCTTGCATTCCACATCAAGTTGGTATCTTGAATGGATCCCATGAAATATCTGTTGGAAAATCCTTCCTTATCAAGTCGAATTGATCGCTGGTTACTGTTGTTATCCCAATTTGACATCTCATATATCATGTAGAAAGCCATGAAGGGAAGATTCATCTTTGATTATCTTGATGATAATTCCATAGGTGAAGCAAATGTATGAGTTTCTAGATGAATGTATTCTCTATACTTCTCATGAAGAGCTTTGATTGCAGTTATGTTCTTTGACAGGTCCGCTAACAAGAAGGGGTATGGCATTGGGATACGTTTGATTGCCTCTGATGATTCTCACACACCCATTTCCATTAAGATAGACTTATTTTTCACTATCAACATGAAATAATATGAACCTTGCACAATGTGCCATAAGTTTTCCCTCGAGAAAGGAATACACTATGTCTATATTTATAGAGACTCGATCCTCATCATAGGAAAAGTTATCTAGATATGGAATGTCAAAGATGAGAAGATCCTACCTTTTTACACTCTCCTTGAAGACCTTGGATACTAATTCAAAGATTTCACCTTCCACTACTTTTTAAGTTAAAAAATAATCTTTGCTAACTAACTATTACCACATTGAGCTCCTAATATAAGAGGACTCGTATAAGGTCAGGTTGTCGTATTATGATATTTGGTGCCTCCTCAAGCATGGTCGATATCCTTAAGGGGTTGATAAGAGATAATATGTAACTTTTTGCAAACTTGAAGTTCATTACATTATCTGCGGTAAGGCACTTTTCAAGAGAAACTTTGATGGAATTCATTGGCAATGCATAGCAGGGGCTGACACTGAATAAATGAGGTAAAAATCCACATCGAGGAATGTGGACTGATCGAGCACAAACCTTGCGTCGTGTAATATGTAAATCGTTGTTATCGATTCGATGACTCAATGCAAAAAACCTAAGCTACTACTACACTTGTGAGGCAAGCACAACGGTAAGTCGGGTATCATAAGAAATCCACAGGGAGTGATTGAATTTTAGATTTCAATTGCTTTAGAACTTTAAAAATAAAAAGAAAAGTTGATGGTTGGTAATGGTGACAAAAGAAAAGAATAAGTTACACTACACAAATGTAAAGCGAGGAGAGGGATCGCATTCCACCACATAGACCAAACAACTACTAATTAGAGTTAAGGCTCGAAAGAAATTTAATCAAGCACTTTCAATTAATCATAAACATCAAGAATGAAGGTATTTTAACCCAAAAATACTTGATAAAACATTTAATCAAAAATGGTCACATGCGGATTAAATTCGGGTTGTCGCTATAAACTCTAACGTTGCGTGAAAAAGAAAGATAAACGCATAACAATCCAACTTTGACACGCACGATTTCAATTAAACGCAATTTTACACAAAACCTAATTTTCGGAGCTCAAAACCGTTAATGGCAGAACACAACCCCGACCTTATATAACTACTCACACAACATGAATAAACTAATTAAAACAATTACTAAGTGAAGAAAACAACAAATAAATAACCAATAACAAATTAATTGAGCATGAAAATTAACTACAAATCAAGAAAATGAAGAACAAAGCAAGAAATAAAGGAATGTGATAATGAAAAGTAGCTTACATAAATGGGTTTTACCCCAAAGAGAGAGGAGAAGGAAGCTCCACAAAAATCGCCCAAAACTAACCTAAAATGAATCTTCTCTAGTCTAAAATTGACGTCTCAACTTAATAGAATGTTTACATACATATACCCCACCAAAAACCCACTTAAAATTAGAGATTTTTGAACATTCTGGATCGACAGGTCTGCAATTCTGTAGCTTGGTCCAACTTTTCAAAAAAATGCCATCATTTCTTCGTTATAACGTCGAATTAGTCATTGTAGGAGGTTAAGCAAAGATAATTAAAGATATAAATCATTCAAGAAGACATTAGGCCAAACAACAAAAATATGAAATATCTAAAATGCTCTTCAATGTGAATTTGAAGTAAAAATCATCATAAAAATGCCTTAATTACCTCATTATACATCGGAATCATGCACCACCGGCGGCCACGAGAAGATAAATCAAAGTGATTCAACTTTCATGAAGAGTTCGGGATCAAAATTCGAATTATGGAATTACTAAAATGCCCCCGAAGCTACAATCTTTAACGAAACTTTTTCAGAAAGCATCTGAACTTCATACTAAGCATTCAAATACCTACAAAAGCTCAATTAATCCCTGCAAAGCATGTATATATAGAAATCTGAGGTTGTCTGGTTAACGAGCATAAGTATAGGGATTAATATACCCGAGGGGGCTAATAGTGCATAGGTTAACGGGTAAAATACACAATATTTACATCGTATCATGGACCCCACATGAATGGTCATATGCTTGCCAATAAGATAATACGTCAACGGTATTACTGGACTATTATGGTTCAAGAGTGAACTGCTTATGTCAGAAGGAGCCTCAAATGCCAATAATTCTCTAACCATCAGCATTTGCCTCCCCGTGTGTTGGATAGCATAACCTCAGCTTGGCCCTTCTCAACTTAGGTCATTGACATCATTGGGAAAATCACCCCCAAATCATAAAATGAAAACAAATTCATCCTACTCGCCATTAATTATTTCACCAAATGGGTTGACGATGAATTATATGTTGTGTTGAACATAAACAAAGTATCCAAGTTCATTAGGAAGAATATCATTTATCACTATGGGGTCCCGTATGATCTGGTATCAGATAATGGGATCCACTTCGAAGTAGAAGTTTTAGAAGTAGTCGATGAGTACGAAATTGAGAGGAGCAAATTTTTCTCCTTACTGACCGTAGATCAATGGGGATGTCGAGGTTGCTAACAAAATCCTCAAATCCATAATCATTAAGATGACTTAAAGTTGTAGAGACTGGACCAATCAGATCCCTTATGCTCTTTGGGGTTATCGCATGTCTATAGGACACCAACTTAGGAAACCCCTTATTCTTTGGTATATGGAATGGAGGTGGTTCTGTATGTGGAACTTGAGATACCCTATTAGTGAGTTATGCTTGAAAGTCAAGTTTAATAAGTTGATTGGTAAGAATGTCTCTATGATGAACTTGCACTCTTGGATGAAAGAAGATTGAAAAATTTATACCACAAACAAGGGTAACACCACTACATTGCACGATCATTCAATAGTACAGTGAAAGACCTTGGGGTGAGAGAAGGTGGCCTCTCTCTCAAGGAGATAGTAAAGCCCATATGGTACCCAAGAGAGAAGTTCAAACTTAATTATCGTGGGCCATACCTTGCAAAGAAAATCTTATTAGGCGGCGCGGATACACTCACGAATCTTGACGGATAAGAAATGGCAGGTCCAGTAAGTTTGGAACATCTCAAGAAATTTTACCCTTCATCCAATTCCCGTCTAGCTATGACTTTTGCCACCTCCCTCTTAAAAAAAAAGCACTTCCTTTCTCCATCTTCAAGAACTATGTAGGACATGACCCTCTCAAAAGCAAATTTTCTCATAAATTTCAAATAATTTTTTATCCCCAGAAAGGTACATTAGGAGCTTATAAAGTCACTTTGGGCATGGTCATTTTTCTTCACAAAATGTTATTCTTCCACCAGAGGACATTGGTCTGACTCATCATTATAAATGAACAAAAGGATTATCTATGCCTTAGCGATCGGTATAGATAATTCAAATAATAATAAATTCTTCCAAAGGCACAACAAGATATAACAAAATCATCATTTATTTATCTTACTATAAATAAATGCGACAATTACATAAAATATCACTACAATAAAATTCCCTAAAACCTACATAAATTGCTCATCGACATACAACAATATAAGCCTCCAAATGCATAACTAAACACGAACACTAATATACCCCAATATTAATAAATCCTCATAAAATCTCCTTAACTACCTGAAGGCCCCGCCTCATCACCATCGCCATTTCTCGAAGGGCCACAAAATCCCAGTCTTTGCGACACCTCCTTATGCCGCCCATGAGGTAATAATCCTTGAACAGCTTGGACGAAATCACAATACCCCCTCGTAATTTTAAAAATCTCAAGTCACCTCTTTCCAATTTCTTCAACGTAAACCATCATAACCATATTCCCCCATAACCACCTCGTATAATCCCTAGATATTGCCTAAACTCCCCAACAGATTGGGTTAGATGGGTAGAGGACCAACGATGCTTCCATAAAGGTCCCAAGGTCATTATCAACGATTCAGTCAAAGCCTCCAGATGGCAGAAGTTGGTTACACGCAGAAGGATAATTTTCTCCTATTCCACTTGACGTAAAATCATCCAAAGGAATTCGAAGGAGTCCCACTAGCCGAGCATACTAGTATTCATCCAATTACATGATAATTTGCAACTCCCCCACCATTGTAGAGATCAACAAATATGTCTAGCCCCAATATCCACGAGCTAATTAATCTTATTCCCCATAGAAGGGATAAAACTCTAAAAATTTCATGCAAATAAATTTAGAAAACCTGTTAGAGGATACTCGGTAGGGGCCATCAAATGATGTCTCTCTTCCAACCATATGAATAACATCATAGGACTTATATGAAAGAAGTTCGGTCGACCTTCCTTCCAGTCGACAAGATCATTGCGTGTCTCCGCCAGTGTGGTAGTGATAGGATTAGGGTGATAAGACATCCAAAACATAATGGTGGTAACCTGTGGATCAACGATCATATATCCTGTCATAAAAATCTTCCTTAGAGTCAATCCTAAAGATATAGTTCCGATAAAGTCATTATCACTATACCCCCTCTGATGTATATAATTCAACATCATCGCACGGTTGATACTTCCCCCACGCACCAATAGTCAGGTAGTAGAAGGGGAGACATGCATGAATTCAGCCAATGACACCTAAAGAGAATGGGACATATCAAGCATAGTGGCAGAAACATTTGGGTTAACACCCAGCATGACATAAAATTCTTCGTAGGTGGGACACGCCTCATCTAGGCCAAAGTAGAACACATGGTCTTTGGGGTACTAGAACTTTTGCCTCCACAATATTGCATTCAATTGGAAGGTTATGCCATAAAGTATCCTGACGTAAGTTGAATGCCTCGTAATCGACATTATATAGGCACATGGCCTCCAAACTCTCAAGGTAAGCTAAAAAGGATTCAATAACCGAAATGGCCATCTGATTGAGCAAAGAAGCTTGGAACAACAAAGAAAGAAGGAAAGAAGTTCAAGTGTGGTTTGAAACTCCACCCAAAAGGCCCCTTTTATACTTGAAATTTCTGGAAAAAGATGAAGCAATTAAATTTGTTGTTGCAACAATAGTTCCTAACTACCAAGGAATACAGAAAGATGAAAATCATGGCTAAATGAACCCATTACTACAGGCGTATGCCGATAGGCACGACAAAGGGTATGCTGATCGGCTCACCCCCATTTTGGGAAGATTACCTTTTCCTTTTTTCCTCCTTGATTTTCAAATAAGCCTCTCTTCAAATTAACCTTTTGCAATAAGGGCTTTATGAGCATTTATTTCCAATTTTTTTTTCATAAATATATATTTTACACCTTTTTTACTTTTCATCATTAAATAAAATCCTCAATGGAAAATTAAAAGTGCATGCATATTAGGCCATTAATTCAATATAGATCAAAATGAAAATGAATCATTTTGTATATGTGTCCATCAAGTTACATTTTTTAGGAATTCAAAAATAAATAAAAGGAGAAAAATACCAAAATTTCGTAGACGTAACCCAGACTTTCAAAGCTAAATCTAATCAAGAGACACCTTCTTGAGGATCCTGATGCACACGCTTTTCACGATGACGAGAATTAGGCCCTCCATTTCTAGAATCAGAGCCCTTGCCATGATCCTCGATAGTTATCGATGTCACAACACAAGATCAAGTTATCTGCCTCACATAATCAACAATGGAAGCCATACAATATCTTATGTCACGTAACCAAGAGGCTGATAATGCACACTCTACAAGAGAGCATTGAAGCAATAATAATCAGGTCAATAAAAGAGAAAGAAATAAAAATCCAAGTGGAGAAATATAAAGATAAGTTCATACCTCCTTATTAACAACCTCCTCCGAGAAAGGAGGAAATCCATCTGTCATTGCCCGATGATGACGAGTAATTTATACCACGGGACCTCCACACATAAAGATATGAGAGGAAGTAGTATAAAAATACTGGATGGGAATGGACTCTAACCTCATTACACCACTCCTGAAGCATATGCTGAAGGAAACTGTTACCACCTTTGGTCCCTGCCAATGGTGGGGGCTCACCCTCCATGTCATATATGGACAGCGACATTATCTAACCGGTAGCAAAGTCTAGATAATCATATTATGCTATTGCATCAGTGTAGAACGTATAGGGCTCACCCTCCATTGCCATCACCTTATCCTCATCCTACAACTCCCTTACTTTCCTCATATAGCTAGGAGACAATGGGAAATCCAACTCACGCTCCATAAACTGCCTCACCACTCTCTCTCTTAGGTATTAGACGTACCCAAACTCGTGCGCCAGTACCTCCGCATATGTGCATGCATTCCAGTAACCCCCATTTCCCCAAGGATAAATGCCAAGGGTAGAATGTCATCTGTCCGAAAATAAAATGAATCATTAATAAAATCCACAATTCATAAGAGAAATTTGCACAAAAAATAGAAATAAGGTCTAACTTGATCACTCATTAGGGCATTCAGAACTACCCTCACATCCGTTAGGTCCAAGAATTCCTTCGATACCCTCTTCTATCTCTTCCAATGATTCATCATCGAGAACTCCATCGCCTTACTTGCCTTCAAAGACATCAACCCCGTGTTGTGCCCAATCACCTTGTAAAACCACATCTGTAAAATCAACCCAAGTATCCCAATAATTAAAATCTAAAATTAAATATTAAGAAGAAATTGAAAAAAATAATAAAGGCTACCTCTAGAAGGTACACAAGCCCTGTAAAAGTCTTTCGACTACACTGGATGAAAGCATCCAAAGAAGTATAAAGATATGCCAGGGTAAGGTGCCCCTAGTCATACATATGAATCTCAATGATGACCCAAAGGAAGGGAAGGAACCACAGGAGAATGACATCAACACTGGGTGCTACCGTGAAGCCTCCTTACAGAAGCAGAATGAACATGCAGGCTGCCTGCCACACTTTTTGTCCAACTGTGATGTCTATGTGATGCACCAGTAATGTGTCCTTCAACACCTATATCCTCACAAATTCCCCAGAAACAATCTACCCAAAGTCCCCTTAGGTAGCCCGAATCGCATCCTTAGAAATATATAGTGTCTGATCCACCATGATTTGTCGATCCTTACACTCCGACCCTGCTAATTGTTGCTTTTCTAATGGAGTGACTGTCATCTCACCCACACCCAGATGGAACGTGTGAATAGGTCCAACTCAACAGAGAACAACCGATGATCTCGACGTGTCATCCAGAGCCCCTAAAAGAGGACCAAACCCCGAAAACTCCACCATCAACTACATTTCCCTAACAATCTTCTCTTATACATTCTTAATCATCATCGATCCTTGAGAACGTAGGATTGACGAATCGATATCCACTTACTCAAAAGCAATAATCGTTAATATTTAAAAAAAAATAAACCAAAAAGAAAAATTCAAAAATAAATAAAGAAAACCCACATAGCCATTTGGGTTTTTGATCCTCAAAGAGAGGTGCTTCCTAGGCTCCATAAAAAGGATCCTCTCATCATCCAGGGATTTGATTTCATGGTACACATCCTCGTTTCCAATCACCAATGCACCTTTTTGGCACCACTCAATGTCAGCCCAGTCATCGATGCTAATAAAAGGGTTGTTATCCATGTCTTCCATGAACTATTTAAAGGAAAAAAGTGCTTAAAGTTATTTTTAAGAGAGAGAAAGGGAGAGATTCGCATTGATGGGGTCAAGAAAATGAGGAGATCACCCCATTTTATAAGGAACTAAGGGGTATTTAGATAGATAGTCTCGTGGCTATGCCTATCAATAGGGCCCCTCTGTATTCTCAAAAGCCCTTTATATTTCATGCCACTACCGGTAGGAACACACTTGCCTATGCCTATTAGTAGACTCCCTAAATTTTGTCGCAAAAATGCCCCAAAATTTCCCAAAAATTTCCCAAAAATACTAAAATCTCCCAAAAGTCAAAAACCTCAAAATTTATCAAAAATAATTTTTCATAAAAATTAGCCATTTTTAAAAATACAGAACGCATTAAAAATACATCAAAATTCCTAAAAAATCTAGAAATTTCTAAAAAAAAGAAGAATTAAAATGCATAAGCATTAACAAATTGATGTAATTCTTAATTCAGTCACCCATCCTCTCCCACGCCCCTTAGGTCTATGGAATTAGCCTTGACCCTTTGAATTGGTCCGTTACACTCTTGTGGTCCACAAAATTGGCCTCGACCTATGAATCGATTTGTCACAATCTTTAGGTAAAAGCAATTGGCCTCGACACTCTAAATCGATCGCTCACACTCCTTAGGTCTGCAGAATTAGCCTCAACTCTCTAAATTGGTCCCTCACACTCTTTAGGTCTATAGAGTATGCATTGACCCTTTAAATCGATCGATCACACTCCTTAGGTCCTCAAATTTGGCCTCGACCCTCTTAATTGGTCTCTCACACTCTTTAGGTTTGTGAAATTGTCCTTGGCCCTATGAATTGGTCATTCACACTCCTTACGTTTGCATAATTGGCCTCGACCCTCTGAATCAGTCTTTCACACTCCTTAAGTCTGTAAAATTGGACTCGACCCTCTGAATCAATTGTTCACCATCCATAGGTCCGCAAAATTATCCTCGTCCTCTTGAATCAATAATTTACCCTGCTTAAATCCGCATAATCATACCTGTAACCCCATTACTCCCTTTTATCAAGGTGTATATCTTTTGACGACCTTCACCTAGCCTAAGCTCTCCCATCGAGGGGCTCAATAGACACCCAATTCTAATAACATCATTTTATTACCCCTCATACACCTTCATAGGTCCCAAGCATATCCCCTTTAACCATTTCAAAACCATAATATACTCTGGTTAATTTTTAGAACTAAGGGCAACCGAATGAACTTTCATAAGGCTCTAAATACCCTTTTTAATAGTCCATATTGCATGATAATCTTCCTTATAGTTCACATTTACTTTCCTTTTCCCTTTAAAACCCTAATCTATAGACCACCAGATGCTTCTAAGCTCCATTTGACTACAACCAACTCTCGTGGGTAACCAAATGATCTTTCTTAAGGCTTTGAATACCATTTTTAACTCTCTATATTGTGCAAAAAACCACCTTACAATTTGTATTTACTTGACTTTTCCATTCTAAACCCTAATCTAAAGACCGTCATATGTTTTCAAGCTCCATTTGACTCTGGCCGACTCTCAGAACCAAGGGTAATTGAATGAACTTTCATAAGGATCTGATCACCCTTTTTAACAGTCCACACTATTTAGACTATGGGTCTGGTGTGGACTCTTGATTCTTATGGTGGTAATAGTCCACACCAGATCTGATAGTTTCTAAATTAACTTTGAATATATTTGAATCCGCTTTCTCATGGTCTCTATTGTAT
This sequence comes from Sambucus nigra, assembly GCA_949130495.1. NCBI lineage: Eukaryota > Viridiplantae > Streptophyta > Magnoliopsida > Dipsacales > Adoxaceae > Sambucus > Sambucus nigra. The sequence continues at coordinate 571,513,743 of OX422211.1, read as the reverse complement.
ATGATTTGGACTACGATTTATATTTTATGCCTGGTTTTAAAAAAAATCATGTTTTTGTGTACCTATATGCATCCGTGGCCCTATGCCCTTGTCCCTCAATTCATGGAGTATGCCGATAGGAAGGCTTAGGCCTAGGCCTATCTGTAGATCCCCTAACCTTAAAGTTTTCCTATTAAAGGGATCCATGAGCTCACTTTAAAGGACCCCCTTTCCAAATCCCAAGAAAGTTTTGCCTCGAAATCAGTGTGTAATCTTTTACACATCCCTTTCAAAACATTCTTCCCACATTCCCTTACATCACCCATACACCTCACCTTACTACCATCACACCACCACCAAAATCAGCGTACATCACCATCAAAGTTAGAATTCAAGCTTCATAAAAGTTCCAAATACTATTCATTTAAAACTGTTATTTTAGTGTCATTATTCACTTTCACATATTAGTATATTATTTACATTTAATTTTCATTTCCTTGCCTTAATAAATCTTTTACTGTTTATGTATTCACAAAACTTATTTTCATTAACTCAAAAAATCAAAAAGAAGCATTTGATCCTTTAATCCTGAATTAAAACTTTCCTTCCATTTTCATTACACTTACCTCACTTATGCACCTCGCTTATGCACGTGTTTCAATAAAGAAAAATAAGTTTATTCTAGTTTAGGATTCATGGGTTAAATCCACCCTTATGTGTTTCTGAACTACGCGAACCTTGATGCCAGTTTAGGCTATGTAGGAATCTCGAGTTTTCCTCTGGATTAGAGTCATATTTTCTTACCTTTTCACTTTATTCGTTCTCACGTCTATTAGTATCGTATGTGTGCACACACACACACACACACAAATATATATATATATATATATATATATATATATATATATATATATATATATATATATATTCTTAGCGTCCCCTTCAGACACGCATATTCACTTCCTCATAGTGAATCATGGTTCGGTGTGTTGCTTACATTATATTATATTTTCATATTTTAAAATCCCATCATAAATACTTATCCATTTCCTCATAGTGGATTATGATCTAGTATATTGCATATAATGTAGACTTTTTTCTTTATTATATTTTTAGTGGCCCTGTCAGACATGTGTATTCCATAATTTTCAATGGATTGTGGTTGTGTGTGCTACCCAAATTTCGCTACTTTTTAGATTATCTTCTTTTCTTTTATTTTTTCTCCTTAGAATGACTCTTCACCATATTTTCCATGAAGTGGGTATCGTGATTTTCTTTCTCACCTATTTTACCCCGCACACATTATACACACAAATTATAGTATGAATAGAAAGTAGAATATTATCATTGACGATCAGAGACTGAAAAGGACGAATGGGTTCCTAAAACCTTCCAATTTCATAACTTAGTCTCCAGACCTATAATCTATTTGGTTTCATATGCATCAGTTATTCTTGTGATGTCACTTCATTGGGCACGACTACATTCTTTTGTTTATTTTGAGCAAAATAGGCCGATGACTCCATTTTCTACATTTTTACACCCATTGACGATGACCAATTATATTTGTGGGAATCCACGAATATCGTGAGCGATGGAAAGAGGATTTTATTCCTTGACCCCCCGTATGAAATATATTTTTGGGGTGAACCCCTGTTGAATCTAGGTTGTCCACAACAAACTTTTTTGCTATTATCAATGTTGTACTTTTCCGTTTTGATGGCATATTAACTGTGATTTCCAATATTTTCATGCATACGTTTCATGTGATGATTATGAATCGAGCAATGCATTAGAACTCACACATTATAATGATACCTCTGTATATCTAAAATACTTAAAACACTTATAAAAAATTGACCAAAGTCAAAATAGATGCATGTCTCCCAACGAGGATGACACAATAACCATAAACTTGGTCACCCCCCAAAGCCCTAAATAATTTCAAATAGGGTCCTCCCTAGATGACAACAAACAAAAGGAACTCATAGATCTCCTTTCCATCTTTGTAGACGTGTTCAATTGGTCTTAAGCCATCATACCTGACATCGAACCAACCATCATCATGCATGAGATACCCACTCTCCCTGGCACAAAACCCATACTGTAGAGACTCCGTAAACAGATACCCGAATGGTCCTTCAAAGTGAAGGAGGAGGTAGAGAAGCATCTCAGTGTTGGCTTTGTCCAAGTAACCTAATACACTATTTGGTTAGACAACGTTGTACTAGTACCTAAACTCAATGACAAAGTCTGAATATGTATAAATTATAATGATCTCAATCAGGCCTACCCTAGGGATGGTTTCCCTCTACCACACATCAACTTATTCGTAGATAATATAGTTAGCAACAAGCTCAAGTCTTTCATTGACAGATTAGTAAGATACAAGCAGATAAAAAGGCACCCTTACTACCAAGAAAAGACTGGGTTCATTACCCCCTAGGAACATATTGTTATATAGTTATGCCCTTCGGTCTCAAGAATGTCGGTGCCACTTACCAAAGAACGGCCACATCCATCCTACATGGACTTATACATAGGAAAGTGGAAGTTTACATAGACAACATTATTATCAAATCCAAGGACCGTGTGGGAAATATTTTCGCACTCCATAAATTCTTCCATAACGTTACGCCTCTTTAAAATGAGGCTAAATACTTAAAAATATGTCTTCAGATTCACTAAGGAAAAGGTACTCGGGTTCTTATCAGTAAATATGGAATCGAAGTAGACCCCCTAAGGTCAAGGTTATACGAGAAATTCCCTTACCTAAATCAGAGGAAAAAGTCAAAGGGATCCTAGGTCAGGTACAGTTCATAATCGGTTCATCAATAAGCTTACCACCATTTACGAATACATATTCCAAATACTGAACAAAGAATTGCCCTAATAGTGAAACTCTCAATACTAGAAAGCATTAGAGAAAATACATGAGTACCTAACTCGCCCACCGGTGTTATTACGTCCCCAACCACAACAACCTCTTCTACAATACATGACCATAATTGACATGGTTGTTGGATCCATATTAGACCAATACGTAGAGAGTTCCTAAAATGAATGATCCATCTACTATGTCAGTAAAAATCTAGTGTCCTATGAGCTCAAATACACAACCTTGGAAAAGTCTTGTTTTATCCCTCATGTGGATTACTTGAAAACTACGCCATTACGTGATGTCCCTCAATATATGACTCATCTCCCGAATGGATCCCCTAAAATTTCTATTTAAGAATTTTGTTCTCTCTAGGTGAATGAAAAAGTGGCTAATAATGTTGTCTGAATTTGCAATCACATACTTAATATAGAAATCCACTTAAGGATAGGCCATATCTAACCTTCTTGCAGGATAAACCCTGTCAGATGAAAAAGAACAAAACGAGGCAGAATATCCTGACGAGGATCTCTTTGACTTAAATGATAGAGAAACTTGGGCAGTTTACTTCGATAGGGCCTCCAACAAAAGGGGATTCGGCATCGAAATGCTCCTTATATCCCAAAACTCATGGCAACTTCCCATTACCATCAAACTCACATATAAATGTACCTGCAACATGGTCGAGTATAAGGCATGCATCACGGGGCTCCAAATTGCCTTAAAAATAGGAACCACTGACTTAAAAGCCTATGGAGACTCAATCCTAGTCATCATCTAGATATTGGGAAAAAATAAAATCTGGGACAACAAATTATAACCATACCATGCCTAATTAAAAGGGGTAGCTACAAAATTTGAACATCTTAAGTTAGAATCCTCTCGAAGGCTAAAAATGACTTCACATATGCTCTTTACACCCTAGCCTCTACGATATGCATACTGAAAGGAACTACAAAATCACTTTTATCATGACCAGTCAGAGCACCCCTTCCTATTTCTTTAAGATCAATGTCTTCCAGGAAAAAATAATAAGACCCACAGTCTGGTACTACAATATATGGAACCTTTTTAACAAGAAAATGCTACTCACTCGATGATTACCCTAGTGACCGACTTGACATGAGACAATTATTAACCCAGTTCATCATTTGTGGGCATCAAATCTACAAAATAAGGTTTGACGGAACACACTTACGATGCATCACAAAGGAATAAACCCTTGAGATCACGGATAAAATCCATAATATTAAATGTGGCCTGCACATGAGTGGGAACACACTCTCCAGGAAAATCCTTAGGCAATCATACTATTGGACCACCATGCAAAAGGATTGCACGGATTACTTCAAGAGGTTCCTCAAATGTCAACTATACAACCCACGACAACACCTACTTCCTCGAGATCTCTACTATATGACCTCACCTTGGAATTTCTCCACCTGGGGGATAAACATCATAGGGAAGGTAAAACCTAAGGCATCTATTGGGCATGAATTCATCCTAATTGCCATCGACTATTTCACTGAGTGGGTCGAAGACAAAGTTTACACGGTGCTAAATGCTAAGGAAGTGTTAAAATTTAGACATTGAAACATCATCTACCGCTTCAGTATACCCCACGAGTTAGTATCATACAATGTGTCTCACTTTAATAAATATGTCTCAAACCTATTATACGAGTACGTGATTATTCAACATACATCATCCACATACAAAACTCAAAACAATGGATCAGTCAAAGCTTCTAAGAAAAAACTCATCATCAAGATGATGAAAACTTACAGTGATTGCTATGATAAACTCCCATATGCCCTCTGGGGCTACTGTACTACAAAGAAAAATTCAATCGGGGCCATCCCATACTCATTGGTCTACCACATGGAGGCAATCCTACCAGTAGAGCTCAAAATACCATCCTTATGAGTCATTCTCAAAATCCAAGTAGCCAAAACTGGATGGGTCTAAGCCTTCTTTGAAGAATTATAGCTCTCCCAGATGAGAGGAGGCTCAAGGTCGCTTATCATAATTAAGGCTAACAACAACATTTTGCCTGAGCATTCAAAAAGAGATTTAATAGTATAAACATCCAATAAGGTAGCCTAGTCCTAAAAAAGAATCTCAAACTTACTGGACTCTCGGAGGGGAGTTCGTGCCCAACTGGGGAGAACCCTAACTCATTACCAAAAATAAACTCCGACGAGGCCATTACCTCATCTAATCTCGATGGTCTCATGGATTCTCATCCCTTTAATCTGAACCTATTGAAGAAATTATTTCCTTAAAGAATGTCCAAGGTAAAAATGGAAAACTGATTTAACATAAAAATATTTGGTCATAATAGGAAGGGAAGATAACGTAAGACCATACAAATTCCTAACCCTACATTAAAAGGCCCACTTGAGCCCCCAATATCACTTGAAGTGAACTAAAACACTTTGAGCCCCCTAATATTTTAATTCAGGAGAACTACGTGGACCTGATTCTCCGTTATATTTTTGTCGCAATCATTCAAAACAAATAAGTCGTTGTCTTTTAATTGGAGATATGTAGGCAACCTGAGATATCACCTTGGGTCCGGTCCAAATATATACCAAAAAACCCTATTTTATGGGAAAACCCCAATTATGGTCACTGTACCCTCACTCCTAAATAGTCGGCACGGTCTAAATAAGACAAACATCAAGTAATACAAATAGTGCTCTAAGTAATTTTAAGACTCCGCAGGGTCATCCTTATTTAAGAAACAACACACAAAGGTTGATTCTACGAAAGTGACAGTCAATAGAAGCCTAAATATGAGAATACCCCACTCATATACCCCTATTCCCAAAAAACTAAGAACCAGACACCATCCCCCTTAAAACATCCCAAATTTTAGAGAAAAAAATTAATCGAAAGACTCACTATAGGCGTTCCTCAATACGGCATCCTATCTCAGCAAAGTACAATGATCTTGTTCCAAAGCAATGTCAAAAGTCTCATTCTTGTCCTTCAAAAAATAAATGGAAACTTTATTCCCTAACACTTTGACACCAATTCAAACAGATAGCTCACTAGCAAGTGGATAAAGTTTTCTATCCAAAAGAAAAGTCTCAAAATGATGGGGCACTTTTGCTTCCATGTTTATTTGTACCTTTTACTATCTTATATTTCTACATTTTTAATAAAAAAAAGTTTAGGCTCACTCCATTCATATTCATATTTGGAAACATTTTCCATTTAAATAAAGAGTAACATTACACCTACAATATCAAGTATCATCAATGATCTTTCCCTACAGAAAGTATCAAGAAATAAGCATGAAAAAATCCAAATAAATTCCATAGAGATTAAAGAGGTTGAAAATCGTTGGTATTAAGTCTATTAAAAAAATAAAGAATAGTATCCATGCACTAATGAAAGAATAAAATAAGAGATAATTGAAGTATGTGAATCGGTGGGGATAGGCCCTCCACCTAGACATTAAAACCAAAATCTCCACCTAGCCATTAAAACTAAAGTCTACTCATGTTGGGCCTTCTTGGACCACTCACCATAATCACCATCACCACCTATTACATCATAATACTCTAGATGTTTGGGACTAGGTCGACACTATACAAAAGTACTTTCAAGATGGGACATTTTGAGATGGCTAATGTTTGAGTTCTTAAAACCCACCTTTTTGGACGGGTAAAATTTTTGGTCTTAAAAACTACTAGTATTTAAAAATACTTTTGTTACATGTCCCAAAACGTCATACTAATGGGACAACGTATTATTAGCCGTCCCAGATAATAGACCCTATGAAATGAATAAAAAATTGGCTTCCACCTTAACAATTTTAACATTCCCAAACCACATCATTTCTTCACTCGGAAAAAACCCCTCAATGTCGCTCAGGCCTAGCCACCCGACATTACCATCCCTCGCCCTTGCCCCGCCCTCGCTCACCCAAGACCTAGCCGTATTTGCGTCATGTTTTCTGTTTGAAAAATTGTTGGTTCCTAATACCCGCTTCATTGTATCAATATTATGCTCTCTTCAGCAAATCGTTGGATTCGATATTCATATCAGGTCGAAATGTCAATCTGTTTAAACTTGAGTAAGGTATATTTGTTCACATATCTCTCTCTCTCTCTCTCTCTCTATATATATATATATATATATATATATATATATATAAGTATGTATATTTCTCTTATTTTTCCTAATTACTTCTTTGGACGATTTAGGATATCCCATGGATCTTGTGACAAAGGCACAATTTGTCAAAATACCTATAGTTCTAAGGTTGAACTTCTACATGAAACCTGTAGGTACGATTATCATTTTTATAACATGTTTTAATGCTTAACATTCATTTATTTTTCAAAATTGATACTTGTATGTATAAATAATTACTTATATGTTAATTTGTATCAATTTGTTCTTGATTAGAGTTAAAGTAAAAATATTAGCATATATATATATATATATATCAAAATCTACAACCAAGTTATCTATGTATACATTATGTGTTTGGTTAAATCCTATATGCTTCTGTAGTAGGAAATAACTTCTCTTTAGTTTCCAATGTTTATGCAATAATAAACATTTTTCTCGACACTTCATCGTGAATTTATATGGAGTAAAAGATTAAACGTTATCATTACATGTGTTAATTACTAATAGTTTTATAACTAACGATTTGGTTATGTAAACTTATTTAATTAAATATGAGTTTACATATGAATCTACTTCGCTAACCATTTGCAAATAGAGTGTCTCAATTAGATTTGTGAAGGTTCCCTTAAAGCTCAGTAATCAAGTGTATTTTCTCTGTTTCTATACTATTAAGTGTAGTGAGTGTATAAGGTTAAAACTCGTGACTTTATGAGGGAGAACTATTATAATATTTATGTCAATTGTTTTTTCTTTACCTGATTTTCTTATTTTCATTTTCCAAACATAACAATGTCGATAACCAACTACCACATGTTTTTAGAAACCTAAAAGAAAACCCATTTGAAAATATTAACATTTCCCTCTCACTCCCCTTTTCTTATTTTGCCTAGCGGATCTGTTTATATATATATGTGTGCATATATATATACATAGATCCTAATTTAAGAACATGAATAGCAATCTTAATTTAAAATTTCCATGTTCAACCATTTCAAAATTTCATATTTATGTATTTGTGTGCATACACATATACATAGTGCGTAATTTAACAACATGAATAGCAATTTTCCACCTCCGCAGGTGCACTACAGAGCCACCTAAGAAGTACTAGACCAAAATTGTTTTTGGAGGGGTTAATTATTATTTATGAAAATGGGTTGGACTATAAGTTAAATAAAACATATATCATGGTTTTTTGTTAATGCCTCCTCTCTCTATTTTTGTTGGGTTTTTTAGATGACAATAGTTCAAGTAAGTATATTATAGTAGTTTGTGCAAAAAATATTTGTTTTTCATATTTGACTTCATCCTCGATACACAGGGTTTCATTTTTGGGTATTATAGGGAGCTACTACTTATGTGATGTGAAGTAGCTAATACCGAACATTCAAGTTACAACATAGAGTTGGCACAAATAGAGGTAATTGTAATTCTTAATTATTGATCTACATCATTAATTTTTTTACATATGATTTTTAGTGGTGATATAAAGTTGAGGGAGAACCAATTGAAAATCAAAATTGCCAATCGATTGTTGTAGTATAGTTTTTAGATTAACATATCAGAAAATTTGCTTACTAGTTTGTGCCAATTTTAGTTAAATTATTGATATGTTTTTTTATAATTGATCACCTAACTCATGTCCTTTGTAAGGAGTTTATGCCATTAATTCCATTTACAATTCGATTATGATTTAATTTGTGGTATATATGATGGACTAAATTAATACCCGCGTGCCATCAAAAAAATCTCCAGTGTTATCCAACACCATATCTAATGCTAATTATTAACATTCAAATAACTAAGTGTTGAGACCTATGAAGCATGGACACTTTGTTAGAGGTTATGTACTAGTATAGGTCACTCTCGCGGACACGAAACCCCTACATCACTCCTCTAACATGCCATATGGCATGTCTAACTGATTTGGCATTTAAAGAAGTTAGACAATAATTGTCCTATAAAGGGAGATCCTCGGTGAGGACCCTTAAGGAGTATGAGGGGCACAAGAATCATGTGCTTACAGTCTTTAATCCAAATGTTTCAACATAACAATTGAAATACTTATTGTTAACATTCCGATGATTTTTCTTGTTATCCCATATCCGTCACCCTTTTTACATACTATTCCCAACCAAATAAAACTATTTCATATAGGGCCCTTAGTGTACACATCATATAATTAAAGTTATTAATTATTTAGGTGATGCTATTTGACATTTGTATCCCCCATCTGTTATTGTCAATAGATGAATAAGGGGCATACATCTCAATATGAGGAGGGTTGTTTGACATATACTTTAGACGGATCATGTCATTGGGTTATATGATCATATCATAGGGTCATGATGTACTCATGTCAATGATTAAGGGAAAATATGATACTTATTCCCTTGTATAGGTGCTTGTTTCAGTGGGAGTAAGTTGGGATACATGGATTAGAAAGTGTACCCTAACTATTAAGAGTGTCCTATTTGTCCCTTAGGGAGTAGGTGGCCACTAAGGGCCATCTGCAAATTTGAACCAAGTAATTAACTTAGTTTCTATATATATTTATATACTATTAACCATTCGGCTAAGTATACTCTCAATGACATGCAATATGATGAGAATGATGTAAAAGTATTGGTAACGGATAGTGAGTTGGGATCTAACATAAATAGTATCAAATTACAACCATATATAGAGATGTATGAAAATTATACAGTGAAACTTAGAACACTTGTAATTAAATGTTACCCAGAAGATCAATGTAAAACTATGGACCTAACTAATGACGGAATCTAAGCAGACTACATTCTCTAGTCATGTATACGTGTTGGCTAGTATGGCACTACAATTGTCATATTTTTTTAATGACTATGTACCTCAACATTGTAAGCCACCACGGTTGGATGATACTATAACCATTCGCGTGGGATAACGGACCAACTAGTTGGAATAAGAATGGGCATCTCATATCAGATCGCCACAACCAATATACAAATAAAACATGCGGGTCCAAAATCTCTATATGGGGAACACCTCTAAAAACACCATTTCAAAATTAAACATGAGTATTTTCTACGGTAAATATCATTTATACTTACTAGTATATTCGTGAGCATAGTAAATGTGGTATCCCAATATGGGGAGTGGAACATATGGGTGGTTTCCTACCATATCTCCAATAATACAATGAATAATTTCTTATCCAATTGGGTGTGCCTTTTCTAGCAAATGGGAAAAAACTACCTAATAATTTATACATGTAAATGAGGGAAAAGTCTCCCCTGGGAGACTTAAAAATTCAAATGAGGGGATACCCTATGTCCCTAACCAATGAGCTAAAAATAAAGAAAGAATCAAGTAGGAATTATACCTAATTATTTTTCATAATAACAAAAAAAACTATAATACCAAAAGAAATTAAAAAAATGGTAAAGACTCGACAAGGGAAAACTAGTAGCATGCAACCTAAAAAAAGTTGTAACTGTAATACCCCGTATTTTTTAGGATATAGATCTAAATTAATTTGATAATAAAGGATTTAAATTAATCTGGAGGATTTAATTTATTCGGTGAATTGATAGTTAATTAATTAAGGTTGTTTTTTTAAATAATTACATGTATCGTAATTTGAGGTCGAGGTTGGAAATATTAGTGAAGTAATGGGAATAACGATTCTAAGTGCAGGGTTGATTCCGAATAGGTCGAGATAGTCAGAAAAGAGTATACGGGGGTAGTAATTGGGTCTCGGGGCATTTTTAGGCATAATCGGGCTCACACAGGGGTGTTTGGGTCATTTTAATTGGACCCATAGACTTAATTTCTGGATTAGCACTATAAAACCTACATTAGGGAGTTTTTGGAAGATACAACTCATTATGAAAACCCTATTTTTGCAGAGGAGAAAAGAGGGTGAAATTGTGAGAGTTTTTGTGAGCCAAACCAAAAAGAAATTAGAGTGTTTTTTGTCAAATATTTTTCTACAACAAAGGAAATCAGACCTTACGAAATTATCCAGGCAAGTAGTTAAAATTGCTTTCAATTTAATTACGGTATTGCCATTCATATCATAGGGGGTGTAAATCAAAATTGATTTTGGATGGATCGTTGCATAAAAGGGTTTTTATGAATTGAGTAGTTATGCAAAATTAAAGTTCAACAAAGGTGATATCATGATTCAGTGTTATAGATATTTAAAGTATGCGACGAACCCAGCATAGGGTGTGAGTTAATTGGGACAATCGAACCAAATTGTAGAAAAAAATTCGTTGAAACTCGTGGAAACCCCAGATGTGGAAATTTAAGATTTTGATAAATTGCTAATGTTTAAAGGTTATTTTGAGGATTGAATCTAGTATTTGATGCGTGTATCAGGTTGGTTTTGACTGGGTCAAGGTGGGTGAATAATTAGAAGCTTATTTGAATTCGTTAATGTAAGAGAGTGGAACAAGGAAGAAGAAGCGATCAGCACTGCGTCAAATGACTTTGTAAGTCGTTCAAATGACAGTGGAAGTCGTTCAAACGAGATTAGTATCTCATTCGAATGAGGTTGATATCTCATTCAAATGACCCTATGTTTTGGACATAAAGATAGATCTTCTCGTTATGAACGCAAGGGCCCCAGTTTCGTATTTTTCTTATTTTTTTAATTAATTATGATTTTATTACGAAAGGGTGTCTGAAATCGAAATCCTTTGTGAGAAAAAAAATTCTGGATTATTTAAATATGCCCATAGACGAGTGTAGGACTCTGGAAAATATTAAAGAACATTATTTTCACATTATAATTGGAGCGGAATGAATTCGGGGTTTGGATTTAGGAGTTTTTAGGATGAACAACATTCGAAAATATATGAACGGATTCGAATGGAAATTTCGGATGAAATTATGATACTCGCTGGATTGAGATGTTCTTAGTATCTTAAATAAATATATAAATGTAAGTTAATACTTATGAAATTAAGAGTAGGGGTTATGACTAAGATATTTTTAGGCAGAGTGCTATGGGAGTTAGGCACGGGGTATCCTGTCTAATTTATTATAGAGTTATACAATAAATTATTGAATATTAAATTTAACAAGGGTTGTTAAAATAAATCGTGGGATTTTGCGTAATAAATTTTAAGAGATGAAGATACAGACTGAATGAGTGAGTCTAGGTAATTTATTTGGGTGATACAACTTGAATGAGAAATAATTGATGTGTGATGAATTAAGTTACAAGTAGGGATATAAACTTGGGTATTCTTGGGCTAGTTCTATGGGTGCTAGGCACGGGTTAGCTGGACTTTTATTAAACATACGTATACGATAATGTGATAATATATATATATATATATATATATATATATATATATATATATATATATATATTTGTGTACTTTATAGATATCGGTATGAATGAAATTAATAGGAATACATACCCCTCTAGTTCTATCACAGGAGGTTGGGCGATGCGGGTGAATTCCCTGGCTAGTGAATGCAGGGCGAGTATAATCCTTAGGTCATAGGAATCTAGTATTTATATATTGTGATTTGTTTTTGGAGTGAGACACTTTGGGTATGATTCGGTCTCACAGCCAGGGGACTATGGATTCCTCCACTACTTTTATTTTTGTTTCACTGATTTGGGGAGCTAACCATATCGCGGTGTTCAGGTGGATGAGTATACCTGGGGTGATAGCATTTTAGAGAAACATCTGGTGAGTCCTTACTCAGGAGGATGGATATATACATAACATGAATGTGAATGTTGTAGTATACTAGTACATATTTAATATGAGTAGATAATTATATATGGGAGTAATACATAGGTGTGAATGTATTTATTATATAACTAGTGTGAAAATTATATGAACATAAAAGGGGTTTCTTATATAATTAGTGTGAACATTATATGATTTATTATAGTTGGACTGATTGATAAGTTAATGGGTAGATAACTTAATAATCAAAGTAAGAATACTCAGGTTAGAGTAGTGTAGTAGAATGAGGTCTGGTACGGCTAGTTAGGCGGGGTAGCTTAATTAGGAAGGTTAGCAAGTAAGCATTAGGTGTGCACATTAGATGAGGGGTGAGTTATACCATAAGAGATTGCGACACTAGCTTAAATATGAAACGTGTTTATGCATATTTAATTGTTGAAATTTAATTGCTTGCGAAATATTTTCAAAATGTTTTACTTGGGCTTCGACCCGTGTCAATATATTTTTCAAAACATTTTTGTTGTCCAGTTATAGGGATGCCCAAGTTGATGATTCTATCCATGGATGCACAGCTACAACTCATGTGGAAGTTGTAGGAATTTTCTATTTACGCTTCGTTGATTTATTCCTAGTGTAGGATCTTTACTTCAGTATTCATTTAGGCATGTCTCCCTCAGATGTAGTATTCAGTTATTTATTTGACATTGTGCATTTCGATTATGGTTGAATTTTATCGTTGAATCGATAGTTGATTCGGTTATATTATTCGTATCATTCAATTGTGTTGGATTTAATTATCAATTTGTGTTGATGGTTTAATATATTATTATTTCCGCATGTTGATTAATAATGAAAGATAGAATTTGTCACCAATCTAATTAAACTACTAGGTGGTTAGTAACTTTAAAAAAAATCGACAGTGATTCTGAGAATGAACCATATTAGACCAAGTTTTATTTTGATCATGGGATAGCCAGCTGGTATTTTTGTAGGCGGGGTGTCACAGATGGTATCAAAGCATCATGTTCCAGAGTCTTTAAGATCTGTGCAGTTTCTTATGTTTCGACTAGCGTTCTTTGATATAGATCCTTCTTATAGGATTGTTGTGTTCCTTCATGTATGTGACTTATGTTCTCCTGCTACTAAGTATAGTTTATGTGATTCATATACGAGTTCACTTGGGCTTCATACACCGAACAATTTTAGACAACCAGCGAGGGTCGTTAAAAGGACTGTAGCGGAGAGGCTCAGCATAAGTCATGGAATATTCGGGGAATGATGATCGTGATAGAAGTTACCATGGTTATTGATCAGGCAGATGGTGTTGGTATAATCTCTAGGGTGCAGTAGTTTCCTTAAGCATCGTATTAGGAAGCGGTGGTGCAATTTCAGACTCACTCGGCATACTCGGTATATGAGGTGGGAGTCAAAGTAATTCTTCCAAAGAGTTATCCATAAGGATTAGGGGATTAAAAGGAGTGTGATAGGTCAATGGAAGGAGGTAACCCAAACATAATTATGTGGGGTGGAGTGCAGTCGCACTCGAGATTAAATTTCAGGCAAGATTATGGCTAATAGGAGCGACGTTGTAATGATAGGAATCATTCGCCACAACCATGGAGAGATACCATGAATAATAAAGAATTTGGGGTGCGATTTGACTGTAGATCCTCTCATAGGTCATTTAGATAGAGAGGCAAAGGAGATTTCAATACTTATTTCAAAAGGTTCGTGCAATGGTCGGTCATGAAGGAAACTTTATGGGTTTAGAAAACTTCACACCGAACGAGGTGGATACGGAGAATAAAAAAGGTCTGTAAGTGAATAATGGACTCATGGGTAGAATACACAAGCATGGATGGGGAAATTTAGATAGAGCGAAGAGTACATTTGTCGTCAATGTCATGATAAGGGAGCTAAAAGAGTTGGAGAACCTAACCGAAGGGCAAGGTTGGGATTAATAGTGCGAGTAAGGCACCACAGGATGATATACTTAGTAGAGGACCCATTTTAAGGATTGAGATCTATAGAATTCCTACCAGGTGACAATGGATTCAGTCAGGGCCATCAAGGCCAATAAAGAGTCCCATAGGGCCAGCGAAGCCAAAGGGCGACATGGGTAGCAATAAGGGTCAAGTTTATTAGGTTCGTGGTAAGGATAACCCCGATATGTCCCGTGGGGATAGATAAAGGAGAATGACACAGAGAGGCATCCTATGTGTAAAGAGTAGGAACACATGTGAGGATCTTGTTCGGAGAGAATTAGGGGATAAGGATAAGTTGCCCAATAGGGGAAATAGTTATAAAAAGTTTTTAGCTTGGTTGGGATGAAGGTGTTATGTCTAGCAACCATTTCAACTGCTAATGCTATGGGCAATTGAAAGTACTATTTTTATCCCAGGATTATTGGGGTCTGTTTTGTGTGACATGAGCGAGTCACAATAATTTATTATTACTAGGTTTTAATGAGAAATTGGTTTAGTAGAGGTATCGTTAACATTATTATAGTGTATATACTCACAATTGAGTTAGCGGGGCTCTCTTTAGTTTCATCTGCAGGGGAGTAGGGGTGTACACTGAGAGGATATATTTTATGAGGATAGATCAATTGGAGAGGTGATATTTGAGGTATGGTTTTATCTTGGGTACGAACTGTTAAGCAATAGTGGGCGGTTACAGGAAGACTATCGTGTTCGCTGTTCCGGGATAGGATGTATACTTTCACAATGTCTCACTTGAAAGAGGGTCAAGCTAGCGGTGATATTTGTATGAAGTAGACTTCAGAGAGTACAGTTGTCTAGTTGGTGCGTAGGGACTTTTACTGATGTGATTCAGGGTATATCGGGTTCACCATTGAGCAAAGAGTTTTTAGCTCATTATTGTTTACGTGCTGAGAACTTAGTATATAATATAGTGAACTCTGTGTTTAAGGTTTCGAGGTATGATTTACTTGTACTAATGATTACCTGAAAGGGGTTCTAGTCTATATATACATGTATATATCTTATGGTGTGTTGCATAATAGACTTATAAGAAAATTTTCATAATGTTATAGTTAATCCCAGGAAATAGGGACGTTTATTGATGGGATTCAAGGTGGATAAGGCTTATTATCGAGTAGGGAGATATAGCTTGTGATTGGTTCACATTAAGAAACTAGTGATAGTAAGGGGCGCTGTATTGTATGAAGTCTTTTGTAACATGAGAGTGGACGGGTATACTTTTATGTTAGGAGACAGGAAATTAGGGGTACATGTTGTGGATTGAGGGGCCATCGGATCTCTACGACCGACAATGTTAGGTAGTAGTGTATCGGGGAGTTCTTAGTTTGGATTTTGCTTTACGAGACGTCCCACGCATGAAACTTAGCACAACGTTGGAAGTAGGGAGACGCGATGTCATTATGACATGGGTTTAGTACCTTGTTTATTATACATATATGTAATTATAATTGTGAATTGGAAGTTATATTACGATTTAAGGGTAGTAGAGTTGGGTAGCATATGTGAAGTTAAGTTTGGGGACATAGTGTATGGGCGCCCTGGGTAATTAATTTCATTCTAAAATAACTTGCGATTAGAAGGGATAGAGATATCTATAGCAATCTTAAGGGCATGTGATTAGGGAAGTATTCGAGACTTGGAGTATTAGACTTATCTGAATTTCGAGCATGAAATTCCTTTGTAAGGGAGGAAGTATGTAATACCTCGTATTTTTTAGAATATAGAATTAAATTAATTTGGTGATAAAGGATTTAAATTAATTTTATGATAAAGGATTTAATTTATTCGATGAATTGGGATTTAATAAATTTGGGATATTTTTATAAATAATTACACGGGTCGTAATTTGAGGCCGAGGTTGGAGGTTTAGTTAAGTAACTTGGATGAAGATTCTGAGTGCATGGTTGGTTTTGAATAGGTCGAGATAGTTGAAAATGAGCACCCGGGGGTAGTAATTAGGTCTCGGGGAATTTTTAGGCATAACTAGTCTCACACAGAAGTGTTTGGGTCATTTTAATTTGACCCATAGGTTTAATTTTGCGATTAGCACTATAAAACCTACATTAGGTAGATTGAGGTAGAGATAACTCATTGTGAAAACCCTAGTTTTGCAGAGAAGAAAAGATGGAGAAATTCGAAAAGCTTTATGGAGCCAAATCAAGAAGAAATTGGAGTGTTTTTCGTCAAATATTTATCTACAACAAAGAAACTCAGACCCTACAAAATTGTCCAGGCAAGTAGTTAAACTTGCTTTCAATTTAATTGCGGTACTGCGATTCATATCATAGTGGGTGTAAATCAAAATTGGTTTTAGGGTGATTGTTGCATAAAAAGGGTTTTTATGAATTGAGAAATTACATAAAATTAAACTTCAACTAAGGTGATATCATGATTCAGTGTTGTAGAAATTTAAGGTATGCGACAATCAAACCAAATTGTAGATAAAATTCTTTGAAAGTCGTGGAAACCCCACACAAGGAAATTTACGATTTTGACAAATTGTTGATGTTTAAAGGTTATTTTGAGGATTAAATATAGTATTAGATGCATGTGTCAGGTTGGTTTTAATTGGGTCAAGGTGGGTGAATATTTAGAAGCTTGATTGAATTCGTTAATGGCAGAGAGTGGAACAAGGAAGCAGAAGTGATCGGCAATGCATCAAACGACTTTGCAAGTCGCTCAAACGACAGTGGAAGTCGTTCAAACGAGATTAGTATCTTGTTTGAATGAGGTTGATATCTCGTTCAAATGATTCTACATTTTGGACATGGAGATAGATGTTTTCGTTACCAACGCGTGGCGCCAGTTTCGTATTTTTTTATTTTTTTAATTAGTTGTGATTTTATTACGAAAGGGTGTCTAAAACAGAAATCCTTTGTGAGAAATCAAATCTTGATTATTTAGGGATGTCCATAAATGAGTGTAGGACTCTGGAAAATATTAAGGAACATTATTTTGCCCTTGGAATTGGATGGGAATTAGTTTGGGGTATGGATATAGGAGTTTTTAGGATGAACAACACTCAAAAATATATAAACGGATTCGAATGGAAATTTCGGATGAAATTAGGATACTGGCTGGATTGAGATGTGCTTAGTATCTTGAATAAATATATGGATGTAAGTTAATACTTATGGAATTAAGATTCGGGGTTGTGACTCGAATATTTGTAGGCAGAATTCTATGGGAGTTAGGCAGGGGGTAGCCGGTTTAATTTATTATAGAGTTATGTAATAAATTATTTAATACTAAATTTAACAAGGGATGTTAAACTAAATCGTGGGCTTTTGTGTAATAAATTTTAAGAGATGAAAATACATACCGAATGAGTGATTCTAGGTACTATAGTTAGGTGATACAACTAGAATGAGAAAAATTTAATGTGTGATGAATTAAGTTACAAGTCGAGATATAGACTTGGGTATTCTTGGGATAATGCTACGGGTGTTAGGCTTGATTTAGCTAAAATTTTATTAAATATATGTATACGGTAATGTGATAGTATATATATATTTATGTGCTTTATAGATATCGGTGTGAATAATATTTATTGGAATACATACCCCTCTAGTGTTATCACAATTGGTTACGGGATGTGGATGAATCACATGGCTAGTGAATGCAGGGTGAGTATAACCCCCAGGTCATAGGCATCCAGTATATATATGTTGTGATTTCTTTTCGGGGTGAGAAGCTTTTGGTATGATTCAGTCTCACAGCCGGATAACTATGGCCTCCTCCTCTACGTTTATTTTTGTTTCACTGATTCAAAGAGCTAACCGTATCGGGATGTTCAGGTAGATGAGTATACCTGGGGTGATAGCATTTTAGAGAAACATTCTGTGAGTCCTTACACGAGAGGATGGATTTATACTTAACATGTATGTGAATGTTGTAGTAAACTAGTACGTATTTAATATGAGTAGATAATTATATATGGGATTAATACATAACTGTGAATGTATTTCTTATATACTAGTGTGGAAGTTATATGAATATAAAAGGGTTTTCCTATATAACTAGTTTGAACGATATATGATTTATATAGTTGAACCGATTAATAAGTTAATGGATAGATAACTTAATAATCAAAGTAAGAATACTAGGGTTAGAGTAATGCAGTAGAAATAGGTGTGATACGACTAGTTAGGTGGGGTATCTTAATTAGGAAGGTTAGCAGGAAAGCGTTAGGTATTCACATTAGATGAGGGGTGAGTTATATCTCAAGAGAGTGCGACACTAGCTTAAATATGAAACGTGTGCATGCATATTTAATTATTTCAATTTTACTGCTTGCTAAATATTTTCAAAATGTTTTACTTGGGCTGTGACCCATGTCAAAATATTTTTCAAAACATTTTAGGTGTACAGCCACAGGGACGCCCAATTTGAAGATTCTATCTAGGGATGTGCAGCTGAAGCTCATGTGAAAGTTGCAGGACTTTGCTATAGACGCTTCGTTCATTTATTCCTAGTCTAGGATCCTTACTTCAGTATTCATTTGGGCTTATCGCCCTCAGATGTTGTATTTAGTTATTTATTTGACATTGTGTATTCGGTTTATGGTTTTGGTTTATTGTTGGATTTTGTTGTTCAAGTGATAGCTGGTCCTATCAACTTATTCATATTATTCAATTGTCTTGGATTCATTTATCAGTGTGTGATGATGTTTTAAATTATTATTATTTCCTCATGTTGATTATTAATGAAAGATAAATTTGTCACCAGTCTAATTAAACTACTAGGTGTTTAGTGACTTTTAAAAATGTTTTTGACATTGATACTGAGAATGAGCCATATGAGACCAATGTTTTATTTTGATCACGGAATGTCCACCCGGTATTGTAGTGGGTGGGGTGTCACTGTAACCTCCCTAGGATGAGTTGTAAAGCTACTGTAACAAGTGTATCTCCTAGCCTCCACTTAATTTTTAACAAAGAATTTATTGGAAAATTCTTTATATCATTGCTAAAAATTCGCATCCATACCTTTTCTCGCCTCGTAAGTACTACGTCTATTTATTTTTACGCGGATTAACAACATTAGACTATCAAAAATGAAATTTGATACTGGTTGAATAATATCTTGACATCTGATATTTTCTGCTCGTCTAATGTATTGAATAATACCTCTAGAGTACACATACTGAAGAGTTGATAGTCTAATGAAATCTGATATATTTTGAAATTATATTATCATCAGTTTCTCTTCCTTTTGTAAATATACTTTGTCAAGATATAGTATATATGAAATAATTGATGTCAATGTCTTAACTCATATCCATGATCTTTGGACAATTTTATTATAAAAATTATAAGAAGTGAAGAACAACAATATCCACATCACCCCTAATCACACACAGAGAAAACAAATACATGTAAATCCATCAATCCATGTTAGAAAATGGTGTTGATGGGATCCCTTGTTATCCTTGTTACAATTGAAATTTGCAATATCCAGGTCCACTAACTTCTGTTGCAATTAGCTACTTTAGATTCACACTTAACATTTTGAAAATGTTAACTTCACAGTTAACATGTTTGCACATAATTTATATGAAGAATAGAGTTGCAAGTTACAATTATTATCTAAATCTTACACAACCTAATATATAACTCATATTCACGAACACGGAAAGTCAATTCATTTTCTTACATCATCTCATATTAAACTAGCATGCAACTCGTGCGATGCGCGGGTGTTTGATAGGAAAAATACTTAAGGTTTATTTAAAACAATCCTAATAATATAAACTGATAATAATTGATAGAATTTGTAAATATATTATGCTTTATATTTTATGGTATGAGTAGGTACAAATTTTCAAAATTAGGGGTGAAAATTTTGGCACGATGGATTGCCACAATCCGAATTTGGTCCAAAATTTACACAATATGTCATTTTGTGTCGTGTACGGGCCGAGGTTTTAGGCATGAAATTGTGTCAAAATTATGACTTAGAAATTATTAAAGAATTTCTATCGTTGACAATATCAAAGTAATCCATTTTTACTATGTATTTAACATACAAAAACAATCAAAGAGATTCAAACTAATGAAAGGTTGTCAATGGTGTAAAAATATTGCATATAAAAAGCAAATTCACCTCACTTACTAAAACCATTTAGGATTTATGTAGTCGACTTCAAATAATTAGGAATTTTTTTTGTTGAGTTGACTCCACAAAATTCGGAAGAAATTTTGATAATACGGTGCTAACTGGTGAATTATCTACAATCATTATCATTTGTGTGAAAAATATAAGATTATTTTTAATCACCCAAACAGTAAGTAAATAAGGTGTTCTTGAACTTATGAACTACATGGGCATCACCACTTGTTTGGAAAAATATAAATTTAGTGTTTTTTTAGGGGATAAATTCAAATCATAAGAATATTTAAAAGAAAAGAACCAACTTATTTCGTATATAATCACTAATATCACAACTGAAAAATAGAGGTAAAATAAGAGCTCACAGTATTCCAAACAACATCCCATTTTTTTCCCTAACATCCCATTATACCAAAATAAATCAAACAAAAATTCGATTACTCTAACAACCACATCAAATCTCAAAAATATATGTATGATTTATTAAACTTTCAATTTGTATCAAAACTGGGAAGTTGTTTGGAATTCGAATGAAAAATATTCCAATTTTCATTCAAACTTCCAAGTGCCATAAATTGAAATTTATATATGATTTGAATTTACCCTCTTAAAAAGTGATGAAAACTCCATCCCCTAAATAATTATTTATGATTTAATACAACCACAACATCCCCTAAAAAATTATTGAATGAAAAGTTTAACCAATAATCTGACTAATGTCTCCATTGGCATTGTGAGTCTACTACTAATCTTGCCAACAAAATTATTTTACTTGATCGAAATAAAAGAATCATATTCAAAAAAATAACCCAATACATATATGAATGGATAAACACATGTATTCTATGTAAATATTTATTTTAAATGAAAAGAAAAAAAATCAAAATAGTGAACCTTGAAAGAACCCGAAAAAACAAGTTCATCCCCTTTCAATGGAATACCACATCTGTAGAAATAAAATGAAAATTCATATATTGTATGCTTTAAAACTATAACACTCAAATGTTAGATTCCCATATTGCACATTTCATATGTTGAACAGAAAATAAATTAAACATTTAAACTCATAATTGTTGATTTCCTCCATTAAAACTATTAGAGCCTGTTTGGTTGTCCTCAAAATTGTAAATTATCCCATTTAAAGAGGGCTCATTCATGAATTGTCATATTACTACTGTTTAGTTCTAAGAATTAAAATATTAAAAAAAATTACAAATTCAAGCTAATTCATAAAACTTAAATTCGGCAATTTCACCCAAAACTTGAAATTGTACAATTTGAATTTGGGAGCTTAACAAATAAGTCATGTTTACTCAAGATATTCATTTATTTCTCCTACCAAAACAAATTTTCCTCAATAGGTAGTATTCATTTATGTAGTAAATATTTCACTGCATATTTTCTTATAGGACTTAATGGAGCTAAAATGTTTTTCATGGGACCTATTGGAACAAAAAAAATCTCTATGACCTATTTGACTACATGCTTAGACCCCGTTTGGTTGTCCCAAAATTGTAAATCGACCCATTTATATATTGTCTCATTCACAAATTGACCCTTTAATTTTGTTTGATTTCATCAATGAAATGATTCATTAATTGTCTCTGAAATTGGAGCTCGTCCCTATTCGTAAGTGCTCTCCCTTCATTTATTTTTAATTTTTGGTATTGAACCTTAACATTAATTTCAAATTACCAAACATCGCGTAATTGGATTTAAACTCATTTTAAATCCACTCATTCATAGTTCACTAATTCTAAATGTTATACAAATAGGATTCAAACCCATTACGGATGAATACATCCACAGTCTATCAATTTCAAATTAACCAATTTATATATTTAAACAATGATGCAACAAAAAGGGTCCTTAATCATCAAGTCTCCATATATATTAGCAACAAAACTGTCTAAAGTTCATTATCTACATATAGGTTAAAATTTTTATACTCACAAAATGGACTCCAGTTCTAAAAGTTACTAATGTTTTATATTTTTATTGTTAAACCTATGGCGCTGGCCCGAGGTCGTAGATTATATCTCCTAATTATGATTATGATGTTTAGTGTTTGGAACTCATTCATGGAAACTTGTCCAAACAAATCATGTAAATATATGTAAATACAAATTAATGAGAATTTACCCAAATGAAAAAGATTTCACTGCAAATGTGTTTTTACCCCAATAAAGATAAACCATAGAAATAGATAACTAGATGATCAACTGAAATTTGAAAAATGTGTAACTGAGACATACATTGATACTTCTAGCCAAATGCAACACATATACCCATATTTGACAGGAAAAATTATGATGATAAATTTAATTTCTCACCCTCACTAAAGTCCCCGCATAGTCCAAGAAAGTAAACCCCTAGTTGTTATAGAAAGTAATAGAGAGAATAGCGGAGAGAGAATCAAATAAAAAAAGCGAGTCTCCTTTGCTAATATATATATATATATATATATATATATATATATATATATATATAGAGAGAGAGAGAGAGGGGGGGGGGGATGCGAGCAGTAGTAACCGGATAGTCATGGTGAAAGGAAGAATTTCCTTGGGACTTTATATATTGAAAAATTAAGATGGAAGAAATGAATAGAGCGATAGTATATTTATTAGATTTGATTAACCTCTAATACTATTGTATTAGAGGTATAATATAGATTTGTAATGAGAGTTGTTTGATATATTAAAAGCACAACAGAATTATGCTGTCCACTTATATATGTCTTTACTCATACTATTTAAAATACAATAAGTATTAACTATAAAATAATTTTAGACCAAAAAATTATAGGATACATCTTATTAACCATCCATTTCCAACAATATAATGAACTATGCTACAAAATTACAATTTTGATAATTTGAAATATTGTACTACTCTGAAGTATAATATGTCAAGAATTATACTAGCCCCATCTTACTAACCATCCATTTCCACTTTTTAATCATAAAATTTGGGACTTTATACTATCCACATTACAAGAATTACTTAGATGAAATTACAATTGAGGGAAGCGGAGCCTTATAAATATTTAAAAGACCTTTCATAAGCTCTGAGAGAGAATAATAGGACCAGAAATTGGATGACGTACCAGTTGAGGCAGCATATCAAGCTAAACTATTATCCACTAAATTTTCTTATCTCCAAATACGCCTACAATTCATCTTTAATAACTCTAGCTTACATTTGATATAAAAATAGTATCGACTATCTTCCATGGAGGTTTTCTTTTGCTAATAATGTAGTCTATCACTTGCTTACAATCGTATTCCACTTAAATCTAAATTTATACTTATAGATCATAGATAAACATGTGTTAAAATTGAGATTGACTCTTATTTGAAGACCGGAGTATCTCCATATAAGTATAAAGAAATTTTCAACCACGGGTTTAAGAAAACTAATTCACATTCATTTTTTAATTTTTATAATTAAAAATAGTTTAATTTGGTTCTCATACCATGTTTCTACAAATAAATATTGAAATATGTTCTATATATGCATGTATGCGCATTTTTAATTCAATGCCTTGCTAATCTTAGATATTATCAATCAAGTTCACACATTGAAGGAGTGTATTTTGATTCTGATTTTTGTTAATTTCTATTTTGGCTTACAACGTTAAATGGCATTATCTCAAATTTGGTCTTGATGCTAACCTCCCAAATCCTTTCTTTCTACATAAGTTTGGATCCTAGCTCTTGTCAATTTCCTATTCCACTTATTTACTACGCTATTCTTCCTTTTGTTTTAGAATACAGTACATGACTAATTCAGATATTATTGTGTTGATTTGTAAATCTAGTATTTAATCAATTCATTAGATATTTAGAACACATCACATGATCAATTCAGTCATTGTCATGTTGGTTTGTAAATCCAAACCATATTTATTACACTTTCCTTCCTTTTGGAATACAGTACATGATCAATTTAGTTTTTGAATATCGACATTTTAAAATAAGTTATATTAGTTTGTAAATCATGTAATACCCCGCCCTAGAAATAAATATTTTAATTATAATTTGAATATCTTTTCAGTTGAAAATTATTAGAGAAACAAATGTATAAGGAAATAGGCCAAATTGCACAAAGGGTGACACATCACATGTAGGTATTAAAAGGGAAAATTTACGTTGCATGGTCCACATGGATGAATACCCATGATAAATTAGTCGGTAAGAATACATTGGTTAAATACGACACGAATTAGTCGAGGAACGGACGTGACACGGACTTGGTAAATAAAATGGCTACTTTTGACAATACGCGACACAAAAGATTGGAAACTTGCATGATTTTTGTAGGCTTCCTCATGGGCGATAAAAATAATTTGATCAAATATTAGGAGTCATAAAAATATATATATATGAAAGTCACATGGGTTCAAAATAGAGAAACAAATCAATGTTTCCATCAGGATCGATCAACCGGGCCCCTGGCCATGGTCAATGGCATTTAGTAGGTCTGGCCTAGACGGGAGGCTCTTATGTGCTGTTGAAAGAGTGACCCTTGGATATCATGAGTTGTTGACTTGTGGGAAAACTTTTAGCTGATTTGAAAACATGTGGGGATAATAATAGTTCTATTTTATCCATAAGAGCTTCTGTCTTGGTTATAAGAGAGAAATAGAACCGTAAAGGGGGGGGGGGGACATTTACTCTTCATTTTTCATCAGATTTTAGGTCTCTTTCTCTCTCTCTAGCTTAGGGCCTCCATGGAAGAACATCGTTTTGCCCCAGTCTTTATCACACTTACCCACCAATTCCACACCTACACCAACAATTAGAAATCCCTAATCCATCTATCTCACCCTAGTAAGACCTAGACAGATTTTAGGTTAAAGAAGAGATGATGTTCTTGATGTTTATTGGGTATTTGAAGATGAAGTTTGAAGAAGATTTCTTGGATACTAAAAAGAGTTTACATGAGGATGGATAATGGACTCATGGAGACAAGCTTTGGTGGACTTTTAGAGACCCCCTTAAGGCCACCATTGGAGGTGGGGGATCCTCCAACATCTTTTTCACCATCTCCACCATTGTTAGAGCTTATTGAGGTGGGTAAACTAACTTCATTTATGTTCGTTTAATATAGTATAAATTCTTCTTGTTTATTTACATATATTAGGCTAAATATATTTAGGATTGATGTTAGTTTGCATCTAAGTATTGATTAATAATTATCTTAGCATTTGTATGAAAATGGATGCCAAAAAGGTGACTTTTAAATGGCTTTTGAAATGTAGAAAATTTCAGAATATGTGCTCTTATCATTTTAAGTAACAAAGTGCATTAAAATGGGGTTTAAAGTATAAATGATGTAATTTTATGCATATAAATGCATTAGGATTGTATAACTCATTTTTATGAGACAAAGAGGAGATTTTCTACTTGAAAAATGAAGATAAATATGAGAAGGAGAAATTTTCACTTTGATGAATAATTAAAGTGTGTGAACGCATGTAAAAAATAAAGTGGATTTAATATTTTTAATGTATGAAAAGTAAGGTTTTACAGGAATGGTGGTATAAAAGTTGGTAATGAAAGATAAAGGGATAAATTTGTGAATAATACTAAAGTGGGAGTTAAGATGCAAAATTTCATAAATAAAGTGTGTATTTCAAATGTTGGAAAAATGGGACTTTAATATGTCAAGGGTGTGATTTTATATATTAAAGATGTTAAAGTAGTAAGTAAGAGAGTGGGGTTAATTGTGATATTGAACAAGTGTTAAAATAGTTAAAAAGGTGTTTAAAATGTTAAGTGGGAACATAATATCCATTTTGAAAAAAAACACTTTAAAAGGACCAAATAGTAATTTACTTGAAATAGGATATTTTTATGGCGTAAACATAACAAAAAATGGTTTTACACTAGTGTAGGTTAAATATTAAATTAATCCTAAAACGTGGACGATTTTGGTATTAAATCAACGTGGGGGTAAACAAAGGACTTAAAGAAGAAAGAAATCATTTTCCAAGTGTTAATGGAAAAACGGACGGTTAAGTCTGGGCTTTTGTCTTCGGCCGGTAAAAGTGGAATAATGTGGAAATTTGTTAAATGTTAAAACACATAAAAGGAACTCAGACGACACTGGGTTAAAGCAAGAAGGGCCCGGAGCCCTTGGATGAAAAGTCCTAAATCACTGGCCATACTATATGGTGCGGATAACCGTAAGTGTGGAGCCCGTGTAAGTATGTGACATAGGAAGATTCCGAGAAAATATAAGCGAAATATGTAACAAACCAAGAAATGGGCTGTGTGGTAAATTGTGTTAATACAACCGAACTTGAATGAATGTAATAAATGTTTCGATAAAGGGGAAACAATCAAGTAAATACGTAAATCTATTAATGTCCATAAAGGAATGAAAAATGGTTATCGGAAATGGATAAATGGGTGGTTTAGTAACCTAAGTGGTTTAACCCATATGTAACACAAGAATGTGTTGTAAAAAGAATTTTGAAAGATTAAATGAGTATTTTCTAACATGCTGAATGCATGTGCTGAAATGGTGATTGTCAAGGAAAAAACAATAGTGTATAGAAATGAATGAAAGGTTTAAATTTCAGTAAAGTAATGGGTTCGAATAAATCGCCTGTAATTGTTTTAAGTATTGAATCGGGTGTGTTAAATAAAGTGATAATGCTAAGTATGAAAAAGAAAACCTCTAACAGGATTAAGGTAAATTAATTTGGGTGAATAAGGTTTTCGAAAGTAAAATTATTAATGCATTGGAATATGAGTTTTCGAAGATATACGTATGTAGATATATACACATTTTCACATGCATATGGTGTTAGCATGTGAGTATTCCATTCTGCCATTCATTTCTATATTGTTTGTATAAATCCCACTGGGCATAGGCTCACATCCCCACTTGTTGCGACAGGTTGGAGTAATTTCATTTTTTTAGGGCGTTATACACGTAAGTATATTTTACTTATGTTTATGTTAGTAGATCTGTTTACTTGGACTTCAGGGTGCTCCCCACGGGTCCCTCACGTAGTTTACTTTGAAACTGGTATCGTATGTTAAACAAGTGAAATGTTAATTAAAATAAAACTGGATTTGCAACATTGTATAGGTTCTTCCATTTCACTTCACACCTAACGCTCGGGTCGGATCGGGTTGACTCACAAGTAACCCATAAATCTATGTTGGGGCATTACAAATCCAAACCTCATTCGATAAATCACCACAGTTCATAGATTATTCTTTTTTATTTCTTTTACATGTGATGTGTCATCCATTTATGGGTTTAGTCCGGTTTAAAATGTGTAAAGACTAACATGATTCATGTGAAGTTTTTAATTGAAATCAACTATACAAACATACACTATAACTGAATTCTTTTAAAAAACTCCTATGAAGTTTTTTATTCAACTTTTTTGTAGAGACACATATGCATCTTATGTCTGCCTTACGAGTAATCCATAAATTCGGGTCGGGGCAATACAATTGATATCATAGCTCTAGGTTCAAGGTTCCTTTTAGGTGTGAAGTGGTGAGGTTAGTATTAGATCTTTCGACGTCAGTGTTGGTTTGGTCCAGTCATGCTAGTTTGGTGACGGTTGGGGTTCGTGTCCTCGATGATGAAGTCCAAAAGGTTAGCACAACAAATAAGTTAGTGACAAGTGGCATACAATCATATTAACTATGATAAATTGCTTTCGCATTTCAGATTAAGTATGTTAATAAATTATGGGTGTCCATGTTAGACAATAATGGTGACACCGTGGCTCATAATGTGAGGTGGTTGTGTTCCAGTTTTTTATGAATGTATCTTATGAGTCGTGATTAGAGTTGTAGTAATAAGGGAATGAACCTTAGGTAATCCTTCGGGGTAGGGATTGAAAGAACAATGCAACATTTGATGAATATGATCTTTAATGACACCGGTAGTATACACATGGGTATGTATGGATTATATGTCGTATCATGTGTCCCACTAAAAATTCTTAGTAGTAGTAGTAACATCGTGTAGTATTCGTTGCGAATTAGCTGGAAAGCTTGTGAACTTCCTTATCAAAATTGAGTGATTTAATGATGTGCCTATACATATTAGTTCTATGGTGAGAACGTACTAGGTCCCTTGGTTGTATGCTTTAATTTAGCATGTCTCAATTTATGTACCTTGGCTATGATATGGGTTTAGACAATTTTGAGGATTGAGGTAACCTAGAAATGAACCTAGATAAACAAGGCGACTTAGTGTTAAGTACCAGTGTCTAATGTTCTTGAATATGATCTCTTGTAGTGTCACTAAGGTGTGCCTTTTCTTAAGCAATACCCGACGTCCTGTGTCCTACCAAATCCCAGGTGGTATTAATATATAGTTAGAGATAATAATATAGTATCTAGGAATAGGATCCCTTATGACATCTATGGCGTGGGCCTTGGTGTTTGTAGGCAATATTCGATGTCCCGTATCCCACCAAAATATATAGTTGTGATTAGTTGGTAAATTAGCACGTAGTATGATGTTTGCATACTAAGGCAGTTAGTTGTCATGGTTGAACACTAATTGATGATTAGATGATGTGGACTAGTGAAATTGACTTCGGGTTATTAACATAGATAGACATGTGTAAGAACAATTTTTATGTGATTGTTCATAGCATAACTGTAGGCTAGTTTGGCGTATCCCGCTACAAATTGTCACGCGTCGTTAAGACAAACCGAACTGAAGAATCTACAAGTTTTAAGACTTCTCGACATCCTAAAAGGTATAAAATGATTTAGAGTTTGAATTAATTCATAGAATTATATTTGTGATGTTTATTCTTTTCAAAATACGAACAGGGATTTTAATTTACGAAAATATATTTTTTAAGTTTCTATAGACGGAGTTTTTAAAATATTTTTTTTTATGTTGCAGTCGTTCAAATGACAACTCGTGTCATTCGAATGACAAGATCAAGTCATTCAAATGACCCATCTAACGACATTAGATGTTACTTGAAGGTCACTTAATGCAATCCATCTAACGACATTGGATGTCGCTTGAAGCAGTTCATTTAACGACATCACATTATTTAGTTTTTTATTGTCGTTTGATGCCTGGGATCGAACGACATGAGATGTCGTTCGAACGAGATCAAGATGTCGTTCGAACGACACCACCGACTCAAGTTTTTTATAAATACCTATTTCATGCTTGAATTTGTTTAAGAATTTTGCAAATACATTTCTACATATCTGGTGCAAAATTTCTTCAAGTTTTGTGTTCAAAAACATTTTTTAATCCACAAAAAGGCATCCTTGAATATTATTCTTGTGAATTAGTTTAGAGCCCTATAAGGTTTTGTATCTTGCATACACCTTTTTTGGAGAGGAAATCAATTGCTGACTTGTGATACCTGCGGGGATTGACTGCTGAAGACGAAGGCTAAGGATAATTCGAAGGAATGCGGTCATGTGACTCTTGCAAACGTCGTAGTTGTTTCTTAGAGATTTTCAAAATTTAAAGATCAATATTTTGCACACCCGGATGATGACAAAAGAAACCAAAGAGATTTGAATATTGCAAGTTGAAGACATTTGAACAAAGTTGATAGACTTGAATTTTTAGTACCTTTTTAGTTTTGGGATCATGGGAGGGTATTAGATTTGTATAGGCATTTTTATTTGATAATTAAATGTTTTTAGTTTGTACCGGCATACACATAAGGGGATATTTGCAAGGACATAGTTTACATAGTCCGATTTACATTAGAGCATGTCATATACTGCAACAACCGTCAAAAGAAAGTTCAAGTCCAATCATGCATCAATACTGGTTCGAATATCAACGTTCTTCAACAAAGAAGCATCTGCAAGATAGATTGTGATAAGGTTATGTTTAAGTACCTTAATTGTTCATTTAAAGTGTTGGGATAATTTTTCTAAAATGTTTTTAAACATTTGGGGCGTCATTTTTTGTCAAAAGAATTTTTTTTAAGTGTTGAGATAGAGTTTTAATGAACTTTATTTTTCACTGATCTCGATCAAATGACATGTCAATGTCGTTCAAATTACATGATAAATTCGTTCGAGTGACAGACTATGTCGTGCGAAGGCTCATTTGTAGCTCGCTTGAAGTATTTTATGAAACAACATTCTACTATTTCGGTTTTAATTCCTCGTTTGATATATCGTGTGAAGTTCTTTCAAGAGACATCACATGTCATTTGAGCGACATGCTGATCTTGTTCGAGAGACAGCATCGACTCGGACTTTTTACAAACAGCTGATTAAATGAGTCATTTTCATCAAGAAGACCTGAGTTTTTTCCATACACAAAAACTGCAAACTACAGAACTATTTTGTCTTCTTGTTTAGGGTTTAAACATTTGTTTTTCAATTCAAAAAAATTCCAATAGCTTTAGTGAATTGTTTTGGAATCTAAGATAAAACTTTGGTAAAATTTCTCTTGTAGAGAGGGTAAATATAGGGCTGACGACTACGTGTTATTGAGAGTTCTTGCGGGTGTTCCTTGATGATTTGAAGCTGCGTGATCTTGTGGGTTTGTTGCGGTTGATCCACTGCTGACTCTAGGTTGCGTTTCAAAGTGAGTGTCTGCGGATATTCATTGTAAATTTCATTGTGTATGTAAGTTGTGATTTACCTTTGCATAGTGAAATAAAAGGTTTTTCCCTTTGGGTTTTTTTCCTAAAATCTGTGTGTCAACAATTTATTTGTGATGGCTTGATTTACCCACCTAGATGCATATATTAGGGTTTATTTAATTTGGATTAAAAATTGACAATTGATTAAATAATCTTTTAATTGGAATTTGCGATTCCATATTTCATCAATATCGCACCGCATTCTTAATTTGGTATCAGAGCTTTTGAAGCAATCTTGCATTCTCAGCATGCGAAATCGTATTGAAATTCCTTGGAGATGTGTACTAAGGTTTATGTAGTGAGATGTTCATGTGAGTGGTAGACATTTCCTAGTAGTGATGAATTTAAGGTTGTGTACCGTGTATTAAAATGACAATAGTGTCTCTCCTCAAAACCCTTGGGAATCATTGTTACATCGAGGTGTATGTGGTGATATACATCCATTTTGTAGACCCTAGTTTGCATAGCATAGGTCATGATATGACTTGCAATTTCTCGTAATAGATGTGTAAGTTGTTAGAGAGATAATCGAGTTGGGTGTCATCACCCAAAAACCATTTAGGAATCATTGTCGTATTAAATTTCACATAGTGATGGTAAATCATTGATGATGGTAGTAAGTTTGGGTTACGTTCATTTATAGAAGTACTTGGAGTTAGTGCCATAGTCTTTATTTGTAAGCATGTGCCATGATATGACCTTCGAGGATAATGTCAAAAATAGATTGATCAGTGCTTGATGGTACACCTGGGAGATTTAGAACACGGTGAGGTCCATTATGACTTTTAGAAATGGCACCCGAGATAAAGTGTTAGGAATAATTATAGAACCGAAGTGTGCTACCTCTATAGTTAGTAATGACTCTGTTGAGAGAAAATCGTTAGGCATGAGAGATGTGACGCGACTCAGAAAATATCTCTAATGTGCGTTCACTCTAGGCTCAAGTGCAAGCCTGTCGCGTTAGTAATAAACCCGATAAGTCGGGATCGTATCCATAGGGAACTAAGACAACGAAGTTGTAACGACGGGAATAGACGAAGGAATCCTAACTTTGACTCTAAAAAGAAAGAAAAAATGATTTGGTTTCGAGAATTGAATTCAACTAAGTGCAATTATGAAATTATGAAAAGATGCAATTAGACTAAATTACCTAAAATATTGATGAAGAATGTGTTGAAACATTAAATTATGTGATGAGAAAAACAGGACGGGATTACAATCCCTCAACCCTAGTGTATTGCAGATATAATATTAATCATAAATTTAATTGATTAATTAGACCCGGAATTTAGTACTCCCAAGCATAACGTATATGAGGTTCAAGCCCTCATCATACTTAATCTGAGGACGAGTAAATCGGTATCATGATAGTGACACTCGAATTTCAAATTTCATTCTAAAGCATCCCGGTTACCCAGAGGCAAACGAGATCTAAAGATCTACAATTGTTGTGTTCTTATGCAATACGGTCGTAATCAATCACTAAATTCAGAGGATTAATGTTATACACATACAACTAACACACCAGGTTGGGTTCATGTATCCCGGCCTTAGAAAATATATCCTAACATGCTGAAAGTAATGAAAACAGTGTTTGATGTGCAGAAAACCATGATTAATCTAAGGAAAACTTGTGAATTGATGTAGAACAGAATTTAAAAGAGGAAATAACTCACTAATCTCACCCAAGCAGTAATAGCAGCAATTAATAAAACTTGTAATCAAATAATTTCTGAATAATCTTCAACTATTGGAATTAAAGCTGTAAATTGTATCTAAACTAGGGTTTTTGAAAAAGAATGGAAAATTAACTAAAATTCTCCGTCCCTATAATAATAATAAAAATGGGTTTCTATACCCTACAATAATTTAAGAGTTTCAGCTGCACAAGGATTCTTTTTCGGAGAAGATAAGATTTGGAAATCTCGATAGCCGGACCAGTCCGGGCCTTAGGCGGACCGGTCTGCCTCCCAAGCGGATCGGTTCTTTTTATTTCTAGGCGGACCGATCCGGGGGTGGACCGGTTCTTTTATTTTTCACCCTTCTTCGGTTTGCTTTCGATCCAAGGTCTACTAGAGTTTTGCAATGTGGACCGATCCAGGGCAGGGGCCGACCGGTTTGCCTGTTTGACTTTTTGCTCAAATTTGACTGCTCATATCTTTTGTCCCGGGACTTCGATTTAAGTGCCTTTTCTTCCTATGTGCTCATGAATGTGATATCTTCAACTTCTCTTTAGGTACCTCATCCGAATTCCGGGTGGAAATTAAACTTTTGACCTTTTAACTTTCCTTCTTGTCTTTCTTGATTCTTCTAGTTTCCTTCTTCCGTTTCTTGACATCAAATACCTGTAAAATCACTACGAAATAACAGAAACTCGGTGTACTCGTTAGGAGAAGTCCGTATCAAGATTATGAGATAAAGTCAAATTGATTATGTTGTTCGAGGTGCTAAAAGTAACTAAATTAAGGGATAAATTAGGAAGAATTTATGACTAATCAAACCCCCCTAACTTAGAACTTTTCGCATCCCGAGCAATGTAAAAGAATACTACCACGTCATAACTCTTGAAAAAAAAATTATTAGGATAGAATACCTTTTTCGCAGGAAAACGATTGCATTTAGCGTATGCAACAAGCCTTTAAATCCCTAGGTCACCCTAGTAGGACGAGTTGTGTCTCATGAGGGTGTGTAGTGAATATACCCACAAAATTTGACTCAAAGAAAAATTCAAAATACCTAAAAATTGTACAATTCAAACATTTCCAGAAAATAGTCATCATCAAGTCATATTTACAAGTCTCAAACCATAGTGCATGTGTGCGAAGTCGAAAATATAACCGCAAATTTTCACCGATTGATCATTACGTTACTTACCCGAAAATTCATTTTGATTTCAATTTCTCACAGAATGCTCTCTCAAATGAATCACTCGGAATGTGGCTATTCTCTCGGTATGCGTGATGTAAAGAGTAAGTGTAATGGACACAAAGTCACGCATACAAGTAGAAAAATAGAAATTTCATGGTGAAAGAATCTCATCAACGGATTATGGTTTTAAAAACGGGAATATTGCCTCTTTTTCACGCCATGTAATATCTTTTATTATCTTTTGGTGTATTAGCTCTCCACGCGGTAACCAATCTCGCCATTTGGACTCGGTTAGGACTTTTTTGGGTTTTAAGGTATATGGGGTAAAATGAAAATGGTAGGAACGATTGGAATTGGAAAAGTCATATGTGATGTCCATTTGTGCTTTTTTCGGGCTATTGCTTATTTTATTTTTTTTCTCTATTTTTTCTATTTTTTATTTTTCACTTCTTTTCTTGATATTTTTGTTGAGGGTATCTAATTTTTTGCTTGCCCCTTTTTATGCACTTTTTGGACTAAATTCCGAATTTTTCCATTTTTTGCAATTCCGGGCTTTGGGTTTTTCGGGTTGTCAAACGAAAGGAAAAATTTATTCGGCTCAATTTGGGTTGCAAAAGGGGTGATTTTTCTCATCTTTTTCTGGCCAATATTTTTGGATGACAAACGAGGGCCTACTTCATTGTCCAAAATACCAATTGCGTTACCATATGCGTTTCAAGATGAATTAAAGTTTAGAGATCAATTTTGGCACGTTTTTCAAAGAAATATTACACACGTTTTTCATAATCGATCAAAATGAAAGGACTGAGATCCTCGACGACTTGTTAGGGGCTGAAAAGAACTTTGAGTTAAGAATTAACTCGGATTGATTTAAAAACTTGCAAACAATGATAGGCTCGAATCTCACCGGGTTTGTTAATCTCCACACTTATTCGTTAAGTTGTCAATTTTCGCTCAATTTCCATCTTTAATCAATTTCGGCTTTGTGTATGTTGAATTTTACAACTTGAGACTTCAATTTGACTTTTAATGATATTTTTGAGAAAGTTGAATTCCAATTTTTATTTATTTTGAACAAAAATATTTTTGGGTTTTTCAACATTTTATGACCTTTATTTTTTGGGAAATATTTAGGCATTTTTGAAAATTTGTGAAGTTTTAGAAATACGCACTTGTGACCCCCCCCTAACTTAGACTTTTGCATTGTCCTCAAGCAAAAAGGACTAAAATCTAAATAAGGCAAAATAATAAGTGTGGTAAATAAAACAATTAAATGGAGAAAATGCAGTTTTTATTACAAACAAGATTGTGGTACAATTATAAGGAAAAGCATACAAAATGTGAACAGGAAAAACAAATAAAAACCTTCCAGAACCACATCAAGCTTCACTGGGGCGGGGGATGGGAAGAACCGGGCGCGTCGGGGCCATAGGGATCATAGTAATAGGATGGCAGTGGCTCATTGGGCTCCCGTTGGCGTCGATAGATGTCCGCTTGATAGCAGAGTATTAAGCTCGTATCGCGACGGTAATCGGTCAAAAAGTTGCCGAAGTTCGTTTCAAGTGTCGTCATTAGGTTTGAGAGGTCGCTTCCCGCCCACTCAAAATATGGATCGTCCTCCTCGTCCATCGAATCTTCATCCGGATCGACATCCCCCATCTCGACATCCGTACCGACTGCCTCTTCTTCACTATCACCACCCCGCCTTGCCCGTAGGACAGCTATCTATTTGGCGCTCTTAGTACGGGTACCTTGTCCAAAAGGATCGAGAATGCGAGTATGATCGAGCGGCGTCGCTATTCCAGCATCCTTGAGGATAGAAGTGATAAAACGGGCATAGGGGAGTGGGGCAGTACCCTTCTCTTCCAAGGACGCATTGATGATATCGGCGTATAAAGTGCGGGCCAAATGGATGGAAGTGTGGGGGTCAAAGAGGTGATAGGTTAAAGTGGTTTGCCGGGGCCGCATGGCGGAATCGTTGGACGTTTGCACTATGTTGGCGCACACAATCTGAAAAGAGAGGCGCGCCTTCTCGTTAAGGCGTCCAACGGCGATGATTTGCCCCGTCCAAGCCACATTCGGTGCAATGCGGGCCAGGATAACATCCTTATTGATCAAGGGGACGTTTCGTGGATAGGTGAATTCTTGAATGTCTGGAACGTCGTACTCGGCCAACTTGACCGTGATAAGAGAAAAAGAAAATGGGATGACATTCCCATCCACGTAAGCTTGGGCCTCGAATTGGCTCGTTCGAATAAGGGTGCCATAAAAGCATCAGACTTCGGTTGCCCAAACCGCTTCATAGGGTTCGTTGAGGAATCGGCACCACCTCCTAGCCATGAATAGGGCGGTGACGGAGTTGGGTATCCCGGTCTATTGGACAACGCTCTCCATATGGAGTTTGCGATCCAAATCGAAGAACCGATGGCACCATCGCTCCTCTTGGCGGGAGCGGAATTCTCCATGACCAGAGGGGTGGATGTCGGTGGATTCATACTTGGTGGGGGCAACGCGTTGGGCCATGGAAATAAGAGGGATTTTTGCTTGGAGAAATAGAGAGGGAGATGAGAGGATTTGGGTTGAAGGTGTGAAGATAAAGGGAGGGTATTGGGGTGTATTTATAGGTGAAGGGGTGAGTGTAGGAGTTGGAATGAAAAGGGGGGGAATTTGGGAGGGAAAGGTTGGGGTTGGGAGGAGGGAAAACGGATTGGAGGGAATGAATGGCATTAGAGAGAAGGGGGGTGAATTTTGGGAAGGGGATAAATCAGATCTGCAGAAGGCGGACCGATCTGGGGTAGGGGCGGACCGGTCCGGGTACTTTAATATTTAGAAAATCTAACTAGCGGACCGGTCCGCCTTAAAATTAAAGGAACCGGTCTGGGGGCGGACCGGTCCGGCCTTAAATTAAAGGAACCGGTTCGGCCCAGGGTTTTTGGGCTGGATTTTCCCCGAACTTAATTTCAATCTCTCTTCTCCAAAAACATTTTACTTTCACAACATACTCCCTATCAATTCAGATTAAAACCCTATCGATTTCGCTGGTTAACGCCCTTTGACTCGATATTCCCGAAACATGAATGCTTTTCTCGAATGAAACCTAGTCATATCGACGCTCATTACACACACGACTCTCACAACACACACGACTCTCGCCCTATACGCGTCGGGGGTGCGACGACCTCGCTGTAACAGCTCACTCCACCCCATAAACGGGGTCTGACAACCAGACGGTGTCGACTTCTTCCTCACACGCCTCTAGATGTGTCTTTAGGCATTGTCCATTCACTTTGAATGTATTTCCCCATTTTAAATCGTCTAATTTAATATCTCAATGGGGGAAAACATTCTTCACGACGAACGGACCAGACAATCGTGACCGCAACTTTCTCGGAAATAGATGAAGTCGAGAGTTATAGAGAAGAACTTTTTGCCCGGGAAGAAACTCTTTGCGTTGAATGATGTTATTGTGAGCGAGTTTCATCCTTTTTTGGAAATTTTAGCATTCTCATACGCATCATTGCGTAGTTCTTCTAACTCATTCAATTGAAGCTTGCGGGCTTCACCGGCCGTATCCGTGGCATAATTTAATTGCTTAATCGCCCAATACGCTTTGTGTTCTAGATCTACGGGAATATGGCAAGGTTTTCCATACACAAAGCGGAAAGGGGACATGCCGAGTTGATTCTTATATGTTGTACGATAGGCCCATAGCGAATCGTTCAATCTAACTGACCAATCTTTTCGGGTAGGATTGACGGTCTTTTCAACAATGTTCTTGATTTCCCGATTCGCTAGTTTGGCCTACCCATTCATTTGCAGGTGATAAGTCGTTCCAACCTTGTGAACGACACCATACTTTCTCATTAGCTTCGCGAATGGACTATTGCAAAAGTGCGTGCCATTATCACTAATTATCGCTTTCGGTGCACCGAAGCTGGAAAGTATGTGTTCTTTCAGGAACTTTACCACCACTTCGTTGTCATTTGTCTTGGTAGCTATATCTTCCACCCATTTAGAAACGTATTCTACCGCAACAAGGATGTATAGGAAACCAAAGGACGGGGAGAAAGGGCCTATGAAGTCAATACCCCAACAGTCGAAGATCTCAATAATGAGTATAGGGGTAAGAGGCATCATGTCTCATTGGGTAATGGCCCCCATCCGTTGGTACCTATTGCAAGATTTGCAAGCATCGTTCACATCCCGAAATATTATGGGCCAATAGAGGCCGCATTGCAGAATTTTTGCGACTGTCTTTTTCGTCGAAAAGTGACCTCCACAGGCTTCCGAATGACAAAATTGGATGACTTTCGGGATTTCATCATCCGGTACACATCGTCAGATGATTTGGTTGGCGCAATATTTAAAAAGGTATGGATAGTCATAGAAGAACATGCGCGACCAAGTAATAAACCTCTTCTTATCTTGCAGTGTCCAGTCGGGAGGGATGGCTCCCGTGACAAGGTAGTTCACTATATCCGCAGACCAGGGTAAAGGAGAGGTGGCAAAAAGGTTCTCATCCAAAAAGTATTCGTCTATGGGTACGGGATCACTAGGTACATCGGACGAAACCCGTAATAAGTGGTCGGCAATGACGTTTTCTACTCCTTTCTTATCTTTGATGGAGAGATTGAACTCTTGTAGGAGCAGTATCCACCTTATGAGGAGCGGCTTGGCATCTTTCTTTGCAAGTAGGTATTTCAATGCCGCGTGGTCGGTGAAGCAAGTAATGATGGAACCGATAAGATATGACCAGAATTTATCGAGGGCAAAGACTACCGCTAGCAACTCTTTCTCCATGGTAGAGTAGTTGAGTTATGGTCCGGTAAGAGTCCGGCTAGCGTAGTAGATGACATGAGCTTGCTTATCCTTTTTATGGCCCAAAATAACCCCTATCACATAATCTCTAGCATCACACATAAGTTCGAATGGTAAAGACCAATCCGGAACTTGCATGATGGGAGCGGACACAATCATGGTTTTCAGTTTTTCAAAAGAGTTTTGGCATGCTTTCGTCCACTCGAATGAGGTTTCCTTCATGAGTAGGTTGCTTAAGGGTCTAGCAATGGCGCTAAAGTCCTTAATGAACCTTTGATAAAACCCCGCGTGGCCCAAGAAATAGCGTACTTGCTTAAGTGATTTTGGTGGGGGAAGGTCAGCTATGACATTAATCTTTGCCCTATCAACTTCTATCCCCTTGGATGATACTATGTGGCCAATAACTATTCCCTCAGTGACCATGAGATGGCATTTCTCCCAATTCAGTACTAAGTTCTTTACCACACACCGGGCAAGTACTTTTTCTAGTTTTTCGAGACAAAGGTCGAAAGAGGTGCCAAAAACGCTGAAATCATCCATGAACACTTCGAGTTCTCTCTCAACCATGTCACTAAATAAGCTCAACATGCACTTTTGAAAGGTCGCGGGCGCATTACACAAGCCGAATGGCATACGTTTGTAGGCAAACGTTCCAAAAGGGAAGTGAAGGTTATTTTCTCCTAGTCAAGTACATCTACCTCAATCTGGTTATATCCGGAATAACCATCAAGGAAGCAATATTAAGGGTGGCCCGCTACTCTCTCAAGCATTTGATCAATAAATGGTAAGGGTAAATGGTCTTTCCTAGTTCTCGCATTGAGTTTCCGGTAATCAATGCAAACGCGTCACCCGGTGGTGGTACATTAGGGAACTAGATCTCCCTTAGCGTTCTCAATCACTGTCATGCCCGACTTCTTCGGGACGACTTGAATGGGGCTCACCCACTTGCTATCCGAGTTCGGGTAGATAATCCCGGCATTCAATAACTTGATAATCTCGATTCTCACTACTTCTTTCATGTTGGGATTGAGCCTTCTTTGCATTTCTCTTAAGGGTTTGACATCCTCTTCAAGATGGATCTTGTGAGTGAAAATCAAAGGACTTATCCCTATCAAATCATAAATGCACCAACCAAAAGCACTTTGGTTCTTCCTCAGAATTTTTAAAAATTTACCCTCCTGCTCTTCGTCTAGGCTAGAGGAGACAACAACTGGAAATGTATCATCCTCTCCTAGGTATGCATATTTAATATGGGAGGGGAGTTTCTTTAATTCAAGGGTCGTAAATTTGTCACTGAAGGGAACCATGCATGTATCCCTCGGAGGTAAATCCTCGAATCTAGAAACCCAATTAACATCTCTCACGTCCTCGTCCGACGCACTCTCATCGGGTAACTCACTCAACTTCCTAACCTCCCTCTTGAAGTCGGTGTACATCCCCTCACTCTCGTGTAACGCCATTAAACATGACTCTAAGGCATCGTCGCAATAATTCTCCTCAAAGTACTCCTCTACTACCTCATCTATGAGGCTCACCGCGTGAAGAACATCTTCCTCCCCCGTATGTTGGGCTATGTGGAAGATGTTGGTCTCTAAGGTCATGTTTCCAAAAATGAGTTGCGTTCGCCCATTCCGAGTATTGATGATGGCATTAGCCGTATCTAAGAATGGGCGCCCATGGATGATGGGAACATGGTTTCTCGAGTTTAAAGAGGGCTCCGTGTCCCAAATGACAAAATCTACTGGGAAGTAGAAGGTGTCAACTTGGACGATCACGTCTTCGACTATGCCTCTTGGGATCTTAACGGTTCGATCCGCTAATTGGAGAGTGACCTTTGTGGGCTTGAGGTTGCCTAAGTCAAGTTTCCTATAGATGGAGTAAGGGAGGATATTAACACTTACTCCCAAGTCAAGTAAGGCTTTTTCGATTTTGTTTTCTCCAATGATGCGGGAAATGGTGGGTGCACCGGGATCTTTGAATTTATGCGGGAGATCATTTAGTAGAATGGAGCTCACGTTTTGTGCTAGAAAGACATTCTTCTTTACCTTCATCTTTCTCTTTACCATCAACAAGTCTTTGATGACTTTAGCATAAGCTGGAATTTTCTTAATGGCATCGAGTAAAGGTAAATCTAGATTTACTTGCTTTAGCACTTCTAGCACGTCTTCACGTGGAATTCCTTTATGGGAGGGAATCAACCTTCGAGGAAACGGTGCCGCGGAGGGTGGTTTCACTACTACCTCTGGCTCACTAGCGACTTCTTTATCACTCTCATTCAAGGGGACATCTTCATCCTCTTTCGTGCCGGGCGAAATCTCCATGTCTTTCGTTGTTTCGTATGGGGGAGGTGATAAATCAATGATTCTCCCACTACAAAGAGTGGTCACAGCTTGACATTGCTCCTGATGTTCAGTGTAGGTGGAGCTGACACTAGTTTGACCTTGGGGAGGTCTTTGGTCTTAGGAAGGAAACTTGCCCTTCTCTTGAACACTCAATGAGGATTGTATCTTTGACAGACTCGCATTTATGTCGCCAATCAGACGATCATATTTAGCATTGGTTGCGGTCTGGCTTGCGATGAATTGATTCATAGTATCCTCGAGAGTTCTCTGCGGTGGCGGGAGATAAGATCATTGAGGTGGTGGTGCTTGCACATGTCCTTGCATGTGTGGAGCTTGTTAAAAGTGTGGTGGTGGAGGAGGGGCAACATGTGAAGGAGGGTTCATTGCGTCATGTTATTGCCCATAGATAAAATCGGGATGGTTTTTCCACGAAGGGTTGTATGAATTCCCGTGCGGTGCATCGAAATTACCCTTAAATCCTCCTATACCACTAACTTGCTCCTGAAGCATTACTTTGTAGGCGGGTATGGTCGGGAATTCTTCAGTTGAATCACCCGCCTCACAAATTGCGCACACCTTCTCGACGGGGTTTGGTATCAGTCCAGCCGGTCCTTTTCCATATATCTCGCATAGGTCTCGAAATCCTTTCTCAAGGGTATCCAATCGACTGTCCGTCATAGAATTCTTATCTACGTGAAATAGGTCGGACGTCGACGGAGTGGTGGTCACTTGACGATTTTGATTTTGAGCGTTAGGATCAGATGTATCCTAGGATTGGGTAGTCTCGGCGACGTACCTTAGGTGAAGCTCTGCATCGTGGGTGTCTAAGTCGACAAAAGGACCACTTTCCATAGTTTCAACAAGTTGCTTGGAGTTAAGATTCAACCCATTA
The DNA here is from genome assembly GCA_949130495.1 of Sambucus nigra. Taxonomy (NCBI): domain Eukaryota; kingdom Viridiplantae; phylum Streptophyta; class Magnoliopsida; order Dipsacales; family Adoxaceae; genus Sambucus; species Sambucus nigra. The sequence goes on along the minus strand of OX422211.1, from coordinate 571,471,383 downwards.
TAGATAAAAGAGATGATTTGCGCTGAATCAAATCCATGATGGGGGCATGAAGTAACTAACTCATTGAAACGCTCATAACATCGATGAAATGGCTCATTTTGAGATTGTCTGAACGCTTGAATTTGAGCCTTTATGGTGATTGTTTGATGTGTTGGGAAGAATTTCTTGAGAAATCTCGATTGCAACTCATTCCATGATGGAATCAAGTTTGGAGGTAAAGACCATAGCCAGGTCTTATCTTTATCTTTGAGCGAGAAAGGGAAGAGTTTGAGGCAGATCACCTCTTGGGTGCAAGTTTGATCATTGAGAGTATCGCACACATCCTCAAATTCCCTAATGTGAAGGTATGGCTTTTCAGAATCCATACCATGGTAATGTGGTAACATCTGGATCATCCCATTTTTGAAACGGAATTGTACGGCGTTATATGGGAGTATAATGCATCCCGGAGTGACAGTGCGCTCGGGATATAAGAATTCTCTCAGCGGGCAGTATGGGGGCTCTTCCTCACCGGCGGCTGCACTACCGTGTTGTGACATCTCTCTCTCACTTAACGACTTAGTGCTCTCAATTGGTGTGTTCGAAGTGTGTTCGGAGGTGTGTCCTAGGAAGGAAAATAGAGTGTTATTGGAGATTGAGTGTGACGGTGTGGGAGGTGGGATCCAGAACTGTGGGGCATTTGGAGTGTGAGGGCTATCGGGGTTATACTCAACGATTGGATTTTCGTGAATGATGGTTGGAGTATTATGAGGTGTGGGAGTGAGTTCAGAATTTTTGCATTAATAGATTGTGAGAGATGGTGGTGAATCTTTTTGTGCTTTTTGAATTTTTTTATGTTTTTGGATTTTTCGAAAAAAATTTTGGTCAAAGTTTTAGATTGACTCGATCTAATCCTAAGTCTACCTAGTTCCTCGGCAACGGCGCCAAAAACTTGACGCGACTGAAAATGTGTCTCTAATGTGCGTTCACTCTAGGCTCAAGTACAAGCCTGTCACGTTAGTAATAAACCCGGTAAGTCAGGATCGTATCCATAGGGAACTAAGACAACTAAGTAGTAACGACGGGAAAAGACGAAGGAATCCTAACTTTGACTCTAAAAAGAAAGAAAAAATGATTTGGTTTCGAGAAATGACTTCAACTAAGTGCAATTATGAAATTATGAAAATATTCAATTAGACTAAATTGCCTAAAATATTGATGAAGAATTTGTTGAAACTTTAAATTATGTGATGAGAAAAACAGGACGGGAATACAATCCCTCAACCCTAGTGTATTGCAGATATAATATTAATCGTAAATTTAATTGATTAATTAGACCCAGAATTTAGTACTCCCAAGCATTACGTATATGAGGTTTAGGCCTGCATCATACTTAATCTGAGGACGAGTAAATCGGTATCGCGATAGTGACACTCGAATTGCATTCTAAAGCATCCCAGTTACCCAGAGGCAAACGAGATCTATAGATCTACAATTGTTGTGTTCCTATGCGATACAGTCATAATCAATCACTAAATTCAGAGGATTAATGTTATACACATACAACTAACACATCAGGCTGGGTTCATGTATCCCGGCCATAGAAAATCTAGCCTAGCATGCTGAAAGTAGTGAAAACAGTGTTTGATGTGCAGAAAACCATGATTAATCTAAGGAAAACTTGTGAATTGATGTAGAACAGAATTGAAAAGAGGAAATAACTCACTAATCTCACCCAAGCAGTAATAGTAGCAATTAATAAAACTTGTAATCAAATAATTTCTGAATAATCTTCAACTATTGGAATTAAAGCTGTAAATTGTATCTAAACTAGGGTTTCTGGAAAAGAATGGAAAATTAACTAAAATTCTCCGTCCCTATAATAATAATAAAAATGGGTTTTTATACCTTAAAATAATTCAAGAGTTTCAGCTCCACAAGGATTATTTTTCGGAAAAGATAAGATTTGGAAATCTTGATAGCTAAACTGGTCCGGGCCTTAGGCGGACCGGTCTGCTTCCCAAGCGGATCGGTTATTTTTATTTCCAGGTGGACCGGTCCAGGGGAGGACCGGTTCTTTTATTTTTCACCCTTCTTCAGTTTGCTTTCGATCCGAGGTCTATTGGAGTTTTGCAACGCGGACCTGTCCGGGGCAGGGGCGGACCGATCTGCTTGTTTGACTTTTTGCTCAACTTTGACTGCTCATATCTTTTGTTCCAAGACTCCGATTTTGGTGCCTTTTCTTCCTATGTGCTCATGAATGTGATATCTTCAACTTCTCTTTAGGTACCTAATCCGAATTCCGAGTGAAAATTGCACTTTTGCCCTTTTGACTTTCCTTCTTATCTTTCTTGATTCTTCCAGTTTCCTTCTTCCGTTTATTGACATCAAATACCTGTAAAATCTCTACGAAATACCAGAAACTCGGTGTACTTGTTAGAATAATTCATTATCAAGATTATGAGATAAAGTCAAATCGATTACGTTGTTCGAGGTGCTAAAAGTAACTAAATTAAGGGATAAATTAGGAAGAATTTATGCCTAATCAAGATGCTCGGAAGTTATGATGCCATTAGGATGGTTATGCTTGGGATCATATGGGATGTTACTAAGAGTCATGGCTATGGTTTCATGAGTTGAATGATTGATAATATACGAGCGTTATGTTGCGCTTGATGAGAATGTTCTCGAAAACTGGGGTTGATTACCATGTGTCAAAATTATGGAGGCTTATGTATGATAGGTCGGTGGATAATGATAAGCGTTGAAACAATGTAGTTTCATTTGGTTATTGTTGTTGTACTTACAATGATGGAAGTATGGAATTAGTCCTAAAAAGGGAAGCCCAGCATCACAAGCTTCCTAAAGAAATCAGTCCCGTACTTTGTTCCCTCTGTAAGGATGGATGATTTATAGTTAGAACCCGTCAGGGTTAGTAGGCCAAGACAGGGCACGTGGCAAGGCTAAGGTGTTAATAGGTATCGGTAAGAGTTATAGAATTCAAGCGTATGTTATGGGTTATCACTTAGTGTGATACGATTCATTGTTAAGATCGGATTATTTCTTTTAGCGAGACAGTCACCCGATTCGTTGCATTTCTTGTGTCCACTTTTATCCCAATAATGGGAAGTCGTTGATTAGTTTCAATTTAGGTGTGGCACTGCATGAGCTCGATAGTGATAAGGGCTAGTCCAGTTATGGATCACGCATCACGATATGTGAGTGGACTCTTCTTCGGATGCACCTTTATTTTACACTAGTTTGTGTGTACACGTGGTATCGCGTTGTTGAATATAGTTTGCATATGTACTTGTTTGTTGTAGGTTAACATATTTCATTAGTTAACTAGTTTGACTATTTATGACTAGGTCGTGTATTCCTAGGTTATGACTTATGAATATTGCAAGCATCAGGAATTGATGAGACGTTAGGTATTAGCATTGCACGCTATTAAGAGTTGTATTAGTCGAGGATGTGAACGCTCGTGTGTAGTTATGTTATGAAGCCTAGGATGACTCTAGCTCATCATAAGAATCTCGTAGGAGATATTAATTGGGTAGAACTTTATGATAAAGTGATTGAATTAATAATCATAGCCATGTATAATCATAAGTGATGAGGTTGTATCAGCCTAGGCTAGGCATGATCCAAATTTATTGAGGAAATATTGGCTGTGAATCCAAACGTAGGAATAACCCATGAAAATGAGTTCATTATTAGTAGCATGATATTTTGTGGATATCGAGTATCTCAAGGTTTTGTTGAGATAGACACGTTAGGCATGCTTGAGAATTATCAATAAGGCCTTAGTCCGTTGTGATTGGACTAATGATGGTGAATGATGAAATTGAAGTCTTCGGGTTGTAGACCATAATGTTGGGGATGCCCTAAGACTGGAAACTGATTATAAATAGATGGATTATAAGTTGTGCTGAACCAAGAATTTTGAGGAAGAAGGTGCCTAAGGAGGGAAGTTTGTAATACCCCTCCCTAGAAGTAAATATTTTAATTATAAATTGAATAGTTTATTCGAAGAAAATTATTGGAGAAACAAAAGCATAAGGAAATAGGCCAAATTGCACAAAAGGTGACACATCGCACGTATGGATTAAAAGGGAAAATTTACGTTGCATGGTCCGTATGGATGAATACCCGTGTTAAATCAGTTGGTACAAATACATTGGTGAATTAAGACACGAATTAGTCTGAGGAACGGACGTGACACGGACTTGGTAAATACAATGCCTACCTTAGACAATACGCGACACATAAGATTGAAAACTTCTGTGATTTTTGTAGGCTTCCCCATGTGAGATAAAAATAATTTGACCGAATATTAGGAGTCGTAAAAATATATATTAAAGTCCCATGGGGTTAACATATAGATAAAAAATCATATTTTGCACCAGGATCGGTTGACAGGCCCCTGGCCACGGTCGACCATGTCCAGTAGGTCTGGCCTAGGCGGTAGCCTGTTATATGTTATTGAAAGAGTGACCCTTGGATATCATGAGTTGTCGACTTGTGGGCAACCTTGTACCTGATTTGGAAATATGTGGGGATAATAATCTTTCCATTTAAACCATAAGATATTTTGTCTTGGTTATAAGAGAGAAACATAACCGTAAAGGGAGGCATTCATTCTTCATTTTTCATCAGATTTTAAGTCTCTCTCTCTCTCTAGCTTTGGGCCTCCTTAGAAGAACATCCTTCTGCCCCAGTTCTTTATCGAACTCACCCACCACTTCCACCACCTACATCCACCATTAGAAATCCCTAAACCACTTTATCTCACCCTAGTAAAACCTAGACCGATTTTAGGTTGAAGAAGAGATGATGTTCTTAATGTTTACTGGGTATTTGAAGATGGTATTTGAAGAAGGCTCCTTGGGCACTAAAAGGTGCTCACATGAGGATGGGGAATGGATTCATGGATACAAGCTTTGGTGGGATTTTAGATACCCCTTGAGGCCACCTTTGGAGGTTGGGGGGGGGGGGGGGGGTCCTCCATCTTCTTCACCATCTCCCCCATTGTTAGATCTTATTGAGGTGGGTAAAATAACTTGATATATATTATTTAATATTGTATAAATTCAGCATGCTTATTTACATTTATTAGGCTAAATATATATAGGATTAATGTTAGTTTTCATCTAACTGTTGATTAGTAATCATCTCAACATTTGTATGAAAATGGGTTCTAAAAAGATGGTTATTAAATGGTTTTTGAAATGTAGAAATTTTTGGAATATGTGCTTTTAACATTTTAAGTAATAAAATGTGTTAGAATGGTGTTTAAAGTATAAATGATGTAATTTTATGCAAATAAATGCATTAGTATTGTATAAACTATTTTTATAAGACAAAGAGGGGATTTTCTACTTGAAAGATGAAGATGAATATGAGAAGGAGAAACTTTCACTTTGATGAATATTTAAAGTGTGTGAAACTCATGTAGAAAATAAAGTGGGTTTAATATTTTTAATGTATGAAAAGTAAGGTTTTACATGAATGGTGGTATAAAAATTTATAATGAAAGATAAAGGGTTCAAATGTGTGAATAATAGCAAGGTGGGTGTTAGGATGTAAAATTTCATAAATAAAGTGTGTATTTCAAATGTAAGGAAATTGGGACTTTAATATGTGAAAGGGTATGATTTTATATATTAAAAATGTTAAAGTAATAAGTAAGAGAGTGGGGTTAATTGTGATATTGAACATGTGTTAAAATGGTTAAAGGGTGTTTTAAAAGTTAACTGGAAACTTAATAACCATTTTGGAAAAATAACACTTGAAAAGGACCAAATAGTAATTTTTGGCAAATGAAGGGTAAATTGGTAATTTACTTGAAATGGGATATTTTATGGTATAAAAATATCAAAGAATGGTTTTACACTAGTGTAGGTTTAATTAAGTCCTAAAACGTGGATAATTTTGGTATTAAATCATTGTGGGGGTGAACAAAGTACATAAAGAAGAAAGAAATCATTTTCCAAGTGTTAATGGAAAACGGACGGTTAAGTCTGGGCTTTTGTCTTCGACCGGTAAAAGTGGAATAATGTGGAAATTTGTTAAATGTTAAAACACATAAAAGGAACTCGGACGACACTGGGGTAAAGCAAGAAAGGCCCGAAGCCCTTGGATGAAAAGTCCTAAATCACTGGCCAGACCATATGGTGCGCATAGCCGTCAGTGTGGAGCCCGTGTAAGTATGCGGTATAGGAAGATTCCGAGAAAAGATAAATAAAATATGGAACATACCAAGAAATGGATTGTGTGATGAAATGTTCTAATACAACCTAACTTTAATAAATGTAATAAATGTTTCGGTAAAGGTGAAACAGGCAAGTAAATACGTAAATCTATTAATGTCCATAAAGGAATGAAAAATGGTTAACGGAAATGGATAAATGGATAGTTTAGTAACGTAAGTGGTTTAACCCATATGTAACACAAGAATGTTGTGTAAAAAGAATTTTGAAAGATTAAATGAGTATTTTCTAACATGGTGGATTCATGTGTTCAAATGGTAATTGTCAAGGAAAAAACAATAGTGTATAGAAATGAATGAAAGGTTTAAATTTTGGTAAAGGAATGGGTTTGAAGAAATCACATGTAATGGTTTCAAGTATTGAATTGGGCATGTTAAATAAAGTGACAATACTAAGTATGAAAAAAAAACTTTGATAGGATTAAGGTAAATTAATTAGGGTGAATAAGGTTTTCGAAAGTAAAATTGTTAATGCATTGGAATATGTGTTTTCGAAGGTATACATATGTAGATATATACACATTTTCACATGCGTATGGTTATAGCATGTGAGTATTCCTTTCTGTCATTCATTTCTATATTGTTTGTATAAATCCCACCGACCATAGGCTCACATCCCGACTTGTTACGAGAGGTTGGAATAAGTTCATATTTTAAGGGAGTTATACACGTAAGTATATTTTACTTATGTTTACGTTAGTAGCTCTGTTTACTTGGACTTCAGGGTGCTCCCCACGGGTCCCTGACTTAGTTTACTTTGAAACTAGTATCGCATGTTAAATAAGTGAAATGTTAAGTAAAATAAAACTAGATTAGCAACATTATATAGATTGTTCCATTTCACTTCACACTTAACGCTCGGGTCGGATTGGGTTGGCTCATGACTAACCCAAAAATCTGGGTCGGGGCATTACAAATCCATACCTCATTCGATAAATCACCACGGTTTATAAATTATTCTTTTTTATATCTTTTACATGTGATGTGTCATCCATTTAGGGGTTTAGTCCGGTTTAAAATGTGTAAAGACTAACATTATTCATGTAAATATTTTAATTGAAATAAACTATAACAGACATAAACTATAACTGAATTCTTTTAAAAAAACTCCTCTGAAGTTTTTAATTCAATTTTTCTTATGGAGACACATATGCATCTTATGTCTCCTCATGGGCTAAATTTTATGAGAATTTGTAAAAAGTCATGAAAAAAATATATGCACCCATTGAGGTGTGACTATCATGTGACGATTGATGAAACCATTGTCTATGATTTGTGAAATTCTATGTACACGGTAAATATAGTTATTTATTTCAAGCTCGGTCTATTTATATTTAGAGTTTGCATGTCTGATTTTAAAGGTATACATGATTTAATCTCACTGCTTTCGATATGTACGAGTTGCTCCCCATCAGGAGGAAAAAATTTACTACTACTTGGGATTAATGTCATTTTTAAGGATATACTATCAGGTTTTGTCCTTGTTGCAAGCATGCCTGTTTCATCTGCTTTAAGTGGATCGCTAGAGCAACTACTGCCTATGGCTTTGTTGAGATTTAATTTAAAATTAAATCACAGAGGTACTTCCACACCCATTTTACTTAGTGCTGTATAAACACATGGCTGCAATTTAATACAATATGTATCTTGTAAATTTGATTAGTCGCACGCGGTCTTCCTCTAAATAGGGGTGCTCACCTAATCAACCCAAAACCTATTCAATTCTAATGTTTGTTAAAATAATACAAATGTTTCAAATTGTGCAGGAAGCGCTTGTGATCGCCACTCCCATTACCGCTACAAAGAATGTGCTCGAATAAAATGGGAAAAAGAAAAAGAAAAAGAAATCAGAGAAGGTTAATCTTGATATTTTTATATGTGTTTTGAAATAATTGCTATAAACTTTCAGATTAGGTAGTCATCATTATCATAGTTACCAATTGTTTGTTGAGAAATAACAGAGAGATAATTGCACTACAATAGTCATTGAATTTCTCGTATAAAAGGGGTAGAATAAAGGTTTTTCTGAACCTCTGATGATAAATGGAATAGATTTAATAGAACAACATTCAAAATTAGGTAGAAAGATTTGGTGTAGTGTTTATTTATACTAGTTTGGAGTGTTCTACGCATGGGTAATCTAGGCATTGGCACGAATTGAGTGTTTTATTTTGGGACTTTTTTTTTGTGTCAGGTTGTGATTTTAGTATTTTATGATGTTTATGTTTGATATTTTTGTTGGGTTAAGGTAGTATTTGATCAAAATAGTTGTATTTTGTAGATTAGATAATTGTCTATTGTTGGATGAATGAAATGTTAACTTGCTTAGTATAAGCCAAATGTGTAATGATCGCCATAACTTTTTTTTCACCTTGAATGAATGTCAAGTCATTGTCCTCAAAACTGAATGTGTATTTTAAGATTCTTGAATTGTAGAAATTTTTTATACAATTAATGTCATTTTCATTCATTTGTTTTCTATTGGAAAACCAATAAACTACTTCGCATCCATAGATTAGTTTTGAATGTTGAATATTTTCTTTGCTTTGCTTACAAAATTTAACAATTAGAAATCCAACATTTAATAATCATAAATTTTGAGTAGTTTTGAATGTTGAAATTTAACATTTTGAAATCATTTATGGCACAATTTTGTTTTAAGTAGTTTTGAGTGATGAAATTATATTTTGAGTAGTTGCAATACATTATTGTAATGCGCTTGAAATTTCATGTTGAAATTCGGTGTTGAGTAGTTGTAATGGATTGTAACAACTTATCTCCACTTGGATAAAATTATACATATTTACTTCACCAACTTCGAAGGATAGTGTCTAACGGCTAAATCCTATGTTAATACTATACTGATATGATGCCAACTAACAGTAATATTTCCACGAACCTTAAGATATGTCATATGCAATGTTAGACACTGATTATGTATGTTATATGTACATATATTTATACATATATTGTTTTTTTTATTAAAGGGTAGATAAAGAGATCATGTCGATGATATCAGCATGTGGCAAGCCACCCAAGTCCGAATAATAAACCTTTTAATGTTGAAGATGGATCATCGGATAAAGCATTATGTATATATACTAACTGTAGCAACCATTCGATTAAAGTTATTTAAATGTTGTTTTCTGTTAAATTTGTAGGCAATGCTTGAAAGATGATTGAATGAGCTACCAGAAGAGATGCATACTGAAACGATGAGTAATATTTTTAGGGATATCGTAGGATAAGGGGGAATGGATATAAAGGGAGTATGTATTAGTCCAACACCTCAACTTCCCATACCGACTAGGTAATAACATATCTTTATCATTATGAAATTGAAAACACTACTTATTATGTATAGCGAGACATATTTTTCTAATTACACATGTGGCTATTCTTGTAGTTGTTTTTTAGATAATTTTTATGTTGAAACAATTCATGAATAAACAAAGGAGACGCTGCCAATTTTTTTTAAAAATATTAAGTGTTTTTAAAGGTAATTAATATGACAATATACAAATTTGATAATGTTTTTACAGATTGTAATTTATAGGGACTAATGATACGAGAAATTGGCCACGAGGCCTTCTCCTACCAGCAAGTCAAGAGTCAAGTGTGTAATAAACAAGTAAAGAAAGTAAATAGAGAGAAGACAAGATATAGAGTGGTTCGGCCCCCAAAATGGGCCTATATCCATTGTGTTGCTCCATTCTCATTATGTGCGTTGCATTGTACAATATATTCATGCCTAAAGAGGTGTACAAGTATGAGAATAAGGGTGAATACATGGCAGTACTTGAGATTTCGGTGAGCCCGGGAGGTGGCTGTGATGTAGATTGTGTCTCCAAGAGGTATGTTGAGGTTGTGTAGAGAGAATATGTATTGTAGAGCCTGCCCCGGATGGGTATGGAATCGATACCCCCACCTTCTAGGTGTGGTCCTCTATTTATGAGGAAATGCGTTGAGTCACATACCCTGAGCACGCAGCGTATTCCAAGTCCGTAGCAGTTGAGGATGAGGGGGGTGCCGCACACCACATGGTGGAGTGCCGCGGTCTATAATGGACAGGGCCTCACCCTATGCCATCGGGTCATGAAAGGATCACGCCGAGTGAGTTCTGGCCGCGCCCTGAGTGGGGTTTGGCCGCGGCCTGTATGACCTAAGGCCTGCGAACTGAGAAGAGTACATGCCGCGGCAGGGTGTTATATTTGTACTATCAATAAGCCCCCAAGTCATAGTGCCAAGGGAGATCAATTGGGACTGCGGCTAAGTAGCCTAGGTGCCGCGGTGCTTCCAAAGCGATGATTCGTCTTCCGCGCTCCCTTATATAAATTGTTTCTGGCCGTGGACTTCATTACGTTTCCAAAACTTTTGAGAGCACATCGAGAGCGAAACTCTTCACTTTCTCTCTTGCATATTCCGGTAACCTTTCTAGGCGGTGTGCGGCGGTTCAAGGTGGTCTGAAGCTCATCATTGCAAGCTTCTCATTTCCAGGTGACTTTTCAACCACCATACTCTCATAAAAGCCTTTGAAATTTGCAGTTTTCTTCCCTTTTGATATGAATTTTCTTTTTCTGATTCATTTGCTAGAAATCTAGGGTTTTGTTTGTACGTTTTTCCCTTTCTCACATATGCTACATATGAAATACATACAACTGTTCTTGGTGTTCATAATAGAACTCTTCGTATTCTGTGAGTTTGATCCTAAAAATGATTAGAATTTAGATAATCAACTGTTTAGGATAGATTTCGTGGCATGATAGGATTTCGATTCTCATTCCCGTGAACTGGTATGGTCCTTCTACATCATACCGTGCCAAATGGCCGGTGTTCCTCAAATTATCACCCGCGGCATCAAATCACCACCCTTGTAGTCTCGAACAGCCTTCAAACTTTCATGAACCCAAGACACATCCATGTTAAATAACTGTAATTGCTAGATCGAATTGACTCTGAAAATTTAGGAATGGTCGTGGCCAGGAATGCCTTAAAGAAATTATATCTTCTTACCGCGGCAGCTTATGTTCCACTGATATGGATGTGGCCGCGGCTAGTTGGGATAGTACGATCCCATAAGTAATAGAGTTTTACTATTAATAACTGTTAGGGAAATAATGACGGATGCATTTTAAATACTTAAAAATATCCTTCTGCGGATTCTTGAAGTCTTTTCAAAACCATATTGGTTGCGGCGCCTAACTACGAACTCTTCTTTTTAGGTACTGCTGCAGCCATATGAGCTTTGACCCAGACGAGTTCCTGAGAGGCTTATGGGCAAAGCATTTTGGGACCTCTCCCCCCGAGCTTACTTTCGTGCCCCCTCTAAGATCAATAGGGCCTTGCAAACTAAAAGATTGCCCAAACTGCGTGATAATTGACTCAGAATCCACGGACTCTACATCTGGGAAGGATTTCTAATCTCCGCCGATGGAAGAGGAAGCCAACTCAAGTACTCATCCAATGGGTGTAGGAGACAGTGCTGCGGCTGTTAGAAATAACCCAGGAGGTATATCTCGGAGGGCAGAAAGACCATTGGCCGCACTCGATATTCGCGGCTCGATGACCCAAGAATGGGTTGAGCAGGTGGCTGAGGCCTTCAAATTTCCATAAAATTTGACGTGCTCAGCCCCTACCTCAAACCAAAGACCGTGCACGGTTCTATCCGATGATGTAATTTTCTTCCCTCCGCATGCCTTCATTTATGGGTTGCAGCTGCCTGTTCCAGTTCCTATCCACCGCCTTTTTCAGGCAATGAACCTGGCCCCAGCACAATTGGACCCTAATGGCTGGAGAGCCATTCTCGCCGCAGTTGTCCTTTGGGAAAACTTATTCAAAAAGGACATCACACCCGCGGAGTTCTTTCACTTCTACCGTCCAAAGGAGAACTCAGTAAAGTTCGCGGGCTACTACTACCTCTCTAGCCGCGGCAGGGACGAGACCCTTTACACTAGGAGACCGACGAGTGTGAAAAACTGGAAGGGGAAATATTTCTACATCTCCGGCAAAGGCTGGGAGATGCACCCCGAGGAGAATAAAAGAGAGAAGACATATAAAATGCCGCGGCAGTGGGGGTATCCCTCAAAATTAGGTACAAGACTATATCCGCATCCTTTTATTTCACATGTAACTTCCACTAACCTTTGAATTGCCTTTTTCTTTCTGCAGCCCTTGAGAATCTGCACTTGAACAAGTGGCAGGAAAAAAGAGTTGCTGAGGGCGTGGAAGTTCCTGCTGAACACAAGAAGTTCAGCACACTTGTAACGTCAGCAACCGTATTTGAAGCGGGATTTTTCCCAAACAAATCCATTCCTCAATAAATGGGTGCGAAAGGTAATTAATTGCGCCATAACTTTTACTCCGCGGACATTTACTCTCTTGAACTCTAACTCATGCTATTCCTTTTCAGGTGAAGAAGTTGAAAGAGAACTGCTAGCGGCACAGCTAGCGGAGATGGATGAGGACGCAATCATCCCAAATAATACGGCGCGGAACAGAAAGAGGAAGAGGTCCAAGGCCAAGGGGCCTGCCGCGGCCCCCTCCGGTGAAAATAATGTTGCCCCTGCCGTAGCCCCTGGCAAAAACACTACTGAACCTGCAGCGAATCAAATGGTTAACGAGAACCTTCCACATGACCATTTTGATGATGACATAGGGGAAAACCTGGTCGCGATGGGATTGATGTCAACCGATGTTCCCCTTCAGTCATCCTCCCCTCCGCCGCCCAATGTTGTGGCGGTTAATGCGAACTTTCCACCTCCTTAATTCCGCGAAGAGTCTGGGCCTGATGGTAGACCAAGGACCCAATTGAGACAGCCTGACCCCAATTCTTCTTGGGACACTACCGCAAAGGCTGCGCAGAGAATGAAGCGAGCCTTGGATGTCGCGGACCTTGACAGGCTAGTGGGAGAAGATCATGAAGATCTGGAAGACTGTGACCTCCGCAGCCTTCTGAGGGTACGTATCAGTTGTCATGTAACTTTTTCATCTCATATTTTTCCATGTTTTTTCTAACGTCTTCTATTTCAGGCCGTGAATGTGATCGTGGTCCAGAAGAGGAAGTACGAGGCCTTGTACAGGTTGAAGGAGGCCGAGAAGAGTGCCCATGCCACGAACTTGCAAGCTTCACGGACTTCTTCTTTTGAGGCAGGGAAGAAGTCTGCTTCCACGGCTCTTCAGGCAGCCTACATCGACCTTGAGAAAGAAACTAAGGCCAGAGAGGAAGCGGAGGATAATTTTAAATAAACTGCAAAATCTCTAAAATCCTCCCAGGCCCAGACTGCCGAAGCCGCCCGTGTCGTGGAGATTTCAAATGCCAAGCTTGCCCTACTCCAGCAGAAATATGAAGAGCTGGAAGCCAAGTCCGTCCAAAAAGATGAAGATCATGCCGCGGAAATAAAAAAGTTAGAAGTTGATCACGATGACGCCCTCCAGCTAACCATAGATCATGTCGTAGAGTCATTCAAAGGCTCCAAGGACTTCTTCCTTATCAATAACAGGGCATATCTCCGCGGCTACCAGGAGCTACGTCAAAGATTTATTAAGAGGTTCCATAAGGCCAAGGAGGAGGTTCTTGCCTGGAAGTTAAGCAATGCCGAACATCAAGAGTGCATCGTTGAACTTAAGGTCGCGGCAGAAGAGAGAGCAAGGCTCAGGGCTGAGGCAGAGGCTGATGCAGCGGTTGCGGATGGAGAGACAGAGACTGTCACAAGCGGAGAAGAGGCTGATGATGATGATGATGACGCAGTCTCTTAATCTCTTAATTTTTGTATCATTAATATAGGGCTGTGTCCCTCCTTTTTATAATCTAACTTCTGTTGTGGCTGCGGCCTTCATCCTGTACCTTTGGCTATTAATACCAAGGCTGCAACCATGTTTTTACCACTGATTGACTACTTGGTATTCCTTGCTTTTTTACATTGCATTTTTTACATTGCTTGCCATAATGAATGTTGTACGTAACTGCCTCATTTTTTAAAATGCATCCGTGCCTCGATAGACATAACGTTTTAAGTCCGCGGATAGAGATCCATTGCTTCGTAGTATGATTATTTGTCAGCGTCCGCGCCGCATAAATGGTGCCATTTTACCCCCGTAGGATGACTGTTGCATCACAAGGCTGCTGTGTGCAAGCCGCGGCCCTTCATTATGCCGCGTCATGTAAACGTCTTCACTTGATTGTCGCGGCCTTGATTTCAAGGCTGGGACTTGCTGATTGCATGGGTCCCCAGCTGCTTTCATTGCACCTGGTTGTCTGAACCGTTTATCTTTTATCATCCCATAACCAACATGGAACATGTAGAGAAAGCCTTTCCTTAGACTTGTCACAATTGATATGAGGCATGTATTCTTCTCCACCATGGCATTTGACGTTGTGGCAGGTGTTGTGGTTTTTTCATGCTTCATGAGGTTAGTGCCTCAGCACTTTCATGAAAAAATGGCTCCTAGAGCTCTGCAACCGTAACGGTGGGATGCGGCACATTTCTGGTTCACCCGAATAATGTGCCTCTGTATACATACGTTGATATTTCCAAGCCTTCTCGGGCTGGGTCATGTTTCCAGGCCCTAATATGCGAGACACTATCAAGCCACTCCAGGCTGGGTTATGTTATTAAGCCACCCACAGCTAATATGCGAGACACTATCAAGCCTCTCCAGGCTGGGTTATGTTATTAAACCACCCACAGCTAATATGTGAGACACTATCAAGTCTCTCCAGGCTGGGTTATGTTATTAGGCCACCCACAGCTAATATGCGAGATACTATCAAGCCTCTCCAGGCTGGGTTATGTTA
Organism: Sambucus nigra; assembly: GCA_949130495.1. Lineage (NCBI taxonomy): Eukaryota > Viridiplantae > Streptophyta > Magnoliopsida > Dipsacales > Adoxaceae > Sambucus > Sambucus nigra. The sequence continues at coordinate 571,456,339 of OX422211.1, read as the reverse complement.
TTAAGCCACCCACAGCTAATATGCTAGACACTATCAAGCCTCTCCAGGCTGGGTTATGTTATTAAACCACCCACAGCTGTCGATATATATAAATCCATACCTGGATAGATATTATAAACGTCCCGGCTCGATGACGCATCCCGAAAGCTAAGAGCGAGCATTGTAAGCCCCCGTGGCTAATAGAAGCTCCTTGAATCCTCCGATGCTTTCATGAACATGATCATCAGAAAATAAGATACAGTTACACCTTGTGAGAGGAACTTTTGAGCTGATTAAGATTGCAATCCCTCCATAAGTGCATCCCGAAGTAAAATAATCCTTCGAGATAATTTTATTATTATTCCTCTGGAATCTGTTTGAGACAAAAGGTCTTTTTGTGAGATAATAGATTATGAGACCAAGAAAGATATCAGGTATGGAAAAATTTGATAATTCATATATTTATATATGCATGTTTCAGCTAATGACTTTGTTAACAAAACATAAAGTCTTGAGTATTAAGGCTCTAATGAGCTTCAGAAAACATAAACAGAAATAATTAAAATTGGAAAGACTAAGGATGAGGTGCGGCATGCAGCCTCTGTCAGGTCTGGCTGGGTCCTTTATGCATTCTTCAGGAATCGCTGCAGTATCCCTTGCCCAATTAGCCTTTCAACTTCATCCTTAAGAGCATAGCATTGCTCTATGTCATGGCCATGGTCCTGATGGAATTTGCACCAGGTAGCTTTGTTCCTCGTGTGGGGTGGAGCTCTCAGCTTTTCTGGCCACCTCAAAATCTTATCCTCTTTTATGAACTCAAAGATCTTTTCAACCGAGAAGATCAACGGAGTATAGACACCCGATTTCTTTTCTGATTTCTATATTCTCCTTTTCTGACTTCTACTGGTTGATTCCGCGGCTTCTTTAACTACCGCGGTAGGCAAGGTTGGTTGAGTTTTTTCCTCCGCCCCCGCGCCTATATTTTAAGAGGCCGCATCCTCTAGCATTAGCACCCTATGAGTTAGGTAATTGACTTAAGTCTGAAGTGAGGCATGGTTGTCATAGAGGTGACTAAGGTGATTGTACAGTTGCACAATCTCATCCTTGACTTCTACACTCTGGCTGGATCTCCTTCCATTTCTGCTCTTGTTAGTCTTTATAAAGTATATAGAATCTGAAACAAAACTAATAGAAGTGAGTGATCACAGAAGTATTGGGATGGAGGGGATGAACTGCTCCATGATATGCTGAGGAGGCTGCGGCAAGTATGTCACACAAGTGTACTGTCGCAGCCCTTTAATGTTATTCACCAAGGTCGATCCGAAGGCCACTTAAGTCCTTCCCACGGTGATTTTGAACTGTCGTAATAGATCCGCACTAGTAGGGGTCGCGGCATGAGATATTGTTAAACTTACAGGCCGCACCCCTGTCTAGGCAGTGGAGAGATCCCAAGATAGGAGCCCAGAAACTGATATATTCTCCCCCAATACGCGAAGAAAACCTACTAGGGTCCATTGATGAGAGAATTCCCTTGCGGTGCACAATACGGCACAACTTCAATGATAACCCCTAGATCATAGGTAGATGGAAACAAAAATGGGAGTAAATATATCCCTTCCCTAATCATCCACCTTTTCGGGACTAAAGTCCACCATGCCTTTCAGCATTATCTAGATGGAGTGATATCACAGGGGTATGTAAATTAGATCCAAAGTCATCAAATGAAGATCCAAAGACAGATCCAGAAATATGAAATACCCGTTAAAGGGGGAGAATGTAAAGCGGAGCCCAATAACCAGTAATCGACCCGTGAGAAGATGATCCATAGGACCCTCAGGGGTCGAATAAGGTGTTTAAGAACTCATATGTGTAGAGAAACAAAATCGAAATACCTCGTTTCCCACAGACGGTGCCAATCTGATGATACAAGAAATTGGCCACGAGGCCTTCTCCTACCAGTAAGTCAAGAGTCAAGTTTGTAATAAACAAGTAAAGAAAGTAAATAGAGAGAAGATAAGATATAGAGTGGTTCAGCCCCCAAAATGGTCCTACATCCACTATGTTGCTCCATTCTCATTATGTGTGTTGCATTGTACAATATAATCATGCCTAAAGAGGCGTACAAGTATGAGAATAAGGGTGAATACATGGCAGTACTGGAGATTTCGATGATCCCGGGAGGTGGTTGTGATGTAGATTGTGTCTCCAAGAGGTATGTTGAGGTTGTGTAGAGAGAATCTGTATTGTAGAGCCTGCCCCGGATGGGTATAGAATCGATCCCCTCACCTTCTAGGTGTGGTCCTCTATTTATGAGGAAATGCGTTGAGTCACATGCCCTGAGCACGTGGCGTATTCCAAGTAGGTAGCAGTTGTGGATGAGGGGGGTACCGCACACCACATGGTGGAGTGCCGCGGCCTATAATGGACAGGGCCGCACCCTGTGCCATCGGGTCATGAAAGGATCACGCCGAGTGAGTTCTGGCCGCGCCCTGAGTGGGGTTTGGCTGCCACCTGTATGACCTAAGGCCTGCGAACTGAGAAGAGTACATGCCGCGGCAGGGTGCTATATTTGTACTATCAGGAACTATTAAAAAAATTCTTCCTTGTTTGAGGTAATTGAAACTAAATAAATCTTATTGCATGCCAAAACCTTTTGTGAACAAGAAAAATCATTAAAGTCATTTTGTTGGAGATAGTATGCTTCATGATCGTGGGCTTACTTTACTTACATTATTTTTTGTTATGAGTAGATGGTTTTTTATGTATTTTTCTAGTGAGATGAGTGAAATTGTGTAGAGAGATTTAGGTTAGTGGACACAATGCTGGAATTGTTGATTATGTAGAGAGATTTAACTTATATGAACTCTAATTATAGTTGAATGGGAAATTGTATGTTACATATGCCAAAGATGTTATATATAATTTTTAAGAGGTTTTGTTGATGATTATATAGAATATATTCTCGAATGGACATAATTTTAATTTTGGCGCCAAAATTATTAAAGATGACTTTCTTGCCGTCTCAAAAGGATCCCATAAACGATGAGCTTTTGAGACAACCTAGTTCCCATATCAAAAAACCCTTTTGGGACTTCTATTACTGTTAAAAATAGTTTTAAAAAATGGATTCGTGTCCATCTCAAAAGGGACCCATAAACGATGACCTTTTGAGATGGCTTAGTTCCCATCCCTAAACACCACTTTGAGACTGTTGTTGTTGTCTCAAAAAATAGTTTTAAAAGATAGCTTTTTGGGCATCTCAAAAGGGTCCCATAAATGATGACATTTTGAGACGGATTAGTTCCTATCTCAAAAAAACTCTTTTGGGACGATTATTGTCATCTAAAAAAGTATTTAAAAATGGGGTGTAATATGACTCCCTTGAGATGTCCAAAATTACGTCCCCAAAAGTATTTGGGATGGTTAGAGTACTTTTTAAGATGACTGGAGCATCGTCTCAAAAGAAATTTTATTATTGCGAGCCTGGTAAGGACGCCGACGGTTATTCGATTGATGCTTTATTGACCATGTAACAAAAACCTAAACCCTCGAGACATGGGGATGCACGAGTATGGGAGAGAGAATGAGACAGTAACCTAATAAAATCTGAATGATTTATGACAGATCCTAGTGTAACGAGGAATAAATAAGAATCATCCTCTGAGGGCTTGATGCCGAAATAACTACCTCCTAAAAAAACCAAAATAAGGAAGTAATCAGTACAAAGAAAAAATGAAAAACTTAAGGGCAGTAATGAAAGGTAAGTGTTGATGTCTAAAAATGGACTAGATCTAGATTTATAATCACAAATAATAATATAGTAAGTAACTCAAACCACACACACCATAGAGAAGATTTTTAGTGTGATCCAGGTGTAAAATAGCCTATGCCCATTGTTGATTTTATTTAGTAGGGTTTATAATAGCTCAGTATGGTGTGCATCTGAGTGATTTGAGTTGTCCCTTGAGCTAAGGGAGTAGTTTTTATTTATATGGGTGTCAAACCCTAGATATGGAGCGTCTTTATATTGACGAACATTTACATTAGTGTACAATAAATGAAACTCTTATAATTCAGTACTGGTTGGCATCCCATCTGAGTAACTATTAGTATTCCTATTAATTGGCCTTCTGACATTGGTCGGCCTCATAGACGATAAAGTATCTCTGAAGCCGATCAAGGTGGTTGGTCGACCACGTAGGAAGACATGTGTACATTCATTATTGATCCACATAGAAGAAGAATTTTTACATACAACAAAAGCCTCTAATGCTCCATTATTGATGCTTGTTTGAAAGTATGGAGTGTTTAGCCCAGCAAGTTGCTCGGCGTATTGTTTTGAAAGTTTAGTCTGTAGTCGATCTCCTATACATGTAAAAATTTCCACTCGTATTGTTTGATGATGGTATTTTTGTAAATAATTCAAACCTTTTGAACCGCCAAAGATATATAAGTCTTTTGATGCTTTGGGAAGTGTGCAACTAGGGATAGCTATATGGTTTGTTCAGTTAATCATTTCATTCCCATTTATCGAGGCAACCTATAAAGAAAAAGAAATTTCCCTCCTTTGTTCTTACCTAAAATCTTCTGTACTCAAAAGTTTTCTTTCCTCTCTAAGCTTCCTTTGTGAGATCGTTCATTCCTGTTGCTTTCTTTTCCTCAGTTCTTGACATCACCTCTTACAATACCGGTTTCTTTTCCCTATAAGCCTTCTTTTTCCTTTTTTCTCTATTTTTCATCTTTTTCTCTATTTCCATCGTGGTTCAAATCGTAGATGAGAGCTCACTAGATTAGTTTAGAGAGAAAAGTAAAATCCCGACTTGGGTAGATTTAAAGATAGCTCGGGGTCCCATAAATATTTATTCACTTCCTGAGGGTCACTAGATTCTAACTTTATTCATAGCTGAGTGTGGCATCACCTTTCCACCAAACACCCGTTTTCTCCAATTGTTCTAATATTTTGATGTAGTTCAGACCAAAGTAGCACCCAATACCTGGAGAGTTATAAACAATTTACATAGGTTGAATGAACTTTATAGGACCCATATTGGGATTTTAGAGTTGATGTTTTATTACAAATGGGGTAATGTTGGAGAAAGTACCTATTATTTGAAGACTAGGCAAGCCAATAGGGCTTTGGTAGTGAATCTTCTAGATTCCAATAAGGATTATAGGGATATGGTGTTGTGGTTAAGAAATGGCGATATGATCCTCTCCCTACTGGAGTATCTTATACTGGCCCAAATTTCCTCAATCAGTACGTGTCATAGGTTGTGCCTCTATTAATTTTGTTTCCTCTTTTGTTATGAATTTATAATGTTTGTCAACTAAATTTTCTATTTCTTTCTTATGTGGAGGAAAGTAAGAAGAGATGACCCAAGGAAGGGGAAATCAATATTGATGAGCTTAAATTCTTGTGGGGATTGAATCAGAAGATTGGAGAAGAACATCCTCGACCAGGTTCTTTGTTATTGGAGTACAAAAGTTCCATCACTTCTTTTACTGCTCGACATATGCTTGTTTTGCTTCTAGTTGCTATCAACCTTAAGGAGGATCTTGTACCAACCTCTTCAACTACTGAGTCTGATGGTGCTAAATTCATCCAAGGAGGAACCTCCTCCTCATTTAAATTATTTGATATCTCTGAGATACTACTCTCACCTTTAATAGATAGGACTAAGAGGAAGATGCACGTGGACTTGTATCTCCTACCCCCAAGAGAACTACTGATTCTGGTAAAAAAAATAGTTGAGAAAAAGTCCTAGGCTAGTGACAAGAGGCCTATTGATGCTGATGAGATTAAGACCTTTGAGACTTAACTGAAGAGGTTGAAGAGAGGTTTGCCTTATCCTTAAAAATAGGTCCAAAAAACCTCATTCGAGCAGTAGGCATTAGCTTCAAAGAAGATCGTCGACCAACAAGAGTTAGTGAGAAAAATCCAGGCTGACCTGAACATTGGGTTAGCCTATGTTGTTGTTAACTGTGGGCTGGCCAAGGGTTTGATCAAGTCTAGAACCCTTCCTACTAATCGGGTTTCATCAACCCCCAGGCCCAGATCCAGGCTTGCTGAGAGGGCTTTCCATGACTTGGCACTAGTAAATTTCTTATTTTCTACTCTTGTCTTTATGCTGGTGAACTGTTTTTGACATTTGGTCTTTTTATTTTTCTTGTAATTTCTAGTTGACTTTAACCAAATGATGGAGAAGTAATACCAATTGAGTTCTTCTTAAGGAGAAGTTGAAGAGGTTTTGTAGGCTTAAAACAATCTCTAAACGCTTCTCGACAGGCCTGGAAGCAAAGTAAAAAGTCTGGGAGGCAGAGTTGAAGAAGGCCAATGACCGATGTTCTTCTACTAAAGGTGAAAGAAATTTTACCTAGAAGAGAGATAAAGTTGTTGAAGGCAGGGCCAAGGCCACCAAGTACAAGATCTTAAGCGCCATAACTCGAGCGTAAGTTATTGAAGACAAGGTAATTGACTTAAACTCAGAAGTGACTTCCTTAAAGGCCAAAGGCAAATTTTCCTTTGATAAAGGTTGGGAGAAGGCCATTTTTGTTGCCTCCGCTCAACTTAAGTATGCTAAAAAATTATCCTTTAAGAAAGGGTGGACTGAAGCCCTAAAGGTGGTTGGCACAGAAGAAAATTCAAAACTCTTCCACATGAATGACCTTAGTACTCTTCCTAACCTAGATGAGGAGTTTTATGATGAGGAGAGGACTAGAGAGTCTTATGTGATGCCCCTTGAGTCTTCACTAATGCCAAATGTTAGTGATGAACAACCTATTGATAGCCAAGACTAGGCCAAGGATAAGGAGAAGGTCTATCTCCTTTTTGACAAGTTTATTTTTTTCCTTTCATGATGATGTATCAACTCTTGTACGATAATGATTAATCAATGAAAGAATAACCTTTCTTGTCTCAACTCTATGCTATTGAATGATCTTAATTTCTTGTTAACTTGTCCTTTTTGTATTGTTTACTCCTTTATATTTTTCCCATAAAATCATATGTTTGTAACTTTACAGTTTGATTCGTATACATGAACATCTTCCCCAAAGAAATCATGAATGATACAAATAGGGTTGGTCCAACTTGTTGACACTATTGAATTATGATCAAAACGTGACTTGTGTCATTATAATGGCCCAGTCCTATTAGATTTTAGAAAACCTTCTTTCAAATTGGACATAAGATGGATTCCTTCTAATGCCATTCCTCAATTCCTGATGAGTAAATATATTGGTGATTATGGCCTTAACAATGAGTGTGAGATTATTCACCCTCCTCACTTATTGACAGGCCGAACAATAATAATAGGCAGATAGTATGATATTTCAACATAATCAATTCTTCCTATACACTTGATGATCCTCCTGCCAGGATGGACAAGGAACAAGGAAAACGTACAGCAGAATAAATTTATACTTATTGTATCATATTTCTATCAATGACTGCTATTATAGTCCATTTTGATCAATGAAACGGAGTTACTTAGATTGAAGTCTCTTTATTCAAGCTTATGGTTTATGTTAATCTTTTTTGTCTACTAGGTAGCCTACATAATGATTAGTTAATCGGCTTATAGACAAAATAACCTGCTCAAATATTTAATATTTGGTTCATGTTTGAATTATGTATAGGACCAAAAATTTGACTAATGAAATTAGATAAACTATAAATAGCTTTATTGTATTGAGTTGCAACATTAGTTATCAATGGAGACTAAGTGTATTAGGAATGTGTAACTATTCTAATATTTTAACCTCGGCGGGTAAAATCTCTACTTAAGAAATTTTACTAACTTCTTGTTCGTGACTTGCCGAGGACAAATCATACATGATGTTGAACTTTTCTAAAGTTTGGAAAAGTTTGAACCATGCACTTTTCTGAGAAGTTGGAAAATTTTGAATTAAAATTGCTCATTAATTTATGGATTTAGGTGTAGACACCATACTCAGAAAAAAAAAACATAAAAATGATGTGTAATGGGGAAAAACGTGAAATTTCATTAACGTGAATAACCAATCACATTAAACACATATTTTTTTTAAAACTGAATTATAGATAATACTTGCACAGATGATTTGCATTCTAAGGATTCTTGAATTCCTCCCCTTCTAGAGCTTCCAAACGATAAGTTCTTGATCTGATTACCGTTGAGATACGATATAGACCATAACAATTAGGCTCTAACTTGTTGCTCTTCTGGATTATTTTTCTGAGTACCAGATATCCTGGCTTTAGGCTGGTTGACTTGACCTTTCAGTTATAAAACCTTGTATTTCTTTCTTGGTAGGTGTAACACCCCATATTTTTATGATATTAAATAATAATGGGATTTATTTATTATTACTGGATTAATTAAATTAAAATGTGAGATATTAATTATTAATTAATCCGAATTATACCATGCCAAGGGTTAATACTTATTGATGAGAATAATTGAATAGTGCTATGTGAATGCGTAATATGGAATTATGAAATTTTATAAATTGTCGAGAGTGGAAAATACGACAATTTGGTATATTAAGTTAAGAAACCCGAGTGAGTCGTGTTGGGACTAACTCAATGGATTAAAGAAGTAAATTATTTTTAAGTAACTCGTACGGTCATTTTGAGTGCGCCTTTGAGTCCGAAAGGGTTCAGATAGTCAGAAAACTCTATCCGGATATTTTATTTGGACTCCGAAATATTTTTAGGCCTAATCGGAACCCCTAGGGATAATTTTGTCCTTTGAATTTATGGGGAATTACTATGGACGAAAATTAGATAATTAAATATGAGTTTACATGGGTGAGAAGGAGTCTGTCAGATTCTAAACCTACAAGGGAGAGGGAGAGAGAGAGAGAGAGAGAACCACAGAGGAAGAAGGAAAGTTTATAGGTTTCTTGGTGCAAAACTCAATAACTCACACCACAAATCCCACCAAAGAGTAGATCGAAAGACGATAAACAAGTCTATACCAATTTCATCAGCGGATCAGACCATCATAATCGAGGAAAGTGTTTATTGCTTACTTTCTTTAGCAATAATTATGTTCATGTTAGAGTGGGTAATTACCCCATTGCTATGAAATTGAATTTGGTGAAAAAATGGGAGAAATGATCATAAATTATGACTGATATGGTAAGAGTTTGATTCCTCGTGTAGATAGGATGATGTCCACGAATTTATGATGTCATTTTGAAAAAATATGGGTTTTAATTTAGAGTTATGCATATAAATTTGAGAACTAGGGTTCTTGATAATTAAATTGGGGATTTCGAATTTGATTGATGATTAGTGATGATTTAATGATGTTATGTTGTTAGAAATCATATATATATGTTAGGAAGATGATCGGAATTGATTGATTAATGTTTGGGTTGAAATCTTAGAGGTTTTAGGGTTGTAAACCTGATAAAAATGTAGCTGCTAGAGGTTGAAGACATAACAGTGCTGGTTGCGAGAAGGAGCGCGATGTCGTGCGAAGATGGTTCGAACGAGACTTGATCTCGTGAGAAGTCGTTCAAACGACATAACACATACTTCGAATGACAGTCCAAAAATCTAGAAAATCCTATTTTAACCCAATTCGAGTTACACAGTTAATTTGAGTGAGGAAAACTGTTATTTGATGAATTTAGCATAATGAAGAATTGTTGGGAAGTATTTCGGAAATAATACTTTAAATATTGGAACGGTAAGTTAACCTTGGAAATTTCGAGAGAGAGTAATCGAAATAATTATATTATAAGTAGTAATGAGAGAATACTACGTATAAAAAATATATGTACAGGTTAGGTGAATACCTATTGATTTTTAACAGGATGTGAAAATGCCTATTATATGTTTATTATTATGTGTTTAGCATACCTAGGTTGTTTGCTATTAGGAGGAGGTTTTCGCATAGTGCACAGTCTTGTCATGTGGTTCCCATTGGGGGGATATTTGACTTGTACCTAGAGCATATGAACTTGGTTACGTGATATCTGAGATGTAGGATAGTTTCGATGGCTAAATGGGAGCGTAAGTATGTGCGTGACCCATTTAGTTAGGGATTTTGTTCGCCTCTAATGTTTGTGATTTGAATTTTATGGTTCGTGAGAGATTGAACCAATAGTCCTTCATGCAGTGAGTGATGCACCGAGACATGATATTAGAGTATGCATCGCGCCAAGTGGTCTTAACCTAAGGGTGCAAGATTAGTATATATATGTATAGGGATGATGTGACTATATATATATATATATATATATATATATATATATATATATATATGTGTGTGTGTGTGTGTGTGTGTGTGTGTGTGTGTGTATGTGTGCGTCTACTTGTGAATAATTCTACTGTGTGAAACTAGTAGATATTGTAATAGTGATAATTAAAATAATCTTAGTAGGTACAAGATTAACTATTTGAACGGTGAATATGAAATGCAATTATGTGGGATAGACTATTTTGAATGACATATTGTATGGGCGGTACGTGATACTCCTACGAGTTATAATTAGAAGTATAAGCCTATAACCCAGTGGGGAGTGTTCTAGATAACTAGGTTGGAGTAGATGTATGTTAGGCATGCACAGTAGTGGAGAGGTCAGAATCTCATGTGAGAGTTCGAATCTAACATGCACTTAATATTTGCTTTATTGCAATTCTAAATACTTGCTTAATCAAATACTTTTTTACAACTCGGGCTCTGACCCGTATCTTGCTATTATTCTCTCTTTTCTATATATATGTATTATATCAGGTGCCCAGACACAGGGTTACCAAACTTAGACGCTTGGATTATTTAGCGAGCTGCAGCGGTTGTGGGAGTTGCTGGTCCTTGCATTTAGACACCTATATCATTTCTTTTAGTTCTATTCAGACATTTAATTTAGGGAATATGTCACCCATTCTTAGTCATTTTATCAGAGAGATTGTACTCATTTTACTTTAGTAGTTCATTTCATTTGCTTTTGAGTATTTTATGGTTTATTGGCTTAAGACTTTAAACTGGAATGTTTTATCCAGTCTTATTTATTTCAGCAGTTGAGTTATATCCAGTATTTGTTATATTCCTGTGAATGGTAAATGGTTTGTCTTAATACTTAGAAATTATTAATGTATTCTTTCGGTAAAACTTAAAATGAATTTTTTTTTACACTAGCTTAATTATTTATTATAAGATTATTAATGTTAAATATATTTTGATGGTGATGTTAAGAATGAACCAACCTAAAACTTTGTTTTAAATTGAATAAAGTACTCATCACTCGGCATTTAATTGGGAGGGGTGTCACAGCTGGTATCAGAGCATCAGGTTCTAGAGTCTTTTAGGGTCTCTACGGCTTATTATGGTTTCAACTTAGCGTCCTTTGATATAGAGCCCTATCTTTAGGACTGTTGTGCTCTTATTTATGCGATTATGTCTTTAGCTATTTGATATTTAATAATAACCGTGGACTAATAAAATTCTTTCTCATCTCAGATGCCTCCTCGACGTGCACCACGAGACGGACATGCCCAACTAGAGCATCCAGTAGCTTAGGCTCAGGGAATAATGAACACAACCAAGGTCGATTTGCATTTCAATTGAGGAGGTATCTTCGAGATGAGTTGGCCCACACTCACATTGCGATAAAGGAGATTGATTTGCAGCCTGACAGTTCTTATGAGGAGAGGCCGGTGTCTATCCTAGACCATAGCGAGAGGAGATTGAGGTCAAAGGTAGTTACACTTGTGTTGGTCCACTGGGAGCATCATAATGGAGAGGAGTCTACTTGGGAGCGAGAAAAGGATATACGTGAGAAATATCCAGACTTATTCTTACTATACTTTTCGAATTTCGGGATGAAATTCCGTTATTAGGGGGGAAGTATGTAACACCCCATATTTGTATGATATTAAATAATTATGGGATTTATTTATTATTGTTGGATTAATTGAATTAAAATGTGAGAAACTAATTGTTAACTAATCCAAATTAAAATAAATATTAACTAGCGTGCCAACGGTCAATACATATTGATGAGAATTATTTAATATTACTATGTGAATGCGTAATATGGAATTATGAAATTTTATAAATTATTGAGAGTGGGAAATACGACACTTTGGTATATTAAGTTAGGATGCGCGTGTGAGTCGTACTGGGATTAATTTAATGGATTAAAGAAGTAAATTGTTTTTAAGTAACTCGTATGGTCCTTTCGAGTGCACCTTTGAGTCCGGAATGGTCGAGATAGTTAGAAAACTCTACCCGGGTATTTTATTTGGACTTCAAAATATTTTTAGGCCTAATCGGCACCCCGTAGGCGTAATTTTGTCCTTTGGATTTTTGGTTAATTATTATGGACAAAAATTAGATAATTAAAGATGAGTGTACATGGGTGAGAAGGAGTCTGTAAGTTTCTAAACCTACGAAAGAGAGATAGATAGATAGATAGATAGATAGATAGATAGATAGATAGATAGATAGATAGATAGATAGATAGATAGATAGATAGATAGATAGATAGATAGATAGATAGATAGATAGAGAGAGAGAGAGAGAGAGAGAGAAAGAGAGAGAGAGAGAACCACAGAGGAAGAAGGAAAGTCCATAGGTGTTCTTGGTGAAAAACTCAAGAACTCACACCACAAATCCCACCAAAGAGTATATCGAAAGACGAGGAATAAGTCTATACCAATTTCATCAGCAGATCAGACCATCATAATCGAGTCAAGTGTTTATTGCTTTCTTTCTTTAGCAATAATTATGTCCATATTAAAGAAGGTAATTACCCCCATTGATATGAAATTGAATTTGGTACAAAATTGGGAGTATTAATCATAAATTAGGACTGATGTGATAAGATTTTGATTCCTCGTGTAGATAGGATGATGTCCACAAATTTATGATGTTGTTTTGAATAAATCTGGGTTTTAATTTAGAATTATGCATATAAATTTGATAACTAGGGTCCTTGGTAATTAAAGTGGGGAATTAGAATTTGATTGATGATTAGTGATGATTTAATGATGTTATATTGTTAGAAATCATATATAGATGTTAGGAAGATGATTGGAAATGACTGATTGGTGTTTGGGTTGAAATCTTAGAGGTTTTAGGGTTGTAAACCTGATAAAAACGTACCTACTAGAGGTTGAAGACGTAATAGTGTTGGTCGTGAGAATGAGCGTGATGTCGCGAGAAGATGGTTCGAACGAGACTTGATCTCATGAGAAGTCTTTCAAACAACATGACTCCTAATTCGAACGACAATCCAAAAATCTAGAAAATCCTACTTCAGCCCAATTCGAGTTGCACAATTAATTTGAGTGTGGAAAACTGTTACTTGATGAATTTAGCACAGTGCAGAATTATTGGGAAGTATTTGGGAAATAATACTTTAAATATTGGAATGGTAAGTTAACCTTGGAAATTTTGAGAGAGAGTAATCGAAATAATTATATTATAAGTAGTAATGAAAGAATATCAAGTATAGAAAATATATGTACGGGTTGGGTGAATACCTATTGATTTTTAATAGGATGTGAGAATGCCTATTATATGTTTATTATTATGTGTATAACATACCTATGCTAGTTGCTATCATGAGGAGGTTTTCGCATAGTGGACGGTCTTATCATGTATTGCCCATTAGGGGGATATCTGATGTGTACCCAGAGCATATGAACTTGGTTACGTGCTATCTGAGATGTAGGATACTTTCGACATCTGAATGGGGGCGTAGGTATGTGTGTGACCCATTTGGCTGGGGATTATGTTTGCCTCCAATGTTTTTTATTTGAATTTTATTGTTCGTGAGAGATTGAACCAGTAGTCCTTCATGCAATATGTGATGCACTGGGACATGATAGCAGAGTATGCATTGCGCCAAGTGGTCTTAACCTAAGGGTGCAGGATTAGTATATATATGTAAAGTTATTATGTGACTATATATATATATATATATATATATATATATATACTCATGAATACTATGTGAAACTAGTAAATATGGTAATAATGGTAACTAAAATATTCTTAGTGAGTAAAAGATTAACTATTTGAACGGTGAATATGAAATGTGGTTATTTGGGATAAACTATATTTAATGACGTATTGTATGGGCAGTACGGGATACTCCTACGAGTTATAATTAGAAGTATAAGCCTATGACCTAGTGGGGAGTGTTCAAAATAACTAGGTTGGAGTAGATGTACGTTAGGCGTGTACATCAGTGGAGAGGTGACAATCTTATGTGAGAGTTCGAATCTAACATACACTTAATACTTGTTTTTATTGCAGTTCTAAATACTTGCTAAATCAAATATTTTTACAACTCGGGCTCTGACCCGTCTCTTGCTATTCTTCTATCTTTTGCTATATATATGTATTATATCAGGAGCCCAGCCACAGGGTTACCAGACTTAGATGCTTGGATTGTTTAGCGAGCTGTAGCAGTTATGGGAGTTGCAAGTCCTTGCATTTAGACGCCTCTATCATTTTTTCCAGTTATATTTAGACTTTTCATTTAGGGAATGTGTCGCCCATTCTTAGTTGTTTTATCAGAAAGATTGTACTCGGTTTACTTTGGTAGTTCATTTCAGTTGCCTTTGAGTATTTTATGGTTTATTGGCTTGAGACTTTAAACTGGAATGTTTTATCCAGTCTTATTTATTTCAGCAGTTAAGTTATATCCAGTATTTATTATATTCATGTAAATAGTAAATGGTTGATGTCTTAATACTTAGAAATTATTAATGTATTCTTTGGGTACAACTTAAAATGGAAAATGTTTTGAAATTAGCTTCATTATTCATTAGGTGATTATTAATGTTAAATGTATTTCGACAGTGATGCTAAGATTGAATCAATCGAACAATTTGTTTTAAATTGAATAAAGAACTGATCACCGGTTATTTAATTGGGAGGGGTGTCAGAGTAGGCAAAAATTCGAATAGCACTATCTTCTCAGACTTCTTATATCATGCCCAGATTTAGTCGTCTCATGAGGTCACTCTTGGGTGAATCAAAATTCAATACATTGTGAGTTGGCAGACCTATTTCCATTGGTGTTACTGCCTCAGTGACAAAAACTAGCATGTATGGGGTTTCCCCTCTTGTTATTCTGGGAGTAGTCCTATATGCCCAAAGGATGTCATGGAGTTCATTAATCTAGTTGCCTTTAGCCTCATCCAACCTTTTGTTCAACCCATCTAGCAAAGTTTTATTAGTGAACTTTTTCTGGCCATTGCATTATGGATGTCCAGGTGTTGAATGATGTTTCTAGATGCTTTAGCTCCCCATATTTTTTATGATTTAAATAATTATGTGATTAACTATTATTGTGGGAATAAGAATGTAATTAATTATTGTTGTTGGATTAATTAAATTAAAATGCGAAAAATTAATTTGTTATTAATCTGGATTAAAATAATTATTAACTACCGTGCCAAGGGTTAATACTTATTGTTGAGAATTATTGAATATTACTATGTGATATGTAATATAAAATTATGAAATTTGATAAATTGCCGAGAGTGAAATGTACGGCAGTTTTGTAATTTAAGTCTGACATGCGTGTGAGTCGTGTCAGGACTAATTGAATGGAATATAAAGAGAGATTATTTCATTAACTCGTATGGTCATTTCAAGTGCGCCGTTGAGTCTGGGAGGGTCGAGATAGTCAAAATAGTATACCCGGGTGTTTAGTTCGGGTCCCACGGTAATTTTAGGCCTAATCGGCGTTTCGAGAGGGCATTATGGTAAATTATATTTTTGGGGTTTAATTAATGGACGAAAATTGGGAGTTATTTTATCAGCCAAGAAAATTCCTTTAGGGTTGAGAGATACACAAAGAAAAGAACGGCCATAGACGGTGTGAGGGAGAACCAATTTCTAAGAGGGGAGGCCAAATTATCACCACCTTGCACAACCACCACCACAAATGCGTAGATCGAGAAGAGCGGAATGCGTCTATACCAACATCACCAAAGGATTTAGACCTTCGATTTGAGGCAAGTGTTTATTACTTGCTTTCTCTTAGCAATAATCATACTCATGTCAGAGTAGGTGAAATTAATCATGATCTACATGTTAATGGGATGAAAATTGGAGTTTAAATAATGATTAGAGGTTGGGTTAATTAGTTGTTGATATTCCTTCGCGTATGTAGAGGATTAATTGAGAAATTGAATCGTATATTAATGAACAAATATGGATTAATTAGGTTCTTTAATGGAAAATTTGGAAACTTGGGTTCATAAGAATTAATTGGGGATTCCATATAATTTTGATGATTGATGACGAATTAATAATCATAGGATGTTAGCAATGTCATATAACCTATTATGGCTTAATTGGGATTGATGATGAGGTGTTGGGGGTTGAATATTAAAGGTTTTTAGGTTCAAAAATAGTGAAAAATGCTGACTTCTGGGCAAAGGGGACGAACCAGTGCACGTCGCGCGAAGTCTCATTCAAGCGAGACCTGTATCTCGCGCGAAGTTTCTCGAATAACACGTGGAAATCGTTTGAGCGAAAACCCTTCTTGTTCGAGTGACGTAGTGAATATTTGGGGATTTTTCATAGAATCCAGTTTTGAGTTTACCGGTTTATTGGAGTGAGAGAAACTATGAAATAGTAAATTTAAACAAGACACAATTTCGGGAAAAGTATGTGAGAATTAATACTTTAATTATTTCGGTATAGAGAGAGTGTACCTTGGAGATTATGAGCGAGATAGTAATCTAAATATTTATACTACACTTAGTGTTGAGATTAAAATACGTATGAGAAGTATATATGTAGGTTGGGGAAATACCTATAAATTTTAATAGGACGTGTTCATGCCTATTATGCGATATTATTGCTAAGAGCAGTAATGGGTGATAACCTGGGGGTGCAAGAATCTTATAATTAAGTGCACTAATGAGTTATAACTCGAGGGTGAAGAAACTCTATTGTTAAGTGTACGAATGGGTGATAACTCGGGGGTACAAGGATGATTATTTTTAGGTGCACTAATGGGTGATAACCCAGGGTTGTTGGATTATTATTGATAGGTGCATTAATGGGTGCTAACTCGGGGATGCAGGATTCTCTTGATAGGTGTACTAATGGGTGATAACTCGGGGGTACTGGATTGTTATTGATACGCGCACTAATGGATGATAACCCGGGGATGATGGATTATTATTGATAGGTGCATTAATGGGTGATAACCCGGGGATGTAGGGGTCTCTTAAGAGGTTCACTAATGGGTCTTAGACCGGGGGTGCAGGATTAGTATATATATATGTATAGGGATGATGTGATTATATATATATATATATATATATATATATATATATGAACTTGTGAATATTTCTACTGTGTGAAATTAGTAGACTTGGTAATAATAAAAATCATTACATTGCGCCAAGTGGTCTTAACCTAAGGGTGCGTGATTAGTGTATATATATAGGGATGATGAGACTATATATATATATTTGAGTGTACTTGGGGAACTTTCTACTTTGTGAAACTAGTATATATAGTGGAAATGAGAAATAAAATAATCTTAGTGGATAAAAGATTAACCATTTGAACGGTGAATAATGAAACTCAGTATGTGAGATAAACTATTTGAATAGCGTATTGTATGGGCGATACGAGAATACTACTAGTGAGCATAGATAGTATTAGTATGGTTTCTGACTAGTTAGACTGGGTGGTATAACTTGGGTGAGATTAGATGTACAGTATGCATACACAATAGATAAGAGGTGAGAAACTCATGTGAGAGTTCGATAAGTAACATGTGTATAAGACTTATTTTAAGAACCAGTTTTAAATACTTGCTAAATCATTTTTAAACCTCAGGCTTTGACTCGTTTCTTGTATCTCTTCTCTCTTTTGCTAAATAAATAAATATATATATATATATATATATATATATATATATATATATATATATATATATATATATATATATATATATATATATATATATATATATATATTATCAGGTGCTCAGTCATAAGAGTACCAGAATTAGAGATTAAAGTGTAAGACGTGCTGCAGCTGTTGTGGAAGTTGCAGGTCCTTGTAGTAGATGCATCTATCTTTTCCATTCAGTTTCATCTAGACTTCTTATCTAGGGCATGTGTCGCCCACTTATGGTTCCTTCATCGAAGATATTGTATTCAGTTTAGTTTATGGTTTGGAGTTTTGAACTGGGAGTTTTACCCAGTCTTATTTATTTTAGTACTTGATTCATGTTCAGTATTTATTATATTCCTATGTGTGGTGAATGGTTTATATTTTAATATTGAATGAAAGTGGATTTACTTGGTTTTACTAAAATTGAAAATATTTTGACACCTAGCTTAATTTTATATTAGGTGATTAATATGTTAAAAAGTTTTTTTCAACAGTGATGCTATGAATGAACCAACCGTACATTCTGTTTTAAATTGGTACATGACTGATCACCCTTTATTTAATTGGGCGGGGTGTCAAAGGTGGTATCAGAGCATAAGGTTCTAGTGTCCTTAGGATCTGTCCAGCTTATTACATTTCAGCGTAACGTTCTTTAATATAGATCCTTATTATAGGATTGTTGTGTTCCTTTACGTATGTGACTTACGTTCTCATGATATGAATCATAATGGAGGAAAATCATTATATAAAATCGTGTGTGCTTCGAACATCGAACAGTATGGGACGACCATCGATGGTCGTAAGATGGACTACAGGAGAAGAAGCCCAACAGAAGACATAGAGTAATCGGGAAAGAGAGTTCGTGACAAAGATCACCTTGAGAATTACATAAGCAAGTGATAGTGAAATCATCACTCGAGAACAGTGGGTTCCCAAGACATAGTCGTAGATAATAGTGGAGTGATTTCAGGACCACCTAACATAGTCGATAAGGGGGAAATTAGAGGGACTCTTGTGTAAACCATCAGTCAAGATGCAAAGAAGAAAGAGAGAAATTGTAAAAGGCCAACAGAAGAAGAAAATCCAAAGGCAATTGTGTAGAGTGGAGTGTGATGACACTCAAAATAAAATTTAGAGTTAAAGTTATAGCTCTTAGGAGTGACATAAAGTGATTAGAGTCAATCACCACGTGTAGAAAGTGTGTTTGAAATTTAAAGAGAAATTTGAAGTATGATTTGACCGTGACGTCTTCCATTTGATGTTGAAAAAGAAATACAAGTGAAAATTTGAAAATTAGCACTGTGAGTAAGCTAGAGATCGATCGTGGGAGAAAGGTTGAATTTCATATCGAACTTTATACCTATAAAGGGGGCATAAAATTATATAAGGGCTTATAGTTAAAGAAGGATCGTGCGTACGAGCATGGATGAGAAATCTAGCTATAATGACTAAGGTCGATGTTGTCAAGGTTATACAACGATAAGTTATTGTAATATTTCCATAAGAAAGGAGCAAAGAGGATTAGAGGATCTGGCTGAAGGGAAGAACTGAACTTAACAGTGTTAGTGAGTACCACATGGGAGTATACTCAATAGGGAACTCGATTAGATGATTTTAAGTTGATTAACATCCTACAAAGTGACGATGAAGTCAATCAGGGCCGTGGAGACCAACCATAGTTTCGAAAGGCCAATGTAACTAGTAAGTTAAGACTACTCGATCCGAGAGAAGGACATTTCCAAAATGGTCACTGGGACTAGTGACGGGGAAATGTCTTGTGAAGTTTCCCTATCTGAAGAAAGTAGAACTACACGTTTTGAATGTGTCCACAATTGAGAAGTGAGACCGAAAAGATTAGAAATGGTAAATCATGCCAGTTAGGTATAACAACTGGAGGAGTGATACTTCTAACAAAGTAATTTTGGGTCAAGAGAATTAGGCCCAAGAAATTTATAACCCGGGAGTGATGGGTTCAGGCTGGATCAGTAGAGTCCTCATTAATAGTAGCATACCGTATGTCAGGGTCGACGGGGCCTGAGATGTAAACGGGAGTTTAGTAAAGCCATAATTGATTCCTAGAGAGTTTGGGCCAACATTTCAATAATGGGTGTGAAACCCACATGGTGAAATAAATTGTCCATGATGAGAGGGGACAACTATAGGATGAAATCCTCAGATGTATAACGATTGTAGATGATCATGGGTCGTGATGGCAGCCACGTGCTGAGACCTTGTGATTTGGCGAGACTGATGAGGTTTTGCTTCTTCCTTGTGAGTAAAAGATTAATTCTAGTGATACAGGTGCGTCACAACTTATATGTAAATTGGATACCCTAAAATTCGTGTGCGAGTCAAGTTGAGTGGGGAACTTTAGTTTTAATAGTCTCGTTACAAACGTATTTCTCGTTGTAGCAGGGCATTTTGATGCTTGATAAGCACCGTAAACTGTACATTTTATACCCCGAATATACATACTTTTTTTGCTAATTCTCGGCAATATGGGTCTTATGTGCTTAAATATTTATCTTGTAGGTCAAATGCACATTGTGGTATTTAAATACGTATTTCAAGGCAATTGTGTGTTTTATGGAGCTAATACCCTTGTCCTGTATCCTAGCCTAGCATAAACCTACCCAAAACCCTGTGTGTGTTTAGTTTCTGCCTTTTTATTATTTCTTAGATTTTTAGTTTGAGTCATTTTTATTTTTAGGATTTATTTTAGATTTATTTAGAATTTCAAGGATTTATTTTCTATTTTTATTATATTTAGTATAATTTTATTTTGATTTTTATTTTATTAGTTTTTAGTTTTAGTTTTTACCTTATTTTCTTAAGATTAATTTCTAGGAGTTTATTTTCAGTTTTATTATATATTACTTTTTTTTAAATCTTTAGTTTCTATATTTTTATTAGGTTTTTAGTTTTATTTCTTTTATTCTCTTTTCTTTTAGTTTTACTTTATAGATTAGAAGTTTTATTTTTACATTTTACTAATTTTATTTTTTTTAGGATTTTAATTTTTTTTTTATTTTCATTATTTTAATTGGGTCCAAACACACACACACACATTATCCCATATACCCCCATACACACAAACACCTCACCTATCCACACGATTCTTACCCTACGCCCTACCACATCACATACCGCCTACTTCATCTTCGACCTCCCACCTCTTTATCTCTCCACAAACCCATCTCTCACCTCCATTATCAACACGAATCCAAACCCACCATATCCACATACCCACAAACCCATCTCTCAACCAACTCAACCCCCAAACTTCTCCTACTCTCCGGCGACAGCAGTCACCATCGCCGGCCAAAAAACTCACCTCCGGCGATTCTAGTCCCAACCACCTACTTTAACCCACAGGTGACACTCCAGCAGCCTCTGACCGGACCCTCAACCATATCCAACCCGACCCCCCTCCAATCCCGTCGACCTGATAACCCAAGCCCAGCCGCCGCCGTCACCAACCCTCCGGTGGCCTACCTCACCTCAGCCCGCCGTCGCCGACAGACACCCAATTCCATCCCCACACCGTTCGACCCATGGCACCAAGCCAGTCCACCCACCCGTTAAGCCCAAACCCAATATCCCACCAACTAACCCTCAACCCGTTTCCATTTCAACCCATTCCAAAAGCCACGATTTATACTTGCATAAAAACTCCCCAAGTCAAACAAAGACCAGGATAATAAATAAAATCACATGTGCAATTTAAACCCTTTTACCCATTATACCCCCAACTAACGATTTCACCCAATACCCAAAAATACCCTTGTAATAAATCTGATTTGTTCATTCCTATCCACTCTTCCAATTATCCTCACACCTCACAATTTTCATGCACACTCAAGACAATTCCCAAAAATAACCCCATACTCCATGTGCCTACTATAAATGAAGACGAAGACCCCATTTGAAGAAGGAGCTTTTTAGATAGGAATTTCTAGAGAGAGCATTGTAGAGAAAAACAGCATTTGTAAATAGTTTTATTTTATTATTTTTATTTTTGTTAGATATTTGTGAGATTAAATATTGTAAGAGAGTTAATTGAGTGGATATTTAATTTCAAATCACTTGGATGCTCAATTAGAGGGATTGTATGCTTCAATTTGGAAGAGTAGAGTTCAACTTTCTCAAAGAAATTTGGTTTGCTTATTCTATTCCCTTCTATTTTATTTTAGTAGCCTTGATTATTAATTTGTCAAATTTCATATCATGTTAGAAGGGCTGGGGGGAAACCCGTATTTGATGTTATTTTAGTTTGATTACTTGAAAATTCCCTTTGAATGTTAATTTTCATCCCTCACGCTTAGATTTACGTCTCGAGAGAGGGTAAATGATTTTCGAGAGAAAATCGAAATTCTTGTTATAATACCCAGTTTAGATTCGAACTAGAGATAGGATTTCTTAAGTGGGGTATTATTACTTGAATTTTAACTCTAAATTTATTTTCTAAGATTTGCATAAATTTTAATCGATCGATCTTAGCGGGTGATTAATTAAGAGTGTAGATTTAGTTTCTAGAGTTGTGGGGTGTTAAACTTAATTTTCTAAAAGGTTACTATTAAAATTACATTTGCAACGAGAGTTGATTTGTAAGTTTGATATTAATTTGGGATAATTCAATTAATTAAATTTATTAGTTAGAATAGCTAACATTTGTGGTGTAATCCCACTCCTTGATTGTTCTCACAATTATTTACCTCACTTTATCTCTTATTTTAGTGTTAGACTTTATTTTCCATTTTAGTCATTTTCTAGTTAGTTGTTATCATATCACATTTAGTTTAGTTTAGTTTAATTCATCACCTCACCCAATTGTTTTAATATTTAAAAAAGCTAAAAAAAATAGAAAAAAGCAAAAGCACAAAAAGAAAATAAAAATTGAACTACATTTGAGTTTGTCTCTAGCTTACCCCCTTGATGTGGATTTATACCCTTACTTACCGCTACACTTGAGATTATTATATTTTGTAGGTATTTGAGGTTTTGATTAGAAGGACTTTTCAAGCAACGACAAAAGAAAAATATACACGCAAAACTTCTCTTTATCAAATGGCGTCGTTGCCGGGGATATAAAAAAAATCAAAGTTATCAAATGGCGTTGTTGCCATTCTTGGGATCGTGAAGCTCGGAGCGGATTTCATTTTGTATTTCATTTATTTATCACATTTTTTTTATTAGTACCATTTTTAATTATTTTAGAAGGCTTATATTTAGGATTATTTTATTCTTGGCTTGTATTGCGGTGCATAGAGACACCTTTATTTTATTTTTCATTTTAAAATTTAATTATCGAAGACAAGCGTGACAGGGAAACCGGACAAGGTAGAGAGAGGGCATCCACGACGAGGAAAATATGCCTCTTTACCTTGGGTCGGTAGGACTCCCGGGGACGACTGAGATTGGCGTGATCTCCCCCCGGTCAACTCAAATTTTTCGGCACCCCACGGCGTAAAAACGGTGGGAGGTACATTTCTCAAACCCTCACGCCTCTCCTGTTAGCGAGTCAATTCTCTTGTGTGCTCTTACTTGATTTTATTCTCGCATTTATTTGCGAATGGTGTGGTGAATTAATTAATTAAGACCTACACCCGGTCACTCACGAGAAGGGATTTTATCACCCGACTCACTCGCTTACCATTTGTGTGCTACCCTAGCCATCACTAAATTTAAAATCCATTCACTAGGTAGCCCACTAGGACAAAATTTTACAAAGGCGATCACTAAAATATTTCCGTGATTTTTTATCGCCCGCGGACTTAATTAAAATTTGACTACCCTTTCACTTCATTTAAAGATAAAAATTGGCTATGTGCTAGTTAGGAAATTTTCTTAACTTGTCTGTGTGTCCAATTCATTTTTCGGTGGTCGGTTTTAGTTGGTTCGTCCAAATTCAGAGAGTCCATATTTTTCCCCACTTTTTCTTCCCAAAAAAAATCCAAAAATATTTTCTTCTATTATTTTTATAAAAAAATAAAAAATACTTTCTTTCTTTATTTTTAGAAAAATCCAAAAATATTTTCTTTCTCTCATTTTTTGAAAATCCAAAAATATTTTCTTTCCTTTTGAAAAAATTTTAAAAACTCCAAAAAAAAAATATATACATACATACATATATATATATATTTCTCTCCTCATGGCCGAAGAACGTCCTTTACGGGAGTACTTTGGTCATTTTCCACTGATACGTGACACATGTGAGAGTGATCCCGAGTCGTCTCTTTATGATATTTTTAATGGTTTCACCTCTATCACGAGTACCGTTAGTACTCTTGACCCATCTCTGCACGCACCTCCTACTCCATCACCCTCGGTGTCAAGTGTCGACGTGTCTCATCCTTTATTGTGCACCCACTGTTATTATGCCGATCACATGTCCCATGAGTGTCCGTACTTGTCATATCCCCACGAACCCATAATGGAACATGTGTATCCGTATGACACTGTTCTGGAGCCCACCTCGGCCTACTATCTCGATTTATCTCATCTCAAGTTGTGTGAGTACCCGAGCTATTCGTGGATGCTTGATCAACCTTCCATGCAATACGAATCCCAACTCGATGTTGTGGATCCTCACACGTTCCAACAATCGTCATGGAAACCTTGTGCACCCATTCACGATCAGTTCCCTCACTACGTACCCCATGAGTATCAGCCATTTGTCTATCACGAAAGCAATCCTTTCGTGTATGATGAACTTGGCCCCACTCCACACACTTCATTTGAGTACTCTCCATATAGCAATGATCATAGCGAGTTTTGTCCACCTCAACCACCGCCACCACCCATCACTACACCACCTCCATTCACATCCTCTCTCGAAAGCCTCTTGCAAAAGTTCATACTCGAGCAAGAGCAAGCCACTCAAATCCAAAATGAAGCCCTCCAAAGGCTTGAACAAAGGTTAAATGATTTGGAGTCTACGAGAGAGTCGGACATTCCCATGGATCCACCCATCGTTGCAAGCGAGTGTGATGATGATGTGTCCTCATGTGACACAAATTTTGAGTGTGACCAACCCTACCACCTCGAGAATCTTAAAGTTGAGACCATCCCATGGTCCGGGTCCCAAGTCGATAATTGTGTTGACTTACCTTTCGATAGTGAGCCTGATCCAATCCCACCATGTCCACCAGAGACCATACTTGACATTCCCACTCCCACTGAATCCAAAAAAATGCCCGAGTCTACACCTATCGAGCTTCACCCTTGTGTTCCCGAGGAACCACTTCATTCTTGGTTAGCTCCGGCTACGAGTGCTCACCATTTTCTCGAGATAAAATCCGTGACAGTTCCTAACTCTCCGGATATGGATCCTGTTCCACCATGATTGGCTCATCTTGAGCCCGATATTTCTAGTGACTCCTCTATGTTAGATCTTGGTGCCTCATTTTACCCACCCACCATATTCACCAACGCTATTCTTATGGAGAAGCTGATCGCTCCATCTTTAGATACCATACTTCCTCCTACAAGTTCCCTTGAGGATCACTCTGTGCCTCATGAGGAGTGTGTGTCTCCCACTCTTTAGTTGGATCATCTTCCTCCACCATTTATCCTACCCGATCCACCATTTATCCAACCCGACCCACCCATTGTCCCTTCTATCCCACCACCTGGTTTAGATCTTGATTTTACACATTTCAAGTTTCCATATACATTTTTAGATCCTCACCTGAAACTTTCCTCCACCACGTATGATAGTATTTATGGTGTTACTCTCTACTTTCATGACATCGAGCTTGTTCCTCCATGCACACCGCTTCCTTATGGTGTTGATTTTTCTTCTCAACAGTTCCCTAGCATGTCATCGCACGACCATTATCATCGCCTATTTACATAATGGTCGGGTGATTTCTATGATCCCCACCCCATCACTATTGCCAAACCCTTTTGACTTCCCATACAACTTGATCACCATGCTTATAGGTCCCTAGTTGCCCTCACATTTAAGCTAAACAAGGCCGATGGCTGATACCTCTTCACCCTTTCCACCCTCACCCTTACCCTAATCCCCACCCACCTATGGTCCACCGATGCTTTGCATCGTGTAATGCACTTTTCCATAGAGGTGCATTGACCATTTTAGACTTCATCCAATAAGACTGACACTTAAGTCTTGTTTGGGGGTGATTCCCATCACCCCAATTTTTCTGCCACCCCGCGCCATCATAGTTCTTACCTTTAGGGTGAGAATGGTTCGGTCTGGCTGAAGACGTTAAACATAGCGCTACCGGGAGGTAGCTCGCATTTCTTGTACTAGTCTCATCCTGATTGGGGGTGGTGTTTCACATCACCCAATGCTTTATCATGCGTATAGACTTTTACACATTTTTTCTCACTTCTTATTCAGGTTTATTCTTGGCTTCATCTGTCCACTTCATTAGCGGTTCATTCTGGTAACCTCTTTCCTACCTTATGCTCTCAATTTTAAAAAATCATTTTACTTAACATCGAGGACGATGTCCTTTTTGTTTGCGGGTGGGTAATTTTATCAAAATTATACCTCTGTTGAAAAATTTTGAGTTTTAAACCTGATTTTTAAAATTTCATGCAATTTCTTTCATCTCACTCATTAGTGTGAATTTTCAATCATCCATCTTTTTAAGTCTAGGAATAAAGCTAGAGAATATTTTTCTAAATAGCTTATGTAATACATAACAAGGCATTTTGCACCATGAATTTCTAGACTCAAGAAAATTTGCGCACTTATCACGTCACTACGGTTTAGAGTTGAGGAATACTACAATTCTAAAGAGAACCTTAAGGATCACTAATAGAGACTTTAGCTTGTGATTCGTGTCTTTCACCTTTTAGAGAGTTTTACGCAATCTCCGAGTCACAAGTTGATTCAACTTTGTTTGGGTCCGCACTTAAATTGTTGCATGATCTCATTATCATTCATTAAAATTTGGCTTGATCAATCAGAACGACATTATTTTTGAGTTTTAAGAAACGCGTGTCTTAAAATTTGTCCCAAATACTAGTTTTTCATCCATACACCTTCCATTTTTCCATGTATCATTCCTATCACATTCCCATTCACTTCACCCATTACTTTTCCATATTTCATATATATTCCCCTCACCATCCATATACATTCCCCACTCATTTCATATATCATCCATCATTTTGAGAAAAAGAGTGTTTTTCAAATGTTAAATGTCTTCAGTATTGAAAAGTGAGAGAAAAACAAAAAAAAAGAAAAAAAGAGAGAAAAACATAAAAATAGCAAAAAGAAAAGAAAAAAGAGAAAAAGAAAAGAAAAGAAAAATCGAAAAAAAAAAGAAAAAAAAGAGAGAAAAGAAAAGAAAGAGAGTTTTTAGTTAGTAGTTTAGTCCTTGTTAAATAAAGACATTGGTTGTTCATGTATAGAACACTCTTCTCACATATCCATCCATCTTCTCACACATCCATCACTCATCACTCATCCATACATCACCATCCAACCTCATCCCATCCTTCTCATCTCATTTCCCCCTCACCCATTATCATTCATGTTCCCCTAGGTGTTCAGGCAAGTAAAAGTCAACGTGGTGAATAACTCAACGTTATCACTATAGTGATTAACATTCTTTCATGAGATCATTTTCATTTATAAATGTTAGTTCTTTCTTATGTGTGTGTGAGATGTTTGAACTTGCTTACATTTACTCACCTCCTCACACAAGAGAGATACACTAACCCTGATCTCGAGAGTTTGTTTGAGAGACGGGTATCCAGTGAGATTTGAAATTGAAGCGTTGACTCCGATAAGGCAATCTAAAAATGAATCTTGTGATACTCAACCCGTTTTTACTGATTTACATTACACACGTTGAGTTCTAG
Organism: Sambucus nigra; assembly: GCA_949130495.1. Classification (NCBI taxonomy): domain Eukaryota; kingdom Viridiplantae; phylum Streptophyta; class Magnoliopsida; order Dipsacales; family Adoxaceae; genus Sambucus; species Sambucus nigra. The sequence goes on along the minus strand of OX422211.1, from coordinate 571,428,641 downwards.
GAAGGATGTGCCTTGAGTATTTACTTAGCTAAACTTTTTACGCTTCTAGCTTGTGTTTCTGAAAATATTATCTTATGATGGATTGTGCGATTATTCTACGTCTAATAAGAGATTGACTGCCTTTTAATAAATCTTTACAAATAAGAATTTTATGGGTATATTCCCTGCAAACCCTCACGAGACACAACTCGTCCTGTAGGGCAACCTATAGGTTTAAAGGTTTGTTGCACATGCTAAGTGCAATCACATGTGCCCGCGAAAGTGGTACACTTTTGGTTTCTTATCTTTCTCTTTCTCTGTATATTATTGCTCGAGGACTAACAACGCTCTGTTTGGGGGTGGTGTGATAAGCACCCAAAACTATACATTTTATACCCCGAATAGACGTACTTTTGTTGCTAATTCTCGGCAATATGGGTCTTATGTGCTTAAATGTTTATCTTGTAGGTCAAATGCACGTTGCGGTGTTCAAACGCATATTTCAAGGCAATTGTGTGTTTTATGGAGCGAATACCCTTGTCCCGTATCCTAGCCTAGCATAAACCTACCCCAAACCCTGTGTGTGTGTAGTTTGTTCCTTTTTATTATTTCTTAGATTTTTAGTTTGAGTCACTTTTATTTTTAGGATTTATTTTAGATTTATTTAGAATTTCAAGGATTTATTTTCTATTTTTTTATATTTAGTATAATTTTATTTTGATTTTGATTTTATTAGTTTTTAGTTTTAGTTTTTATTTTATTTTATCTTATTTTCTTAAGATTAATTTTTAGGAGTTTATTTTTATTTTTATTATATATTACTTTTTTTAGATCTTGAGTTTCTATATTTTATTAGGTTTTTAGTTTTATTTCTTTTATTTTCTTTTATTTTAGTTTTACTTTATAGATTAGAAGTTTTATTTTTAGTTTTTACTAATTTTATTTTTTTAGGATTTTAGTTATATTTATTATTATTATTATTATTATTATTATTATTATTATTATTGGGTCCACACACACACACACACACACACACACACACACACACACATTATCCCATATACCCCCATACACACAAACACCTCACATATCCACACCATTGGTCCCCTACACCCAACCACACCACATACCCCTTACTTCATCTTCTACCTCCCACCTCTTTCTCTCTCCACAAACCCATCTCTCACCTCCATTATCAACACGAATCCAAACCCACCATATCCACATACACACAAACCCATCTCTCATCTCTCATCTCTCAACCAACTCAACCCCCAAACTTCCCCTACTCTCCGGCGACAGTAGTCACCACCGCCAGCCAAAAAACTCACCTCCGGTGATTCCAATCCCAACCACCTACTTTAACCCACAGGCGACACTCCAGCAGCCACCGGCCGGACCCTCAACCATATCCAACCCGACCCCCCTCCAATCCCGTCGACCTGATAACCCAAGCCCAGCCGCCGCCGTCACCAACCCTCCGGTGGCCTACCTCACCTCAGCCCGCCGTCGCCGACAGACACCCAATTCCATCCCCACACCGTTCGACCCATGGCACCAAGCCAGTCCACCCACCCGTTAAGCCCAAACCCAATATCCCACCAACTAACCCTCAACCCGTTTCCATTTCAACCCATTCCAAAAGCCACGATTTATACTTGCATAAAAACTCCCCAAGTCAAACAAAGACCAGGACAATAAATAAAATCCCATGTGCAATTTAAACCCTTTTAACCCTTTTACCCATTATACCCCCAACTATCCATTTTACCCAATACCCAAAAATACCCTTGTAACAAATCTGATTTGTTCATTCTTATCCACTCTTCCAATTATCCTCACACCTCACCATTTTCATGCACACTCAAGCCAATTCCCAAAAATACCCCCATGCTCCATGTGCCTACTATAGATGAAGATGAAGACCCCATTTGAAGAAGGAGCTTTTTAGATAGGAATTTATAGAGAGATAATTGTAGAGAAAAACACCATTTGTAAATAGTTTTATTTTATTCTTTTTATTTTTGTTAGATATTTGTGAGATTAAATATTGTAAGAGAGTTAATTGAGTGGATATTTAATTTCAAATCACTTGGATGCTCAATTAGAGGGATTGTATGCTCAATTTGAAAGAGTAGAGTTCAACTTTCTCAAAGAAATTTGGTTTGCCTGTTCTATTCCCTTCTATTTTATATTAGTAGCCTTGGTAATTAATTTGAAAATTTTCATATCACATTAGGCTAAATCCCCTTTCAAGAGCTAGGGGAAACCCTTATTTGATGTTATTTCAGTTTAATTAGTTTGATTACTTGAAAATTCCCTTTGAATGTTAATTTTCATCCCTCACCTTTAGATTTATGCCTCGAGAGAGGGTAAATGATTTTTGAGAGAAAATCGAAATTGTAGTTATAATACCCATTTTAGATTCGAACTAGAGATAGGGTTTTCTTAAGTGGGGTATTATTACTTGAATTTCAACTCTAAATTTATTTTCTAAGATTTGCATAAATTTTAATCGATTGATCCTAGCGGGTGATTAATTGAAAGGAGTGTAGATTTATTTTCTAGAGTTGTGGGGTGTTAAACTTAATTTTCTAAAAGGTTACTATTAAAATTACATTTGCAACGAGAGTTGATTTGTAAGTTTGATATTAATTTGGGAGAATTCAATTAATTAAATTAATTAGTTACAATAGCCAAAATTTGTGGTGTAATCCCACTCCTTGATTGTTCTCACAATTATTTACCTCACTTTATCTCTTATTTTAGTGTTAGACTTTATTTTCCATTTTAGTCATTTTCTAGTTAGTTGTTATCATATCACATTTAGTTTAGTTTAGTTTAGTTTAAATCATCACCTCACCCAATTGTTTTAATATTGAAAAAAGATAAAAAAAATAGAAAAAGCAAAAGCACAAAAAGAAAATAAAAATTGAACTACATTTGAGTTTGTCTCTAGCTTACCCCCTTGATGTGGATTGATACCCTTACTTACCGCTACACTTGAGATTATTATATTTTGTAGGTATTTGAGGTTTTGATTAGAAGAACTTTTCAAGAAACGATAAAAGAAAAATACACACGCGAAATTTCTCTTTATCAATACTGCCCGTGAGTGAACCGGGTGGGCCCTAAGAATATATTTTTTTGTTATAATTTACTACTGCATTGAGTCAGCTTTAGTAGAGTTTATTATGGTAATGTGTAGTGATTAATTACCCTAAGGTTGAATGATAGTAAAAATGTAGTGATATGACTGTCGTGTCGGATACTCCGGGAGGAGAAATCTTTATTTTGTACGGCCCCACCTAAAATAGGGTTGGACCAAGATATATGAATATATGAAAATTTTCATTATAGACCTCGGCGAGTATGTTGTCTAGTTATATGTGATTCTAGTGCGTAGGAATTTATTTTACGGAGGAGACTCAGGATGTATTGTGTTCTTCTTCGAGCAGAGAGATAGAGCTCGTTGTATATATATAGTGCTGAGCACCTGGGATAGTGAGAGCGCCATACCTCATGTTATGTTTAGAGACATGAGAGTGGACAAACAAACTCTTATGTAAATATATGAAGATTGTAGATAGGTACATAGTATGGATTGAGGGCCTTATGGATCTCGACAACAGACTAGATTAGATAGTAGTATATCGGGGGGTTCCTTGTTTGGATTTCCATTTGCGAGACATCCCACGCATGAAACTAGCGAACGTCGGGAATGGAGAGAAGTTTGGTCAATAGTCATAAGTTTTGTACATTGTTTATTATACCTATGAAGGAATATAATTGAGATTTGATAATTCTTTTATAACTTAAGGCCAATAGAGTCGCCTAACCTTAGTATCATTCGGAATAGAGCAATGATGCCATTGAAGGATTGAATAAGTTATGACTAGTGGGGTGGTTGAGTGCACCCCTACTAAATCATCATACCCAGTGTGCAAGAATTGAAGTAGGAAAATTACATGTCATTTGTATTATGACGCGCAAGGCATAGGGTGTATGGGTGCCCTAGGTAATTGGATCAGGTAGTGGATTTGGATTAGCATGTGAATTCGATAACATGTAGTTGGGTAAGTCGAAGCCTATTCACTAAGATTTATCAGAGACTTACGTTTCAAGATAAACTGAAATTTATTCAGGAAATATAAAAGGTATCAGGATACAAACAACAGTGATGATGGGTTATAATGTAGGGTAATATTGCAAGGATAGTCTTGTAGTGGGTCACCTGACAGTTAGAAAAAGGGTGGACAATTCGAAACTAGTAGGGGCTTATTCCACTAGAGAATGGGAGAGTATCCCAAAGGATCTTCTCATATAGCTAAGATGGTGAGATTATAGGTACTAAAATGCGATTGAGTACGGCCTAATACCCACAGAGGGATTGGCAGGACAAGGGGTCTAATCGGATGTGGAAGAGAGTTTTTCTATGTGGATCCTGAGATCTTAGGGGAGGATGAGAGCAGTATCTTCCAATACTGGAGTTGTGTTCAATAACTCCTATGAGTTCACGTTTGGGCAGATTTCCAGTAGAGGTATGGCACGGTAAACTTTGTTGTTGTCCTACTTGATAGTTAAAGGTGGGGGACTAGTTATGATTACAAATGTCGGAGAAGAATTGATATTATCGTATATATTGTGTGAAATATATATTGCCTAGCCAATTTACTTGTACGAACAACACGAGATGAAGTCGTATGTATCTGAAAGGAGGATAAATCTACTAAGGTGCAAATAGTAATATCTAAAATATAGTAAGTAGTGGAACTTAAACGGTAAGGCTTAGGGAGGAGCCTACATGACAGGGTAACCTGGAGTTTAAAACAAACACATGTGAAGTGTTCATTATTAAGGTTATTCGATAGCATACTATATGGGTGGTACGGAGTATCTTACTTGTGAGCGCAAGGATGCGATGCGCAATATTTTTATAGCATTGTCTGTAACTGGTATACCTTTTGCGAATTTGGGATGAAATTCTGTTGTAAGGGGGGAAGTAAGTAACACCCTGTATTTTTTATGATTTAAATAATTATGTGATTAATTATTATTGTGGTAATAAGTATGTAATTAATTATTATTATTGAATTAATTAAATTAAAATGCGAGAAATTAATTTGTTATTAATCCGGATTAAAATAATTATTAACTAGCGTACCAAGGGTTAATACTTATTGTTGAAAATTATTGAATATTACTGTGTGATATGTAATATGGAATTATGAAATTTGATAAATTGCCGATAGTGAAATGTACGGCAGTTTGGTAATTTAAGTGTGACATGCGTGTGAGTCGTGTCGGGACTAATTAAATGGAATATAAAGAGAAATTAATTTTATTAACTCGTATGGTCATTTCGAGTGCACCGTTGAGTACGAAAGGGTCGAGATAGTCAAAATAGTATACTCGGGTGTTTAGTTTGGGTCCCGGGGCTATTTTAGGCCTAACCGGCGTCCCGAGAGGGCATGATTTTTTGGGTTTAATTAATGGACGAAAATTGGGAGTTATTTTATCAGTCAAGAAAAGTCCTTAAGGGTTAAGAGATACAGAAAGAAAATAAAGGCCATAGAGGGTGTGAGGGAGAACTAATTTCTAAGAGGGAAGGCCGAATTATCACCACCTTGCACAACCACCACTACCAATGCGTAGATCGAGAAGAGAGGAACGCATCTATACCAACATCACCAAAGGATTCAGACCTTCGATTTAAGGAAAGTGTTTATTACTTGCTTTCTCTTAGAAATAAGCATACTCATGTTAGAGTAGGTGAAATTAATCATGATCTACATGTTAATGGGATGAAAATTAGAGTTTAAATGATGATTAGATGTTGGGTTAATTAGTTGTTAATATTCCTTCACGTATGTAGAGGATTAATTACGAAATTGAATCAGATATTGATGAAAGAATCTGGATTGATTAGGTTCTTTAATTGAAAATTTGGAAACTAGGGTTCATAACAATTAATTTGGGGATTCCATATAATTTTGATGATTGATGACGAATTAATGATCATAGGATGTTAGGAATGTCATATAACCTATTATGGCTTAATTGGGATTGATGATGAGGTGTTGGGGGTTGAATATTAGAGGTTTTTAGGTTCAAAAATAGAGAAAAACGCTGACTTCTGGGCAAAGGGGACAAACCAGTGCACAACGCGCGAAGTCGCTCGAATAACACGTGGCAGTCGTTTGAGCAAAAACCCTTCTTGTTCGAGCGACGTAGTGAATATTTGGGGATTTTTCATAGAATCCAGTTTTGAGTTTACCGGTTTATTGGAGTGAGAGAAACTATCAAATAGTAAATTTAAACAAGACACAATTTCGGGAAAAGTATGTGAGAATTAATACTTTAATAATTTCGGTATAGAGAGAGTGTACCTTGGAGATTACGAGACAAATAGTAATCTAAATATTTATACTACACGTAGTGTTGAGATTAAAATACGTATGAGAAGTATATATGTAGGTTGGGGAAATACCTATAAATTTTAATAGGACGTGTGCATGCCTATTATGCGATATTATTGCTAAGAGCACTAATGGGTGATAACCCGGGGGTGCAAGAATCTTATAATTAAGCGCACTAATGAGTGATAACTCGAGGGTGCAGAAACTTTATTGTTAAGTGTACTAATGGGTGATAACCTGGGGGTACAAGGATGATTATTTTTAGGTGCACTAATGGATGATAAACCGGGGTGCTGTATTATTATTGATAGGTGCATTAATGGGTGCTAACCCGGGGATGCAGGATTCTCTTGATAGGTGCACTAATGGGTGATAACTCGGGGGGTGCTGGATTTTTATTGATACGCGCACTAATGGGTGATAACCCAGGGGTGCTGGATTATTTTTTATAGGTGCATTAATGGGTGCTAACCCGGGAATGCATGATTCTCTTAATAGGTGCACTAATGGGTCTTAGGCAAGGGGGGCAGGATTAGTATATATATATGTATAGGGATGATTTGACTATATATATATATATATATATATATATATATATATATATATATATATATATATATATGTATGTATGTATGTATATGAACTTGTGAATATTTCTACTGTGTGAAATTAGTAGACTTGGTAATAATAATAATAATCATTACATTGTGCCAAGTGGTCTTAACCTAAGGGTGCATGATTAGTGTATATATATATAGGGATGATGAGACTATATATATGTTTGAGTGTACTTGGTGAATTTTCTACTTTGTGAAACTAGTAGATAAATTGGAAATGAGAAATAAAATAATCTTAGTGGTTAAAAGATTAACCATTCGAACGGTGAATAATGAAACTCAGTATGTGAGATAAACTATTTGAATAGTGTATTGTATGGACGATACGGGAATACTACTAGTGAGTATAGTTAGTATTAGTATGGTTTCTGACTAGTTAGACTGGGTGGTATAACTAGGGGGAGATTAGATGTACAGTATGCATACACAATAGATAAGAGGTGAGAAACTCATGTGAGAGTTCGATAAGTAACATGTGTATAAGTCTTGTTTTAAGATCCAGTTTTAAATACTTGATAAATCATTTTTAAACCTCGGGCTCTGACCCGTTTCTTATATCTCTTCTTTCTTTTACTATATATATATATATATATATATATATATATATTATCTGGTGCTCAACCAGAGGAGTACCAGAATTAAAGATTCGAGTGTCAGACGTGGAGCAGCTATTGTGGAAGTTACAGGTGGTAGATGCATCTATCTTTTCCATTCAGTTTCATCTAGACTTATTATCTAGGGCATGTGTCGCCCACTTCTTGTTCCTTCATCGGAGATATTGTATTCAGTTTAGTTTATGGTTTGGAGTTTTGAACTGGGAGTTTTACCCAGTCTTATTTATTTCAGTACTTGATTAATGTTCAGTATTTATTATATTCCTATGTGTGGTGAATGGTTTATATTTTAAGATTGAATAAAAATGGATTTACTAAAATTGGAAATGTTTTGACACCTAGCTTAATTTTATATTAGGTGATTAATATGTTAAAAAGTTTTTTCGATAGTGATGCTAAGAATGAACCAACCGAACATTCTGTTTTAAATTGGTACAGGACTGATCACCCTTTATTTAATTGGGTGGGGTGTCACAGATGCCTGACCGAATATAGTTCTCTTCACATTCTTCATTATTAATTGGAGTGCCATGATCGGTGATGAAGGCAGAGGGCATTCCATACTTGCAAATGATATGCTTCCATATGAACTGGAAAACCCTCTAATAAGGCATATAAACCAAGGGCTCAACCTCCACCCATTTTGTGAAATATTCAACAGCTACAACCAGGTACTTGAATCTTCCTTTGGTGGTCGGAAGTGGTCCGACCAGGTCAATTCCCCATATAGCGAAAGGCCATAGAAAAGTGATGGGTATTAGACTTTCTCCTGGTCTTCTATGGATGGTAGTAAACTTCTGGAATTTATCACATTTCACTATGAAAGCAACACAATTTGCTTTCATAGTCAGCCAGTAGTAACCTTGCATTGCTATCCATTGTCTTAAAGATATCCCGACTGAATGAGATTCACATGAGGCATCATGCACCTATTTGATCAAATCATTTACTTTGTTTGGATGAACACAATGAAGTAGGGAAATAGTATCTGCTCACCGATATAGAATGCCTTTTTCCAACACATAATTATCTTCTTTATACCTCATCTTTTTAGCTTATTTCTGGTCAGAAAGTAGTATTACTCTTTCAATGTATTCCCTGATTGGGTCCATCCATGAAGGACCTAATTCCATAGAGATGACACTGACTTCCACCCCATAAAAGCTTATATGGTCAACAGTCTCCATTAGGATTGTTCGCTTGTAAGATGTGTGAATGCGGTGTGTGATACCGATAATTATTAATTCGCAAGTTTCCAAGTAAAACTTATTTAATTGGAGTCTATTTTTAAACAAAATGCATTCAGCCCCTAAACATGAAACTATGTGTGCATGTGTCAACCCATAAATAAATAAAGCATGTGACACAAATATTCAGGAAAAAATCCCGAAGGGCAAAACCTTTTATTTCTAAAACTTTGAAGAATTCACAAGACCATTGACTTACATACAACCTGATAATCTCCCATAAGTGTAACGCACTGTGTCTTTGTCAAACCTTCAAAGCAACGACTAGAAATGTCGTCGGCTGGAATCTCCCTCAAGAACTCCAGATGGTCAGCAATGGAAAAGAAACAGTTTCTCTATAAGAGTGAACTTCATAAAGACTCTCTCCATAATAGCACGCAGCTCTTCGGTTGTAGAGTTCTCCCCACAAAGAATAAATTTCAACAAAGTTGAATCTAGGGTTCCAAAATAATTCACTAAAGGATTGGGATGTTTTTTGAATTGAAAATCAAAGGTTAAAGAACCTAAAAGAAGAAGACAAAAGAATTCTGCAAAAGCAGTTTCCTAACAGTTCAAAAATGCAGGTCTTCTTATGAAAAACGGAGTTGGAGACTCCTATTTATAAAAAAACATAAGGTGATGCGTCATTCGAATGAGGTTGAATGTCACTCGAACGAGATGCTATATCGTTTGAACGACAAAAGCAGGTCGCTCAAATGAAAAACATGATACGTGGAAAATGTCATTTGAACGACAAAAGTAGGTCATTTGAACGACCTATCAAACGAGATTTCATGCGAGCTTGTAGATAATTTCGATTCGAACACGTGGCTGCCAGTTTCATATTTTTCTGATTTTTTATGAATTAGTTGTGATTTTTTTATGAAAAGGTGTCGGAGAAAAAAATCTTTAGAAAAATATTTGATAAAAATACCAACACTTTAAGTGAAATGCTAAGGAATTAAAACTCAACCTTACCAAAATTAACCTCGCAGAGGCTTGAATGTTGAAGATCTTGATATTTGGATCCGTCTTTGATGCTTGAATGTTCTTGAATGCTCTTTAACGGTGTAGCGGTATATGACATACTAAATTGATAACGGACTTATAAAATAAAGTCCTTACATCTCTTGAGTTTTGTTTGAGTTGTTGAAGCCAGCTGAGCAAGAGCATCTGCTCAGGTATTCTTTAGTTTGAGAATCCTCACCATCTTGACTAATATGAACAAAGAAATAAACTCCATAGATTTTTTATGATATCTCATCATAGTTTCTCCTTTGATGCCATAAATTTATTGTATTTGATTAATAATCAACTAGGAATCACTATATACTAATACATGGTCGATGCCCAATGATGAATCTAGTTCTAGCCCTATAATCAATGCCTCATACTCTGCCTCATTATTGGAAGCCTTGAATTGGAATCTTAGAGCATATTCCACATTCAATTTATTCGAAGTGTTAATGATGAGGCATGTTCCACTTCCAATAGCACATGAGGATCCATCTACAAATAAATGCCAAATTAGAATGTCATCAAAGAACACTTCTTCTGCCAACACTCCATGCCTGAACATCTTCTTGCTCTATTGAATTCTTTCTTGAGCAGTCGATAATTTTGGTTGATCGACCACAATCTCTATTCGCTTTTGTGCTAAGCTTTCTTCCCAAAAACTCTTTTCGATAGGAAAACTTGGATTATGCTGCTCATCTGCATATGTGAATTCGGTAATAAAGTCTACCACTACTTGACCTTTGATCATAATTCTGGGTTCTTAAAGAATTTCATACTCTCCCAATTCAATTTCTCAAGACATTAACCTTCCATACTTCTCAGGTTAATGTAATGCCTATCGCAGAGGCAAGTCCGTGTAAATGATAATGGTGTGAGATTGAAAATATGGCCTCATTCTCCAGGAAGCTTCAATGGGACTTAATGCTAACTTCTCCAAGTGTGAATATCTAATTTCAGCTCATCAGAAAGCCTTGATAGTATAATAAACTGGCGTTTGAACTCCTCCATCTAGTCAGATCAAGGTTGAACTGACAGCCGATTTTGAAATACCAAGTATAAATATAGTTTATCTCTCATAACTAGTAGGAAAAGGAGTGGGGAAGAGACCAAATACTTCTTCAACTCTAGAAATTCATTCTCACATTCATCATGCCACCCAAATGTCTTTCTAAGTACTTTAAAGAATGGAAGACATTTATCAATTTCTCTGGAGATAAAGCGGTTCAATGCAGCTACTATTCCTATCAGTTTTTTAACTTCTTTATTATTGGTCGGGGACTGTATTTCAAGCAGGGCTTTAATCTTGTCAAGGTTTTCTTCTATTCCTATTTGATTGCCAATGTACCCCGGGAACATTCCCTTTTTTACTCTGAAGATACATTTAGTTGGGTAGAGCATCATTTGGTGCTTTTCTAATCGATCAAAGGTTTGGGTCAAGTTTGTAATATGGTTGGGAGCACGTTTGCTCTTGGTGAGCATATCATCTACGTATTCAAAAACCTTGTTCACCAGTCTCTGATAGGTAGCTCCAGCATTCTTCAGCCCAAAGGGCGTGACATTATAATTGTAAGTTCCTCGACTGGTAATGAAGGAAGTGCTTTCCTTATCTTCAGGTTTCATCTTAATATGATTATAACCTGAATAAGCATCCATAAAACTAAGTAAATCATGGTCTGCTATGGCATCGACCAATTAATCAATCCTTGGTAAAGGGAAATGATCTTTTGGACATTCTTTATTGAGATCTGTGAAATCTATGAACATGCGCCATTTGTTATTTTTCTTCTTGACCATTACCACATTAACTAACCAACTAGGGTACTTGACATCCTTAATGAACTATGATCACTGAAATTTCTCCACTTAATCCTGGATTTCTGTATTATTCTTAAGGCTGGAGACTCTTAGATTTTGCTTAATTGACTTAACATCTGGGCATATATAAAGCTCATGGCAAAAGAAGTTGGGATCAATCCCGGCATGTCTTCGTGACTCCAAGCGAACACATTTTCCCACTTTCTGAGGAATGTAATTAATTTCTATTTGAGAGAAGGAGGTAATCTAGAACCGATCTGGGTGGTTTTTTCTGGATTCTCGTCGTCCAGTACAATAACTTTTATTTCTTCCATGACTTGCCCCTTTACTAGCTTCTCTTCTTCTCGAGGATCCAGAGTGTTAATGTGGAAAATGGTTGTGCCCTTCATTTTTATTTCTTGTTGGTAGGTCGAAGTATAATAACATTCCATGGCTTCATTCTTATTTCCATTTACTATGCCGACTCTATAGTTTATTAGGAATTTCATGCATTGATGCATTGTGGATGGCACATAATCTAACTGCTTTATTTCCTTGGATAATATTATAAGATGAAGGGACATTTTTATCTAACACAAAGATATGAATTCTTTCTTTCCTGGTCAGGTGCCAACTACGACTTCCATCTTGATTGTTCCCAATAGGTATACTTTATCTCCTGTAAATCCAATGAGAGGCATGTGGTATGGTTCGAGCTTGCCATCCTATAGCTCTAGGATTTGGAAATAATTATAGAACATTACATCAACTGAACTACCATTATCAACCAATATCCTTACAACTCTAACAAGATGGACTCTACATGTGATAACTAACGGATCGCTGTGAGGTTGAAGTATCCCATTCAGACCATTTTTGGAGAATTTGATCATCAGCATGTCTCTGTTAACTTTCCTTGGTTGACTATCATTAGATTCAGCCATATCAATTTATATGACAGTTGGGCAGGCCTTAGTTTCATTCAAATAAGCTTTCCTTTCTGCAATCGTGTCCCCTCCTCCAATATCTAATCTTGCGATGAAGTAGCATATAAAGGATATCATACTGACCTCCACCCTTGGCTTAACAGTTTTCTTCAGCAAGTCTAGATCTTCTTCAAAATCATTGTTTCTTACCCTTTTATTGTCTTCCCTTGCTCGGGCGGGAGATTCAGACTTCCTTTGATCATCTCGATTATCATTTCAATCAATAAACTTTCTTAAATTTCCTCGTCGAATAAGATTTTCAATCGCATTCTTAATTTCAATGCAACTGTTGGTTTTGTGCCCATGACCCCTGTGGAAATCAAAGTACTTGGACTTATCCCTCTTTTGGGGGGTGTCTTCAACTTTCCAGACCAATTCAATTCCCTGTTCCTTTTGATCTCCTCCAGGATATGGTCAACACCCTTGTTGAGCGTGGTATATTCATCATACTTCTTGATCCGATCCAACTTCTTGTCTTTCTAATCCTTCTAGAAAGAATTGGAATTTTTTTCTGACCTTCACCCTTGGTATCAGGAGTTTGCTTGGCTACCATATCTTCCTCGACATTCATTATTTTTCCAGCTTCAGCCATTAGTTCTATCATAGTTTTTAGTGGATTCTTCAATAAATCATAGTAGAAATTTTTAGCGAGCAACCCACTCATAAGTGATGCAATGGTTATTTTCTCCTCATAGTCCACCTCCTCTAGTTTTTCATTATTAAAATGGGTAATATATTCTCTAGTGTTTTATCCTGTATTTTGTTGTACGGTCAAGAGATGAGTGACATTCTTGATCAGATTAACCCCAAAATAAAAGTTATCTATAAATAATTCATCTAACTGATGAAAACAAGAGATTTTACCTCTTGGGAGATTATTATACCAGATTTGGGTTGGGCCTATGATGGAACTGGAGAAAGATTTACATCTCATTTCATTGGGCACTGAGTAGATGTTGGCAGCAACTTGATATTACTCTATGTGAAGGACTCGATTAGTTTTCCCATCATACTTGGGAGTGACCACTGGTGGCTTGAACTTGGAAGGTGTGGGGTATTCCACAATAGCTTGGATAAAAGGTGAGCCTTTAATGAAACCCCTATGCAATGAATTTTTTATTTTGCCCATTTCAACTAGCTAATCTTCCAACCGCTACATGGATCCCTTCCAAGGATGTTCTTATGGCTTAAATTTGGCCGAGGTAGATTTAGCGTCTTTACTGTGTCTATGTTCTGAACTCTCCTCCTAATAGGTCTGCTTGACACGCATAGAGCTCCTCATACTGCCCCTAGATCTTATAGACCCTTCTCTGTATTCATGACGATGCTCCTCATCCCTCTGATGTCCTCTAGTTACTCGGTGACCTAGACAATCAAAAGTAAAGTCCCTGCTTAGGCTCTCTAAGACACTTGGTATTTCTTTTGAGAAAGATTTACCATCATAGTAATTCATTGATCGGAATTAAGAAGTTACTCTAGGACTGTATGACCAATCATGAGAAGAATGAGAATGACCACTCCTTTGATTTCTAGCTAGTGGAGGTGGCATATCCCTTTTAGAATTGGAAGAATGAACTTGCATAGTACAAGACAATTTCTTAACAGACTCTTGTATAGCTTCATGCCCTCTAGAAAGGTTGAGCAGAATTCCCTGTAGATTCGTTGCACTAGGAGGAGTAGATGGAATGATGACTTTGCCTTCATTTCTAACATTATTTTCTGGGTCAGTCATTTCCTTGGAGGCGAAGAAACGAAACTAATGGTAGAGAACGATGACAGACAAATGTTCCCACAGACGGCTCCAATCTGTTGATGTCTAAAAATGGACTGGATCCAGATTTATAATCACAGATAATAGTATAGTAAGTAACTCAAACCACACACACCAGAAAGAAGATTTTTATAGTGGTTCAGCTATTAAATATCCTACATCCACTGTCTGTGTTATTTAGTAGGGTTTATAATAGTTCAGTATGGTGTGTATCTGAGTGATTCGAGTTGTCCCTTGATCTAAGGGAGTAATTTGTATTTATATAGGTGTTAAACCCTAAAGATGGAACGCCTTTATATTGATAGGTGTTTACATCAGTGTATAATAAATGGAAATCTTAGAATTCAGTGTTGGCTGGCATCCCATTCAAGTAACTATTGTATTCTTATTGGTTGGCCTTCTGGCATTGGTCATCCTTATAGCTGACTAAGTATCTCTGAAGTCGATCAAGTAGATTGGTCATCCACATAGGAAGACAAGTGTACACTCATCATTGGTTCAAGTAGGAGAATAATTTTTACATACAACAGTAAGAATGAAAAAGGAAAGTATGAGAAGTACCCCTTTCATCCCTAAACTCTCCCAGAATCCAAGAAACAGGAGTTACAAAATGGATAGAAAACAAAGGGAAAGGAAACCTAGTTGGGTAATTACACTCCTCGAACTTTACTTTGAAGGCTAAATAGGGTGGTTCACCCTCCTAGTAGGTACACCCCCTGAGAAGCACCCCCTCCTATCTTCGTCGTGTAACCCCCTCCTCCAACTCCCTTACCCTAGCCTCTAGGGTGGCAATGCGAGCTATGGAAGCCTCCTACATCTTGGCCTTTCCCTGGGATATGCCATCCTCCTTCACCCTCACCCTCACCCTCACCCTCATCCTCTCCTCGGCAGCCATTTGCTGACACCAGATGTCCATATCCTCCGATTAAAAAGATGGTAGGGATCATCACCTGTCCTGGAGCACGATGTCAGGCCCAACCAATCAAATCCATGATATGTACATATGAATGAGTATCCATACTCCCAGGAACCTTACTCGATGTAATTTCCTCATAAAATCCTAATCCCAAACCGTCTCTCAGCGCACCTATCGAGACTTCCTTCATCTTGCACAATGGTCCTCACC
Source organism: Sambucus nigra (assembly GCA_949130495.1). Taxonomy (NCBI): domain Eukaryota; kingdom Viridiplantae; phylum Streptophyta; class Magnoliopsida; order Dipsacales; family Adoxaceae; genus Sambucus; species Sambucus nigra. Next base: position 571,413,092 of record OX422211.1, on the reverse strand, counting down.
CTTCTTTAGAATATGAAAACTTATTCTAGCTTATTTTTATTTTTAACAAAGAGTGTCCGCAGGGGAACACTCTTAGTCAACCACCTCCGTGGACACCTCTATTTGCAATCAAGGTGTCGTACCTTATTTCCAATTATTAAAATATCCCTGACCAAATAAACCCCCAAAAAACCATGAACAAAACTTTTGGGGACCAAAATACAAAATATTAAAAAATAAAAAGAGTCCAAAATACACTCTGGACATCCTTTGACTGAATGGTTAAATTACCCCTAGCCCTTTAATCGAGTGATTAAAGAGGGTTTTAACTGAGCGATCATCCATCCATGTTAATAATTACTAAAACCCTACGAATCTAACCCTGTCCATACACGTGGCACACCACCTTTATCCACTAACCATGTGGCAGCTTGGATGAATGAACAATCAAACTCCATGGATGACCGAACGATCAAATGACCCAAATCAGAACCTATAAATAGAGGCCCTTATGAACCTTGAAAAGCAGCCCAAAGCCCAATATAAATTTGGTTTTCTAACTTTCTTAAAACTCGAGTGACCGAGATACTCAAGCTCGTTCTAAAAAGTCTCAAAGAAGTTCGTACTTCTGAAAATTTTCTTTCCCCCCGAGTGAAGCTTGTACTTATGAGGAGTCACTTACCCTCGAGTGAAGCTCGTACTTCTGAAAAGGCATTTCCTCTAAGAAATAGAGGCAAACTTCTACACGCATTCCATGAAAGTCAGTGCTTCTTAACAAAGCTTTGTCCGACTAAATGGATCTTATCCCAACTGGACACCTCAAGTGGGACACTCCCTCGGGAAATATTCAGTTCACACTACAAGGGTAAAGAAATTATGCACACATATCGAGGCCATACCCCATAAATATTATGAGAAACTGTTCATATTTATTTATCCCATTCATTCAGGCCCCCGTTTAGGGGATTGGTATGCAGTTTACAGTGTTTATATTTTAAAGCCTTTTTTCTAACCTAACACCTTTGTGTTTATTGAATTGACCTGCTCATATGTTAAATAAATTTTAATCAAATGTCTCCACGACTAATTACAAACATGAAAACATACTTTTCGAAACCATTCTCAGGAAAGTTCCAGTGAGTTGAGTCTACCTGAAACTTTACATAAGCCAAAGTCTAAAATATTGATACTCCCACCACTTCTCTGAGTGAGCAAAGCCCTTCACTCCGACAACAACCTCGAATATGTGTTTTATATCAATAATTGTCAACCATTGGTAATTGATTAATGTATTATTTAACATATAAATATATCAATCTAACAAAATGAAAATGTTATATAAGGACTAAGCTCCATAAATAATGTGATGATGTATATTTTATACATGGTATCCCATCACCTAAACTCGTAAATATGTCCCATTTATTGGAAATACGACGGCTTTGATCCCAAGTCTCCTTGGGTACGTAGGAACTATATTGATCCTAACTCGCGAAGCCCAAGCTTTATAGAATGTTTCTCGGGATATTATTTCTTAGGGATTCCTCCATCTCTATTCCAAAAACTCATTCTTCTATAACAAAGGGTGTTTAGACATGACATCCTTAGTGATACACCTCCAAACTAGTATGAAGGTCAATACATTCGATCTCGTGATCACCCGACGATCATAATGTGATATGCGAATAATGGTGATCTTAGGGTCTACTCAATTTTTGAACCTCCACCGAAGCTACCCTTTGTCCTACAAATAACTTATCCCCCACTCCAAGCCAAGTCCTACACTTTCACACACATCAGATTTGACTTCGTGAACAATCGAACTACATAATCTTTAATCTTGTGGCCACGCCGGTAAGTAATTGAAAAATATATTCCTTCACGTGAGCACAAGACTCAACAATATATCTCATTCTATATTATCCCCACCAAGATTCAATCATCTCTCACCTATCTTATCCCTATACAACTAAAAACAAAATATCAAACTATCTCAAAGTCATGACCTCTTGTGCACATCCATACAGACATGCAAACATGTATATATTAATCATAATCAAACTACGTAAGCTTTGATCTTGTGGCTACATGAGTACATAGTCACAACACCGAGTCCTTCTCATGAGCATAAGACTCAAAAATATATCTCTTGATATGTTTCCATAGTAGAGATGCACATATCTCTCATAGTACCTTTCTATCTCTTGTCGAATCTCGAATAAGATATCAAACTATATCAAGTCGTGAATTCTCGTGCACATCCACCCATACCTTTGACGACCACTCATCACCCAAGCCAATCTTTCTCTCACACTTACATACATACTAATGGCCGCCCATTAACCGAAATATAGAGTCATGCAAAAGCACCCTAATGTACCCATACCATTTTAAGTGACGTTCCAACCCCTCTCACTAATATCATTTTCATACCTAAGCATTGATCTATGTTTTAAGGGATTCTAAAACTAAGGTCGCTAAGAAAATTCTAAAATAAATAAAAAAATAATCAAATAATGTTAAGAGTGATAATAATCATATAATTAAGGAAGCATAAAGAACCAGTATGGTTCCTAACACCTTCCCCACTCGTAACTCAGTTCCCGAACCTTACAACAAGAATCTCTATATCAATCGCAGATCTAAACCTACCTTGAGATTAGCCTAAAAGTTCTAACCCGAACCTTTCATTTTTTTTTTATATAAAATAAATAGGTGAACCTGAACAACCGAAAAATCCCCTCGCATGGAATAAACACTTAGGATCGGGACTAAAACTAGGGGCATGGGACCAAAACTGGATATGGTGTAAAACAACTTCCACAAGAAAGTCATTAACCCACCTCGAATCGAAACTACCTCGGGGAGAAACGATGGATCGGGAGACAATCGCTCTCGCATACCCATGGGGATCACAATAAAAGCCTCACACAAGAGAGGTGGGATGCTCAATGTGCTCCATCTCTCCCCCTCTCCCCGTTCGATGCTCGCAACACCATAAGGGTTATCGACACTCGTGCTATAAGAGGAGCTAAGGAAGTTAAAATTAAGGACAGAGGTATGTCTAATATTTAGTTATCCCTGAGGTGAAAAAGGTAGTATATATAACACTCCGAAGTATAAGAAGGACATTGATTCCATCAATGATCGGTTCTTGTAGGAGGACTATGTAATAAACTATGGGCCCAAGTGTTAGTTGGACTTGCAAGATAAAATGGAACATTGTATTACCAATGTTGTTAGACTACTCGCGTAGGATGAAATACAATATCATATCGATAATACACTATCTTATCATAGTGGTATCATTACTGATGATCAGGGTACACGCGTCACTTATACTAGATAGAACGCCACGTCGTAGTTAGATAATCATGAGCAATCCTAAATTGTTAGTATTGCAGGTGATCGTTTCGATAAGATATCAAGCAAACACGAACTAGGTCCCGAGAACTAAAATAAGGCATTCGAAGACAAGGATTTTTTCTTTGACTAATTACTACGGATACCAAAAGGGATTTGATGTATTAGAATCAAATTTTTGGACATTTGTTGATAGGGTAAAGTCCATCGACCACAAGTCAACCTACACAAAGTTATAATCTAGATGTATGGGAAGGTGAAAACCTTCAAGTTAAGGAATGCGAAAGAGTTTACTCAAAATGATAGGGATTAATTATAAGCGAACCTTCTCGCGATAACCATGCTAAAGTTTGTGGGTATTATTTTAACGTCAAGATTGAGTTCTTGAATGATAGTCTCGAAAAGTACATATTGAGAAGTTGGGAAATGCAAACTGATGTAAACTTCTGAGATACATATGTGGATTTAAGCTAACACCAATGTCTTGGGTCATTCGGTTTGATCCAATAATCAGATTCTGATTTTTAATCAAAGTCTAAATAGCACTAATTAGTACAAGAAGTATGACTAAAAATGTGATTGTATTTTTAAGTACAATTTATGGATAATAGTTATGTAATCGGGAACGAGGTGGGAGTATTGTATTACATAGGATTGTGGTTGTCTGTAAGTTCTATATAAAGTACTTACGACAGTCCAGACACATTTTTATGATCAAGCATTCGCTAGATAGGTTATAAAGGATGTTAGACTTATCCCAAGACGGTTATATCAATGTTTATACACATGATTATCATCGAGATTCCATAAAAAAAGTTCTTTTCAAATATGGAATCATTTTGTTTGGAAATCGATTTATTATGACATTTGATTAGACAAAAGGTACAAGGAATACACCCAATACTTTGGCAGTGAGTAGCCTCATGAATGCTATAAATAGTGTCAAAACACTGAAATATGTTATGCCTTCGAAATGGTCAATAGATTCCAGCCTAATATTCTTATACCTTTTCATCACAAGGACTAACGTTTTTAGTCATATAAGGATTCCAAGTTTTCAACTTCATAATATGTGTTTATCTAAAGAGGTTGAGCTATAAGTTGGAGGAGAGTGAAGCAATCTTGGATTACTGACTCCATTGGGGAGGCTAATATTATCGTCACTTCAGACACAACTTAAGAGGCTATATGTATCGATTCCTTCCTAATTAATTTGGGTGAGGTTCATTTAAGTGCTATTGGCTATTATACTTTTGTGTTCGTAGCATTACTATGGAGCCCAAACCACGAGGGCCTAATTTTTTGCGATTTAAGCAGGCCCAACACGCTGCCCCAGTCTAGTTTAGTGTCACATAGATAAACACAAATATTTATCACATGAATAAATACAAATGCATAGCACATGGATATCGACAGGCTTAATTGGTTACCTATAATCTCGGACAAGATAAATAGGAGTCACCATACGAGATAATAAAAAGCTAGGAGATTTCCTTGTACAACTCAACTACTTTACATTACAATAAATACAACCCTCACTCCAGTGTTAAGGGGATGCAATTTTGAACCTACTGAGAAATTAATAAGAACTAAGAACCCTCTAAGTGGACATAGGTAGTTACCTAACCACATAAATTCTTATTTGTTGAGCATTTTAAATATTATTTTATTCCCTACTTTTTGGAAATACTTGATTGTGATTTCTTGTAGCCACAATTGGTGCCTTTTGTGGGAATCAATCTTCTTGTCCAAGAAAGCTACTCAAATAAAAGAATAGTAACAAATGTCTCACCACCCAAAAAGTGCGCCCTATGATGGTTATATGCGAGCTAACCTAACTCCACTCGGGATTTGGTCTGAAGTTCGCCAAGATGGGAATACAAGATTTTTCTCGGAGGAGCGATTCTCTAAGTAGAGTAACGATCAGCTAAGATAAACATGAATCTCACGGCTGACCAACGCATATGAAGCACGACTCCAATAGCAAGATGAGGTAACTCGCCTCTAAATGGAGGAGAATGCATGCCTCCAACGATGATTGGAGAGCAAAACTCAGAGCTGAGGAAGGATTACTGGACGCGACCATGATCGTTCGAAGCGTAAAAATCACATAGTGAGACAAAACTATGATGAAGGGAATTGTAGGAATGATATATGTAGTTTGGTACATAAATATATAGACAAACATCCAGCACACCGAGGAGTCAGATCTAAAAAAGATCTAGCAATAAGGGGTCTTATCACACAGATAAAATCCCCTTTCTTAAGGGGCATTGAGGAAGATCAACCTCCGAAGAAGTTTATAGCCCCAAGGTTCAAGATTTATGATGAAAAGATAGACCTCATATATCATGTTCGCCAGTATAAGCAATTAATGAATCTATGAAATCACAATGACGCTCTTATATGTCGCATATTCCCCTATAACCTAGGAGATGTCGTTTAGAAGTGGTTTGAGAAGCTGCTCAGGTCGATTAAGATCTTTAAGTCCCTCGCTGAGGTCTTCACAACTCATTTTATAACTATCAACTCACATCCAAAGAGGATGGACTCTGTACTCAAGATGAGGAAAAATCCATAAGAGACCTTACGTGAGTACGCTAAGCACTAATGAGAAACATTAAAAGAAGTGGAAGATTACTTGGATTAGGTAGACGTAGAATCTTTCAAGATCAACTTGCCCCTACCTCTATACTGCACCAGTTCTTTACTTAAAAAAAGTGAACAACACTTATATTGAAAATTACGCCAAAGTAGAGGATGTGGTCAACATCAGCCAAGCAGAGACTAGTCACCCTAAGGTGAATAATGGCAACGATAAGGAGAACGCCCTAAAAAAGGGGAACAAGAAAAAAAACAAAGATAAGAATGGGGGCAAAGCAAATTCTTTAAAAACTTTTCAAGCTATCAATATAGATTTCAAGGAACCAATTTACAAAATCTTAGGGAAGATCAAGGACCAGCAATTTTTCAAGTGACCAAAGAATATGGGAGGAGATCCGACCAAAGAATATAGGAGGAAATCCGACCAAGAGGAACAACACACTTCGATGTGCCTTCCATAAAGAAAATGGACACAAGACAGAAAACTAAAAAGCATTAAAATATCATCGGGAGGAGTTAGCCCAGGTAGGGAACCTAAACGAGTACATAGAGAAGAAGGTTGATAAGGTCGTCAGCAATGGCGGCCAAAAACTAGATAACGTATTAGACAATGAGGCGGGACATGAGTTTTCTATAATACATGAGGTGTTTGACCTGAAGCAAATCCAAGTAAACGCAGTTCGGATAGAACTCAAGAAGGTTATGGTAGTAATGGAGGCCTTCTAGATAGATCCTACCAAAATCTAGGCTTTCAAGCTAAAGCAATCGAAGGATGTCGATTACAATAAACACATAGTGTTTACGGAGGATGATATGGCCGGGGTAAGAACCCCATACCATGATGCACTTGTAATCACTTTCAGGATTATAAACTGGGATGTGGAAAAACTACTAGTGGAACAAGGGAGTTCTTAAGAGGTAATGTACTTGGAGCTTTTTTACAAGCTAAAATTGAAGATGTTAAATTTAAAGGAAATGACTGTCCCACTGATCGGCTTCGTAAGAAAGATAACCATGCCGTTAGAGAAAGTAGTCCTACCAATGAGGGAGAGGAACATTTCAAAACTTATTTAGTTTCTACTGGTCGATATTCATTCACCCTATCACGTCATCCTTAGTAGAGGGTGGCTTCACAATATGAGGATAATCCCTTAAACCTACCACTAAAAAATCAAACGTGTCATAGATAAGGGCATAATGGAGATCATAGGTGATTAAGTTATTGCTTGGAAGTGCTACATCACTGCCATTAGGCCTAAATAAGAGAAGAAGAAAGAGGAGGTGATCCTCAAGATGTCCCAAGATGGAGCCACTCCCTCTAAATAGAAGGAGGCAAGGTCCATCAAAGAAGGAGGGAAGGTCCATCAGAAAAGCTCAATTCCCAAAATGGCCCTCAAATCCAATAGTAGTCCATAAGAGCAACGGTAGTTGGAGTGTCTGTATAGACTTCACCGATCTTAATAGGTCTTGTCCTAAGGATAACTTCCCTCTGCCAAAGATATACCAGCTAGTTGACGCCAAGAGAGCCCACGAGTGAATAAGTTCTATAGATACTTACTTAGGGTATAACCAGATTCCTCTATTCGTCCCCGTCCAAGAAGAAACTTCACTCATCACCCTGCTGGGCCTATATTATTATATGGTCATGCCTTTTGGCCTTAAGAATTTTAAACCCACATACCAGATATTGGTCACTAAGATGTTTAAACAACAAATGGGTGAGACGATGGAAGTTTACATTGATGATATGCTCATTAAGATCAAGTACAAAGATGACCACCTCAAGGACTTAGTAGACACCTTTGCAATCCTCAAGAATTAATGGATGAAGCTTGATGAGAGAAAATGCTCATTCGGAGTACATTCAGGAAAGATTCTTGGCTATCTGGTCACCAAGAAGGGAATATAAACAAACCTCGACCAGATAAATATGATCAATAATGTTTAGCCACCAAAGACACTGTGAGAGATTCAGAATATGATCGGGATGCTTGCACCCTTAAATCGTCTGATCTCCAAGTCATCCGAGCATTTTTTACCATTTTTTTAACTTCTCAAGAAGGAAAAAGGGACTCACCTTGAATGATGAATGTTCAAAGTCACTTGAAGAAATCAAGTCTTACCTGAGAAAACCCCCACTATTAGAAATCCTAGATCCAGGGTACCTTCTCTACTTCTACCTTGTAGTTTGAAGCCACACGATTAGTTCGGCCTTGGTCTGCGAGAAAGAAGGAAAATAGTTCCCCATTTACTATGTGAGAAAGGCTCTCTTGGACACCGAGAAACACTATTTACCACCTGAGAAATTGGCTTACACTATGATGATTACGTCCTGAGAATTAAAGCATTACTTTGAGGCCCATTCCATCACGGTCATCATATTTTTTTCCCTTTTTAAAGTTGTTATTTGCAAAGCTTATCTATCTAGAAGTATGTCCAAGTGATTTGTAGAGCTTGAGATATTTGATATAAACTACCAACCAAGAACAACAAGCATGGGGAAAATGATGGCTGACTTTATAGCAGAGTTTGTAAGTGAAGGGACCCTTACTAACCATCAGGTGGCCGACCAGTTTAAAGATTATGAGTTGGATCAATCCAAGAAGTGGATATTGTACGTTGATGGTGCCTCTGATTCTAAAGGAGCAAGATTAGGATTATTTCTTATAATGTAAGAGAATGCCATGATTGAGCAATGGATCAAGATAGGCTTTGAATCCTCTAATAATGAAGTTAAGTATGAAGCTCTTATAGCTAGATTGAGTAAGGCTCAATTGCTGGGGGCAAACTAACTTGATGTATATTATGATGCAATACTAGTATCCAACTAAGTCAGCGGAGATTTCAATGGTAAGGATGAAAGGATGGAAGCATATCTACAGGTGGTTTGGGAGCTGATATCAAAGTTTGAGGAAGTCCACATTCAATAGTTCCCCCAGGGGTATAATAATCATGCAGATGCTTTAGCAACCCTCAGCTCATTAGTGGATTCCAGTCTCAAGAGAATGATTGAAGTGGAGTTCCTCACCAAACCTAGCATTACGAAAGTGGTGGCCTCCGAGAGCATTCTCTGTAGTGAAAAAGGTCTAAGCTGGATGGCTCCGATCATAGATTACTGTAACACCCTGGACAATCTAACAAGAGATGTGGCCAGTTGACGCTGCCAAACTACGTCGACCATCAATAAATAGATAATCATTCTTGGCATGTGATAGATATAAGACATATAAAATCCATTCCACAAGATAATATTTCAATTTATCCAAATAAATAACCATTCAAGCAATAAATAAATCCATCACCATGCTAATATCCAAATAAATCCAATCTCTAATAATTATATAATTCTAAATAAAATGATCCAACTATAAATATCTAAATAAAATTGTAAACAACTATGGAATTGATTGGCCCAACAAATCCATAAATAAAGTCTCATAATAAAAATGCGACGGAAAGGAAAATAAATATAAACTATTGAGTATCTACAAATATACTCCAGTTGCACCTCCAATAACTCCTATGTAGCTACTCCAGTGTTAAACCTTAAATATTAGCCAAGTCAACCACATGAATACAAGCTACTCTCCCCAATTAGGTTCCGTGAACCCGGACAGTAGTATTATACATAATAAACTACCAATATCTACCATATGACTAATGCACCCAAAAGTGTATGCCCAAATATTCCAATAACTTGATTATTTACAAACTCATTCTTATCCTTACACATTTTAATTAGTTGATTAATTTAATTCATGCGACACCAATATGGTCAGTCGACCCCTTATCGGCCATGCACATACTCTAGGCACTCTTAAAGTTCTACACGTCACACTCGTTCCCCTCACTATAGTCAGTCAACCCGCATTATGTTAGTTTTGCACATACTCGTGAGGTTCCATGCACAACACGTTACTATAGCTCGTCAACCCATTTAACTGTCAGCCCGCACACACTTGTGACGCCACCACCCACACCCACGTCGCTATAGCCAGTCGACTCGTTTAACTGTAAACCCTGCACATACTCGCATTGCAAATCCATTTTAATACCCATTTATTATCCTACGCATTAATTATTAATTTCTTATTTTCTCATCATCTCATTTTCTCATTATTTTATTTTAGTCCCACCTTATTATAAAACATAAATTCTCAAATCCACCCCTAGTCCCATACCTAGTGGTCTCCAAAATAAAACATTTCCTATCTTATTTCATAGGATGAATTTTTATCAATTATCTCTTCCTATTCTCATGCCTAAGATATCACAATCGACAGAATGACACAAAAATCAGCCCACCCCGGAATATTCCATCTGTAAAAATCTACACTAACTATTCGCATATCTAGAAAGTGTTAACCGCAACTAAGGCATACCCACTAGTCCCATACCTAGAAAGTATTCCTAAAATTAGGTGACATCATATTACTCAAAATCCAGTCGTCCCCGCGATGATAAATATAATTAACACAATAAGTCGCACCATTCAAGTTATCAACAAATATGCAATTTCTCATATAATCACAATTAATCTCAATTTAATTTATTCAATCCATCGTCGTAATTAACACAATAATTTATATTCAACAAATATAATCTTAACATAATGCAATTTATGAAGAACGTAATAAAATTTTATTTTAACCATAGCTACATAATTTTATGAGATTGTACAAGTCTAAATTTCATTTGAATTAATATTCTATGGTTTCTACATGCAAACCTATACCCATATTTCCCAAAATCCAACATCTACCCTAAGTACACAACTGTTATAAGTATTATTTCAGATTAGGATTTTTAAGAAAAATAGTCCCAAATTAGTTTTCACTTTCCCTAATTAAGGTTGCTAATTTATTTTAAGAAAAGCATATGAATTAAGGTTTAGGCGACATATAAAATGCATAATACTAAAGAGAGAGAATAGAAGTATTCATGCTTGCTGAAAAGTTATTTAGAAATTCTAAATATATGGTTGCGTTTCTCTTGGAAAATTAAGAAAGATTGATTCTTGGACGATCTTAAGAAAACACTAATTATGCCTTCAAATCTTAGGTTAAAACTTGATAAATTTGGGGCTAGGGTTTGTAGGTAGAAGAAGATGAAAATTATAGGGGACTACTACTCTTGGGGTTTATGAAAGTATGTTTCAAAATTCCTAACCCCGAATTAATTTAATGTGAAAAAATATTAGAGTTTTAGTGGGATTAGAATTCTAATAAAATAACAAATCTTCCACCCCTGACAAAACAAAATTGATTCGTCTATAAGGCCGAATCGATTTGCCCCTGCTATACTGCCCAGACGCCCCAGAATATATAAATGTTAATAAAAACCAAATTTTTCCCCTGATTTCAATTCCGATAAAAATTCTATTTTCCTTAATTAAAATCCAACATTTTAAATTACTAAAAATAATTAATTCCAAACATTTTATTTTTCCTGAATTTCGAATAAATTTATATTAATTCCAATTTAAAATATGTGGGGTGTTACACTTACCTACAGAACAACACACATTCGACTGAAAAAAATGACGCTCATCAAATCAGATTAAAAGCTGCTTACTTTTACCTTGGACCTAGGGAAAAAATTTATAGAAGATCCTTCAATGTCCCCTACATCCAATGCGTGCATAAAAAAGACGTCGACCAAGTCCTCTATGATCTATATGATAAAATTATTGGGAGCCACACAGGATGAAGATCTCTTGCCCTATAAGCAATCATAGAAGGCTACTGGTGGCCATATATTCACACCAATCCATGGTCGCTCGTGTAGTGGGTGTTGGACATTGTAAGTCCACTCCCTACTGCAACAGGAAATCACAAGTACTTGTTGGTAGGCATGAATTATTTCATAAAGTGGATTGATATTGAACCACTAGTGAGCATCAGAGATGTCGATATGATCAGGTTCATCTAGAGGAACATCATAACTTGCTTTGGTGTACCCAGGACAATCATAACGGATAATAACACACAAGTTGAGAGTGGGATTTTCTAAGGTTTTTTTATAACCATGGGATCAAACACCATTTAAATTATGTGGCCTACCCCCACAGAGATGGCTAAGCGAAGGCCTCCAACAAAACGATGCTCGATGATTTAAAAAAGAGGAACAACATCCAAAAGGATCCACTTTTCCTTACTGCCAAAAGGAGGACACCTTCATATCGGGTAGTCAATTTGGTACATATACCGAAGTTGATAATATTTGGAAACTTTTAAAATCCCCAAAGCATTCATCCAACCATGTTTATAGGCAACACTTTTAGCCTCCTCCATTCTGGCGAAAGCATCTACCCAACCTTCATCATAACCTACCGACTATGCCGCTCAGGGACCCTTCTTGAACAAGTAGCAAAGCTTGGTCTAAGTCCCATGACTATAACTTGAGTTCTTCGGCTTCTCTCCTCAACATCAGCATGCTTCTTCTTGACATCTTCATTCTCAAACTGAAAGAGGCACCAACATCCCCTATGTCTTTTACCCCTAAAAGGTATGCCTTCAAGTTATTTGTTTCCTCTTCCATCAAGGAGCCCACATCCCCCAAGTCTTTTACATCGTCCTTCATCTTGACCAATAAGGTTGGCTGGTTCTTATAGGCAACAATCATACTTTTTAGAGCCTTACAGATGGATAAAAATAATCGGTGAGCCTGAGCACTTACGTTCCGACCAAGCAGGATGTCCAAATTGTCAATAAATAAAGGAATATCCTCGGCAACAGATTGCATAAAGAAAACACAAACAAGAATGATATTCAGAAAAATATCTGGATACTATTGCAAGAAAAAGGGGAAAGATTTTTTATTGATAATTTCATAATGGGCAAAGCCGTTACAAGCAGTAAGAGGGAAAAGGTATAAGAAAAGTAGTCATATACTAAGTACTCTTGGTATTCACCTGCTCCTCTACTTCTGGGGCCTTGCACTTGGATGCCATATCCCCATTTTGGTCGGTTGGGACACTGGTGGTAGCTTTCTCTTCGACTCTCGATAAAGAGCCTGATTTATGATCGCCAAAGAGATCATATTCAACTGAGACATTTGTCCTCACCGGGGATGCATCCCAGCCTTTTTTGAAACATGATGTCTGGATGTATGCCAGTTATTGATTTGAATCCTCAAAAGGTTTAACATAGCCTTTCTTGTAGCTCGCCTCCTTGGCTGAGGGAAACCCCCCAGCCTCCTTTATTAACTGAACCTGGTCGGAGTTTAATTGATCATTTTCATCCTTTATTCGAAAATTTTTAGTCTTTAATGTGCCCATGGTAACACTGGTCTCTTCGTATGCCTTTTTGGCATTAGATAAGGCTTCCTTTGATTTTTGAAGGGCCACATGGAGCTCATCATTAATTTTATACTAGTCTAGGTGACCTTCCAAATTTAAACAATATCTGCCACAAGTGGCAAGTAAATGAACAAAGGAGACATTAATTACATACATATTAAAATAGAGCCAACGTGAAAAGATTGAGAAGAAATTTTTTTTTGACTTACTAATGATAGGGATTTAGTAGTATAGGCTATTAAATGCTCATAGGGTAGCTGCCCGAGGTGACTCAGATCTTCTCCTAGTGTCTTGGCCACCATTCTGATCAATAAATTTAGTTAGCTTTCCTTGTCGAATAAGATTCTCCACTTCATTCTTCCGTGTGATGCAATTTCCAGTGGTGTGCCCATGATTTTAGTGAAAATTTCAATATTTGGATTTTCTCTCCTATTAGGAGGTGACTTTAGCTTTGTAGGCCAATTTAAGTCTTTATTGACCCTCATTTCTTCTAATATGTGATGTATACCTTTAGTGAGTGGAGCATACTTGTTATATTTCTTGATTTTGTCAATCTTCTTGACTTTTTGATCTTTTTTTATCAAAGTCTTCTGGATTTCGATTTTCACCTCTAGAGTTTCTTTAGCATTCATAGCTTCCTTAGCGTTCATAATCTTCCCAGCTTTAGCCATCAACTCTGTCATAATTTAGGGAGGATTCTTTGTTAGATCATAGTAGAGATCCTTGGCGAGTAATACACTCATCGATGCTGCAATGGCGGTCTTTGCTTCGTAATCTACCACCTCTAGTTTCTCATTATTGAAGCGTGTGAGGTACTCCAGAGTGCTTTCTCCAGGTTTTTGATGCACGGTAAAAAGATGAGTGACACTTTTGATCGACTTAGACCAAAAGTAGAAATTATCAATATATAGCTCGGCTAATTGATGGAAGCTAGAAATTTTACCACGGGGAAGGTTAGTGTACCATATCTGGGCTAGGCCTGCGATGGAACTAAAAAAATCCATGCATAGCATCTCATCGGCGACATAATAGATATCATCAGTAGCTTGATATTGCTTAATATGGAGGACTGAATCAGTTTTACCATCATACCTGGGAGTAACAACTGGTGGCTTGAATTTAAAATGCGTGGGGTAATCCACAGTAGCCTGAATAAAAGATGATCCCTTTACAAAACTTATTTACGAAAGATTCTTGGTTTTGGCCATTTCTCCTAGACGGTCTTCAAATTGTTGCATGGCTTCATTTTAGGAATGTTCCTCTAGTTTAGACTTGGTTAAAGTAGTTTTGGTTGCTTTACTATGCACATGTGCTGAGCTATCTTTCTAAGAAGTCTGCTCGGCACACACGGAGCCTCTCATGCTAACCTTAGACCTCACGGATCCCTCTATGTGCTTGCGAGGTCGATCATGTTGTCTTTAATAGACTTTGGTTGTTCAAGGACCTAAACGATCGAAAGCAGATTCCCTACTTAACCGCTCCAACACGCTCGGTCGCTCATTGTAGAAAGATCGACCATCATAGTAATTCGTTGATTAGATTGCTGATGTTGATCTAGGATGGTATGATCTATCCCACGAGGACCTGGAGCGATGACTTCTCTCATTTTTGGCTTGCGAAGGTGGCATGTCCCTCTTAGAAGGTTCATTGGTGGACTTGTCTTGCAACCTGCGAGCCAATTGCCACTAACTCCTGCATGGCTTCTTGTCCCTTAGCTAGGTTAAGCAAAATTCCTTGAAGATCTTCTACACTAGGGGGAACAAATGGATCTAGGTTGTTACCTGCAGCCGTAAGGATACTCTGATGAATGGTTGTCATTCTTCAGAGAACTTCCGAAATGAACAAAAGAAATAAAAGAGGTAGAGAATGATGACAAGCAGTCGTTCCCATAGACGGCGCCAATCTGTTGATGTCTAAAAATGAAAGGGGTCCAAATTTATAATCATAGATAAATAAATATAAATAAGCCAAACAAACACACAAGTGATAATATTTTTAAAGTAGTTCAGCTATAAGAAAAGCTTACGTCCACTATTGGTATTATTTCAGGTGATTACAATAGCTTAGTATGGGGTGTACTTGTGCTTGGTTGAATCGTCCCTTTAAGCTAAGGGAGAACATTCATTTGTACTGGTTAGGTACCTAAGATATGAAATGCCTTTATATTTCCAGACATTTACATTTGTATACAATAAATGAGACTTTTGATATTCAGTGCTAGTCATCATTCCACCCGAGTAACCTTTTCTATTCCTGATGGCTCACGTTCTGGGTGTTGGTCGACATTCTAGCTAATTAAGTGATTCTGAAGCCGACCAAGATAGTTGAGTGGCCAAATAGGAGGACATGTGTCTATTTTTTATTGGTCCACGTAGGAGAGTAATTTTTAAGTACAACAGGTGGAAATCAAACTTTTTCTATAGGGAATATGTTGTTTTGAAGGATTTTTTTGTTTATTTATTTATGAAAATATGTTTTTTTTTTGCTAAACATCTTTTTAAATGTCTTTTCTATTATTTTCAAGTATTATTCAAACTTTATTTATTATTTCAGATGTTTAAAAGTTTTTTCAATATTATTTAGACGTTTTAAAAAAAATTAATTTCTTTTACACTTTTTTTTTAAAGTTTTTTCAATATTTTTATTTTTTATGTTTTCCACGTTTTTTTAAACAGTTTGAGTAATTTAAGATTTTTCCAATGTATTCAGTATTTTCAAACAAATTTTATAAACTTTTTATTATTTATAATTTTTCTGTCAAATGTAATTTTTTTTATCATTTTTAGATTTTTTAATAGGTTATTCGTAGTTTCCCCCTTTTCATTTTTTTTTGTAATTTCCAGATTTTTAAAATTTTATTCTTTAATTTTCATAAATTTTAAATATATGTTCATAATTTTTAAATGTATTAAATATTTTGAATTTTTTTAGGATTTTCGAGATTTTTAAAGTTTTGTTACTCTTTAAAAAAATAAAGTTGGCACATGTATAATTAACCTAGTTTTTTTACTCTTTAAAAAAAATTATTCGCATTTGAAATCCTCGTTCAAAAAACTCACAATTAGTTTGTTTGTTTGTGAACACTGTTATCAGAGATAAAGTTCAAAACTACGAGTTACTCTAGTATAATCTGAATCATCTTTACTACGTAAAGGTTCAAGTCGAAAGACACCTTTGCTTATGCACCATTCTATTAATAATTATTGCTCAATAATTTTTCAAAATTTTCAAGAGGGGGATTCTTACCGATGATTGTGTTTTTAAAATCCAAGTGGGGGATTGTTGTATAAATTTATTTTAAATACACAAGTGGGAGACCCACTAACCCACTTTTCCTTAAATTTCGGCTAAAGAAAAAATCACCCACTAACCCCACTATTCTCTAACCTCTTTCAACCTTCTGTAAAGAATTCTCTCCATCCCGCCAAAACAAATGAGCTTGAGAGAGTTTTAGAATTTGAGTTTGGTTCTTTGAAAAGAAAAGAAAAAAATGGAATCAAATGAGGAGGGACTACAGAATTTTTAAAGAGAAAATTAAAGAGAAGAAAAATCATTCCTTCTCTCCCTGTAAGACTGAAAATATTTTCTTCACGAAAATATTTATTCCCCTTTTTTTGGAATAGTTTGTTCCCCCAAACTGAAATTTCGGATATTGAGCAATTAATTTGGAATGGGTGTTAGAAGACATATAACTTCGGTGCATGGTTATATGATACAGAGGTGATTCTGGGCTTGTTTTATCCTGGGGACGGCATGACTCTAGACTACCTGCACAAAGAGGGTAGAGCCGCGAAATGTCTTAAAGAGAACAACCTAGTCCGCGACTCAACCCAATAATCGTCTACGACGAATTTATAAACAATTGAGATAATATTGTTTATTTTTATTGTGTAGTATTTATTTGGATTTCACGCATGAGGTTCATATTTGCGATAATCATATGAGGTAATAATTTAATTTTGAGCAGTAGACTTAAAATTAATTTATGATTTTATTTTTCGAGTTCTCCATAAAACTCTTTGGTGTGATTTTTTAATCACAATAGATAAAGTGTACCAACAATTTTAAGACGTTTTATGTCTACCATGGAGACCGAAAAATAAATTTTATGGACATATGTGATTATTTTTATGATGTCGAAATGAAAAAAGGCCAACTAAGTTTCTATGTTTAAAAATTATAATTTTGACCTTGTACCTCTAGAAATGACCGTTTAGCCCCCGAACTTCCATAATATTATATTTTGTGAAGTTGATACACAAATTTCAGTATTTTTTGTTGATTCAGAATCGATCAATAATTTCGTGAGAAATTAGAATTTGAACAAAAATGAACCCCTTCATAGAAAACTTTTAAATAGGTCAATCCTATTTTTTAGTTATGAATGTGAAATATTATTTCACATAAGATGTTATTGTTGGAAATGGAATTGTATACTATTTTCGGACAATTTATTTTGATCCACTTGTGGTTAAGAAAACAAATAAAAAAAATTTGTTATATGGAATCAAATTAAAAATTTGATATTTGGAAACAAATAAAAATTTGTTATATGAAAAATAAATGTGAACATTTGTTATATGGATTCGAAGGGTAAGTTATAAACATTTGCGCCTTGCACTATGTTTACTATAAAAAAAAATTGTTCAAATATTTTTTGAAGTGTTTATGTGAAAGTGTAGTTGATATTTTTCAACCACACTAAAGTGATTGATGATGAAAAAAAAATCTGATATTTTTGTTATGAATTTTGTTGGAATATCATCTCTGTTTTTTGATGATATATAGACTGAAATTTCGTGAATTTTGGCATGCATGTAGTATGTTGAGATTATAAATTTTGGGCTTTGAAATTTCTGGAAAAAGAGTTGTATATCTTTTATAATGATTTTTACAAATGGGATGCGCAATGCTGAATTTTTTGGACAGCTTATAGTAAAATAAGTTTATCTTCACTTGTACTTAATATTTTTGAGTGATTCCAATTTTGGATAAGACTAGACTCATAAAGGATGAATTTTGAAATTTTTTATAAATTTTCAATAAGCGGTTTGGTCGTGGAGAAATTTCAAACTTGAAGTTTTTCGGTTTGAACAAAGATTTTGGACAACATTTTCTTAGAAAAATGTATCATGTCGTGTTCCCAATGGATTCAAAATATTTCGAACCCTTTATAAATTTCTTTTTCAAGGATTTATGAAGTACCTAGAAAAATTTGGACTCAAATTTATGGAAGATGAATTTCAAAGAAATTGTATAAGGACTTATGCAATATTTGAGTTTGAAGCGCAACCGCTAGAATTTTATATGAATAATTCTTTGTATTTATTCATTTATATGAATTGGAAAATTTATTGAATAAAATTGTATTCTGCAATGTTAGAATCAATTTGGTGTGCTTCATACACATGTAGAAATAATTTAGTTGGATAAAATTATTTTGACCGTATGCTTTGATTTGGAATAGAGGTTTAAACTCTAATACGCAGTATTATTTTATACATTGTGAAAAATTGTATATTATAATTTTTTATGAAATAGATTCTATAATCTATATGTGACTTTCAGACACATGAAAATCTGAATTTATGATTGAAATAAATGAACATGTATTTTTTGATTCGGCTATACATGATGATATTAAGCATGTATTTATTTAAGAAATAAGATTAATTCTTATTTAATATTGAAACTCACAAGTTTAGATTTCATTTTATGAATTGAAGATATAGTTGGGGCACATTATATGTTGATTCTTAATACTATACCTAGAGAATAGTGGGGGCACTCATTCGAGTACCTCTCAACTATAATTAGAGAACATTTAATAGAATCTGAAACTTTGGTGTTCAAGAGAACTCTTAGTTTTTTGAATAAATAAAAGCTTGCTCATGTTATTGAAAAAGGTTTCGAAAAATCCTTAGAGAAGTCAATGTCATAAATGATTAATTGAATTCCTTGAAATAAACTAGAAATTAGTTTATAATTGACTTATCTTATAACTTTAAGATAAAGAGGTGTATACACATCATTTGAACGAATATTGAGAGCATTATCATTTATGAATATGAGCTTTGTTTAATAGTCGAAATTCATAGATATAACTTAGTTATACATGATGCATGTTAAATTATTCTCATGAAAATGAAGAAGTTTCATTTAATTTGAATGCCATTGATATTATATATGATGTTGAGTTACAAACTAAATATATATAATATTATTTATCGAATGGTGACCTATGTAATGCAACTTACATGGACCAACTTGAAGTTGGAAAATTAATATGGAAGACACAAATAAATGGCATGATATTTTGATAAATTATCAAATGAGAATGAATTGAGAATATTATGAATCGTGTTTATCACTAAGCATGTTGAAATATGAATGCACTCTTATTTATTATGCAAGAATTATTAGCTAATATTTAGTTATAATATTTTGTTGCCTAGAGAACCAAACTCATGCTAAGTCAAAGTGTTAGCATAAAAGTTTCAATGAAACAATAATATTACTTGTTAATATTACAAGGCTATATGGATCAATTAATTGATCGAGTACATTGGAATATAAGAATATCTATTTATTAGATATATGCTTATTATGAACCATCTTGTACTCCACATGATCCAAGTATAGAACACTATATATAGTGATAAGAAAAGATGAATATGCGAACATCAAGTAGTCTCAATTGAGCTACTAAATACAATAGACTTGGAATAATTTTTTGTGGGAGTACTATGAAGGTTTATAATTAAAAAGTTCATTCTTATGCTATTGAGAAAGGTTATGTGTTTTGATAAAATCATGAACCTAGAATTGATTCTGAATCAATAATGGATATGTGTTTAACACATATTATTTTGCTATTTTTTGGAACTCTCAGAAATATTAATTATTGGCATAATTAATGATGGAGTATATGGTGATACCATTAGCTATGGCTAGTGAGTAAATGAAAGGTTAAAAGACCTATTATAAGATACCATTTATGGTAGAGATTGACACAGTCATTTTATCCACAACAATAGAACCATGGCTATTGTAAAATTTTAGAACCGTTATCATAACGAAAGAACGACAAATATGTCGTAAGCACAACATAGTTTGAGAATTTAAAAACTAATGAGTTGTGAGTGTGGATTATGTTCGGACTGATGAGAATAGAACTTGACTTATCCTTTGACGAAAGGACTAGTGCATGAGAAAGTGTTTAACACCTAGAAAGGGATCGGACTAAAGCCCATTGATATTGAATAATTTGTGGTGGTAAACCAACCTATAGACTGAAGATCCCAAGAAATAGGTTCAAAGGGTAATAACAAGTCACGGTGATATGGGTTGAATCATGCTAATAATTATTGTTCACGGGGTTTTACTCCGAGTCCATCCCTATGGAGCATGATATCCTGAAGCATGTTAAGGTTGAGTTAATTATAACTCTTAATGAAGATCTATAGCTCTTTCTTGAGTGGGGTACCTTGCTACAAGAGTATCCTTGATAGACTCACCTATGTGGATGTGGAAGTATGGCCGCTTTCTATGGTAATTTTGGGCAAATTCCCTAGAGCGTTCACATACTGGGATAGAAGCACATGACTGTAACGTGCTGGCTTGAGGACTATACCCAAGTAGGGTTGTGTGTGAGATGTTGTCAGAGATAGAGTTCAAAACTACGAGTTACTCTAGTATAATCTGAATCATCTTTGCTACGTAAAGGTTCAAGTCGAAAGACACCTTTGCTTATGCACAATTCTATTAATAATTATTGCTCAATAATTTTTCAAAATTTTCAAGAGGGGGATTGTTACCAATGATTGTGTTTTTAAAATCCAAGTGGGGGATTGTTGTATAAATGTATTTTAAATACACAAGTGGGAGACCCACTAATCCACTTTTCCTTAAATTTCGGCTAAAGAAAAAATCACCCACTAACCCCACTATTCTCTAACCTCTTTCAACCTTCTATAAAGAATTCTCTCCATCCGGCCAAAACAAATGAGCTTGAGAGAGTTTTAGAATTTGAGTTTGGTTCTTTGAAAAGAAAAGAAAAAAATGGAATCAAATGAGGAGGGACTGCAGAATTTTTTAAAGAGAAAATTAAAGAGAAGAAAAATCATTCATTCTCTCCCTCTAAGACTGAAAATATTTTCTTCACGAAAATATTTATTCCCCTAAATTTTTTTTGGAATAGTTTGTTCCCCCAAACTGAAATTTCGGATATTGAGCAATTAATTTGAAATGGATGTTAGAAAACATATAACTACAGTGCATGGTTATATAATACAGAGGTGATTCTAAGCGTGTTTTATCCTGGGACGGCGTGACTCTAGACTCCCTGCACAAAGATGGTAGAGCCGCAAAATGTCTTAAAGGGAGCGACCTAGTCCGCGACTTAACCCAAGAATCGTCTACGACGAATTTATAATCAATTGAGGTAATATTATTTATTTTTATTGTGCAGTATTTATTTGGAATTCACGCATGAGGTTCATATTTACGATAATCATATGAGGTAATAATTTAATTTTTAGCAGTAACCTTAAAATTAATTTATGATTTTATTTTTCAAGTTCTCCATAAAACTCCTTGATGTGATGTTTTAATCACAATGGATAAAGTATACCAACAAACATTATGTATACGTATTTGTGTGTGTTTACAATAAAATAATAGGGAATCTTTACATGTTAAGAACTGCTGACCAATATTTTTCAACCGATCTATATATCTATCAACCGACCCAGTAGTTTAATGAATAAAGACATTTTAGTGGGTGATATAGATTCAAATCTCTTTTATGGCCCCTACTTTTTTACTCGTACTGGACCTTGAAATAAGAGGATTGAATCATATCGGCCAAACAGGTACTAATGATTGAGACCAAATTGTACGGCAGCATAATCTGGCCATATTCATTACCTTATAGACCATGTGATTATTAAAAGATACACACAGAAGATTATTGATGACGGATTTTTTTTTATCAAATTAAAAAATTAAAAGAATCAAACGAGTCAATTGAATTAAAAAAAAAAAATCACACGACAATGCTAGAAGCACGTTATTCCACCAAATTGTTTATGGCAAAACGGCAAAACCACACGATTTGCATGCCTAAAAAAAATGCAACTTGCAAATTTTTAATGGACACTTTCTTACTCTACTTACAACTTTTGAAAATAGTAAGCACACACTCAATTTATCGATGAATGAAAAACATTGTTGATTTTTTCTTTTAGAGAAGGACAATACGTTTATGGTCCTCATAGCGGAATTTAGATTAAGGTGGGTAAAATTTAATACTAATATTATTTTTTTTAAACCAAAGGGGTAAAATTTTATATTAAGAATAGAAAATAAAATATATTCAAAATAGCATGAGAAAAATTATTAATATTTTTTGTTTTTTAGAAATTAAGTTGTGTAATTTGCCCGGCCTTCAATTTGACTGGCACTACATGAACTTTTAAATGTAGGACTTTGTATGTATAGACTTTGTATGTATATACTCTATCATCTATAATTTATTAAAAATTTGTTTTTGTACTATTTAAGAAAAATAATTTGTATGAAGTACATATATAAAAAGTTCTTACAAGAGACTCTCTGTACGTACACACGCACACACACATATATATAGATATATATATAGATATATTCACACATTATTTTTCAAATGAGCACATAAATTATATTAGAATTATATGAGACAACAATGGCTTCTTATAGTCCTTAGGGCACGTTTTGTTTAGGATTTTTTTTTCTAACTCTCTATTTTATTTTATATTCAACTTTTCATAAACCCATTCGCATGAGATCATATTCTTTCGACATATTCCGACAAGTGGAATGCATATAAAACTTGAGTCTTGACATTATTTTAGTTTGAAAATTGAGGAAAAATGAAACCCCATCATACTACTATCTTACTTAGTGTAAGTTTTGCGTCCCACCGTATGATTTTTGTAGAAAAAAATCTACTTTGTGACACTTACCATGCTGAAAGAAAAAGGTTCTCGGCTATCATAAGAAGTATCCAATCTAGTCTTTTGCTCGATTTCAACACAAGGCAATGGGATTATTTATCTTGGTATTTTGTATGGTCCTTGTTTTTAAGGGCTTGTTCGTGTTATGTGATCAATTTCTTCCTTTCTTTGAACGAATTGTGAATTTTATCTTTGAATTTGGTTCAACTTTTTTTATTGTTATCAAACATAAATGAGTGAGGATATTTGATATCTTCAAATATGAGTCATATTTGTTTATTGTGCTCAAGCCTAAAACATCAAACAAAATAAGCATTATAATGAAATACCGTAAAAACTAAACTTCATTTTCTCGATTCTACTTCAACTATCATTTAAAATCATAGACATTATAAAAATAAAAAGACTCCTATGCAGAATTAAGGACCTCGTAAGGATTTGGTCCAAAATAAAAAATGTGCATGTATTTTAAAAAAAACATGGAAAAGAAGAAGAAAAATAGAAATGTTGATTTTAGTCTAAAATAATTTTATTTTGGACCAAGTCCCTACAAAGTTTGTAAGTAAGTCTGAACCTCAGTAGGAAGGATGGATTCACTCCTCACTATAAAGGAGAAATCCAAAGAGAACTTACACGAGTACGCTTGATGATATATAAAACCTATAATAAAGTGGGGGACTGCTTCGAGCAAGTGGTTGTATCTCGTTTAAGATTGGTCTACCAAGCAGTTTAGTGTCGCATTAGTCCCTTACGAAAAATAAGGCCAACACTATCGATGACCCCATGTCAAGAATTGAGAAGTATGCAAAAGTGGAAGATGTAGGCACTGTCACCCAGTAGGGTAATGGCCAACCAAAGATGATCAAGAATGGGTAGAAGGATAATGCCCCAAAGAAGGGAAAAAAGGAAGAATGTAGTATTCCAAGAGACTCTCTGTACGTACACACGCACACACACATATATATAGATATATATATATATATAGATATATTCACACATTATTTTTCAAATGAGCACATAAATTATATTAGAATTATATGAGACAACAATGGCTTCTTATAGTCCTTAGGGCACGTTTTGTTTAGGATTTTTTTTTCTAACTCTCTATTTTATTTTATATTCATACAAAGTAAACCCCACTATGGCCCAACGTGCCATCAACACTGTGTTCAAAGAGTGGATCTACAAAATGCTGAACAAGATTAAAGATCGGTAGTATTCCAAGTGATCAAGGAGGATGTCATGAGACCTGTCAAAGAGGAAAACTTCCCTAAGATATTCTTACCATAAGGAGCATGGGCACAAAATAGAAAATTGCAAGGTACTCAAGTCTCACCTAGAGCAATTGGCCCAGGCAAGTCACCTTGATGACTACGTAGAAAAGAAGAAAGAAAATGCCCTTTTGGAACGTTACCAAAAGCATGATAATTTCCTTGACGATGACGAAGGGGGACATGAGTTCGCGATCATCCATAGAGACTGAAGCCCAAATCACATTCAAAGCAATATTGAGCAGATGGAACTAAAGAAAATTATTCTCATCATCGAGGCCTTTGAAAAATGGCCTTGCCAAAACCTCAGTGGGAAATCATTTCTGACTAGAAGATATTGATAATGCTAAGGATATAGTTTTCACCTAGAAAGACCTATTCAGAGTCATAACCCAACATCATGACAAGCTAGTAATTACTCTCAAAATTTCCAACTAGGATGTGGATAATCTACTAGGGAAGCTCTTCGGTGGTCATATACCTGAAGATATTAAACAAACTCAACCTCAAGATGGATTATCTAAAAGAAGCGAACATCCCTTTAGTCGTCTTTACCGATAAAATGACAATGCTCCTGGAAAAGATGGTACTTTGAGTGAGAAATGGGAACAAATCTAAGATGATAGAGTGTCTAGTAGTGGACATCGACTCACCTTATAACACGATCTCAGGGCGAGGATGGAGTCACGACATGAAATCATTTTTAACCACCTACCATCAGAAGTGGAAATGCATTAATGATTGTGGGTAATGGAGATACATGGGAATTATGCTTTAGCTCGATAATGATTTATCGCACCATTAGACCTAAATAAAGAAGAAGAAGAAGAAGGAGAAGGTGTTCACGGAGGAGGCAATCACGAACTAAGCCACCCTTCCAAATAACAACTAAACTATGGGAGACCCAAGGGTGGAAAAAATTAGGGCGGCCTCCACAAAAAGATTCATGGAACCACCACAAGAAGTGTTATTCATTGACTCCCACCTAAAAAAGAAAATTTTGATTGGTAGCTCACTCGCCAATAACGAAAAAGAAAAATTGATATATCTTGTCCAAGAGAATCAGGATGTGTTCACTAGGTAGCCGTATTATATCATGGGATTGATCTCGGTGCAATGTTCCACCAACTACACATGGATCATTTTTGTCGATCACATAGAATGCACACTAAACAACCCATGAAAATGCAAAGGTAGTAGAGGAGGAAGTGGGGAAAATTTTGGAGGCATTGTCCATCTATGAAGTTCAATCACTCAATTGTCTACAAAACCCTGTCATAGTCATAATGAGCAATGGAAAGTGGAGAGTTTGCATATACATCATCGACCTAAACAAAACTGACCCTAAGGATAACTTCCCCCGCCAAAAATTGACTAGTTGGTCGAAGTCACTGCTTTTCATGAGTGAATGAGCTTCATATACACTTATTCGGAGTATCATCAGATCCCCCTTTTAGGGCCTGATTAAGAGAAGACCTTATTTATCAATACTATTGGCCTGAACTATTGATGCCCTTTGAGATAAAAAAAAGTAATAGCAACTTATAAGTGGTTGGACACTAAGATGTGCAAGCATTAGTTATGTGATACTATAGATATCGAGATAGGTGACATGATCATGAATAGTAGATATAAACGCGACCATATGTAGGTTTTGGTGAAGACATTAGAGTTCCTCAGATATTATAGACTGAAGTTTAACATAACTTAGTGCTCCTTTAGAGTCAAGTCTGGTAAGTTGTTGGTCTACTTGGTCAGTTAAAAGGAAATTAAAGAAAATTATGATCTAATCGAGGAATTAAAAAATATTCACTCATTTAAAATATTTAAGGGCATCTAAAAGTTGACTGATATGTTGGAATCACTCAACCGCTTCATCTATGAATCCTCTTAAAAGTGCGACCATTCTTTTATCTCTTGAATAAGGAAAAGGACCAAACTTAGAATAAAAAATGTTTCAAGTCACTTAAAGAAATAAAGTTCTACCTATGTTGACCTCCTCTTCCTATAATACTAAATTCGTGTGATGTAGTATACCTATATGTCGCGGTGTCCAACCCGCATTCAGCTCGGCCTTGGTATGCGAAAAGGATGGGCATCAGGATCCCATCTACTATATTAAAAAGCAATTGATAGTTACCAATAAGCACTACCTCCCTCTAAAAAAATGTCTTACTCATTGGTAGTCGCCTTACGAAAGTTAATGAACTACTTTCAGGCCCACTCTGTCATTGTTGTCACTTCTTTTCCACTAAAGGCAGCCATCAAAAAGGCCAACCTCTTTGGAAGTATGTCCAAATGGTTGTGATACCGGGGAGGTTCGATATACATTATAAAGCTAGAGATACTATCAAAGGATAAGTATTGAAAGACTTCACTGTGGAATTTGCTAGAGGGCATAAGGTCAAAAAGAGGGAGCTTACCGAACAAGCGACCACCTAAGGGCCCTATTAAATCGATAAATGGATGCTCTATGTTGACGAAAATCCAATTCAAAAGGGTGAGAAGTGGTGATTATCATGGTAACCTCATATTATAATGTTTTTGAAAAAGGAGATAAAATTGGCTTTGATGCATCCAATAAAGAGTACGAGGTCGTCATCGATGGATTAAAGAAGGATTTATCCTAGGATCTAATCACCTAGAAGTCTATTACGATTCAAGTATGTGATTCAACCAATAATCAAAAGACAATAATGCTAAGGATGAGCACATCCGAACTTATATCCAAATCGCTCAGGGCTTGATCACTAAATTCAAGTTTATCCAAGTCCAATAATTTCCTCGAGAAAATAATGGTCATCCAGATTCTTTAGTCACTTTGGCCTCAATCGTCCACTTCGACCTCAAAAGAATGATCAAAGTGGAATAGTTGGATCAGTCGAGCATTATGATGAATAATATCTTTGAACACGTTCTCGCCATCCAAAACATTCCTAGTAGGATAGATCTAATAATGCATACTTGCAAGAAGACAAATTAGCCTCTGACAGAAAGCAGGATTATCAAGTTAAAGTCAAGGTTGCTATACTTTTCATTTCCTCTGAGGGGAAGCTCTATAGACGGTCTTTTACAGGGCCATACCTGCAGTGTGTGCACCTAAACGACGTAGATCAAGTTCTATATGAGATGCATGAGGTGATATGTGGACGTTATATAGGGGGAGGTCTTTAGCATATAGGATTATAAAAGAGGACTATTAGTGGCCTTACATGCAAAAGGACGTAGTCTCATACATAAGTAAGTGCAAAAAATGCCATATATTCTCACCAATTCTCCATCATCCAGCCAGTGATCTCAAGTCTTTGACCTACCCACGACCTTATGCATAGTGGGGGTGGACATTTTAGGCCACATGCCTGCATCGCCTATAAATTGGAAGTACATCCTAGTCGGTATGGATTATATAACCAAGTGGATGTAAGTTGAACCTATGGCTAACATAAGGGATACCAACACGATCAAGTTCATCTAGAGGAACATGTTGATGTATTTTGGTGTGCCAAGGATGCTTATCACTGATAGTGGAACACAATTTGAGATCAAACCATTTCAACACTTCTGTAACATCTATTACATTAAGCACTACTTCATCTCGCTAGCCTATCCCTAAAGTAACGAACAAATAGAGGCCTTTACCTCGACAGTACACAACAAAATGAATAAGATATTGGAAAAAAGGTCCTTATGTGGAAAATCTTCCCCTTGTTCTCTATGCATACCAAAAAATGCCTAGGAGTTTGACCATGCAGATGCCCTTCTACTTATCTGACGGAATAAAAATCATAATTCCGCTAGAAGCTGACTTGCCAATCATGAAGACAACCATTGCTAATCAAATCATGAATGAAGAAATCATAAGGACTGAGCTCGACCTGGACGAGGAAAGAAAAGAGAAGCCTTGATCAAGATGATATCCTACCAAGAATAGTTGACCAAAAAGTACAACAAAAGGGTCAATATGAGGAATTTTCAGGTTGAAGATTATGTGCTCAAAAAATTCAATGGAACTGCAAGGAAGCCATTTGATAGTAAACTAGGACCCAACTGGGAAGGCCCATTTAAAGTTAGGGACGATCTCCAAGGAGCCTACTATCTAGAAACAATGGAGGGTAAGTAAATAGTTAGGGCTTGGAATGCAACCAACCATGGAAAAAATTTGTTTTTGAAGATTTATTAACTATTTAGCTTTGTGAAAAGTTTTAATTTTTTTCATTCAAATTTCATGGATGTTTTGAGTTCAATTAATGCAATTAGCTTTCCTATTGTTCCAAATGGTAGCAAAATGTTATTAAAGATTTGTCCGATCAAATTTTAATCATGGCAAGGCCATCATCACTGTAAATTTGTCCAATCAAACTTTAATCATAATTTTTATGCCTTAGTAAGATTACACTTTCGTATTTTGAGTTTACATGTATTTTCACTAACAAACAAGAAACCTCAAGAATTGTCGAGGTAAGAAAAAGACCCGTGGGGGATCTTTAGGCACTAAGTGTTTCGGCAGCTAAAATCCTGAACAGGTAGATGGACCGTGACCAGGTGCTTTTTTGCTATAGTTTGGTTCTAGGCCTAAGAAGTGTGATGACACCATTGTGAAAATAATACCAATAATAACACATGCTTTGCATAGAAAATGGAAAAATTCAAATAAAAATTAAGTTACAATTTCATTTATAAACATTCACTTAACTACAAAAGTAGTCAAAGTTGATCGATTTACAAGTGAATAAAGTACAAGATTAAAAAAATGATATTATCATCTTCGGCGAGTTACAATATTGGTTATGGTAGCTCGACGACCTTCTTCGGGGTTGGGTTGGAACTCATCATCAATGTCGTGGTCAACAAGATAGTTATTAACCATTTGTATTGAGATTTCATCATATGGTATCCAACACTCATCACTCCCAAGGGGAGGCAACTGAGCAAAAGTAAAATCCACCTGGTACCAATACTGGAACTTAGATCCTTAAGAATCTTCCAGATGACCAATGCGTTTAGTTAACCATTCTTATAGGTGGCCTACCTAGATTTTTCAAGATGAAGTGGGGTTTCCATCCAATGTTCATCATAGCCATCAACACAAACTGCTCAAGCACCCTTACGAAACTGATACTTTAGTTTCGTGATCTAGCGGTGCAAATCACACGTTTCATTTGTTTTGAAAGTTTATTCGAACATGTTGGTCTCCTCCTTTATATAATTATTTTTAGTCTACAATAGACCAGCTATATTCCTGACTTCACCAAGACCAGCCAGGAGAATAACGACTATATTTGTCTGCGCGCCATAAGCACTTGTTATTTTTTGAAGTGCTTACCGAACAGCGATAAAGATACTTAATCTTGATTAAAAAAACATCTCCATCATGAATGAATTTCAAATCTTTACTCTCTTGGATATTGGCACCAAATCTATGTTACTATCAAACTAAAAGGTAAAAGAAAGACATTCAAGATTAAAGGCAAGAAACAAACTCATACAAGCAAGTAAAGAGCAATACCAGAACAAAGCACGATGAAGAAAAAAATGTATCATTCCATTCATTCAAAAATGGGCCAACCCTTATAAGGAGAAATAAAGAATTTAAAATACACGGAGGTCTTAAATAGGAATCCCTTCCTTTCATACCACCTTATCTTAATCGAAAACAATCTTGTCTTGATTGGTGGCCTCTTTTTGGTGCTTGGTTTCTTCTCCTTCATATTCTTCCTCCAAGTTAGGAGGAGTGCAGAGAGCATGTTAAGCGCACAACTCAGACTCAGTAAAAACATTAGATTTTGCTAAAGCCTCATCTCATCCCTTTTTGAAGAAATAATTATCAACAAATTCCATCTACTTCCACGCAAAGACAAAGACCTTGTCCAAGCCTTCATCGAAAGCATGGTGATTCGCCTCTAAATTTATCGCCAAGGATTAGGCAAACTCTTCCTTCGACCTCTGATTGTGTAATTGGTTAACTAGGATAGGGGTGATAATTTTAAAAACGACACAAAAAAATGATACAGAGCGACGCGAAATTAATCCTAAATTGACACGATATGTCGTGTTATTTTTACACGAAGTCATGTCGTGTCGTGTTCGTGTCTGAATTATGAGTAGTGTTGTGTCATGTTATCGTGTTTTTAAGGCGTGAAATTTAAAAAATTATGGTATACGTTTCGTGTTATGCCATGTTGTTTTCTATTCGGGTCGTGTTCATATCAACCAAAAAAATACGATTTCGTGTCGTGTCGTGTCGTGTTCGTGTCAATTAAACTGGGGAACGAAGGCCCATTCCACTAGGTTTGGAAAGTTCCTTCTCGAATCCATTCCACTACACCAAAATACATAAAATCCACTCTTCGCTCGGCCAACGTTGTTATGTTAAAAAAAGTAACAAAAAACACGCATTTTATTATCGCGATCAATGACCAGGACATGACTGTGATAACACCTTATCACGGTCAATGACCATGACAATAATATTGTTATAGTCCTGTCAAGGCTTTTGACCGTGACAACATCTAAATATTGTCACGATCAAAAGCCTTGATAGTACCGTGGCAATATTGTTAATGAAATTAGGGCACCATGACAAACCCTTTTCCCCTTCCCAATAAAACTCTCTCTTTCTCTCTTAGGTCGATGATTCTCTCTCTCTCTCTCTCTCTCTCTCTCTCTCTCTCTCTCTCTATCTATCTATCTATCTATCTATCTATCTATCTATCTATCTATCTATCTATCTATCTATCTCTATCTCTCTGAATTTACCACACCACACATAGAAGCACCCCCCCACACATACACCCCACACACACCCCACACAAACACCACACACAAACCCTTTTAAATTACAAAAATTACAGAAATCACATGTATTTTATGTGTGTCATTGAGTGTGTGTGTGTGTGTGTGTGTGTATTGTATTTTCCCTATTTAGTGTGTGTGTTATTGTTGGTTTATTGGGTTTAATTTTTTTGGAATTTGGTATAAAAAAATTATGATTAACAACAATTGAATTGTCAATTTATTTTTATAATAATGGAATGAATTTTGTTGAATATTTTGCATTATTATTTGAATTGCTATTTGGGATTATTGAATTGTTGTTGACTGGTGAATTTGAACGTTTAGGTGGTCATTTAGTTGGTTAGCCCTAGGCATTTCTAACATTTAGGGTTGTGATACTACCGAATAGAAATGAAACATACTTACCATGGAAATATAAATAAAATATGGTGGGCAATATAAATTTTTTAAGCATCAATTAAAAGTAGGGTAATATTATACATAAAAACAACACATTGAAAAAAAATCCAACTTTTTATGGGAAAACGCACCTAGGAAAATGCATTATCGACACAAAACATTAAAAAACACATTTTATGTACTTACACTTTTTTTTACAAATTTGCAATAGTATTATTTAACTTTTACGTAATATTAATGGTGTTTTAAGAATAATAAGTTTTGTCACATAAAATTTGCGGTCCTTGTTGGTAAAAATGGTAAAATTAGTGAAGACAATGGATCAACTAACCTCTTTGTTCCATAAAAACTTCATTCATCCATTATTAGTGTAATATAAATATTTTAATATAATAAATATGTAAAATAAGTAACAAAGTGTTATTATATATGAGGTTTTTCCTGATCCAAACCAAATAAGGTCCATGGACAGCATAGGCTTCCTAGACGAAAGTTTGAGGACTTGGGACAATTACCATATTAGACTGGATTCCTCAAATATAAACGCATGATACAAAATAAAATGAATAAGAAAATGATACTTATTGTAGATAATCTTCTAACAATTAAAAAACCTTCTAAGTTTAAAGTAGTTATAAGAATTGATGGTATTAAAAGTTCATTGTGATCATACTGATTGATAAATTACCACATGTGTAACATTAGAAGAGAGTTTAGAGATAACCCCCAATTCCTTGGGATAAAGTTAATTTTTGGTATCCCTGGGCTTTGGGGGTGCTCTCTATACTCTCTTCTTATGTTACATAGGCGGTAATTTATCAAATAGTATGATCATAATGAACGTTTAATACCGACAATTCTTATAACTACTTTAAAATTAGAATGTTTTTGTAATTGTTAGAAGATGATTTGCAATAAGTATTCTTTTCTTATTCATTTATTTTTTTTCCATGCGTTTATATTTGAGGAATCCAGTCAACTATAGTAACAGTCTCAAATCCTCAAACTTTTCTCTAGGAAGTCTATGCTGTCCATGGAACTTGTTTAGTTTGGGTCGGGCAAAACCTCATATATAATAACACTTTGTTACTTATTCTACATATTTATTATAGTAAAATATTTATATTACACTAATAATGGATGTATAAAGTTTTTAAGGAATAAAAAGTTTAGTTGATCCATTGTCTTCACTAATTTTACCATTTTTAAAAACAGTGACCGCAAAATTTACGTGACAAAACTTATTGTTCTTAAAACATCATTAATATTATGTAAAAATTAAATAACACTGTTGCAAATTTGTAAAAAACTAGTGCAAGTACATAAAATATGTTTTTTTGTATGTGTTTGTATGGAGACATGTAAATTTTCCTCATTATGCATAGTGTTAAATTATACATAGTTATAAGCCTCTTAAGTTACGAATAGTGTGTATAGATACTAGCCTTCTAGTTCATATGCGTACACATTCAATAGCCGTTAGAACCGTTCGAGAGTCATTACCCCTATTATGAGATCTCTTGAGTTGTATCATTTAGGATCGCATAGCTTCTGTATAATAGTATACTTAGTGGCTTACACTTGTTACTTTTGGGAGAAGTTCTACTACCATCTCTTAATGTTCCCTGGGTACATACTAGATGATGCGGTGTTAAGTGTTATTTCAATTGATAAATTGAAATAGCACGAACACTTACGAATCTATGTCATGTACTTGGAGAACTATGGGGATATGCTATCGAATTTTCCTCAAATTGGAATAATGTGGATGAGCTACTAAGTATATTACATAAATATGAGATATTGAATGGGATAAGACCACTCACCCATTAAAGGAGATGAAGGAAATATGATTCATATTATTTTTGTAATATGGCGCTGTAAGATGAAATGTCAATCTTGTAGTAAAATATTTATTGAAAACTAAATTTCACACTTTTGTTTATACTAGTATATGAATACACGCTTCTTACCCATAATAGGTGATTGTTTGTAGTAGTTATGAATGGATATCCTCTATACAAAGAGTGGATGGGTGAGACAAATTGACTAGGGGATGTGTTTCTCAAAGGTGCTAATGAAATTGTGAAATACGCAAAGAGATGTCGTAATGATAAAGAGTTCTCATGTCTGTGTTCTAAATGTAGGAGTGGTAAGGTGTTTTAGTGGAAAATAGTTGAATTACATTTGTTGAGATGGGGTATACAAGATAGTTATCTATTTTGGGTTTTTCATAGGGAATCGCATGTTCCTTTTCTCCTCGAGCAACCTTCACAACAATCAACAAGTAGGATAGATGTACAAGGGAAGGAGGACAATGTTGATCATAATATGCTAGAGGATATAGTTGATGAAACGTATGGAGTTCATGAAGTGGAAGAAAATGAGGTCACTGGCGATGTACAAGATTCAGGTGCTCATGAAGATATCGGGATAAACCTTGATGATGACTATCAAAGTTTAAAACTTAAGGCCACCCAACCATTGTACCTTGGTTATGATAAAGATCAAACAACTTTACATGCCATGGTTGGTTTTCATAGTTTGAAAACCCAATATGGTTTGCTAGCAATAACGTGATAGGAATTTTGAATTGGGTGAAGGGCTTGCTACCCAAGCAGAATACACTTCCAAATTGCTATCATACTATGAATAATAGTTCGAAAGGTTTGGGAATAAAGTATAAATCAATTCATGCTTGTGTGTATGACTGCATATTATACTAAACGGAGTATGAAAATCTTGATCGTTGTCCAGTATGCGATGAACCAAGATATGTCCAATATACTAGAAAGGAAGGCACAAGCTTAAAAGTGCCTAAAAAATGTTAAAATATTTTCACGTTGGGTCTAGATTGAAGCGGTGTTTCATAGTAGCATGGATAGAGGAGGAAATGACTTGGCATACTAGGGAAGAGGTAGGGGATAATCTCACGTGTCATCCTATTAATTCTACAACTTCGAAGAGGATGCATTATGAGGAACCCAATTTTTCTCGAGAATAACGTAACATTCGTTTTGAAATATCAATAGATGGTTTTAATACATTTGGAAATATAAGAAACAATCAGAGTGTATGGCTAGTGATGCTAACACCACTCAACCTCCCTCCTTCATAGTGTATGAGAGCTAAATTTTTAATCCTATCTTTGTTGATACTTGGGCCGAAGGCACCAAGTGAGGAGATCGATGTCTACTTAGGTCCTTTGGTAGAAGAATTAAGTGATTTTATGGTAAGAGGGTGTGCAAGCATTTGACTCTTTTAAAACAGAAGAGTTTACGCTGAAAGCTATGTTGATGTGGGTAATTCATGATTTTTCAGCTTATGGGACATTATCCGGTTGTGTAGTACATAGTTATTTGGGGTGTCCTATTTATGGAGAGGAGACGGAATCTCTGCATCTCATCAGTTTCGAAAAAAATATATACCATTGCCATAGATAGTTTTTACCCCTCGCTCATAGTTTTAGATTGGTGAAAGGTTCAAATTTTTTACCGGGAGGGGTGGTTGAGCATAGGCTACCTCTGAGAAAACTTTAAGGTTCAAAAATTAAAAGTAAATATTTTAATTGTTTCCCTAATCTTCCAAGTAAGAATCCTAAATTGAATAATGTTAAGCATAAGAAGACCCCAACTAGAGAAAATTGAGACGAGAAAGCCATGGTCTAGGAGGTCAATTTTATTTAACTTGCCTTATTAGAAGACTAACCTGGTGCGCCATGTATTTGATGCGACACATGTGGAGAAGAACATCACTGAACATATTGTGTGCACATGCCTTGGTGGGAGTTATTCGAAGGATGGATAAAATTCACGAAAAAAACCTTAAATCATTGAAACTTAAGCTATAACTATGGTTGAAAGAAGATAGTATGGGAAGGACAATAATTTCCCCTGGTGCATTTACTTTGACGATTGAGGAAAGAAATGTGCTTTTAGACATAATATATAATTTAAAGGTTCCATATAATTTTTCATCCAACTTGCAAAGGATTGTGAATTATGTTACCCATGATTTACATAAGTGCAAGTACCACGATTGGCATGTGATCGTGAAATTGGTTCCTCTATTGTTTAAGCACTGTTTATCCAAGCACAAGGACTTATGGAGGGCCATTATGAAAATTAGCATTTGCTTCACACTTTTATGTGAAAAGGTAGTCAATCGAAAGCCCACAGTGTCCGCAAAAGTAGCCATTGCTGAAGTGATTTGTGTATTAGAGAAGTACTTTATCCCATTATTTTTTGACATAAGGGTTCACTTATTGGTACACTTATACGACGAGGCACTTCTTTGCAGCCCAGTAAGATATCAGTGGATGTACCCGTTTGAAAGGTTGATGGAAATTTTCAAAGATTACGTCAAGAATATACGATACATTGAAGGATCAATTGCAGAGGAATACAACACCATGGAGTCATCAATCTACAATGGGGAATATATGCCTGACCTAAGCAGCGTGGATAATAATGATGGGTTTGTCGATGAGGGTGGTCAAGTGATGGGCAGGCGAGTGATATTAGTGAGTTTAAAGTATGAACAAGAAGCTCGTTATCTATTTGACACACATGAAGATGTCAAAGAATGGAAAAACTAAGTTTATATTATTTTAACTTTTATACATGATCAATTTTGTAATACTTTTATCAAGATCAATGCAGGAAATATGATGCGTGTGGCAATAATAAAAGACGAAGAATGATGGCACATCCATAAAACGGATTTAGGCTGTGGATGTCACACGAGGTAATTATAATGAGAATGTCTCTTATTAAATGACATATTACAAGAAATCTTTAAAACTAATCTAATTAATTTATATATAATCTTAGCTCTTAAAGACAGGTGATATGACATCAAGGCTTGCTCGTCTAGCCCCCGGACCCTTATTCATGGCACATGAGTACAAAAAGTATAGATTAAATGATTGTGTATTCGGTACAAGGGTGTACAAGGAAAATAAAAATGTTCAGAACTCGAGAATTTCATACAAGTCTCTTACTTATTTTTGAGCGAGCGCGAAAGATAAAAACCTCGTTGAAGCTGAAATAACTTACAATGGTGTCATTAGAAATATATTTGAATTGGACTATATAAGCTTTAAAGAGGTCGTGTTTTACTGTGATTGAGTAAGAGTTGAGGATAAAAATTCTTCTAAAGTTGATCCCGATACCAAAATGGTCATGGTTGATTTGTCCAAGTTGAAGAGGAATGAGCATGTGAGCTATGAGCCATTTATTTGTGCTTTTAAAAAGGTCAAGAAAGTTTTTTACTCTAAGTATATCAACAAAGAGAGGTGATCAATCATACTACACGTGCCAAAGCGTCTAACCAATAGCGTGGATAACTTGGCTAGTCCTACTGAATATCAATCCATTTTAGATAATAGCCCGAATTTGAAACAATTTTTAGATTTCTAATAAGTATTTTAATTATTTGAAACAGTGCTTAGTTGGGTATGTGATACAATGCTTAGATTTGTATTCTTATAATGTCATTAACTTGCATTCTTCTAGTGTTTTATATCA
This sequence comes from Sambucus nigra, assembly GCA_949130495.1. Taxonomy (NCBI): domain Eukaryota; kingdom Viridiplantae; phylum Streptophyta; class Magnoliopsida; order Dipsacales; family Adoxaceae; genus Sambucus; species Sambucus nigra. The sequence goes on along the minus strand of OX422211.1, from coordinate 571,375,858 downwards.
CTCGAACAACAATTTAATGCTTTTATCCATTTGGATTTTATCAGTTTGTGTGGATTTGAATCTAAATTGGTTGGTTGGTTAGTGAATATGTTAATTTATATTTTAATCTATTTAAGCATTAATTCAAGATCCGTGACATGACCCAAATTTGAAACAATTTTTAGATTTGTTATAATTATTTCAATTATTTTAAACAATGCTTTGTTTGGTTTATGATGTAGATTTGTATTCATATAATGTCATTAACATGCATTCTTCTAGTGCTTTAATTTATTTGGATTTTAATCAATTTAATGCTTTTATTCATTTGGATTTTATCATTTTCTCATATATATGTTTCTACTAATAACAACAATTTTTATAGGAAATGTCTACATGAGGGCGTCAAGGAAGAGGGGGGCTAGGAAGGTTCGTCAGCACTAGGCCCCCAAAGTGGGGAAAACTGGGGACCGTAGTGGAGAACAAGACGGTGTTACAAGCTAGGGCTCTAAAGTTGCTGAAGGTGATTGTTGGCCCCGGGTATACAGATTAGAGGAAACTTCCCTATAAGCTTAAGATGGCCATCTGGGGGGCATTATAGGTACTTGCTCACTTTCTTATTGTTTTGTATTTATATATTTTTTATTATATTTTATAATTTAAATACTACTAACTCACTTTTTTTTTGTATTTGTTTGGCAGGAACAATTCGGCTTGCCCCCTAGTTTACGCGACACCACATTGGAATAATTACAAGATCAATATAAAACGTGAAAGAAAAATATGCGCGTACGTTACTTTGGCTTGGACCGGGAGTCCATTTTATGACTTAGGGAAACAGTACCCTCGAAAGAACCCATCCATTGGCAAGCTGGCAATAGTTTGTCGATAACGAGGACTCAAATAGGAAATTTCCCTCTTGTCAATCAGGGAGGGCAAATCGGGCCAAAACGTTTGATGTGCACTACTTCGGGCGTATGTCATACACCGAGGTGGATCACCGGATGGTAAGTTTTTAATGTCCATTCATTTTATGTTTTATTTTATTTTATTTAGTTATAATTATATACCAATTAACTAATTTTGCATTAATTTATTTCAGGATACAGGGAGTGGCCCTGGGGTTAAACTACATAGGCTCGATGCCTATGTGGAAATTTGAACAAAGAAGAGGAGGGTGGGGAGGTCAATCCGGATGTGGCTGATACTATTGTAAATTAAAATATTAATTACGTTATAAAAATAAAATTTCATAATCACATACTTTCTTATTAATTTAGCTAACCTTTTACCTTTTTGTTTTCTCACGAAATCTTAAGGAAGTGTACAACTCTCAAAGTGATACTAACAAGGCATCTCTCACTACGAACGCACTCAACCAAGTGTTCGAGTGAGATCGAAAGGTCCGTACTTGGGGGTGAGCTCTCGGGTGGGGAAGACGAGGCTCATCTGGATTGCGTTGAGCAATGCAGGGATGATTCGCAAGGTGGATGAGTTGTCGAGCAACCACGAGGAGATGTTAGAAAACTCGGAGTGAACGATGAATAAAATGTTTCAGTATATCAATAGTGCCTTTAAATGCTCGAGGAAGGGCAAGGAGAAAGTGGACGACGAGGGGAAAACTTCTCTGTCTTTCTCACCCTCACCGCACCAATACCTAACCCCTCCTTGTCTACATATAATGATATATTCACCATCCCCACCCGTACCTCCATCCCAAGGTCAGGTTCAACAATTGGTTGAACTATTGTGTATATCGTAGACACACAGGGTGGACATAAAATAACTAAGGGGTTGAGGGACACGGATACACACCCTCTTACTCTTGTGTATAACCTTTTATTGTAACTGCACAAGACATGAGTCATTGTCACACATGTGTACATGGGAAAAGAGAATGAACCCTTGTGGTTGATTGAGAAGTCTAGAGTTACTACTATTGAGGGTTATCTCAATTCCTGTATTATGTGGCCTACCTTCCTCCTTCGAAGTGATGACCATTGGATAATTATTTGTAATAATTTGGTTACTATTTGTTTATCATCATTATGATCAACAACTTTGATTATTGAATATTGAATTGTTATTTATTGTTCGATATAATGATTGAATAAATGTTATATGGCTTTTGATCTTATGAATGAATGAATGAATTTTGCTTGATATATATATATATATGCTGTAATAGGTTCTTTAACAGGTAAAAATAGACTGCTGGGCGGCTGATGACGCTTGAAATAGCACCACCAGTCAAGATGTTCGTAAGCTCAAACCAGTGATAACAATGGAAGCACAAGAGTATACTAAATATAAGATATTGAGGTGAGGAGAAGAGGATGAACACAATTATGTAAGTGGTTCAACCAATTAGGCCTATGTCCACTGTGCAAGTGAGTGAGTAATGTCACTGAAATGAGGCACTAACGGCCATGGATACAATCTCTCAAGCTTTCTCTCTCTACAGTGTAAATTGGCAAGAGTTTTAGCTAGGGTTGTAAATTCATATCCTTTTACAAGGTAGAGGATGACCTTTATATATAGTGTTTGGGGGGTTTAGTGTGCCCCCCAAGCATACAATGAGCATGTGCATGGAGAACTAGCTAGTGAGAAGATGACACCTGGCTAATCTTCAACTAAGTAATGATGACCTCAATATTCCCTCACGTAGAGGGAATGAATCAGTTATAACAGATTTGTCCACGTGCTTCAAGCCATATGTGTACGCGTAGAAGATCGGATATCTTTACTTAGTACCAACCTCGGCCTAGGTGAGTACGAGGTTAGTGAGGTACGACCTCTGCCTTGGCTGGGAATTATGTGAAGACCTTGGCTGGGAGGCCAACTGAGGTTAGATATGTGGAACGTCGGCCAGGGCCGATGTTGTCCTGACAATTGATTCTGAGCCTACAGGGCTACTGATTCTCATATGGCGCTTGTAATGTTGGCTATGGCCGACGATGATGTTGAAGGGTGGTTGAACCCATGAGTCCTTGCTGGCCTCGCCTGATGCCCAGATGAGGTTGATGTATGAGGTAGATGTGATGTCGGTTGTGGACGACCTGATGAATAACTAACCCCATGAGTCATGTAGACCTCGGCTATTGCCTAGTTGATGGGTGACTAGTAATGTTGACCATGGCCGACCTTAAGTTGGACGAGATTACTGATCGTCGATCTTGAGTCATTGTTACCTCCACCGTCATCTAGGCCGAGGTTAGTGCCTTCGAGATGGTATGTATAATTTGGGCATATCAATGACCCCTAGCCCTTAGTTACCAATGTAAGTAGGTTACTAAGGGGTATACACGTCTGAGGCTGTATTTCCCTTGTGTACCAACATTTCTGTAACAAGTGTCAACATCTGAAGTAGGTTGCATGCTTGGCCAATGCAATGATTATGGTCTTTTGGGATCCCAAGTCAATGATGGGACTTGGACGTGTGCAAGCAGATTTTGAGGGTTTAAACCCTTTTCTTTCTCTTTCTTCTTCATTTCTCACCATTTTTCCCGCTTGCACTTTTCCTCTGCAATTTTTCTCTCTTCAAGAGTTCCTGCTGCGTTTTGGGGTTTCTTTCATTTAATCTCCCTTCTTCTTCATTTCGTACTCCTTTAGGTATCATTCTTAACTTGCCTTTTGACATTTTTATCCTTATTATTCTATTTCTTGCATTTTCCAGCGACATTTGAATTTTCCCATGGTCGTATGAGTTTTTTTGTGACTCTTTGAGTATTCTGGTGGCTTTTGTTCTTGGCTATTCTTGGTTTGAACTTGACCAAAACTAAGTGTTGATCCTTTATTTAGCTTGTGTCCAATTATTTGCCTTTCGTTTAGGGTCCCAAGTGTAAGTTCGTCTTCCTATGCTTAAACCTGTTTATAAACTCATAGAAAATTTCCCCTCACTTAGAGATAAGACCTTTGCAAAAATTAGGAAAATAGAATTAGCCCAAGAGGAAGCTTGTAGGGCTGAGTCCTTCCCCCTCAGACCTATCTTCCCTCCACCTCTTAAGGTGATTTACCCCGAGCCAGCAGATCCTGCTAAGCCAGCCAATGATCCAATTGAACACTCTCCAATGTCTGAGTCTGAGTTATCTACCTCAAACTCCATATCTATGGATTCATTTCAAGAGGCCATGGACTTTTCCATAAGGCAAGATCAGGTCCCTCATCAGGCCGAGGTCCAAAGTCATGCCTCATTGCACAACGGTGCTAGCTCTTCACGAGCTTCTTTCGATGTTGAAGTTGTGGGGCCAAGTGTGGCCATACCACTAATTATTGATGTTATTCCCCTGTCGACTGCCACAGGGGTTGAGTTCGCTTAGAGGTCCCCTCATGGTGTTCCGACGCCTGCCCAAGGAAATGTTGCCAGGGATGAGGATGATGGTCATGAGAGTAACGTTGACACCTCAGAGGCAGCCAAGATAGAGAGCACTGCCAATGAATACGACCTCTTAGCCTTTGGCCACCTTTATTCCATAGGTCCTTATATCAAGATTAGGAGACCTCTCAGGGATGAGAGGGCCATTAATGGCCGAGATGGGGAAATCTGTGTATATGAATAGATGTTTAAGTTAGGATTCCGTCTCCCTATCCATCCCACAATTATATCCATATTGTCCCATATTAACCTGGACCCATCCCAATTATCCCCCAATTCTTGGAGGGTTATGATTGGAGCTATCATCCTTTGGAGGGCAGTCCATCACTTAGACCTTCCTATCAGGGTCTTCACAGGGTGCTATGTGCCATCCTCTGCCAGAAACCACCCGATCTACTACCACTTCCTAGCTAGGAAGTCTGATAAGAAGATGTTGTTAGTCACCCAGACCTTAAATCATAACTAGAAGCCATGGTACTTCTTCATCTCAGGGGCATGGGAATTTGGTACCTGTGGTCCCTCTTTATCACTAGAGCCGAGGACCCCTCTAAGGTGGGGAAAATTGTTATTAGCTACCAAAGACGATCCTGGATTAATCCAGGTTAATCAAAAAAAGGTCAAAGATCTTCAGGTTCAGGGGGATCATGGTCGGCTAGTCATGTATGAGCATCTGATGACCTCTTACTATATTTATGAGACTGGCCTGGGGGGGAGTCCTCTGGCTGAGTTTCGTAAGTGTTTATTTTGCAATGTTTAACCTCTAGTTTTATAATTATCTGCCATACTAACTCAGATATATTTTTTGCAGAGTCCATAGAAGGAATCTTAGATGACTTGTGGGACATATCTACACGAAGTCTTTTCAAGTTGGTGAAGAAATATGGGCTCAATACACCCCCTCCTCCACCGCCTAAGTAGAACATCAGCACGTCTAAAGCAAACGCGATAAAAAAAAGGAAACCCCCTACTGACTCGGAGGATCAGAGGTCGATTAAGCACCAAAAAGCTATCCCAATCTCCTCTGATGATGCATTGGCTGCTCATTTGGAGAAGCTTAAGATCAGTGACAACCTGATAGGTCATGGTTTGAAGGCAATGGATGCCATCGACTCTGCTATAACCGATGCAGATAAGTAATTTCTATGCTCGATTGATACCCTTTTGCTAATCGAGTTCTTCCTTCACAGGTCTATCCAAGTAAAAGTTTTTACTTTTTTATCCTAAGTCTAACCTCTGGTTTTATTGGATTAAGGTTTGTATTCATACATCTACCTTTGTATTGTAAGGTATCCTATCCATGCACCAGTTTGTTGACTGGACCCTGAGGAAGCCGCCCTTAATTGAGAAGGGAAACGAGGCTCAGAAGGTTGAGGCCTCTCTAAATGCTGAGGTTGAACATCTGAAGATAACTTTGGCTTAATCTGAGAATAAGATTAAGTAGAGGGATAGGGACACTTCCAAGATCTAGAAGGACCACACATCTTCCCTGAAGGCTAAGGATGACATTTTTCAACAAAAGGTTGATGCTGTTGTGAAAGCTGCCCTTGAGGACGTCTTTGAGAAGATTTTGGCTGACTACAAGGTATCTGACCAATTTATAAGCTTTAGATTTGAATACCTTGAAAGAGGTGTTAAAGCTACTGGTAAATGGGAGGCCATCAAAGAAAGGGAGCCAGGGAGTTTGACAGCCTCAAATTTCATTTGTCTCGGCTATGGTAACCCTCAGTTTACCCAGACCTTGCAAGAGGTTGAGGAGGAAGGAGAAGGCGCTGAACCTGTAGAGACTGCACAATTGGAAGCTACAGAGACTGAGGATGTCAACCCTCAAGATGATGGGGCCGAGGTTACCAACGTCGGCCAAGGTGATGGGGCGGGGGTTACCAACCCTGTGGCTGCAGACTCCTAGACCATGATTTGTGAAGCTGTACACTTGGAATTTTTGTTTCTCATCTATAGTTGTTTATAACCTTTGATATCGTACTCTAAGGCATGTTGACTTGTAATTATGACTTCTTTATGTTATATCATCCTCTTCAGAGGATTTTTCTTCTTTCGATGAATGCTTTCTTGAATGTTGTCTTGCAAATCATACTTCCCATCAAGTGATGTTTAAGGTGTGATTAATGATATTTTAAGATATGAGGTCATCTAATTATGATGTTTCACCTCAGATCTTGTCACCAAATTATGATGTTCAAGGTCTGAGGTCATCTAACTAAGATGTTATCCTCATAAATTTCACCAAATTAATGATGTTTTAAGGTTTGAGGTCATTCAATTGTGATGTTTTAAGGTCACCAAATTAATGATGTCACAAAATTATGATGTTTAAGGTCTGAGGTCATCCAATTATGATGATTCCCATATAAATTTCACCAAATTAATGATGTTTTAAGGTCTGAGGTCATCTAACTAAGATGTTATCCTCATAAATTTCACTAAATTAATGATGTTTTAAGGTCTGAGGTCATACAATTAAGATGTTATCCTCATAAATTTCACCAAATTAATGATGTTTTAAGGTCTGATGTCATCCAATTATGATGTTTCACCTCAGACCTTGTCACCAAATTATGATGTTTAAGGTCTGAGGTCATCCAATTATGATGATACCCTCATAAATTTCACCAAATTAATGATGTTTAAAGGTTTGAGGTCATCTAACTAAGATGTTATCCTCATAAATTTCACCAAATTAATGATGTTTTAAGGTCTGAGGTCATCTAACTAAGATGTTATCCTCATAAATGTTAACAAATTAATTATGTTTTAAGGTATGAGATCATCCAATTATGATGACAGCCTCATAAATTTCACCAAATTAATTATGTTTTAAGGTCCGAGGTCATCTAACTAAGATGTTATCCTACTAAATTTCACCAAATTAATGATGTTTTTAGGTCTGAGGTCATCCAATTATGATGTTCCACCTCAGACTTTGTCACCAAATTATGATGTTTAAGGTCTGAGGTCATCCAACTAAGATGTTATCCTCATAAATTTCATCAAATTAATGATGTTTAAAGGTATGAGGTCATCTAACTAAGATGTTATCCTCATAAATTTCACCAAATTAATGATGTTCAAGGTCTGTATTCATCAAATTATGATGATACCCTCATAAATTTCACCAAATTAATGATGTTTTAAGGTCTGAGGTCATCTAACTAAGATGTTATCCTCATAAATTTCACCAAATTAATGATGTTTTAAGGTCTGAGGTCATCCAATTATGATGTTCCACCTTAGACCTTGTCACCAAATTATGATGTTTAAGGCCTGAGGTCATCCAACTAAGATGTTTCAACTCATAATTTTACCACTAAAGCATGATGAAACAAAGTATTAACACCGGAACTGCTCTTCTCATTATTATTCTCTTCATAAAGTGATACATGTATTACAAGAAAGTAACTGTAACATTATATGTAATACTTCCTTAGGTGATCATCATTCCATGGATTGGAGAAATGTTCCCCTTTGAGATTTTCTAGCCGGTAGGTAACGGGTACAACCTCATCGACTACTTTGTAAGGACCATGCCAGTTTCGCTGGAGCTTATTTTCCTTCTGCAGCATCTTCTTCAGCACTAGGTCTCCTACAGCTATAGGTCTCGATTTCACCCTCTGATTATAGAACTTTGTTGTTCTCTGCTAGTATGCTGCCTGTCTGATCTTAGTGTCTTCCCTTCTCTCTTCGATCAAATCTAGGTCAAGTCTTATCTCTTCCCCATTCTTCTCGGGGTTATAGGTCTGAACTCTGTGAGTCAGGAGTCCTACTTCTGTAGGTATTATGGCTTCTGAGCCATGGTCTAACACAAATGGGGTCTCCCCCATTGGTGTCCTTGCCATTGTTCTGTAGGACCATAACACAACATATACCTCTTCTGTCCATCCCCCCTTAGCTTCTTCTAACCTCTTCTTAATCCCGTTGAGGATTGTCCGGTTTGTGACTTCGGTGTCACCATTTGCGTGAGGTCGTCCAGGAGAAGAGAAAAATGACTTGATCCGGACCCTCTTGCAGTATTTCTCTAAGAAATTCTTGAACTGGGTTTTGTTATCTGAGATGAAGGTGTTTGGAAGGCCATGTCTGCATATAATGCTCTTTCAGATGAATTGGAAGGTCTTCTATTCTGTAATTGTGATCATCGGCTCAGCCTCTACCCACTTGGAGAAGTGATCAATTGCAACTATCAAAAATCGATAATTGTTCACAGCTCTCAGCAATGGTCATACCAAGTCAATCCCCCACACAGCGAAAGGCCAAGGAGAACTAATTGACGTCATAGGTTGATGAGGTTGGTGGGGGATAGTAGAGAATCTCTGACATTTGTCACACCTCTTCACTTAGGCAGCAACATCTTTGGCCAAGGTCGGCCACCAGTATCCTTGCGTTATTATCATCTTGGCTAAAGGTCTTCCTCCTATGTGACTGGAGCAAGAACCTTTATGTACATCTTACAGGACGTGGGGGACCTCTATAGGATGGACACATCTGAGGAGAGGTAGTAGAAATCCTTTTTTATATATGGAATCTCCTATTATTGAGAACTTTACCTCTCTATACCTCAGTTTCCTCCTTTCTAGCTTCGATTCCGGTAACTCTCCCTCTCTGATATATCTGATGAGGGGGTCCATCCATGAGTATCCTAGGTTCAAGTTGAGGTAGGAGATGGAAACCTCTTATTTTTCAATGGTCGATTTGAGCAGGATCTCGAGTGGTACTGTCTTTCTTATGCCTGTCCTTATTGTTGAAGCCAACCTTGCCAGTTCATCTGCACGACTGTTGTTTTGTCGAGGTACCCTCTTCATCTTCACCTCCTTAAAGCCTTCTACATCATTCTTACCCTCTTCAGGTACATAGCCATCCTTTCATCTTTGGCCTCATATACTCGAAGCATTGTGAAGTAAGAGTCGCCTAACTCTAAGGGCTTTTTCCAAGGAGAGGCCTGTTATCATTTCCTCACACTCGGACTCATTGTTTGAAGCCTTAGAGTTGAACCTTAGTGCATATTCAACGTTGGTGCCATCCGGGGCTGACAGTATCAGCCCTGCGTCGCTTGAGCTCTTTAAAGGCTTTATCACACTTTTCATCCCACTCGAAGGCCTTTCTAAGCACCTTAAAAATGAAAGACACTTGTTCGTGGCTTTGGAAACAAACCTGTTGAGTGCTGCAACTCTTCCAGTGTGCCTTTGTACGTCTTTTATACTTCTTGGTGTCTTCATATCAAGCAAAGCCTTATTTTTCTCGGGGTTGGCCTATATTCCCCTCTGATTGACTATGAATCCAAGAAGCTTTCGAGCTCCCACTCTGAAGACACACTTGGCAGGATTGAGCTTCATCCTATATAAGTCCATGGTGTTAAAAGTCCTTTCTAGGTCGACTATGTGAGTACAGGCCTTTAAGATTTTTGTCAACATGTCATCTACATATACCTCCATGGTCTTACCAATTTGATCTTCAAACATCTTATTTACAAGATGTTGATACGTGGCCCCTGCATTCTTCAAGCCGAAGGGCGTGACCTTATAGCAATAGGTCCCTTTGTCTGTGATGAATATTGTCTTATCTGAGTCTTCAGCAACCATGAAGATCTGATTGTAGCCTGAATATGCATCCATGAAGGTCATAAGTTTATGCCCTGCTGTGGCATCTACCATCTGATCAATTTGAGGTAAGGGATAGCTGTCTTTTGGGCAAGACTTGTTCAGGCCAGTGAAGTTTACGCACATCCTCCACTTTCTATTAGCTTTAGGAAAAATGATGTCGTTTGATAACCACTCTAGGTATATAACCTCCGGGATGAATTCTGCCTCTTCTAACTTTTTGACTTCTTCCCTGATGACATTATACTTTTCCCTGGAGTAAACTCTTCATCTTTGTTTGATTGGCTTAGCATCTTCTGCTACATTAAGTTTGAGGCACATAACCTTCAGTTCGATGCCAGGAATGTCTGTGTGGCTCCACTCAAAGACACTCTGCCTCTTCTTTAAAAATCTTATCAGCTCTTCCTTAATCTCGGGTTTTAGGGCCTTGCCGATTTGGACGGTTCTTTCCAGTTCGTCCTCATTGAGGATGACAGATTCTACCTCTTTCATGGCCTCTCCTTTCTTCAATTTTGTTTCATCCCTAGGATCAAGTGTATCAATGTTATATGTGGTTGTTGCCCTTTTATGTGCCTCTCTCTCTTCCGTCGAGTTGAAGTAGCATTCTTGTGCCGAGGTCTGGTCACCCTGAACTTCCTTAACCCCATAGGGGGTTGAGAATTTTAGCATTTTGTGGATCGTTGACGGCACGACCTCAAATTCCTTTAGGGATACTCTTCCTATGATGAGGTTGTAAGCCGAGAAAACATTTTCATCGATAATGAAAAAATTGATCTTCCGGGTCAATCTGTTAGGCCACTTATCTCCCATTAATACATCCATCTCATACATGCCCAATGGATGGACCTTTTTACCACTGAAGCCCATCAACGAATGATGATAGGGTACCAGTCTTGCTCTGCTGAGGCCTAGGCTCTTAAAACATGGCCAAAACATCACGCCTGCTGAACTTCTTCCATCTACGAGGATTCTCTGGACCTCACACCAATGCACCATTATAGTGATTACCAAGGGTCATCGTGTGGAGCTAAGATACCTTTGAAATCAAGTCAGGAGAACCCAACTATAAGGGTGTCCATGTCTACTTTCTTTCTCTTCTACTTGGCCTCTGAAGACGCCATATTCACAACCTCCACTTTGGTCGCTGCCTTAGCCTCTGCCACATGAGCTTTACGATCGGCTACTTCAGGGTCAAGCCCTTAAAGTTCTCTATAGAGTTCTTCGAAAGAGAGGTAAACCAAATGTGTGCAGCTCCCATCAAAGTCTCAGAGAAGGACCATCACATCATCTCATCCGGGATCTAATAAACATCTATCGCAGACTGGTACATCTTAATATGCTGCACAGGGTTGGTACTACCATCATATTTGAGAGATACCGTAGGTGGTTTGAACTTGGCAGGGGTCGGAAAGTTCACTATCTTTGCACAAATGGGGAGCCCTCTGAGAAACCTCTTTACAGGGGGTCTCGGCTTTTGATGAGGTCTCCTATCTTCTCTTTACGACGTTGAATGGAGTCACTCTATGGCTTTGCAACGTCGGCCTGGCCGAGGTTGTCCCTAGCCACCTCCAAGGGGTGGACTGAGGGTTCCCCAGTCGCTGTATAACATCATCTGTTGACTTCCTCTTAGTCCCTGTCTCTTCTTTGCGGGGGTCGACTATAATGGGGTCGGCCATGATGAGGCCGATGTTCCCCATCTTCCCTTTGTGACCCTACTACACTTCTTGATCTGGATAACCTCTGCCTCAGGTCATTTAATGGGTCGATCCTTTTAAAGGCCGATCCTTTGCTTAAACGATCAAAAGCTGATCCTCTTTGTTGGTCACCACCATCTCTTCGGTCTCCACAACCTCGACTTTGCTGGATAGGACGTACAGTGTTATTCAAAACCTTGTACGGCTCCCAGCAGTCTTCTAGAGCATCCTCTGCCTCCACATCACCATATCTTTCCTCAGGTAAAGGGTTTCTTTGCATCCCCAAATGTAAACGCCTAGGTTCAGTAACGTCCCTCCTCCGCTGAGGAGTAGTTTGGTCTTTTCGCGGTACCTGGGATGGTCCCCTAGCTTCAAGATGGGGTTGAATAGCTGTCGGAGTAATCATCTCTGACGAGACCCCTGGTGGCCTCATCATATTTTGACTGAGATGTGCAAATTGCTCCTTCATTGCTTGCTGTGTTGTAGCTAAAGATTTTAAGGTTGCTGCCACTTCATCCATTTCAGACTGGGGTGGTGCCCTGTTGGAACTGGGTCCTCCCACACCAGATTACGGAGGGGGTAGTGGCAACTCCAGTGCCATATGTTAAAACTAAAGAGCTGGTGAAGAAAATGAGATTAATACCTTTAAGGACCTCTTTCAATGGTGAAACGACTGCACGCAAGGGGTGAGGCCCAGTTCACCACCAGAGTCCTCGGTGAGGTTAAGAAGAAAAAGAGGAAGAGATGGATTATCGTTCCCATAAACGATGCTAAAATGATGATGTTAAAAATAGCACCGCCAGTCAAGGTGTTTGTAAGCTCAAACCAGTGATAACGTTAGAAGCACAAGAGTATACTAAATATAAGAGATTGAGGTGAGGAGAAGAGGATGAACACAATTATGTAAGTGGTTCAACCAATTAGGCCTACGTCCACTGTGCAAGGGAGTGAGTATTGTCATTGAAATGAGGCACTAACGGTCATGGATACAATCTCTCAAGCTTTCTCTCTCTACAGTGTAAATTGGCAAGAGTTTTAGCTAGGGTTATAATTTCGAATCCTTTTACAAGGTAAAGGATGATCTCTATATATAGTGTTTGGGGGGGTGTAGTGTACCCCCAAAGCATACAATGAACATGTGCATGGAGAACTAGCCAGTGAGAAGATGACACATGGGTAATCTTCAACTAAGTAATGATGACGTCAATATTCCCTCACGTGGAGGGAATGAATCAGTTATAATAGATTTGTCCACGTGCTTCAATCCATACGTGTACGCGTAGAAGCTCGGACGTCTTTACTTGTTACTAACCTCGGCCTAGATGAGTACGAGGTTGGTGAGGTACGACCTATGCCTTGGTTGGGAATTATGTGATGACCTAGGCTGGGAGGCCAGCCGAGGTTAGATATGTGGAACGTCGGCTAGGGCCGATGTTTTCCTAACAATTGATGTTGAGCCTGCAGGGCTACTGATTCTCATATGGCTCTTACAATGTCGGTTATGGACGATGATGATGTTGAAGCATGGTTGAACCCATGAGTCCTTGCTGGCGTCGGCTGATGTCGAGCCGAGGTTGATGTATGAGGTAGATGTGATGTCGGCTATGAACGACCTGATGGATAACTGACCCCATGAGTCATGTAGACCTCGGCTATTGCCTAGTTTAAGGGTGACTAGTAACATCGGCTTTGGACGACCTTAAGCTGGACGAGATTGCTAATCGTCGGTCTTGAGTCATTGTTACCTCGATCATCATCCAGGCCGAGCTTGTGCGTCCGAGCTGACAAGTACAATTTTGGCATATCAGCGGTGATAGTGGCAATAAATGCCCAACAGTTTTTTCAAAATGTTGCATAGTTTTGTCACAAACTTTGACCGTGAGAATATCGTGAAAAAGAAAACTTGTCACGTGTAGCACCCCGTTTTTGTGAGCATTTTAATATTTAAATAATTCAGGTAAATTTAAATTACAAGTGTGTCGTAATTTAATTTAATTAATTATTATTTATTTATTTAAATATTAATCAGGAATGAATATGATTAATATAAATGGAATAAAAATTACTAAGTGTGTAATAAATGATACGTGATTATTATGATGCGTCGTAGCGAGTGATATTGACGTAATTGGATTATACCACAACCAGGGAGTTGCGTGTAGACTAAATTGAGGTCGAGATAGAAAAATTATTTAGAATGACTCGGATGATAATTTCGAGGTCACAAATGATTCCAAAAGGGTCGAGATAGTGAGAATAGTATACTCGAGGGTATTGTTTGGGTCCTGGGATAATTTTAGACTAAATCAGCACCGTATAAGGGCATTTTAGTCATTTGGTAGTCCAGGGTTAATATATCTACGAATTTCCAACGGATATATCTGCTTGTAGATAGGAGAGGCTAGGGTTAAAAGGTCAGAAAACCAAGGGAGGACATTAGAGAATAAAGAGAGAGCATTCTTGGAGATTTGAAGATGATCCTTGAAGTGTTCTTCATTATTCTTGCACCCCCTTCAACCTTGGATTGAGGATTGGAGGAGAAAACAAGCAATCCATCATCTTAATCACGAAATTAGGTCATACACATAAGAGTCAAGTGTTTATTTTCAATTTCGTTTGAAGTTATGATACCTATGTAGAATAGGGTGTTAAAATATGATTTGCATGTTGTTATTGAAGTATAGATGATTAGAACACATAATCTTGGTAAGATTTGCATGTAGAGTTGATCCACGCATGTAGAGTTGATGAAATAAAATTATGAATGGTGATGAAGATGAATAAAATTTGGGTTTTATGTGAGTATGCATGAAAAGCATGAAAAATATAGGGTTTTTGATGAATAAATGATTTGATCAGTTCTTGAATGGAAATCATAGTGTTTTGATGTCATAATCATGTCGAAAATCATCATAATACATGTCTATAACGTTTGGGACAATTGGGTGTAAGTTTGGTGAAGGACCACGAGAGTTGTATAAAAGAAAAATGGTGAAAAATGCTAAAACCCAACGAAGGAGACGACTTGCTACACTTCGAATCGATTCGGCCAAGGGCAAATCGAATTGGCAAGGTGAATCAATTCATCCCTAGGGCGAATCGATTCGATTTGCAAAGATTTGGGAAGTTTCCCTTTTAATCCCCTAAGTTGTGAATTATTGTTTGAGAAACTTTTGGAGGATCCTTTAAACATAATAAGAGATTTATTGGATTACAGAAGGACTATGATAGGGTTGTAACTTAGTCTTATTAAGAGAATTAAGGCGAGGATCAATCAGGATTAAATCGTAATGTAATTTATTCGAGAGCACGGGAATGAGTTGCAAGGATTTCAAATGGATTTATTATATTGAATAGTAGGGTATGATAGAGATAAATATTGAAATAACTTAAGGGACCAACTAGGACCCTTAGAGTGGAGAGTAGTACTCGAATAAATACAATAGTGAGAATAATCCTAAAATGATAGTATGGTGAGTATTCGGGAGATATATACTTGGTACAAAGTATGACAAATTTGGGTTGTGTGCATTCCTACTGAGTATATATATATATATATATATATATATATAAGTTGTGTGCATACTTATTATATGATTGGTGTAAAATGTGAACATACCTACGCTTCTTGCTATCACAGAGGTTCCCACGCAGTGGGCGATCCCACCTTGACAATTCTAGTGAGGTCTGAATTTGTGCCCCAGAACATATAACTTAGGGAGGCTCACTAAGTGTCTTGTATTTGTGGGACTAGCAGGTCATTTGGGTACGTTAGGTATGTGCGTAGCTCAATGGATTAGAACTATGTTCGCCTCCATTATGTGTTATTTGATTTCAGGTTCGATAAGACATGCCCAACCAATAGTCCTTATTGTAGAACGTGTGATACATGGACTTGATAGAAAGTAAGCCCTTATTAACGGTGGTTATCCTAAGGGACGCCATAGTTGTATTTATTAGTGTGTAAAATATATACTTGTTTGAACAATTCTACTTAAGTGTGACAGTAGATAGTTATATTGTGTATATATGAAAGTAAATTAAGTAGAGTAACTAAAAAAATGATTTAAAGATAACTCATGTGAAATGTTACTTGTGATTGTAATAACGTATAAGAAATGATAATTATCGGTTAGCGTACTATATGGCCGGTACGGGGGAATGAAAACGTATTGATAGGTAGATAGTTAGTTATATCTAGTTAGCTTGGGTAGTATGGCTAGATGGGATAAGTAGAAAACGTTAGGCGTGCACTATACATCGGTGAGGAAACTCAAGAGAGTGTACATGAACCTGACATGTGTATCTAATAACTGATTTTTAAATTGTGATAAATACTTGCTAAATGTTTTTAAATTTTTTTTGGGTTCTAACCCTTGCTATAAATATTTTCAAAACCTTTTAAGTATCCAACCACAGGGACGCCAGACTGATTATCTATTCCAGGGATGCATAGCTACAATATATGTGGATGCATACAAGATTTTGATTAAATGCTTCAGTTGTTCATTCCTAGATTAGGATATCCTTATCTCATTAGTTAATTTATGGGCGTGTTGCCCTTTAGCCCTTTATTCAGTTCAAACTTATATTGGGATTTATTTATTATCTATTGAATTTATTATTTTGATTTGGGGTTTTGTAGCCGATGGTTTATTCAACAAGATATTTATTTATTTAATTATTTATATCGTGTGATGGTATAGACTCTATTATTGTGTGAATGGGTTAATCTAGTTTTCTCATATTTTTATCTGTTAAATGTAAAGATAAAAATTTTCATCGGCTTAATTAACTAATAAGTGGTTAGTACTTTATTGTTTTCGACAGTGATGCAAAGAATGAACCACGTGGGAATCCTGTTTAATTTAATAAATGACTAATCACAAGGTATTTAATTGGACAGGATGTCACAGATAGTATCCGAGCATCAGGTTCTAGTGTCCGTAAGATCTGTACGGCTTACTACGACTTCAGCGTAGCGTTCTTTTGATACAGAGACCTATTGTTAGGACTGTTGCTTTTATCTTTACGTGTTTGAGATATCGTTCTTCTTCTATTAAATTTTGTATTGACTGTGAACTCATACAATTAGATCTATTTTCGGATGCCACCCAGGAGAGAGAGAGAGAGAGAGAGAGAGAGAGGCGAGGGTGGTGGTTAGTGGTGAATGCACAAGTGGCTAAGATAGTGGCCCAGGCAATCAACGCAGTCGTGACTACTATGCCCATCCATTTTCCACAAACCCGGCCACAGCCACTAGTGGCACTAGTAATTCAAGCCCAACTAGGGCCGTCGTCTTTGACAGAAAGTTAGGGAGGCTTCTTAAAAAGGCCACACACCAGAGTTTTCGGGGAGCTCAGATGTTATAGTAGCATGTCAGTGCAAGAAGGACCTACAGCATCACCTACGTATGATTGAGTGCAACACCTCTCAGAAATAGATGGTTTCCCCGTTCAGACTTATAGTAGTCACACTATAGTGGTGGGAGTATATCATCACTTCAAAAGAGAGGGATACGATGCCGATAGTAGAGTTCTGGGAGTGATTCGACAACAAGTATTTTCCATCAGCTGTTCAGACGATAATGGAGAGAAAATTTAAAGATATTTCAAAAGAGGAACGACCAGTGGCTGAATACAAGTAGGAGTTCACTCGTCTGGCTAAATTTGTGCCAAATGAGGTAAACACCGAAGAAAAGAAGAAGATCAAGTTCATGGATGGACACGATTTGAGGATCAAGCAATATTTAATTATTAACCAAGCATTAAAAAATTATATAGAAGTTGTCAATGCTACACGGTTGCATTACCAAGACCACCGCTTCCACATGAAGGGAAGAAAGAGAGCGTGGGAGCTGAGCCATTCAGGTAGGACAAGAGGGGGTATTTCTAGTAGGGCACCTCAACTGCTAGTGGCGAGATAGTAAGGGCATGATTCCCAACGCAGGGATCACCCCAAGAGGTTTAGGTCAAGTCACAATCGACCTAAGGGTTAGAGTTTCAGGCAGGGCTAGTAGGATCCCAATCAACAGTATCAGGTTCCCTAGGTCCGTCAGGGCTAAGGGAACAATGGAGGTGGCCAGCAGGGCCGAGGTTACTAGGGTTAGTGTTAGGGCCAGCAGGGCCAGAGGCAGAGAGAGTTTTTGGGGCAGTGCTTTATATGTGGTCAGTAGGGACAGAAGAGAAAATATTTCCCATGGTAGGGTAAGGCACCGGAACAGGGTGCCCATCCATGGCAACAGGCTTCGATACCTCCGGTAGTACCAACACCACCAGCCCCACAATATCAGTAGGGACAGATGTATTAGAGGCGTGTGTATAACGTCCGGGACATACCCATACTACCAGTAC
Organism: Sambucus nigra; assembly: GCA_949130495.1. Lineage (NCBI taxonomy): Eukaryota > Viridiplantae > Streptophyta > Magnoliopsida > Dipsacales > Adoxaceae > Sambucus > Sambucus nigra. The sequence continues at coordinate 571,357,851 of OX422211.1, read as the reverse complement.
CTCAGGCATCGCTAGTAGTAGAGGGTACATTTCCTATTCATGGTCATGAGGGTAGGATTATTTTTTATACGGGGACATCATATTCTTTATTGCCACTAGATTTCCACAAGCAGATGGTCTTTTAGAGACAGCCACCACTTGCCTTATGTGCGTAGTGTCACCATTGGGTAGTGGGTCATTGATAAACTCCATATGTAGAGGGGTAGACATCATCATTGGGAGATTGAGCTTAGAAGCAGACCTTCTTATGTTAGATATGGAGGGGTACAATGTCATTCTGGGCATGGATTGGTTGTCAGGTTACACAACAATAGTAGACTGTTACTAGAGGACGATAATGTTTTTCATCCCAGGAAGGAGATGTTCTTGGTGGCGATGCCTCTTCCTGAGGGAGGGTTGTGCATACACTTATACTATATTGAAGAGGAGACTTCACATGAGGTAGTTATCACGTTAGACTCGATACTAGTTGTGAGATATTTTGAGGATGTATTTCAGGAGATTCTAGGGTTGCCGCCCATTCGGGAGATCGAATTTTTTATCGACTTAGCGTCAGGTACTAGACCAATTTCTCGAGAACCGTATCACATGGCCCCTTTAGAGATGCGGTAATTGAGGGATCCGATTCAACACTTCTTAAGGCAAGGTTTTATTCGAAGGAGTACGTCATTGTGGGGTGTGATGGTATTATTCGTAAAGAAAATGGATGGTTCGCTTTGCTTGTGTGTAAACTACAAGGAGCTGAACAAGGTCACAATACGGATTAATTACCCATTGCCAAGGATCGATGACTTGTTTGACCAGTTGAAGGGGGCTGCGTACTTATCCAAGATTGATTTAAGGACATGATATCACCAGTTACGCATTCGAGCGGAGGACATTCCTAAGATCGCTTTTCTGTCGCGGTACGAGTCATACGAGTTCAAAGTGATGTCGTTTGGGCTCACCAATGCACCAACAATGTTCATGGACCTCATGAACACCGTATTCAGGGATTTTTTGGACCAATTCATGATCGTGTTCATAGAAGACATTCTAGTTTACTCTCACACCGAGGAGGAGCATGCGAAGAATTTACGTATAGTTCTGCAGATACTACGGGATCATCAGTTGTATGACAAATTCGAGAAGTGTGAATTTTGGCTACGGGAGATACATTTTTTAGGCCACATCATGTTCGATAGGGGCATTTCTGTTGATTTGAGTAAGGTATCGATGGTGAGGGAGTAGGGACAACTCACGACATCGGCAGAGATTCACAACTTTCTAAAGTTGGCCGATTATTATCGTCGTTTCAATAAGGGGTTCTCAAAGATTGTGGGTCAATTGATGAACCTGACTCACAAGGGGGTACTGTTAGTGTGGAGTGATCACTATCAACTAGCTTTCAATGAGCTAAAGGAAAAATTGACATCAACGCCTATACTCACACTGCCTAGGGGAGGAGTGGAGTACCGAGTTTCTATGGATGCATCCTTGCAGGGACTTGGGGGTATATTGCAGTAGAAGGAGAGATAGATATCTTATGTATATCTCAAGCTTAAGCCCCTTGAGAAAAATTACCGCACACACGACCTTGAGTTGGCAGCAGTTGTGTTTTCTTTAAGGATATGGAGGCACTATCTAGGAGCAGTATACACTATTCATGGACCACAAATCACTTCAGTATCTCTTCACTCAAAAGAATCTGAATATGAGATAGAGGAGGTTCCTCAATTTTGTGAAAGACTACCAGTTTGACATTCAGTATCATCCTAGTAAGGCTAATGTGGTTGTAGACGCATTGAGCCGGCGACCTACGGAGGAGTTAGCAAAGGTCTGGAAGGCGATGTCGAGGGAACTTCGACATGATGATGATATCATCAGAGCATACATGTCAATTCTAATTATCACCGCTGAGATTGTTATGCGGGTACTGAAAGAACAGGCAGAAGATCGGTTCTTCCAAGACAGGGTATGCCAGTTATTAGCTGAGGGTGCGGAGTCTTACTCGATCAGCTCATAGGGAGACATACGTTTTAATAGGAGGCTTGTTGTGCCAAAGGATGAGGACTTAAGACATGCAATTATGATCGAGTTGCACGATTGAAGATTTGCGATACATCTCGATGGGGATAAGATATACTAGGACATGAAGAGACAATATGAGTGGGACGGGATGAAACGGAACATAAAATATTTTTTATCGAAGTGTGTTACATGTCAGTTAGTTAAGGTAGACCACCAGAGGCCTTCAGGGATGCTACAGCCACTAGAGATTCCCTTGTAGAAGTGAGAGAGTATTGTGATGGATTTTATTACAGGGCTCTGGACATCGCAGAGGGGTCAAGACTCCATTTGGGTGATAGTGGATCGACTGACCAAGGTAGCCCATTTCTTGCCAGTTTACACCGATTTTGAGACGATGCAGTACGTATAACTATTTATTGAGGAGATTATTAAGTTGCATGGGGTGACTGTTAACATCGTGTCCGATAGAGATAAGATATTTGTCTCTCATTTTTGGTAGAGTTTTCAAGAGGCCATGGGCACAGACTTACGATTAAGTATCACATATCATTCGCAGATAGATGGAAAGACTGAGAGGGTTAATTAGATGCTCAAGGACATGTTGAGGATGTGTTTACTTGATTTCTTAAGGTGATGGGAGAGATACCTTCCATGGGTAGAGTTTGCGTATAATAAATCTTACCAATTCACCATTGGTATGGAACCGTTAGAGGCACTATATGGGAGACCTTTTCATTTTCTCGCTTACTGGTTAGAGGTGAGGGATAACAAGTTATTTGGGATAAAGATGATACAGGAGACTACTACCAAGATTGAGATGATTCAACGGAGTATTTGAATAACTCAGGATAGGAAAAAGAGTTATGCAGATGCAGACTGGAGACATGTTGAGTTAGAGGTTGGATACCAGGTGTTGGTGCGAGTGTCTCCCATGAAGGGGGTTCATGAGGTTAGATAAGAAGGGGAAGCTAGCGCCGAGGTACGTGGGACCTTCCCCATTATTTAGATAGTGGGACCAATATAATATAGATTGGGTTCACCAGAGTGTGACACCCTCCCAATTAAATATCAGGTGATCAGTCCTTTATTAAATTAAAACAGGATTCCAATTTGGTTCATTCTTAGAAAGTATATGTCATAATTTAAAATCACTTATTGGATACACGTGTTAGGTTAACTTACACTCTCTTGAGTTTCCTCACCCCTCATCTATAGTGCACGCCTAACGTCCTCTACTTAGCCCACCAATCCATACTACCCAAGATAACTAGAGATAACTAAATAACCGACTATCGATGCATTTCCATTCCCCCTTAATGCCCATAGAGTACGTTAATCGATAATTAACATTTCTCATACGTTATTAGCGTCGCAAGTAACATTTCACATATGTTATCCTTAAATCAATTAATTTAGCTTATTTACTTAATTTACTTTCAAATATACATTATTTAACTGTCTACTGTCACACTTAAGTAGAATGTTCACACATGTACATATTTTACACACTAATATATACAACTACAACATCCCTGAACATAACAATCGTTCATAAGGGCATACTCTGCTATCAAGTCCATGTATCACACGTACTACAATAAGGACTATTGGTTTGGCATGTCCCCTCGAACCCAAAATTAAATAACACATAATGAAGGCAAACATATTGCTAAGCATTTGGACTACACACATACCTAACGTACTTAAATGACTTTTAGTCCTATTAATACACGGCACTTAGTTAGCCGCCCTAAGTTCTATGATCTGGGGCTGACGCGACTGAAAATGTGTCTCAGAAATGCGTTCACTCTAGGCTCAAGTGCAAGCCTGTCGCTCAAGTAATAATGCCAGTAAGTCGGGTATCGATCCTCAGGGAAAAAGGACAACAGAGTTATGACGACGGGAAGAGACGGAGAGACCCTAACTTTGACTCTAAAAAGAAAAGGAAAAATTGATTTGGTTTTGAGATTGATTACAACTAAATGCAAATATGAAATTATAAAAATTGCAACTATACTAATCTACCGAAATTAAGAATGAATGATGATTTGAAACTTTTTGTTTAAATGATGAGAAAAATAGGACGGGAATACAATCCCCCAAACCTAGTGTAGTGCAGTTATAATATTAATCATAAATTTATCTGATTGATCTGACCCAGAATTTAGTACTCCCAAGAATTATGTATACGAGGTTCAATCCCGCGTCATACCTAATCTGAGGATGAGTAAATCAGTATCGCGATAGTGACACTCAAATTGCACTCTAAATCATCACGAGTACCCAGAGGCAAAAGAGATATAAAGATCTACAATTATTGGGTAACTACGCAATACGATCATAATCAATCACTAAATTCATAGGATTAATTTTATACACACACACTAACACATCAGGCTGGGTTCATGTATCCCGGCCTTAGCAAATCTAGCCTAACATGTTGAATTTAATGAAAACAACGATTGATGTGCAGGAATTCATAATGAATCTAAGGAAAATGGTTATTAGATGTAGAAAAGAATTAGAAATAAGAAATACTTACTAAAATTACCCAAGCAATAAGTGAAACAATGAATGAAACTGATACTCACAAAAATCACGGAATAAATCTTCAATCTTTGAAATAAAACTGCAATTGTTAGCTAACCTAGGGTTTCTGGAAAAAGAGAGGAAAAATCCTATTAATTATCCGTATCAATAACAATAATAAATCGGGTTTTTATACCCTACAACAATTTAGGAGTTCAGCTGCACTAGGAGTCTTTTTAGGAAGAGATATAATTTGCAAATCTCGAAGCCCGGACCGGTCCGGGCCTTAGGCGGATCGACTCTTTTTTATTTTGGGGCGGACCGGTCCGGGGGAAAATCGGTTCTTTTTATTTTTTCCTTCTACAGTTTGCTTGTGGTCCGGGGTCTTCTAGAGTTTGGCAAGGCGGACCGGTCCGGGGTAGGGGCGGACCGGTCCGACTATTTGACTTTTTTGGCTCAACTTTGACTGCTCATAACTTTTGTTCCTGGATTCCGATAGAGGTGTCGTTTCTTCCTATGTACTCGTGAATTAGATGTCTAGAACTTTTCTTTAGGTACCTCATCTGAATTTCGGATGAAAATTCCACTTTTTCCCTTTTGACTTTTCCTTCTTTGTTTCTTGATTCTTCCGGTTTCTTTCTTCTGTTTCTTGACACAAATACCTGTAAAATCACTACAAAATACCAGAAACTCGGTGTACTCATTAGGATCAGTCAGTGGCATGATTATGAGATAAATCTAACTCAATTACCATTTTCGAGGTGCTATAAGTAAATAAATTAAGGGATAAATTAGGAATAATTTATGCCTAATCAAACCCCCCTAACTTAGAACTTTGCGCGTACCAAGCAATGTAAAAGAATCCTAGCAAGGCTCAACTCTTGAAAATCATTTTATCAGTTAAAAAAAAATACTTTTTTTGCGGGCAAGCGATTGCATTTGGCGTATGCAACAAGCCTTTAAACCCCTAGGTTACCCTAGTAGGACGAGTGTTCTCTCGTGAGGGTTTGCAGAGAATATACCCACAAAATTCGACTCAAAGAAAGTTCAAAATACGCAAAAATTGTGCAATTCAAACTTTTCCAGAAAATAGTCATCATCAAGCCATATTTACAAGTCTTAAACCGTAGTGTGTGTGTACGAAGCCAAAAATTTAACTGCGAATTTCCACCGATTGATCATTACGTTACTTATTCGAAAATTTGTTTTGATTTCAATTTCTCACGGAATGATCTCACAAACGAATCTCTAGGATTGTGGCTATTCTCTCGGTATGCGCAATATAAAGAGTAAATGTAATGGAAGCAAAATTACGCATACAAGTAGAAAGACGAAAATTTCATGGTGAAAGGATCTCATCAACGGATTACGATTTTAAAAACGGGAACATTGCCTCTTTTTCCTCACACTTAATCTCCCTTATTATCTTTTGGTGTATTAGCTCTCCACGCGGTAACCAATTTTGCAATTTAGACTCGGTTAGGACTTTTTCGGGTTTTAGGTATATTGGGTGAAATGAAAATTGTAGGGAGGTTGGAATTGGAAAAAAATATTAGTGATGTCCATTTGTGCTTTTTCCGGGCTATTGCTCTCTTTTTCTTTTTCTCAATTTCTCTATTTTTCACTTCTTTTCTTTTCTTGCTATTTTTGTTGAGTATATCTATTTTTTCTTGCCCCTTTATATGCACTTTTTGGACTTAAATTCTGAATTTTTTCATTTTTCACAATTCCGAGCAATTTGGGTTTTTCGGGTTATCAAACGAAAGGGACAATTTATTTGTCTCAAATTGGGTTACAAAAGAGGTAATTTTTCGCTAATTTTTCTGGCCAATATTTTTGGGTTACAAACGAGGGCCTACTTCATAGTCCAAAATACCAATTGCGTTACCATATGCGTTTCGAGACGAATTTAAATTTAGAGATCAATTTTGGCACGTTTTTCAAAGCAGTATCGCACACATTTTTTTAAAACCGATCAAAATGAAAGGATTGAGATCCTTGACAACTTTTTAGGCGTTGAAAAGAACTTTGAGTTAACAATTAACTCAGATTGATTTAAAAACTCACAAAAAGTGATAGGCTCGAATCTCACCGGGTTTGTTAATCTCCACACTTATTCGTTAAGTCGTCAATTTTCGCTCAATTTCCATCTTTGGTCAATTTCGGCTGTGTATGTTGAATGTTTACAACTTGAGACTTTAAACTGACTTTTAATGATATTTTTGAAAGATTTGAATTCCAATTTTTATTTATTTTGAATAAAAAATATTTTTGGATTTTTCAAAATTTTATGATTTTTTTTTGGAGATTTTGGGCATTTTTGAAAATTTGTGAACTTTTAGACATACGCACTTGTGACCCCCCCTAACTTAGACTTTTGCATTGTCCTCAAGCAAAAATCTAAAGAAGGCAAAATAATAAGTGCGATAAATAAAACAAACAAATAGAGAAAATGCAGTTTTTATTACAACAGGACTGTGTTACATGTGCAGGAAAAACAAATAAAAAACTGCCAACACCATATAAAGCTTCACCGGGGTGGGGGATGGGAGGAACCGGGCATGGTGGGGTCATAGGGGTTATAATAGTAGGAAGGTAGTGGCTCATTCGGATCCCCGAGGTGGCGATAGATGTCCGCTTGGAAGCGAAGGACTACGCCCATGTCACGCTCGTAGTTGGTCTAAAAAGTGTTGAAGTTAGTCTCAAGCACCGACATGCGGGCTGCGAGGTCGGTTCCCGCCCACTCGAAATCTGGGTCGTTCGCTGACTCCTCGTCCGTGCCGAGATCTCCCATCTCGGCATCCTCACCGGCTGGCTCTGCTTCTTCCTCTCTCTCGCTCGAGGCAGTCTCTTCTTTAACATCATCACCCCGCCTAGCCCGGAGGACAACTAGCTTTTGGTGCGGGTCCCTTGTCCGAAAGGACCGGGGAGGCACGTATAGTCGCTTGGTGCCGCTATGCCAGCGTCCTTAAGGATGGAAGTGATCAATCGGGCATAAGGAAGTGGGACGATGCCCTTGTCATCCAAGGACGCGTTAATGATGTCCGCGTATAAGGTGCGACCCAAATGGATGGAAGTTTGGGGGTCGAAGAGATGATATGTCAAAGTAGTTTGCCGAGGCCGCATGGCAGAATCATTGGACGTTTGTAATAAGTTAGTGCACACAATCTGAAATGTGAGGCGCGCCTTCTCGTTTAGGCGTCCAACAGCGACGATTTGCCCCATCCAAGCCACGTTCGGTGCAATTCGAGACATGATAATGTCCTTGTTGATCGGGGGGGGGGGGACATTTTGGGGATATGTAAATTCTTGGACATCTGGGACGTCAAACTCGGCCAACTTGCCCGTGAGATGGGCCAAGGAAAATGGAATAGGAGTCCCATCCACGAAAGCTTCGGCCTCGAATTGGCCCGTCCGGACGAGGGTACCATAGAATGAGCGGACTTCGGTTGCCCAAACCACTTCGTGAGGTTGGTTGAGGAATCGGCACCAGCCCCGAGCCATGAATAGGGCGGTGACGGAGTTGGGCAGGGCTTCCCATTGGACAGCGCGCTCCATATGGAGTTTGCGGCCCAAATCGAAGTATTGAGTGCACCACCGCTCCTCTTGGCGGGAGCGAAATTCGCCGTGACCAGAGGGTTGGATCACGGTGGAGTCATATTTGGTGGGGGCAATGAGGGGAGCCATAAAAACAGCAGGGAATTATTGCTTGAAACACTGGAGAGGAAGAAGAGAGTATTTGGTTTGAAGGTGTGAGTAAAAGGGGAGAGTTTGGGGGTGTATTTATAGTAGAAAGGGTGAGGGGCAGGGTTGGTTTTGGAGGGAAGGGGTTTGGAGGGAAAAGGGGATGGATTTGGGAGGGAAAGGTTGGGGTTGGGAAGAGGGAAAACGGATTGGAGGGAATGAATGGGATTGGGGGGAAAGGGGGGTGAATCTTGGGAAGGGGAGAAGACAGATCTGCAGAAGGAGGACCGGTCCGGGGTATGGGCGGACCGGTCCGGGACTTTAACTTTTTAATATTTTGCCAGGCGGACCGATTCCTTTTAAAATAAAAGGAACCGGTCCGGGGTCGGACCAATCCGCCTTAAAAAAGGAACCGGTCCGCCCCAGGGCTTTTGGGCTGGAATTCTCCTAACTTGATTTCGATCTCTCTTCTTCAAAAAATTTCACTTTCCCGACATACTCTCTATCCAACTGGACTAAAAACCCTCTCGATTTCACTGGTCAACATCCTTTGACTCAAAATTCCCAAAACACACGAATGCTTCTCCCAAACGAAACCTAGTCCTAACGACTCTCAAAACACACACTACTCTCACACACACGACTCTGACCCCATACGCGTCGGGGGTGCAATGACCTTACTGCAATAGCTCACTCAACCCCATAAACGGGGTCCAACAACTAAACGGTGTCGACTTCTTCTACACACGCCTCTAGATATGGCTTTAGGCGTTATCCATTCACTTTGAATGTATTTCCCCCTTTTAAATCGTCCTATTCAACAGCTCCATGGGGGAAAACATTGTTCACAACGAACGGGCCAGACCATCATGACCGCAATTTGCCCAGAAATAGGTGAAGCTGAGAATTGTAGAGGAGAACTTTTTGCCCGGGGAGAAACTCTTTTCGTCGAATGATGCTATCATGAGCGAGTTTCATCCTCTCTTCCGAAATTTTGGCATTCTCATACGCATCATTGCGTAGTTCTTCTAACTCATTCAATTGAAGCTTGCGGGCTTCACCGACCTTGTCCATGGAATAATTCAATTGCTTAATCGCCCAATATGCTTTGTGTTCGAGCTCAACGGGAAGATGGAAAGGTTTTCCATATACAAAGCGGAAAGGGGACATGCCGAGTTAATTCTTAAATGCGGTACGATAGGCCCATAGCGAATCGTTCAACCTAAATGACCAATCTTTCCGGGTAGGATTGATGGTCTTTTTGAGAATGTTCTTAATTTCTCGATTCTCTAGTTCGGCCTGCCCATTCGTTTGTGGGTGATAATTCGTTCCCACCTTGTGAACGACACCATACTTTCTCATAAGCTTCACGAATGGCCTATTGCAGAAGTGCGTGCCATTATCGCTAATTATTGCTTTTGGTTCACCGAAGCGAGAAAGTATGTGTTCCTACAGGAACTTTATCACCACTTTGTTGTCATTAGTTTTGGTAGCTATAGCTTCCACCCATTTAGAAACGTAGTCTACCGCGATAAGGATGTATAGGAAACCAAAGGACGGGGGGAAGGGTCCCATGAAGTCAATACCCCAACAGTCGAATATCTCAATGATGAGTATGGGGGTAAGAGGCATCATGTCTTGTCGAGTAATGGCTCCCATTCATTGGCACCTATTGCATGATTTGCAGGCATCGTTCACATCCCGAAAGATTGTGGGCCAATAGAGGCCGCATTGCAGAATTTTTGCGGCCGTCTTTTTCGTTGAAAAGTGGCCTCCACAAGCTTTCGAATGAGAAAACTGGATGACTTTCGGGATTTCGTCATCCAATACACATCGTCGGATGATTTGGTCGGCCCAATATTTAAAAAGGAATGGATCATCATAGAAGAACATGTGCGACCATGTAATAAACCTCTTCTTATCTTGCGGTGTCCAGTCAGAAGGGATGGATCCCGTGATAAGATAGTTTACTATATCTGCAAACCAGGGATATGAAGAGGTAGCAAAAAGTTACTCATCCAGAAAGTATTCGTCTATGGGTATGGGATCACTAGGTACGTCGGACGAAAGCCGAAATAAATGGTCGGCAATGATGTTTTCTACTGGTTTCTTATATTTGATGGAGAGATTGAACTCTTGTAGGAGTAGGATCCACCTTATGAGGTGCGACTTGGCATCTTTCTTTGCAAGTAGGTATTTCAAAGTCGTGTGGTCGGTGAAGACAGTAATAGGAGAACCAATGAGATATGACCGGAATTTATCAAGGGCAAATACTACCGCTAGCAACTCCTTCTCCGGAGTAGAGTGGTTGAGTTGAGGTCCGGTAAGGGTTCGTCTAGCGTAGTAGATGGAATGAGCTTGCCTATCTTTTCGTTGGCCCAAAACAGCCCCGATCGCGTAATCGCTTGCATCATAAATAAGTTCGAATGGTAGGGACCAATCCAGAACTTGCATGATGGAAGCGAACACAAGTATGTTTTTTAATTTTTCAAAAGATCTTTGATATGCTTTCGTCCACTCGAATGGGGTGTCCTTCATGAGTAGGTTGCTTAAGGGCCAAGCGATGGTGCTAAAGTCCTTAATGAACCTTCGATAAAACCCCACATGGCCCAAGAATGAGCGTACGTCCTTCAGCGATTTTGGTGGGGGAAGATCAGCTATGACATCTATCTTTGCTCTATCAACCTCTATTCCTTTGGATGATACTATGTGGCCAAGAACTATTCCCTCGGTGACCATGAAATGGCACTTCTCCCAATTCAGCACTAAGTTCTTTTCCACACATCGGGTAAGTACTTTTTACAGCTTTTCTAAACAATGATTGAAAGAGGTTCCAAAAACACTGAACTCATCTATGAACACTTCGAGTCCTCTCTCGACCATGTCGCTAAATAAGCTCAACATGCACCTTTGAAAGGTCGCGGGTGCATTACACAAGCCAAATGGCATACATTTGTAGGTAAACATACCAAAAGGGCAAGTGAAGGTCGTCCTCTCCTGGTCAAGTATATCTACCTTAATTTGGTTATATCCAGAATAACCATAAAGGAAGGAATAGTAAGGGTGGCCTGCCACTCTTTCAAGCATTTGAGCAATAAATGGCAAGGGGAAATGGTCTTTCCTAGTTCCCGCATTAAGTTTTCGGTAATCAATACAAATGCGCCACTCGGTGGTGGTACGTTGGGGGACTAGCTCTCCCTTGGTATTCTCAATCACAGTCATACCCGACTTCTTAGGGGCGACTTGAATAAGGCTTACCCACTTGCTATCCGAGATTGGGTAGATGATCCCGACATCCAACAATTTGATAATTTCGGTTCTCACAACTTCTTTCATGTTAGGATTCAGTCTTCTTTGCATTTCTCTAGAGGGTTTGACATCCTCTTCGAGATGGATCTTATGAGTGCAAATCAAAGGACTTATCCCCTTCAAATCAGCAATGCACCAACCAAAAGCACTTTGGTGCTTCCTCAGAATTTTTAATAATTTACCCTCCTGCCCTTCATCTAGGCTAGAGGAGATAACAATAGGAAATGTATCATCCTCTCCTTGGTAGGCATATTTAATATGGGAGGGGAGTTTCTTTAATTTGAGGGTTGGAAATTTTTCACTGGAGGGAACCATGTGTGTATCCCTCGGAGGTAATTCCTCGAATCTAGAAACCCAATTAACCTCTCACACGTCCTCGTCCGACGCACTCTCATCGAGTAGCTCTCTCAACTCCCCAACCTCCCTCTCAAAGTTGGTGTATGTCCTCTCACTCTCGTGTCTCGATGCAAAACAGGACTCTAAAGCGTCGCCACAATAATTCTCCTCAAAGTACTCCTCTACTATCTCATCTATGAGGCTCACCGAGTGAAGATCATCTTCCTCTCCTGCATTTTGGGCTATGTGGAAGATGTTGGTTTCCAAGGTCATGTTCCCAAAGGTGAGTTGCATTCGCCCATTCCTAGTATTGATGATTGCGTTAGCCGTAGATAAGAATGGACGCCCAAGGATGATGGGAACATGGTTACTTGAGTTGAAGGAGGGCTCCGTGTCCCAAATGACAAAGTCTATCGGGAAGTAAAAAGTGTCAACTTGGACGATCATGTCCTCGACTATGCCTCGTGGAATCTTCACTGTTCGATCCGCTAATTGGAGAGTGACATTTGTGGGCTTGAGGTCGCCCAAGTCTATTTGCCTATAGATGGAGTAAGGGAGGATATTAACGCTTGCTCCCAAGTCAAGTAAGGCTTTTTCAATTTTATTCTCTCCAATTATGCAGGGTATGGTGGGTTCACCGGGATCTTTGAATTTAGGCGGGAGATCATTTAGTAGAATGGAGCTCACGTTCTGGGCTAGAAAGACGTTCTTCTTTACCTTCATCTTCCTTTTTACCGTCAACAAATCTTTGATAACTTTGCCATAAGCTGGAATTTGCTTAATGGCATCAAGAAAAGATAAATTCAACTTGACTTGCTTTAGTACTTCTAGCACGAATTCACGTGGGTTTCCTCTATGGGAGAGAATCAACCCTTAAGGAAACGGTGACACGAAGGGCGGTTTCACTACTACCTCTGGCTCACTAGCATCTTCTTGGTCACTCTCATTCAAGGGGACATCTTCGACCTCTTTCATGCCGAGCAAAATCTCATTGTCTTTCGTTGTGTCGTGTGGGGGAGGTGATAAATCAACGACTCTCCCACTATGAAGAGTGGTCACATCTTGAAATTGCTCCTGATGTTCAGTGGAGGTGGATCTAACACTAGTTTGACCTTGGGGAGGTCTTTGGCCTTGGGCAGGAAACTTGCCCTTCTCTTGAACACTCAATGAGGATTGTATTTTTGACAAATTCGCATTTATATCGCCAATCAGACGATCATATTTGGCATTGGTTGTAGTCTGGCTTGCGATGAATTGATTCATGGTATCCTCGAGAGTTATCCGTTGTGGCGGGATATAATTTCCTTGAGGTGGTAGTGCTTGTACATGTCCTTGCATGTGCGGAGCTTATTGAAAATGTTATGGTGGAGGAGGGGCAACATGCGAAGGAGGGTTCATTACGGCATGTTGTTGCCCATAGCTAAAACCGAGATGATTTTTCCATGAAGGGTTGTAGGAATTCCCGTGCTGGGCACCGAACTTACCCTTAAATCCTCATATACCACTAACTTGATCCTGAAGAATTACTTTTTAAGAGGGTATCGTCGGACATTCCTCAGTTGAATGTCCCGCCTCACAAATAGCACACACCTTATCGACGGGGTTCAGTATGGATCCAGTTAGTCCTCTCCCACATATCCCTCGTAGGTCTCGCATCTCTTTATCAAGTATATCAATCCGACTGTCCGCTATAGAATTATTTTCTACATGATATAGGCCGGACGCTGATGGAGTGGTGGTCACTTGACGATTTCGATTTTGAGCATTAGGATCGGAGGTATCCCAGGATTGGGTAGTCTCGGTGACATACCTCAAATGAAGCTCTGCATCTTGGGCGTCTAAGTCGACAAAGGGACCACTTCCCATGGTTTCAACAAGTTGCTTGGAATTGAGATTCAGCCCATTATAGAGAAAAGAGATGATTTGTACTGCATCAAATCCGTGATGTGGGCATGAAGTAACCAACTCATTGAAATGCTCATGACATCGATGAAATGGCTCATTTTCAGATTGTCTGAACGATTGAATTTGAGCCTTTATGGAAATTGTTCTATGTGGCGGGAAGAATTTCTTGAGAAATCTCGATTGTAACTCGTTCCAAGATGGAATCGAGCTCGGAGGTAAAGACCATAGCCAAGTCTTAGCTTTATCTTTGAGCGAGAAAGGGAGGAGTTTGAGGCGGATCACCTCTTTGGTGCAGGTTTGATCATTGAGCGTATCGCACACATCCTCAAATTCCCTAATATGGAGGTATGGATTTTCAGAATCCATACCGTGGTAATGTGGTAGCATCTGGATCATTCCATTTTGGAAACGGAATTGCCCGGCATTATACGGGAGTATAATGCATCCCGGAGTAACAGTGTGCTCGGGATATAGGAATTCTCTCAGCGGGCGGTATGGGTGATCTTCCTCACCTGTGGGTGCATTACTGTGTTGTGACATCTCTCTCTCACTTAATGACTCGGTGCTCTCACTGGGTGTGATCGAAGTGTGCTCGGACGTGTGTCCTAAGAAGGTAAACAGAGTGTTATTGGAGATTGAGTTTGACGGTCTGGGAGGCGGGATCCAGAACTGTGGGGCGTTTGGAGTGTGGGAACTATCTGGGTTATACTCAACTATTAGATTTTCGTGAATGCTGGTTGGAGTATTATGGGGAGTGGGATTTTGCATTAAAAGCTTGGGAGAGATGATGGTGAATCTTTTTGTGCTTTTTGAAAATTTTTATATGTTTTTTTAGATTTTTGGAGATTTTTGGTCAAAGCTTTGGATTGACTCGATCTAATCCTAATTCTACCTAATTCCCCGGCAACGGCGCCAAAAACTTGACGCGATTGAAAATGTGTCTCAGAAATGCGTTCACTCTAGGCTCAAGTGCAATCCTGTCGCTCAAGTAATAATCCCAGTAAGTCGGGTATCGATCCTCAGGGAAAAAGGATAATAGAGTTGTGACGACGGGAAGAGACGAAGAGACCCTAACTTTGACTCTAAAAAGAAAAGGAAAAATTGATTTGGTTTTGAGATTGATTACAACTAAATGCAAATATGAAATTATAAAAAATTTCAACTATACTAATCTACCGAAATTAAGAATGAATGATGATTTGAAACTTTTTGTTTAAATGATAAGAAAAATAGGACGGGAATACAATCCCCCAACCCTAGTGTAGTGCAGTTATAATATTAATCATAAATTTATCTGATTGATCTGACCCGGAATTTAGTACTCCCAAGCATTATGTATACGAGGTTCAAGCCCGCGTCATACCTAATCTGAGGATGAGTAAATCCGTATCGCGATAGTGACACTAAAATTGCACTCTAAATCATCACGAGTTCCCAGAGGCAAACGAGATATAAAGATCTACAATTATTGGGTAACTACGCAATACGATCATAATCAATCACTAAATTCATAGGATTAATTTTATACACACACACTAACACATCAGGCTGGGTTCATGTATCCCGGCCTTAGCAAATCTAGCCTAACATGTTGAATTGAACGAAAACAACGATTGATGTGCAGGAATTCATAATGAATCTAAGGAAAATGGTAACTAGATGTAGAAAAGAATTAGAAATAAGAAATACTTACTAAAATTACCCAAGAAATAAATGAAACAATGAATGAAACTGATACTCACAAAAATCACTGAATAAATCTTCAATCTTTGAATTTAAACTGCAATTGTTAGCTTACCTAGGGTTTCTGGAAAAAGAGAGAAAAAATCCTACTAATTCTCCGTATCAATAACAATAGTAAATCGGGTTTTTATACCCTACAACAATTTAGGAGTTCAGCTGCACTAGGAGTCTTTTTAGGAAGAGATAGGATTTTCAAATCTCGAAGCTCGGACCGGTCCGGGCCTTAGGCGGACCGATCTGCGCCCAAGGCGGATCGATTCTTTTTTATTTTGGGGCGGACCGATCCGGGGGCGGTTCCGTTTCTTTTATTTTTGCCTTCTTCGGTTTGCTTGTGGTTCGGGTCTTCTGGAGTTTGGCAAGGCGGACTGGTCCGGGGTAGGGGCGGACTGGTCCGGCTATTTGACTTTTTTGGCTCAACTTTGACTGCTCATAACTTTTGTTCCGGGATTCCGATTGATGTGTAGTTTCTTCTTATGTACTCGTGAATGAGATGTCTTCAACTTCTCTTTAGGTACCTCATCTGAATTCTGGGTGGAAATTCCACTTTTGCCCTTTTGACTTTTCCTTCTTTCTTTCTTGATTCTTTCGATTTCTTTCTTCCGTTTCTTGACATCAAATACCTGTAAAATCACTACAAAATACCAGAAACTCGGTATACTCATTAGGATCAATCAGTAGCATGATTATGAGATAAATCCAACTCAATTACGTTGTTCGAGGTGCTATAAGTAACTAAATCAAGGGATAAATTAGGAAGAATTTATGCCTAATCAGGGGCACAAATCCAGACCTCAGTGGAATCGTCGAGGTGGGATTGCCCACTACGTGTAAACCTCCGTGATAGAAAACAGTGTAGGTATGCTCACATTTAACACCAATCATATAATAGGTATTCACACAACCTATATATATACATCTATTAAATATGCATACACACAACCCAAATTTATCATACTTTGTACGTAGCATATATCTCTCTAATACTCACCGTACTATCAATTTACGTTTATTATCACTATCATATTTATTCGAGTATTATTCTCTAATCTAAGGGTCTTAGTTACCCCTTACATCACTTCATAAGTTAACTCATTCATAACCTACTGGTCTATAGAGTAAACTCATTTGAAATCGCCGTAACTCATTCTCGTTCTCTTGAATTAATTACGTCACCATTTAAGCATGTTAAATATGCTCCTTAATTCTCTCATTAAGACTAATTCATAATCCCATCACAGGCCTACTGTAATATAATAAGTCCCTCATTATATTTTAACAAAGTCCTAGAAGTTTACCCGATAAAGCCATAGGATTTATAGGCTTAAAAAGGGAAGAATAGGAAAATCTAGGCAAACCGAATATATTATCCCTAGGGCCGAAGGATTCGCATTACCGATTCGATTAGACTTTGGTCCGAATCGATTCATTTTGTAGCAAGTCATCTTCTTCGTTGGGTTTATGCGTTTTTCACTATTTTTAATTTATCAAACTCTCATTAAAGTCTTCTAAACTTCCAACCAACATATCAAATCATTATATATAAGTGTAGGGACTGATTATTACACATTTAACAATTAAATCTTTTAGAAATCATATCAAGAATGGATGAAATCCAATAAATACCATAACCTTAGTTTCTTGGTATTCTTCAACCATGTTCATCAAAACCTAGATTAGATTTGTGGTGATTATCACATACCCTCTGATTTCTTATCCTCTACAGATGTTAATTCAAGCTATATTCAATTCCTACCCAAAACATGACTTCTAATAATTCTTTTCTTCCAAGAGCATCAATTTAATCAATATATTTTGAAACCCTAACCACATAGGTATTATAACTTCTAAACAAATTGTAAGATAAACACTTGCATCTTATGGTTATGATCTGATTTCATTATTAAGATGATGGATTGTTTGTCTTCTCCTCCAATCCTCACTCCGAGGTTGTTGATGGTGCAAGAACAAGGTTGCAACTTTCAAGTTCTCTCTCTTAAGCTTCAAAAATGGCTTATCATTCTTCTGTAATGGCCTCCCTTTGATTTCTAACCTCTTAACCCTAGCCTTTCCCAATTATCAGCTGATATAGACCATGGAAATTCGTTGCTATATTAACCTAAGGCTACCAAAGGACTAAAATACCCTTATATGGTAACAATTTAGTCTAAAATTGACTTGGGCCCCAATCGACACTCTCGAGTATATTATTCGGACTATTTCGACCATTTCAGAATCATCTGTGACCTTGAAATCATTATCCAAGTCATTTTAAATAAATATCCTATCTCGACCTCATTTTAGTCTATACCCGACACTTGGTTGAGATATAATAAAATCTTTTCGTTTAACTCACCACGATGCCTAATAATGGTCACGTACCAAATTATTACACACTTTGTAAATTTTATTCTGTTTATATTAATCATTATTTAACTTCAAAATAAATTGTAAGATAAACACTTGCCTCTTATGTTTATAATATGATTTCGTGATTAAAATGATGAATTTCTTCTCTTCTCCTCCAATCCTCACTCTAAGGTTGATGATGGTGCAAAAATAAGGTTGCATGTTTCAAGTTCTCTCTCTTAAGCTTCAAAAATGGATTCTCATTATTCTCTAATGGCCTCCCTTTGATTTCTAACCTCTGAACCCTAGCCTCTCCCAACTATCAGCTCATATAAACCTCAAAAATTCGTATCTCAATTAACCTTAGGCTACCAAAGGACTAAAATACCCTTATATGGCACCAATTTAATCTAAAATTGACTCGGGAACCAAACGACACCCCCAGGTATACTATTCCAACTATTTTGACCATTTCAGAATCATCCATGACCTCAAAATCATCATCCGAGTCATTCTAAATAAATATCCTATCTCGATCTCATTTTAGTCTATATCTGACCCTCAGTTGAGATAAAATAAATCACATCGTTTAACTCACCGTGACGCATAATAATGGCCACGTATCAATTTACTACACACTTAGTAAATTTTATTCAATTTATATTAATCATTATCTTTCCCGATTAATATTTAAGTACACACATAATAATTAATTCAATTAAATTACGAGAGACTTGTAATTTAAATTTTTCTGAATTAATTAAATATTTGAATGCTAAAAAATATGAGGTGTTACATATTTCCCCCCTTACAAAGGAATTTCGTCCCCGAAATTAGGTCATCCCCGTAGAGAATAACTCTAGATACTACTCTGGCATATCATCCTCCTGCTCCTCTGTTGACTCGTCAACATTGTGATGCCCCCACTGAACTCTAACTAATGGTAACACCTTAGACCACAACTTACGCTCACTACGAACTAGAACAGCCACTTGTCTCTCCTCGTATGACACGTCTAGCAGTAAATCAACTTCCTCGAGTGGACCGCGCCAAAAAGCTGTAACGCTCATTTGATACTTCTTCAGCAAATCTACGTGGAACACGTTATGTATCCACTGTAAATGCTCTGGTAAACCCAATATATTCTACTGTACCTCGGCACAAGCTTCCCCTTCTTGTCGAACCTCATGACCCCTTCATGGGAGACACACTCATTAACACCTGGTCGCCAACCTCTAACTCAGCATGTCTCTGGTCTGTATCTGCATAAATCTTTTGCCTGTCCTGAGGTATTCGAATACTCCCTCGAATAAGCTCGATCACAGTAGTAGTCTCTTGTATCATCTCTATAAGAGGGTCATTTAGATAAGATGGAGGCGTAATGCCTTTGAGTATAGTAATGATAAGTTAATTAACAAAACCTTGGATTAACTATAGGACACGCGAACACAAGTTAGTGAAGAGAGAGCTGGAATAAACTCACAAATATCTTGTGTATAACTCAATCAGACACCAACGAACTCAGAAGTAACTCATTTAGAGGGAGAGAGAAGTAAGCACCCTAGATACATCTTGGCAGGCAACCCAAATACACCAACCACCCTCAAGAAACTCTGTCAAGTATTAAAATCTTCATAATAAATTGACAATGGTGGGTGAGTAAAACTCTCTGGTTTGTAATAACTCTCACTTATATATTTCTTCTCTAACAATAACTTCTGAACTCTCAAAAAGAACATCCTCTCCCCTGAGGTGGTTGGGGTCCTTAAATAGCCCCCCACACCACTCCCGAGGCAACTCAATCATCAATGTTTGTGAAAGACATCCCTTGTACTTTATGTCACCAACATTAAATACCTGATGCACTAGTTATCTCCACATCATAAGCATTAAATGCCAATACATGCCTTTTGCCTAACCATTGTCTGTTAGGGGGATGCCGTCACAGAGGTGTCTCACTAACTATGTGACAGCGCCAAATACCACGGTGGTTTACTCAAGTGCAGGTCTGACATTGCCTAGCTGGTTAGTGACATCAGATAAAGTGGATGTGACATTAAGTAGAGGGTTGTTTAGCTTATAACGCAACGCCCGATGGAACTTAAGGTTGCTCCCCCCGAGGTACCATGGTCCGGGTATTTCAGTATTTTACCAGGTGTATCTAAGATGGTCAGGACAAGCCCCAACGGTACCTCACTTCTCAATCCTCCAAAGCAAGTCCCTCTAAAGTTCCCAAGGCGAGGTCGTTCGATAGAGCATAAAATCTCTCCCAGGCCCTGCCAAGCCTGGTCTCTCGCGAGTACCGTTCCACCTCACGATAAGAATTATTATTCTCGTTACATTATTACAATCGTTATATCTCATAGTCAAGATAAACAAAAATACAATATGACTAACTAACACAACAAGCTAAAGTATGAGTTGCCACGCTAAGTTGCTATGCCAAGCTGCCTTGCTTGAGTTGCTTTGCTGAGCTGCCTCGCTAGAGCTACCACACTAGGCTACCTTAATCCTAAACACTGTTGTTAATGGGGGGTTATCCTTAATCTCAGGATTACCTTCAAGCCCCATCTACATTTACCCCTTCGTGGAGATATTTATTGTTGGAACAAAAAATGTCTGCACGAAAACTTCTCATTTCGATGAACCTTCTCTGCGTGAAAAATTTTTGGCCTCTTTGTCTTCATTAGAACCACAACATAAGAGTCTCCAGGAAAAAGTAAAATTCTCCCCGATGTACCTGAGCCTAAGCGATGCGGCTTGTTGGTGCTTTGGCGAAGGGACATCGCCACTTTTTCCTTACACTGGGCTTCAACAGTTCAAGATTTACTATTTGAAATTCTTCTGAAAGTCCTACTAACCTTCTCAAATACTTTTTTGCAATTATCCCGTTCATGATGTTGTGGAGTAAAGTTCTGAGCAGTGATTTTTACGTTGGGACTGTCCCCTATCACCGGGGCTTGTGAAATTATCCCCTGTAACACTTCGCTATGATCGAAAAAGTGGAAATTCTCCTCGATGTAACTGAGTCATGATTGTAACAGCGTTTGGACTTGGGGAGAGGGGACATCATAGATTTTTTGAACCGTTGGAATAACTTCTTCATTAGGAGTTTATTGGATAGGTTTGACAAAAATTCTAGCGCCAAAATTCAAGCTTGCTTAAGAAGGTAACACTTTCTATTCCCCAGGCATTACTTCGTAAATGATGTGGCGCTATCTTTTCAGCTGTCAAAACACTTCCCGAAGTGCCATGTGTTCATTTGAAATGATTTTAGGCGGCCTTGCACGTTCGGTGGTGGAAAACTAAATAGACAAGTTTAAAAGGATTCAAACGTCTCTTTTTTCAAAACCCTTCTCTTTCCTTCGTCTTCTTCAAGATCCCGTCTTCTTTAGAGAGATAACTTTGGGAGAAAACCCCATTGTCATCCAGCTCTTTACATAGCTTCTTCCTTCTCTCATCTTTTACGCCACCACTTTTGGTTGTGCTCCTCCACCTTTGTGCCTAGACCTTCCTACGAAGTTGTTTCATTCATCGCTACCTACTATGGCTTCTTCAAGTGACTCAAAGGTTTCCACCTTCGGTGCTCAGCCAAGATACCCCTCTGCCACCTCTGGCACCGCTGCTATCCCTAGCACCACTACCCTGAATGCTGCTCGTCAAGAGAAACTATACCGTTACCTTCGGTCTCCCATCTTTAGTGAAGATGATGAATTCTTTGATGCATGTAAGACCTGCCATTTCTCAGTTAAGTATGACCATTTACTGTTGGGTGATGAGGATCAGGATTCGTCAAAGTGGGGCTATCTTCCCCCAAAGGGGACTCTGCACTTTGTGTTAGACCATGGTGACTTCCCCTATTCTCATATCGATTTCGAGGCACCTGGGGGGTCGCCAGCCCATTTTACTGCCTGACACACACATATGCAGAGCTCTCACGCTACTGCTCTTGCGAAGGTTAGTCTTCATCGAGCCTACTGGTTTAGGGAGTTCACACTTTCTAAGCATAACACTGCACTCCAAGTACTAGTTTCTAGATGGAACATTATAACTCACACGTTTTTTGCTACGTGGGGATATTTCATAATCACGTTGGAGGACGTCTGCGAGATACTTGGGTTTGAGCCCATGGGTGAGTTTGCATACCACGATGAGGCCTTAGATGATGAAGAGACTGCTGATCGAGCTGAGCTTGATCGAATCTGTCATAGTTGCATTGGGTCTTCTAATAAGGCCACTTTTACTCCCCTCATCAGTTATCAAAGATCCAACTCGGAAGGATGTCACTGCTGCAACGGGACAAGGTAGAGGTATATATCTGGAACTACCAGCCTACATTCTTATGTTGCTTTCACACTTCTTCCTGACCGGGAAACCCAACGAACAACTTAGGAGGGACCTTATAAATATTTCCATCCATTTGTCTAGGGGTTTCAACCTTCCTCTGGCCTTCATTGCCTTGAGGCCCCTCTATACACAATTGGATCGAACTCATATTGACATGGCACGATCACTGGGTCATTATAACTTGGCCAATTTTGCCAAAACCATTATCCTAACGGGCTTCCTTTAAACTCCTTCTCCTATCATTGCCACTAAGTCTATCTATCTCCCTGTGAGCCAAGGTATTAAGCCCCCATGCCTATTATATTTTCATAAAAAATAGAGTTGGAAGGAGATAATGGTTTTTTTTTATCATTTGGACTCTTTTGTAATGAGGCCATATAGCGAGTCTACGTTTGCCCATTATTGGGATTGTTTTCCTTCTGTAGCCTCATCGGTCAAGTTCATCCTGATTATAGAAGATCCCTCGTAGGCCGTGGTGCTTCTGTTTACCCCTGGGTTTCTTCCCTCCTTTACTGAATGGGGATACATCTCTGAACCTTATAACCCTGATAGATGCAGCAGGAAGTTCAGGTTTGATCAGGGGGCTCCTCGACCTGTGTTTCAACAAAACCATACAAGGGCCACTTTCGCTGAAGCTTGCACCTTCTATCTTGCAGCAACGGTGCTTGGTGTGACATCTACCATCGATGGGCGAGTCACCCTTCCTAGTGCCACTAAGAAGGGGGATGTATCTACCTCTTATGCCACCAAGTTCCATCTGGTGCAACTGACCAAGATTCGAGAGTTTATACAGAGTCCCCCTAATATCTCCCAGTTCTTTCTTTCTCTGCCTCCGAGCTAGGTCTCAAGGGCAACTCCGTTCTTAGAGTTGAGTACCCTCTGAGTAAAACTATTAAATAACCTCCTCAGGAACTACCCCTTATTGCCCGATGATCCACACTGCCACACCCAAGCCCAAGGCCGTTGCAATCGCCACACATCCTGCCCCTTCAACCGATGCTCCTACTGGCGAAGGGCCTTCCCATCCACTAGCCAAAAAGACTAGGAAGTCTAAGAGTGGGATTTCCTCAAAATTCAAGTCCTCAAAATCCAAATCTCAAGCTCAAGTACAAATCCCTTTGGAGGCATTCCCCATCGCCTCCATTCCCCCTCCCATGTCTGCAGAGGTAAGTGAAGAGATGAGGAGGTAAGTTCAGGCTAAGGTCGAAAGAATAAATGCTGAGTTTCAACGACGCGCTATCGTCGTTCCTCCTCCGGCTGCCTTTCCCACTATCGTAGTTGATCCAACTGAGCCAATGGCAAAGAGGAGAAAAAGTTTTAGGGTTCTTCCAGGTGATGGTGTAACGAGTATAAGGAAGAAAACTCTGGGTACCAAGTCCCAGAAGAAATGGACTCCCGAGATACATCCCTCCCCAGCTCCTTATATTGCTGTCTCCTCTCCTCCTTCGTCGGTGGTTATATCTTCTCATTCTCCTTACGCGTTTGAGGTATGTGTGTATATTTTTATTCTTATTCCCCTTTTCTTAAGGCAAGCTGCATTTTCTTATCTCTTGATAACTTTGGTGCAGGGAGTTGAAGAAGAAAGGACCGATCCCCCAAGTTCCCCCGTGAGCCCTTTCATGGGGGGATATTTCGGTATCTCTCAAGCCGATACTACTCCTCCCTGTTCCCCCATGATCGGGCTTACTTACTCTCATCGCACGAAGGACGCTACTGTGGGGGGAGGTTCTGTTGAATCTAGGGGCGTCTCTTCTCAACCAGAGATCACTCCCCCAACCCCTTCTGAATTTTCATCTCTGCATGAGGTCCTTCTGCCCATTGTTGCAGCTAAGGAAAGTGCCCCTGAGGTAATATAAACAATTACCTGTCATATCTCACGTCTTTTCTTATCCCAACCCCCTTTTTTTCATGCTGAACTATAATATGATGAGATGCCTCAGGTGGAAAAGGCATCTTTGGTAGCTGGCACTCTTCTCCTCACTATGCTGACGAGACCCATAACTGCGGTTCCCCTTTTTGGTGCCATAATGAGGGTAAGTAACACTTAGATGCATTTCTCCCTTGTTCCCTTAGTTGCTCCCCGTGTCTAACTCATAGCTTCATATTTGCAGCTTTTGCCAAGTCTTACCCCGCCCTTTTCTCTTAGTGGTCTTCCTATTTCCAAGGTCAGGGTCGATGCTTCTGCCCAGTGTGATGGTTCTACCCAGCGTGATGATTCTTCGGTGCCTACCTGTGCTGAGGTATCGGTTAGAGGTCCATCATCTTCGTTGAGCGAAACTCCTACATTGGACTTGGTACCTTTTGTTGGTGAGGGAGCTTTGCCGACCGTTGAGGCTTTTCCAGATAAGGGCACCGTCGAGGCTTCTGAGGAAGTAATCCTGCCACCAACAGTTCCTGCTGCTATAGCCTCCACAGTGACTCCAATTCTCTCTCCTGCAACCGCTAAGGTACTTTGCTAATTTCTCTGCATTTCTCAACCTTTCAAACTTCACTTATGAAAGTGACTTAACAAAGAAAACGCTTGTTAGGATTTTTTTTCATAAACTCCACCTATATTGGTGACTTAATAACGAAAACACTTGCTAAGATTTTTTTCATAAACTCCACCTATATTGGTGACTTAGCAACGAAAACACTTGTTAAGAGTTTTTCATAAACTCCACCTATATTGTTCACTTAACAACGAAAACACTTGTTAAGATTTTTTGTAAACTCCACCTATATTGGTGACTTAACAACGAAAACACTTGTTAAGATTTTTCATAAACTCCACCTATATCGGTGACTTAACAATGAAAACAATTGTTAAGATTTTTTTATAAGCTCCACCTATATCGGTGACTTAACAATGAAAACACTTGTTAAATTTTTTTTTTGTAAACTCCACCTATATCGGTGACTTAACAACGGAAACACTTGTTAAGATTTTTCATAAACTCCACATATATCCGTGACTTAACAATGAAAATACTTGTTAAGATTTTTTCATAAGCTCCACCTATATCGGTGACCTAACATCGAAAACACTTGTTAATATTTTTTCGTAAACTCCACCTATATCGGTGACTTAACAACGAAAATACTTGTTAAGGTTTTGCATAAAATCATTATTTCTTCTTGCTGTGCTCAGGTTGCTCGGGAGGATTCTCCACCAGTTCTTTCGCCCATTGCCTCACCCCATCGGGAGCCCGTTATCTCAGAAGACTCTAGTCATAATTATCAAGGTTCCATGACTGGTCCTACTACTGAGGGAGAATCTGGCTGTGAGCTTCCTTTACCCGAGCTGGATCCTCATGCCTCATGCCTTCTGCCTGATGGTGCTTCAGCGTTCTCCTCAAATGCCTGCCAACCATCACTTGGTAGTTGAGAATCTTGCAAGCCACGACCCTAAAACCTTGACTGTGGATTGCCTGCATTCCAACATCTCCGTGATGAGTTACAGGCTTCAGGGCATGGATACCGTTGTTGCTGAAATCGCCAGCACTCCAACCTCAAATATTACCAGAGCCCTCCTCAACCAATTCTTGGGCTACCTGAGAGAGTTGGGTCGCGATGACTTTCGTTTTGATTGGCTTATCACGTATTTGAAAACTTTGAAGAGGCAGCGACTGGATAGCCAGGGGGAACAACTCCGAAAACATCAGGAGGAGCAACGAGTAGAGGAATCTAAGTTGGTTGAGTTAGAACATCTCCTTGCAGATGTTGATAAAGAGGTGGGGGACATCAAAGAAGCTCTACGTCAGGAAAAGATGAAGCGAGAGAAACTCCTCATTGAGCGTACACAAGCGCAAACGAGGCTGCAGGTTTCTATAAATGCCCAACAGTCTTGCCTAGTAGCTTCTTGGGGCCTTCTTGGGGCCTTCTTGGAGATTTTTTCTCTGCTCCAGATCTTTGGTTCCTCTTATGTCAATGATTTATTGTAAATATTTTTCTTTTCTTCTTATGTAATTCTTGGGCAATAGCTCCCAATTTTATAATGCCCCAAAGTTTATGAATGAGAAAAAAATGTATGTTTTCCCATGTCATTTCTTTGTGTTACATTTGTTTACGTACATTATGAAGTTCTATAATTCTTTCATCTCCACTTGAGTTATAATAAAAAGAACTTGTATACTCATCATAAAAAGAACTTGTGTATTCATAACAACAGCTAGATACATCAGTGGCCAAAACATAATGGCTTACACATGATAGACTTTCAACCATTTATTGTTAATCTTGAATGGTTTATCTTCTTCCATCCTAGAAATTAAGAAATAACCTGAATCATGAGCTTCTTCTACAATGAAAGGTCCCTCCCAATTTACTACAAACTAGGGTAGGGGAAACCCTGTGATGTGCTTTAGTGCTTCTTTCGACATGAGGTCTCCCTCTACTAACTTTCTCAATCTCACCAAATTATTATATTCCCTAGAAAGATGTTTTGTATACATTTGAAAGTGTTGCATCGCATTATCTTTGTGTTCATCTAATGCTTTTAACTGCACATGTGTATTCCGAGGGAGCATGATATTTCTCAAGGCATATCGAGCAGAGGGAACTTATAACTCCACTGAAAGGATTACCTCATCCCCATAAACAAGGGAGAATAGAGTATATCCTATGGGATTCCTCTTAGTTGTTCGATAGGCCCATAATACAGCTGGTATCTTATCATCCCATGCTCCTGGGAAATCCTCCATCGTTTTAGCTAAGATATTAACCAAAGTTTTATTAGTTTCTTCGTCCTGACCATTTCCCTTTGAGTATGCCATCATTAAAGTATGATGAACGATGGAATATTTATCCGTGAGCATTGTTACCTCTGAATTGACAAAAGGGGTTTCATTATCTTAAAGGATAACCTTTGGAATCCCAAAACGACAGATGATGTATTCTCTGATGAAGTTTCTCACTACCCCCGTTGTTGCCCTTCTAAGTGGTATCACTTCAGCCCACTTTATGAAGCACTCTGTTGCTACTAGTATCCATATATTCCCCCTCAAAGAAGGATGTATTTCCCCTACTAGGTCGAACGCCCATGTGTGAAAAGGATAAGGCGTTGCCAAGGAGTGTAGATCTACTGACGGGGCCTGAATTATATTTCCATGAAGTTGACAAGATTTTTATTTTTGAACGAACTCAGTAGAGTCTTTCTCCATTATTGGCCAATAATACCCCAATGTCATCAACTGGTCATACAACTTGGCCCCTCCTATGTGAGCTGGATCGTATGCCTGTTTTAGGACCTCAGTCGCTTATTCCTTTGTGATGCAACGCAATGGCCTGTTGAAGTAGCCCCTTCGAAAAAGCTACATCTTTTGAACATAGAACCTCTGGGCCCTTCACTTAAGTCCCACCACGTCAATCTTCTCTCTTGGGACAACTTCATGTTTAGTGAAGTCAATATAGAGTTGTCTCCATTCAGTTTGAGCTTCCACGAAATGACATTCAGCTGCTTCGAAGAATAACTGGCATTTATCGCACTTATTTTATAGCTCTGTCGTGTCTTGTTTCATTCTAGGCTAAAAATACCCTTCTCTTTGAATACTTCGGTAGAGGGCTATCTCAGTTATCTCACAGTGATCTTCATGTGTTCTCTTCAATCTTCGCTATGCTTCTTCTGGGCTGATGCACCTTGATAACCATCCTCCTGCATTCTTGAAGTAAAGGTTCCCCTAGTTTGTGAAGTATTGGGCTAATTCCCTTAGCCCCATCGTTCCCTTTCCAGACTCTAGTTGGTTCCTAATCTCTCCCCTCCAGGTTTCATCCTCCTCCATCGGTAGAATTGACTCTACTATCGAAGGAGATGTTCTTCATTGGATCATGACGGTAGTTGCATCGTTCCTCATAACCATTTTCTGGGCAATAGTGGCATAGGTGTCTGGATGGCGGTTCATTATTCTAGGATGTCTCTTGATCTTCGTCCAATGGAACTGGCAGCGGAGCCTTTGAATGATTGTCATGTGTGGTGCCTGACTCATGTATTTCAATGCATATTCTCCGTTCAGCTTCTGAATTACCAAGTTCGAATCACCTTTGATGCAAAGTGAACAAATTCCTCTTCGAAGAGCCTCTAGCAACCCCAACACCAATGCTTCGTATTCTTCCTTATTATTGGAACAAGGAAAATCTATCTTGTAGGTAAGACAAATTTCCTCCATTCCTTTTGAAAGAATAACCCCCGCTCCTCCTTTCTTTTTCGCTGAAGATCCATAAAACTGCATCATCCTTTCCTCATCAATTGCATCTAGGTGATTGGCCTGCAAATCGTCTCCTGGAATACATTCTTTGGGTGGCTCAAACATTCCTGAGGGGAAGATGGCCAACAGGTCGGCGTATGCTTGGCTTTTGATCGAGCGAGTAACCACACACTTCAAGTCATATTCGGAGAGGATAAGGAACCACCTAGCTGCCCTACCAATCAATATAGTTTCTGCCAGCAAATACTTAATAGGATCACATCTAGTTACAATATAAATTGTAAAAGATAGCATATAATGCCTAAGTTTTTGTGCTACAAAGACTAAGGCTAAACAATGCCTTTCCAAGCTACTATATCTAACCTCTAGCCCATGGATGATCCTGCTGAGGTAGTAGACTGGTCATTCTTTCCCGTCAATCTCTTGTGCCAGCAAATCTCCATCGGACCTCATGGTGGATGTGAGGTACAACTGTAGTGGTATTCCCCCCCTTTAGGGGAACTATGGTCTGTGGTGAAACGAGCAGTTTCTTCAGCCCAGCGAGAGACTCTTGGTGAACCCCCTCCCACTTGAATTTCTTGTTCTTTCGTAACAGTTGCATCAACGGGTGTGTCATTTCGGTCAATCCAGACACAAATCTCCTAAGATAGGAAATGTTACCGAGGAAGCTCTTCAGCTCCTTCGCCGTTCTTAGACTTGGCATCTCCAAGATCACTCTTTGTTTGTCCTGGTCCATCTTCACCCCTTGTCGATCAACCACAAAGCCTAGAAATTTTCCACTTGTTACTCCAAAGATGCACTTCAGTGGGTTCATCTTCAATTTATACTTCCTGCATCAGGAAAACACATTCCTTAAATCTTTCAGATGGGAATCCTCCTTCCTTGATTTGATGACTAAATCATCCACATAAAATTCAACGAATTTGTGAAAAAAGTCATGAAAAATGGCCATCATTATTCTCTGGTAAGTAGCCCTAGCGTTCTTGAGTCCAAACGGCATCACCTTGTACATGAAGCTCCCAATGGGATTCTAAACGCCATTTTCTCTTCATCCATGGGGTCCATCTTGATCTGGTTATACCCTACATACCCATCCATGAAGCTGTACATCTCATGACCAGCAGTTGCGTCTATTAGGCTGTCAATAGAGGGTAGAGGGAACTCATCTTTGGGATATGATCTATTCAAATCTCTGAAATCCACACAGATCCTTATTTGGTTTTTATCTTTCTTTCCCACCGAGATAATACTAGATATCCAGAGTGGGTGTTGTATCGGTTTGAGGAACCTTACTATTAGTAAACATTGGATCTCTTCTTTGATCTTCAATTCTAGCTCAGGCTTGTACGTTCTCGTTTCTTATATTTACTGGAATAAATGAAGGCATCACGTTCAACTTGTGGAAGTTCACTTCCTAATCCAGCCCTTCCATCTCTGTTTACTTCGACACAAAAATGTCTATCAATTCCCAAATCAACTCAACCAAGGCCTCTCGTTTCTCTTCGCTGAGATCTTTTGAGATAAAAATAGGCCTTGGGCCCTGCTTTTCTTTTTCCAGGTTCAATTACTCTAGCTCTTATGCCTGTAGCTTCGGTTGATCTGTCATGTAATCTAGTTCTTCAGCAACATCTTCCAAGAACTCTTTTATGTTGGAGTTGTCTATCACCATACATTGCCCTAGCCGATACACCAAAAAGCACTCATATATCGGGTCATCCTCATTATCAACTTCTTCATCCACCCGTTCACATCATTATAATCAATATACCACTTTTCCTTCTTCATTAATGACTTTCTTGCACTGCCTGCTGGCAGCTATAACTACCTTCCTCTACTTCTCTCTAGAAGCCTCTGCTACTCTTTTTCCTAAAAATTAGCTCATCACGCTTTGTCGTTGGACCTCATGTTCCATATCCACTCTGGGCCTCATCCTGTCTTTGAGTTGCTTAAAGATGTTTGAAGGCCGAGGGATCTCCTGGTGAGCTTCTTCGGTCATCACTCTTACGTTGCTTGTAACCTCTTTATTCTGCTCGTTCAAGGGCCCCAAACTTTCTCTGATCGAGGGAACCCATGCTCCCTCCATTCTTCTCATTAGGACGCAGGCATACTCCTCCAATTCTGTGTAAAATACTGCATCTACCAAGCGAGCTTCCTCCATAACGAAGGGCCTCTTCGTATCCCTAATGGTCACCTCTGTCCCTTTAATATTTGCCTTGGCGCATTGGTGATACGTCGAAGGAACTAACCCTTGGTTGTGCATCCACACTCTTCCTATCAACAGATAGTAGGATGTTGCACTCTTTATTATGTGGAACTTGATATGGAACTCAAATTTCCCATCACAATCCCAACATTAACATACCCAATGGATTTGGAAGACTGGTTGTCATATCCTGAAATTACCAAGGGCATGGGGACCAACCTTTCTTCCGGAATATTAGTTGCATGGAAAGAGTTGATTGGTATGATATTGATGGAAGCTCCCCCATTCATAAGAGTCCTTTCAAAAATAACTCCGTTGACGCTGGCTATCACATATAATGGCCTGTTATAAGGGAATCTTACAGCCCTATCCGCATCGCTAAAGGTTACTTCTGACACAAACTTCTTTACCAACCTGGCCATGGTTCCCTTCCATCTCAGCGAGGGGATCGCATTCTTCCTCGCAATGTCAAGTATTGCCTGGGTTATTTCCAACCTACTCTCCTTAGGTATCCTCACTTGGTCAAAGAACCAGGTGAACTTTGGGGATTTTAAAACTGCACAGTATTCTAGGACTGGGTCTGCTTCCTCACCTTCAACGTTGTATACATCCTCCATGTCTTTAGCGCTTACTTTATCGTAGGCTAATACTATATTTGCCATTCCCTTAGTACAGATTTCTAAAGCTTCCTCGAACTCCTCCTTCTTCGTCGTTGGCTTTCATTCTTCTCTCTTTGCGTTTTCATCATAGGCCACCACCAGATTGAACCCATGTTCGAGGAGTGGGTTATTGTTAACATTCCACGGAGGGATTTGCAATGTCCCTGCCTTCAAGTACTTGTCGATGATTCTTCTCAACGTGACACAACTCTCTGTTGGATGTTGGATCTTCCGATAAATCTGGCAATATTTAGGATCCGCCCCCGTTATCACATTGGGTTCCCCAACGGGAATGCCCTTTGGTTCATAAATCGTTCCTCCTTGGACCATTGCATTGTAATAGCTGACAGCCTCCTCCACTGTACAAGGCAATGGTGGTGGGTCCTCCCTATCTCTTCCAAACTTCCACTTATTGTCCTTCTTCGGCACCTTACCCCCATATGCTCCCTTGGTGTACCCTACACGTGGGGGCTAAGACCTCTCCCTGCAGGTTGTATCGACTGCATAAACATCATGGGCACCACCACTGGATTTGGACTCACAACCAACGATATGTTTCTTGCCGCCTTTAAGAATGCCGAAAAAGTCCCCTCGTGTGTCTCATTGATAAGATGGAAGATGTACTCAGGAAGTAGCCCCTCCGCACAGATCTGTAATAAATTGGACTCTTTGGCCTTCTCCCTCACATTGAGGGACCTTTCCCTGAACCTTCGAACGTAAGCCACCACTTTTTTCCCCGGTCATTGCTTCTCCCTCCCCAATTGGGTTAAAGTAAACTCATCCTCAACCATAAAAAACTTCTGGACAAACAAAACGTGCATCTCCTCCCACGTGGAAGCACTCTTGGGAGCTAAGTGAGAATACCAGGTGTATGCCTTGTCGGTTAAGGATTTGGAAAACTCCCTCAACCTGAGCTTCTTATTATTGCAATGCGCCCCCAAGTGTTCAACGAAGCTCTTAATGTGTTCTTTCGAATTTCCACATTTTCCTGTGTATTTTTCTAAGATGGGAGGGATATAATCTTTCAGATAGGGATCGTCATTGTATTCCTGGGAGTAAGGTGTCTGAAAGTCATCATAGACCGAAGCTACCTCACCCGCAGATTGCGAGGAAGCTTGCATGATCTTCAGCATATCCTTTTACATCTCTTTCCTCATTTCCTCCATGGGTGATGCTACTGGGGAAACAACCAACGTGACTATAGGCTGAGTGCTCGTTGCAGCGGGAGCAATCGTCACAGTTGGATCCATTAATACTCCCATGATTCCCACTGATGGATTCACAACAGAGGGTATACTTGCTGGGACTTTTCCCGTTATTCCTTCACTTGGTGGGGACGTTGGGGCTGCCCCTGGTGTTACGAAAGAGTTGGCTTCAAATCCTCCCAACACCATTGAAGCTATCGGAGTTTGCAAAAACTCATAAAACTTATTCATGAGGAGTGCCACCTAGGCTGGTCCTAACTCAGCACTCCTGGAAGCTTGCGTCACCCCTGGAATGCCTGTCATCGCCCGAACTGGAGGTACCTGTATTCGACGAGCCCCGTCCCTTAGAGCCTCCAGTTCTCTCACCGCCTGTTCTTCATTATGTTGAATGTCATCAAAGTTGAGCCTTCGATTAATGTTATCCTATGCCATACTCCTAACTCATAAGAATGCCTCCCCAGTAGAGTCTCCAAATGTAAGAGGGTCGTTTAGATAAGATGGAGGCGTAACCCCTTTTGAGTATAGTAATGATAAGTTAATTAACAAAGCCTTGGATTAACTATAGGACTCGCGAACACAACTTAGTGAAGAGAAAGTTGCTACAAACTCACAAATCTCTTGTGTATAACTCAATCAGACAACAACGAACTCAGAAGTAACTGATTTAGAAGGAGAGAGAAGTAAGCACCCTAGATACACTTTGGCAGGCAGTACAAATACACCAACCACCCTTAAGAAACTTTGTCAAGTATTAAATGTTTCGTAATAAATTGACAATGGTGGGTGAGTAAAACTCTCTGGTTTTTAATAACTCTCTCTTGTATATTTCTTCTCTAGCAATACCTTCTGAACTCTCAAAAACAACATCCTCTCCCCAGAGGTGGTTGGGGTCCTTAAATAGACCCCCACACCACTCCCGAGGAAACTTAATCATCAATGCCTGTGAAAGACATCCCTCATACGTTATGTCACCAACATTAAATACATGATGCATTAGTTATCTCCACGTTATAAGCATTAAATGCCAAGACATGCCTTTTGCCTAACCACTGTGTGTCAGGGGGCTGCCGTCACAGATGTGGCTCGCCAACTATCTGACAGCCCCAAATACCACGGTGGTTTACTCAAGTGTAGGTCTGACATTGACTAGCTGGTTAGTGACATCAGATAAAGTGGATGTGATATTAAGTAGAGGGTTATTTGGCTCATAACTCAACACCCGATGGAACACAAGGTTTCTCCCCCCGAGGTTCCACGGTCAGGGTCTTTTAGTGTTTACCAGGTGTATCTAAGATGGTCAGGAGAAGACCCAACGGTTCCTCACTTCTCAATCCTCTAAACCAAGTCCCTCTAAAGTTCCCACGACGAGGTCGTTTGATAGAGCATGAAAGCTCTCCCAGGCCTTGCCAAGCCTGGTCTCTCGCGAGTACCGTTGGACCTCACGATAAGAATCATTATTCTCGTTACATCATTACAATCGTTATAGCTCAAAGTCAAGATAAACAAAAATACAATATTAATAACTAACAAAACAAGGTAAAGTATGAGTTTCCACGCTAAGCTTCCACGCCAAGCTGCCTTGCTTGAGTTTCCTCACTGAGCTGCCTCGCTTGAGCTTCCAGGCTTGAGCTGCCACGCTAGAGCTACCATGCTAGGCTGCCTTAATCCCAAACACTGTTGTTAATGGGGTGGTTATCCCTAATCTCAGGATTACCTTCAAGACCCCTCTATAATCTCTGGCCCCAATAACTTATTGTCCCTCACCTCTAACCAGAAAGCGAGAGAACGAAAAGGTCTTCCATATAGTGCCTCAAACGGTGTCATACCAGTAGTGAATTGGTAAGAGTTATTATATGAAAACTCTAAAAATAGAAGGTATCTCTTCATCCCCCTCCGAAATCAAGTATACACATCCTCAACATGTCCTCGAGCATGTGATTAACCCTCTCAATCCGTCTGTCTATCTGTGGATGATATGCGGTACTCAGTCGCATGTCTGTGGCCTTCTAAAAACTCTGCTAGAAATGATAGACAAAGATCTTATCTCTATCGGACATTATATTAACTGGTATCCCGTGGAACTTAAATATCTCTGCAATGAACAGCTGTGCATACTGCATTGTCTTGAAATTGATGAAAATTGGCAAGAAATGGGCCACAATAGTCAGCTCATCCACTATCACCCAATTGGAGTCATGACCCCTTTGTGACATCGGGAACCCTGTAATGAAATCCATCTAAATGGTCTCCCACTTCTACAAGAGAATCTTCAGTGGCTGTAGCTTCCCTAAAGGCATCTGGTGGTGTACCTTAATTAACTAATAGTTAATACACTTCGAGAAAAACTTTGCTATGTCTCGCTTTATCCCTGCCCACCAATACTCTCTCCACATGTCCTCGTACATCTTATCCCATCGGGATGTATCGCAAATATCGAACCATGTGACTCTATCATAACCGCATGTCTCAACTCCTCATCCTCTGACAAAATAAGTATTCCATTAAAATGTAGGCCTCCCTTCGAAGTAACCGAAAGGGACTCCACTCCGTCGGTTAATAACAGGTGTATCCTGTCCTAGTAGAACTGATCCTCCACCTGTGCTTTCACTACCCTCATAACAATCTTGAGAGTGATAGATAGAACTGACATTCATGCTCTAATAATTTCATCGTCGTGTCGAAGTTCCCTCTATTTTACCTTCCAGACCTCTGCTAACTCCCCTATAGGTCATTGGCTCAAAGAGTCAACATTAGCCTTACCAGGATGATACTGAATGTCAAACTAGTAATCTTTCATGAACTCGATCCACCTCCTCTATCTCATATTCGGACCCTTCTAGGTGAAGAGATACTAAAGAAATTTGAGGTCCGCGAATAGCGTAAATTGCTCCCCCAGAAGATAGTGTCTCTATATACTCAAAGCAAACACAACTACTACCAACTCAAATTCGTGTGTGGGGTAATTCTTCTCATGGTGCTTAATCTTGAGAGATGCATAAGCAATAACCCTTTCCTCCTGCTGCAATACACCCCTAAGTCCCTACAAGGAATCATCAGTGTAAACTCGGTACTCCATTCCTTCCCTAGGTAATGTGAGTACAGGTGCTTATGTCAATTTTTCCTTCAGCGCATCAAAGCCTAACTGATAGTAATCACCCAACATAAACGGTACCCCCTTGCGAATCAGATTCATAAATGGACCCACAATCTTCGAGAACCCCTTAATGAAATGATGATAGTAATTGGTCAGACCCAGAAAGGTGTATATCTGTGTCAGTGTCGTGGGTTGTCCCCACTCCCTCACCGTAAATACCTTACTCGAATCAATAGCGATGCCCATGCCGGAAACGATGTGGCTTAGAAACTTTACCTCCTGTGGCCAAAATCCACACTTCTAGAATTTTACATATAACTGGTGGTCCCGAAGTGTCTATAGAACTATATGCAGATGCTCTG
This sequence comes from Sambucus nigra, assembly GCA_949130495.1. Classification (NCBI taxonomy): domain Eukaryota; kingdom Viridiplantae; phylum Streptophyta; class Magnoliopsida; order Dipsacales; family Adoxaceae; genus Sambucus; species Sambucus nigra. The sequence goes on along the minus strand of OX422211.1, from coordinate 571,321,937 downwards.
CATGGTCCTCCTCAGTTCAAGAGTAAACCAAAATGTCATTTATGAACACGATCATGAACTGGTCCAAAACCTCCCTGAATAACCCTGTTCATGAGGTTCATGAACACTGTTGGCACATTGGTGAGCCCAAACGGCGTCACCCTAAACTCGTACGACCCATACCACAATAGAAAAGCATTCTTAGGAATGTCCTCCTCCCGAATGCACAACTTGTGATATACCAAACTCAAATAAATCTTAGACAAGTACGCCGCTCTTCTTAACTGGTCAAATAGGTCGTCGATCCTCGACAACAGATATTTATTTCATATCGTGACCTTATTCATCTCCCTGTAGTCTACACAATAGCGAAGCAAACCATCCCTTTTCTTTACGAATAACAACGATGCACCCCACGGTGATGTACTCCACTGAATAAATCCCAGCCCTAAGATCTGATGAATCTACTCCCTTAACTCTCGCATCTATAAAGGCCCATGCAATACAATGCTCTGGTAATCGATCTAGTACCCGGTGATAAGTCGATTAAAAACTCTATCTCCCGACTGGGTGGCAACCTTGGAATCTCTTGAAAAACATCTTCTAAATCTTTCTCAACCAAAATCGAGCCTAATGGGATAACTACCTCCTGTGAGGTCTCCTCCTCAGTGTAGTATAAGTGGGTACATGACCCTCCCTTAGGAAGAGGCATCGCCACTAAGAACATATCTTCCCGGGAATAGAGAACACTATGGTCCACTCGTAGAAGTCTATCGTTGATCTGTAACCCACCAACTAATCCATGACTAGAATGATGGCATACCCCTCCATATCTAACTCAAGAAGGTCTTCTGCTAAGATTAGTCTCCAAATGATGATGTTTACTCCTCTACACACCCAGTGTATTAGTGACCCACTACCCAACGGTGACTCTACACTCATAAGGCGAGTGTTGGCTGTCTCTAAAAGATTGGTTACTTGTAAAAATCTAATGGCAAAAAAAGAACGTCACGCAGCGTATAAAAAAGAATCCTACCGTCATGACCATAAATAGGAAACATACCCTCTACTATTAGCAACGCCAGAGGTGCTATTGGTATGGGTACGTCTCGAATGTTACACACACACCCGTAATGCATCTGTCCCTGTTACTGCTATTGGGTTGGGGGTGCTGGGGCTGATAGTGGAGGTAACGGGGCGCCCTTGATGGGCATATTACTGTTATGCCATGCTTTTCTATGGGAAATCTTTTCTCTTATGACCCTATTGTCCACATATAAAGCATAGCCTCGAAAAGTCTCTCTACCTTTGGCCCTATCGAGGTTGGCCCTGATACTGTCCCTGATAACCCCAGCCATGCTGGCCACCTCCATTGTTCCCTTGGCCTTAACGGACCTGGGGAACCTGCTGCTACTGATTAGGACCCTACTATCCCTACTTGGAACCCCGACCCTCTAGTTGGTAGCCTTTTGACCTAAACCTCTTGGCCTGATCCCCCTGTCGATAATCATATCCTTGCTATCTCACCACCTCCTATTGAGGTGCCCCATTAGCACTACTCTCTCCTGTCCTACCTGACTGGCTCGGTTCTCCTGCTCTCTTTCTTCCCTTCCAGTAGAAGCGTTGGTCTTGGCAATGCAAAAGTGTATTAATAACGACCTCTATACAAGTCTGTAATGTTGGGTTGCCATGTAAGTGTTGCATAATCCTCCAGGATAGCCTATCCCATCCATAGACCTTACCTTATTATTTTCTTGGGTGTTCACCTCATTTGGCATAAAGTTATCCATACGAGTGAACTCTTCCTCGTAATCAGCCACTACTCAGTCCCCCTGTGTAACATCATTAAATTTCCTCCTCATCTTCGTCTGAAGAGCTGATGAAAAATACTTATGCTTGAACCGATCCCATAAATCTATTATTGGCATTGTATCCCTCTCCTCCGAGGTGGTGATAAACTCACAACACTGTAGTGCGACTCCCATAAGTCCGAACGTGGAAAGCATCTGTTTCTGAGTGTCGTTGCACTCAATCATACGTAGGTGACGCTGCGGGTCCTTCTTTCACTGACATGCTACTATAACATCTGAGTTCCCCCCAAACTCTGGTGGGTTAACTTTCTGAAAAGCCTACCTAACCTTCTGTAAAGACAACGGCCCCAGTTGGGTCTGAATCATTGGTGCCACTAGTGGGTCTGTGGGAAATGAACGGTCATATCTATCATAGATACATTGAATGCCTCGGCCACTATCTTGTCCACCTGTGCAATAGTCACCTTCCCTAGTGGTGGTTGTGGCTTGGGTACCTCCTACTCCCACTGAGCCTTTCTAACCTCGTCTTTGGTCGCTACTCTCACCTGTCTCCCTCTCTCTCCTAGGTGGCATATGAAAACAGATCGAAATGTATGAGTTTATAGTCAATACAAAATTAAATAGCAAAAGCATGACATCTCTAACATGTAAAGATAAAAGAAATTATCCTAACAATAGGTCTCAATATCAAACGAATGCTACGCTGATATTGTAGTAAGCCGTACAAATCCTATGGACACTAGAACCTGATGCTCTGATAATCTGTGACACCCCACCTAATTAAATACCGGGTGATTAGTCCTTTATTATATTAAAACAATATTCCCATCTGGTTCATTCTTAGTAAGTATTTATCAGAATTTAAAATCAGCTATTTGGTACACATCTTAGGTTCATGTACACTCTCTTTAGTTTCCTCACCCCTCATATATAGTGCATGCCTACCGTCTTCTTATTAGCCCACCTAGCCATACTACCCAAGCTAATTAGACATATGTTACTATCTGACTATCAATGCGTTTCCATTCCCTCGTACCTCCCATATAGTATGCTAATCTATAATTAACATTTATCATACGTTATTAGCATCATAGGTAACATTTCACATATGTTATCTTTAAATAATATAATTTAGCTTCTTTACTTAATTTACTTTCAGATAAACACTATCTAACTCTCAGCGATCACACTTAAGTAGAATGTTCAAACAAGTATATATTTTACACACTAATATATACAACGATGACTTCCCATAGGATAACCATCGTTAATAAGGGCATACTCTGCTATCAAGTCCATGTATCACACGTATTACAATAAGGACTATTGGTTTGGCATGTCTCCTCGAACTCAAAATAAAATAACACATAATGGAGGAGAACATAGTTCTAAGCCTTTGGGCTACGCACATACCTAATGTACCCAAGTGACGTGCGAGTCCCACTAATACAGGATGTTTAGTGAGCCGCCCTAAGTTCTATGTTCTGGGGCACAAATCCAGACCTTATTAGAATCGTCAAGGTGGGATCGTCCGCTACGCGGAAACCTCCGTGATAGCAAGCAGCATAGGTATGTTCATATTAAACACCAGTCATATAAGAGGTATTCACACAACCTATATATATACACATCTATTTACTTGGAATACACACAACCCAAATCTTTCATACTTTGTACGTAGTATATATCTCCCAAATACTCACTTTACTATCAATTAATGATTATTATCACTGTCGTATTTATCCGAGTATTATTATATACTCTAAGGGTCCTAGTTAACCCTTACATCAGTTCAGTAGGTAACTTATTCATAACTTACTGGTCTATAGAGTAAACTCATTCGAAATCCCCGTAACTCATTCTCATTCTCTCAAATTAATTACGTTACCATTTAAGCATGTTAAATCCTCGTCTTAAGTCTCTCATTAATATTAAGTCATAATCCCATCATAGGCCTAATGCAATATAATAACTCATTAATTATATGTTCACAATGTCCCAAATGTTTCCCCAATAAAACTGTAAGAGTTATAGGCTTAAAAGGGAAGAATAGGAAAATCTGGGTAAACTGAATCGATTCGCCCCAAGGCCGAATCGATTCGCATTGCCTAATTGATTAGCTCTTGGGCCGAATCGATTCGTTCTATAGCAGGTCGTCTTCTTCATTGGGTTTATTCATTTTTCACCATTTTTAATTTACCTAACTCTCATGAAAGGCTTCTAAACTTCCAACCAATAAATCAAATCATTACATATATGAGTAGGGACTGAGTCTCATGCATTTAACACATTAAATCTTTTAGAAATTACATCAAGAATGGATGAAATAAAATAAATACCATATCCTTAGTTTCTTAGTGCTCTTCAACCTACCCAAAACATGACTTCTAATCATTCTTTTCTTCCAATAACATCAATTTAATCAATATATTTTGAAACACTAACCATATCTGTGTTATAACTTCAAAAGAAATTATAAGATACACACTTGCATCTTATGGTTATGATCTGATATCGTGATTAACATGATGGATTGCTTGTCTTCTCCTCCAATACTCACTCCAAGGTTGTTGATGGTGCAAGAACAAGGTTGTAACTTTCAAGTTCTCTCTCTTAAGCTTCAAAAATGGATTATCATTCTTTTCTAATGGCCTCCCTTTGATTTCTAACCTCTTAACTCTAGTCTCTCCTAATTATCAGCTGATATAAACCATGGAAATTCGTAGCTCTATTAACCTAAGGCTACCAAAGGACTAAAATACCCTTATATGGTACTAGTTTAGTCTAAAATTGATCCGAGACCCAACCTATACCCCCGGGTATACTATTCTGACTATTTTGACCCTTTTGGAATCATATGTGTCCTCAAAATCATCATCAGAGTCATTATAAATAAATATCCTATCTCGACCTCATTTTAGTCTATAACCAATCCTCGGTTGCGATATAATAAACCCCGTCGTTTAACTCACCACGAACGCATAACAATGGTCACATATCAATTTACTAGACACTTAGTAAATTTTATTCCATTTATATTAATCATTATCTCTCCCAATTAATATTTAAGTACACACATAATAATTAATTATATTAAATTACAACACTGTCTTAATTTAAATTTACCCTAATTAATTAAATATTTAAATTCTAAAAAATACGGGATGTTACATACTTCCCCCCTTACAAAGGACTTTCGTCCTCGAAATCAAGTCATACCTACGGTGAATAACTCTAGACACTTCTCTCGTATATCATTGTCCCGCTCCCATGTCGACTCATCAACACTATGGTTCCCCTACTGAACTCGGACTAATGGTACCACCTTAGACCGAAGGTTATGCTCACTATCATCTAGAATAGCCACGGGTCTCTCCTCATATGAAAAGTCTGCCTGTAAATCAATCTCATCGAGTGGAAGGTGCCAAAAATTTCTCTCGCTCCTTCGATACTTCTTCAGCAAATCCACATTGAAAACGTCATGTATCCACTATAGATGCTTTGGTAAACCCAGTTTATATGCTAGTGGCCCCTCTCCCTCAATAATAAGGAAGGGTCCCACATACCTTAACACTAGATTCACCTTCTTGTTAAACCTCATGACCTCTTTCAAGGGAGACCCCGCACCAACAACTGGTCACTAACCTCTAAATCAACATGTCTCCGGTTTGCATCTACATAATATTTTGCCCGTCCTGAGCTATTCGAATAGGCCCCCGAATCTGCTCGATCTTGGCAGTAATCTCATGTATCATCTATAGCACCAATAACTTATTTTTCCCCACCTCTAACCAACAAATGGAAGAACAAAAAGGTCTCCCATATAGTGCCTCAAATAGTACCATACCAATGGTGAATTGGTAGGAGTTATTATACGCAAACTCTACCAATGGAAGGTATCTCTTCATCCCACTCTGAAATCAAGTATACACATCCTCAACATGTCCTCGAGAATCTCATTAACCCTCTCAGTTTATCCATCTGTCTGCGGATGATATGTGGTACTCAATTGCAAGTCTGTGACCATGGCCTTCTGAAAACTCTGCTAAAAATGAGAGACAATGATCTTATCTATATTGGACACGGTGTTAACTGGTAGCTCGTAAAACTTAACTATCTCCACAATGAATAACCGTGTATACTGCATCACCTCGAAATTGGTGCAAATTTGAAAGAAATGGGCCGCCTTAGTTAGCCGATCCAATATCACCCCAATAGAGTCTTGAGCCCCCTGTGACGTCGACATCCGTGTAATAATATCCATCTAAATTCTCTCCCACTTCCACACGAGAATCTCTATGGCTACAGCATCCCTAAAGGCCTCTGGTAGTATACCTTAACTAACTGATAGGTAATACACTTCAAGATAAACTCTATTATGTCTCACGTAATCCCTACCCACCAATATTGTCTCTGCATGTCTTGATACATCTTATCCCCGTCGGGATGTATTGTAAATATCGAACCGTGTGACTCTATCATAACCACGTATCAAGTCCTTATCCTCTAGTATAATAAGTATCCCATTAAAACGTAGGCCTCCCTTTGAAGTAACCAAAAAGGACTCTTCTCCCTTAGCTAATAACTGGCGTACCCTGTCCTGGGAGATATGATCCTCCACCTGTGCTTTCACTACCCGCATAACAATCTCGGTAGTGATAGATATAACTGACATTCATACTATGGCGATCTCATCGTCGTGTCTAAGTTCCCTCCACTTTGCCTTCCAGACCTCCGCTAGCTCCCCCATAGGTCGTCGACTCAATGCGTCTTCCACCATTTTAGCCTTACTATGATGATACTGAATGCCAAACTGGTAGTATTTCATGAACTCAAGACACCTCCTCTTTCTCATATTTGGATCCTTTTGGGTGAAGAGATACTAAAGTGATTTGTGGATCATGAATAGTGTAAACTTCTCCCCAGAAGATAGTGTCTCCATATCCTCAAAACAAACACAACCGCTTCTAATTCAAGGTCATGTGTGGGGTAATTCTTCTCATGGTACTTAAGCTTGCGAGATGCATAAGCTATCGCCCTTTCCTCCTGTTGTAATATACTCCCAAGTACCTGCAAGGATGAATCTGTGTAAACCCGGTACTCCACCCCTCCCGTGGGCAATGTGAGTATAGGTGCTGATGTCAATTTGTCCTTTATCTCATCAAAGGTTAATTGATAGTGATCACTCCAAACGAACGCTACCCCCTTGCGAGTCAGATTCACTAATGGACCCGCAATCTTTGAGAACACCTTAATGAAATGACGATAGTAATCGATCAACCCGAGAAAGCTGTAAATCTCTGTTGGTGTCGTGGGCTATCCCCACTCCCTCACCGTTAATACCTTACTCTTATCAATAATGATGCCCTTGCCTTACACGATGTGGAAAAGAAACTATGTCTCCCGTAGCTAAAATCCATACTTCTAGAATTTTTCATGTAACTGCTGGTCCCAAAGTGTCTGTAAAACCATATGCAGAAGCTCCACGTGCTACTCCTCAGCGTGAGAGTACACCAGAATGTCATCTATCAACATAATCATGAATTGGTCCAAGAACTCCATGAATACCCTATTCATGAGGTTCATGAACACTACCGGCACATTGGTGAGCCCAAACGTCATCACCCTGAACTTGTACAACCCGTACCGTGACAGAAAAGCGATCTTGGGGATGTCCGCCTCTCGAATTCACAACTTGTGATATCTCAACCTTAAATAAATTTATAGAAATACGCCGCTCCTCTCAATTACTCAAATAGGTCATCGATCCTCGACAGTGAATACTTATTCCGTATTGTGACCTTGTTCAACTCCCTTTAGTCTACACACAATCAAAACGAACCATCCATCTTCTTTACGAATAACACTGACACACGCCACGGTGATGTACTCCGCCAACTAAATCCCTTCCCTAAGAGATGATGAATCTTATCCCTCAACTACCAAATCTCTGAAGGGTACATGCGATACGGTGCTCGGGTAATCGGTCTGGTACTCGGTGCTAAGTCGATTACAAACTCGATCACCCCACTGGGTGGCAACCCTAGAATTTCTTGTAAAACATCCTCGAAATATATCATAATCGAATTCGAGTCTAATGGGATAATTATATCCTGTGAGGTCTCCTCCTCAATGTAGTATAAGTGGGTACACGACCCTCCCTTATGAAGAGGCATCGCCACTAATAACATCTCTTGCCCGGGAATGGAGAACACCATGGTCCGCTCGTAACAGTTTACCATCTCTCTGTTTTCTGCCAACCAATCTATGACCATAATGACATAATACTCCTACATATCTAACACAAGAAGGTGTCCTACTAAGCTCAATCTCCCAAAGATGATATCTACTCCTCTACACACTGAGTGTATAAGTGACCCACTATCCAGCAGTGACTCTGCACACATAAAGCAAGTATTGGCTGTCTCTAAAAGACCAACTGCTTGCGCAAATCTAGTGGTAATAAAAGAATGCGATGCCCTCATATAAAAAATAATCCTACCCTCATGCCCATGAATAGGAAATGTACCCTCGATTGTTGGCGGCGCGTAAGGTTCTGGTAGTAGGGGCACACCCTAGATGTTATACACACGCCCATAATGCATCTGTCCTTGCTACTACTATGGGGATAGGGATGCTGGTGTTGGTGCTAGGGGTAACAGAGCCTGGTTCCCCTACTGGGTGCCCTGCTGTTGTGCCCTGCTTTGTTGTGGGCAATCTCACCTCTTATGACCGTGCTAGCCACATATAAATCATTACCCCGAAAACTCTCTCTACCTCTGGCCCTACTGGCCCTGTCGAGGTTGGCCATGATGTTGTCCCTAATAATAACGGTTATAATGGCAACCTTTATTATTTCTTTATCCCTAACGGCCTTGGGGAACTTGATGCTGCTGATTAGGACCCTGTTGGCTCTGCTTGGAACCCTAACCCTCTGGTCGGTGGCCTCCTAACCTAAACCACTTGGTCTTATCTCCCTGCCGAGAATCCTGCTCCTGCTATCTCACCACCTAATGTTGAGGTTCCCCACTGGCACTACTCCCTCCAGTCCTAAGTGACTAGCATGGTTACCCTGCTTTCTTACTTCCTTTCAGGTGGAAGAGGTGGTTATGGCAATGAAAAAGTTCAGCATTAATGACCTCTACGTAAGTCTGTAAAGTTGGGTTGCCAAGTAAGTGTTACTTGATCCTACAGGCTAGCCTATACATGAACTTTGTCTTCTTCTTTTCTTCGGTTTTCACCTCATTTGGCACAAAGTTATCCAAATGAGTGAACTCTTCCTCGTAATTAGACACTAAGCAGTCCCCCTGTGTAACATCATTAAATTTCCTCCTCATCTCCGTGTGAACAGCAGACGGAAAATACTTGCACTCGAACCGCTACCAGAACTCTTCTATTGGCATCGTATCCCTCTCCTCCGAGGTGGTGATAGACTCCCACCACTGCAGTGTGGCTCTCATAAGTCTAAATGTGGCGAGCATCTATTTCTGAGTGTCGCTGCACTCAATCACCCATAGGTGACACTGCAGATCTTTCTTTCACTCACCTACTACTATAACATCTGAAATCTATAAAAATTACGGTGGGTGACCTTTCTGAAAAGCCTCCCTAACCTTCTTCTAAGACAATAGCCCTGGTTGGGTCTGAATCACTGGTTCCGCTTATGGTTGTGGTTGTGCCTGTGGTAAATGAACGACCATGGCTTCCATAGCTGCATTGACTGCCTCGACCACTATCTCGTTCACTTGTGCAACCATCATCATCCACGGTGGTGGCTGTGGTGGTGGCTTGGGTACCTCCTGCTCCTTTTGAGCCTCTCTAACCTCATCTTTGGCTGCTTCTCTCATCTCTCTCTCTCCCCTAGGTGGTATTTGAAAATAGATCAAATTGTAAGTCAATACAAAATTTAATAGCAGAAGCATGATATCTCTAACACGTAAAGATAAAAGCAACAATCAAAACAATAGGGCTCAATATCAAAAGAACACCACGTTGGAATTGTAGTAAGCTGTATAGATCCTATGGACACTAGAACCTGGTGCTCTGATACAACTGTGACACCCCACCCAATTAAATATTGGGTACTTATTCCTTTATTATATTAAAACATGATTCCCATTTGCTTTATTCTTAGAAAGTATTTATCATAATTTAAAATCAGTTATTAGATACACATGTTAGGTTCACGTACACTCTCTTGAGTTTTCTCACCCCTCTTATCTATAGTGCACGCCTAGCGTCTTCCTCTTTGGCCACCTATCCATACTACCCCTAACTAGACGTAAGTAACTAGCTGACTATCGATGCGTTTCCATTCTCTCGTATCGCCCATACAGTACGCTAACCGATAGTTAACATTTTTCGTACGTAATTAGCATCACAAGTAACATTTCACATATGTTATCTTTAAATCATTTAATTTATCTTCTCTACTTAATTTACTTTCAGATATACACTATCTAACTCTACACTATCACACTTAAGTAGAATGTTCATATAGGAACATTTTTTACACACTAATATGCACAACGACGACGTCCCTTAGGATAACCATCGTTAATAAAGGCATACTCTTCTATGAAGTTCATGTATCACCCGTAATACAATAAGGACCCATGGTTTGGCATGTATCCTCGAACCAAAAATCAAATAACGCATAATGAAGGCGATTATAGCTGTAAGAATTTGGGCTATGCACATACCTAATGTACTCAAATGACTTTCAGTCCCATTAATGCACGACACTAAGTCAGCTGCCCTAAGTTCTATGATCTGGAGCACAAATCCCGACCTCATTAAATTGTCATAGTGGGATTGCCCACTGTGTGGAAACCTCCATGATAGCAGGTAACACCAGTCATATAATAAGTATTCACACCACCTATATATATATACACATCTATTCAGCCGACATACACACAACCCAAATTTATCATACTTTGTACGTAATATATATCTCCCAAATAGTCACCGTACTATCAATTTACAATTATTCTCACTATCATATTTATCCGAGTATTATTCTCTACTATAAGGGTCCTAGTTACCCCTTACATCAGTTCAGTGGTTAACTCATTCATAACCTACTAGTTAATTGAGTAAACTCATTCGAAGTCCCCATAACTCATCCTAGTTCTCTTGAATTAATTATATTACCATTTAAGCATGTTAAATCCTCGCCTTAATGCTCTCATTAAGACTAAGTCATAATCCCATCATAAGCCTACAATAATATAATAAGTCCCTTATTATATTTTAACAAAGTCCCAAAAGTTTCACCGATAAAACTATAGGAGTCATAGGCTTAAAAAAGGAAGAATAGGCAAATCTAGGCAAACTGAATCGATTCGCCCTTACTTCGAATCGATTCATTTTATAGCAAGTAGTCTTCTTCGTTGGGTTTATGCATTTTTCACCATTTTTAATTTACAAAAGTCTCCTCGAAGGCTTCTAAACTTCTAGCCAACAAATCAAATCATTATATATATGAGTAGGGACTGATTCTCACGTATTTAACACATTAAATCTTGTAGAAATCACATCAACAATGAATCAAATCCAATATATACCATAACCTTAGTTTCTTGGTATTTTTTAACCATGTTCATCAAAACCCAGATAAAATCCAGATCCCTCTGATTTCTTAATGTCTACAGATGTTAATTCATGTTACAGGCAATCCCGACCCAAAATATGAGCTCTAATAATTATTTTCTTCCAAGAACATCAATTTAATCAATATATTTTTAAGCCCTAACCATATGGGTATTATAACTTCAAAAGTAATTTCAAGATAAGCACTTGTCTCTTATGTTTCTGATATGATTTCGTGATTAAGATGATGGATTGCTTGTTTGCTCCTCCAATCTTCACTCCAAGGTTGCTGATAGTGTAAGAACAAGGTTCTAAGTTTCAAGTTCTCTCTCTTAAGCTTCAAAAATGGCTTATCCTTCTTCTCTAATGGCCTCCCTTTGATTTCTAACCTCTTAAACCTAGCCTCTCCCAACTATCAGTTGATATAAACCTTGGAAATTCGTATCTCTGTTAACCTTAGGCTACTGAAGGACTAAAATACCCTTATACGGTACCGATTTAGTCTAAAATTGACCCGGGACCTAAACGACACCCCCAGGTATACTATTCTGACTATTTCGACCCTTTCAGAATCATCCGTGACCTCAAAATCATCATCCAAGTCATTCTAAATAACTGTACTATCTCGACCTCCTTTTAGTCTATATCCGACCCTTAGTTGAGATATAATAAAATGTCGTTATTTAACTTACTACGACACATAGTAATGGTCATGTATCAATTTACTACACACTTAGTAAATTTTATTATGTTTATCTTAATCATTATCTCTCCCTATTAATATTTAAGTACATACATAATAATTAATTATGTTAAATTACGACACACTTGTAATTAAATTTACTCGAATTAATTAAATATTTAAATCTCAGAAATACGGGGTGTTACACAGAGCATCTACAACGGATACATGACGTGTTCCATGTGGCATCGCTAATGGAGTGTCGGAGGAGGGAGAGATATTTTTGGCACGTTCCACTCGAGGAGACTGATTTGCAACCATCCGTGTCATACGAGGAGACGCCCATGGCTATTATAGATCGTAGTGAGCACAAGTTGCGATCTAAGGTGGTACCATTAGTCAGAGTTCAGTGGGGGTACCACAGTGTTGACGAGTTGACATGGGAATGGGAGGATGACATGCCTGAGAAGTATCTAGATTTATTCGTCGCATGTATGACCTAATTTCGGGGACAAAATTCATTTGTATCTGGGGAAGTATAGAACACCCGGTATTTCTGAGAATTTAAATATTTAATGAATTCAAGTAATTTAAATTACAAGTGTGTCATAATTTAATTTAATCAATTATTATGTGTGTACTTAAATGTTAATAGGTAGAGATAATGATTAATATAAATGGAATAAAATTTACTAAGTGTGTAGTAAATGATACGTGATTATTATTATGAGTTGTAAAGAGTGATATTGACGTAATTGGATTATACCTCAGCAAGGGAGTCACGTGTAGACTAAATTGAGATCGATATAGGAAAACTATTAAGAATGACTCAGATTATAATTTCAAGGTCACGGATGATTCCAAAAGGAAATAGTCAAAATAGTATACCTGAGGCAATTTTAGACTAAAACGACACTGTATAAGGGCATTTTATTCATTTGGTATCCTAGAGTTAATAGAGCTACGAATTTTCAAAGGCTATATGAATCGGTAGATGGGAGAGGCTAGGGTTTGGAGGTTAGAAAACTAAGGGAGGCCATTGGAGAAGAAATATAGAGCATTCTTCGAGATTTGAAGAGGATCCTTGAAGTGTTCTTCATTGTTCTTTCACCCCCATCAACCTTGGATTGAGGATTGGAGGAGAAGACAAGCAATCCATCAACTTAATCACGAAATCAAATCATACACATAATACGCAAGTGTTTATTTTCAGTTTCGTTTGAATTTATGATACCTATGTAGAATAAGGTGTTAAAAGATGATTTACATGTTGTTCTTGGAGTATAGATGATTAGAACACATAATCTGGGTAGGATTTACATGTAGAGTTCATCCTCAAATGTAGAGTAGATGAAATCAAATTATGGATGGTGATGAACATGAAGAAAATCTGGGTTTTATGTAGGTATGCATGGAGAACATGAAAAATTAAGGTTTTTAATGAATAAATGAAAATCATAGTGTTTTCTTGTCATAATCACGTTGGAAATTGTCCTAACACATGTATATAACGTTTGGGACAATTGGGTGTAAGTTTGGTGAAGGACCGTGAGAGTTGTATAAAAGAAAAATGGTGAAAAATGCTTAAACCCAAAGAAGGAGATGACCTGCTACACTTTGAATCGATTTGGCCCAAGGGCGAATTGATTTGGCAAGACGAATCGATTCGTCCCAAGAGCATATTGATTCGGTTTGCCCAGATTTGGAAAATCTCCCTTTTAATCCCCTAACTTGTTAATTATTGTTTGACAAACTTTTGGAGCATCCTTTAAAAATAATAAGATATTTATTAAATTATAGTAGGAGTATGATAGGGTTGTACCTTAGTCTTATTGAGATAATTAAGGTGATGATTAATCGGGATTAAATCGTAATGTAATTTATTCGAGAGCAAGGGAATGAGTTACAAGAATTTCAAATGGATTTATTATATTGACTAGTAGGTTGTGATTGAGATAACTACTGAAATAAATTAAGGGACCAACTAGGACCTTAGAGTAGATAATAATACTCGAATAAATATGATAGTGAGAATAATCGTAAATTGATAGTACAAGGTATGATAAATTTGGGTTATGTGTATTACTACTGAATATAGGTTGTGTGCATACCAACTATATGACTGGTATCGAATGTGAACATACCTACGCTTCTTGCTATCACGTAGGTTCCCGCGAAGTGGGAGATCCTACCTTGATTATTCTAGTGAGGTCTGGATTTATTCCCTTGAACATAGAACTTAGGATGGCTCACTAATTTTCGTGTATTAGTGGGACTGGCAGGTCATTTGGTATCATTAGGTATGTGTGTAGTCCAAAGGCTTAGAACTATGTTCTCCACCATTATGTGTTATTTGATTTTGGATTCAAGGAGACATGCTGAACCAATAGTCCTTATTGTAGTACGAGTGATACATGAACTTGATAGTAGAGTAAGCCCTTATTAACGATGGTTATCCTAAGGGACACCATAGTTGTATATATTAGTCTGTAAAATATATTCATGTATGAACAATTCTACTTAAGTGTGACAGTAGACAGTTAGATAGTTTATATCTGAAAGTAAATTAACATATGTGATATGTTACTTGTGATGCTAATAAAGTACGAGAAATGTTAATTATCGATTTGCGTACTGTATTGGTTGTACTGGATATTGGAAACGTATCGATAGTCAGTTAGTTACTTATGTCTAGTTAACTTGGGTAGTATGGCTTGGTGGGGTAAGTAGAAAATGTTAGGCATGAACTGTATAAGGGGTGAGTAAACTCAAGAGAATGTATGTGAACCTAACATGTGTATTTAATAATTGATTTTTAAATTATTTTAAATATTTGCTAAATGTTTTTCAAATGTTTTTGGGTTCTAACCCTTGCTATAAATATTTTCAAAACCTTTTTGGTGTCCAGCTACAGGGACGCCATACTTGATTATCTATTCCAGGGATGCATAGTTGCAGCATATATGGATGCATGTCGGCTTTGGATTAAACGCTTCAGTTGTTCATTCCTAGATTAGGATCTCCTTATCTCAGTAGTTCATTTATGGGTGTGTTACCCTTTAGAACTTTATTCATTATTCAATTTATACTTATATTGGGATTTATTTCATATCTATTAGATTTATTATTTGGATTTAGGGTTTTGTAGCTGATGGTTTATTCAGCAAGTCATTTATTTATTTAATTATTTATATCTTGTGATGTTTTATACTCTATTATCGTGTGAATGGTTTTATCTAGTTTTCGTATATTGCTATCTGTTAAATATAAAGATAAAATTTTGACACCGGATTAATTAACAAATAGGTTGTTAGTACTTTATGGTTTTCGACACTGATACAAAGACCAAATGCGAATCCTGTATAATTTAATAAAGGATTTATCACACGGTATTTAATTGGGCGGGGTGTCACATCTCGGTTTTTTCGCAGTAAAAGTCCGTGATAAGTTAATAATTGTCACGGATTTGTCATGGTCAAAGTCTGTGATAGTTTTTCATTATCACGGTCTTATCACCGTCAAAGTTCGTGAGAAGTTTTTCCTTGTTAAGTACTTTGATCATGACAAGACCATGACAGTTATAATTGCCACCTCCAAACTTGTCATGGTTTTTTTACCATGACAAGGCCGCCTTGTCAAGGTTTTTAACCATGAAAATTCCCCAATTTTGGTGTAGGGTTCAATATTCAGAAGTAGCACGGGTAACTTATGGAATGGTAGAGATATCAATGAACGCAAACGAGTAAGATGTTCTCATGAATAAATAATCTTGCTCGCCAAGTCCTTCAGGGTTTTTTGTTCCCTATCCACTGGATGAGTGACGAACGATGTGTTGGAAAATATGCAGTAAAGCAACAGTGAAGATGACCCTCGATGCTCGACTGTAGTCAACGGTTGCTTGAGAAACAAAACTTTCTTTAACTCATCAAAATTAACATGTCTCTAATCTAGCTCTTTCCTTTTCTTTCTTTTTGCATAGGTAAATACCACAACATTAGAAAAGTTAAAAAAATTGTGGGCTAACAAGAGAGCCTATCAAAATTAAATTTTAACTAATCACACATCCTCGTAAGGGTCTCCCTTGTTCACCACCCTCCAAGATGGGCAAGTGTTCCCAATCCTTCACCATCAACGTATGCAATCAATAGTCTTTATTGGAATTTGGTAAATTTACCATGAGGAATCTTTCAGTCTTCCTCACTTTCAAATAGCAAACTCTCTCATTGTATTTAACTTACGTATAAAAATAGAGGATTTTAGGTATTCCAAGTTTGATCCCATATAATTCATTGATATTGTGGACCCCATTTACAATTATCCAAGTGTTTGGAGAACATTGGGTTATGAACACATCAACGAACTGATAAAACTCCAAAAAAAGTTAGTTTGGGGGAAATGTGATGCCAGCCTTTACAACGAATTGAGATAAAATCCAATTGCCTCCTTTAATATTATAGAAATCAAATTTACCCTTCCATATTTAAATAGTTACCCTCTCAGGAATATAACAACGCCAGAAGTCTTCCATTGTATTCTCATTAATAGGGTAAATGAACTTATGGTGAGTAAAGGCATAAATGCAGTTGTAATATGAATTGAAGATAAAATGGGAAGTAAATGAGCCAAACTAATAGTTTGAAAGTAGATAATAGGGAAAAACAATTCTTAAGGTACATCCCATCATTGCAGGCATACCCCTAAAGGAGAGCTGACACACATTATCGCCTTTTGGGATATTTTTCGTACACTTAGCATCATGCCCTTAAAGACACTGGGTAAAATTTTCCCTTCAAGATTTAACGATTAAAATAAAAGGGTCCTTCAAACTCCAGCACAAGTGTCAACATCTTCTGACCATACTCTTTTGGATGACTAAGCCTTTTCGATGATCACAAGAAGGGTTCGATTTGAGAACCACTCAAACATTTGCAGCCACGACTAGCTTCAAAGCTCTAGGGGAAATGGTGTGGGATTACTTAAATATGCTCCTAAAAGAGTTGCGTGTCCAATAATCTCATCAAACGATCTCACTTCAAGATGAAACAGACAAATTGAGGACAATCAACGAAAATCTCAAAATTAAATATAACTGATCAAATCATGAAAGCTATCTAAGGTTATGGATTACCACACGACTCAACCTCTTTATGTTCTCTATAAATGTAACCCTGACCCCTAGGAAATGGGGCATGTAATCTTTTTAATCAACAAATGATTAATAAATAGAAAAGTAACACTCATGGACACAGACACATTGTCAAACCATATACATCATGTTCTTATGTATGATTTTGTGTGTTTTTACTTTGCTCGACTTTGCTTGTGTTGATTAATTAGTAGTAGGATTTTACCACTTACAACATCCAGTCTTTTTGTGAATGTGATAACCTTGTTGTCCATATATTTAATATGACCAATATTAAATATTTAAATTACATGTGTCAAACACTTCAATTTCATTCTAAGACTGAAAGATAAAAACAAGAGTTACGAATAATGAGTGATAACCAAAAATATAATATGAAACATCACCACCCACAAAAAATGAAATAAACTAACATCCACAACTCTATATTTCTAATGATAAATGACGATTTGGATAAATCAAGATTATCAAATTCCACATAGAAAAAACCAAATTCAATCCTGCACAAAAGTTTAACATTGGTAAATACCGAAAATAAATAAAGGAGATAATATCCTACATGAGTAAATACAATGACACATAATCATCAACCACAACTAATCCTTATTATAGTTGTTACGTCAATTTACATCAATTAAAATTGTCTATATTGGAGTCACCATTATAATAATCCCATAATTGAGGTTATGGCAATAATAACATTTAACAATATTTCTCATAAAGTAGGCTATTGCAAGACCATCACATTTTCACACATTTTTTAATATTATGTCTTAATAGTCATCCAATATAGTGGTATTATCAACCCCAATTTTTTATATAAACATGACATACAAATGACATTCTGTCACAATATCCATCTAGTATAAGAAACTAAGTATCCTCGAGAATCTACACATACACATCACACACAAATAATATTTTATCATAGTAGTCATCCACTACAATAGTGTTAGCACCCCCAAGGTCTACATGCACATATGATGCTCAAGACATACATTCACATAGACATATAGCTATATAACACAATTATATAAGACCACAATAGTTAGATACTACATTATTTATTTTTCCTTAGACTACCCATACAAAATCGAAACATTTAGATGTCACACCTACAATATTCATTATTAAAAAAATAATTAAATGTTTTCTTTACTATACTTTTACAAAAATAGTTAAATCATAATCCTCATTTAACAACTTCCATGCCCTACTATTTATCTCTACAAATTAGTTCATGATATATTGAATGAATTTTAACAAACTCATATGTAATATAAAATTAATGACAATAACTACTAAATTGTAAATCCCCAAACTATTATTTTTCCCAAAGATTACATTAGGGTTCTGTTGATACCAAATTTAGTCTGCTGACATGGCTCAATTGAGTGAAGACACATGGCAATCTGCGTGGCAATAACAAACACTTCCGAACAACACCTTGACTTCGAGGAACTCAACTTCCCCGACCCACTAAAATACTCCGAGCAGTAGATGCTCTCCGAGGAACCATACTGCAACGAGGAACTATGCTTCCCCGATCAACTCAGACGCTCCGACCAACAAGAGTTTTCCTAGGTTCTTTAATACACCGAGCAACTTATGAGTACCGAGCTACTTAGGCGGTCCGAGCAGCTTAGGCGGTCCGAGCTGCACCTCGAATAGAGCATTAATAGCAGGATAACCAACAGATTGACTGCGCATTAAATGCTTATTATTATCATACAGATGTATACGCCTAATGGGCAGCTATGTATTACCCTTTCACATGTACAGCCTGAGGGCTATAAATACATTGTATCATCCTCATTGTAAGGGGACCGGGAATTTTCTTGGCTAAACTGGTAATCAAGAATTCTCAAAACAGTCAGTAATAATAGAAACAGTGGACGTAGGCCATTCTTATAAAGCTGAACCACTTTAAAATTTCTTTGTCTCATTTTATTTTATCTGTGATTAAATAATTAGATATAATCTAATTTTTTACGTCAACATATTGGCACCGTCTGTGGGAAACGACTGGTAATATCGTTTTTCATAAAAAACAATTCATTATAAATGGCTGATAATCCAGAACCCAGCAATCGAAACGCTGGAAGCCCTCCAAATCCATATGCTCCGCCAAACGTTCCAGATCTGGCTGGAATAATGACAAATCTGGCGCAGCGGCAGACAGCCATGCAAGAAACTATGCGACAACTCATACAAACCCTTCATGGCGGAGTATCGACCCATTCAGGACATCGAAGTGTTAAAAAAAATACCCGTTTACTTTCTTCACGTACTAGGCGTACCGATTCATATCGTACTGAGGAGTCTGAAGATTTTTCTTATCAACCTGGACGAACTTTGTCAGTACAAGCCACATATACTAAATAACATGTCACTCTCTCTCCATAAAGGACTAGTGTTCTAGAAAGGTTAAGCAGGGTATCTCCTTTTGATCGATTAGGTTCTAGGAAGAACAAAAGTCCTCCTAAGGCTGAGTCGAGGAGCTTTAGACGACCATCAGACTTAAGGGAAGGATCTGCCCAGTCACGATCAGCTTCTCGTCAAGATAAATCACAGGAAGCCACCTCAACGTGATCAGTTGCTCAAACCAACAGGCCTGAGGAAGGAAATGATGCGTGGAAAGGCTCTATTCAGAGGCTGGAAAATGGACTAGGGGAAATAGCTAAGGCCAAGAACCCCCTACAATGAACTTTTGTTCAAGGGACACCCTTTGTCCAGGCCATTGTGGATTTTCCCACACCGTCAAAGTTCAAAGCACCTGTGGTGACTCCCAAATATGATGGAAAGACCGATCCTATTCTTTATGAAGAACAATACCAAGCTGCAGCCGACATCTATGCTGTTCCATATGAGATGAGATGCAGAGCATTCTCAGGAACTCTTACCGGATCTGCTCAAATATGGTATAATAATCTTCCTCGGAGTAAGATATCAACTTTCGTTCAACTGGCCGAGTTATTCATTGGAAATTTTTATTTTGGGGCAAAGCCAGTTAAACGAGTAACGCATTTGTTAAGTGTTAGACAGAAAGCTGGTGAGAGTACCAGAGATTATATAACTCGTTTTAATAATGAGAAACTCGAAGTCATTGATTATCAAGAAAAGACAGCGATTACCGCCTTGATGAGTGGGTTGCTTCCCAACAAGTTGTACTACACTTTGACCAAAGATCCACCCAGAACCATGTCAGAACTGATGGCAAAAGCAACCAAGATCATGAATGTCGAGGAGGCTATGGCTGCGAAGAAGAATATGGATGCCAAAGAAACCAAGGTGGAAGGTGATAAAGTTAAGAAGAAAGAGCATAAGAACAATGGTGGTGACAAACAATCAAAAACAAGGTAGTCATGGGAGGTATTAAAGAAATTTGATAATTACACCCCTTTGAAGATAGACATCAACCATGTTCTAGAGTAGATAAAAAACAACGAGGAATTAAACTCGCCAGAGAAAATGAAGGTAGACCCTGAGAGGAGGAATAAGGCAAAATATTGCGATTTTCACAAAGATCGTGGCCATATGACCAAAAATTGCATAGTTCTTTAGAATGAGATTAAAACACTTATTAGACGAGGAAAATTGGCAAAGTATGTTGATCGTAGAAATGAAAGAATAAATAGCGACCGAACAAGAGAGAGGTCTAGATCTCCTCGTTGAGCAGAGGAGAATAAGAAAAGACACCATAAAGTTGATCCAGAAGACGACCCCGATCTTCCCAAGAGACCAAGGCAGCCAGAACGTGAGGTATTTTCAATACGCTTTGGGTCATTTGATTGTAATGTAATTACAGGTGGAGATGCAGGAGGAGGAGACCTTACTGCAGAGAGAAAGGCTTACCTCTGTGAGTCTCAAGCTTGCTAATACATTCAATTAATAAATCTAGCTGAGGAGGATCGCCCGAGAAATGTAAACAAAGAGAAATTGGTCATTGCTTTCTCAAAGAACGACCTCATAGGTGTTCTATATCCTCAAGATGACCCGTTGGTGATCAAAATGAGGATGAAGGAAGTAATGATTTCAAGAGTACTGGTAGACAATGGTAGCTCGACAGACATCATGTTCTACTCATGCTTCGACAGTTTAAATCTAAAGCTATCTCAACTGGAGCCTTATCATAGACCCCTCCTCGATTTTGCTGCCGAGAAAGTTTTTCCACTTGGGACGATCAAATTGGATATATTCATTGGTACATGGCCTGCTTGTCGTACATAAAGAATACGCTTCTTCA
The DNA here is from genome assembly GCA_949130495.1 of Sambucus nigra. NCBI lineage: Eukaryota > Viridiplantae > Streptophyta > Magnoliopsida > Dipsacales > Adoxaceae > Sambucus > Sambucus nigra. Next base: position 571,300,479 of record OX422211.1, on the reverse strand, counting down.
TGATGGATAAAAATGTTCAATTAGCCTACAATATCATCATGGCAAGGGTAGGATTGAAGAAGTTCGAGGCACTGCCATCTACGGTATATCAATGCCTAAAATTTCCAACAAATTTTGGAGTAGGAGTTATGAAGGGTGATCAAAAAGTAGCTCGGGAATGCTACTATTCATCTACCGAGCAAGAGGAACTGGAGGAATCAAGGAAAAATACTACTACCTATCAAGTGGAGGAAGGTGCAGAAATTGAAACATTGGATCCTAGAGATGAGTCCCAACTCGTGAAAGGCCAGTGGTGGAAGCTACTAAAAACATCATTCTGGACGACGAGCACCCTGAACGAACAACTCAAATAGTTCGTCGTAGGAGGCCTCACTAAAACAAAAATTGATAACTTTCCTAAGAAGCAGAAAGCAAACTTTTTCATGGAGTCATGAGGATATGCCCGGAATAAACCCAAATTTCTTATGTCATGAACTAAACGTGAATAAGGAGATCAAGCTAGTAAAGTAGAGAAGAAGAGTATTCAGTCCCGAGAAGAATCAACCTATACAGGAAGAGGTCGAGAAGCTCCAGAAAGCTTGCTTTATTGAAGATGTTAAATATCCAGACTGGTTAGCAAATGTGGTGATGGTAAAGAAAAAGAACAATAAATGGAGGATGTGTGTAGATTTCACCGACCTCAAAAAATCTTGCCCAAAGGTCCACTTTCCCTTGCCCCGAATTGATCAATTAGTAGATGCTACTTCGGGACACGAGATGTTGAGCTTCATGGATGCTTATTCTGAATACAACCAGATTAAGATGAAACCTGAAGACAGGGAGAGCACTTCTTTCATTACCCCTAGGGGAACTTACTGTTATAATATTATGCCTTTTGGTTTGAAAAATGCAGGTGAAACATATCAGCGGCTGATGAATAAGGTGTTTGCAGAACAAATCAGTTGCAATATGGAAGTCTATGTTGATGATATGCTGACAAAGAGAAAGAAAGCTGCTGATCATCTAGTTGACTTAGGCCAGACCTTTGATCAACTAGATAAATATCAAATGAAGCTGAACCCGACGAAGTGCATATTTGGAGTATAAGAAGGCATGTTTCTTGGGTACATTGTCAATCAACGAGGCATTTGCAGAGTCTTATAGGACGAGTAGCAGCACTCAACAGATTTGTATCGCGAGCAACTGATAGATGTCTCCCATTCTTCAAAACGATTCGAAAGACTTTTGAGTGGAATGGTGAATGTGAGAATGCTTTTCAAGACTTGAAGAAATATCTGGGAGCACCTCCACTACTGTCCAGGCCAGTGATGGGAGAAAAATTGTACTTGTATCTGGCAGTGTTAGAGAATGCAGTTAGCTCGGCATTAATAAGAGTGGAGAATGTAGTGCAAAAACCGATTTATTACACTAGAAAAGCCTTCCGAGGAGCAGAGATTAAATATTGAAAGCTAGAAAAATTAGCACTAGCATTGATCGAGGCAAGTAGAAGAATGAGGTCATACTTCCAGGCTCATACTATAGTCGTATATACCGTTATGCCATTGAGGCAAGATCTTCATAAACCAGAAAAATTAGGAAGATTGATGTATTGGGCAATAGAGCTCGGTGAATATGACATAATTTATGAACCCAGATCATCGCTTAAAGGGCAAGCAGTAGCAGATTTTATAGCAGAGTTCACCTATCCTGATACCCCCGAGGAGCAAAAGCTGCTCACCGATCAACCTGTGGATGTTACATAATCATAAAACCCAAGCCCAGACCAACTTAGGTTGGTAAAAGGGCAAATAGATGTCACAGAATCATCAAACTCAAGCCCAGACCAACTTAGGTTGGTAAAAGGGCAAGAAGTGATGATCGACGAACAACAAGAAATATTAGGAGTTTATATGTGGATGGCTCATCTCGCACAACAGGCTGTGGGGCAGGGATTGTTCTTAATAGTCCATACGAGGTCAACATGGAATATGCCTTACGCTTCTAATTCAAAGCTTCGAATAATGAGGCTGAATATGAAGCCATGATTGCAGGTCTTAGTTTGGCAAAAACCATGGGGGCAGAGCAGGTTATTGTCTTCAGTGACTCGCAATTGATCATAAACCAAATGATGGGAGTATATGTAGCCAAAGGAGAATTAATGATCAAGTATCATGAAAAGGCAAGGGAATTGGTATCAGAATTTGCTGCTATTCAGCTGGTCAGAATACCAAGAATGGAGAATACGAGGGCAGACGCCTTAGCTCGATTAGCATCAGCTACTCGTACCGAGCTACGAAAATAATCCCAATTGAAGTTTTAGCTGGTCGGAGTATAGATGAAGATTTGACGATGAATTTTATTACCCTTAATTTAGGACCATCTTGGATGGATTCCATCAGGGCATATATTGAGGAGGGGGAATTACCAACTGACAAACTTGCAGCTAAAAAACTAAAATTTAAAGCTGCTCGTTATTTACTGAATAATGGTATTCTGTACAGACGAGGAATTATAGCAGGTTTGCAAAGATGTGTGCATCCCACCGAGGTGACAGACTTAATTGAAGAGATCCATGAAGGGTCCTATGGAGCCCATGTAGCAGGTCGGATGCTTTTGTAAAGGATTTTGACGCAAGGATACTACTGGCCAACGATGAGGGCTGATTGTATAGCCTATACTAAGAAGTGTGACAAGTGTCAGCGCTTCTCCTCCATCCGAAGAAATCCTCAAGCGTTGTTGACACCCATTACTCCCCCTTGGCCATTGGCTATGTGGGGAATTGACTTGGTCGGACCACTTCCAACGACCAGAGGAAGATTTAAATATCTCGTCATCGCAGTGGATTATTTTACTAAGTGGGTAGAAGCTGAGCCTCTTGTCGACATGACGTACGAGAAGGTGTTTCAATTTATTTGGAAAAATATCATCTGTAGATATGGTCTTCCCCACGCATTCATTACCGACCATGGAACACAATTTGACAACGAGGAGTTCGCTGCCTATTGTCATCAGTCAAATATCTTGAAGATCCACTCGGCACCAGGCCATCCCCAAAGCAATGGACAAACTGAAGTAACAAACAGAACGCTACTAAATGGCTTGAAGAAAAGACTGAATGACACGAAAGCAAATTGGATCAACGAGATACAATTAGTACTATGGGCTTACCGAACTACTCCCCGAGCAGCAACAGGGGAATCTCCATATATGCAGGCATTTGGAAGTGAAGCCGTTATACCTGCCGAGTTGGGTCTCCCGACACACAGAGTACTGAATTTTAATTCCCCTGTCAGCGACTTAATGAGAAGATTAGATTTAAACATGCTCGAGGAAGTTAGATAAGAAGAAGCCATCAGGAATGTTGCTTACCAACAACGAACATCTTTGTTCTACAACAAGAGAGTAAATAAGTGAGACCTGAAAGAAGGAGACTATGTGCTAAAGAAAGTGATTCAAAAGCACAACAAATTGGAAACAAACTGTCATGGACCTTACCGAGTTACAGAAGTTGTTCGACCAGGAACCTACAGAATAGCAACGTTAGAAGGGCAGGAATTTAAGAATGCATGGAATGCAGAACACTTGCGCAAGTATTATCAGTGATGTAAACTCTTTTGTAATACATTTTCGTTAGTATGAATAAAGTGACAATGTTCTGCCCAGTTCTCTCCTTTTGTTGAAATTTTTTGCGAAATACTAGTGCTACACACTACTCAGTAAAACTCAGACTACTCAAAACTATTCCTAAAAATGCCAACTAAGGTTGGTTAGGAAGAAAAACTATTCCTAAAAATGCCAACTAAGGTTGGTTAGGAAGAAAAACTATTCCTAAAAATGCCAACTAAGGTTGGTTAGGAAGTAAAACTATTCCTAAAAATGCCAACTAAGGTTGGTTAGGAAGAAAAACTATTCCTAAAAATGCCAACTAAGGTTGGTTAGGAAGTAAAACTATTCCTAAAAATGCCAACTAAGGTTGGTTAGGAAGAATAACTATTCCTAAAAATGCCAACTAAGGATGGTTAGGAAGAACAACTATTCCTAAAAATGCCAACTAAGGTTGGTTAGGAAGAAAAACTATTCCAAAAAGTGACCTTGGTTGGTCGGAAACATTTTATGAGTACGAGAAAGTGATCGAGCAAAATTTTTGATACTCGTAACTTTTTAAATTACTACCAAGTCGTTCGAGAAACAAAACATCATTAAGTTTGGTTAGTTGTCAAATGATTACCACAAATTCAAACTAGTCGACAATAAGTTGATCGATAAATAACACAATGTTGTTATCTTTTTAACATATATACATATATAAAGTGTTTTACAACCACAAGGCAATGGCAATCAAGATTGCAAACAAAAATAAAAGTCTTTCATTAAATCCAAAAACAGAATACATTGAGAATGAAATACAAATTAATTATTACATCAAGATTCCTATTCTATTGGTCTCTTCCCCTCTGCTTTTGAAATAGGTTCCTCTCCAGCAGGAGGATCGTCTAAAGAATAAGCGGAGTTTATGAAATTAAGATCTTTAAACATCCTGATGTTCATCACAGATGGTTGATCGAGTAGGTGCTCGAGGCGAGATATTTCAGCATTAGAATGGAGACTATAATCGCCAAGGTATTTGGAAATCAAACACTCAGGGATTGCCCGGGTAGGGATCCAGCTCATGTCGAGTTTGAAGGGTGTCACTGGCAAGTCAAGCAACCTAGGATTATGATAATCCCACAAGTAGTGACCTTGTTCTAGTTGTAGTACACCCAGGGCATTCAACCACCCTTGTTTGTAACCTTCATTATTCTCATTTTGGATCTGATCATCCAAATGATAAAGACCCTCATTGTAGCCCGCCATCCAAAATTCTCTGGGCTGCTTGTGGAACTGATAAGTCAACCTTTCTAACTGCTCGTGAAGACTTTTTGTAAAGAGTTCTTTATTCTCCAAGGCAGACTTCTATGCAGAAAGCTGCTCGTCCAGATTCCTGATCTTCTTAGACATCTCAGCCAATGCCTGGTTCTTTGCCATCAGTTGGAAGGCCTGGTTCTCCAGGGCAGATTGAGTTCTCTGTTCCTCGACAGTAACCCGAGCAGCTCTTGCTCATCCCCTAGGAGCTCTTGCTCGTCCTCGAGTAGATGTAGAAGGGCCAGCTCTCTTCAAGGTTTCTAATTCATCCCTCAGGTTGGCATTTTATACCTCTAAGAAAGAGAATCCCTCATCGGTCACAAGGACCAAAGCGTTTGAGGTGGAAGCTGCAAACTTCAACTGAGACACCTCTCTTTGCAGGTTATTATTTTCCTGCTCTAGCAACTCAGCTATCTATCTGTGCTCTTCGACCTCAGCCTTCAAAGTTTTCTCCCTCACATCGTAAGCAGCAAATAGTTTATCGTATCCCTTATCAGCACTGATTTGCTGATACTTCTTCTCGTATCCTTCGTGCAAAAAGGCTGTAGATTCCTTATATTGTTGTTGAAGCTCTTCAAGAGTTCCTTGGACATCTTCAATCATTTTATAATATGCTACATTGTTAGCCACTGCACGGTCAAGCAGGCACTTCAAATACTGTTAGGATAAAATTGCTTGCTCTGAAGCACCTTGACCGAGGATATCAACGATTTGTGCTGCACTCATATTTGTATGACCATCTTTGAAGTACTCATTGCATTGCCTCAACAATTTTGTATCATGAGCAGTCAATAACTCCATCCTGGCCATAAACTAGTAAAGGAAGAGAAAGAAAGAATCAATAAGAGTTCAAACAGAGCATGAAGAAGAGAAACAACAGTTTGAATAGGCAAAACTTCAAATTTTATTACATCATAAAGGAGAAGTACAAAATTCAGAGTTACATTTGATAAAGAAAAATAAATATAGAGGAAAATTTGAACAACTCTACACCTTTTCCTTGTCTCCCAAAACTTTCTCGGGAGGCTGGGACGAGGAGGTAGGTTGCTCGGATGGTACAGATGGTTGCTCGGGGAGTGCTGGAAGTTGGTCGTTTGAAACAATGGATGGTTGAAGTTGCTCGCTGGTGGATTGGATAGCTGGGGAATGAGGAATTTGATCTCCCATCACCATAGAGGATTCCTCAGAGGCGGCTTCGTCCTCTTCTTCTTCTTCAGGAGTTGGAGGGGGGCCCGGGATATGTCGCTAAAATAGGTCAGAATTTTCATCGACCTTCATCTCTTGCAGAGCAGCGCCCAGCCATCCCTAGAGTATTTGTGGCTACCATATTCCACCTGCGACATCATAGCAGCCAGACCTTTATTCCACCCTTATCCCAACCAGTGCTGAAAAACTTCTTTATAGCCAACTTCCTTTTCGCCTTCTCTGAGGAAAGCTTCTCGGAAAGAAGATTCTCGCAGCCTCCAGTTTATTCTCCTCTTCTTCTTTCTGATGACCTACTTCCCGAAGTTGACCCAACTCTTCCTCAACAGTTTTGAGCTTACTTTCAAGCTCCTCATCATTTTTGAGCTTCTCTTGGATCTCTTTATTCTTCTCCTCCAAATCCTTCATTTTCTTCTCCAACCCCTTGGAGACCTCGACAACCTGATCCTTCTCATGTTCGATGGAATTAAGCTTCTTCTCCCAAACAGCCTTATCATCATCGTACTTCTGACGAGAATCTTTCAAAGACTGCGTCAGGCCCACCAAAGCTTCCTCTACACCAGACGAGGAGCTTGAAGCTTTAATAGCTTCATCTTTCTTTAAAATGGTATTATAATAGGTCACCAACTGGGAAAAGGAAATGATATCAAGTCAGTACACAGATATAACAAGGGAAAAATGAAAGTTGAGGACAATGATACTTACAGAAGCTATATGACGAGCAGCCAATGAGGTAACCATGTCCGGAGAAAGATTTTCTTCCATACCTTGGATCTCGAGAATGATCCAAGACTTCACCGAGCTCATGGAAGAGCTCGGGGCAACAAAAGTGAGAACACCACTTCCAGTAATCGGGGGCTGAGAGATGGATTCAGCCAAATTGACCGAGGAGCTCTTCTTCAGCTTTTTCGGGGGAACAGGAATGGTCTCGACTAATGATGTATTCTTAGTCGGAGAGATAATAATCACCTCTCTTGGAATAGCGGACTTGCTCGGAGCCACTGGGGGCTTCTCGGCAACCTTCACAGTGGTAGCCGTAGGGGGTGCATCAATCTTCTTTGTCCCTTCTTCTGGAACATCATGTTTACTTCTCTTTGCCTCTCCAGCAAGAGAGGCAAATTTCTCGAAGATGGCAAGAGCTCTTCTTTTCTTCATTCTTTCACTTAGAGGGATATGAGACTCAGGTGAAGAACTTGCAGAAGCAGGTATTAGTTTTACCTCACTTATCACCGGACGAGCAGTAAAAGATGAGGTGTAACTCTTATACTGCAACAAATATGAAGCTGACCTGATATGCTCATCAGCAACAGTCTGATGCAAACCCTAGATAAGTTTTAGATGTTTTAAATTAACTTCTGTCTCTTTTGGAGACCTTCTTTTGCTGTCAACTGCAAATAAATGAAATTAAAATATCAGTGACACATTTTATCAAACACAAAGGAAGCATAATTTCAAAAATAAAATAAAATAAAATAAAATAAAAACAACCTATCCCATTGCCATAGGGAGGACATCTAGGACCCTGGTACACATCATTTCCATTTAGTAGAGGGTGTTGCCAATTTTTCATAACAACCCCGTATTCGAAATAGTCCCTATTGGCATATGGGAGATTGACCACTAAAGCCCTATTTAAAAACCTAGTTTTTAAATAAAAAGTATTGTCACCAATAGCCCATCTATAACAGACCATAATTTCTGGAATTCCTATATGAGTTCCATGAATTTGATTTAATCTATGAACTCCGTTAACTATTCTCCACGTATTGGGGGCTTTTCTTGCAGGAACCATGTCAAAATATTGACAGAATTCTAGACATAAAGGGTTGGGGGAAAAGAAAAGCCATATTCAGCAACAAAGAGACTAGGGAACCAATGTCCCTCGGCCAAACGAAAATAATCTGAAGGCTCAGAAAGTTCCTCCAAAATAACCCATGAAGGAATAGAGAAATCAGAACGAAACTTATCAAGCGACTCTACAGAGTAAACCATGATGAGTAGAGGAAATCAAAGAGAAAGAAGAAGATCTTACAGGAAAAGGATGAGTTTGTTGACAACGAATGATGAAAGGGATGAACGCACAGGAGAGAGAGACAATGGAAAACTCAAAGAGACAAATTTTAAAAAGTAGAAGACGAGGGGATTTTCTACAACGCTTAAATACCCTGTCTTGGGAATGGGTAAAGATAATGATTACAAAAAGAGACAGTTACGTTATCGGCGACTAAAAAGACAAAAAGGGCGCGGGAATCGAAGTGGTTATAAAAATTCAAAAAGTTCGATTCTACGAATTTGGAAGGAGAAATAAATACGAAAGAAAATACTCCTAAATTTCAGGATGACCATTTAAAAACGCCATATTTCGAGAAATAATGTTCCACACTCCTCAAATTTCGAACTGTGAAACATTGGGGGCTTATGTTGATACCAAATTTAGTCTGCTGACATGGCTCAATTGAGTGAAGACACGTGGCAATCTGCGTGGCAATAAAAAACACTTTCGAACAACACCTTGAGTTCGAGGAACTCAACTTCCCCGACCCACTCAAATACTCTGATCAGTAGATGCTCTCCGAGGAACCATACTGCAACGAGGAACTCTGCTTCTCCGATCAACTTAGACGCTCCGACCAGCAAGAGTTTTTCGAGGAACTTTAATACACCGAGCTACTTAGGCGGTCCAAGCAGCTTAGGCGGTCCGAGCTGCACCTCGAATAGAGCATTAATTGCAGGATAACCAACAGATTGAATGCGCATTAAATGCTTATTATTATCATACAGATGTATACGCCTAATGGGCAGCTATGTATTACCCTTTCATATGTACAGCCTGAGGGCTATATATACATTGTATCATCCTCATTGTAAGGGGACCGGGAATTTTCTTGACTAAACTGGTAATCAAGAATTCTCAAAACAGTCAGTAATAATAAAAACAGTGGACGTAGTCCATTCTTATAAGGCTGAACCACTTTAACATTTCTTTGTCTCATTTTATTGTATCTGTGATTAAATAATTAGATATAATCTAATTTTTTACATCAACTGGTTCCATGGATTTATTTTATCAAATAAACACCAATGGAAACAACACAATTTCTTAAAAGAACTATGAGAATTATATGTAAACTTTACTTAATTATACATCTCCCATAAGGGATTAATTGCAGATTCATTAACATCATAACCAAAAATTACACATGAATTCATAAATTTTAATGATACTAAGAAATATAATAACATTAAGGTGTTTAATGCTTATATTAAATCTTACTAACTTATTTATTAAACCCTTAGTGAAAATAGGTATAGAAAATACATTTTTCAACCACCCTAGAGAAGAAAAGTAAAAGATAATTTTGTCTTGAGATTAAATTTGATTCGAATAGTTTTCATTCGAATGAGGTCTAATTTTGTTCAAACGATCCCACTGCCTCAAAATTCATGATTTTGTTATAAAAGCTTATTTTGTTCAAAATTTCTTAAGAACTTTAGGGATAATGAATTTTCAATACCTGTTACAAAAATTCTCACTTTTGGTTTATCAAACCCACTTTTTATTTTACAAACCATACATCCCCATGTGTGATTTATGAGATTAATGAAACCCTAGTTTCCATACATCTTGCCTAAATCCAGGCAGAGGTCATCTCTAAGACTGAATTTTGGAATTGAGGTTTCACTACTGAAGAAGAAGGTTGATCAGTGGATACTAAGGGAAGATCACTTGTTGTGGACAACACTTGACTAAGCCATATTGTTTAGAACAATTGAAGACTTTGCACATTAAACTTAGTGGTTCTAAGTAGTCTATAATTTAATCGTATATTTTAAATTCTCTATAGTGCTGAATAAAATGTATTGACCTTTTAGAGATTTTCCTTACTTCTTCGCGTATTTGCATGCTTGGTTTATTTTACTTATTTTGGACCACATCTCTACATGCACTCTAAATTAATTCAAAGACAAAATTTGGTAAAATTTAATTTTTGTGTGGTTAGCCTAAAATACGAATCAATCTATAGAATCCCCACATTCTCAAATTGGTATAAGAGTTGGTTGCACTAAAATATTGTGTGATCCTTTTTACGAAAAAAATTTGATATCGAAATTTTAAATTAGGGATCTTTAAAAATTTGGATTTTATGGATAATTTGTATCACATGCTTCCTATTTTCAATGGGATAAATTATGCGTATTGGAAAGCTAGGACGAAGTCTTCTTTAAAGCAATTAATGAAAGGGTCTAGCTTGTATGTGAAATAGGGTGGACACTGCCCAGTATGACCAACGACAATGTTGAAAGTCTTAAACCCTACACTTCTTGGATGGAAGATGAATTTAAATGGAGTACTTATAACTCTCGTGACTTAAGTGCTATTTTTGGATTCATCATGTCTGACGAGTTCCGTCGCATTATGATGTGCACCACGTCTAAAGAAGCTTGGAATACCTTCTAGCTCACTCACAAGGGTACCAATGCTGTGAAAGCTTTTAATATACAAAATCTCACCACTAACTTTGAAACTATTATTATGATAGAGTCTGAGTCATTTGATGAATTTTATGCACGATTGTTTGATATAGTAAACTCTAGTTTTAATTTAGGTGAGAAAATTCTTGATAAGCATGTTGTTAAAAAGATTTTAAGATCAATTTCGGCCCGTTTGATTCCTAAGGCTGTCATGCTCAATTCATTAAGGATATTAAATACTTTTAGGTTAGAATAACTTATAGGAGACCTTCAGACTTATGAGATCGACATGGTTCGTAAATATGTTAAACCTAAAGAAAAGGGAATTGTATTAAAATTTCAATCTAAATAGAAAGAAGAATTATCGTCTAACTTCAAGTATGATTTTGATTTGGATGATTTATCCCTTTTTGTAAAAAAAATTTAAGAAGCTTATCAAACTTAGAAAAGAAAATACTTTCAAAGAAAATAAGAGTTTTAATAAAGAAAAATATATAAATGTCCTTAAGGAACTAGTTACGTCTCATATTAAGAAGTGCAAGTGTTCTAGTGATGATCATATTGAAGGTAAGGTATTGATCTCGGGTTGTTGGTAAAGGATTAAAAGAGTCGAATAATGTACGAATTGTCACAAATGGGTGACGTAACCTTCTAAGAGAAAAATTGGAAGCTTGTGTTGTGAGTGGGCATGATGCTTTGTGTAAAGATTTTTTTTAGGAGTTCTAGGAATACATTCGGGACTTAAATTAATGATGTCATATTAAAGACTTGAAAATGATACTCAAGGGGTATACTGAAGTATGATTATAGTGTTGTTGTGTGCAAGGTAAGGACTAGTTTTGGCACGTCTTACCAAATCGGTACAGATTAGAAGATGTAGCCCCATGTGGTACTTACAACCCTTAGAATGCCAATGGAGACCGGCGTGTCCATCATGTAATTTCAGTTTGAGTGAAACATGGAGATAATCTCGGTGGCAACCATGGTGTGATAGTATTGACAACAACCTAGATGTATTTAGTTGGTCATAACGTCACTAGAAAGATGGACAAAGCTGATATGGACAAAAGTGTTGGCATTCATCGGCTTAGATGGATCACATTCGCCAAGGATGTAAGAAGGTATCATTACCCTTAAGGAGGGAATTCCAGTGTTTAAGTTCCTAAAGGACAATAGGCTTGTATGTTGCTTTCGTCTGGTAAGGATGAAAGGTTGTTATCCGATTCATCAATGTTAACGATTCGAGCTAGGATGTGGCTAGGTTAGTACCCAATGAGAACGTTTGGGAGGAATTGTACTTTGGTTTTCTTTTTGTAAACCATTTTTCAACATGTACGTATGAGATTTTCTCAAAACAATTGTTTATTCCTTATGAATCTTATGTGTCCCTTTCAGTTACGATAATCAAGGATTGGTATTCCCGTGACTGTGGTAGCTTGAATTTATACCAGGTTATGGTATGGTGCGGTTTAGACTAATAGAGTTTGGTAGGACCTCACATGGTTAATGAATCTCGATAACTGGGTGTGCCCTTATTTGAGAGATCCTTGTTATTGTATAAACTTTTGTGTATGGGTGGCCACATTTTTTACCTCATAATTTACTTATAGTGTCCATTTGTTTTAGAATTAACAACCTTATGATTGGTCGATATGGCAGTCAATGACCCTAGGTATGAAGAGAAGAATGATGAATTGAGGACATTGTATAGTGTTAGAACTTGAGGAAATTTATCACTCAGTGTTATTTTCCATAGTGAGTAGATTGGCGTAATACTTACATGTGTGTTCCATAGTTAGATGCGTAGAGTGATACTATATTCAGGTAAGGATCTCGTGGGGGGTGTTAGTTGGGCGCACGAATTGTAACTTGGTAGGTGTGCCTCCCCATGAAGTGAGTGATTTGTGATATGAGGTTAATATCAAACGTAATGAGATTACCTAGTTATGATGACCTAAGGATTTGATGAAACTCATAATGTGTGGTCCTAAGATTAGAAATGAATCTTGTAAATGAGTTGGATTGGGCGTTATTTATATGTCATTTTGCACTTGTATGAGGATCGATCCCAGTAGGGACGCCGATATGCTTTGGATATTAGAAATGTAGTCTTGGGACTTAATTGAACGTGATAATCATGTTAGTGGAGACTCGGGGACGGTTGTGTGACATTGATGGTCAGCGTAATGGTGAGTGTTAGAGCATGTCGCATGTTGAACGTTTGGTGACAACCCCTGTGTAAGAGTGCATGATGTGATCTTAGCTATTGAGGACTTTGATGATTCTGTCTTGGAGGGTCTCCATGATTTATAATAAGAGTTGATAAATCCTATGAACCTAAGGAATTGACGGGTTGATAATTTTAGGGATGAAATTTCCTAAGGAGGGAAGAATGTAATACTCGTTCCCAATATTTTATTATTTTTCCCATGAAAATTCTAATTATATGAAATCCTTGGAAATTAGATCATTAATATATGGGCTGAAGAGTTGCGCTTGCGTTCAAATTAATAAATTATATAATTAAACTCAGTTTTATCCAAGTAAATCTTAAACATGCCCCTAGGTGTGATTGAAGAAGATGTAAAAAATGCAAGAACATTCAAACACACACATGTGAGGGAAAATCCTCCAAAGGGGCAAAACCTTTTATTTTCACTATAATTTTGTAAGATACGGTTACACAGATTACAATAAAAATACAGTGAGACATAAATACCCGCGGGTGTCAGTTTTGTAGTCGGCGGCTGGAATTTCCCTTTCTAGGAGGGCAGCAATGAAGAAGAAGGACGGTCTTCTCCACAAGAGTAAACACAAGGTTGTGTTCTTGGGTTGCAATGGATTCACAAAGGTTTGGCAAAGTTGTGTGAATCAAAACATGAGTCTTGAGACTAAAAAAGATGAAGACTAGAGTAATTAAGACTCTTAAATTCGTCTCTAAAAATCTTAAAAAACAACTCCCCCGAAGATGGTTTATATAGGGAAACCTAAGCCGAAAAAATCTCATAATATTTGTTCGATTTTATCAGAAGTGGATCGGTCCGTTTTTGGAGGCGGATTAGTCCGTGGTAGGATCGGTTCGTTTTCTCAAAGGACTTCATCGGTTTGGCTTCGATCTGGGGTTCTCTATTTTTGGAGCAAAGTGGATCGGTTCGGTATGGAGGCGGATCGGTCCGGAGGGGGATCGGTTCAGTTTTTAAAATAGGCGGACTGGTCCGGTTATGATGAAAACTAATTCCAAGTTGAAGATTCTTTGATATTCGGATTTGTTGATGTAGATGCGATCTTGAATTTCTTCAACGGTGTAACGGCGTAGGACATACATATTGAAAGTGGACAAAAATGTCCTTACAAATCTCTACCTATGTCTTTGCCGGTACATACATAAAAAATCCGAATTATCAAATAACAAATTTGCCTATACAAATCTACCCTTCCATGAACCCAAAACTAAAAAGGTACAAATGAATATGTCTAAATCGTTTGTTCTTCAGATCTTCAAAAATCATCAAACTTCTTCTCATCAGGGTGTGCACCATATTGATCTTCAATCTTCGTAGATACACACATGAGATAAAGTAAAATACCAAGTGTCGTATCGAGTTTGAAATGAGATAAACATATATACCGATTTATGAAAAAAAAACTCAAAAATTAAAAACTCCCCCATAATTTGATAATTATTTCTCCCCCTTTTTATGATGTCCCCAAATAGACAAATGAGAAGAATAACTCAAACAAGCAAAGCCGAGGTGACACAAGGAAATAAACTTCTATTTTTCAATTTTTCAAAATTTTTCCACAAAATATACCAAACAAGAAAAATCACACCATGAACGAACACAAAACAACCAAGTCAATGAAAGCGTAAATGTATGGTTGTGATCAAAGTCGATAGGAAAATCAATGCATACACTCATGACATATGTGCACGATGAATATCGAATACTCTTAACGAATGAACTTCAAAATCTTCCTTTGGTGTAAAGTGTAAGAGGGTAATTTAGATAAGATGGAGGCGTAACCCCTTTTAAGTATGGTGATGACAAGGTTAGTTAGAAAAGCACTGGTGATTTAGCCACAAGACACAAAGAGGAGTTTGGAATGTATGGAACCCATCTTATACTCACAAATCTCTCGTGTATAACTCACAATATAATAAAGAACTTCAGAAATAACTTAGCTAGAGGGAGAGAGAAGTAAGCACCCTAGATACACTTTGGTAGGCAGGCAAAACATACTAAAACTCTCAAAGATCTCTGTTATGTATTAAAAGCTTCGGAATAAATGACAAAAATTGTGGGTGGAAGAACTCTCTGGTTCTTTAATAAATCTCTCTAGTAAATAAATTTCTCTAGTAATAACTTTTGAACTCTCAAAAGATCATCCTTTCCTCAGAGGTGGTTGGGGTCCTTAAATAGCCCCCCACACCACCCCCGAGGCAACTCAGTCATTAAAGACTATGAAAGACATCCCTCATACTTTATGTCACAACATTAAATGCCAGATGCACTAGTTGTCTCCTACGTCATAAACATTAAATGCCAAGACATGCCTTTTGCCTAACCACTGTGTGTCAGGGGGTTGTAGTCGCAGAGGTGGCTCACCAACTATCTGACAGCCCCAAATACCACGGTTGTTTACTCAAGTGCATGTCTGAAATTGTTTATAAGGTTAGTGACATCAC
This sequence comes from Sambucus nigra, assembly GCA_949130495.1. Taxonomy (NCBI): domain Eukaryota; kingdom Viridiplantae; phylum Streptophyta; class Magnoliopsida; order Dipsacales; family Adoxaceae; genus Sambucus; species Sambucus nigra. The sequence goes on along the minus strand of OX422211.1, from coordinate 571,285,235 downwards.
CCACAGTAGATGTGACATTTAAGTAGAGGGTTGTTTGGTCCATAACCCAATGCCCGATGGAAATCCAAGCTGCTCCGCTTGAGGTTCCACGGTCAGGGTCCTTCGGTGTTTTACCAGGTGTATCTAAGATGGTCAGGACAAGCCCCAACGGTGACCCACTTCTCAATCCTCCAAATCAAGTCCCTCTAAACTTCCCACGGTGAGGTTGTTCGATAGAGCATGAAAGCTCTCCCAGGCCCTGCCAAGCCTGGTCTCTCGCGAGTACCGTTCGACCTCACACCCATTCATTATTCTCGTTACAACATTACAGTCATTACAACTCGTAGTCAATATAAACAATATGGCAAAGTAACAATAAGCTAAAGTACGAGTTGCCACGCCAAGCTGTCACGCTTGAGTTGCCTCACCAAGATGCCACACTTGAGTTGCCACGCTGATCTTATCCTCAGAACACTGTTGCTTATTGGTGGATTATCCCTAATCCTAGGATTACCTTCAGGCCCCCTCTACATTTGCCCCTTCGTGGAGGGATTGGTTGTGGGAACAAGAAGTGCCTCCACGAAAACTTCTTAATCCGATGAACCTTCTCTGTCTGGCGTGCTGCTTTTTCCTAATGCTAAGTCTCAACCGTTTCAGCTTGAATATCTGAAATTCTCCCGAAGGACCTGCTAATGTTCTTGCAGTAATGTTCGAAAAAGCGAAAAATTCTCCCCGATGTAACTGGGTCATAACTAAACAACATTTGAGCTTCTGTCGAGGGGACATCGTGGCTTTTTTGAACCGTTGGGACACCTTCCTTGTTGGGGGGTTTATTGGATATGTCAGAGAAAATCTTGGCGCCCAAAACTCAATCTTGCTTAGGAAGGTAACGGTGGATGTTCCCTAGGTGTCATGTCATTAATTGACGTAGCGTTGTCTTTTCCATGTCAGAACACTTCCCGAAGTGCCACGTGTACATTTTGAAATGATTGCAGGCGGCCACACACGTGCAATGGTGGGAAACTTAAACGACGAACTTTAAAAATTAAACGGCCAAATCACTTAAAACCTTTCTTTTTCTTACTTTGCCACTACCTGCTTCAAATTTCCTTCGTTTTTTAGAGAGAGAGAGAGAAAGAGCTTCCATTGTTGATCGTCTGAAACCTCTATTGCTGTTCGAGCTTCCATTTGTTAAGATTTTTATATAATCTCCACCTTATAACGGTGACTTAACAACGAAAACGCTTGATAAGATTTTTATATAATCTCCACCTTATAACGGTGACTTAACAATGAAAACACTTGTTACGATTTTTATATAATCTCCACCTTATAACGGTGACTTAACAATGAAAACACTTGTTAAGATTTTTATATAATCTCCACCTTATAACGGTGACTTAACAATGAAAACACTTGTTAAGATTTTTATATAATCTCCACCATAAGGTGACTTAACAACGAAAATGCTTGTTAAGATTTTTATATAATCTCCACCTTATAACGGTGACTTAACAATGAAAACACTATAATCTCACTATTTCTTATATCTCTTCTCAGGTTGCTCAGGAGGATTCCTCACCAGCTCTTTCACTTATGGGCACACCACGTCAGGAATCTGTTGTTTCGGAAGAATCTGACCATGCTGACCAAGGTTCCACGACTGGTGTTGAGGCAGAAAGTGAATTTGGGTGCGAATTGCCTCTCCCTGACTTAACTCCTCCTGCCTTTTGCCTAATGGTGCTTCACAATTCTCCCCAAATGCCTATGAGCCATCGCTTGGTGATTGAGCAGTTGGTGAACCATCACCCCGAGACCTTCACCGTGGACTGCTTACGGTCCAATATTCACGTGATGAGTCATCGACTGCAAGGCATGGCGATTGTTGTTGCTGAGATTGCCAATACTCCCACTTCCAGTGTTACCCGAGCCCTCATTAATCAGTTTCTGGGTTTTCTGAAGGAATTGGGTCGTGAAAGTTTCCGTTTCGACTGGCTTATAGCGTATTTGAAAACTTTGAAGAGTCAGCAGCTGATCGGCCAGAGGGAACTGTTGAGGAAGCACCAGGAGGACCAACGGGCTGAGGAAGTTAAGTTAGCTGAGCTGGCACCTCTTTTGGAATCAGCGGATGAAGAAATAAAGAATGCCGAAGAGGCTCTGCGTTTGGCCAAGCTGAAACGGGAGAGACTTCTTATTGAACGCGCACAGGTGCAAATCAGGCTAGAGGTTGCTGTCAATGCCCAAAGCTCCATTGCGTCAGCTTCTTCGGGCCTTCCTGGGGATTTTTTCTCTTCCCCGGACCTATGGTTCCTCTTAGGGTAGCAAACGCTTGTATATATTGTCCTTCTTCGTCCATTTATGTAATTCTTGGGCAATAGTTCCCAATTTTTTGTAATGCTCTCTTGTTTATTGAATGAAAGAATGTATATTTTCCCGTTTTATCTTTGAGTTATGACTGCTTTCATATCGGTGTCTATACCTCACGTCCTCAATAAAACTTGTATATTCATAATTAAAGACTAGATACATCGATGGTACAAACTTAATTGTTTACACATGATAGACTTTCAACCATTTATTATTAATTTTGAATGGCTTGTCTTCCTCCAACTTAGAAATTAAGCAATAACCTGAATCGTGAGCTTCCTTCACGACGAAAGGTCCCTCCCAATTGGCTGCGAATTTTGGCAGAGGAAGTCCCCTAATGTGTTTCACCGCTGCTTTCAAAACGAGATCTCCCTCTACGAACCTCCTTGGTCTTACCAGGTTGTCATATGCCCTAGAGAGCTGCCTTGTATACATTTGAAAATGTTGCATTGCGTTGTCTCTGTGTTCATCCAATGCCTCCAGCTGCACATGCCTGTTCTGAGGGAGCATGCTACTTCGCAAGGCGTATCGAGCATAGGGAACCTCCAACTCCACTGGAAGGATTGCCTCAGCCCCGTAGACAAGGGAGAACGGAGTGTACCCTGTGGGCTTCCTTTTCGTCATTCGATAGGCCCACAACGCTGCTGGTATCTTATCATCCCACGATCCTGGAAAGTCCTCCATTGTTTTAGCCAGGATATTAACCATAGTTTTGTTAGTTGCCTCGGCCTGTCCGTTCCCCTTCGGGTATGCCACCATTGAAGTGTGATGAACGATGGAATACTTATCTGTAAGCATCGTTACTTCTGAGTTGACAAAGGGAGTCCCATTATCTGAGAGAATAACCTTTGGGATCCCAAAACGACAAATGATATACTCTCTGATGAAGTTACTCACTACCCCAGCCGTTGCCCTTCTGAGTGGTATTACTTCAGCCCATTTTGTAAAGCACTCCGTTGCTACCAGTATCCATATCTTGCCCCTCGACGAAGGGTGTATCGCCCCCACGAGGTCGAACGCCCAAGTGTGGAAAGGATAAGGCATTTCCATAGAATGTAAGTCCACCGATGGGGCATGGATCATATTTCCATGAAGTTGGCAAGCTTTGCATTTTCGAACAAATTCGGCAGAGTCTTTCTCCATCGTTGGCCAATAATATCCCAACGTCATCAGCTGATCATATAACTTGGCCCCTCGTATGTGAGCTGGGTCATGAGCTTGTTTGAGGACCTCAGTTGCCTCTTCTTTCGTGATGCAACACAATGGCTTGTTGAAGTACCCCCTTCGATAAAGCTGCCCCTCTTGGATATAGAACCTTGGGGCCCTTCGCTTCAGTCCCATCGCATCCACTTTCTCCGTTAGGACAGTTCCATCTTGAATAAAGTCGATATAGGGCTGCCTCCAGTCTGTTTGGGCTTCTATGAAATGGCACTCAGCTGCTTCGAAAAATAGCTGACACTTATCACAATTCCGTTGTAGTTTTGCCGCATTCTGTTTCATTCTAGGCCAAAAATATTCCCCTCTTTGAATTCTTCTATAGGGAGGTATCTCAGTTGTTTCGCAATGCTCTTCATGTGTTTTCTTCAACCTCCGCTCTGCTTCCTCTGGCCCAATGCATCTTGATAACCATCCCCCTGCATTTCTGTAGTAAAGATTTCCTTGGTTTGTAAAGTATTGGGCAAACTCTCTTAGTCCCATAACTCCTTCCCCGGATTCCAGTTGCTTCCTAATCTCTCCTCTCCAATCCGCGTCTCCCTCCATCGGTAGTATTGACTGTACCATCGAAGGATCTGTCCTTCGTTGGATCGTAACGATAGTCGTATCGCTCCTCATGACCATCTTTTAAGAAATAGTGGCATAAGCGTCTGGATGACGGTTCATCGTTCTGGGATGTCTTCTGATTTTGGTCTAGTGGAACTAGCTGAGGAGCCTTTGAATAATCGTTCTGTACGGTGCCAAACTCATGTGCTTCAACGCATATTCTCCGTTAACTTGCTGAATTACTAAGTTCGAGTCACCCTTGATGCAGAGAGAACGAACTCCCCTTCGAAGAGCCTCCAGCAACCCTAGCACCAATGCTTCGTATTCTGCTTCGTTATTGGAGCAAGGGAAATCTAGTTTGTAGGAAAGGCAAATCTCCTCCGTTCCTTTTGAAAGGATGACCCCTGCCCCTCCTTTTTTCTCTGCCGAAGACCCATCAAACTGCATCATCCATTCCTCATCGGTTGCATCCAGATAGTTGGTTTGCAAGTTGTCTCCCGGAATGTCTTCTTTAGGTGGTTCAAACGTTCCTGATGGAAAGATTGCCAACAGATCGGCATACGCCTGGCTCTTGATGGCACGAGGAATCACACACTTTAAATCATATTCGGAGAGAATAAGGAACCACCTAGCTGCCCTGCCAATCAAGATAGTTCTAGCCAACAAATACTTAATAGGATCACATCTAGTTACAATATGAATTGTTAAAGACAGCATATAATGTCTAAGTTTTTGTGCTACAAAGACTAAGGCCAAACAATGCCTTTCTAGGCTGCTATATCTAATCTCTGGCCTATGTATGATCCTGCTGAGGTAATACACCGGTCGTTCTTGCCCGTCAATCTTTTGTGCCAGTAAATCTCCAACGGACCTTGTAGTTGAGGCGAGGTACAGTTGCAACGGTACTCCTGCCTGCGGAGGAACCATGATTTGTCGTGAAACGAGCAGCTTCTTCAACTCATCGAGAGACTCCTGGTGGTCCTTTTCCCATCTGAACTTTGTGTTTTTTCGCAGCAGCTGCATCAACGGGTGTGTTACCTCGGCCAATCCTGGTATAAATCTTCTGAGGTAGGAGACTTTTCCGAGGAAGCTTTTTAGCTCCTTCGCCGTTCTTGGGCACGACATTCCTAAGATCGCGCGTTGTTTATCCTGGTCCATCTGCACCCCTTGTCGATCAACCACAAAGCCTAGAAACTTCCCGCATGTTACTCCAAAGACGCACTTCAATGGGTTCATTCTTAATTTATACTTCCTACATCGAGTAAACACCTTCTTTAAGTCGTTTAGGTGGGACTCCTCCTTCTTCGATTTGATGACCAAATCGTCCACATAGAATTCTACAAATTTGTGGAAAAAATCGTGAAAAATGGCCATCATTATTCTTTGATAAGTAGCTCCCGCATTCTTAAGTCCAAACGGCATTACTTTGTACATGAAATTGCCCAACGGGGTTCTGAATGCCATTTTCTCTGCGTCCGCGGGGTCCATCTTGATTTGGTTGTACCCTACGTACCCATCCATGAAGCTATACATCTCATGCCCAGCCGTGGAATCTATCAGGCTATCAATGGAGGGTAGAGGGAACTCATCTTTGGGGAAAGCCCTATTCAGATCTCTAAAATCCACACAGATCCTTATTTGGCTCTTGTCCTTCTTCCCTACTGGCACAATGCTAGATAGCCACAGGGGATGCTGTATTGGTTTGATGAATCCTGCTGCCAACAAATGCTGAACCTCTTCCTTAATCTTTAAGTCCAACTCAGGTTTATAAGTCCTTGTTGCCTGTTTCACCGGGATGGCTAAAGGTATCACGTTTAGCTTGTGGCAGCTCACTTCCTCATCCAGCCCTTCCATTTCGGTATACTTCCATGCAAATACATCTATGAACTCCCGGATTAGCCCAACCAGGGCTTCTCACTTCTCCTTAGCGAGATCCTTCGCGATGAAGATGGGCCTTGGGTCTTCCCCTTCTCCTGCTAAGTTCAACTGCTCCAACTCTTGTGCCTGGGGCCTTGGTTGATTTGCCATGTAGTCTGGTTCTTCGGCGACCTCCTCCACGAACTCCTGTATGTTGGAGTTGTCTATCACCATACACTGTCCCTGCTGATCCACCAAGAAACACTCATATAACGGGTCAGCCCCATCCTCGGTCTCTTCGGCCGCCTGCTCACATCGTTATAAATGGTATACCACCTTCCCCTCCTCAGTGACCACCTTCTTGCATTGCCTGTTGGTAGCTGTTGCCACGGCCTTCCTCTTCCTTTCTCTCGAAGCCTCAGCGATCCTTCCCCCTGAAAAGCAACTCTGCACGCTTTGCCGCTGGGCCTCATGCTCCATAGGATCCACTCCAAGCCTTACTTTGTTTTTGAGCTGCCTTGTGGTACTTTGAGGTCGAGGGATCACCTAATGGGTTTCTTCGGTCCTTACCCCTTCGTTACTCGTGGGTTCTTTACTTTTCTCGTTCAGAGGCCCCATTCTATCTTTGATCGAGGGAACCCATGCCCCCTCCATTCTTCTCATTAGGACTCGAGCGTCCTCTTCCAACTCCGTATAAAAGGCCGCATCTACTAAGTGAGCTTCCTCGATAGCAAAAGGCCTTTTTGTAGCCCTAATGGTCACTTCTGTTCCTTTGACATTCGCCTTGGCGCATTGATGATATGTTGAAGGAACTAAACCTTGATTGTGCATCCACACTCTTCCTATTAGTAAATGATAGGAAGTTGCACTTTCTATTACATGGAACTTGATGTGGGAACTCAGATTTCCCATTAAAATTCCCACATTCACATACCCAATGGATTTGGAAGATTGGTTGTCATACCCTGAAATTACCAGAGGCATGGGGACCAACCTTTCTTCTGGGATATCAGCTGCATGGAAGGAGTTAATCGGCATAATGTTGATGGAAGCGCCCCCATCCATAAGCGTTCTTGCAAAACTAACCCCATTGATATTGGCTGTCACATACAAGGGCCTGTTATGAGGGAACCTTACAGCTCTATCTGCATCGCTGAAGGTCACCTCTGATAGGAACTTTTTCACTAGCCTCGCCATGGGTCCCCTCCATTTCAACGAGGGAACCGCGTATTTCCTCGCGATGTCTAGGATCGCCTGAGTTATCTCCAGTCTGCTCTCCTTTGGTATCCCCACTTGATCGAAGAACCAAGTGAATTTTGGGGATTTTGAAACTGCGTTGTACTCAACGACTGCCTCTATTTCCTCCCCCTCAACGCTGTATACGTCTTCCACATCTTTAGCGCTTGCTTCATCGTAGGCTAAAACTACGTTAGCCATTCCTGTGGTGCAACGTTCCAGAGCTTCTTCGAATTCCCTTTGCCTCATTATTGACCTTCCTTCTCCTCTTTCCGCCTCATCGTCGTAGGCCGTCACCAAGTTGGCCCCATGTGCTGGAAGCGGTTTGTTGTTAACGTTTTGTGGGGGGATCTGCAGCGTCCCTGCCTTCATGTACTTGTAAATGATTCTTCTTAGTGTGAAGCAGCTCTCTGTCGGGTGCTGGATCTTTCGATGAACCTGACAATACCTAGGATCCGCCTTCGTTGCGTCATTGGGTTCCTCCGAAGGAACACCTTTTTGCAGGTAGACCCTTCCACCTTGGACCATGGAGTTATAACAACTCACCGCCTCTTCTATCGTGCATGGTAACGGTGGTGGGTCTTCTCTATCTCTTCCGAACTTCCTTTTGTTGTCCTTCTTCGCCGCCCTACCCCCATCTGCTCCTTCGGTGTATCCCACCCGTGGGGGTTGAGGCCTTCCTCCCCCAGGTTGTATCGGCTGTCTGAATATCATAGGCGCCGCCACCGAGTTTAGTCGTACGACCAATGAGATGTTCCTTGCAGATTTTAAGAACGCCGAAAAAGTTCCCTCACGCGTCTCATTGATAAGATGGCAGATGTACTCCAGGAGTAGTCCTTCGGCACAGATTTGTAGTAGTTTGGATTCCTTGGCCTCCTCTCTCACGTCCAGAGACCTTTCCCTGAACCTCCGAACGTACACCACCACGTCTTCTCCGGGTCGTTGCTTCTCTCTCCCTAGTTGGGTCAGGGTGAATTCATCCTCTGCTAGAAAGAACTTTTGGACAAATAACACATGCATCTCTTCCCACGTGGAAACACTTTTAGGGGCCAAATGAGAATACCACGTGTATGCTTTATTGGTTAGGGATTTGGAAAACTCCCTCAACCTGAGTTTCTTGTTGTTGCAATGCGCCCCGAGGTGCTCAATAAAACGTTTAATGTGCTCTTTCGGATTCCCACCCTTCCCTGTGTATTTTTCAAAGATGGGGGGAATATAATCCCTCGGGTAAGGCTCATCGTTGTATTCCTGAGGATAAGGTGTCCTAAAGTCATCATAGACTGAAGCTACCTCGCCTATAGACTGTGAGGAAGCCTGCACAAACTTTAACATCTCCTTTTGCATTTCTCTCCTCATTTCCTCCATGGACGATGGGGCAACAACCAATGGGGGTGTTGGCTGAATGACCGTAACCGTTGGAGCCATCGTTACTGCTGGCGCCGTTGATACTCCGGAGATTCCCATTGCCGGATTCACGATGGAGGGTATGCTTACCGGGGCTGCTCCCGTTGTACCTGCGCCCGGTGGAACCGTTGGAGCTGCCCCTGGTGTTACAAAGGAATTGGCCTCAAGTCCTCCTAGCACCGTTGAAGGTGTAGGAGTTTGCAAAAACTCATAGAACTTGCTCATGAGGAGGGTCATCGGGGCAGGTCCCAGCCCAGCGCTCGTGGAAGCCTGCGTCACTCCTTGAGCTACCGTTTTTGTCTGAACTGGGGGTACTTCTATTCGAGGAGCTCCGCTCCTTAAAGCCTCCAATTCTACCGCTGCTTGCTCTTCACTGTGTTGGATATCATTAAAGTTGAGCCTTCGATTAACGTTATCTTGCACCATACTCCTTCCTTAGAAGAATGCCTCCCCAGCAGAGTCTCCAAATGTAAGAGGGTAGTTTAGATAAGATGGAGGCGTAACCCCTTTTAAGTATGGTGATGACAAGGTTAGTTAGAAAAGTACTGGTGATTTAGCCACAAGACACAAAGAGCAGTTTGGAATGTATAGAACCCATCTTATACTCACAAATCTCTCGTGTATAACTCACAATATAATAAAGAACTTCAGAAATAACTTAGCTAGAGGGAAAGAGAAGTAAGCACCCTAGATACACCTTGGTAGGCAGGCAAAACATACTAAAACTCTCAAAGATCTCTGTTATGTATTAAAAGCTTCGTAATAAATGACAAAAATGGTGGGTGGCAGAACTCTCTGGTTCTTTAATAAATCTCTCTAGTAAATAAATTTCTCTATTAATAACTTTTGAACTCTCAAAAGATCATCCTTTCCTCAGAGGTGGTTGGGGTCCTTAAATAGCCCCCCACACCACCCCCGAGGCAACTCAGTCATTAAAGACTATGAAAGACATCCCTCATACTTTATGTCACAAAATTAAATGCCTGATGCACTAGTTGTCTCCTACGTCATAAACATTAAATGCCAAGACATGCCTTTTGCCTAACCACTGTGTGTCAGGGGGTTGTAGTCACAGAGGTGGCTCGCCAACTATCTGACAGCCCCAAATACCACGGTGGTTTACTCAAGTGCATGTCTGACATTGTTTAGAAGGTTAGTGACATCACCCACAGTAGATGTGACATTTAAGTAGAGGGTTGTTTGGTCCATAACCCAATGCCCGATGGAACTCCAAGCTGCTCCGCTTGAGGTTCCACGGTCAGGGTCCTTCGGTGTTTTACTAGGTGTATCTAAGATGGTCAGGACAAGCCCCAACGGTGCCCCACTTCTCAATCCTCCAAACCAAGTCCCTCTAAAGTTCCCACGGTGAGGTTGTTCGATAGAGCATGAAAGCTTTCCCAGGCCCTGCCAAGCCTGGTCTCTCGCGAGTACCGTTCGACCTCACACCCATTCATTATTCTCGTTACAACATTACAGTCATTACATCTCGTAGTCAATATAAACAAAGCTATAGTATGGCAAAGTAACAATAAGCTAAAGTACGAGTTGCCACGCCAAGCTGTCACGCTTGAGTTGCCTCACCAAGATGCCACGCTTGAGTTGCCACGCTAATCTAATCCTCAGAACACTGTTGCTAATTGGGGGATTATCCCTAATCCCAGGATTACCTTCAGTCCCCCTCTACATTTTCCCCTTCGTGGAGGGATTGGTTGTGGGAACAAGAAGTGACTCCACGAAAACTTCTTAATTCGATGAACCTTCTCTGTCTGGTGTGCTGCTTTTTCCTAATTCTAAGTCTCAACCGTTTCAGCTTGAATATCTGAAATTCTCTCGAAGGACCTGCTAATATTCTTGCAGTAATGTTCTAAAAAGCGAAAAATTCTCCCCGATTTAACTGAATCATAACTAAACAACGTTTGAGCTTCTGTCGAAGGGACATCGTGGCTTTTTTGAACCGTTGGGACACCTTCCTTGTTGGGGGGTTTATTGGATATGTCAGAGAAAATCTTGGCGCCCAAAACTCAATCTTTCTTAGGAAGGTAACGGTGGCTGTTCCCTAGGTGTCATGTCATTAATTGACGTAGCGTTGTCTTTTCCATGTCAGAACACTTCCCGAAGTGCCACGTGTACATTTTGAAATGATTACAGTCGGCCACACACGTGCAATGGTGGGAAACTTAAACGATGAACTTTAAAAATTAAACGGCCAAATCACTTAAAACCTTTATTTTTCTTACTTTGCCACTACCTGCTTCAAATTTCATTCATTTTTTAGAGAGAGAGAGAGAGAGAGAGAGAGAGAAAGAGCTTCCATTATTGATCGTCTGAAACCTCTATTGCTGTTCGAGCTTGTGCCGTCCTGTTCTTGCTCTCATCTTCTACGCCACCTCCTGTGGTTGGTCTTCTGCCATTGTCGTGCTCAGGCTCCTATGACTCAAGGTTGTAAATGAGTTGGATTGGGCGTTATTTATATGTCATTTTGCACTTGTATGAGAATCGATCCCAGTAGGGACGCCGATATGCTTTGGATATTAGAAATGTAGTCTTGGGACTTAATTGAACGTGATAATCATGTTAGTGGAGACTCGGGGACGGTTGTGTGACATTGATGGTCAGCGTAATGGTGAGTGTTAGAGCATGTCGCATGTTGAACGCTTGGTGACAACCCCTGTGTAAGAGTGCATGATGTGATCTTAGCTATTGAGGACTTTGATGATTCTGTCTTGGAGGGTCTCCATGATTTATAATAAGAGTTGATAAATCCTATGAACCTAAGGAATTGATGGGTTGATAATTTTAGGGATGAAATTTCCTAAGGAGGGAAGAATGTAATACTCGTTCCCAATATTTTATTATTTTTCCCATGAAAATTCTAATTATATGAAATCCTTGGAAATTAGATCATTAATATATGGGCTGAAGAGTTGCGCTTGCGTTCAAATTAATAAATTATATAATTAAACTCAGTTTTATCCAAGTAAATCTTAAAGATGCCCCTAGGTGTGATTGAAGAAGATGTAAAACATGCAAGAACATTCAAACACACACATGTGAGGGAAAATCCTCCAAAGGGGCAAAACCTTTTATTTTCACTATAATTTTGTAAGATACGGTTACACAGATTACAATAAAAATACAGTGACACATAAATACCCGCGGGTGTCAGTTTTGTAGTCGGCGGCTGGAATTTCCCTTTCTAGGAGGGCAGCAATGAAGAAGAAGGACGGTCTTCTCCACAAGAGTAAACACAAGGTTGTGTTCTTGGGTTGCAATGGATTCACAAAGGTTTGGCAAAGTTGTGTGAATCAAAACATGAGTCTTGAGACTAAAAAAGGTGAAGACTAGAGTAATTAAGACTCTTAAATTCGTCTCTAAAAATCTTAAAAAATAACTCCCCCGAAGATGGTTTATATAGGGAAACCTAAGCCGCAAAAATCTCATAATATTTGTTCGATTTTATCAGAAGTGGATCGGTCCATTTTTGGAGGCGGATTAGTCCGTGGTAGGATCGGTTCGTTTTCTCAAAGGGCTTCATCGGTTTAGCTTCGATCCGGGGTTCTCTATTTTTGGAGCAAAGTGGATCGGTTCGGTATGGAGGCGGATCGGTCCGGAGGCGGATCGGTTCATTTTTTAAAATAGGCGGACTGGTCCGGTTATGCAGAAAACTAATTCCAAGTTCAAGATTCTTTGATATTCGGATTTGTTGATGTAGATGCGATCTTGAATTTCTTCAACGGTGTAACGGCGTAGGACATACATATTGAAAATGGACAAAAATGTCCTTACAAATCTCTACCTATGTCTATGCCAGTACATACATAAAAAATCTGAATTATCAAATAACAAATTTGCCTATACAAATCTACCCTTCCATGAACCCAAAACTGAAAAGGTACAAATGAATAAGTCTAAATCGTTTGTTCTTCAGATCTTCAAAAATCATCAAACTTCTTCTCATCAGGGTGTGCACCATATTGATCTTCAATCTTCGTAGATACACACATGAGATAAAGTAAAATACCAAGTGACGTATCGAGTTTGAAATGAGATAAACATATATACCAATTTATGAAAAAAAAAACTCAAAAATTAAAAACTCCCCCATAATATGATAATTATTTCTCCCCCTTTTTATGATGTCCCCAAATAGACAAATGAGAAGAATAACTCAAACAAGCAAAGCCGAGGTGACACAAGGAAATAAACTTCTATTTTTCAATTTTTCAAAATTTTTCCACAAAATATACCAAACAAGAAAAATCACACCATGAACGAACACAAAACAACCAAGTCAATGAAAGCGTAAATGTATGGTTGTGATCAAAGTCGATAGGAAAATCAATGCATACACACATGACATATGTGTACGATGAATATCGAATACTCTTAACGAATGAACTTCAAAATCTTCCTTTGGTGTAAAGAAAGTGGAAATATGAGACATTGACTCAATCAAATCAACAAATCAAAGTGCAAAGTGATTTCTCACACTAATAACGTCAAAAACAATTTCATGCTTTTTCAGGACTTTCAAGGAAGTGCAAACCCGTTTAACTTCTCCAGCCAAACACCCTCAGATTTATATTTTGAATAGAGGAAATCTAAATTCTCAAACTTTGGAGAATTGATGGTGAAACTTAATGGCCCATATTTGGCATGAGTTTCTTTTTATTGCCTATAAATTTGGTTGGGCTCTTTTAACCTCTTTGGACCTCAAATAATAAAATACCTCAATTTTTTAGGTCCGTTTTAACGGTGGCTTAGAAATCGCAAAGGCTAAATGAACCTTTCGCATCCCTTCCCCATTTTCAAATAAACACACAATCTCACCAAAATGGTTTTTACATGCACTCCAATCTTGTCAAGTTTTATTGCATATTGTCCGTTGTATAGACAGAATTAAGATGGAAACACTCAAGCCAATATGTGATAGACAAGTGCAATAATCAAATAAAGCCGTGAATGTGTGCAATAAAGGAAATAGGAGTCAAACTTGTAGAAAGATATCATGAATCACATCTCAAAGACTCCAAGACAATGTAAAGCACATGGATGAAATGATGTAGCTTCTCAAATCTCTATCAAACAGTCACATGGATATATGGAATGAAGTTGTGACTTGTCTATCTTAAGAGCTCATCCATAAAAGATGCGAATAATAAACAAAAATCTTTTTGGATTTTTCAAAAAAGTTTGATCAAAATAAAAACTTTTTGTGCTTTTCTAAAATTTTTCTAAAAGAAAATCTTTTTGGATTTTTTAAAAGAAATGTACAAAAAAAAAAAAAACTAATGATAAAAGCTAGCAATAGGAATCAGATGATATGATGAAGACAATTCATCCTATGCTAGACACGGACCAACCCCTCAGTCAACTGTGCAAATCCCCAAAGACTTCCTAAGACTCTCAAATCTAAGGGCATCTAAAGGTTTCGTGAAAATATCGACTAACTCACGGTCGGTGGGAACGAAACTCAGGGATACGACCTTATCCTCAACTAACTGACGTATAAAGTGCTCGCGTAACCTGATGTGCTTTATGCGCGAATGTTGGACGTGATTGCAGGATATGTGTATCGCACTCGTGTTATCACAGGAAACGATCATGGTGTCCTACAAAATCCCACAATCCTCTAACATTTTCTTCATCCACAAGAGTTGCGTGCAACAACTCTCGACGGTGATGTACTCAGCCTCCGCAGTGGACAAAGAGATGGAGTTTTGCTTATTGCTCAACCAAGAGACAAGAGAATAACAAAAATAGAAACACCCACCAGAAGTGCTCCTATAATCATCTGTATCCCCGGCCCAATCGGCATTCGAATAGGCGGACAAACAGTCATCGGTATCAAAGGAATACCAAATACCGAATGAGAGAGTCCCACTCACATATTTGATAATACGTTTTAGAGCGAATAAGTGTTACTCTTTCGGGGATGCCTGATATCACGCACAAACTCCAACACTAAAGGCTACGTCAGGATGATTGGCAGTCAAGTAGAGAAGACTACCTATCATACTCCGATATAAGGTTTGCTCTACATCCTTGCATGAAGTGTCCTTACTAAGCTTGATATAAGTACGCATAGGTGTACGTGCATGCTTAGCGGATTCTAAACCAAATTTCTTCACTAGGTCTCTTGCATACTTTGATTAGGAGATGAACATCCCAACTTCTAGCTGACGAACCTAAAGACCAAGGAAGAAAGTAAGCTCACCTACCATGCTCATCTCAAACTCACTTTTCATCTCCTCCATAAAGTGATGAGCATGCTGGGAGCATGTGGATCCAAAGACAATGTCATCCACATAAACCTGGGCAACCAAAATAGCATCGTCATCTCTCCTGACGAACAACGTCATATTAACTCCCCCTCTCTTAAAAACACGGGCTAAGAGATAGGAAGTAAGCCTCTCGTACCAAGCACGGGGTACTTTCTTCAAACCATACAAGGTTTTCCTCAGATAGTAGACATGATCCGAGTGCTTAGGGTCTTCAAACCCTTTTAGTTGTTCCACATAAACCGCCTCTTATAGAATGCCATTTAAAAAGGCACTCTTGACATCCATCTGATATAACTTGAAGCGCAGATGACATGCGATGGCGAGTAGTAAGAGGACGGACTCAAGCCTCGCAATAGGAGTAAATGTCTCCCCAAATTCTACACCTTCTATATGTGTGTAGCCTTGAGCGACCAACCTAGCCTTTTTTTTATTATGGTACCATTTTCATCCATTTTATTCTTGAAAATACATATGGTACCTAGCACATTAGTCTGACTAGGTCGGGGGACAAGTTCCTAGACATTATTCTTTTTAAACTGAAGTAACTCATCCTTCATAGTAGATATCCAATGTTCATCCTTGAGTGCTTCTTTGTGGTTATTGGGCTCGACTTTGGACGTGTAGCAGAAATGGCTAACAACGTTCTCTAGTTGAGCACGAGTCTTAACCCCTAGAGTGGGATCACCAATAATGGCAGAAGGGTCATGACTCTTGCGAACCCAAGCAGGTGTGTCCCCTAACACAGGAGTAGGGTCCACAAAGTGTGAGTGAGGTACAAGTAAATTACTTCCAGAAACATCCTCATCCTCACACTCAAGGCTTGAATTAATAAACACCGACGGTTCATCATCTTACACGGTGATGTTTATTGACTCCATAACCTTAGAGATCTTCAGGTTAAAAACCCGATACGCTCTACTATTCGATGAATATCCTAATAGTATTCCATCATCGCTTCGAGAGTCAAACTTCCCTAATTTCTCTTTATCCCGTAGGATGTAGCATTTACTCTCAAAAATATGAAAATATGCAAGGTTGGGTTTCTTTCTAGTCCACAATTCATAAGGCGTCTTAAGTGTGTGTGGACACAGGTAAACCCTATTCACTGGGTGGCATGCAGTAGATACTGCCTCTACCCAAAATCTCCTAGAAACCTTACGGCCTAGAATCATATATCTAGCCACTTCCTGGATCGTCCTATTCTTTCTCTCAACAATCCCATTTTGCTGAGGTGTCTTCACAGTAGAAAACTTATGTTTGATCCCAATGCTATCATATTAAAGATCTACATTTGCTTCCTTAAATCCAGTGTTATTGTCACTACATATCCTGTTAATAGTGACTCCGTGTTGATTTTGCAGGACACGGCACTTGGTCGTTAAAAACTCCACAACATCGAATTTCTCCCTCAAAAAAACTACAATCGAGTATCTGGAGAAATCATCCACCATCACGAGGATATACCTCTTACCACCCAGACTCTCAGTACGAGTAGGACCGATAAGATCCATGTGAATAAGCTCAAGTATATGATAGGTGGTAATGGAATGCAACTTCTTATAGGGGCTATGAATTTGTTTTCCCAACTGGCAGGGCTCACAAACTGTTGAAGTTGGCTTTCCAAGTGATGTTAAGCCATGTAATAGGTCCTTTTTAGCTAAACGAGTTAATCTCTTACATTCACGTGACCTAAACGTTGGTGCCACAGATCCATATGAGTGATTATGGCGCTGTTGCAGACAAGTGAGGACTTGGGCTCAGTCCCATAACCATTATCCTCTGTCCTCACCCCTTGCACTAAAAGTTTACCAGCTTGATTATAGAAATTACATGCGTCCCAATCAAACTTTAGGGCAAAGTCAGCGTCGCACAACTGGCTAATGCTGAGAAGGTTTGCTTTCAAACCTTTGATGTACAAAACATTCTCTAGCTTAGGAAATCCTGGTAACTCTACACTACCACGTCCTATAATGCTAGACTTGCTCCCATCTCCAAAGGTGACTCTACCATCCTTATAATCCTCAAGAGAAGTAAAAAATGAGGCATCACCTGTCATATGTCTGGAGAATCCACTATCAATATACCACTGTGAGGTATTATGTGCTTTGAGAGCGACATGAACAACAAAGGCCTTTTTATCTTTCTTAGTTACCCAAGAAGTGGTGACCTTTTTTTTACCCTTGTTGTTGTTGGTTTTAGCCGGAATGTGAGAAGCATTAATTGACGAAAAAGACATCCGTCATAATTCCTCCATCAAACTCTGTGATGTGGAAGCTAAAAACTCAACTCGGTCTTGCATACTGGAAAAATCATTAGTATGCTGTGGTGGAGCAGTAGTACGTCATGTCCGACCCATACAATAGCAAAACTTCCTGAGGTGGCCTTTTCTTTTGCAATATGTACAAAAGAACACAGTCTTAGGTGGACCTTTATTTGATTTTCTTGTTTGAACTCTCCTTCGAGGTTTTTGACGATGGCCATAAGGAGTCGTAGTAAACTCAGGAACTGGTCCAGGTGCAATTTGGGATGTGGAAGCACCATCATAACCTATTCCTTGCCTATCACCAAAACCTAAAGCGGGGCCGAGGAGCATCTTTCCCATCTTCCCAAATTTGTCCTCGATTTGTACCTTGACTTCCCGTGATCTCTCCAAATCATGAGTAAGTTGGGCTACAAGGGACTCAAGATTCTTTCGAGTCTCCATTGAGGAATGGAGCTCACTCATAAGTCTATCCGCTTGTTTAGTCAAGTCCCTTCTCTATTTCTCAAAAAAACTCTCTCTCACTCTAAATAAACTCTCTTTCTCAACACAGGCAGACTCTCTCTCTCTTAAGATAGTGCAGGTGAAGGAATCTCTCTCTCTCTCTCACTTTTATTAAATCTTCCTCTAACATGGTGATTCTAAGAACTAACGCTTTGTTATGCTTTTTAGTTTTAAATGACTCAGAATAAAGCTCGGCGTAGGCGCGTTTAAGGTCACTCTCACTCTCAGTGTCGAGGTGTCCCTGTGAAGCTGCATCCTCATCGTCGAGAGGAGCACTAGAAGTACTCCCATGACTAGCCATGAATGCGGTGAAGTTACACTCATGTGGTGACTCATCTCTATAATCCACCGACTCAACCTCACTGTCGTCACTATGGGTAGCATTAAGGACAGCTTTGCCCTTTTCTCTGTTCAGCCTAGTAGCACACTCAAAAGCTCTATGACCCCTACCGTCTCAATCAAATCATCTCTCACTTTCTTTCTTAGGAGGATCTTTAAAATCTTTTTCATTTTTCTTTTCAAACTTATTTTTCTTTTCAAACTTGTTTCAAATTGAGTTGTTAAATTTTGCAGTTTAGACTCTTTCACATCATTAGTACCTTCATGGGTAAGTTTCAAAACATCCCATGCCTCTTTTGACGTGATGCACGTCATTATGCGTTTGAACTCATCAGGTGTGACAGACGCAGAAATAGCACTTAAACCATGAGAATTAAAAGATGACCATTTAAATTCTTCTTCGGTCCATGTAGTAACAGGTTTTAAATTGGTCACGTTTTCAAGAGTGGCGGAGGGAGGTGTCCACCCTCTTTCAACCAAAATCCAAACACGTTCATCAATGGTTTTTAATGCAAATCTCATGCGGGCTTTCTAGTATGCATAGTTTGTCCCGTCAAAAACTGACATTTTATTATATAACTTCTCCATTATGAACACACTCGTTTTCAAAAATCAATTTTTTCAGAAAATTGATATCTTAGAGAAATTTTGTAGAAAGATTACACGGTAAAGTTGTGTAACTGGCTCTGATACCAATTTGAAGAGTTACTCTTGCGTTCAAATTAATAAATTATAAAATTAAACTCAGTTTTATCCAATGAAATCCTAAACATGCACCTAAGTGTGATTGAAGAAGATGTAAAACATGCAAGAACATTCAAATACACACATGTGAGGAAAAATCCCCCAAAGGGGCAAAACCTTTTATTTTCACTATAATTTTGTAAGATACGGTACACAGATTACAATGAAAATATAGTGACACAGAAATACCCACAGGTGTCGGTTCTGTAGTCGGTGGCTGGAATTTCCCTTTTCAGGAGGGCAGCAATGAAGAATAAGGACGGTCTTCTCCACAAGAGTAAACACAAGGTTGTGTTCTTGGGTTGCAAATGGATTCACAAAGGTTTGGCAAAGTTGTGTGAATCAAAACATGAGTCTTGGGACTTAAAAAGGTGAAGACTAGAGTAATTAGGACTCTCAAATTCATCTCTAAAAGTCTTAAAAAATAACTCCCCCGAAGATGGTTTATATAGGTAAACCTAAGCCGAAAAAATCTCATAAGATCTGTTCGATTTTATCAAAAGCGTATCGGTCCATTTTTGGAGGCGGATCAGTCCGTTTTCGGATCGGTCCATTTTCTCAAAGGGATTCTTCGGTTTGGCTTCGATCCGGGGTACTCAATTTTTGGAGCAAAGTGGATTGGTACGGTATGGAGGCGGATCGATTCATTTTTTAAAATAGGCTGACTGGTCCGATTATGCAGAAAACTAATTCCAAGTTGAAGATGCTTTGATATTCGAATTCGTTGATGTAGATGCGATCTTGAATTTCTTCACCGGTGTAATGGCGTATGACATACATATTGATAATGGACAAAAATGTCCTTACATGGGCTTTTATCTCTATTTATTTATTCGTTGGTCTTAATGGTAATTGTTGGAAGTTATGGGTAAAATTGGAGATTTTAAGAATCTGCCAATATCGAATGAACTTGAAAGTCATTCGAACAAAATCCTTATTTCTTTCAAATGAGAATCAGTTGGTTCAAATGAGAACCCAATGTCGTTCGAAGTTGTGTTCTAACGAGGATCTAACTAGATGTAACTGTATAAGGTTTTCCTGCTTCGTTAGAAGGTCGTTCGATGGAAGATCGAACGAGATTGAGATCTTCTTCGAATAACATGTTCAAAATTTTTAAATCGGATGCCCTTATGTGCTGCCACATTTTCGGTTTTAGATCGATGACATGTCGAATCGTGGTGAGTACAGATGACCTAAAATCGGGATCTTAGAGTTGGTTTTTATAATGTTATGTGGAGGGTTGTTTTGGTTTGGAAGAAGAGAGAGTGGGGAGGGGGTCTACCCACCATTTTCAGATTTCCCTTCTCTTTCTTTAGATCTTGAGAGCTCCACCACCCTCTCCCACCACTACAAATCATCCCTAACCACCATGTCTCCACCTTATGCCACCACATTTTAGAAATATTCCACTATATTTAAGCCTAATACACCCACTTTCACCGTTATTGAGCAAAAGTATGAATATTGGAGGTGTTGTTTGGGTTTTTGAAGGGAGTTTTGCTTGGATCTTTCATGGAGACAAGCTTTGTGGAGCTTGGCGACCTCCTTGAGTCCACCTTAGGAGGTGGAGGTTTGCCAACATCTTCTTTTTTATCCACCATTTTGGAGCGTCATTTGAGGTGAAAAAAATCTACTCTTTAGTTAAAACTCTATATTTCCATGTGTTGGTCATGTAGTTACTGTTTGTAAGAGTAGGATGTATTTATGATCTAAGAATGATATTTCTTATGATTTGTGAAATGGGTTT
This sequence comes from Sambucus nigra, assembly GCA_949130495.1. Taxonomy (NCBI): domain Eukaryota; kingdom Viridiplantae; phylum Streptophyta; class Magnoliopsida; order Dipsacales; family Adoxaceae; genus Sambucus; species Sambucus nigra. Next base: position 571,264,753 of record OX422211.1, on the reverse strand, counting down.
AAAAAGGTATTTCAATGGTTTTAAACAAAATGATATATTTCAAGAAAATTTGGTATTAAATATTTTATTAAATACAAATGTTGGAAGAATATTATTTTGTTGCGAGTAATTTATGAATTAATGTTTCAAAGTTTTCTTGTGAAAAATTGGGACTTTTATGTTAATGGACATTTATTCAAGTTTTGAAGAAATAAAAATATCTTTTTGCCTTGAAAAGTATGTTCGAGCAAATAATATGAAATTTCTAGAATAAATCACATGTGTTAGACCTATTTAACCGGATTTTTGGACTTAAAACCCATATCCTTATGCATATAAACTTTTAGTATTTTGATGATGAATATCTAAACAATTTTAACGATTGTTTTAATGGGTTTATACATTGAAAATAAAATAGAAATTTAATCCCTAAAAGTGTGTGAAAAAGGCGTTGGGAATGTGATAAGGGTATTAATAAAGGAAAATGATGTTTTTCTTATAAATTAGTCTTTAAATTATCAATAATTTCTTAGACAAAGAAAGTAACGAAATAAAAGAATTTTCAACTTGAGAAGTATATTAGTCCAAAAGTTTTAATGAGTTAAAAACACTAATGTTAGTATGGGTAACTTAATGGTATTTTTGAAAATAATACTTGTGAAAATTGAGAAAATGGAAAGTTTGGAAATGAACGGATAAAATTATAATTTTACGTAAAGTGGAATATTTTTATGAAATAAAAATATTGGAAAATGTATTACACAAGATGTTCCTAAATGAACTTGTTTTTTGGGATAAAATCAATGCTAAATTAAAAGGGACAAGAAATGATGATTTTAAAGTGTAACACAAGTTGGGGTTAAATTCCAGATTTTGGCTTCGGTCGGTAAAGGAAAAGTGGAATACTGTGAACAATCGTAAAATATTAAAATAGATTAATAAGGACTCGAATGACATCGGAATAATTAAGGAGGGTCCCGAGCCCTAGGGTGAAAGACCCAAAATCAATGGCCAAAGTATATGGTAGCATAGTTAGCGTTGTGGAGCCCATTAAAGTATACGAAAACTGGAAGATTCTCAGAAAAAGATAATGAAAATGGAACATATAAATAAATGGATTGTGTAGTGAATACATAAAAAGACAACCTAACTTGGCTGAATTAATAAATGTTCCGACAAAGGAGAAAGTGAAAAAGTAATGTGAAATTTGATTAATGTCCATAAAGTAAAGGAATGATAACGTGAAGGGATTAAATGGGTAGTTAAGAAACCTAAAGAGGTTTAACCCATAATTTACACATGAGTGCATTTATGAAAGATTTTCAAAGAAAAATAAGTATTTTATAATACATTGATTGTGTGTGTTGAAAGGTGACTTTCAATGAAAATACTAAGATAAGTTTAGCATGAGTAATAAGGAAATTTCGGTAAAAAATGATTTCTCTTAAATAAGGAGTATTGTTTAAGATATTTAACCGGGTGTGTTAAATCAAGAAATAAATGTAAAGTCAAGCAAAAGGAATTTCTTTCACAAGATTAAGGTGAATTAATTGGAAGACGTAACATTTTTGGAATAAAAATGGTATATATATATATATATATATATATATATATGTGTGTGTGTGTGTGTGTGTGTGTGTGTGTGTGTGTGTGTGTGTGTGTGTGTGTGTGTGTGTGTGTGTGTGTGTATGTTTATAAGGTAGTTGCATGTGCACGTAGATATAACGTGTCAGATTCTTTTCTCTGTCGTTCGATTCTGCATTATTGTATATTTCTCACTGGGCATTCGGCTCATTCCCGCGTCTTTATTACGACAAGTTGGGTGTGGTTTTGTACTTTGAGAGAATTATACATGTAAATATTCTCTTTTTATTTTACGGTAGTACCTTTGTATGCTTGGATTCTGGGATGCTTCCCACAGGTCCCTCACATGGTTTGATTTGAATTAGAATTGTATGCTAAACAATTGAAACATTTATTAAATAATATGGGACTAGAAATATTATTTAGGTTGTTTCATTACACTCCACACCTAACGCTCGAGTCAGACTAGGTTGTCCACGCATAACCCATAAATTCGGGCTGGGGCGTTATAAAGTATTGGTGGTCATCATAGCCCGGGTGACAATGTTGAAAACATAATTTTTTTTTCTAACAAAACACCTATTCTTTTTAGCAAGGTTGAGTGCATTATTTATAATTACACAACATTTATGATTAGGTTAGTAGACCGAATGAAATGCATTATCGGACAAGGTATGATAATTGGAAGAGCTTTCCCAAAGAACTTATGCTGGCCATATACGGGTCTAAAAATATCAATATTATTGTAAAATATATGATTTGTTATAAATATTAGTATTTATTATATTTAAGTAGATGTCCACTTCTACTAGGACTTTACCAACTTATACTATAAATAAGGGGTGTCCCCCCCCCCCCCCCCCCCAAAAAAAAAAAAAATATTATTAACACACTTATTAATGAGAAGTTTTTCCTTCCAATATTTTCTCTATACCCTATTTCTCTTAACACGTTATCAGAAAGATTTGGTAAAGACTTAACACAGTCATAAAAAAAACTCTCTCGTTTGTCTCATTTTTTCAAATCTATTGGTACATATTTATTTATTTTCTATAAGGTTCTTGAGAAGATGTGCATATTACAGACTAGCATATTTTGTTGAATGAATTGCCTAGTGCAGAGGAGATGATCTTGCTTTGTCTCCCTTTTTGTTAATTTTGCTTTTGTATGGTTTTGTAAAATATACACAACCATATATATATATGGTACATATTTTGTATGGTATATATATATATATATATATATATATATATATATATATATATATATAGATAGATAGATAGATAGAGAGAGAGAGAGAGAGAGAGTTTATTCATGAAAGTTATTGTCATCTTGTATGCCCAAGTATGTGTATCGTTAACTATATCTCCATTGGCATGTATATGATGTTAAAGTTGTTATTTTTTGAATCTTTGTTTATTATTTTTCTTTATTGTATATATTTAAATAACAATACAAAATAAATCTTGATCTCAAACTTTTGTATTAAGGTTCTTCATTTTCCTGTTATTCTGAAGCATTTTCTATCTACAGAGAAAATAAAAATATATTAGTGTGTATATTTGACATCAACTATCCATATCACATGCAATGATTTCTTTTAGGGGGTCTTACACCAAAATTTTCTAGGAAAGTAAAATATTTATTTTAATAATTGCATTACGATTCTATTGTTTGTATATAATTGTTTTCAATTATTAATTTCCTTACATAATGGTAAAAAGTTGTCCATTACTATTTAAAGTTTCGAGTTCTGAAGTTCTCAAATTGATATATAATATTTTAGGTCCTGAAGTTCCTAATTTCCTTATAATACTTGGAGCCTGAAGTTACCAAGTACCAAACAATATTTAGGGTTAGAGTTTCAATCGCTATTTAAATTTTGGACCTAAAGTTCCAAATAAGATATGACCTAAATCAAGACCTGAAGTTTTGATTATTTGTATATTTAGGGTAAAGTACATTAAATGTTTCCAAATAATTCATAATCCGGACCTAAAGTTTAAAATATTTTCTTATCATGATTAAACTTAAAGTTTTGACACAGTGGGGTGAGGATTTTTAAATCCTAATGTATTAATAAAATTGAATCCGAAGTTCCATTATTTTATGTGTTGAACCTGAAGTTCTCATAAAAATATTAGGATTTGAAGTTCTTGAATTATTTGTACCTCAAATCTTAAAGGAAATATTTTACAATCAAACTTGAAGTTTATATTACTAAATTGAAAGGTTATGGGTAGAAAGTCCTCCAGTAGTGACTAAACTATATCTTGCAAATTCTCCTTAATCATCATTGTGACCAGAATTTCTCAAATTATTGTTGGTAATGAGGGCATAGATCTCTTAATTATTTTTAAAATAATATTGAGAGTCGAAGTTCTCAAGATTTAGGACCTAAATCTCCCATATATATATTTCCAAAATCAGAACTGTAATTTTATTATTTAAGGTATTTTAATGTCCCATGAACATAAATGTTAAAATTTTACAAATCAAATTGCATGAAAAGTCCAATCATATTATGTTTGGAACCAGAAGTTTTCACATACAAACAAAATGACCCGAGGTTATTAGATAAATTTTATATGAACCTAAATATTTATACTTGATCTAATATAGAACCCGAATTTCTACAATTGTGGATAAAGTTTTTAGATATTGCACATTTAATAGAACTTGAAGTTCTAAAATACATTAACATTTCGTATTGAGGCATGAATAGTTTAGCATTGTCTTTATTTATTTTTATTAGAGTAGTTTTTAGTTAATGGATTGGTTTACTTATTTTTTTCAATGCTTATATGATTGGTGATTTAAATTTCAATTTATATTTAATCATGTTAAAAGTATAGATCCGAAAGTTATAGCAAGCGATGACATCTGTCTAGGAGATAATGAAATAACTCACACTATTCTAAAAAACCATAAACTTGTTTTCATGCTTGGAATGTAGTATTGTAAAGATCTCAACCATAGTTAAACGCAAGTCTCAAAAAGAGTCAATGCGATGTTGTTATGTGTTACCCGCCCCTTCATATGCGATGGCTTATATGAAAGCAATCCCTGAAGAAAATTTCTTCATAAAATATATGGGTACCATACTAATAAATAAAAGTAATTTTTCATTATTTCAAAAGTTAGAATCCAAAAATTTATACTTGAAAATAATAATTTCATTATTCATGAGGTTATACTATACAACATTTATTGTTATATAATTGCACTTTATAATGAGCCTGAAGCTTCATGGTTCAACTATTTGATATTAAACAATGATAAATCTTTGATGACTATTGTTATCACAAATGTATGTATATATGATGTTTGTGAGTTGCCCTTTATTGACCCATTGACAAATTTTGTGCTTCTAATATATTTTATGAAGTTTTATTTTGATGAGACACTCTTCAACCATTAGAGGGAGGGAAAAACATAACTAAAGTACAAATTGTTCTTGAAGAATGGTCCGTTCCATAAGAACGATGAAAATTATGCTGGAATACTTTCACTTTCTCTCATCAAATCCCCCTTATCTCTCAATGAGAAAATGAAGTTAGTAATAATTTTGCAATATCAAATTATTACAAAACTTAAAATGTGAGATGTAGTCGCATTTACTACTTGCAAATGTACTTGGCAAAATCATTATCCCAGAAGAACAAAATAAATCCTGCACTAAATAAATTTAGTACATGCCAAAAGCGTGGAAAACCTATAGGCCCTAACTACTTGAATCCCTTGCAATGGAGGTTCAATAAAATTATGCACAAATAACTCTCCAAAACAAGTTATACATAACACTTAAGAAGATGTTATGAACAAAAGATTCACTCTCATTAAACCCTCAGAATAGATTATTATCTATGAAAAGTCACAAGTTCCTAAAGTGACTATAAAGCCCCTTAAGTAGGTAAATGTATATAATATTAAATGAGATCTCGGTGTTTTATACATATACAAAAGAAAGGTGGATCGCAAAAGATGATCATCAATGATAAAATTATATATGTTATAGCTACATAAAAATCAAAGGGCAATGACACAAATTCATGTAATATAAATGAATGTCGACAAAGAATATATTGGCAAAAAATGAGAAAATGCCATGATGGCACAATTCGAGTCAGTAATTGATCATTGTTGACTCAGACCTATAGTACAAAACCCTTGAGATATTAACCCTGAAGGTTACGAACGGGTGTTTATATGAAGGAGAAGTGAAAAACTCGCTAAAAAGTTTATGACCCATGTCATAAGACTTTTTGAAGAAATCAAAAATTGATTATATACGAACATACCATTCCGTTACAGCTGTAAAAAACGTTCAGATATCTAACTAGCTTAGTAGTTTTAAAATATACTATATATGAGACTCATATACATTATAATTACTTATTTATGTAGGAGTTAGATAAAGAATACTTATACAAATACCAGAATGATTTTCTTTGCCTGAAGAAAAGTTATGGAGTATGTGTTCAATTCGAATAACATGTTCACTAAACAACTTAAAGCAATCCGAAAGGATATAGGTACCATCGTCTAGAAATACTTATCTAAAGAAAGGTATGAAAATAATTATAATGCCAATGTTCCATTATACAAATATCCTTAAAATTATGTGCTCCTGAAGAACTCAATTGAAATGTAAACTACTCAATTCTAAGGAATTTAAAAATGATTAACCTTCGAGTATTTAGATATTGTCTTAGCTTGTAGATCGAGAATAATATTAGTTAAGGCACTAATTTGACAATTAAATGGATCGAAAAGTCTTGCAATGCTTTAACATATATTCAGCATAACATTTTAGTATTCGCATGATGTCCGATTTTCGGATATTAAAATATTCATATCATCCTAAAAAGAATAACAAATATAAATTTTCCAGTGGTACCATATTTTATGTTATTATAGCATTGTTAAGTTTGGTCTATAAGTGCCAAACTTGTACATTATTAGTATATTACTATACATAGCATAATGCATGAGACCTCACAGTCAATCCCATAAATAATTGCCATCGACTTGCAATCATGGAGCTAATATCACTCATATTATATGATACACTCGTGGAATTATTAGTGTGATAATTTTAAATCTAACGATCCACATATAATTAGACATAGTCATGAACCAACCAAAATACATTGGGCTGGTGTCAAGAATATATTAAGATATCTATGTGGAACCATTGAAATGGATTTGTTTTATTCTTATAATTCTAGTGATTCCACGTTAGTTGGTTATGAAGATTCTGGATATATTATCGATCCTCATAATAAGGGTCGATCTTAAAAAAGTTGTGTATTTTTTAGTGTTCTTCATAAATATAGTCATGAATGTGTATGGTTGAGATCTTTAATTAAGCATATTCCTAGTCCTTGACAATTTCCTTCCATTACAGATGTTCCAAGTGTCATTTATAAAGACAATGAAATATGTATCGAACAAATTAAAGAAGGATTCGTTAAAGGAGGCATAACCAATTAAATTTCACTAAAGTTTTTCTTCACTCACGAGATTTAGAAGAAAAATGATAATGAAGTCATTCAAGTTCTTTTAAGTGAAAACCTAGATAATCTTTTCACAAAATCACTACCAAAGGCAATATTTCAATAGTTTGTGTACGAGATTGGAATACGACAACTCCACTAATATACAAATTGAACATATCAATCAGGGGATCATCTTATCAGGGGAGGATACAAGCACATGTTGTTTTGGACACGTGTGCATTTTACTCTTTTTTCTTTTGACTAGGTTTTGTCCGACTGGTTTTCTTAATAAAGATATTAATGAGGCAATATTAGGCACGTCCAATGTTGATTCAATGCTCATAAAAATTGTACTTTTTTCCTTCACTTTAGTTTTTACCAATGGTTTTTACATAGTAAGGTTTTAATGAGGCAACAATCACTGAGTGGCGAAAATGGTGTACATCCAAGAGAAAGTGTTATAAATATTTCTATTTATCATATTTAAGCGGATGCTCATTCCTATTAGGATTCTACCAACTTGTACTATAAATAATCCCCCCACCAAAAAAAAAATTATTGACATACTTATTAATGAGAAGTTTTTCCTCCTCCTAACATTCTCTCTTTACCCTATTTCTCTTAACATGATCTTGATTTCATATTTGAGTATGTGTTTAATGACTCTTGATGTACTAATATTCTTACTATATTTTTGTGGACATAAATAATTCGACTTAATCCCTGAATAAGGGGACAATGTCTTGGACAATATTAGAGAGGAATAAAAAATGTGTATGAAAAACCTATATGAACTTTATTTTTGGAAGGATAGAAAATCAATAATGGTCTAGAAAGACAATGTTCCAATGAAGTAGTAAGTGTATATTAGCAACTTAAACAAATTCATTGAACGTAAAGAATCTAAAATCTAGTTGGTCATTAAAGAGTAGACGGGGGACGATAGGATAAGAAATTTGATGTCCATTACTCTAGTTGAAAATCTTATGCAGAGGTAGAGCATGTAATGGTATGTGATGTCAATCAAATTTGATCATATTTTTTTATAATGAAGGCATATAGTTTTAAATGAATGTGTAAGGCTGTAATGATTGCAATATGTGAATGAAGAAGGGAGTTACCAGGGGTAAGGGTCCTAGGCTCAATTCATATGTAAATGTTTATCTCAAGCATGGCATTGCTACTAATCCTATGATCGTTCAATCTCTAGCGAGTTTTAATTTAAATTACATGATAATTTAATAATGTTCATTTTCAAGTTAAATAACATATCATACTGAGAATGCAGGGATTCCATGTACTGCTTCGTATTTTATGCCAACCACACACAAATTCAATTTTACAAAATTTTATCTTTGAATTAATTTAGTCTGCATGCAAAGATGTGGTCCAAAATAAATAAACAAACCAAGTAGGAAAATACGTGAAGAAATATGAAAGAACCCCTAAAAGGGTATAACCTTTTATTTAAAACTGTAGAGAATTTGACAGATACAGTCGACTTACAGACTGCTTAGAATGACTATGTATAATGCACAGAGTCTTCAATTCTTCTACATAATATGATCCAGTCCAGTGCCGTCCATCCCAATCGATGTTACCTAAATATCCACCAATCATACTTCATCTTCTTCAGTAATGAAATCTCGGTTCCACAATAGAGTCGTAGAGATAAACTCTACTAGGTTTTATGAAAGGTGTGTGGAAATAGGGTTTCATAAATCTCACAAATCACATATGGGGATGTATGATTTGTAAAAAAAATGGGTTTGATAAACCAAAAGTGAGAACTTTTGTAACAGGTATTAGAAATTTATTTTCGCTAAAGTTCTTAAGAAATTCTGAATAAAACTTTTTTTTATAACAAAATCACGAATTTTCAGGTGGTGGGGGTTGTTCGAACAAAATTAGACCTCTTTCGAGAGAAACTATAGTTTCGTTTAAACGGCATCGTGTTTCATTCTAATGAAACCCACTTTTCATTTGAACATCCTTTAAACTCCCTTCGAATGAGAATTCTCTATCAAGGCATGGATGTCTCATTTTAATGTCATTTGATGATGGTTCAAACGAAACCACACATCTCGTTCCAGTAAAATCCACACTCGTTTGAACGAGACATAAAAAATTATTTTTAAATTACTCTTTATAAAAAGCCTCGATTTAAAATTCAAACATCCAATGATATAATTTATATTAATTCCTGAAAAACCATAAGTTTTATACCTCCATAAAGTGTTAATAACGAATCTAAAAACGCTGCCCGATTACTAAGGAATCTTCGAATGAACTTAAAGATAATTCAGATGTTCAGTTTGATATGTCGGTTTGTAACAGGATACGCTAAACTACCAAAAAGTCTAAGCTATGAGAAATTATAAAATATTGCCCTTACAAATCTCCTCCTTTTCTATTACGGTACAAAATAAAATCGAAAACTAAATTACAGTAAAACCCTCTAAGACAATTAATCCTAATGTCCTCCCAACCCCAAAAATGGAATGACATATGAAACTTTGTCTTCAATTGAAACTTTTTCTCCCCTTGTCTAGCTTTGTATTAATATTGCATAGTTCATGAGACTTTTATCAAAGCAAAAGAGACCTACACACATGAAATAATAAATACCGGGGCCTGTATGAGTTTTAAATAAAAATAAGACTCCCACTCAATTTTCCCCCTTTTATCCATAATAATAAAGGAGTAGAGACTAGTCATGAATAATAAGCATGAAGAAGTAATGTATACTAGTCATGATTAATAAGCATCACATGAAGAAGCAAAGATATCATCACAAAGATAATCGAAAAAGTGCATGTAATGATAATCCAAGAGGTATAAAGAAGAAAGCCGAAGTTGGTACATCTTTTTGAAATTTTCAAGTATAAGAAGAAATATATGTATAAGAGGTACAAGCAGGTACGAAAATACATAACTGATTAGTCGCGAATATTGTATATTTGATCCCGTTACTTATGCATGCATGGACATTTGTGGCCATTTTTTCACTTATTAAAGATCTTGTATTGTATAACCTTTAGTTTCGATAGATATATGTTTTACAAGGTTTATTTGAGCTTTTGTAGGGATTGGAATGCTAAATGGTGAAAGTGTACGCTTTTGAGAAAGTAACAACGCATCACGCAACTTCGGGGGAAATTTAGTCATTTCTACATTCTATCTTTATGCCCGGACTCTTTTATGAAAGTTGTATCTCTTTGAGTTATCTTTTCATAGCCTTCAACAATGCGTCAATATGGTTCCTAACGACCAAGATATGGTCAATATACTCCGATGACCCTTGTATGGAATGAAAGGAGAAAAGAGTCCAATAATTCTAGGACCCGATCGATCGTCCCCTGACATGAGGTCGTTCGATTATTCAAAATTTGCCTACGAATCAAGATAGTGCTTTGATCAAGACGACGATCGATCGGTCCCTAACTCGCGATCGATCGGTCCCCTCAGACCTGCGAATCTCTATGTTAGTTGGTTTAGTTTCCACTTTTTGTCTTTTGTTTTAAACTTCTTGTTTGGTTATTTTTTTCCACTTACTATATATAGTAAGTGGTTTGTAGCAAGTAGGAGCAGGTTCAGTCTTGTAAGAGCAAAGAATAAAATTTGGATTTTGTATTTTTTTCTTTTTTCTCTCTTCTAGGGTTTGTTCCAATTTCTTCTTTCTTTCATCATCTACTTCATTATTTGAAAGTCAAATTCCATTTTAGTTGTACTTTGTTAGATATTGAAATATTTTGGTTAATTAATATAGTGGTTTTGTCTTTAATGCTCTCTTTTGCAATGATATTTTCCCTTTTAGTTAACTCCATGGCGTGTGTATGCAAAGTTAATGTTATGAGTAGCTAGTTTCCTTAGGTTGGGAGCATAAACCCACCTTGGATGGTTCCACTTCTTGATTAGTTCAATGTCTGAATCCAATAAATGGGTGTATGTGTTGGTAGTGGAGTTTCATAGGATTCAGACATCTCTTATCATGTACGAGTTTTTTTAAAGACTTAACTCCAACATCAACTCATTTGTTCAATAACATGTTATGACCTTCATCTGGAATTATTGGGATGACACCCTTCATGTGGGATTTTTTAGAATGACATCTTTTTTACATTTGATTGTGAATCAATCCAAAGAACCATTGGGGTTGTGATGATCCGAGGTGGGGGAATGCTCCTCAACCTTTAGTTAAGATTCTTTTCATAATACATTTTATAAATTTCACTTTATTCTATTAATCTTTAGTTAAGTGTTCCAGTAATTGTGGTTCACTTTGGTCTACTATAACACTCGGAACTTAAATAATCTTTTCTTTTATCTTTTATTCTTGTTTATCAACTTTTACCTAGAACAATATCTTTGGTACTTCATATAATTCCATGTGGAAATCAACTCTAGTCATGCTAGGTTATTACAACTCTCGCGATTAGAGTGCACTTGCGCTATACAATAGTTTGAGCGAGTCAAGTTTTTGACTTCGTCATCGAGTAATTATTAGTAATGATTATATTAATTTAGTTCTTTGTTGATAAACCCTTTGCATTTAATTGTTTGAGCTAGTGTTGTTTTAAAGGATAGGTTCTCTGTCCTAATGGGCAATAATTAGAACCTAGGGTTTATTGGGGCATACCTACCACTAATTTCACCTGAAGGCTCAAACACTCCACTCAATAACTCTGGGACTTCATCCTAGCATTGTTACACGCTTAATACGACACCTTCCTAGACAAATTTGATGTTCGTATCACAATTTCCTAGTACACACCCCTCGGTGCAATCCTTTGATCCTCATATGGAGTATAATCATGCACCACTGCATGGTGTTAGTCCCATGTGTCAGTCATTTAGGGATTACCTCTGCCCGGAGCCAGTCATTTCGCCCGGGTATATCACATTCCCTTTAAACCATGGGGACTTTCACTTCCAAAATGGCGCGATCAACCTGCTGCCTTCCTTTCATGGGATGGAAAATGTAAACGCGTATGGGCACCTTAGGTACTTTCAAGAGGTGTGCAACACATTCTCTGACCAAAATTTCACACACGAGCTTGTGCGGATTAAGCTTTTTTATTTTTTCCATTAAAGATAAAGCGAAATATTAGTTGATCAAACTTCCCGCTAACTCTATTGGGAATTGGCAACAATTGCAAGACCTATTCTTGAAGGAATTGTTTCCCACACAAAAGACAAATGCGCTCATTAAACAAATACAAAACTTTCAATAATACGACCATGAGATGTTTACTACACCAAAAAGACCAAATTGTCACTTTTGAGTTGGCCACCCTTGTCACGGTCAATGATCGTGAAAAAAACACGCATTTTTTGTTACGGTCACTGCCCATGACAAAGTGTTGTCATAGTCAATGACCGTGACAAGTTCTTGACAAGCAAAGTTGTCACGGGCTTGTCACAGTCAATGACTGTGACAACATTACAAAGTTGCCACGGTGAAAGACCGTGACTTGTCCGTGACAACTTTATTAGTAAAAAACCCCGTCCCTCTTATTTTATCCCATCGTTTTCACTTACGTCTTTTCTCTCTCTCTCTAAGCGACTGCTCTCTCTCTCTCTATGATTTAAGGTATTTTTCTTCTCTCTCTCTTTTATTTGTATATATGTGTGTGTGTATGTGTTGGTGTGTGTGTGTGTGTGTGTATATGTGAATGTGTTTGTGCGTGTACAGGGTGTGTGTGTTGTGGGCGGGAGGGGGCAAGGGGTAGGGGGCGGGTGGTGGGTTTGTGTGTGTGCATTTATGTATGTGTGTGGGTGGGTTTGTGTGTGTGCATTTATGTATGTGTGTGGGTGGGTTTGTGTGTGTGCATTTGTGTGTGTGTGTATGTGTAGTGGGGCAGGGGGTGGTGGGGCATTTCTGTGTGGGGGTGTGTGTGTATTCAAGTGTGTGTGTGGTGGGGAAGGGGGTCGGGTGTGTATGCGTTTGTGTTGAAATTAATTGGTGTTATGTTTAGGACTTAAAATTAATTGTTAATGTTGATTTAGGATTTGAAATTAATGTTTAGTTTATGACTTGAAATTAATTGTTTATATTGATTGAACATTATAAACATTGTTTCTTTATTTTTATTTAGGTTTGAAATTGTTATTGTTGAATTAATTGAGTAGATGAATTAGATGGAGTACGGGATACACATTTGTTGGTTTGTTGTTGTTGTTCGATTATATTGGACGGATGTGGTTGGATATGGAAGTTGGTTGTTAAATTTTTTTAAAATATTAATTCACACTAATAAATCCGTAAATAATTATAATGTCTTAATTTATTGAGTTGGTTAATTTTGGAAGTGGCACGACCACTAGATTATTGTCAAAATGGGGGGAGGGGGAGTTTTCGACTTTTTTTCTAAAATTACTTTGTGTCACGACCCGTTCGAGAGTTTCACGACCACGGACTTATCATAATTAAATAAAATATAACTACAATTACACATAGTGCACATGCATACTAGCCTTCTAGTTCTTATGCGTACGTATTCAATAGCCCTTAGACCCGTTCGAGAGTCATTATCCCTGTAATGAGATCTTTCGAATTGTCCCATTTGGACAGTTTGGGACTGCATAATTTTTGTATAATAATATTCTTACTGGATTAAAGTTGTTACATTTGGAAGAAGTTCTTTAATCGTATCCTAATGTTCTCTCAGTACACACTAGATTGGCAAGTGTGAGTGTTATTGCAATTGATCAATTGAAATAATACTCACACTTGCTAATCTACGTCGTATACTTGGAGAACTAAGGGGATATGCTGCCGAATTTTTCTCAAATCATAACAATGTGCATGAGTTGTTAAGTATATTACAAAAATATGCGGTCTTGAATGTGATAGGACCACTCACCCTTTAGAGGAGATGGAGGAAATAGGAATTACTATTATGAATTGAAATTTAAAAACCGAATATAAATAAGACATAATTAATTGAAAAATACTATAAATCTAAGTTTTGTTTATACTAATCCTCGAATATACGCTTCTTACCTTTTATAGGTGATTATTTGTAGTAGCTGTGATGGGATATCCTAAATATAAAGAGTGGATGGGGGAGACAAATAGATTGGGAGATGTGTTTCGCAGAGGTGCTAATGAAGTTGTAAAATACGCAAAGAGATGTTATAATGATGAAGAGTTTCTGTGTCCGTGTGCTAGGTGTAAGAATGGTAAGGTGTTTGAGTGGAAAATAGTTGAACTACATTTTTTAAGATCGGGTATGAAAGATAATTATCGATTTTGGAGTTTTCATGGTGAATTGAAAGTTCCTTTTATCCCTGAACAACCTTCACAACAACCTTCAACAAGTAGGATAGATGTAGAAGGGGATGACGTAGATCATAATATGTTAGAGGATTGAGTTGATGACGCGTACGGAGTTCATGAAATGGAGGATAATGAGGTCACTAACGATGTAAAAGGTTCAGGATATCATGAAGATATCATGATAAACCTTGACGATGACTACTAAAGTTTAAAATTTAAGGCGACCCAACCGTTTTACTCAGGCAGTGAGAACGATCAAACAACTTTACATGCCATGGTTGGTTTGTACAATTTGAAGTCGCAATACGTTTTCTCTGACAATAACATAACAGGAAATTTGAATTGGGTGAAGGGCTTACTACCCAAGGAGAATACACGTCCAAATAGCTATCATATTATGAAGAATAGTTTGAAAGGTTTGGTAATGAAGTATAAATCGATTTATGCTTGTGTGTATGCGATGAACCTAGATATGTACAATCTACTAGCAAGGAAGGAACAAGCTCAAAAGTGCCTCAAAAAGTGTTGAAATATTTTCCCGTTGGGCCTAGATTAAAGAAATTTTTCACAGTACAATGGATAGAAGAGGCAATGACTTGGCATGCTAGGGAAGAAGTAGGGGATAATCTCATGCGTCATCCTATTGATTCTACATCTTGGAGGAGGATGAGTTATGAGTATCCTGATTTTGCTCGAGAACAATGTAACATTCATTTGGCTATATCAACAGATGGTTTTAATCCATTTGGAAATCTAAGCACCAATCAGAGTGTATGGCCAGTGATCCTAGCCCCACTCAACCTCCCCCCTTCACAGTGTATGAGACCTAAATTTTTGATGATGTCTTTATTGATACCTAGGTCAAAGGCACCAAGTGATGACATCAACGCCTACCTGGATCCTTTTGTAGAAGAATTAAATGAGTTGTGGGAAGAAAGTGTGCAAGCGTTTGACTCTTTTAGAAAAGAAGAGTTTACGCTGAAAGCTTTATTGATGTAGGCAATTCATGATTTTCCAGCTTATGGAACATTATTCGGTTGTGTAGTACATGGTTATTTCGGGTGTCCTATTTGTGAAGAGGAGACTAAATCTCTTCGTCTCCCTGCTAGCTTAAAAAATTTATATCATTGCCATGGGAGGTTTTTACCCCCGGCTCATAGTATCAGATTTGAGAAAGGTTCTAATTTTTTATCGGGCAGGGTTGAATATAGGCTACCGCCGTGAAAACTTTCAAGTTTAAAAATTGAAAGTAAATCTTCTGATTGTGTCCCTAATATGCCAGGTAAGAATCCTAAATTTAAGAATGTCAAGCATAAGAAGAGCCCAACAAGGAATGAAACTGAGACAAGAAAGGCATGGTCTAGGAGGTTAATTTTATTTGACTTGCCTTAATGGAGGAATAACCCAGCGCGCCATGTATTGGATGTGATGCATGCTGAGAAGAACCCCACTGAACATATTATGGGAACATGCCTTGGGGGGAGTCATTCGAAGGATGGAGAAAATGCACGAAAAGACCTTAAATCGCTGAAACTTATGCCATAACTATGGTTGAAAGAAGATAGTAGGGGAAGGACAATAATTCCCCCTGGTGCGTTTACTTTGAAGAGTGGAAAAATGAAGGTTCTTTTAAAAATAATATATAATTTGAAGGTTCCATCTAATTTTTCGTCGAACTTGCAAAGGATTGTGAATTATGCTACTCATGATTTACATAAGTGTATGTCCCACGATTGGCATGTGATCATTCAATTGGTTCCTCTATTATTTAAGCACTGCTTCTCCAAGCACAAGGATTTTTGGAGGGCTATTATGCAAATTAGTATCTTCTTCTCACTTTTGTGTGAGAAGATAGTCAATAGAGAACACATAGTGGCTGAAAAATTGGCAGTGACCGAAGCGATTTGTGTGTTGGCGAAGTACTTTCTCCCAGCATTCTTGGACATAAGTGTTGACTTGTTGGTACACCTATGTGACAAGGCACTTCTTTACGGTCCAGTTAAATATCGGTGGATGTATCCGTTTGAAATATTGATGAAAGTTTTTAAAGATTACATCAAGAATACGCGATACATTGCAGGATCAATTGCGGAGGAATACATCACCATGGAGTCATCAATCTATACTCGGGAGCATATGTCTGACACCACCAACGTGGATGACATTGATGAGTTTGTCGATGAGGGTGGTCATGTTATGGGAAAACGAGTGAAATTAACGAGTTTGCAACATGAACAATAGCTCATTGTCTATTTGACACACATGAAGATGTCGGAGAATGGAAAAGTAAGTTCAAATTATTTTAAGTTTTACATTAGTTTAGATTATTTTATACATGATTAATTTTGTAATATGTTCGTCACATTAATTTTATGCCAAAAATATGAAGCCTGTGAGAACAATAAAAGATGAAAAATAGTGGCACAATCAGACAGTGATTTTAGGCTGTGGTTGTCGGACGAGGTAATTATAATGAAAACGGTTGTTATATAATGTTACATTACAATAAAAATTTACAACTAACCTAATTGATTTATATATATTCTCAGCTCTTAAAGACGGGTGATGCTACATCAAGGGTTGCTCGTTTAGCCACTGGACCCTTATTCAATGCACAAGAGTACAAAAATTATCGATTGAACGGTTACGTATTCGGCGCAAGGGTGTACGAGGAAAAATAAATGTACAGAACTCGATCTTTTCATACAAGGCTCTTACTCTCTTTTGAGCGAGCGCAAAAGATAAAAACCTAGTCGAAGCTGAAATGACTTATTGTGGTGTAATTCAAACTATATTTGAATTGGACTATGTAAGCTTCAAAGAAGTTGTATTTTACTATGATTGGGTAAGGATTGAGGATAAAAATGCTTGTAAAGTTGATCCTGGCACCAATTTGATCATGGTTGACTTGTCAAAGTTGAAGAGCAATTAACATGTGAGCAATGAACCATTTGTTTCTGCATTTCAAAAGGTCAAACAAGTGTTTTACTCAGAGAATATAAACAACGAGCCGTGGTCAATCGTCCTACATGCGCCAAAGCGTCTAAACAGTAGTGTGGTTGACTTGGCTGCTCCTGCCGAATATCAATCCATTTTTTATGATAACCCGAATTTGAAACAATTTTTCAATTTGTAATAAGTATTCCAATTTAGCACATGTACTGGTGTTTTATTATTATCGGACATCGGTTTAATTCTTTTAATTCATTTGTACTTGATCATTTTCACTCTTTTTATCTTTGTCTCTTTCCTTTATATATGTATGTGTGTTAAACAGTAATAAGTATTCCAATTTTCGGATTAATGCTTTTTATTCATTTGTACTTGATTACATTAGCGCATGTACTATTAAGACTTAATGTTTGCATGCCTTCTTCTAATTCATTTTGAATTTGTATTAATAACAATAATTTTTTTACCGAAAATGTCTCCTTCAGGGATTAAGGCAAGGTTGATGATGATGATAGTGATGATGTCTTCTGGGCTCGGCGGTAGAGGAAGTGACGAGGGATCCTCGGCCCCTAGGCTCCCCAAATGGGGAAAATTGGGAATGACTGTCGAGAACAAGACGGGAATATTTGTAAGATACCTCGAGCTGGTAAAGACGATTATCGACCCGGGGTACACTAGTTGGAGGGAGGTGCTAAATGAGCTCAAGTTAGATATTTAGGCAGCACTACAGGTAATGCATTTATATTTATATTTAAATTTAAATTTCAGTTTCAATTTCAATTTCAATTTATATTTATATTTATATTTATTCGCAACTAACATTGTATTTGTTTGACACGAACAATTCAGCCTGGCCCCAGAACTCTGTGATTCTGTCTTGGAGCGGTTGAGGGAGCAACACAAGACATGGAAGAAAAAATTATAGGGTCGGTACTTTGGGAAGACCCGAGACTCCATTATTAGAATGCAAGAGTTCGTCCCACCGAAGGATCCGATCTCATTGGCACAATGGCAAAAGTTCAAATTGGTTGCACGAACAATGCGGCGTGATGCATATTCAGGGGTGTCTCAATGCGTATGTCATGTGGCCTTACTTCCTCCTCAAACCTACCATACGATATTATTTATATCTATTTTATCTGGACACTTGGATTATATTTGTATTGTTTTCATTTGTTACATTTTGGTTTGGATATGGAATTATATATGCAATTATTTGTTACATTTTGGTTTGGATATGGAATTACATTTTTTTGTATATATGCTGTTTGAACAGGTACAATTTTGCTATAACAGATACAAGTATACTGCTGGGCAGTGGCAATGGCCAAACTGCCCAGCAGATTTTTTTTAAATTCTGCCCAGATTTGTCACAATCATTGACTATGACAAGTCCGTGATAAATAAAACTTATCACGGTCAATGAGCGTGATAATTTTTAAAGGTTGCCACGGGTTTGTCATAATACTTAACCATGACAAATCTTGTGACAGTACCGTGATAAGTTTGTGAAAATAAAAGTTGTCACCCCATAATTGTCACGGCCATTAACCTTGACAAGTTGGACTTTTCACAGTCAATGACTGTGACAATTCGGCAGATTTGGTGTAGTGGTCTGACAAGTGTTTAGAACATTTTAAGTCTTTGAAGAGGTCTTGTTCGCACCACAATTTCGACCAAATGCGATTAATTTCCATTTTCCATAGCGGGCTAAACCCCTTGATGAAACAGTTGATCGAAACAATGTTTCAAGGTAGCCTACTTGATTTGAGTGGTGAAGAAGTTGAGGCCCATTTCAAGTTTATTTCAAAGACATCTCGGGGTTGGGATACGTCTAACCCATTTGACCGCACTAGTCGCGATAACACCACCCCTAGAGGGAAAACTAGAGGTATATCTATCTTACAGGAAAATCATGATACGTAGACCAAATACGACTAGTTGTGTGATGTGATAAAACTCACACAACAATCCCCACCCATGGAAGCCGTTCAAAAGGTTTTAGTTGAGGATGAGGTTGTGTGCGTCATTTGTGAGAACATTGGCCACTAAACGAGAGAGTGTCCCTCACTTCCTAGTATTAAGAGCTAATTGCACGAGAAAATAAATGCTATAGGGGCATACAAAAAGAAATACTCCAATATGCCCTTCGATCCTAACAACCCTCCTTATAATACAAGTTGGAGGACAACACATCCTCTCATGAGTTGGAAGGACCACAATTCCCAAACTCCGCAAACTAAGGGTTTTTTAAGCTCGTTTCCATACCCACCCCCACAATTCAAATAACAACCTCCCCATATCAATCCCCATAACATCCTCTCGCGGGACCTCCCGCTTCATATTTGACTCCACGGAGAAGTCACAATGAGGAGCAATACGCCAGTGTTTAAAAAGTTACCCAACTTGAACAGTCTATCTCTCAAATGGCACGTTTCATGCAAGAGATGCAAGTCTCTCTTGCCAAATTGCTCCAAAACTCCCAAAGGGTTGCGATACCACTTTTGCCGATGCAACCTCAACCCCATCCCAAGGGCCAAATGGGCATTCAGAGCTCTAATTAGATAACATCACATATCTAGAATTCTTAGGGTATTACCTCCCTTAGGAGCAATAAAACGGTCGATAACCATGTCATGAGGCTCTTGTCAAAACAACCAAGTCCCACTCAGTCCAAAGGCAAATCCATTGCTCCGGAGGATGTGCAACCACACATTCCCGCTACCATAGACGATAATATCCCCAAATAAGGTGATGAGCCTATAGTTGTGAAGGACACCAATTGTCCTATACCATTCCCATTTCCACAAAGGCTCAAGGAGAAGGCTACTAAAGCATTCGAAGAGGGATTTCTTAAACTTTTTAAGTATGTAAACATGAATATTCCCCTCCTCAAAGCAATTGAGCACGTGCCAAAGTATGTTAAGTTTATGAAGGACTTATGCACGATTAAAAAGAGATGAAATGTACGCAAAAAGGTGTACATGGACGTCAAGCGAGTGAGATTATAACCAATGAGCTTTCCCCAAAGCTCAAGGACCCGAGTTTCCCCACCATTTCATGCATAATTGGGGATACTAGAATAGATACTACCCTCTTAGATTTGGGGGCAAGTGTGAACTTTCTTCCTTACTCTGTGTATCTCAAGTTAAAGCTTGGTGAGATTGAATTGATTCCCATCACTTTACAATTAGTCGACCGTTCGACTAAGATACCGGGAGGAGTCGTGGAGGACGTGATTTTCCAAGTTGATTCTTTTTACTTCCCTCTAGATTTTATTATCTTGGACAACCAACTCATACAAAAAGGGAGTTAGCAAATCCTAATAATTTTTGGACGACCGTTCCTCCAAACCATTAATGCTAACATCAATTGTAGGAACGGGGTGATGAAACTCTCATTTGGTAATATGACGATCAAAGTCAATGTGTTCAACCTCCTTAAGCAACCCCGAAGTTGCAATAAAAGCGAGGAAGTGTTTGAAATGGTGGCTTGCATTTGCACTCTTGTCCAAGAATATTTTGACCTATCTTATTTTAGAGATCCATTAGAGGCGTGCATTGCTAACCCCGTGGATAGCGATTTACTCATCAATGATGAGGGCTATGAAGATGCCCTCGATGAGAATTTCTATTCACTAAATGGGGAGTTAATGTACATGTTTCATTCCCTCGAGTATTTTGAGGAGGTGAATGAAGGTGTTGAGGATGGTGGCATAGTGGGGGATAGTGAAAGAGAGCTCACAAATGATGAAAGTGAGAGGGTTATCAAAGACTCGATGTGTATCTCCCACTTTCAAACATTTCCCCAATGTGACTCTTTTCCCTTCCCATAGAATGTTTCAATTCCCAAGCTCAAGCTCAAAACCTTGCCACAGGAGCTCAAGTATGTTTTCCTGGGTGGTGAGAACACTTTTCTAGTGATTATAGCAGCAAACCTTGACAATTTCAGGAGGGGGCCTTATTTGAGGTGTTTAGGAAGCATAAGAGTGCTATCGAATGGTGCCTTTTTGACTTGAAAGGGATCAATCCCTCCATTTGCACTCATAGAATTTACTTGGAAGAGGACGCCAGACCCACTCGTCAAGCAAAGGCTATTGAATCCAGCCATGAACAAGGTGGTGATGGCGGAGGTGATAAAACTATTAGATGTGGGGTTAATCTACCCTATTTCTGATAGTGAGTGGATGAGCCCGACACAAGCAGTGCCGAAAAAGTCCGGTGTAATATTTATTGAGATTGCGGACGGTGAACATTTTCCCTCTCCCATTCCAATCGGCTATATTTTTTGCATCGGTTATCGAAAGCTTAATGTGGTCACGAGGAAACACCACTTTCCCTTCCTTTTCCTTGACTAAATTCTCTAAAGATTAGTCGGGCATAAGTATTATTGTTTTCTTGATGGCTATTCGGGGTACAATCAGATTGAAATAGCCCCCGGAGATCACGAAAAGACCACGTTGACATGTGTGTATGGCACTTTTACCTTTCGAAGAATGTCTCTTAGGCTTTGAAATGCACCAAAAACTTTCCAACGGTTTATGCTTAGCATATTTAGTGACATGGTAAAAGACATTGTTGAAGTCTTCATGGATGATTTCAGTGTCTTCGGTAATACTTATTAGGGATGCCTAGCCAATCTCAAAAAGTGATAGCTAGGTGCATTGAGAAAAACCTCATTATCAATTGAGAGAAGTGTCACTTTATGGTGACAAAAGGGATCGTCTTAGGCCATATCATCTACAATGATGGTATTCAAGTCGACAAGGCTAAGGTTGAAGTTATATCTAACCTTCCTGCTCTTAAAAATTTCAAGGATGTGATGTTATTTCTTGGCCACGCCATTTTTTACCAACGTTTTATTCAAGACTTTAGCTTGATCGCGTGACCCATGTGTGCCCTTCTTGCTAAAGATGCTCCATTTTTGTGGAGTGAGGTATGCCAAGAATCATTTGATAAGTTAAAAACCATGTTGATCACGACCCCCATCATGTAATCGAACGATTGGAACCTTCCATTCGAGCTCATGTGTGATGCAAGTGACTGTGCTGTTGGGGCGGTGCTTGGTCAACGGAGGGACAAGAAACCTTATGTCATATCTTATGCTAATCATACGCTTAATTGCGATCAAATGAACTAATACACTACGGAGAAGGAATTACTAGCCATAGTGTTCGTGTTGGATAAATTTTGGGCGTACTTGGTAGGATCACCCATAGTCTGCTTCACCGATCATGTCTCTCTTAAGTACCTTATTTCCAAGAAGGATGCTAAGAGTAGGCTCATTCGTTGGGTGCTCCTCCTCCAAAAGTTTGACCTCTCAATAAAATACAAAAAGGGAGTGGTAAACATAGTCATGGATCACTTATCCCGACTTACATTCGATCACGATCATATTGATCCCATCCCTATCCGAGAGTGTTTCCCACACGAACAACTCATGGTCGTATCGACGTTATATGGTATGTCGATATTGTGACTCTCCTTATCACTGAGGCCTACCCACTGCACTTTTTGGCTAAGGACAAGGAAAGACTTTCAAATTTGGCCCAATTATTCTTGATATATGATCCATTCATGTTTAAACATTTTTTGGACCAAATAATTCGCAAATGTGTCCCAAATGATGAGATCCCGAGTATCTTATTATTTTACCACAACGGGGCATGTGGAGGACACTTTTCTTCCCAAAAGACCTCCTTTAAAGTGTTACATATCGGTTTTAATTGGCATACGATCTTCAAAGATGCGCAATCTTTCTCTAAAACTTATACCTTTTGCCAATCGATCGGGAAGATTACCAAAAGGACCATGATGCCACTTTCCCCTATTCTTATAATCGAAGTTTCTAATGGTTGGGGAATAGACTTCATGGGTACTTTCAGTAAGTCCAATCAATTTGAATACATCTTAATCGTAGTCGAATATGTATCCAAATGGATTGAAGTCGTGCCTTCTAGGAAAAACACCTTGAAAGTGGTGTTTAAGCTCCTAAAAGAGAACATCTTGGCTCGATTCAGCACACCTAAGGAAATCATAAGTGACCAAGGTGTCCATTTTTGCAATGATATATCTAGTCGCTAGATGTTGCAATATGGGGTCACCCATAAGGTATCCACCACATATCACCCACAAACAAATGACCAAGCAAAATTGGCCAATAGGGAGATAAAAAGGAGTCTGTAGAAAATCGTAAACCTTTTGACCAAGGATTGGTCGTATAGGCTAATCGACGTGCTTTGGGCCTATCGGATGGCTTATAAGACGCACCTTGGGATGTCCCATTACCGATTGGTGTATGGGAAAGCATGTCATTTGCTGGTAGAGCTTGAGCACCAGGAATATTAAGCCATCAAAAAGCTTAATTTTGACATTATCGAAAGCGGAGACCTTCATAAGTTCCAACTCAACAAACTCGAGGAGTTTAGAAACGATCAATATGATAACTCTCATATTTTTAAGGCCAAAACCAAGGCCTTTCACGATAAAAGGATAGTGCATAAGCACTTTGAGTTGGGACAAAAAGTCCTACTCTACAATTCTCGCCTCCACCTTTTTCTCGAGAAATTGCAATCCCGGTGAAATGGATCATTTGTTGTACATAAGGTATATAATCACGGTCCCATCTAAATTCTAAACCCGAGGAGCAAAACCTTATCTAAGGTAGAGGTTTAAGCCTTTCCTTGAGATGGTGGAAATTTATATTGAGGACCCCTCTATGGGCCCCTCATTGGATGTCGCATTGTAGGCCTCAGGTGTTTTATTTGGATTTATTCATTTCTTATTGAGCTCGAGGCAATTGTATGTTATCACATGAGGCTATATATATATATTATCTTCCCTAGGCATCCATATTTGAGTTATACTAATTTTGTTGGGTTAGGAGACCTTTTGGTGAAGCAGCGGAGTAGAGTGAGGAGAAAATAGGTCCCCGATCGATCAGCCCTCCAGTGGACATCGACCGATTAGAAGTTAGAAAACCCCCTGTCAAAGACCCAAGGTAAAAACCCAAAATGCGGTTGACCGACCCTTGCCATGCAATCGACCGGTCCCAAGGTTTGAATTCTCTATTTCTAGACCAAGGCAAATTAGAGAAACCTAGTTGACTGGTCCCCAGACATCGACCGACCGGTCCCAACTTAAATCGCGCATTGTCATACCATTTTTAAAAAGCACAGTCGACCGACACTCCAAGCCCGATGCACCGACACTCCACGCACGATCGATCGGGGATCTCAATTATGTGGGCCTTATCATTTCATTTCTCTCATCCCCCCTTATAACTCCCAACCTCTCTTCTTCCCTCTCCATCCGAAATTCCTTCAAAACCAACCCTAGGTCCCTCCAACTTCCCTAACCCACCCATTAAACTTTAAAGGTATGATTCCTCAATATAAATTTTGGGTTTGCGGATGTTTTCTGTGGAAATTCATGATTCTAGGGTTGATGTATTTGTCGATTTATTGCTCAAAATTGACATTGTCTTTGCATATGTGTTCCTCACATCTTCTCTAACACCCGCCCTCTCCATTATTGATTACTTTCTTGTTGTCTATATGGCATGGATGAACATTGTTGTTGGTAGGTTGTTGTGACTTTTGATATTGTGTATATATATGTTGAAATTGGCAAAAAAAAGTTGCATATTCTTAAACATATGTTGTACAAGCTTGATTTTCGGATGGTGATTGATGAGGGTAGTGGATTTTTGACATAATGAATAGGATTTGTGTTGCAATTGGGAGTTGTTGAGTTATTTAATTTTATGCAAATTTGGACTTTAATTAGAACTCATTATAACTTCAAATTTTTTTATGAAAACCCCATTCAAGTGCACATAATGTTTGTAATCTTGGGATTGCCATGAATGGGGGGCTTATTGTTGATTCAAAATGTGCCCCGCACCACCATTTTTCACTTTGCACGCCAAGTGTATGTCCAAATGCCTAACTTGCTTTTATTTCTAACTTTGGACATATACTTGCGTGAGTTTCACTCACTTCATCGTAACGCATGTTTGTATTCCATCTCCACCTTATCAATTTTAGTCTTCAATTGCATTGTTGTACTAGTTTCTATTTGGCAGGTATTAATGGGAGAAGTTGAAAAATACAATAATTCTCGATGCGTGCCCCCGATGGGTGTTGATGGTTTTAGGAGTGCGTAGGAAAAGAAATGGTATGAGACCTATTTTTCCAGTTCAAAGCGCCCCTAGACTACAACTTTGCATGGAAAATGGAAGACCTTCTTGCCAAAACATTGACAATCCTCAAACAGTATAATTGGGAATCCTTCTTAGAAAAACAAATTACTATTAACGAGGACTTGGTGCAGATCTTTTACTCCTCATTAATCCAGTGCAAGGGGAGAAGCATATTTTTGAGTTCTATGTTCGTGGAGTGAGGGTTACATTTCAACGCAAAGACTTAGACCGGTGGATGGGCAACATGGCAGGCCCGATTTTATTTGTGATCTTTTCTAGCGAGGCAACCTTTGACTTAGACACACTCATTGAGTATCTAGTTCCAGTCGAGGTTTGGACAAAGAAGATTTTGCGGTCATCCGTAATGATGGACTTGCTGAGGCTCGTGCACTGCATTAATGTGCTTTGTCGGATGGTGATGAACAACCGTTCTGAGGTTCGTCACAAGCACGTCGTTTTCTTCTATGCCTTACTTAAACACTCGGGAGACATCAACTTGCCCCAATACTTCATGGACCAAATCTATTTGACGGTAAAGGAGAAAGCGTGGAACTTCTCCCTTCCTTTGCCCAAAATTACTTCATATATATGTCGTCTTGACAAATTCCCCGAGTATCCGTCTGATAGAATAGTGGAGCCTAAGGGTCTCCTAACCAGGGATAACATCAGGAGGTGTTTATCGTATTACTGGGGTGAGCCAGTGGTCCAAAAGAGGCCGAGTATAGAGATAGAGGACGGGGAGATGGAGATTAAGAGGGTAGAGCAGCAGACAGAGGTGCCACCCACATTTTTTTATGCCTGCATTCGGCATTCGAGTCACAATAGAACTAGAAGTGGGAGGACAACCAGCTGAGGTGGGCTACATTAGAGTCCCACCTTGACTGGGGTCGTGCTGAGAAGTGTTAGGAGTTCCTCACGATGCAAGTTATGCTGAGAGACTTATTTGTGCAGCAGCAGGGCCAAACGTGATTCTCCCACCCATTTCAGGAGTCCTTATGATCCGTCTAATCAGGGATCCTCTATCAGTTCTGACCTCTAGGAAGCTTTATGGGGTATTGGTTATTTTTTTTTTGGTGCAGTTTGTGGGTCGAATGTATATTGTATTTCCCTTTTTCTTTTATTGTTTTAATTAAGTTGTTTTCTGTTGAACTCTATGAAATTGGTAATGATAATTTAATAGTTGTTCAACTATTAGATCTTGATGAGTATACATTTTTTAAGATCAAATGTCCATAATCAATTATCTAGTTTTTTTCACTTCAACCCCTCTAGACTATTGTGACTTATAGCATGATTCACTTTAACTTAATCATTTTGGTACATATTTTTGTTTTTCTTATGTTTGTATAGGGCACACATTGACTACCTTGGGGATAGCTCCAAATTGGGGTGATTTCTTTCTATCCTTTTATTTCTCATAATGTCTTTAATTACATTGAGGAAAATGCGTGGTTCAAGTTAGGGGGTGTGATTAGGCATCTCAATTTCTTTTTATTCATCGTGAGCCCCATATAAATATTTATTAAAAAATCAAAAATTTCAAAAAATTGTTTTCTTTATTCACGTTATCTTTCTTGGGCCTCGTGCCCCTATTTCCTATTATAAATGCCATAATTTTGCCACCTAATCGCTAATTCAATGATTTATTTTCTATTTCTTTCATGTTATAAACTTTAGAACCCAAATTATTCAATATTGGCAATAAATGTATGAATTAAATCTTGAAACTCCATGAGCACTTGAGCATATCTTATAAATTATTCGGTAGAACAATTATAACTTGGTAATATTTTATTGCATTTTATATACTTACATAAGTGAGATTAGAGACATACCTTCATTTGTGAGTGCTTTACACAACTCTTTCCTCATTGAAAACGTTAAATTGTTCGGTAATCTCACTATTCTTTCATTTGATAGTTCATTAATTGGGTTCAATTATGAAATGTGTTACTTGAGCATAATTTTCAAAGTTATTTTCACTCGAGAATTATGTAAACTTTAGGAAATTATCATAGGCCATCTTTGTTATATCACCCATATTAGCCTTGACCTCACCCTATATATTTCCCTATTCAACCCCTTCGAGCCTTAATATAGCCTTTCTTTTCATTACTAAAATCTCATAACCAACTCCACATTGGAGTTATAAACCATATATATGACCTTCCATACCTATGTTTGGAATGATTCTTAGGAATGAATGATGTTCGTGCTACGTGATTGCAATTAAGCATTGGAGAGTGAAAAAGTGAAGAAAAAATAAAAAAGTGAAAAATAAAAAGAAAACAAAAGAAAAATATGAGAAAAAGAAAGAGAAAGTTTGTATATGATGTATATAGAGTTCAATAATCCATGTCTCTCTCCAATTTCATATCAAATGCTTGTTATAGAAATCATTTTCCAACAATTGGAATAGCCCGCAATTTTCCATTATCCCAAGTTTTTCATCCCCGAAAAACCTTAGAATCCAGATATTATCCTTTCATTTCCTAACCCTAACCCCAAACTTACATTATAACCCTATACAAGTCCTATGTGATCCTAGGATGAATTTAATCAAAAGTCATAATAATTGAGATAATCCGTGAAAATACATTTCCCCTCTCTAATGTTGATATCCATTCATTAAAATTGCAAAGTTTTTATTTTATATATAGCGTTCTACATTAATGACATGTGTGCGACCTAGTTTCCATTTACATTTATTCATTATAAATGCATGCCCCATATGTTACCTCCTGTTCCGAGTGATTCTATTTGTTGAGTGTAATACCTAAAGAGGAT
Organism: Sambucus nigra; assembly: GCA_949130495.1. Taxonomy (NCBI): domain Eukaryota; kingdom Viridiplantae; phylum Streptophyta; class Magnoliopsida; order Dipsacales; family Adoxaceae; genus Sambucus; species Sambucus nigra. The sequence continues at coordinate 571,236,466 of OX422211.1, read as the reverse complement.
TGAATGGAAGCATTCTCTAATGTTTATTCGGGCTATAGGCATTTTTACCGAATCAAATCTTTTTGCATGTTCATGCACACCACTCACATCTGAATTTCAATTGCTTGTAGTTATTCTTTTAGTGTTTATGGTTTTGGAATATTGTGCAACATTGTCATTGCTTTGTTAATAATATGTTGAAATGTTTAGTTGTTGTTGATCTTGTCATTTTAGGTTGGGAACATTTTAAGGAAAAATTGATGTTTGTTGGTTTCATCTCTGAAAACCATCACGAGACAACACACGTCGACTAGGGTAACCTAGGGGTTTAACAGCTTGTTGCATTTGCTAAATGAATCCATGCGCCCGCGAAAGTGGCACTTTTTCATGTACATATTTTTACTATTCTTACCACTCTATGTATGGGGTCTTGTTTTGTTTCATCATTAGGGACTAGAAATGTCTAAGTTAGGGGGTGTGATTAGTCGCGAATATTATATATTTACTCCCGTTACTTATGTATGCACGCACATTTGTGGCCGTTATTTCACTTGTTAAAGCTCTTGTATTGTATAACCTTTGGATTCAAAATATATATGTTTTGCAAGGTTTATTTGAGCTATTGTAGGGATTGGATTGTTAAACGGTGCAAGTGTGCACTTTTCAGGATATTTACAACTCATCACGCAACTGTGGGGGTAATTTAGTCTTTTCTGCATTCGAGTCTTATGCCTAGACTCTTTACGAAAGTTGTAGATCTCCGAGATATCTTTCCGCAACCTCTGACAATGCGTCAATCCGGTTCTTAAAGACTAAGATATGGTCAATATACTCCGTGGCCCCTTGTGTGGAACTAAAGGAGAAAATAGTCCACGAATTCTAGGACCCAATCGACCGGACCCTGACATGTGGTCGATCGGTTATTCATATTTTTCCTACGAATCAAGACAGTGATTTGATCAAGACCCCAGTCAATTGGGCTCTCACCCGCGGTCGACCGGTCCCATCCGACCTACGAATCTCTATGTTAGTTGGTTTTGTTTCCATTTTTTGGTTTTGGTTTTAAACTTCTTTTTTGGTGGTTTTTTTCCACTTACTATATATAGTAAGTGGTTTGTATCAAGTAGGAGCAGGTTCAATCTTGTAAGAGAAAAGAAGAAATGTTGGATTTTGTATTTTTTTCTCTCTTCTCTCTCCTAGGGTTTGTTCCAATTTCTTCTTCTTTCACATATACTTCATTATTTGTAAGTTAAATTCCATTTTAGTCCTACTTTGTTAGATATTGACATCATTTAGTTAATTTATATAGTGATTTTGTCTTGAATGCTCACTTTTGCAATGGTTTTTTCCCTTTTAATTAAATCCATGGTGTGTGTATGCATAGTTAGTGTTATGAGTAACTAGTTTCCTTAGGCTGGGAGAATAAACCCACCTTGGATGTTTCCACTTCTTGATTAGTTCAATGTTTGAATCGAATAAATGGGTTTATGTGTTTACATTGGAGTTTCATAGGATTCTCACTTCTCTTATCATGTAATATTTATTTTTAAGACTTAACTCCAACATCATTTGTTCGATAATATATTTTGACCTTCATGTAGTATCGTTGGGATGACACCCTTCATGTGGGATTGTTGAGAACGACATCTCATTCCCATTTGATTGTGATTCAATTAGAAAAACTATTTTGGTTGTGATCATCCGAGGTGGGGGAATGTTCATCAACCTTTTGTTAAGAATCCTTTCACCCACTAGCAATACACCACCTATAAATAGAGGTCCACACCTCGAGATTGAGGATTCCAGATCCGGCCATTTTATAAATATCGCTTGCTTCTATCAATCTATAGTTAAGTGTTCCAGTAATTATGGTTCTCTTTGGTCCGCTATAACGCTCGAAACTTAAATCATCTTTCTTTTATCTTTTATTCTTGTTTATCAACTTTTACCTATAAGAATATCTTCAGTACTTCATATAATTCGTTGTGGAAATTGACTCCAATCTTACCGAGTAATTACTACTCTCGCGATTAGCGTGCATTTGCATTATACAATATTTTGAACGAGTCAATAACACCATAGAAGAACACTAAAATATTTGAATCACGGAAACATAATGTAATTATGTGAACATTTTCCACGGGGAAATCAACATAAACTTTCATAACATAGGTGAACGAAGTCACGAGATACTTATAAACAAAGAACTCAATTTATACTTGAAATTGACTCGAGTTATGCAACATTCTTTGAATTTTAGCCCCAAACTATTTAATGTTTTTCAATAAGGTCCATTGTGTAAACCCATTGATCTTATACTTTATAACTCCTTCAAAATATTTCATATACAAGAATTCACTCTCAAATATTTTGAAGAAATCATAATGCTCATTTGTAGGAAGCATTAATGGATATAAACTAAATGGCCTTGGTACTTTTGTTTTTGTGTGTCGTTAATGTTTTTAGGCTCTTTTTGTAAATGGTGGCTTTTAATGCAAATAGTATTTTTCTCTTTCATAGCCCTTTTCCATTCCTTAGCATTTATCAATATTTTACAGGAAATGAAATCCGAGCAATGGTTCTTACATGGACAACTTATCTCTTTTTACATTTGGTTCGTTATTAAACAAAATTGAGATAATAACATCGTATGCGACACATGACAAGTAAGTATAATGTTCTAAAAGTACGTGAACGTGTACAATAAAGGTGACAAAAGTCTAACATTTAAATAATAATCATCAATGATCAACAAAATGTCCTCCACACATTATTAAGCACACTAATCGAAACAATGTCATGTCTCAAAGCACTATGAAAAAGTAATGTGAATGGATGGAATGTAAGGGTGATATTAATATCTTAAATGATCATCCATATTCGGTGAAAAATCAAAAATAGGTATCCAAATAGGAAAAAAATGTTCATATGTATCGAAGGAATACCAAATACCATAAGAAAGAGTGCCACTCATATATTTTATGATACATTTAAGTGCGAGCAAGTGAGATTCTTTCGAGGATGCATGGTATCGCACATAGACTCCAATATTAAAGACATTTTTGTGATGACAACGGTTAAGTAAACAATACTATCTATTATTCTCTTATAAATGGTTTGCTCTACATCCTTTCCTAAAGTGTCTTTGTTAAGCTTAGTCAATGTACTCAAAGGGGTGCGTGAGTTCTTAGCGGAGTCTAAACCAAATTTCTTCTCTAGGTCCCTGACATATTTGGATTGAGATATAAATGTACCATCCTTTAATTAATGCACCTATAGACCTAAGAAGAATGTAATCTCACCAACCATACTCATCTTAAACTCCTTCTTCAGCTCCTCCTAAAAAATATGAGCATGTCAAGACCACGGGGATCTAAATACTTTGTCGTCCATATAGACTTGGGCAACCAAGATTGCACCACTCTCTCTCCTCGTAAACAATGTCTTATCCACTACCCCTCTCTTGAATCCACGAGCTAAGAGATAGGAACTAAGCATCTCGTACCAAGCATGATGTGCTTACTTCAAACCATATAGGCCCTTCTCAAGATAAAAGACGTATCCTGAGTGCTTAGGTTCTTCAAACTCCTTTGGTTATTCCATGTAAACTTCCTTCTATAGAATGTCGTTTGGGATCTTGACATCCATATGATATAACTTGAAGAGCATATGACATGTTATGGTGAGTAGTAAGCGGACGAACTCAAGCCTAGCAACAAGAGTGAATGTTTAGTCAAAGTCTACACCACCAATCTATGTGTAGAATTGAGAGAATAACCTAGACTTATTACGAACTATGGTACCATTCTCATCCATCTTGTCCTTGAGTGCTTCTTTCACATTCTTGGGATTGACTAAGGAGGTGTAGAAAGGGTAGATAACCAGATTCTCAAGTTGAGAATGAGTCTTGACACCGAGTGCGGGATCACCAACCATAGTGGAAGGGTCATGAATATTTCAAACCGAAGAGGGTAGATCCTCTAATTTAAGAGTGGGGTGCATCAAGGTAGTATGAGGAAGGATGGGATCGTCACCAGGGGAATCATCCTCACACTGGGTTTAGGGTCAAAGGATATCGGCGGCTCATCATTTCTAATTGTGATGTTTACAGGTTGCATAACCTTAGAGCTTGCAAGGTTAAACACCTTATAGGTCCTGCTAGTCGATGAGTAACCTAAAAATATCCTCATCACTCTGGGAGTCGAACTTTCCTAAGTGATCTCTATCTCTCAAGATATAGCAAGTACTCCCAAAGATATAAAAATCCGATAGGTTGAGTTTCTTCCCTCTCCACAACTCATAAGGCATGTGTAGTGTGTGCGAATGAAAACATACCCTATTCATCGTATGGCATGCGATGCTCATTGCCTCTACCCAAAAATGTTTAGGCACGTTTCTCAAAAGAAGAATGGATCTAGCCATTTATTATATCGTCTGATTCTTCCTCTCAATTATCCCGTTTTGTTGAGGAGTAGGTACGATCAAAAACTCGTGTTAAATGTCCACTCCATCACAATAGCTATCCACTTTGTCTTATTTAAATTCATTAATGTTGTCACTATGCATTCTATTAATAATGACACTGTGTTAGTTTTGTAGGATACGACACTCGGTTGTTAGGAACTCAATCGTATTGTACTTTTTCCTAAAAAATCGCACGATAGAGTATCAAGTAAACTCATCGACCATCATGAGAATATATCTCTTACCACCTAAGATCTACGAGCGAGTAGGACCCATAAGATCCAATGTGAAGCAACTTCAAAACACAATTGGTGGTAATGGTATTCAACTTTCGATGGGGACATCAAATTTGTTTTCCTTGTTGGCAAGGTCCATAAACTGAGGAAGTTGGTTTCCCACATGAAGGTAAGCCACAAACTATGTACTTTTTCACTAATCTCTCAAAACTTTATAGTTCACATGACCTAGTTGTTGATGTCAAATGTCCATATAGGAGACCGTGGCACTATTGCACACAAAGGAGGACTTGGGAATGATTTTATATACATTATTTTTTATCCTCACTCCTTATAGTAAGAGTTCACTGGATTGATCATATATGTTACATTTGAACCGGTCAAACTTTGCATCACAAAGTTGGCTTATTCTAATTAAGTTTTCTTTTAGACCTTTTACGTACAACACTAGTTTAGGAAATTACATTATATCAACACATCCATGTTTTAAAATCCTAGACCTACTTCCATCTCTAAATGTGACTTTCCTTCCTTGATATCCTCAAGGTGGGTAAAAATTTATATGTCACTAGTTATGTTCCTAGAGCACCCATTATAAAAAAACCATTGGGAAGTACTTTGAACCTTGAGAGCAACGTACATAACAATGGATTTGTCGTCTTGCTTAGGTACCCAAATGGAGGCAACCTTTCGTTTTCCCTTTTCGTTGTTGGCTCTAGTCGGAGCATTAGAAGTGTTCTTAAACGATATAGACATCCACTGAAATTCTTCTATTAAGCTTTGTGCAGTAGCGACTAGGAACTGCAGTTGATCTCTAAGACAAGAAAAGTTTCTATAGTAGTGTGTGGGAGTTTGTATACATCTAATTCTACCTAACATGTATCAAAACTCTCTAAGGTGGCCTTTCCTTTTGGAAAAGGTGAAAACGTATACTTTTTTGGGTCTACCTTAGTTTAATTTCTTACATTGTAATTTATTTTGTGGTTTGGGTGGGTCGAGGCCCATAATGATCTACCATAAATTTAGGAACCGATTTAGGTGCGGTATGTGAAGTGGATGCACCATTATAACCTATTCCTTAAATCTCCCTAAACCTAAAGCGGGATCGAGGATCATCTTTCCAACTTTCTTCGATGTATCCTCTATATTAACCTTAACCTCCCGAGCATGTTCGAGATCTTTCTCTATTTGTGAGACAAGGGCTTCAAGTTTCTCATGAGTCTCTATGGGTGCTTGAAGATCTATCGTAAGACTAACCACTTTGTTGGTCAAGTTACCATTTTACCTTCTACTAAAATGACTCTATCCCCTAAATAAATTTTCACCGAGGACTCGCTATCTCCTGCCTTTTTCAACTCCTTCTCTATAGATAAAACTCTAAGCATTAAACCTTTATTTTATTTCTTAATTTTAAAGGACTTAGCATAACGCTCAGCGTAATCACATTGAAGGTCACTCTCGCCCTCACTCAAAATGTCATGTCCCTCACTCTATCCAGAATGACTAGACTCACTTTCAAGGTCATCATGTTTAGTAGCTTCCTCATCGACATGATGTGCATTATATGTACTACCATAAGTATCCATGAATGTGGTGAAGTCACGTTCATGTGGTGATTCGTCCCCGGAATCTAGCGACTCAACATTGTTGTCACTAAGCGTGGTATTAAAGAAAATTTTGCCTTTGCATTTTCTCTTTAATCGCATAGCACACTCGTGATCTCTGTAAAACTTACCCTTATACTCATAACATCCCTCTTCATCTTTCTTGGGGTAATTTTTTCTATTTTTTTTAAAATTTACCTTTACATAAAAGTCCCCAAAACCTGACAAGATTTTATCATATAAGACTTTGTCATCATAGATACGCTCTACAGACTTCTTAATATCCATGTCATGATTACTAGGTGTTAGTAAATACACTAGTCTATAAGCCTCTATATGGATCACCTTAACCATTGAACACCTTTAGACATCACAACAAGTCAATTTCTATTCCCAATGACGCCACACATAATTTGTCCTACGGACACTCCAAGATGCCCTTAAACTACACTCACAATGGGATTACCTCGCATCTAGTCATTGTTTAGGCCGTTAAAATGGGCCCAGGCACTTAGATAATAATTTTATCACCTTTTCAAATGATTGTGGCCATAATCCATGTACCAAACCACAAACTGATACTAATAAGGATTCTGGTAGGATACAGGGTGTCGCCTACAACCTATAAACCTCTAGGTCTACATCATCGACACCATTAAAGATACTATCCCTCAAAGATGCATCATATTTTCAAAAACACTAACATGGAAAACTATTTAGAGTTCACTCTTAAGTCTCCTCAACCATCATTGTTGCATACGTAACGTACTTATCGCCCTTTCTCAGTAACTCTCATCATACCTTGCGAAGTACAACTTTCAATCAACAATCACCAAGACACTTACTTACAATAGTAGTATATTACCGACTCACGTCGAGTATACATCTTCAAGTGTTGACCAACATGATTCCTCCTGTTTACCGAATCATCAACTGCCTTACAATATGATACTTCCCAAAGGATCAAATTAACCTAATTACATCATAACTATTATCTAATCGAAAGTACCGCACCCCGAAACTTAATGTATCCTCATCACAAATCAATATTGGTTAGACATTATGCTCTAGTCACCTAGTCTCCACGTTTGACTTTACACAATTCATGTCTCTAATTCAGTGGACGTCGTTAACCTTTAATAATATCTCAACATACCTCTCATATCATCAAGGGTTTACACAAAATAACTTTACACTAAAAATAGAGTGTCACCACCATCGGTTCACACAAATACTCACAAATCACTAACATGTCTAATCAGAAGTTCAGAAGCGATTAATGATAATTGACTTGACTGCATGCCACTTACAATTGAACTACCAGTCGTGTTAATCTCCTTTACTCCACCATAGAGAACATGAACTGAAACTGTCACCAATCTAGTGTGACCGAACCAGAACCAACGTCGATGTCGAAAGATCCACTACCGACCTCACCACGTCACTCCCGAAAGGAACATTGAACCTAGAGCTCTAACACCATTTGTAATGCTCCAGCTCGAATTTATGGGTTACTCGTGGTCAATGCTTTTCGACCCAAGCATTAGATGGGAAGTACGATGAAACAACCTAAATAATGTTTCTAGTCCAGTTTTATTTAATGAAAGCTTCACTTGTTGAGGATGCGATTCCAATTTAAGTCAAACTACGTAAGGGACATGTGGGAAGCGTCATTGGAATCCAAGCATACAGCTACTAATATAAAATAAAAAGAGAATACTTACCAATATAACGTTCTCAAAATGTGAAACCACACCCAACCACCTGTAATAAAGACGAGGGAATGAGTCGAATGCCTAGTGGAATATATAAAATAATGCAGTATAGAGTCAAAATACAAAAAGAAGACTCTAACACATTATATCTGCGTGCACCTTATTATATATATATGCATGGAACTTCTTTTATTCCAAAAAAGTTACTTATCCCGATTAATTCACCTTAGTCTTGTAAAAGAAATCCCTTTTACTCGACTTGACATTTATTTATTGATTTAACACACCTGGTTAAATATCTTAAACAATACCCCTTATTTAAGGAATATCATTTCTTTTCCCAAAATTTTCTTATTACTCGTGATAAACTTATCTTAGTATTTTCATTGAAAATCACCTTTCAACACATGCAATCACCATGTTGAAAAATACTTATTTTTCTTTGAAAACCTTTCATAAATAGACTCATGTGCCAATTATGGATTAAAACTCTTTAGGTTTCTTAACTATTCATTTATTCCCTCCATTTTACCATTCCTTTACTTCATGACCATTAATTACTTTTCACATTACTTGTCCACTTTATCCTTTACCGGAACATTTATTAATTCTTTCAAATTAGGTTGTCTTTTCACATATTCACCACCAACCCATTTCTTGGTATGTTCAATTTTAATTATCTTTTTCTCGCAATCTGATAATATCCGCATACTTTAATGGCCTCCACACCGCCGTCTATGCTACCATATGCTCTAGCCAATGATTTTGGGCCTTTCACTCCAAGGATCCGGATCCTTCTTAATTATTCCGATGTCATCGGAGTCCTTATTAATGTCTTTTAATATTTTACAAATTACCATATTATTCCACTTTTCCTTTACTGGTCGAAGACAAAATCCTAGGTTTCACCCCAACTTGTGTTACACTCTAAAATCATCATTTCTTATCCATTTTACTCCATCATATATTTTATCCAAAAAATCAAGTTTATTTAGGACCATCTTGTGCAACAACTTTTTCAATTTTTTTATTTCATATAAATATTTCAATATACATAAAATTACCATTTTACCCACTTAGTTCCAAACTTGTCCTTCTCTCCATTTTCACAAATGCTATTTTCAAAAATACCATTAAGTTACCCACACTAACTTCTTAAGTGTTTTTTAATTCATTAACGCTTCTTTAACACTTCTGGAGTAATATACTTCTCAAGTTGGAAATCTTTTTATTTCATTACTTTCTTTTTCAAAAAAATCATTGAATATTTAAAGACTACTTTATAAGAAAAATACTATTTGCCTTTATTTATACATATAGTCTTGAAACCTTACCCTTATCATATTCCTAACACCTTTTTTACAAACTTTAAGAGCTGATTTTTATTTATTTATTTCATATTTGGACACAATAAAACCCTCATTAAACTTGTTTATATGTTCATCATCAAAATATTGCAAGTTTAAATGTATGAAAAGATGGATTTTAAGTCCAAAAATCCTATTAAATGGGTCTAACATGTAATTTATTCTAGAAATTTCATAATATTTTCTCAAACATACTTTTCAAGGTAAAACAAATTTTTGTTTATTCAAAACTTGAATAAATGTCCATTTACAGTAAAGTCCCATTTTTTCAAAAGAAAACTTTGAAACATTATTTCATAAATTACTCCTAACAATGTAATATTCTTACAAAAATTTTATTTGATAAAAATGTTTAATACCAAGTTTTCTTAAAATATATCATTTTGCTCAAAGCCATTGAAATCCCCTTTTAAACCCATTTCATAAATCATAAGAAATATCATTCTTATATAATAAATGCATCTTACTCTTACAAACTCTAACTACATGACCCACACATGGGAAAATAGAGTTTCAACTAAAGAGTAGGTTCTTCCACCTCAAAAGAAGCTCCAAAATGGTGGTTGAAGAAAAAGACGTTGACAACCCCCACCTCCTAAGGTGGCCTACAGGAGGTTCCCTAGCTCCACAAAGCTTGTCTCCATGAAAGCTTCAAGCAAAAATTCCTTCAAAACTTCATAAACTTCTACTCTTCTTCTTCTGCGAAACCCTTAACAACACCTCCAAAATTCATAGCTTTGCTTAACAATGATGAAAATGGGTGTATTGGAATTAATTATGTTCTTCTAAATGTGGAGGCATAAGGTGAAAACATAGTGGTTTAGGGTGATTTGTGGTGATGGGAGAGGGTGTAGAGATCTCAAGAGCTAGAGAGAGAGAGAGAGAGAGAGAGAAAAAATCTGAAAATGGTGGTGAGAACCACCCCCACTCTCTCTCCTTCCAAACCCAAACAACCCCAACATAACCTTATAAAAACCCACCCCAACTCTAGAATTTTAAGTTTGGTTTATTTCGACTCACCAGGAGTTGACATACCATCGATCTAACGACCCAACATGTGACAGCACACAAGGGCATTCGATTTAAATTTTGTTTAATAGGTTGTTCAACAGAGAATGGGACCTCGTTCAAATGAGATATCAATCTCGTTCGATCTCCCATCAAACGACCTTTTAATGATGCATGAAAACCTCGTGCAGTGACATCTCATTAGATCCTCTTCAGAACACAACTTCGAACGACATTGAATTCTCGTTTGAACAAACTGATTGTCGTTTGAATGAAACAAGGATCTCATTCAAACGACTTTCAAGTTCGTTCGATCTTGCCAGATTCCAAAAATCTCTAATTTTATCCATTAACTTTCAACAATTACTCTCAAGGCCAAAGAATAATCCTATAATGATAAAAGTCCGTATATTAATGATTCAATTTTCACGAATTTAATATGATTAGAGCTTGTACGAAAAAAATAATAAAATATTGGGCACGGGTATTACACACTTAAAGTTAACATATTATCCACAAAACAATAGGATTTATTAGGAGAGAATATGATAAAGATCAAAATAAAATCCTCATTTGAGATATTAAAATTTAAATAACACAACTTATTTCTTAGTTTCTTTGCATAACAAAATAAAAAAGTTTTAACCAAGAAAAATAAGTTTAAAAAATACAATTTTCATTGGGATGGGAAATCCGTGAAAGAACTTTTCATCCTGTATAAATAAGAAAAGTTTGGTCATAAGTGAGCGAGAAGGATGGAAAAACATGTATGTGATCATGGTATCAGTGAAAAATCTAGAATTAATGACCCCAGAAGCCCTTTAATTAGCTTAGAGTCACAATTTGGTCCGTAAACAATATTTTTATCCCTACAAGCCCCTAAACTATGCAAAATGTAATTATTTGGCACTTTTGTTAGTATTTTTTTGTAGAAACTAAAGAAAATTTTGTTTTAATTGAATCTCCTCATTAAACAAAAATTTAAATGTAAGAACACTTGCAAAATTTGAAGCAAAAAAAAAAAAAGAGGACTTTTCCTTCATAAAAATTGTTCCAAAACACTTCCAAAATTTTTCACCAACCTCTTTTTTATAGTTTGTAAAAAATATATTATGAAATCTTATTTTTTTAGCCAACATGAACACCACCCAATTAAAAGAGACATAAGACAACACAAATTCAATTTTTTTTATCAAATGTAACCCAATTAAAATGCGACATGACACAAAATTTTATTTTCATTACCTAACATAATCACAATCCAAATAAAATCGCATGAATGACACAAATTTCATTTTTTACCCACACGAACACGTCCCAATTAAAAGCAACAAGTCGTAAATTATTTTTACTACCTAACATGATGAAATTGAGCATATTTTGAATGCATAATCATGTCATGTCGTGTTATCCTGCATATTTTTATTAAATTGAGCATACAATTTAAGAAATCATGTTGTGTCGCATTCCATACGAATGGTTTGTAATAAAATATAAATTTGTGTCAACTCATTTCGCTTTTATTTTTGTCAGGTTTATGTTATTTAAAAAATTAAGATTTCATGTCGTATTTTAATTGGGTCGTGTTCTTGCTCCCTAAAAAAATAGGAATTCGTGTTGTGTCATATTGCTCTTATTTGGATATGATTGTGTTAGGTAATAAAAATAAAATTTGTGTCTCGTCGCTTTTTAATTAGGTGTCCATGTTTGGTAAAAAAATAAAAATTCATGTGGTCTCGTGTTGCTTTTATATGTGCTATGATTGTGTTAGGTAATAAAAATAAGATTTTGTATCGTGTCACATTTTAATTGGGTTGTGGTTGGTAAAAAAATATGTGTTTATGTCGCCGCGTGTAACTTTAATTTGGGTCGGATTCATTTGAGATAAATGATGAGATTTCATGGCATTTCGTATTTAAATTGGGTGGTATTCTTGTTCGGCAAAAAAATGGAGTCTCATGTTGCTTTTATTTGGGTTGTGATTATGTTAGGTAATAGAAATAATTCACGACTTGTTGCATTTTAATTGGGGGCATGTTCGTGTTGGGTAAAAATGAAAATTTGTGTCACCTGTGCGATTATATTTGGGTTGTGATTATGTTAGGTAATGAAACAAAATTTTATGTCATATTGCATTTAGTGGAGTTATGTTTGATAAAAAAATGAATTGGTATAGTCTCGAGCCGCTTTAATTGGGGCGGGATTCATGTTGGGTAAAAAAATAAGTTTTCATAATGCATTTTTTTAAAACTATAGAAAAGAGGTCGGTGGGAATTTTTGAAAGTGTTTTGGAATTAATTTTATGAAGGGAAAGTAATCTTTTTTATTTTTTTACTTCAAAATGTGCAAGTTTTCTTGTATTTTAACATTTTTTTTATTGAGGAGAATCAATTAAAACAAAATTTCCCTTAGTTTTAACGAAAAAACTAACAGAATGGATAAATAATTATATTTTCATAGTTTAGGGCTACTAGGGTTAAAAATATTATTTAGGGACCAAAATTTTGACTGTAGTATAGTTTAGGGGCATCTGGGTTTATTAACTCAAGAATTTACCAGGAAAGTAAGGATTATCAAACACAAAAAATAACATTTATCACAATTTGCTACATTAGCCTATCAAACCGACCCTAAGTTCTCCTAGAGTATAATTTTTTTGGGGGGGGTGGGGGGGGGGGGGGGGTGGAAGAAACTTCTTTTGGATATAATTATATTTAATATTTGAAATTCCTTTAGAAAAGATATATTAATCAGATAAAAGCTTGTAGCGACGAAATACCTTGTGCAATTTGTTTTTTGACAGAATAAAATATTAATGTTGTTGGCTATGCAACATACTTTATTTTGTATACATGTTTTGTAAATGATGCTAGAAATATCTTTTGTTTCCTTACAAACACTCAGCACCGAAGATGCATCAAGAGTGCTTTTTGTTGTAAATAAAAGACAAAGAATCAATAGAGAGGGAGTATTTTATTTCTCAATAGTATTGGGTGTAATTGTTTGTACAAAACCAAATGGGGATCCTCCTATTTATAGTACATAGTGAGGCATCCCAAGAGATATAAGTGGATATCCACCCAAAAAGATATAAGTGGACGTCCACCTAAAAGCCACAAGCCACATACATCCACCCAAAAGTCAAAAACTACATATTTTTAACACTCCCCCTTGGATGTATACAATATCCACCATTCAACGATTGTTGCCTCATTAAAACCTTACTCAGGAAAAAACTCAGTGGAAAAAAACCAAAGTAAAGGAAAAAGAGTACAACTTTTGTTATCAACGAATTGGTGTTGGACGTGCTTAATGTTGCCTCGTTAAAACCTTTACTACAAAAAACCCAATGGAAAAAATCTAGTTAAAGGAAAAAGAGTACAACGCACTTATGTCCTAAAAGATCATGATTTTTTATTCTCCCCCTGAAAAGGATCTCCCCCTGATTTGCATATCTCAAATTTACTGTTGATGAAGTCTCCTCATTCCGATCCCATACACAAGTTTCTGAAACGTTACTTTTGGAAGCGGCTTGGTAAACAGATCAGCTAGATTTTTAGTTGAACGCACTTGCTTGACTTTGATTTTATTTTTCTTTTGAATCTCATGAGTGAAGAAAAACTTTGGTGAAATGTGCTTAGTTCTGTCTCTTTTGATGAAGCCTTCCTGAATTTGAGCTAGGCATGCTTCATTATCTTCATATACGATACTGGGAACATCTGTAAGGGAAGACAGTTGATAAGAACTACGAACATGATGAATTAAAGATCTCAGCCATACACATTCACGACTTGCTTCATGCAGTGCTAAAATTTTAGAGTGGTTAGAGGAAGTAGCTACTAAATTTTATTTAGTAGAGCGCCAAAAAATAACAGTGTTACCACTAAGAAATACATAACCTGTCTGTGATCGACCCTTATGAGGATCAGAGAGGTATTCAGAATCTGCATAACCTACTAACTCAAAACTATTAAGATGATTAGAGTAAGATAAGCCCATGTCACTTGTTCCTCGTACGTATCTTAGGATATGCTTGATCCCAATCCAATGCCTCTTTGTTGGTTCAGAACTATATCTAGCAAGCAAGTCAATTGAAAATGAAATATCCGATCTAGTGCATTGTGTTAAATATAATAATGCACCAATTGCACTTAAATAAGGTACTTCTGAACCCAATATTTCCTCATCATCATCTTTAGGACGGTATAAATATTTCTTTATATCTAAAGACCGGACGACCATGGGTGTACTTAGTGGATGGATGTATCCATACCAAATCTTTTCAAGACTTTTTCGACTGATGGATAAGAATTCCACTGGAATTTCTCTCGATTTGCAGGCCGATACAAAATTTAGTTTTCCCGAGGTCTTTCATATTAAATCCCTTCTTCAAATAGTTAGCAATTTTCTCGATATCATCTGGAGTCCCGATTAAATTAATATCATCCACATAAACTGCTACTATCGCAAATCCCGTTAGGGATTTCTTTATAAAGACGCATGGGAAAATTGGATTGTTTTCAGACCCTTCCTTTGATAAGTATTCACTAAGATGGTTGTAACACATCCTTACGGATTACTTTAAGTCATATAATGATCATCTTAGTCGAATTAAGTATGTACTTCTTGACTTTGCTTCTGGCAAAGTAAATCCTTCAGGGATTTTCATATAAAATTATATGTCTAAGTCCCCGTATAAATAAGCAGTCACAACATCCATAAGTCTCATATCAATATTTTCAGAGATCGCTAAACTAATCAGCTATCTGAAAGTTATACCATCCATAATGGGGGAGTATGTTTCATCATAATCAATCATGGGTTTCTGCACGATACCCTGTGTCACAAGTCGTACCTTATATCGAGTGATTTCATTTTTCTCATTTCCTTTCTTACAAACAACCATTTGTAACCTACTGGGTTAACATCTTTTGGGGTTTTCACTATAGGTCCAAATACACCACGTTTATTTAGAGACTCAATTTCTGCCTTGACGTCAATTTTCCGTTTTGGCCAATCTTCTCTTTGTCGACATTCATTTATAGTACGTGGTTCATTATCATCATCAATGCCCTTTGAAATTTGTGTAGCTACTGCATATGAAAATATGTCATCGATGATTGTTTCATTACGATCCCACATTTCTCTTGAACATGTATAAAATATAGAGATCTCATTATTGTTCTTAGGTACCTTTGCCTCTTCAGGAGCTTTTATAGTCACTTCAGGGACTTGTGTCTTTTCAAAGACAATAACCTCTTCAGGGGTTTTAGAGAAAGTGGATCTTTTATTCATAACCTCTTTAGTAGGGTTATTGGGGCATGATTTTTCATGTAATCTCCGCTTCCGAGGAGTCGAATCTTTGGAACCTATAGGTCTGCCATGTTTCTGGCGTGCAACAAAATCATTTGCTGCTGAATTCAAATTTTGTCCCACTGCAACATTAATTTTGGTTGGTGAATTAGCCACAGGTACATGATATTTGGTTACTTTGGCAGCATCATTGAATGCATCGGGTAATGGATTTGTAATTCCCTGAAGATGTATTATCCTTCGTACTTTATGCTCACGTTGTGAGGTACGAGGGTCTAGATGAGACAAGGTGGAAGTATTCCACGTTAATTCTCTTCGTTCTTCTGGAACGGACCGTACTTCAGGTACGTTCTTCCCTCCCCCTAACGGTGGGAAGATGTATTCATCAAAAATGATAATCCGCAAATATAGCGGTAAACACATCACTTATCATTGGTTCAATATATCGAATAATGGATGGTGAATCATAACCCACATATATGACCAAACGGCGTTGGGGCCTCATTTTAGTACGTTGTGGTGGTGAGATAGGAACGTACACAGCACAACCAAATTTACACAAGTGGGATATGTTGGGCTGACATCCAGTCATAAGTTGTAAAGTGGAAAAAGAATAGTAAGCAGTTGGTCGAAGTTGAATTAACTTGACAGCGTGTAGGATGGCATGACCCCAAGCTGAGACTGGGAGTTTTGATTGTATAAGCAATGGCCTGGCTATTAGTTGTAAACGTTTAATTAATGACTCAGCTAAATCATTTAGGCTATGAACATGGGGAACTGGGTTCTCAACATCAATGCCTATGGATAAACAATAATCATCAAAAACCTGAGAAGTAAATTGGCTTGCATTATCTAAGCGAATGATTTGATGTGGTGATTAGGAAAATGTTCTCCGAGCTTAATCATTTGAGCACGTAATTTTGCAAAAGTCAAATTGCGAGTGGATAGTAAGCAAACATATGACCATCGAGTGGAAGCATCAATTAAAACCATAAAATATTTAAAAGGTCCACTAAAAGGGTGAACAGGGCTGCAAACATCCCACTGAATGCGTTGTAAAAATGATGGTGACTTAGAGGCTATTTTGAGAAAATATGGTTTAATAATTAATTCTTATTGCGTACATGGGGTGCAAAAACGGTCACTTGGTACCATGAGTTGTTGATTTGCCAAAAATGTCCATTCGAATTATTGATGATCTTTCGAAACATGTTGGATCCAAGGTGACCCAAACGATCATGCCATACTATCAACTCATTAGGATCATTAATATTTCGACCCATGACATAGTGTGATTCTACAACACTAAGTGTTGTGTGGTATAACCCCATGGATAATGCAGGGAGTTTTTCTAGTGTGACCTTCTGGCTTCCAACACTAAAAGTAATGCAAATGAATTCTTTGTTATTTTCATGCCTTGTTTCCATATGATATTCATTCATTCTGATGTCTTTAAAACTCAACAAATTTCTTCTAGAAGTTGTTGAGTATATGGTATGTTATATCAATAAGTGTGTATCATTAGGTAGCATCACGTGGGATCTTCCAGAGCCATCAATAATTTTAGCAGGGCCAACTATTGTAGACACATTTGCCATATCATACACTAAGTGGAAGAAATTTTTTTGATTTTTCAAAATAGTATGAGTTGTTCCACTGTCAAGTAGACAAGTGTCATTGCTTGATTGGAATTTAGGATCCATACCTTTTATACGAGTAACACAATTAAAGGTTACAAACCATATAAGCATTTAAAATAAATGTAAAACCATTCAATTTATTACAATAAGGAGAGGGAAAATAAAAACATAAGGATGTTTCAAGTAAAAAAAAATTATTGTAGCCATACGAAAAAAACATAAATTATTCAATTTTTGGGGGGTTTACCAATCATATCATCAAATATCTCATTTAGCAATGGGATTTCCATCTTCATCTTAAAAAACATTATTAACATTGAGCTGGGTATTATCAATGTTCCAGTGATCTTCAGGACCTTCCATCTTCCAACGGTCTTCTGGACCGTCCATCATATTTATCTCCACTCCCCTTTTTTAAGCTTGATATTTTTTCACAAATTTCTTGGAGGCACGAAAATTACGGGTCCAATGACCACTGCCACCGCATCTATAACAAGTGTCTTGCGGTTGTGCTATGTTCGAATTCTGATTTTCTTTTTTATTTGGGCTATTTCACTTCTGGTGGTTCTTGAAATTTGTATTTTGTCTAGGCCCTTGGTTGCGATAGTCATCTCTTATGGGGTTTCCACGACGTTGCCGTATATTTCCTCGGCCTCTTTCAAAATTCCGAGCTGAATTAGCATTCACTTCAGGGAGTGCTACAGATCCAGTGGGTCGTGAGGAATGATTCTTCATTAGAAAATCATTATTTTGTTTAATTACTTGGATACATGTAATCAAATCAGAATATATTTTAAAACCCTGTTCTCGATATTAATGATGCAAGAGCATATTTGAGGCATGAAAAGTAGAGAAAGTTTTATCTAGCATATCTGTATCACCTATCTTTTCACCTCAGAGTTTTAGTTGCAAGGTGATTTTAAACATAGCGGAATTGTACTCTGACAGTGTCCTAAAATCTTGCACATGGAAGTATGACTGATTTTTTATGGTCATATCTCTCCTTCAGGGAGTTTCATAGTTCTAACGGATCTTTCACAGTTAAATATTCACTTTTCAAATCACTATGTATGTGATGCCTCAGAAATATGAGGGCTTTAGCCCTGTCTGTAACACCCTGTATTTTTGTGCATTTAATATTTAATTAATTCGGGAATTTTAAATTACTGATGTGTTGTAATTTTAATTGAATTAATTATGGCAATATATATATTTAAATATTAATCGGGGAGTGAATAGTTAATGTTTAGGGAAATTTATTTACTAAGTGAATAGTAATAATTTAATTACGTCATTTTGGGTATTAATGACGGGGTATGCACTTATCCCAATCGGGAGTCGGTATAGACTAAATTGGCAGTGAGATAAGGATTTTTATAAATTAATTCAGATGCCAATTCTGAGTGCGCGGTTGAGTCCGGATGGGTCGAGATAGTCAGAAAAGAGTACCCGAAGGTAGTAATTGGGTCTCGGGATATTTTTGGGCATAGTCGGGCCCACACGGGGTGAGTTGGGCCACTTTAATTAAGCCCATTAGGCTAAAAACGGGATTAAGGATTTTTAACCTAGTTGGGAGATTAAGGAATGGCAGCCAACATAACTCTAAACCTAGGGTTTGAGAGGGGATTTGGGGGAAAGCAAATCAAGAGCAAATTAGAGGTTATTGGAGCCAAATTAAGGGACATCAACAACGGATCAGACACTACGAACAATCCAGGCAAGTGGTTAACTGATTTTACTCCTAAAGCGTGATATCCAATTCATATTTTAGTGATGTGTATACTAAAATTCGTTTTGGGGATAAATGGGTACAAAAAGGGGGTTTTGTTAATGGAACCATTGAATGGAATTTAAGGAAAGAATTAGTTGTGCAATATAATTCTGAGTATGATTATCTGGTTTGAATGAGAAAAATGGGATTATAAAAGGATGAAATTTGAATTTGAAATTGGGATTGGGATTGTACCCTGTAAATTTTGTGTTCTTGAGTGGGTCAAGATTTATAGTGTGAATGATGTTCAAAGGTTTGGATGATATTTTTAGTTCATGAGTAATGATATAAGATGATTAACATGCTGATTTGAAGTTGGTTTGTGAGGAAAAGAAACCTTAAAGCTCGTTAATGGTGGAAATTTTCGTGGGGAAGAAGAGCTGTCACGAAGGGATCGATCGACGATGGGAAATTTTGGGCAGTTTGGCCAGGTGGTTTATAATGAGGGTTTATTTAAGTTTTAATTCCCTTACTTTTATTTGGTGATAAATTTATATGGGACACACATTTCCTTAACAATTATAGGGTGATATAATTGAGTTTAGGAGGGTGTTAACGGTATGTCATGAGATGAACGAATTTGGAGAAATAATTCAATCATTGATATTGGGCCGAGGAATAATATTCGGGTATTGTAGTTGAGTGACACTACGTTATTAAAGGAATTTAGGTGAAATGTTTAATTTCGGGCCAAGTGAATTGAGTCCGGGTATGTTAATAATTATAGGCAAATATAATTGGGAAACTTTATAGAAATAAAGGTGTGACACATTGTGGGCGAAAATGTGGGTATGATATTAGGATATGTAAATTGGACCAAGTGAGCGAGTCCGGGTATGTTGGTTAAGTGACATTTAAGTGTTAAATTAATTATTGAGAGAAAGTAATTAGTTTGGAGTCGGAACATAGACTCGGGAAATGTTGAGGTACGGGCCAAGTGAGAGAGTCCGGGGATAATGGTTGGGTGACACCAAGTTATTAAATTAATAAGCGTGATAATTAATTTAATTAGATTCGGATTGTAGACTCGGGTATGATTAAATTAATAAATGTGATAATTAATTTAATTAGAGTCAGATTGTAGACTCGGGTAGGATTAAATTAATAAATGTGATAATTAATTTAATTAGAGTCGGATTGTAGACTCGGGTAGGATTAAGTTAATAAATGTGATAATTAATTTAATTAGAGTCAGATTGTAGACTCGGGTAGGATTAAATTAATAAATGTGATAATTAATTTAATTAGAGTCGGATTGCAGACTCGGATTTGTGTTAGTTAATTAATTAATGTGTAAATTAATTAAATAAGAGTCGGATTGTAGACTCGGGTAAGTATTAAATTAATGGGTGTAATAATTAATTTAATTAGAGTCGGACGATAGACCCTTGGAGGTATTAAATTAATATATGTGTTAATTAATTTAATTAGAGTCGGACGATAGACTCGGGGAAGTATAAATTAATAAGTGTGTTAATTAATTTAATTGGAGTCGGACCACAGACTCGGGGAAAATATTATATAAATTGAGGTATGAGTTAAATATATTAGAGTCGGACCATAGACTCGGAAAGACGATAAATTATTAAGTGAGAAAGTTAATTACGTTGACTCGGGCCACAACGATAAATTATTAAGTGAGAAAGTTAATTACGTTGACTCGGGCCACAGACTCAGAAAATTTCGGGCAGTGTACGGGATATTTAGTACACGGTAAAGCTAGGGTTTATAATATATATATATATATATATATATATATATATATTTTGTGTGATATTAAATTACAAGCGGTGTACGGGATTTTGAGTACACGGTAAAGCCGGGGTTTAAATTATATATATACGGTACAGTGATAGTCTTTATATACGTGCTTATATTGTGTGTGCTATTAAATATCAGTGACTAGATATTTATTCAATTTAAATACTCTAATGCTATCAAGGGAGGTTGCGCGATGTGGGTGAATCCCCTAGCTTGAGGAGTAGGGCGAGTATATCCCCAGGTCATAGCGTTCGGTATATATTGGTGAGGGATTTATCTCACTTTCAGGGAAAGAATATGACCACCTCCACTACGTTTATATTTTGGGCCAAGTTGGTGAGCGATTCCAACTTGGGGAAACTAGGTTTTGTGAGCACACCTAGTGAGATAGCATTTTAGAGGGAATCATTCGGCGAGGGTATACTCGAAAGGATGGATACACGTATGATATATGTGTGGATGTTAGTAAAGGTACGTATAATATGGTAGTAAATATTATATGTAGGTGATAATACAGTGTGTGATGTATTTACCTTATATAACTCGAGTTACAGTTATATACTGTTAATTAATGAGAAATTAATTAAGTTAATAATTTATGGGAATAATACAGTGTGTGATGTATTTACGTTATATAAGTTGTGATACGGTTATATGTTACTATCTAATAGGAATTAATTAAGTTAATTGTGTAATGACTTATAATTCAAGAATTATTATACTCGGGTTAGAGTAGTATGACAAGGGAAGGTTATACCAGGACTAGTTGGACGGGGGAGTACAACTAGGTGGGGTTAAGGTAACCTGTAGGTGTGCACAATAGTGGAGGGGTGAGAATGTCCACAAGGGAGTACGACACTAACTTAAATATGAAGCTCATTCATGCATTTTAAATTACTACAGTTAATTTACTTGCTAAATATTTTCAAAATGTTTTGGGTTCTAACCCTTGCTATAAAACTATTTTCAAAACCTTTTAGGTGTCCAGCCACAGGGACGCCATGATTGATATTCTATTCCAGGGACACGGAGCTGCGGCATATGTTGATGCTAGCAGGAGTTTGGATTAGACGCATCATTCATTCATTCATTCCTAGAGTAGGAATCTTGCATGAGTTTCAGTTTTATTTAGGGCTTGTCGCCCAGACTTCTCAGTACAGTTTCAGGTGTAATTCATTCAGGTGTTGAATATTTATATTTGATTATTTCTTTGGTGGCCGGTGATTTATTCGTCAAGTTGTGTAATTATGATTCAGTTTATTTACATTCAGTTGTGTGAATGGTTTATATTTTAATTCCGCATGTACTGTTTTGCTTAATCAAAAAGTTAAAATTGGCAACAGCTTTTGGAATACTAGGTGGTTAGTAAGTTTTAAAAAGTTTTCGACAGTGATGCTATGGATGATCCAACTGGGATTTATGTTTTAATTTGGTATAAGACTGATCACCCGGTATTTTATTAGGCGGGGTGTCACAGATGGTATCAGAGTATCAGGTTCTAGTGTCCTTAGGATCTGTGCAGCTTTTCACGTTTCAGCTTAGCAATCTTTGATATAAAGCCCTATCATAGGATTATTGTATTCTCATACGTATGCCCATATATGATCTTCTGCGAAGTTTATATTTGAGAGTGAACTTATACAAATTCGATTCTCATTCCAGATGACGCCCATGAGAGAGAGAGAGAGAAGCTAGGGCAGCAGGGGGAGATGAGAGAGGCTCTTCAGGGTCAAGAGCTACCACAGCAACTGCCAGAGATGATTTTAGCAGCACAAGTAACGGAACCAGTGGCACAGGTGGTTGAAACGATGGCAGTCGCAACGACAGGGTACTTTCCACGGTATCGGCCACAAGTGTTAATGGCGCCGGATGATCAGACTCACGCTGAGTCATCGGCGTGGAAGCAAGAGAGAGAGGTTATTTTTTGTGAGAACCCACCAGAGTTGCGAGGGGGTTCAGGTGTAGTACTAGCGTGTCAAGGAAGAGAGGTATCCATCATCACCTACGCATGGGAGATTGCGATGGGGTGCGAAAGTAAATGCTAACCACTTTTAGTTAGTGGGAGCGGTGCTACAGTGGTGGGAGTCGATCACCACAGTTGAGAAAAGGGACACACTAGCTATTGTAGAGTTTTGGGTGCGGTTAGATCGCAAGTATTTTTCCTCCAGCGGTTGAGACCGAAATGAGGAGAAAATTTTGTGAGGTGACTCAAAGGGGACCGTTAAGTGGCCGATTACGAGGAAGAATTCACTCGTTGGAAAAATTTTGTACCGGATGAGGTAAGCAAGGAAAAGATAAAGAAAGGAAAGTTTATTGATGGGTTAGTTTAAAAGAATCAGACAACATTTAATTGATAATTCCGCATTAGTAGATTATACTGATGTCATTAACATAACACTCCGGCACTGTCGGGAATATCGTTTCCACGCGAAAGGAAGCGGGAGGGGAGTGGGTATTAGCTAGTCAGATGAGGCAGAAGGGAACAATACCAGTGGGGTATCCCAGCAGCAGACTAGGGGAGATCAGGGGCAGTATTTCCGGCAGGGAAATCATGCCGAACGATTCAGAACTGGAGGTTATCGGTGGGATGGTCAGGAATTCCAACAAGGTCGGCATGGAAGGGACCAGTGGCAGGGTGAATGTATTAGAAGATGTTTCGTTTGTGGGAAAAGCGAGACACATGAAGAGATATTGTCTTAAGCGAGGCAAGGGTAAACTAGAGGACGAGGTCCTGGATGTACAACCACTAAAGCAAGTCATGGGTGCATTCGGGCAGGGAGAAGCTGCTCTGGAAACCGAGAACCAGCCATTGCAGCTGGAGTATAGAGGTAATTATTTTTACCCTCGGGGCATGGGGTATATTTTTGAGTGACAAAGAGGATGTCACAATATAAGACTTATTTTTCACTAGAGTTCGCAGGTGAGTCGAACTTAGTGGGTGCGTTGACGGTAGCAGCCATAGCATGTGGATAAACTTTCCGTAGGGTAGCGGAGTTCCTTAGTGTTCTTCACGGGAGAGTGGAGGCGTGCACTGAGTGATTGGTTGAATTATGTGCGAAATTATAACTTTCGAAAATTATGGGAGTAGGGTTAATAATAATTTCAAAATATCGGCTGCATAGCGATGGAATTTAACTAGGGTGGATAGTGGTGTAAAATTTTGATGTTCGCGACACCAGGGTATGGTTGGTACTATGTATCACCTGAGAGGGCGTATAGCCTATATATATGTGTGCATATATGTTGTATTACGTGGTGCAATAGCACATAATGAGGTTTTGTGTTCTCACATTTTATCCTGGTAAGTGGGGATGTTTACTGAAGTGAATCAGGGTGATTAGATTTATTTTTGAGCAAAGAGAGATAGATCGGGATTTATTTTGCGCAAGGAAGGGCACGGTATTTGATGTGGTCTTTGGTAGCATAAGGGTAAGCATATATACTTTTGTGTTGAGAGACAAGTATTTATGGGGAGATGTTTGGACGTTGGCACGTGGGTTGGGTACCCGGGCAGTAGATATATATGTATATATATATATATATATATATATATATATATATATATATATATATATATATATATATATATATATATATATTTATATATGTGATATGACTACGAGTTCGAAGTTATATTACGGGTTACGACTAGCATAGTCGGGTAACTTTCGTGCGGTAGAGCGCGGGGATAGGGTGTATGGGCACCCGGTTTAATTAAGACAAATTTTGTGTGATTAATTGCGGGTATAGGGTGTATGGGCGCCCTGGAAAATTTTAAATGCATACTTGTGTAACGTATGGTTAGAAGCGGATGTGATAGATATAGCGGGCTTGGAGACACATGACTAGTGAGTAATATGTGATTATTGGAACACTAGGTTATCTTAATTTCGAGGACGAAATTCCTTTGTAAGGGGGGGGGGGGGGGGAGTATGTAACACCCCGTATTTTTGTGCATTTAATATTTAATTAATTCGGGAATTTTAAATTACTGGTGTGTTGTAATTTTAATTGAATTAATTATGGCAATATATATATATTTAAATATTAATCGGGGAGTGAATGGTTAATGTTTAGGGAAATTTATTTACTAAGTGAATAGTAATAATTTAATTACGTCATTTTGGGTATTAATGACGGGGTATGCACTTATCCAAACCGGGAGTCAGTATAGACTAAATTGGGTATGAGATAAGAATTTTTATAAATTAATTCGGATGCTAATTTTGAGTGCGCGGTTGAGTCCGGATGGGTCGAGATAGTCAGAAAAGAGTACCCGGGGGTAGTAATTGAGTCTCGGGATATTTTTGGGCATAGCCGGGCCCACACGGGGTGAGTTGGTCCACTTTAATTAAGCCCATTAGGCTAAAAACGAGATTAAGGGTTTTTAACCTAGTTGGGAGATTAAGGAATGGCAGCCAACATAACTCTAAACCTAGGGTTTGAGAGGGGATTTGGGGGAAAGCAAATCAAGAGAAAATTGGAGGTTATTGGAGCCAAATTAAGGGACATCAACAACGGATCAGACACTACGAACAATCCAGGCAAGTGGTTAACTAATTTTACTCCAAAAGTGTGATATCCAATTCATATTTTAGTGATGTGTATACTAAAATTCGTTTTGGGGATAAATGGGTACAAAAGGGGGGTTTTGTTAATGGAACCATTGAATGGAATTTAAGGAAAGAATTAGTTGTGCAATATAATTCTGAGTATGATTATCTGGTTTGAATGAGAAAAATGGGATTATAAAAGGATGAAATTTGAATTTGAAATTGGGATTGTACCCTAGCAATTTTGTGTTCTTGAGTGGGTCAATATTTATAGTGTTAATGATGTTAAAAGGTTTGGATGATATCTTTAGTTCATGAGTAATGATATAAGATGATTAACATGCTGATTTGAAGTTGGTTTTTGAGGAAAAGAAACCTTAAAGCTCGTTAATGGTGGAAATTTTCGTGGGGAAGAAGAGCTGTCACGAAGGGATCGATCGATCGATCGCGGGCCATCGATCGATCGACGATGGAAAATTTTGGGCAGTTCGGCCAGGTGGTTTATAATGAGGGTTTATTTAAGTTTTAATTCCCTTACTTTTATTTGGTGATAAATTTATATGGGACACACATTTCCTTAACAATTATAGGGTGAAATAATTGAGTTTAGGAGGGTGTGAACGGTATGTCATGGGATGAACGAATTTGGAGAAATAATTCAATTATTGATATTGGGCCGAGGAATAATATTCGGGTATTGTAGTTGGGTGACACTACGTTATTAAAATAATTTAGGTGAAATGTTTAATTTCGGGCCAAGTGAATTGAGTCCGGGTATGTTAATAATTATAGGCAAATATAATTGGGAAAATTTATAGAAATAAAGGTGTGACACATTGTAGGCGAAAATGTGGGCATGATAGTAGGAGATGTAAATTGGACCAAGTGAGCGAGTCCGGGTATGTTGGTTAAGTGACCTTTAAGTGTTAAATTAATTATTGAGAGAAAGTAATTAGTTTGGAGTCGGAACATAGACTCGGGAAATGTTGAGGTACGGGCCAGTGAGAGAGTCCGGGGATAATGGTTGGGTGACACCAAGTTATTAAATTAATAAGCGTGATAATTAATTTAATTAATGTCGGATTGTAGATTCGGGTAGGATTAAATTAATAAATGTGATAATTAATTTAATTAGAGTCGGATTGTAGACTCGGGTAGGATTAAATTAAGAAATATGATAATTAATTTAATTAGAGTCGAATTGTAGACTCGGGTAGGATTAAATTAATAAATGTGATAATTAATTTAATTAGAGTCGAATTGCAGACTCGGATTTGTGTTGATTAATTAATGTGTAAATTAATTAAATAAGAGTCGGATTGTAAACTCGGGTAAGTATTAAATTAATGGGTGTAATAATTAATTTAATTAGAGTCGGACGATAGACTCTGGGAGGTATTAAATTAATATGTGTGTTAATTAATTTAATTAGAGTCGGACGATAGACTCGGGGAGGTATTAAATTAATAAGTGTGTTAATTAATTTAATTGGAGTCGGAATAAAGACTCGGGGAAAATATTATATAAATTGAGGTATGAGTTAAATATATTGGAGTCGGACCATAGAGTCGGAAAGTCGATAAATTATTAAGTGAGAAAGTTAATTACGTTGAGTCGGGCCACAGACTCATAAAATTTTGGGCAGTGTACGGGATATTTAGTACATGGTTTATAATATATATATATATATATATTGTGTGATATTAAATTACAAGCAGTGTGCGGAATTTTGAGTACACGGTAAAGCCAGGGTTTAAATTATATATATACGTTACAGTGATATTATATATATACGTGTTTATATTGTGTGCGCTATTAAATATTAGTGACTAGATATTTATTCAATTTAAATACTCTAATGCTATCAAGGGAGGTTGCGCGATGTGGGTGAATCCCCTAGCTTGAGTAGTAGGGTGAGTATATCCCCAGGTCATAGCGTCCGGTATATATGGGTGAGGAATTTATCTCACTTTTAGGGAAGGAATATGACCGCCTCCACTACGTTTATATTTTGGGCCAAGTTGGTGAGCGATTCCAACTTGGACAAACTAGGTTTTGTGAGCACACCTAGTGAGATAGCATTTTAGAGGGAATCATTCGGCGAGGGTATACTCGAAAGGATGGATACACGTATGATATATGTGTGGATGTTAGTAAAGGTACATATAATATGGTAGTAAATATTATATGTAGGTAATAATACAGTGTGTGATGTATTTACCTTATATAACTCGGGTTACAGTTATATGCTGTTAATTAATGAGAAATTAATTAAGTTAATCATTTGTGGAAATAATACAGTGTGTGATGTATTTACGTTATATAACTTGTGATGCGGTTATATGTTACTATCTAAGAGGAATTAATTAAGTTAATTGTGTAATAACTTATAATTCAAGAATTATTATACTCAGGTTAGAGTAGTATGACAAGGGAATGTTATACCAGGACTAGTTGGACAGGGTAGTACAACTAGCTGGGGTTAAGGTAACCGGTAGGTGTGCACAATAGTGGAGGGGTGAGAATGTCCACAAGAGAGTGATACACTAACTTAAATATGAAGCGCATTTATGCATTTTAAATTACTGCAGTTAATTCGCTTGCTAAATATTTTCAAAATGTTTTGGGTTCTAACCCTTGCTATAAAATTATTTTCAAAACCTTTTAGGTGTCCAGCCACAGGGACGCCAGGATTGATATTCTATTCTAGGGACACGGGGCTGCGACATATGTGGACGCTAGCAGGAGTTTGAATTAGACACATCATTCATTCATTCCTAGAGTAGGAATCGTGCATCAGTTTCAGTTTTATTTAGGGCTTGTCGCCTAAACTTCTCAGTACAGTTTCAGGTGTAATTCATTCAGGTATTGAATATTTATATTGGACTATTTCTTTGGTGGCCGGTGATTTATTCGGCAAGTTGTTAATTATGATTCAGTTTATTTTCATTCAGTTGTGTGAATGGTTTATATTTTAATTCCGCATGTACTGTTTTGTTTAATCAAAAAGTTAAAATTGGCACCAGCTTTAGTAAGTTTTAAAAAATTTCGACAGTGATGCTAAGGATGATCCAATTGGGATTCTTATTTTAATTTGGTATAGGACTGATCACCCGGTATTTTGTTAGGCGGGGTGTCACACTGTCCTGCCAGGACATAGTGTTATCACTAGTAATGGCATCACCGAGATTTCAAGCTTGTAGATGAAGTTCTGCATCTTGAGACCAGTTGAGATAATTGTTTCCATTTATATCAAGTGCCTCAAATTCAAGTTTAGATATGTTCAACATTTTGAAAACTGATCATGTAAGTAATAATAATTAGAGACACAAAATGTATAATTTAAACAATGTAAAAAAAATATGATTGAAATGTCATGTGATTAATAGTTCGGGTTCAACACAAAAATAAATGGATCATCGGGTCCAATTAATATTTTTGACATGTTAAATTCCACACCCCATTGTGTCAAAGTTTCAGGTTTGCTCACAAATATATATTTGGAACTTCGGGTCCAAATTACAAATTTTGTGGGTACATATAATGTCCCTTATAAATAATCAAAGCTTGAAGTGATGATTTGGGGTATTCATTTGGAACTTCAGGTCCAAAAATTTAAATGTATATTAGGAACTTCAGGCCCTAATTAGTTAATTGTTGGGAACTTCTAGCCCAAAATTTTAATGAATGTAAATTCGCGTATAAATATATATATATATATATATATATATATATATATATATATATATATATATATATATATATATATATATATATATATATACAAATTGTATCTATAGCACTAGTCTTATTCCACATAATCAATTACTCATAAGAGAACTGACAAAAATTTCAATCATAAAAAAATAGAAAATAAATAAAATTTGATAGCTACTTGAGTAATAAAAAATTTGTATTTATGTAAAAAAAAATTCCAACTGTTCTTGAAATTTATGTAATAGATAATAACACGTTACTAGATTTTATTTATCTTTTATATAAAATATCCTTTTGCATCTGAGTATGTGAGAATATCTATTTATTTTCCAAATAGAAATAAGTCATACATAATATTTAGACAAAAAAATATATATTGCTTAGTTATAGTTGTGAGATTTGCAGAAAAGATCAAAAGTCATTTTGTGTCCGTACGTAGCTTTGATAGGAATGAGTATATAAAAGTATAATGGGTTTACTTTTCAATCTAAAATCTGATCATGTTAATCATAAATTTGATGAAAGAGTTATTACTCATGATATGAAAACAATGACTTTTATACTAACCCTACAAGCAATACAAATCCACTTTGCAAATTCTGAATCTGGATTCTTCTCTGCACACTATTTTGAAGTATCGTGCTGATAACGTGTTGTAAATAAAAGACAGAAAATTGATAGAGAGGGAGTATTTTATTTCTCAGTAGTATTGGGTGTAATTATTTGTACAAAAGATCCTCCTATTTATAGTACATAACGGGGTATCGCAAGAGATATAAGTGAACATCCACCCAACAAGATATAAGTGGACATCCACCTAAAAGCCAAAAACCACATACATCCACTCAAAAGTCAAAAGCTACATATTTTTAACACTTTTGATATTATAGCACGGTGGATTGTGTTATCCTTTGATATTAGAGTAATGCTAGGAAAACTTATTTTTTGATTTTTTTTTAAAATTTAGTGATGTGTCAAGTATATATTAAGTAATGTTTTACTTCACATGAAGTCCATTCCAAACACCGTTTATCAGTGCAGTAATTTGTAATGCCCAACTAGAGAACTGCTTTGTTAGAGCCCCCACAATGGTAGGAGAAGAATACAAGAGATTTTGTAAATTTACAAATTGACATGCTTCGAATGGTGGAGGAAAAAGAACAAATTTTGTATAAGAATTTGTAAGCGTTCTGCAAATTTAGAGAACGATTACAAATTCTGCAAAAGTTCCTACGAACTTCATTTGTTCGTAGAAATTGATACTGACAAATGAATTTCGTTGCAACTCTAAATAATCAATTTATATTATATATTTAGGTTCCAACAAACTATATTAGGTCGTAGAAATTCCTACGAACTATATTAGTTCGTAAGAATTTCCTACAAACTAATATAGTCCGTAAGAAGTGTATACTTCGAGTGAAGTGACATATCTTACTGGTCACCACTATAAGAACACTCAGGCACGAAAGTTAAATGGGTGCTTTTGAATTTGTAAATTACCTTTCATTGAGAGACACCATTACGGACGCTCTTAATAATATAAGCGAAAAAGAAGAAAAGGGCCAGCACAAGTAGCTCTCTCCACCTCTCATCTAGAATTGACTTATTTGAGAGTATATGTGTTATACACGCCAAGTTAAAATGGTAGGATAAAATACAGCAGGTTATTCTATGCGATATTCGAATACTATGTAAAATTGGTGAGATAACAACTAGTTGGGACAAAACACATGAGGGGAGGTTTAATTTAATTTGTTTTTAATAAACAGAAAAGACAAATGGTAAACAACACTTGGAAAAACTAATGACATACATGCTCAAGAATTCACCTGTAGCCCAAAATTAACAACTGTAGAAATTACTAACATTAAGCCAAAAGTAGCAATTGTGAAAAACAGACCGTCAAGACTAGGCACTATTACAGGTAACAAAATATCCAAACTGTAGCCCTTTTATTCTCTGGCTCTACTGCTTTTTGTATTGGCTTTATTCCATTTTGTGTTTGTACTTATATAAGCAGCTACTCTATATCCCAAGCTCTACCCCCACACATTCTCCTACTACCCACCAAAATCTCCCCTCCCTCTCTCTTGTAAGACTTAGCAAACAACTCTCGACCACCACCGTATATTGGCCCAAGATGATGCAAAAGGTCTCTAAGAGAGTAAATGGAGAAAATTGTGATTTGATAAAGAACAAGGCTGAGAAAAGTGATGACATAAAACACCCCATTTATCGCGGGGTACGTAAGCGAAGCTGGGGCAAATGGGTGTCAGAAATACGTGAGCCGAGGAAAAAATCAAGAATATGGCTCGGGACCTTCGAGACGGCTGAGATGGCAGCTCGAGCCCATGATGTAGCCGCTATCGCGATAAAGGGTGGCTCGGCTTTTCTCAACTTCCCCGAGCTGGCTCACGAGCTCCCACGCCCCGCTTCAAAGTCTCCTAAAGACATTCAAGCAGCTGCAGCCGAAGCCGCCGCCCTAGCCAACATTTCGAGCCATGAAGTCGAAGCCGAAGCTGAAAATGAGCTGAGCCAAGCAAAGTCATCGGCTTCACCTTTAAGTAGTGTTGATGACCCTTTTTTAAACCTTCCTGATCTTTTCCTTGACCTCACCAGCCATCAAAATGGTGAGATTTGTTATGTTTCGCCTTGGCAGCTAGCTGAAGCTGAGCGTGTTGATGGTGGATTTTGGGCTGAAGATTTCTTGTGGGATTACAGCTAGAAAGCTAGTGGAACAGTTGTTGGTTTAAAAAATATGTTTACATTTTACCACAAATGTGACAAAAATCTGAGCTTCCAAGAAAAATTCACATCAAGATTTTTAATGTTACACATTTGGGTTGGTCGAACTGGAAAGTTGAAGCTCAGGTTTGGTTTGATTTCAATGGAGAGAGAGAGAGAGAGAGAGACGTCTTTACATCTCCTTTGGTAAAGATAGAAGCATCATTCAACGTTTAAGGAGTTTAGCCTTTGACTTAGTTAGCTTTCATGTATTATTATGAACATAATGCGTGTGGAGTTAAAAAAATAAGAAAAAAAAAAATGTAATTGTTCTGATAAAATGCATGTCTCCCGAGTGTATTGGAAATGTAACTGCCTATGGTTAAGAGTTCGCATTCTTGATTTTTTTGTAAATTATTCCTTTAGAGATGTACAATATTGAAATTGACATTAGGGGTGGTAAATGGAAGGATACTGATCGAATATCATATTTTTTTTAATTTGTATTCACCATCTGGATGCACTATACATATCCGTATCCGTATCTGTCCGGATAGTTAAAACAACTACCCATATCCATATTCGCTCAGATACCTCGGATTCGGATAATATCCGTATCCGTTTATATTGTTTAGTCATCGCAAAAATTAACTATTAAAATATCCAATCCAAATAAATATATAACAAAATTACTACCTCCTAACATCAATAATTATAGCTTCCATAATAATAGTAATATTACATAATGATAATATGACAATGTGTATTGTAACTTTAGTATAACTCCATGATAATATACCCAATAAAATAATAATACATGGTATTTTATCATATATCCAATAAAATAATAACTTTAGGGCATTTTTGTTTTGAGTGGAGTACGTGTTTGTTTTGTTTTAGGGAATAAATGTTTAAGGTTTTTTAAAATTATTTTATTAGTAATACTAATACAAATATTATTAGTAATATTTTAAACATATGTTTGACGGATACGGATATCCGGTAAAATGGATATCCGATAAAATGGATACTCCGCATCCGATACGGATTATCCGTGTCAGATACTAGTACTATCCGTATCCGTATCCGTTTTCTCGGATATTTTTATAGAGTATCCATATTCGTATCCGTTTTCATTTTTTCGAATAAATATCCGTAAATTCGGATATCGGACGGATGCGGATTTTCGAATATCCGTTTATAGCCCTAATTGACACATGGCTATATTGAAGAGTCCATATCTTTTAGTGACGACAAGATTACTGTCGTCGCTAGAAACTAGTGTTTGGTTCCATTTTTTTTCAAAAATAAATTGTCAAATACCACGACACCACTCCATTCCAAATTCATTAAATTCATCCATACCCGTCCTTATTATAATTTGCCTTTGTTATCCCTGTGGACGCCTTTCACTGTGTCCAACTTTATTTTTACAGTTTCACGAAATGTTACATATGTAGAGTGGGGTTAAATGAATTAACCACCAACACTCTAAATAAATTCACCCGCAGATTTAATCAAATATTGATTAAATGATTATCGAGTTTTTCTACAATTCAGACCCTACACGGGCTAGGATATTCTAATTGCTCGCGATTTAATATATCACGTATACTCTGCATTTGATTAATTACACTAGACAATACT
The DNA here is from genome assembly GCA_949130495.1 of Sambucus nigra. Taxonomy (NCBI): domain Eukaryota; kingdom Viridiplantae; phylum Streptophyta; class Magnoliopsida; order Dipsacales; family Adoxaceae; genus Sambucus; species Sambucus nigra. Next base: position 571,202,964 of record OX422211.1, on the reverse strand, counting down.
CTAGTAATGATTTAATTAATTATTTGATATGCCACCACATATATTGTGACAAGTAGCACCATAAATATTGGATGCTTGGCTCTACAGAAAAGATGACACATATTAAGCCCACTTGGGTACTTTTACTATATAAAGAGGGCTTCCCCCTCATTTTCATGAATGATGATCTTGGGGACAAAGTAAGGAGAGGAAATATAGCTCTCCTCCCCCACGCACCTATGGAGCTCCGTCACGGATTTTATAGTGACGAGAGGATTTTTATAGTTTCATTATACGTTATATGGGCATTTGAGAGGCGGTTCACCGGATTTGGCACCCCCACGCACTGAAACTACCAAGACTGGGCGTTCGAGAGGCGGCTCCCCTGAATAGACACCCCCTACGCACCAAAACCACCAAAATCGAGCTCTCTCCGACGTATCGTACGAACCCACGAACTACATAGACTTTGATTCCGCAAAGAAGGATACATAGGCGGAACCACGTTGCTCAAGTATAAAATAAACTCGACGCGATGCCTCCTCAAATCTGCACTCACATCTTACAATTGACGACTCTGCTGGAGAGGTATTCGTGATTTCGGTTGCGTAACGCCTCGTGCGCACACACGGAGAACTCGGTGGCGGTGGAACAATTTTCTTCTACAAAGATAAGTATTATTACTTTTATTCTATCGTTGACTTTGTTGAAATATCCCGTATATCCTTTTTATAATGAACATCACAAATCATGTTTGTAGAATACATATATAATTTGTTAGCATTTATCTTCGATCATAATATTTGAAATATTTAGTTGAATAAAATATACACATGAATGATGCTGTTGAAAAAAAATTATTATTGTTAATTTTCAGCAATAGTTTGACTAAAAAATTTTATTAGCCAAAATTATTTGGCCACAAGATATTATCTGATTGTGTATAGTCCACGGAAAAAAAGAGATACAAATTTTAGTAATTGGCGTGTGTAAGTAATATTAATCAAACCACACTCTGTCTATCAGAGCCGGAAGCTATCTGATAATATGTGCTTTTATTATATTATAGACTAGGCATTACAGTTGCCTGTCATATCCAGCTATTCTCCACTCATTACATGAAATCTGTAAAAAATAATTGATTTTGAGCCACACGAAATGTGAGCAAGTACTGTACATATGTTCGTTTTATACTCTCTTCTACAACCCACTTTTGGTTGAAAGTCAAAAATCATTATTTTAACGAATGTCGGCGCTGGTGTATCGCCCATGAATCAGAACACAAGACTCTACCCAGCGTTAATAGATCAGAGCCCCACATTCCAAACTAAGACAAAGTGCACCCGAGATGTATAGTGTGGGCGTACATCCTCTAAAGCTGGAAATCAGACCCATGGTGATTTATACGAAACCCAACTCAACTGTTGGTAACCAAAACTCAAAGAAACTAATCTAGCCATGGATAAATAAATGTTTGAAGATTTGAAATGGATCTCTATGACTGTTTATAGTAGTTAGACCAAATTGAAAATCCAATTCAACTTAGAACCCTCTTCCGACCAACTTGTTCGGAGCATCACCGATAATCCTCGAACCACCAAAGAACCTCTGATCTAGTTCGAAAAAGATATTCGAACACCTATCTGGGATCCAACTAGTGTGATGTCTGAAACACCTATTGATTTGCGAGACACTATGGCCACATATCTCCAAACAAACACCCCTGAGGTGGTACGAACTCCGAGCTACTAAACTTTCGATCCAGATCAAAAATCAACCAAACTTGAAAAATTCAAACAGAGCCACCAAAGAGGATTTCGTCCCAACAGATAACGCGAACAAATACAGCCAAACTACTTTTCGGATAAACCAAGACAAACATCTCCGAACATGTGTAATCGGATTGACTTCGACCTCCTAATAGCCTCGAGCTCCGGTCTAAATCTCCGAGAGGGTTCAATATGCGAACTGCCTCCAAGATGGGTCTCATATACTCGTGTATAATTGCTTTCTTTTGTTGTGATATGTGGTTTTAATGGAGAGCGTATGAACCATTTGGAGTTGGGATCTAAAGTCCTAAAGTTATGGACTTTGCTTTTATTTAAATATTAATGGGCAAGTTGTATACTCGTGGTACCTCCTTTAAAGCATGGGTATAGTACAGTGGCATTGAACCACACCAGATATTTTCAAAATTGGGCACTGTATTATTTGCTAAAAAAATATCTGACATGTGATATTAAAAGAAAAATAGACCAACATTAACAATTTGCCTATTTTATTAATTTCGGAGGTTATGGAATTTAATTCATGTGTGCTTTATTTTACAAACCCTGAAAAATATTATTCGAAATATTTGTAGGCTCGCACAAATTTAAGTTTCTCGATTAGAAAAAAAATATATTATTTCTAGAAAAATCATACTCCTCGAAATTGTGAAGTATTTTATGTTATCCCACGAGGGACCATTTTAAAGACTTAGTACAAGCACGTACTCGAACAATCTTGCCAAAATAATATTTTTGTGCAAACATGTCAAGAATGACATCCTTCGAACAACCATATCAAAATGATATTTTTCGAGTGACCTTGCAAAAAATAATATTTTTCTGAAAAATTTGGTCAAGTCTTAGTGCCTCGGAGGAACCCCCTTCGAGCATCCTCTTCGATAAACCCCCCTCGAGCAACCTCGGAGGGACCTCCTCGACCAACCTCAGAGGAACCTCCTTGAGCAGCTCACAAAATAAATAAAAAATCTATTTTGAAACTTAGCATTTTTCTCAAGTCATGGTTCCTCGGGCAGGTACCTCGAGTGACCTCACCCGCGGTACCTCAGGTACCTCGAGCTAGGCCTATCAACGGGTCATAGCCGGGTCGGATTTAGGGAGATCCAGATCCGTGTAATCGGGTCTTCATCGAGTTCGGATCCTGGTCCGGGTCTTCATCGGGTCTACAATATTGGATCCAGACCCGGATCCGTTTGGGTCTTCGGGTCTCGGGTTCGGGTCCGGTTCTGGCCAAATATATACATTTATTTTATATTATCCACCTTATTTATTTTTTAATCTTAAATTAAAATATTTTGTAATGTATTATAGAATATTATTAGTATAAATAAAACATATATTATTTATATTTATTATGTACATAAATATATATTTTTATATATATATTACTTGCATGTTATATTGATAAGATATATTTATAAATATATATAAATTTATAGTATATGCATATGTATTTAAAAAATAATAATGTACAATCTGGGTCGGGTCTTCGGGTCCGAGTTTTTATAAGATCCAGACCCTAACCATTTAATAAATGGGTCTTCGGGTCTCAGGTCCAAAAAAATATGCTCATACCCTATTATACGGATTGGGTCCGGGTCAGGTTCGGGTCCAAACCCGACCCATTGACATGCCTACCTTGAGCGATCTCACCCGTGGTGACTCGAGTAGGTACCTTGAGCAAACTCACCCGCGATACCTCATCCTAGGTACTTCGAGAAGCCTCATCTTAGGTACCTCGAGCAACCTCATCCTTGGAACCTCGAGCGACCTCGTCCTAGTGACTCGAGCTGCCTCATCCTAGTGACTTGAGCAACCTCATCCATGGTCAACCAGAACAACTTCTTGCGCTATCTTGCATTCGATTTATGCTAAACTATGATTTATTCACATGATGATGTTAGATACATGAGATTTAAATAGATGTTTATTATTCACCTTAAGGTGACCCAGCATGCTTACTGGCTGCATTATCTGCATATGATTTAAATACATTACAGAACTTCTGAGTTTTCTCAGCGTTTATAAAATAGTGGGGGCATGAGATAAATAGCCATATGATATACCTACACTCTATCAACAACATATTGTAGCATATCAAATTTGCATCACAAAGTCGCACAGAATAATATGTTTACGATTCCTCGAAGCATATTTCCGAGTTTATTTTATTCTATTGACATAAAATAAAATAAAGAGGGGAAGATACACCCCGCATGATTATATATGAAACTTTAATATGCCTTATGAGTTACTAATGATATTTGTACCAAAATTCGAGTCAATTTCTCATCCTTGCAGATATTAAATGCACATGATCAAATTGAGCTCGAGCAATTACATCAGGTCTTACAGATGTCAAGTCCGAACGCTCAAGAGATTTATTTTTTAACTGGGGGCAAACACCCCATGAAATGTATTTAAATACTTTCAACTCTTAGATGGTGTTGTAACCTATTGTTGAATTTTCTTTACTTTACTTCATATTGAGATAAAAGACAAAGAAAAGTAAAGAGGGGGAAACATACTGTATAGTGTACCACTTGTAGTTAGATGTAAACACAGGTGACAAGCATGCTCAAATTCGTTCCCAGAATGGCCATCATCGATGAAGAATCCCCAAACGAGATACCAGAATTTTTCAGCATAGCCACCCGATGGCTCATATATGGCACTAACTATATGATCTTACTTTAGCAAAGTGATAGGGGGAAAGCAAGATCGCCCGCAAAACCTGGAGCATGGTTACAGAGTTTGCATACAAACCTTACTAGTTTTGAGGTAAGTCGCCCACATAGGTGCATTATAGATTTTAAAAACATTACCGGTATTGCGGTAAGTCTCCCACAAAGGTGCATTATAGATTTCACAAACCTTACGAGTATTGTGGTAAGTCACCCACAGAGGTGCATTACAGTTTTCACAAAACCTTACCAGTTTCGAGGTAAGTCACCAACAGAGGTGCATTATAGATCTCACAAACTTTACCAGTATTGTGGAAATTCGCCCACAGAGGTGCATTACAGATTTCACAAAACCTTACCAGTTTCGAGGTAAGTCACCCACCGAGGTGCATTACAGATTTCACAAACCTTACCAGTTCGAGGTAAGTCACCCATAGAGGTGCATTATAGATTTCACAAACCTTACTAGTTTTTAGGTAAGTCGCCCACAGCGGTGCATCACAATTTTCACAAACCTTACCAGTTTTCAGGTAAGTCGCCCACAGAGGTACATTATAGATCTCACAAACCTCACCAGTATTGTGGTAAGTCTCCCCACAGAGGTGCATTTTATATTTCAAAAAACCTTACAATTTCGAGGTAAGTCGCCCACAGAGGTGCATTACATATTTCACAAACCTTACCAATTTCGAGGTAAGTCGCCCAAAGAGCTGGATTACAGATTTCACAAACCTTACCAGTTCGAGGTAAGTCTCCCACAGAGGTGCATTATAGATGTCACAAACCTTACCAGTTTGGAGGTAAGTCGCCCACAGAGGTGTAACATAGTTTTCTAAAACCTTACCAGTTTCGAGGTAAATCGCCCATGGAGGTGCATTATAGTTTTCACAAAAAGCTTACCAGTATTATGGTGAGTCACTCAAAGCGGTACATTAGAGTTCTCATACAGTTCTACATTACTAGGCCCGCCTGACCCTCAGTTATGGGAGATTATGCCTATAATACTAGGTCCGCCTGACCCTCGATCATGGAAAATTATGCCTATAAGACTAGGCCCGCCTGACCCTCGGTTATGGTAGATTATGCCTATATTACTAGGCCCGCCTGACTTTCGGTTATGGGAGATTATTCCTATAAGACTAGGTCCGCCTCCACCCTCGGTTATGGGAGATTTATAGTCTACATTACTAGGCCCGTCTGACCCTCGAATATAGGAGATTTATAGCCTACATTATTAGGCCAACCTGACCCTCGGTTATGGGAGATTATGCCTATAAGACTAGGTTCGCCTCCACCCTCGGTTATGGGAGATTTATACCCTATATTACTAGGCCGGACTGACCCTTGGATATGGGAGATTTATAGCCTACATTACTAGGCATGCCTGACCCTCGGTTATTGGAGATTATGCCCATAAGACTAGGTCCGCCTCCACCCTCGGTTATGGGAGATTTATAGCCTACATTACTAGGCCCGCCTGACCCTCGAATATGAGAGATTTATAGCCTACATTACTAGGCCTACCTCACCCTCGGTTATGGGAGATTATGCCTATAAGACTAGGTCCGCCTCCATTCTTGGTTATGGGAGATTTATAGGCTAAATTACTAGGGCCACCTCACCCTTGAATATATGATATTTATAGCCTACATTACTAAGCCCGCCTGACCTTTGGATATGTGAGATTCAAAGTCCTATACTACTAGGAACACATGACCGTCTTAAGGGATATTTAAAAGCCCTACATCACTAGGCATAATTCGGATTTACGGGAGACTAAAGTCCTACATTACTAGGAACGCTTACAAAAATGTTGGTTTAAAAAACCTCAGTTCACTCGAGGCACTAATGATTGCTCGACCGAGTACGCTCAAACAGTTGTTTTGATCTTATGATCGCGAAAGATCCACTATACATGTATAAGCACTAATTGGTTGCTCGGGCCAGTACATTTGGCAAGTTTGTTGTCCAAAATATTTGAAGCCATAATAAAATTTTGGAGACATGCTCATTCGAGAGGAATGGGGGCAACCCCCCGAAATACTCCTCCAAAATGAAAAATAGAGGAGGCAAAGATATCCCTCAAAACTACACACAAATGATATATGCATATGCGTGCATGATAAATAGGCCAAATATGGTTATGTGATGATTTACTAGTCGAACAAGCTAAATGATTTATTTCGTACAGATAGTTGATAAGTCTCAGCCGAGGCCTGAAATCACCAACTATGTCTAAGAGGTGGAAATGTAGAGTGGGGTTAAATGAATTAACGACCAACACTCTAAATAAATTCACCCGGAGATTTAATCAAATATTGATAAAAAGATTATCGAGTTTTTCTATAATTCAAGCCCTACACGGGCTAGGATATTATTATTGTGCGCGATTTAATATATCGCGTACACTCCACATTTGATTAATTACACTAGACAATACTCTAGTAATGATTTATTTAATTATTTGAGATGCCACCGCATATATTGTGACAAGTAGCACCATAAATATTGGACACTTGGCTCCACAGAAAAGATGACACATGTTAAGCCCACTTGGGCACTTTTACTATATAAAGAGGGCTTCCCCCTCATTTTGATGGATGATGGTCTTGGGGGCAAAGTAAGGAGAGGAAATATAGCTCTTCTCCCCCACACATCTTTAGATCTCCGTCACGGATTTGATAGTGATGAGCGGGTTTTTATAGTTTCATTATACGGTATATGGGCATTTGAGAGGAGGTTCGCCGGATTTGGCACCCCCACACACTGAAACTATCAACACTGGGCGTTTGAAAGGCAGCTCCCCTGAATAAGCACCCCCGACGCACCAAAACTAAGCTCTCTCCGACATTTTGTACGGACCCACGAACTACGCAGACTTTGATTCTGCAAAGATGGATACGGAGTTGCAACCACGTTGCTCAAGTCTAAAATAAACTCGACGCGGTGCCTCCTCAAATCTGCACTCACATCTTACAACATCAACACGTATGAATTGATGACGAAAAAGTTATTTGACTTTAATTCAAGAGTTTATTCCATAAAAGAATATTTTCTAGAATAATGCATTAGACGCTAACAGTTCATCAGATATTATTCTTCATTCACATTTTTTAAAAATGAAATGGCATAAGCAGATATAGTTCACTTGTTTTGTCATGTTTATTTTTGATAGTTAAAAGATGATATATTGAAATGACTGTCATGGGGGTGGAATTCATATAAATGGAGTATAAAAAGGAGGTTAGGAGGCAAAATAATCCCCTGCAAGACACCAACCCCACCTACAAAGCTCTATGCATATCTGCCAAAAAACCAAAAAGGACAGGATTCGATGTGTTATGAATTCTCTTAAGCCAAGTCAACAAGGAGCTCAAAAAAAGATATCGAAGTTTAGCTGGAGACACTTCCTTTCCTTCAGAACATATCTCACTTTTCTCCTGCCAGGCTGTTCAGAAGATGCAATATCGGAAATTTCTTCGTATCTCTCTAATACCCTTCCGGTCCTTTGATTTTTTTTAAGACTCTAACAATGACCTCACAGATTGGGGCATCACCCATGAAATTTGAGCAAGGGCAAAGAACACATCCTAAAAACCCCATGTCACCAAATAAATGTAAGATAAAGGTGATTGGTTGTCTCTTCCGCCTCCTTACACAACTAACACCGACTAGCCATGGGACGCTTCCACTTCTGCAAACCCTCAGTCATCAAAATCGCTTGTCTAGCCATGGTCCAAACGTGACATTCGGTTGCGCCTTTGCCCTCCAAATCTCCTTCCAATGAAAAGTGACCACTTGATTCCCGTCTTCTCTCAACACGGAGTAATTCTCTTTCAATGTGAACCATCCCCTCTTCCTTGGGATCCATCTCAACTCGTTTTTCTCTCTCGATGGGATAGGCACCAATCCCAACTAGTCAAAAAAAGTCTCAGCCTCCTCTAATTTTTATTACCACAATCTTATTCGAAATTTCGAATTCCACACTACTCTACCCCCTCCCTTGACATATGATCATCTACCATGTTGTCCTTATCTTCTTGTATATTGATAATTCCTTGAAATTGATGCTCCATGGGGTCGTCCCTTCCCAACCTATCCTTCCAAAATTTAATCCAGTTATTATTACCCAGATGAAACTCCGTGTATTTATAAAATTTCTCCCACCCTTTCGAAATATTCTTCCACAAACCCACTCCATGGGCGAACCACCCCACTTCCAACCCCCACCCCATCTGCATGTAACCCCTATAGCTAACATGATTCTCCTCCATATCCTACACTCCTCACGAGAGAACCTCTACATCTATTTTCCTAACAATGCTTTGTCGAAGAACTCAAGGTTCCTTAATCGTCTTGGACACATCCTCCTAAATTACTAAACTCTATTTGAAGTTGTATTCCATTCCTCTCCACATAAAATCTCTCCTAATCTTCTGCAAAAGTTTATGCACAAAGCACAGGATTGATAAAATGGATAAGAAGTAAGTTGTCATGCTCGAAAAAGTGATTTTTATCAAAGTTAATCTCCCCCCTTTCGACAGGTAGCAGTTCTTCCACCCCTCCAGTCTCTTTCTCACACACTCCAGTGTCGGCTCCCAAATAGCTTTAGTCTTGTACTTAGATCCTAAGTTAAGACCGAGATATGTTTAAGGGAGAGAACCCATCTTGCATCCAAGTGTCCATCCTAAACAACCCACACCCTCACCAACCCATATCCGAATCATCTCATTCTTCCCGATGTTGACATGAAGCCCTGAAACTACCTCGAAGCACATCGATGGAAGTCTTAAGGATCTCACAAGTCCATATTTCACTTTGTAAAAGACAATCGTATCATCTTCAAATAAAAGGTGTGACACCCTGATCAAGCTCATTTTTAAATGACCAATAATGAAACCACTAATCAACCCCGCCTCTAACACATGACCCATCATCCGACTAAATGCCTCCATAACCAAGATGAAGAGAAAATGCGATATAGGCCCCCCATGCCGCAAGCCACAAGAGATGGAAAATCACTCCTCAGGGATCCCATTAATAAAGAGTAGAAATCTAACGTATGAAATGCAGCTCTTAATCCACCAACACCATCTCTCTTCGAAATCCACTCTCTTCATAATATACAATAGGACCCCCCAGTTAACGTGATCATACGCTTTCTCGATGTCTAACTTGTAAACAATCCCAGACTCCCCATTCCTATTCCTTACCTCCACACACTCCCTCACCACCAGGACTACATTAAGAATTTTCATCCCCTCCACAAAGGCATTTTATGATCCAGAGATGAGAGGATCAATAACCATCCCGAGCCTTACCGATAAGATTTTCGCCAAAAGCTTATAAGCACTCACGATTAAGATGATAGGTCTGAAGTTATATACATCGGTCGAACTCCTAATCTTGGGAATAAAGGTAATAAACGTCATGTTAAGACTCCTAAGGAAGGGATCATTATCATGGAACTCATTCTAAAATTCCATCACCTCCCCTCTTACAACTAGCCAGTAATGCTGAAAGAAAGCCATAATAAAACTATTTAGGCTGGAACCACCACTCATCAAACTTAATACCTGGACTAACTCCTCCTCTATGAAGGGCCCCTATATGATCTCAACCCCAACCCCTGAAACATTACCCATCATGACCCCATCCAAATTGAGGCGCCATTCCTCCAACTCCTCATATTCAAACTAACTTATCAAAAACATATGTTTAAATTAGGACTTTTGTGGGTATATATATATATATATATATATATATATATAAGGTTTGAACCAAATTCATGCGTACTTGGTGAGGCCCAATTTGTTTCATATACTAAAAATATATATTTTGAGTTGATTGTTTGTGAAATATTTAAAAATTTCATCCTCCCTCCCCCCCTCCCCCCCCCCCCCCCGCACGCGAAAAATAAATCAGTTAAAAATGATTTTTTTTGCTATTTAAAAAAATTGGTCAAAATATGCCCTTTCTTGACCCTTTTTTTAAATATAATAAAAAATCATGTAAGGTGAAATTTATAAACAACCCTCCCCCCCACCCCTCCCCCCCCCAAAAAAAAATCAATTCGAAATAATATTTTTTAGTATTTAAAAAATATTGGTCACTATGGAGATGGTCATTAACTAGTATGTATTGGTTTTAGTGTGCATATATATAGAATATACATAAATATTCATATTATTTTTTGCTATACAAATCTATTTTGGAGAATTTTACACAAGAGTTTGAGGTCCATTGTACAAATTGTGTACAAAACCATTTCCTAACTTAACTCGTGATTTGGTCACAAGAGCTTCGCTCAAGCGTAGACCTCCTACATCTCAGCAAACATGTCTAGCTACCTAAGGTTTTGTTTAGATATTATTTATCATTTTTTTGCGCGACATCCATTCGCTGATGCATTACCTCAACGAATCCTCTCGCTATTGCAGAAAAGAAGCTTTGTTGTCCGTAAACATTTGTGATGAAGATATTTTACTTAATCACATTTTATTCTATGAAAAACTTGATTTTTGATCATATCTTTTTACTTGACTGGTTGATCTTTGTGTAAGTGGGGTTAGGGATACATACTTTCCCCCTTAGGACTTCTCTTGAAAGTCTTGGAGGTTATTTACGTGAATTCTTAACACTGATACACATAAGATGTGGAAAAATATTGTAATCTCTGTTTTTAAAGTGCGAAATATTTTTGCAACAAATACATCATAATGTTTTTCTCTTCAAGATCGTTTGTTCTTTGACATGTCATCATTTTAAATCTTTGTGAATCTAAAGTGATTTGAAGTTTTACTCACTTCACCTAAAGACAAGAATAAAATAATTTTCAACTATTGTACTTTAAAGTCTTTTGATTTACCTGATATCTCAAAGCCACTTTTTATGAGTTTTGATAAAGCCAAGCACTTTAAATACTTTCCAAAAAAATACTTTTGACATTCCACATTAAAGGAAATGGCATATAGAACATTTTTGGCTTCTCTTTATTCCATTTCTACTTTGGAACAAGATTCATATTCATTACTTTTGGGCTAATAACGAAGGCATTGGTTATAGACAGAAAGCCGTTGTGGTTGTGAAGCGGCTCCAAGTGTTCCATCAACTTGAATTTAAAGATATGACATAAAAGAGTATTACTGAAAGTTATGCAAATACGTTGTTTGAACTTTGTAACTCTTATCACAGTTCATTTTTTCTTTATTTGGCATGAGGTTTTTCCCAGTTTTTTCCTGGTTACAACTTCATGATATGTGATTGATATCGTTTCCTCTCTTAGATTTATCATGTAATTTTAAAAGATGTATTTAGTTTAAGCTCCTTGATAAATCATTTTTCACATAGACATTGGTTGTGTAGATAAGTACCCTAAAATGAATTGAATGAAAATTTTACTTTTATCACGATAATAAATTTATTTTGGCTATCCTAACTTTGTAAGTGGCATTACATTCGTTTTTCATCATGTGTTGAAGTTCATTAACGTGCAGTCTTAACTAGTATAGGACTTTGTCTTCATTGTCGTGTGTTTAACCACGTAGAGACAACAAATATTTTTTAGAGTTAAAATGGAATTGAGCATGTGTAACTAAATTCGTGATTTAATTAGTCCTTGTGATAGTCATGCTTTTACTGACCTTAGAAGTTCATTGTCATTCCTTTTTCCCAAGGATTAAGACCCTGAATTTCAGCCTTGATAAAGTACTTGATTTTCTTGAAGATTTCGTAGAATATTTGGAATTAACCAAAAGAGATGACGAATGTAAGTCCACCTCGGAAAATGAAAGAGGTAATTTAACCACGCCTTTGTACAATTTAAGAAAAGAACTTCAATGTTGTGAATAATCCGATGTCCAACTTTTAGAAGAAAAAGTTAAACATATTGAAAATGACTCTAATTCTAGCAAATAAAAAAAATCCTTTAGGAGACACCATTTGTGTTAAAGCTTCATCGTCGAATAAGAAAACACATCTTGATAATGTTCCCAAAAGATTTCAAAAATAAGGTATAAATGCTGTTAACCATTCGAAGAAGAAGAAATTTTTACCTCCAAACTTTGTGAACAAAAATAAACCATTTAATATGACAAAACGGAGAAATGATAGTTTGTTCTCATTATCATAATAAATACCATCTTCATGATTTTTTCTTCAAGTTAATTACGGACAACATTTTTTATAGGTTTGTTTCCTTGGTGAAATCTCATATGACTAAACCTAAAATGTTTCAACGATATCATTATCACAGATCAGGTCCTTTACATAATTTTTTTACTCAATCCTACCATGCATTTAGATAATACAAGAAATAACAGTATTTTGTGATAAACAAATTGAAGAATAAAGGAAAGCATGCGAATTGTGTTCACACAAAGAAGTAAAAGGATATTTGAAATATATCTCACATTCAATCTAAATAAAAGACACTGAAACCCTAAATCCTAAAACAAAAACCCTAAATCATAAAACCTAAATTTCAAATTCAAATCCATAAACCCTAAGTCCTAAACCCTAGACATTAATCACGAATGCAAAACCTAGACTCTAAACCTTAAAACCTAAACCCTAACAATAAAATCATTCTATCCTAATTTCCAATTCCTAAATCATTTAAGCCCCAAAACCTAAACACTAGTTCTTAAACCCTTATTTGTAAATTTAAAATCTAGATCCCTAATCGTAAATACTAAATTCTAAAACCAAAACCCTAATTCCTAAATCATAAAATGTAAAATTAAAAATGTAAACCCAAATTAATGACCCTAAATCACAAACCCTAAATCCTATCTAGTAAATCCTAAAACTTGTACCCTAATCCATAAATCTTGATTATTAAACCCAGAAACCTACACCCCCAAACCTAAATACTTATCCTTAAATCATAATTACTAAACCTTAGACCCTAAATCTTAAAACCATTACTCTAAATCATTAAACCTAAATTGTAAATTAAAAACCATAATCCCGAAAGAGTAAACCACCGACATTAACCTTAAAACCAAAAGCTTAAAATTTAAATCGTAAAACCAAAACGCTAATCACACAATCCTTAATCTTAATTCCCAATTACTTAACCGTAAAACCTAAACCCCTAAAACCCAAACCCTCATACTTAAAACCTAATTCAAAAACCCTAAAACCTAGACTCGAAATTATAAGCCCTAAATCTAAATATCGTAACCTTAATTCCTAAAATAAAAAACGAAAAATGAAAAACATAAACCCTAAGTATTAACCCTAAACTACAAACCCTAAAAACTATTTACTGAACCCAAACCAAAAACCCTTATCACTAAACCCAAATTTCTAAACCCCAAAACCCTAAATCCTAAAACAACGAACATAAATCATAAACCCTAAATTTTTAATTGAAAAGCATAAACCCCTAAGCATAAACCCTAAACATTAACCTTAAAACCAAAACCCTAATTACCATTCATTAACCTATTACCTAAACCCTCAAATTAAAACCCTAATCCATAAATCCTAAAATCAATACCCCAAATCGTGAATCCTAATTTCAAAACCCTAAAATGTAAAATGAAAACGTAAACGTTAATTAATAATCCTAAACCACGCACCCTAAATCCAATTTAGTAAACCCTAAACCCTAATCCCTAATCCCTAAACCCTAAAATCTAAACCAAAAATCTAAACCCTTATCCCTAAAATCAAATAGCTAAACCATAAACCCTAAACCCTAAAACCAAAACCTAAATCATAAATCCTAAATTATAAATTATAAATTAAAAACCATAAAACCTAAAGCCTAAATAATAAATATTAACCTCAAATTCAAAACCCTAATAACGAAACCCTTAACCCTAATTCCTAATTCATAAACCGTATGACCTAAACTCAGACCCTAATCCAAAAACCTTCATATATAAACCCTAAAATATAAAATGAAAAATCTAAACCCTAATTAATGACCCTAAATCACAAAACCAAAATCCTATTTAGTAAACCCTATATATATATATATATATATATATATATATATATATATATATATATATATATATATATATGGCATGCTTGTTATTGAGTCTTTGTGTTTCATTTAATCCATGTTTGCCATGTGATTCATCTTCGATTCAAATTGGTATGTTATATGATCATATTGGCATTGTTCGTCTCATTGTTTACACTAGTATTATTTATTGATTGCTTGGATTATTTGGAATTGTGTTTATGAGTATGTTTGTCATTGCACATTTCAATCCATGTTATTGCATGATGTACTTATTTTTGTTTATGTTTACATGTTTTTCTTTAAGGGGAATTAGTTGTTTATGTTATGCACCTTTATCTTTATCCATTCCTTAACAAAAAGGGGGGGGGGGGGAATATTTACCTTAGTGGGAGACATCTTACACCAGGTGGAGAAAGATTAACTTTAATTATCGGAGATGTTTGGATAAAGAGAAGGGGTTTTCGTATGAGGATTTATATTTACTATATATTCTCTTTGCATTTGAAAAATGTGTTAAGTGTGAAAGTTTAACTACTCATGTTTGTGTCTATTAAGTGTCATTACTTGTTTCTTTTTGGATTGGGATTAAGTCTTTAGAGAGATTGATGTCCCGTAGGTTTTTATTTTCTATTTTTTCCTCGAATATCCAAAAGGTGAGATTTATAAGGATAAATTTTCAATAAAGCCATTTTTAATTTATTTTAGCTTAATTCCATTTGGACAATACCGTTTGAGTACCAAGTAAGGATTTTAGTTTGTTTATCCTTCAAGCCTGTGATGTTTGATTGAAGTCAAAAGCAAATAAGTAAATCAACTTCATTAAGGTGTCATGTTACCATGTCAAGTTTCGTCTTCCAAGTCCATAGATATCAATAGGTGTGTGTATTATTTTTTTATCATTGGATGCATTTGGGTGGTGTTTTGAAAATATTCTATGAGGACATTTTTTCGTGAAAATAATTTCAAAAGAAAAATGATTTCTTTATGAAAGTAATTTGAACGATTTTTTAGGATGTTCAAATGAATTGACATGAGTCGTTCGATTGAGTTCTTTTAGTGGTTCAAACAAGAATGGGGTTTTCGTTCGAATATCTTTGAACGAGCATTGAATGAGTTGGTTTTGTTTAAAGAAAATATCATCGACGGTTGTTTGATCCTCATTCAAATTTTTGTCTATCTCATTCGAATAATATTTATTTCATTCAAATAAGATTGCACAACTCGTTCAAACTAACCCTAATAATTTTTTTCAAACGATTGCCTCATTTTTATGTCACCTCGATTTTCTTATTTTTGATAAATATGAGTTTTAGGAAGGATTTTTGCAAAAAATATTTTCCAAGAAATTTCTATGAGTTTCCAAACTTTAGTTTACACCCAATAGTTTTGAGATCCAAGTTTCAACCTAATATTCTAGTTTGAGAACCCTCAGTCCACCCCTTGGAGGTGGTTGGGGACAACCTCGGCCAGGACGATGTTGCAAGACCATGGAACGACTCCATCTAACGTCTTGAGGACAAGATAGGAGACCTCATCAAAAGTCAGGATCCACTACAAAGAGGTTTCTCAAAAGGCTCCCCGTTCGTGGCTAAGATAGTGAGCTTCCCAACCCCAGCCAAGTTCAAACCGCCCACGGTGTCTCCTAAGTATGACGATAGCACCAACCCTGTACATCACATTGAGATGTACCAGTCAACAATGGACATTTATTCAATACCGGATGAGATGAAGTTCCAGGCCTTCTCCGAGACTTTCACCGGTGCAGCACACATCTGGTTTACTTCTCTTTCGAAGAATTCAATTGAGAACTTTAAGGGCTTGGCTGAATGATTCATTCACAATTTCTGTTTTGTGGTAAGACCTCAAAATAAGACCACCCATCTATTGTATGTCAAGAAAGGCAAGCATGAGACCCTAAGAGACTACATCGCCAGGTTGGACAAAGAAAAACTTGAGGTTGAAGATTACGAAGAGAATATTGCCATGCCCGCCCTCATAGGACGTCTTCAGAAAGGGAAGTTGTTGTGGAAACTTGAGGAAGACCCTCCCAAGTCCATAGCGGAGCTATTGGCAACTACGGGGAAGGTCATGAACTCTAAAGAGGCCATCGTCGCTAAGTATGAAGACGAGAATGATGGTAGCAACAGAAAGTTCCAAAGAAAGAAGGATGGAAAGAAGAGGCCAGTTGATGAGAAGTTTGCATGTTATACCCCTCTTACTGTAAGCTGCAAACACATCCTCAATGATATCAAGAATGATCGGTCCCTAAGATGGCCAGAGAAGCTGAAGGCTCCTCCCCATAAGAGGAACCAGAACTTATGGTGTAAATTCCACCAAGACTATGGTCATATAACAAACAAGTTCTTTGCCTTAAAGGATGAGATCGAGAAGATGTTGAAGTCAGGAAAGTTGAGGAAGTACATTAATAGCAAGGCTCCTAAAAGGGGAAGAGATTACCCTAAAAAGAGGAGAAACGATAGGTGTCATGATGATACCCCAGTAAAAAGGGGCGATAACTCGGATGGCAAAGATTAAGATGATCCCGACCTCCCACTAAAGGATGATAACACCCCCGTGAAGAGGGTTAGTATGATCTCCTTTGGTGTTAACACCATATGCGGAGGACTTGCAAGGGTGGTTCTGAAGTGGCTGATCATAAAGCTCATGTCGTATATGCCAAGTCAGTGTCCAAACTTGAAATAGTAAATCTGACATCTTTCGAAACAACGCAGAAGAGAAAGAAGGTGGACATGGACATTCTCATAGTCGAGTTCTCCCGACTCGACTTCAAAGGCATCTTAGTTCCATATGATGACCCTTTGGTAATCACAACAAGAGTTCATGGATATGAGGTACAGAGAATTCTTATAGACGGAGGAAGTTCAACATATGTGATGTTCAGGCCCTGCTTCAAAATCTTATGCCTTAGCAGAGCTAGGCTGGTACCCTATCATCATCCGTTAATGGGGTTCAACGGTGAAAATTTCCATCCGCTGGGCATGTATGAGATGGACGTGCGAATGGGCGATGAGTGGCCTAAGAGGTTAACCCGGAAGATTAATTTTTTCATTATGGACAAAAACGTCTTCTCGGCCTATAACCTCATCATAGTAAGAGTAGACCTTAAGGAGTTTGAAGCCGTTCTGTCAACGGTCCACCAGATGCTAAAATTCCTGAACCCCTATGGGGTAGGGGAAGTGCAGGGTGACCAGAACATAGCACGAGAATGTTACTTCAACTCGGCTAAAGAGAGAGAGGCTCATAAGAGAGCAACTATCACATATAACATTGATACACTTGACCCCAGAGATGAAACAAAATTAAAGAAAGGAGAGGCCACGGAAGAGCTAGAATCCATCATCCTCAATGAGGACAAGTAAAAAAAAACCATCAGGGTCAGTTGCAGTCACGCGGAAGAACCGATAAACTTCCTGAGGAAGAGGCAGAGTGTCTTCGCTTACATTCACGCGGACATGCCTGGCATCAGCCCTGAAGTTATGTGCCACAAGCTGAATGTAACTAAGGACGTTAGGCCAACCAAACAAAGACGAAGAATCTACTCTAGGGAGAAGTACGACGTCATTCGGGAAGAAGTCAGAAAGTTAAAAGAGGCTGAGTTTATCAGAGAAGTCATATATCCGGAGTGGCTATTGAATGCAGTCATTGTGCCCAAAGTCAACGAAAAATGGAGAATGTGCGTAGACTTCACCGACCTGAACAAGTCTTGCCCGAAAGACAGCTATCCCTTACCTCGCATCGACCAGATGTTAGATGCAACTATAGGACATGAGCTCATGAGCTTCATGGACGCATATTCAGGCTACAATCAGATCTTCATGGATGCCGAAGACTCAGAGAAGACAACCTTCATCACTGACAAAGGGATGTATTGCTACAAGGTTATGCCCTTCGGATTAAAAAATACGGGGGCAACATACCAACATCTTATGAATAAGATGTTTGAAGACCAAATAGGCAAGACTATAGAAGTGTACGAAGAGCTTAAAGGTTATGACCAACGTCGACGATACGTTATGACCAACATTATGACCAACATCGACGATATGTTAACGAAGAGATTAAAGGCCTACACCCACGTAGTACACCTGGAAAAGACTTTCGATACCATGGACTTGTACAAAATGAAACTCCACCCTACGAAGTGTGTCTTCGGGGTAGGAGCCGAGAAATTTCTTGGATTCATTGTCAATCAGAGGGGAATAGAGGTGAACCCCGAGAAAATCAAAGCTTTTCTTGACATGAAGACACCAAAGAGTATCAAGGATATTCAGAGGCTTACTGGAAGAGTAGTTGCACTCAACAGATTTATTTGAAGAGCGACGAACAAGTGTCTTCCATTATTTAAGGTGATTAAAAAGGCCTTCGAGTGGTACAAAGAGTGTGATGAGGCTTTTAATCAACTTAAGTCCTACCTCGGATCCCCCTTACTCTTGTCTCGGCCCATAGCAGGAGAGAAGTTGTATGTCTATCTAGCAGTTTCTGAATCAACTATAAGTGCAACCATAGTATAGGAAGACGTTGGGTTCCAAAGGTCTATGTACTTCAATAGTATGGCCCTTCAAGGGTCTGAATAAAATTATCCTCGGATGGAAAAGTTAGCCTACGCCCTAATACATGCTTCTAGGAAGATGAAGACTTACTTTCAAGCCTATTCCATGGTCATCCTCATCGACTCCCCACTTAGACAGGTCCTCCATAAACCTGAGAAGTCGGGTAGATTGATGACATGGGCCATTGAGTTGGGAGAGTATGACCTTACTTATCAGCCCAGAGTGGCCATCAATGGGCAGGCACTGGCGTATTTTGTCACTGAGTTCACATGGCAAGAGTCCGATGTTGAGAATAATCTAGCGACTGTAGAAGGGTCAAACAACGTCTTTTGACACCCAAAAGAGGTCATGCACAAGAGAGCCAGAGATGGAATAACTGAGAATGAGGAAGACCGGTACCTCTTCAGGCATGGAATAATGTTAGAAGGTGGTTTCTCATCAGATAAAGACATCTGGAACCTCTTTGTCGATGGGTCTTCTTGCGAAAGTGGAAGCAATGTGAGGCTGATACTCTCAGGCCCAGATGGTACCAACATCAAATATGCCCTAAGGTTTAACTTTAAGGCGTCAAACAACGAGTCAGAATACGAGTCCATGATAGCAGGCCTCTCCTTGGTAAGGACCCTTAGTATAAGACTCCTCCTCCTTCACACTGACTCAAGGTTGGTTGTTAATCAAGTACTCGGGGTTTATGAGGCTAAGGATGAAAGGATGGCCAAATACCTGAAGAGGGTGAGAACGATACTCAAATGTTTTAAAGAGGTAAAGATGAAGAGAATACCTCGGTAAAACAACAGTCATGCAGATGCATTAGCAAGGTTAGCTTCGGCGATAAGAATAGACATCAGAAAGACAGTCTCGATTGAGATCTTTCCCAGAGGGATAGTTGAAGAAGAAGAGATCAGTAACCCTTGCCTCAATTTGAACCTAGGGGACTCATGGATGGATCCCCTTATCGGATATATCAGAGAGGGAGAGCTACGAAAATCAAAGTTAAAGAGGAGGAAACTGAGAGACAGAGCTGCGAAGTTCTTAATAGTAGGAGACGTCCTGTATAGGAAGGGAATCCTATTACCTCTCCTCAGATGTGTTCATCCTACAGAAGTTCCTCGCGTCTTACAGGAGGTACACGAGGGCTCTTGCTCCATTCACATAGGAGGGAGACCTTTGGCAAAGATGATTATCATGCAAGGATACTGGTGGTCGACCTTGACCAAGGATACTGCAGCCTAGGTGAAGAGGTGCGATAAATATCAGAGATTTTCCACTATCCCCCATTAACCTCATCATCCTATGACGTCAATCAGTTCCCCTTGGCCATTCACAATATGGGGAATTGAATTAGTGGGTCCCCTGCCAAGGGCTGCAAATAACTACCGATTTCTAATAGTTTCCATTGATTACTTCTCCAAGTGGGTGGAGGCAGAGCCGATGATCACGATTACAGAGCAGAAGACCTTTTAATTTATTTGGAAAAACGTCATATGCAGACATGTCCTCCCAAACACCCTCATTTCGGACAACGGAACCTAGTTCAAGATTTTTTCCCTAAAAAAATACTGCGAAAGAGTTGGGATAAAGAATTTTTTCTCTTCTCCTGGACAACCCCCAGCGAACGGTCAAACCGAAGTCACAAATAGAATGATCCTTGATGGGATCAAGAAGAGGTTAGAAAAAGCTGAAGGTATATGGGCTGAAGAGGTTTATGATGTGCTATGGGCCTACAGAACAACGACTAGGACACCAACAGGGGAGACCCCGTTTATGTTGTCATATGGCTCAGAGGCCGTTATACTAATAGAGGTAGGACTCCCTACTCATAGGGTTCAGACCTATGACCCTAAGAAGAATGAGGAGGAGAGAAGACTTGACCTAGACATGATTGAAGAAATAAGGGAAGATGCATAAGTTAGGCAGGCATCTTACCAGCAGAGAACAGGAAAATTCTACAATTAAAGGGTAAAATTAAGACCCATAGCTATAGGAGACCTGGTGTTGAAGAAGACATTGCAGAAGGTGAAGAAGCTTCACCCAAATTGTCATGGTCCTTACAAAGTGATTGAGGAGGTTGTACCCGAGACCTACAGGCTAGAAAACCTCGAAGGGGAACCTTTCTCTAACCCTTGGAATGATGATCATTTAAAAAAGTATTACATATGATGTTACCAAGGCTTTCATGTAAATATATCATCTTATGAAGAGATTAATAATGAGAAGATCAGTTCCTGTGTCAATACTTGGGTCATTGTGCTCGTATGGGAAAATTATTTATGGGGATAACATCTTAGTTGATGACCTCAGACCTTATAACATCATGATTTGGTGATAAGGTCTGAGGTCAGACATCATACTTGGATGACCTCAGGCCCTTAACATCATTAATTTGGTGAAAAATTATTTATGGGGATAACATCTTAGTTGATGACCTCATACCTTATAACATCATGATTTGGTGACAAGGTCTGAGGTCAGACATCATACTTGGATGACCTCAGACCCTTAACATCATTAATTTGGTGAAAATTATTTATGGGGATAACATCTTAGTTGATGACCTCAGTCCTTATAACATCATGATTTGGTGACAAGGTCTGAGGTCTGACATCATACTTGGATGACCTCAGACTCTTAACATCATTAATTTGGTGAAAATTATTTATGGGGATAACATCTTAGTTGATGACCTCAAACCTTCTAACATCATGATTTGGTGACAAGGTCTGAGGTCAAACATCATACTTGAATGAACTCAGGCCTTATAACATCATGATTTGGTGACAAGGTCTGAGGTCAGACATCATACTTGGATGAACTCAGACCCTTAACATCATTATTTTGTTGAAAATTTATTTATGGGGATAACATCTTAGTTGATGACCTCAGACCTTATAACATCATGATTTGGTGACAAGGTCTGAGGTCAGACATCATACTTGGATGACCTCAGACCCTTATCATCATTAGTGTGGTGAATAGTTATGGGGATAACATCTTAGTTGATGACCTCAGGCCTTATAACATCATGATTTGGTGACAATGTCTTAAGTCAGACATCATTCTTGGATGACCTCAAACCCTTAACTTCATTAATTTGGTGAAAAATTATATTGAGACTTCAGAGCTGAACACACATCGCATGGCAAAGAGAATCATTCAGAGAACACATTCAGAAAATAAAGAAATAAATCCCTCATCAGAGGTGAATATAGATTAAAGATAGAGTTACAAGCTACAAGCTAGTCGAGTTTGTCATCAGAGGTTACAGTTAAAATGCATAATGAAAAAGTACAAAAGGCTTCACAAAAATTCCCTAAGGGTCTGCAGCTACAATGTTGGCATCCTCGGTTTCATTCTCTTGGCCGACATTGGTCACCTCGGCCACATCATCTTTGAGCTTGGCACCCTCTATCCCAGTAACATCCAGCGGGGAAGTCTCTGCAGGGGCAGTATCTTCCTCTTCAACCTCTTGAAGGGCCTTTGCAAATTGAGGATTTCTAAAACCCAGACCAATGAAGTCAGATGCTTTTAAGCTCCCTGACTCCTTCTCTTTTGCAACCGCCCATTTGCCAGTGGACTTAATACCTCTTTCGAGGTATTTATAGCCAAAGCTTATGAATTCATCAGAGACTTTGTAATAAGACAGGATCCCCTCAGAAGCATCCTCAAGGGATGCCTTCACTATAGCATCAACTTTCTACTGGAGAACGCCGTCCTTGGCCTTCAGAGCAATGGTGTGGTCCTTTTTAATCTTGGAGATCTCTTTCTCCAACTCCTTAACCTTCTTATCAGACCCCTCAAAGGCAGACTTCAGACGACCTACCTCGGTAATTAGAAAGTTCTTCACCTTCTCGGCCTCTTGGCCTTTCTCGATGAGAGGCAGCCTCTTTAGAGTCCAGTTGGCAAAATGGTGCATGGACATGATGCCCTGCAAGATAAGGGTCAGATGTATAAGTTCAAATTCAAAGCAAAGGTTGCACGTCAGAATAAAATTGAAATTATTCTTACCTGGATACTCCTGTGAAGGCCAAACTCAACCAGCAGAGGAGTATCTATGGAACGACATAAGCGTTTGTCACCATCGGTCATAGAAGAGACGATGGCATCTAACGCCTGAAGATATGGCCTATAATACTATCATTAATTTTTAGCTGCTCGAGACGAGCAACCAGTGCATCTTCAGAGGATATGGGGATGGCCTTTTAGGCCTTGCTTTTCCTCTGATCCTCAGGGGGAGTGGTTGTAGTTTTCCTCTTTCTTGTGGCGTCGACCTTGGATGTGCCGACACTCTTCTTTGGTGGGGGAGGAGGGGGTGCACTCAAGCCTGCCTTCTTCAGCAACTTCATAAGACTTGGGACAGACATCTCCTAGATATCGTCTGAGATGCCTTTTGGGCGTTCTGCAAATGGAAAGGTCTGAGTTAGAAAATCAGAGACATAAAAATTCAGAGGTTTAACTTGCTGAAATAATAAAATAAGCACTTACGAAGCTCGGTCAGAGGACTCCCCCAAGGCCAGTCTCAGAGAGATAGTAGGGGGTCATCAGATGTTCGAACTTGACCAATAGACCATGTTACCCCTGATCTTGAAGGTTTTTTACTTTTTGAAGATTATTTTGTCTTAGCCCAGGATTGTCACTGGCAGCCATCGACACCTTGCCCTATCTCAGGGGTATCCTCGGCTCTAGGTTCGAAGAGGGAACACAGGGACCAAATTCCCATGCCCCTGAGATGAAGAAATATCGCGGCTTCCAGTTGCGATTTGAGGTTTAGGTGACCTGCAACATCTTCTTAGTTGACTTTCGAGCTAAGAAATGGTAATAGCTCGGATGATTCCTTACAGATGAATGGATGTAGCATCCGGTGAAGACCTAGATGGGAAGGTCTGAGTGGTGGACTGCCCTCCATAGATCTATAGCTCCAATTATCACCCTCCATGTATTGGGGGATAACTGGGAAGGAGATAAGTTGATATAGGAAAGTATGGCCCTAATGATGGGATGAATGGGCAGATAAAATCCTAACTTGAACATCTGATTATATAGGCAGATCTCACCATCTCGGGCATCGAAATCCCTCTCTTCCCTCAGAGGTCTCCTGAGTTTTATGAAGGGGCTAATGGAATATAGATGCCTGAAGGTAAGAAGGTCAATCTCGGTGACAGTACTTTCTATCTCGGCTGCCTTCGAGGTGTTAACATCACTCCCGTCATCCTCGTCCTCTCTAATATCAACCGGAGTAGACAAGGGATTTCCATTAGGAAACCTCTGAGCGAACTCAGCCCCTGTGGCGGCTGAGAGGGGGACAAAATTAATGGGAGGGGGAAAATCCACACTCGGTTTGATAACTTCAACATCTGAGGAAGTCTGGGATGTGCTAGACTCATTATGGGACAAGACACGACTCGAAACCTCGGCTTGATCAGGGACCTGATCCTGCCGAATGGAAAAGTCCATGGCCTCCTGAAAAGAATCCATAGACATAGGGTTTGAGGTAGACGACTCAGACTCAGACATAGGAGTAGGTTTAACTTGGATCTCTACTTGGGTTACTGGTTCGGCTGGCTCAGGGTATATGACCTGTAGAGGGGGTGGAAAGATAGGTATGAGGGGGAACGCCTATGCCCTACGAGCTTCCTCTTGGGATCTTTCTATTTGTCTAATTTTATCTAAGGTCTTCTCCCTAAGAGAGGGGAATTCCCCTAAAAGTTGGTAAAGGGGTCTGAGCATATGAGGCAGACCCTACACTTGTGACTATCCTAAACAAACAGGATTGGCAATTGAATTAAAGATCAAACTATTAACTTTGAGCAAAAAGCAACCAAGAATAATAAGAACCAGGGCTACCGGAAAACCCAAAGAACTCACTGAAAAATGCAAAAAATAGGAACAAGGAAGGAAAAAGTGAAGAAGAAGGGATGATAGACAGTACCTGATGGAGAATGATGAGAAAAGTGGACGAGTTGGCAAGGAAAAGTCCACCCAGTGCACTTCTAACCAGAGCTCTTGTAGAGAGAGAGAGGCAAAAAATTTCAGGCGAAGAAATGAAGAAGTGGGGAAGAAAGAGAAAGGAAATGAGGGTTTAACCCTCAAACATCCCCACACGCATCCCAAGGCCCATTATTGCCTTGGGAGCCCAAAAGATTGCAATCATTACACTTATCAGGCACGCTAGCCACTTCAGCAGCTGACACTTGTCAAAAAGGTATTAACACCTAAGGAAGTCCAACCTCGGGCAAATATACCCCTTAGGAACCTGATCAAATAGGTAACTAAGGGCTAGGGGTGATTGATATGCCCTAAATGTACCCCCTCGGCTCAAAGACATCAACCTCGGCCAGGGAGATGGCCGATGTTGGAAGGGCCTTAGATCAATTACCAGCGGTCTCATCCTAAGCAAGGTCATCCATGGTCGACATTACTATCTATCTCGGTAACTGAGGTCTCCGTAATCCATAGGGGCGCTAATCCATATGGCCATCCAAGGCTTGCAACCTCGGCTTGGTTCAGGCCGAGGTTGCCATCCCATCATCATAACAAATCTCGGTTGGGGATCAACCGACATTCCTGCTACGCCACCATTACCTCGGCCCAGGTCGATGTCACAGCTGAACATGCCTTACCTCAACTCTCCTACTGAGCCAAGGTCACCACCTCGTCCTCTTCCAGGCTGAGGTTGGGACCATTCGTAGATGGCCGAGCCCTTATCAGCATATGTATTATTGGGAACACGTGTACACAATCAGTTGTAACCGAATCATTCCCCTCACTTGGGGAAATATTGAGGTCATCATTATCTACATGAGATCAGCCAGGTGTCATTCTCATGCACATGTTCATTACATGCTTGGGGGGTACATTACACACCCCAGGCACTATATATAGGGGTCATCCTCTACCTTGTAAAAGATTCGAAATCGTCAACCCTAGCTGAAACTCTATCCAAATATACAGTAGAGAGAGAAAGCTTGAGAGATTGTATCGATGGCCATTAGTGCCTTTTTGCAGTGATATTAATCATACACTTGCACAGTGGACGTAGGCCTAATTGGCTGAACCACTTATATTCCGGTGTTAATCCTCTTCTCCTCACCACAATCTCTTAAATATATAATATACTCATATGCTGACATTGTTATCACTATTTTGAGCATACAAACACCTTGACTAGTGGTGCTATTTTTAGCATCATCATTTATTATTTGAGCATCAAGGTTTATATACTCTTTATAATTGTTGGCCATCATTTCATAAAGTGGATTACGTGTGTATTTTTGTTTGACGTGGTAGACTCAATATTTGCTGTGATAGTTTCTAAACCATTATTGGTGGATACTTAGACGTGTGTGGAGCACGCAATGTGGAATGTCGTGGGTGAATTCCTGCATGTCACTATGAAAGGAGATTTATGGAACGAAGATGTGATAAGTCTTAAATGTGTCAAGTCATTTATGTAAGACATCTATCGTCCTTGTGTAATTCTTAGATCATAGTGAATTTATATGGCTAAGTCGGTCGATGCTTTTTCTGTTGTGGGCTTTCCTCATACAATGGTGTGTTGTATGCTTTTTTTATTTTACTTTTAAATCACTTAGATACATATTTTAGGGCAAGGAAAAAATTAGTAAACCGTTTACATAAAAATCGGTTTAATTGGTGAATGTTTAATTGGGTTAATTTTTTAATTATTTTGAAAAATTAAAAATTGGTGTGTGTTTGGACTTTTCATATAATCCTGTAGTGCTATAGAGAACTTTTAGATATAGTATAAGCTGAGCATCCTCCCTTGGAAAAACCTATAATTTCGAGAACGTGATGCTCCCTTAGCCCCTGCCCAAGGGTTCAAGCAGGTGGTTGTTGAGCATGGTTCTCTTGATGATATGGTCGGCCAAGAGGAGAACGCACCTGCTAGCTAAAGGAATGTTCATATTGCAATTTATGGGTAGGTTACCCCTAATTTACATAGTTTAGTTTCCCTTTTATGTATTCCTTTTTGTATTCTGTTTGTCCACTTCTTATATAAGCCTTATGCCATTATGATTTTAATATTGATAAAAGTATTTTTTTTCCTTTCTTTAACTGTCTTGTATGTTTTTGCATTTTAATTTCATCATTAATATGCGCAACTGTTACAACCAAGACTTTGGAAGTTAATATATTTATTAATCTTGGTTTATAGTCAGTGAATTTATGGTATGTGACCGACTCCATTGACTTGTAAAATTTTAACCAAAATTCACTCACTATTTGATTATGGATTATAAGTTTGCATTCTCTCTTAAGTTATGAACTACTTAGTGGAATTGCGGTTTGTGACTGATTCCACTAACTTTTAAAATTTTAATCAAAATGTCTTGATAATTAGCCAATTAATTAGGGTCTTGTTAGTGGTACGATCCATTCTTAACTGGATTTATGCCTATTCTAGGCCGACCAACCTAACGTGGTTTGTACCACTGTTGTCACATAGACTTGATGTCAAATTCTAGAGACCAACTCATGTCTAAGTTGTACCACCCATTATTTCATGGATTTATGCTTGCTATAGGAAGACCATCCCAACTTGAGTTGTACCACCATTTTCAAGACATTTAGATGCCTAACGCAGGCAACCAACTTATTTATAAGTTGTACCACCCATTATTAAGTGAGTTTATGTCTATTCTAGACTGACCAACCAAACTTGAGTTATACCACCACTTTCAGGTGTGTTTGAAACCAAGCATTGGAAAACTAAGTTATACCACCCATTATTAGTTAGGTTTATACTTGTTCTAGGCCAACCAATTCAACTTGAGTTGCACCACCTTTTTCAGTTGGGTTTGCTGCCAAGCATAGGCGACCAACTTATTTTGAAGTTGTACCACCCATTAATAGGTGTGTTTATGCAAGTTATAGACCGACCAACTCAACTTGGGTTGTACTATTTTCAGGTGGGTTTACTAACAAACGTAGGTGAACTACTCATTCATAAGTTGTACCCCCATTTTCAGGTGGGTTTGATGATGGAGTATAATTTTGATGGAAAACTCATAAAGAGAAAATATTTATTAAGACAAATCATATTTATTAAATTGATATGTTTGCAAAAAGTAACCTATCTCCTTAATGATAAAATTTCTGAAGGTTTAGGGTATTCAATAACATATGTACAACTTTTCCTCCAGTTGGTATGATCTTCCTCCTCTTTTTCACACTACTCTATATTAGCCTTTCAAATTTGATGCTAATTTTCAATCAGACGACTTCTTGGCGGATGTGAGGAGCTTCCTAAGGACCAAACCTCTTACCTGTAATTCTATGACCTTGACTTTTTTCATGTTGTTTAGTGAGTTCTTACTGGTATGCATCAACGTAGATGAGAGCCTACTCTCTTCGTTCTTCATCTAAGTCAAACTCGTGGGCAAAAAATTCAATGTTATGTCCATCCTCAATGATTTCTATCCTTATAGTTGGGAGACCGATTTCTACTGGGATGACGACTTACATTCCATATGCTAAGGAGTATGAGGATTATCCCTTTGATCTTCTAAGCATTATTATTTGATACTCCCAAAGGAAGAATAAAATTTCATCCATTCATCTTCTCTTTGCATTATCTAATTGCCATTTAACCCAAATAAGTAGAGTTTTAATAGTGATATAAACCTCGTCATAACAATTTGGGAAGACCATTAAGTCATGGTGAATCCCGATCCCATATTCTGCGCAAAATTCTTTAAATGGATCGCTGTCAAACTAGATCCCAATATCTGCCACCAAAGCTCTGGAAATTCTAAATATAGTGATGATGTTCTTCCATACGAATTGCTTGACATTAACTTGTATGATATGAGTCAATGGTTCAGCTTCCACCCATTTGGTGAATCCGCTGGTGGAAGTTATCAAGTACTTCTTATTCCTTGGTGCTTTAAGTAAAATTCCCATACTATCCATGACCCACTGGGAAAAAGGCCATGCGCTTGTGAGAGGATTGAGATCGTCGATAAGTTATTTGATGATGAGGGAAAATTCTTGACACTTATTGCATTTGTGGACGAACTAGATGGCTTATTTCTGCATGAAAGGTCACCAATAACCTTTGCAGATTGCCCCATAGCAGAATGATCATCCATCTATGTGATCCTCATAGCTTCCTTCATGCATCTCATTGAGAATACCTTTTATTTGATCTGGGTGGACACATTTATGTAGAATAAAGGTATAAACGGATCGGATTCGGATTGGATAAGGGGTGACCCTAATATTAATTATCAAAATATTAGAGGATTATGGTCTAATCCGATAATGTGATGGATCATTAATATATTATACCGAATTCAATTCGTTATGGATCAAATAAATCTAATTGGATCCTAAAATTTGAAAAAACTAAAGACTAATATATATATATATAAATATATATATAATTAAGACTAAAAAATATATGTTAGTATTTATTTTTATATTTGTATTTATTATTACTAGTATGCACTCACCTACGTTGCACGTATAACGCACAGTGGATAGATGAATATGTTACTAAATAGTCACAATATGTATGTCATAATATGTATATGTATTTAGGTTAACATGTTAATGGAAATAATTGAGAAATTATTAATGTAATTACGTAGTAATGGCATATCAAACCCTTGATTATATTTCCACGATCCGGTGAAAACCTACTCATATTAAGTAAATATAAACCGTCTAAAATGAAAAACGAAATAGTGATAGTTTGGAAAGATTATTGGAAATGAAAAAGTGAAATATTAATAAGAGATATGAGCCATTTCTTCAACATCTTATTCATATTGAAGTGTCTCTCATTTGTTCTTCCATATAATTTTCCACATATTGTCTTAATGTACAATCCTCGTCACTTAATTTCTAGAATTTGGTGCAGAATATGAAATATTTTCCAGTGATAAATAATTAAGATTAAAAATTTAATTGTTATGCAATAGGTAGGGATTGCACATAAAAGTTTGTCATACCTTTTTATTACACTCAACAAACTTAGAAGTTGACCAGCCAATAAGTGATTCTGCTTGTCAAAGAGTGTGATAAGGGATTTTTATCTCTATTAGAGAATCTCATTTGTAACATGTACGTGTAAGAAGTCAAATATTTTTGTGGGTGCATGGACAAAACGTGGATGTTAAATGAGAAGGACAAATAAGATATTATTTTAGAATGTATGAAACGTTTGTTTTATTTCCCTCTTTTCATGTTGCAATTTTTTTTTATGTTATAGATCTTTGTGTTGCAAACTTTGCAAGTGTTATATTAGGGGTCCTATTTGTTTAACACTTATAGTACATTCTTGTGAATGCACATAATAATTTCATCATTGAGAAACAATGAATATATTTATGATCTACTAGAATATATTAAGGTCTTAATGGATTAAAAACACTAAGTAACAATAATAAAATGAACAAGATGGAAGCATGTACTTAATTTAGTCTATAGATAGAAATGAATGCTT
Organism: Sambucus nigra; assembly: GCA_949130495.1. NCBI lineage: Eukaryota > Viridiplantae > Streptophyta > Magnoliopsida > Dipsacales > Adoxaceae > Sambucus > Sambucus nigra. Next base: position 571,172,494 of record OX422211.1, on the reverse strand, counting down.
GTTCGATGATTGGATTTTCGTTCATTATATCGGTGATTGTGAACCCCCAAGTTTATAAACTAAAAAAAAACATGTGACAAGGAGAATCAAACAAATTTTCCATGAGTTATTACGTTTAACAACATCTTTTAAAAAAACTAAAAGGAGGATCACATTTTTTCTTCTATGAAGTGATGAGAGATGTGGTTGGATTATATGGACTTTTGAGATTTTTTTGTGGGTTTCTTATTAATTAAATGACACTTAAAAATATAAGATAGATTCATGTAATAGAATATCATTTAGGATGTATCCAATCGTAAGGTCTTTAGTATATTATCATTAGAGTTTTGTGGATTCCATTGAGACTTGTTACTAACTAAAAGGATCACCAGGTTCTCCCTCTGAACCCAAGTGCTTCAATTTCAGTCAAACATTATGAAACATTAAATTTAGTTCATTGTGAGTGTTCGATACTACAACTAGTTATTGGTTTTAAACTTCCTTTCCAATAATTTTATCATAATTAAATAAGCAAATAGGTAACACCTCATAAGAAATCATGTTCCAAGAAGCATTGAAGATATAAACTAAATGAGTAATACAACGCAACTGAGTCGACACTGCAATCAAGGTCGGGAATATTATTTCAAGGGAATATATTCTCTCCACGCTTAATTGATTAGATTTGATATATAACTGAATATGTGGCAAGCATTTATATAGTTATTGAAATTACAATAACAAAAAAAGATAAAATCATAATTGAAATAAAACTAATTAGATATGGATTTAATTTATGGAAAAAGCTTATTAGTTAATTAATCACAACACAAAAAAACTTATCAGTACCAAAGTCAATTCCCTTAACTCAACACAAAAAAACTCATCAATACCAAAGTCAATTCCCTTAACTCAACCATAATCTCCAAGAAGTGAACTTGAAAAAGTAACTATGTCAACAATATATAATGATAACAAAACTATTCACCTATAATTTGAGATTTAATAAACTTTTATTCAAATAGTTGTACTTATTGATGCATAATTTAAAGAACATAGTACATATTAAACATGAAATGATAAATAATAGGTAAAATACTTTATAAAACATGGTGTAATATATGTAAAATTTTGGGTCATTTGGCCTTCGATTGAGTATCATCAAATTTCCTTCGAATATCTTCGAGGAGTTAGATAAACATAACAAAAACACATGGAAACTATAATCTAAATTACATGAACTGTAAGCCAAATTCTATGTATGAAAACAAAATGGAAAATGAAAAGGACTAAATATTAGAAATGATAATATTAGTTCAACATAACAAACTTACTGTTCCCATTGTGTATAATCCATGTTTGATTAAATCTTCTTAAATAAACAACAAAAAAAGAAAATAAAAGTGTGTTAAAAAAAATATAATATTTTGGAAACTTTTTCCCCTTACTTATCCCATAATTCCAAGTCTACCACTCTTAACTCCAATCTTCCACCATTGTTTTCTATCTCTCTTTACACCGAACACTTACTCTTCCCCTATATTGTGCCCGTCTCACTTCTATGCAACAAATTGAGATTGATGACAGAAAACCAATACTCCATTAAATTTAGTTTTGTAAAGAGCTTAAGTGAGAAATCATAATAGCATATAAGATGCATGCATAATTGTACATTAGATAATTTATATAGTTTGTGAGTATTTTTTAAAATATTGAAAAAATCAATTACGACAAGCAAACAGTGAGACCAAGTCCTCCATCCAAGTTATATATATGTGTAGGTTTACTACCATTATTTTAATAAATGAAAAATACACGTGACATAAATAAATTTTATTAGAATGAAGTCGTGTCTTAATTTCATCATTTAACTTTTGCTATGTACATTTTTCCATTGTCTTTTTTTGGTTATTAATGTGATATTTTTCTATGATTCAAAAAACTATTTTATTGAAAGAAAAACATGGTAAGAAAAATGTAGCAAGCCAAAAGTGAATAATTAATCAAAAAGCTAACTTTGGCATTCTATAAATCACTTGGCCTGTAAAAGAAAATTCAATATTTTTATCTCCGTTTAAGTTGTTACAATGAGATCAACATCGTTGATTCAAATTATAAACTATAATCCAAAAGAAATAAATCATAGACATTTAGTACATGAGGATAAAAAACATGACTTAGGGTAAAGCAATTATAAGAGCAGGCCGTGCATTATAGGAAGGATGAATTTGAAGAAAAAAGAAGAAAGTAAACAACTAACCTAAAAATTATATGAAACCAAACCAACTTTACAAATATATACACTGCTATATGTTTTTCTCCCAAAGGGTTTTACATTTATAGGCAAACACTATGCTAAAAATTAGAAATCGTCATACAAGGGTGGTTATAGTCCTGAATCATGAATAATGTGGTCACAACCCAAAATCATGGCCATGTATTTTAAATCCAGGCTATGACCCCATTTGAGGGTGATCTACACCATCCGTTCATCATGATCCAAAATCGTAAACCAATCATGGTCATAATGGCTGGAAAAATGACACTAGGTTTGTCACGTAATTGGTCACAGTTGTCGACCGTGGTCAATGATAAATGACCATGATGAATTAGTGTAAATTAGGTCCATGGTTGATAATCGTGATAAAAAATCGTGACAACTTTTGAATTTAAATTAGTCACAAAAAAGGGTTCATAGTATGGGACCGTAACCCGTTATTGGTGTTATTTGGGGTAATGGTCCTGAACCATGACCGCATTTCAGGTATAAATAAAACCTAAAAGGGTTTATTTTCATATCATTCCTCTCTCTCTCTCTCTCTCCAACATTGACTACCACCACTACCATTCTGGCTACCACCAAAACTAGTGGCCTCTGTCTTCCTCCATCCCCATAAGTCAAACATACTCATTTCCCTCTCTTTGTTATTTTAGTTTTACGGTATCAAATTTGTGGATATGGATTCAATTTGTGGTCATGGTTTTAATCATGGGTTATTAGTTCAATTTGATTTATATATTTTGTTTATTTGTGTTTGGATAATTTTGATTTTGAAAAATATTTTATCTTGTGCATTTATAATTTAGGTCTAAGGGATTTATAATCCGTGGGTATGTGAGTGTGCAAGGGACTCAATGGAAAAAATTGTATTATTAATTGCCACACACAAAATCCAATTTTTAATCAAATTTTGTGTTCCAATTAACTATGGTGTGCATGCGAGATGTGTCAAATTTACAATGATCAAGCCAAGCATGAAAATAACACGATATGAGGAAAAATTCCTAAAAATAGAAAAACCTTTTATTTTAGCACTATTAACGGTTTTGAATACAAATGACTTACAAAACTTAGATACACTAAGTGAGATGTGAAGATTGTTCAAAACACCTATAGATACGACTTATCTTCAGCGTCGTCCACTAGTAGCTGTCTACCCTCTGTATCCACTGATGTACCTCGTCTTCTTCTTCGGCAGTGAAACCTAATTTTACAATCAGTAGTTAGAAATAGTTCTCTATAAATGTATTTCAGTAAGAATCCTTCTTGTGATGTGGTAAAGTGATCATCAATAATTTCAAGGGGTTTAGAATATGTTTGGAGGTATTAGATCACAAAAGGAGAACTTAAAAAGTTTTTGTAAAGGGTTCTTAAATCATCTAATCCCATTCAACCTTTTTATAAGAAGGTTGGATAAAAAGGATAAACTCTAAAAATTTGGGCTAGATATGACTTAAAAAGAACATATCGCCCAGTCGTTCGAAGTGGGAAGTAATTCGAAAGACACCCTATACGTCATTTGAACAATTCTGAAAGAAGTCTTCGAACGACATTCCAGATAATCATGGAAAATTCCCCGCTAGTATCTCGTTCGAATGGCTTCAAATGCTAGTGATATTTCATATTAATGACAACTAACTCATTTAACCAAGATGTCGTTATGCACATAATTTTTCGTATAAAAAATTCAGACTCCTTTAAAATAAAAAAAAAGCTCTCAAATAAATTTAAACCCCAAAAATATTAAAAATCATTTTACCTACCACAATAACTATCTTCTTCCATGCATGCTGACAGGAATGAATCCCCTAATCTTTAAGGGTCTTTAACAATATCTTCAAGTATCGTAAAGTTGTGTAGGTGCCACGTTTGTGTAACGAAATACGCCAAAATATATAAAAAATATATGAGCAATTATAAAGATTGATTTTACAAACCTACCCCTTTAGCTATTCCGGTATAAAACGCAAACCTAAGACAAATTAAATCCTAATGACTTAATGCAGTAACTACCCTCCCAAATTACAAAAGAAATGGAATGTAATTTTAGAAAGCCTTCGAAAGGAATTGATCTTCATTTGCCTAGCTTTATCTTTAACATGTGTGGGTACAAATAATCATCATCCAAGCATAACGTCCTACACACTTGAGATAAAACAAAATGTCGTTATCCATGTACGAGTTTTAAATAGAAAATAAAACTCCCCCTCAATTTTGTCTCCCCTTTCTTGTCCATAACAAACAAAGGAGTCAAAACTAGGCATGAAATGTAAGCAACACATGAAGAATTAACATACCAACACTAGAATAATTAAGAACACATAAGTAGTGATAATCTCAAAAGGCAATAGTGCAACTAACTATTTTTGAAAATTTTCATTTTTTTTGGAAAAGAACATATAAAATATACAAATACAGCACACCATATATTAACACTAAAATATTCGAATCACGATTGCAGAATGTAAGGGTGTTTACAATTTCCATAGGTTTATTAACATAGATAGTCATAACCTGTGTGCATGAAGTTTTGAGAAACTTCTAACAAAAAATCTCAAAGAGTACCATAGGTGTAAAAAAGTGGTGAACTCAAGTGAAACTGACTCAATTTAATCAAAATGTCATGAACATAAATGATTCTCACACCAATGACGCCATACTATGTAATGTTTTTTGAGAAATTTTAGTTGTGAAAATCCATTGATCTTTTACTTTAACTCCCTCAAAATCTCACAAATATTATGATAAAATCTCAAAGATTTTAATGCTCATTTTTAGCGAAGCATTAATGAATCGAAAATTGGCATGGAACTTCTGTCTTTATGTGACCTTAATCTTTTTAGGCTCTTTTATACAAATGGAAGATTTTAAAGAAAATAATATTTTATCTTTTATAGCCTCTTTACACTGCTTTACATTTAACAATTTATTCAAGATTATAAGTGAAATCTGGAAAATGGTTCTTACATGCATAACTTCATCTCCTTTCACATTTGGTTCGTTATTAAGCAAAATTGAGATGAGAACATCATATTCGACAAGTGACAAGTAAGTGCAATATTCAAACAAGTTCGTGTACGTGTGAAATAAATCTAAATATGAGTCAAACATGTAGAAAGTAGTCATCTAAGATTAACGTAATGACTCCACACATTGTAAAGCACGCAATTGAAATAAGATCATGTCTCAAGACACTACGAAAAAGTCACATGGAAGTATGGAAGGAATTGGTGATCTGGACATTTTGTATGCTCATCCATATATGGTGGAAAAAAAATTATAAAACCCTTTTTGTGTTTTTCGAATTTTTTTTATCAAAAATAAAATCTTTTTGCCTTTTTCATAAAACAAAAAATATTTTTATATTTTTTCAAAAACAATTTGCACAAAAACAAAACTCTTTTTGGATTTTTAAAAGAAATGTCTCAAAAAGAAAAAATATAAATCTACAATGATAATACAATCCAATAATAGAAATATAAGATGTGAACATGATAAGCATCCTACACTAAATAAAGTAACGAAACTCAGTCAATGGTGAAAATACCTAAAGATTTCCTAAGATCCTCAAATCGAAGTGCATCTAAAGGCTTTGTGAATATATCAGTTAAGTGACGATCGATGCTTATAAAGCTCAAGGATACAACCTTCTCCTTAACTAGGTCACATATAAATTCTCGTGTATCTTAATGTGATTTGTGCGCAAATATTAAACCGTATTATGAGATATATATATTGCACTAGTATTATCACAAGAAATAGTCATCGTGCCTTATGAAATCCTATCATCTTCCAACATTTACTTCATCCATAAGTGTTGCGTGCAATAATTTCTTGCAACAATATACTCAGCCTCCGCCGTGGACAAAGATATAGAGTTTTGCTTCTTTCTCAACTAAGAGATAAGAGCACTCCCAAAATTAAAACACCCACCCAAAGTTATCCTATAACCATCAACATCCCTAGCCCAATTATCATTCGAATAGGCAGACAACCGATCATCGGTATCAAAGGAGTACCAAATACCATATGAAAGAGTTCCACTCACATTTTTGATGATACGTTTAAGTGTGAGTAATTGTGACTCTTTTGTGGATGCTTGGTATCGCACATATGATCCAACACTAAAGGCAATATCGAGATGACTAGCGATCAGATGTAGGAGACTACCTATCGTAATCGAATAAAGGTTTTGCTCTATGTCCTTGCCTAAGGTGTTTTTGCAAAGCTTTGTCGATGTATTCATAGGGGTATGTATGTGCCTCACGTAGTATAGCCTAAACTTCTTCACAAGGTCTCTTACATATTTGGATTGATATATGAATATCATATGCTCAAGATGACGAACAAGCTCACCTACCATACTTATCTCAAACTCACTCTTCATCTCCCCCTCAAAATTGTGAGGATGGAGGGAGCACGTGGATCCAATTACTATGTCGTCCACATAGAATTGGGCAACCAAAATAGCACCACACTCTCTCCTTACAAACAACGTATTATCCACTCCCCCTTTCTTGAAGCCACGAGCTAAGAGATAGGAAGTGAGCTTCTCATACCAAGCACGAGGTGCTTGCTTCAAACCATACCAGACCTTCTTAATATAATGTGTTTAGGTCTTCAAACCCTTTTGGTTATTTCACGCAAACCTCCACTACACCAAATTAGGCAAATGGTCGTGGATTTAGGTCATGACCCTACCCATGGGTCACGGATCTGGGTCGTGACCAAAATAGGCGTGACTAAAAATAATTGGTCACGGATAAAGCCCTTCACCAAAAGTTATGGTCACAGACCATGGCGTGAGGGTTCACAGTCATGAATTTGGGATGGGATAAGCTAATCATGGACCAATCCACGACCAATGCGTGACCAATATTATACATTTATTATGGCCCCTAGTCGTGACTTCACTTTACACTTGTTCAAACATGGTCATAGTTTAGAACCGTGACCAAACTGCTATGACCAACATTATACATTAGTCACGGCCAATAGTCATGACCAGCCATTATACCTTTTTGATCTTGGTCATGACCTAGAACCGTGAAAAATATATATCATGAAAAAATATTAAACACTGTCATGGACCAGAGTCATGACCACATTTAACTGATAAAAAAAATAAGGGGCTTTTTAGGGTCCTATTCTCAAATCGGGAGTCTCGCAACTACGAGAATGGTTGCTACGTATTACATTGGACATTCATGACGAGTTCATGCCACTCACGGTTCCGTTTGTGGGGGTTGTGGTATCCTCCCTCGCGACACGTTTTCAAGCCTAAGTGTGCCTATTTTCAAATTTGATTCTTATTCTCAAATCGGAGTCCTGCGACTACGTGGCCAGTTGCTACGAGTTACGTTGGACTCGATGAGGCATTCGTTCCACTCGTAGTGACATTTGGAGGGTTGGTGGTATCCCCCAAATCATGGCACATTTTCAAGCCTAAGTGTGCCTATTTTCAAATTCGGGTCCTATTCTAAAACTGGGATTTTTGCGACTAAGTGTCCAATTGTTACGTGTTATGTTTCACACACACGAGTGTTCGTTCCACTTACGGTACCGTTTGAGGGGGGGAGGGTGGTGGTGGTGGTGTCCCCCCACTCACGGTAAGTTTTCAATACTAAGTTTGCCTATTATCAAATTCGGCTCCCACAACTACGCACTTGTTGCTACGTGTTATACTGGACATGCACAGGGTGTTTGTGCCAATTGCGATGCTATATAAGGGTGGGGGTGTCCCCCCCACTCAGGCTTATTTTCAAGCCCTAAGTGTGCCTATTTTCAAATTCGAGTCCTATTATCAAACCGGAGTACCACGACTACACATCTAGTTTCTACATGTTACATTAGACACACATGAGGTGTTTCGTGTAACTTACGATGTTGTTTGGGGGGGGGGGGATTGGTGGTATACCCCTACTTGCAGAACATTTTCAAGACTATGTGTGCCTATTTTTAAATTCTGGTCCAATTCTCAAATGGAGAGTCCCGCGACTATGTAGTCATTTGTTACATTAGACTCGCATAAGATGTTATTTGTGTATATTTTCAAAATCCGGTCCTATTCTCAAATCGATAGTCCCGTGACTATGTGGTCAGTTAGTAAATATTACGTTGGACACGCACAAGGTGTTCATGCCATTCGCGATGCCTTTGGGGGCATTGGTGGTGTCCTCCCACTCGCGATTCGTTTTCAAGCCTAAGTTTCCTTATTTACAATTTCGGGTCCTACAATCAAATCGAGAGTCTCGCGATTACGTGGAAGATTACTACGTGCTATGTTAGATAGGCATGAGGTGTTCGAGCTACACGCGGTGCCGTTTGTTAGGGGGAGGAGGGGTAGTGGTGTCCCCCAATCACAATATATTTTCAATCCTAAGTGTTATTATTGTCAAATTCGGATCCAATTCTCAAACCAGGAGTCCCGCGACTATGCGGTTAGTTGCTACGTGTTACGTTGGACACATAAGAGGTGTTTGTGGAACTTACGGTGTCTTTTTTTTGGGTGGGGGTGGGTTGGTTGTGTCCCCCCCCCCCCCCCCCCCCCCCACACGCGACACGTTTTCAAGCCTAAGTGTGCCTGTTTTCAAATTTAGGTCCTATTATCAAACCCGGAGTCCCATGAATAAGTGACTGGTTATTACGTGTTACGTTGGGTATGCACAAGGTGATCATTCCACTCAAGGTGCCTTTTTTTTTTTGGGGGGGGGGGGGGGTTGTTTCTTTCCCCCATTCGTGGCACATTTTTCAATCCTAAGTGTGCCTATTTTAAAATTCGGGTCCTATTCTCAAATTAGGAGTCTCGCGACTACGTAACTGGTTGCTGTATGTTACGTTGGACACGAACAAGGTGTTCCTACCACCCGCAGTTCCATTTGGAGAGGGGGGTCGTGTTATCCCTCTACTCTTGGCTCGTTTTCAAGACTAAGTGTGCATATGGTTAATTTCGGGTCCTATTCTCAAACTGGGAGTCCCGCAACTACGCGATCGGTTGCTATGTGTTACGTTGGACACACAAGAGGTGTTAGTACCACTCACAATACGATTTTGAGGGTGTGTTAGTGTTGTCTTGCCGCTCGCGGTACGTTTTCAAGACTAAGTGTGCCTATTTTCAAATTCTGGTCCTATTATCAAACCGGGAGTCCCGCGACTAAGCGGTCGGTTGTTACATGTTACGTTGAACAGGCACGAGGTGTTTGTACCACTCACATGGCCGTTTGTGAGGGGGTTGGTGGTGTCCCGCTACTCGCAGCATGTTTTGAAGCCTAAGTGTGCCTATTTTACTAGTTGTTCCTGCCACTCGTAGTGCCGTTTGGGGGGGGGGGGGGGGGGGGGGGGGGGGGGGGGAGGGGGGGGGGGAGGGGAGGGGTTGGTGGTATTCCTCTACTCGCGATACGTTTTCAAGTCTAAGTGTGCCTATATTTTAAATTCGGGTCTGAGACTATGGAGTCGGTTGCTACGTGTTACGTCAGACATGCATGAGGTGCTCGTGCCACTCTTGGTGTCATATTATTTTTTAGGGGGGG